>CM066594.1:2360000-3560000 GCA_033816785.1 Picus viridis
AAGGGAGGTTATGGAAACCAGATCGCTGGATTTCCGTGTGGAGCGGAGAAGGGGCTGAAGCAATGAGGGCTCCTGGGCCAGGGCTGCCGGAGTCCTGGGCATCCGCCGGCAGCGGCGGGAGGAAAACCCTCTGCACCCGGAGGGATGCTCCTCTACAGCACACGACGGAGAGGAGTCGTGGGGTAGGGACGGGCCGAGGGATCGGAGAGCTGGGATGGGGTCAGAGCTGGAGGCACTGGAACTGGTTCTCCAGAGAAGCTAAGGAGGCTCCAAGCCTGGAAGGTTTGACAGGTTGGATAAGGCCTGGAGCAACCTGGTCTAGCAGGATGTGTCCCAGCCCAAGGCAGGGGGTTGGAACTAGAGGATCTTTAAGGTGCCTTGCAACCCAAGCCATGTCCCTGCCCATGGCAGGGGGCTTGGAACTAGAGGATCTTTAAGGTGCCTTCCAACCCAAGCCACGTCCCTGCCCAAGGCAGGGGAGTTGGAACTGGATGATCTTTAAGGTGCCTTCCAACCCAAGCCATGTCCCTGCCCATGGCAGGGGCTGGAACTGGAGGATCTTTAAGGTGCTTTCCAACCCAAGCCATGTCCCTGCCGAAGGCAGGGAGGTGGAACTGGAGGATCGTTAAGGTGCTTTCCAACCCAAGCCATTCTAAGATTCTATGAATGTGACAACTTGAGCAGCAGTAGAGGTTATTCAGCAGGGTAGTGTCAACGCAGCCATGCTTTCAACTCCTGCAAGGCCAGGGGCTCCAGATGCCTCCTCGAGCTGCAGCTGTGTTGAGAGGACAAGGAGGAGATCTTCACTGTCCAGGCAATGCAGGAGAGAGTGTTGCAGCAAGAGAGTCGGCACCAGAGCATGTGGGTGACACCCTCCTTCAGACTCCTCTCCTAGGAGCAGGACCACCTCTGACCTGAGTGATCTCACCAAGGCTGCTGGCGAGCAGAGCAGAGCAGGCAGGGGGGACCCAGCAGGACACCCGTGATGGATGTTGGTCCTACCCTCCCGTGATCAGCGTGGCTCATGAGCTAGCAGAAGGGGTGAGCCGGGCCGGATGCGAGCGTCCAGGCTTTGACAGCTCCGTGCACATGGCTGAGCAGCCCGGGGACTGTTTGCTTCGTGGTGGATTCCTTTTTGCTCTGTTGTTGTTTTCGATAACCTAGGAAATCTGGGCTGCCTTTCTGCCTTTTGTAACGTCAGGCTGCGACTAATTCAAGCCAGGCCAGATTCTGACCACAGGTATGCCAGTGTAAATTTGAATGGAGTCGCTTACGTCTTGGTTTGGCCCGATCTGAATGGAGTTACTGCTGGCTGATGCCAAGGGGGCTGAGGTCAGAATCTGGCCCATCCTTTCCTGCATGCAGTGTAATTTGTATGTGTCTCTTGGCACCACTGGGATATCGTATGGCTTGTGTAATGCTGGCTCCAGCCTGCCAGAGCTCCTTGCAATATCCATGGCCGGCGGTGCCTGCTGCGCCGAGACGCGGCCGTGCCCACATCGGCTGCACCTACTTTGGGGAGCAGGAATCATGGCGGGGGGGGTGGGGTGGGTGGAGGGCATGTCTATGCAGAGCGGGCCCCAATGCACTCAGAAGCTTCTGATATTGAAAGATCAGAAGGCAGGAGGAAGCTCATAAAGAAGAGGGAGGCATCTCCTCCCTGCCATTAGCCCGCGTCCCCAGTGGGCACTGCTGGCTCCATTAGTGGCCGGGAGGGTGATTGGTGCTGCCCACCCTGCTGCGGCCCTCCGGCCTCTCCCTGCCACGCTCCCTCTCTCCCTCCCTCCCTCCCTCCCTCCCTCCCGCCCAGCCCGCTCCCAGCCCCTTGGCTGCCTGGGCTTTTTCCTTTCATTTTAAATACTTCTCGGCTGTGTTTTTGTGTCCCAGTGACACATGGAATGATTTATCCGTGGCCGGAGCTCACTCTGGTCCTGATGCGCTCTGCTCCTCGGGTGGGGAAAGGAAGCATCGCCCTGCTGACATCGGGGTGGGGGGAGGGACCGGTGCCCACAAAGAGGAGAGAGGTGGGGGAGATCCCAAGACCCCCCCGGATGGATCCTGTTCGTGAGGCCGGAGCAAATCGGCAGTGGATGGCTCCCACAGCACGTGTGGCAAGGGAGCATAGAAACATAGAATCATAGAACCGTAGCATCAGGGAATCATAGAATGGTCCAGGCCGGAAGGGACCTCCAAAGGTCATCCAGTCTGACACCTCTGCAGCCATCCCCAAGTAGATCAGGTTGCCCAGGGCCTCATCAAGTCTTACCTTGAATATCTCCAGGGAAGGAGCCTCAACCACCTCCCTGAGCAACCTGTTCCAGTGTTCCACCACCCTCATGGTGAAGAACTTCTTCCTCTGCTCTTCTTCCTCTGCTCTTCTTCCTCTGCTCTTCTCTAGTTTGAAGCCATTGCTCCTTGTTCTGTCCCTGCAGGCCTTTGGAAACAGTCTCTCCCCATCCTTCCTGCAGGCCCCACTCAGGGACTGGAAGGCTGCTATCAGGTGTCCTCAGAGCCACCTCTTCTCCATGCTGAACATCCCCAGCTCTGTCAGCAGGGATGCCCTCATTAGAAAGGGGAATTGCTGAGGTCTGGCAGCAGGTACATCTTGGTTGAGGGGCCTGCTCTGGGCATTTGTGCCCAGGTACAGCTTCTCTGAGCACATCAATCCTTCTTCTGCTTTGGGTTTTCTCCTGTACTCTCCTGCTTGGAGGACACCCAGGCTGCTGGTGAGAATTACCAGGGGTGGCACAGCTCTGGGGCAAGCAGTCCTTGTGCATCAGCCCTATGCAAGCCCTTTTGGATGCAGGTACTAGATTTCATGTACTTGGTTCCTTTGGTCCTTACCTGGGGTTCTTCTGCCCACTGCTCCATGGTTGTGCCATGCCACGAGGAGCCTTTTGGTGCCCCTGTTTGTGTGGATTACTCTGTCACTGCCCCATGTTGGCACCCAGGGACTCATCCCTGTTGACAGCAACTTGTGAGGAACAGACATCCCCATCTCAACCAGTTCCAAGTCAAGCCATGAGCTTCCCTTCGGTGATGTGAGCATCCCATACACCGTGCTGCCCTGGCCTGGAGGAGAAACCCATCCCACTGCACCGTGCCAGTGATGCTGGAGAGGCCCTGGGGGAGCAGTGCAGGTCCCCGGCAGGAGGAGAGCACCATTTCCCTCTCATCCACTTTTCCTCTCAGGCAGTGCCGGCTGCTCAGCTTTAGCCATCAGCTGCTCTCAACCCCCCACGTGTTTCGGTGGCCACAGCAGACGACAGAGCGCTGCTGGGGCTGCTCATGCTTTCCCCCCTCTGCTTTAATTAGAGCAGGCTGCTCCCGTGCAGCAGAGGTCCTGGGATCAAATCTGGCTAATAACCTCCTTCCCTCCCCGCTCCGTGTTGTTCCACTTAATCCTGTAATTACCTCTGCAAAGCTGCCGCTGCCCCGGGGCTGCTGGGTGGTGACCCTGGGCCTGCTGCAGGCACCAGCATCCGTCTGGGGGGAAGTTTGCTCTCTCTTTGCCCTGGCTCACCTGCTGCACCTGCCTCCTGCCTTCAATTTTGGGGGTGGGGCCTCAGCACCCACCCGATGGCTCGGCACCGGCAGACCTGGAGCTCTGGGCACGCAGCTGCGCCTGGCACCACAGCCCTGCCTCCCAGCCGGGCGATGGGAAGGGGAACCCACAGAGGGCTGGAGCGCGGCCCCGAGCAGCCTCCCGCAAGGCAAGGAGAGGCCGCCGGTAGCCCTGGGAAGTGTGTGGCTGTAAGGGTGGAGGGGTGTGGAGGCCTTGGATGCGGTAGCTAATTTTTGTGAAGCACTTCTGAAGTGCTGGGGCGGCGTGACTTCCTTCCAAACCGCACGGCTGTTAGCGTTCCCGGAGCCGAGCGGCGAGGAAATCGCCCACCTCAAAAATGCAGCCGCCGCTGGGGACGAGCCAGGAGGGCGGCTGCTTCCTCAGGAAGGGTGAGCCCCACGCCAGCGTGTCCCCCCCCAACCCCGTGGGTGCTGCTGGGGGCCACCCGAGCGCCTGGCTGGCGACACCTGAGCGGTGCTGGCCCTGGCACGCGCACCCCGTCGCTGATGCCCCTCCTGGCGCTGGACTGGGCTGGGTTGGGCGCCGAGGAGCTCATCCCACTTCTCCCTGCCTGCTGTCAGCAGCGTCTCCCCTTGATCCGAACCGGGGAGGGGCGGGGGGGGGACAGTGAAGATGGGAAGTGCAAAAAGGCGGGGGGCAGATGGGGGCCGAGGAGAGAAATACCCACCGGCAGGCCCCTCTGGCAGCTTGCCCGCAGTCCCGGGGTCACGCTGAATATGCATAAAAAGGAGCAGATTGCAGCTTGCCCTCCTCTCCGAGGCGGAGGTGAGGCCCGCGGAGACCACCGGCCCCGGCTCTCTTTCAGCAGGATGCTGTGGGGAGCGGCGAGCGGAGCGTGCGAGCCTGTGTGTGGTCTGCCCATGAGAATCATTTCCATTCATGCCCGCCCGCCGCAGCGCCGGCGTGCTGCTGCCACAGCGTGGGCTCCCCGCCACAGCGTGGGCTCCTTGGGACAGCGTGGGCCCCCTGCACCAGCGTGGGCTCCTTGTGTCAGTGCGGGCTCCCCATGCCACTGCGGGCTCCCCATGCCACTGTGGGCTCCCCATGCCACTGTGGGCTCCTTGCGGCAGCATGGGCTCCCCAGGACAATGTGGGCTCCCTGGGACAGCGTGGGCCCCTTGTGCCAGCGTGGGCTCCCCATGCCAGTGTGGGCTCCCTGGGACAGCGTGGGCCCCTTGTGCCAGTGTGGGCTCCCCATGCCAGTGTGGGCTCCCTGGGACAGCGTGGGCCCCTTGTGCCAGTGTGGGCTCCCCATGCCAGTGTGGGCTCCCTGGGACAGCATGGGCTCCTTGCGTCAGTGTGGGCTCCCCAGGACAACGTGGGCTCCCTGGGACAGCATGTGCCCCTTATGCCAGCGTAGGCTCCCCATGCCAGTGTGGGCTCTTTATGCCAGCATGGGCTTCCTGTGCCAGTGTGGGCTCCTTGCCCCAGCATGGGCTCCCCTGCCACTGTAGGCTCCCCACATCACCGTGGGCTCCTTGCCCCAGCATGGGCTCCTTGCACTAGCATGGGCCCCCCACACCAGCAGAGGCTCCTTGTGCCAGTGGGCTCCCCACACCAGTGTGGACTCCTTGCACCAGCATGGGCTCCCCACACCAATGTGGGGTCCCCACACCAGTGTGGGCTCCCTGAGCCAGAATGAGCTCCCCACACCAGCATGGGCTCCTTGTGCCAGTGTGGGCTCCCCAGCAGCTGCTCCCTGGCAGAAGCAGAGCCCCAAGAAGCTGGGCACCAAACCTCCAGAGGCTGTGCTTCTATATGGCTGGCAGGATGGACAGTTTCCCATCAGACTGGGGAGGTCAGGCAGGAGGTGTTTGTGGACTCCATATGCCCTGAAAGCAAGGGAAAGAGAGGTGGTGGAGTCTCCATCTCTAGAGACCTTCAAAACCTGTCTGGATGTGTTCCTCTGTGACCTTCTCTAGGTGACTCTGCCTTGGCACGGGGGTTGGACTCAGTGACCTCCAGAGGTCCCTTCCAACTCCTAACACTGGAGCAGAGAGGAGGTCAAGGAGACTCCTTCCTGACAGGGTTTATGGGGTGCCTTGTTTGCTATAACCAGTGTGCCCCTGGAGTGCATGGACACAGATGCTGAGGCACACCTGGGGTTACTCCTCTCCCCTCCCATCACAGAGGTCCACCCACAGGGTTGTCCCCATGCTAGCTGCTGCCCTAGGGCTGGTGGGATGGGAGGTGTTGGTGGCTGCACCCACCTGGGTCCCGCTCTGCAGGGTGTGTGGTAGGATGGGGATGATGAGGGAGCTGGCAGCATTACAGGACCAAAGGGGCCTTGCTGGTCCCATCGGGATTGTGCTGAGGGGTTTGCCAGGCGCTGTCATCATTCAACAGCCCCTGAGCAGGCAGATGTTGGGCAGCTTGCAGAACTTCTGCCCAGGATGCAGCTGCCTGCAGTGGGGCTGCAGAGCCCCGTGGGCTGGCTGCAGTGAGGGATGCTCATAGCCACCGTGCTGATCGCTTTGCCCAAGCTGCTCCTCCTCCTTCTGCTCCTGCAGCTCTCACCTGCACGCCACAGAACCCGAGCAGGGGGTTCCAGGGGCTCTGGGTGCTTCAAGGGCAGCATCCCTTGTCTTGCAGCCTGCCAGCTGCCAAGCCACCGAGCCATGGGCTGCTGTGTCCCCTAAAGGCTCTGCAGCACGACCAGATAAAGGGGGACACGCTGATGGGGCAAGGCAGAGACCACCACGGCAGCTGCAGGTTTCTCAGCGGTGAGCATCAGCAGTGAGGGAACAGTGTGGAAGCGGTAGGGCCAGGATTTGTCCTGGGGGAACGTGTGCAGGGATGGGCTGAGACCCTTGTCCCCGCTCCCCCTCAGCAGGCACGGACTCCGGCGCTGGCTGCTGGGCTGAGCATGGCTGGGAAGGGAGGAGCTTCCCCCCATTAGCGGTTTGGCAGCCCGGGGTGAGGCAGCTTTTCTTCCACAGCCACGGCTCCTTTTTATTGTTGAAGGGGAAAAACAACAAAGAAATTCCTGGACCCAGCCTCCTTCTGCTGGAGTGCACGGCTGGAGAGGCTGGAGCAGCACTGGGGAGCAGAACATCTGCTGTGCTGGGTCGTGCTGCTGGCCCAGGGCTTTGTTCCTGAGAGGGAAGCACAAACCCAAGTCATCCTGAAGGATTTACTGGTGGGATCTCCTCTGCCTGCCCTGACTGGGGCATGGGCAGGCAGAGGCCAGAGAACCCGGCTTGGTGGCTCGGGTGGGCAACGCTCAGCTCAAGCCCCCCAGCCAAGCCCATGGGATGGCAGGGCTGATGCCACCTGCCCAGATGGGTAGCTCAGGGGTCTGGCACCAGCTGCAGCACACAGGGCTGTTCTCCAGCAAAGGTCTGAGCCCTGCATGATGCTGAGGGTGGGCCATGGCCTATCTGCCTCTTGTGGGATGCTCCTGCTGGGGCCAGAGCCAGCAGGAAGGGACATGACTTCCAGTCTCTCTTCCATCCTTCCAAGCCACAGAGGTGGGAGATGGGCCATGGCCCCTGGGAGCCACCCAGCCCTGTGCTGGGAGAGGAGCTGAGCCAAACCCTGTGTTTAGTCCTTGTCTTTCCCTCCATAAATAGACAGGCCAGACCCAGAGCTGGGTTTCTGGGAGGTGAGGCCAGAACAATCTCCTTTGGGCAGTGGGAATACTTGGGTAGTGTGAAAGGACACCTGAAAGCAGGCTGTGGTGAGGCTGGTGTTGTCCCCTTCTTCCAAGTAACTAATGGCAGGGCAAGAGGAAGTGGCCTCAAGCTGCACCAGGGGAGGTTTAGGTTGGAGATGAGGAAGAGTTTCTTTACTGAATAGGTCAGGGATTGGAACAGGCTGCCCAGGGAGGTGGTGGAGATGTTCAAGAACCAAGTAGATGTGACATGGGCTAGGATGTGGTCATGGAGGTGTTGGGTAGAAGGTTGGACCTGATGATCTTAGAGGTCTTTTCCACCCCTAATGATTCCATGATGGTGGGGTCTGGAGGGGATCCAGCCCCTGGCTCTGGGAAGCCACCATGCCCGTGGCCAGAAGGATGCTGCTGGGACTGTGACACAGCAGGCAAAGGGGTGCTGGAGGCAGGAGCCCCAGGGCTTCACTCTGGTGAGCTCCTGCCTGTTGCAAAATGTTCCCATAAGGTCTTGGGGTTTGCAGCTACTGCCACAGCTGAAAGGTCATCCCAGCCCCTCCACATCACCTGTCCTCTTCAGCTGTGAGGGACAGGGAGCTGTGAGCCATGAGTGACAGCTGGGCCTGCTGCCAGGCAGGGGCATTCCTGCCATGGAATCACAGAACTGACCTCAAGGCTCAGCCAGCTCCAGCCCCCTGCCATGGCCAGGGACACCTCACACTGCAGCAGGTTGCTCACAGCCACCTCCAGCCTGGCTGCAAACACCTCCAGGCAGGAGGCTGCCACCACCTCCCTGGGCAGCCTGTGCCAGGCTCTCACCACCCTCCTGGGCAACAACTTCTTCCTCACAGCCAATCTCAATCTCCCCACTTCTACTTTTGCTCCATCCCCCCAGTCCTATCCCTCCCTGACACCCTCAAAAGTCCCTCCCCAGCTTTTTTGTAGCCTCCTTAAGATACTGGAAGGCCAGAAGAAGGTCTCCTCAGAGCCTTCTCTTCTCCAGACTGAATAGCCCAAACTCTCTGTCTGTCCTCAGAGCAGAGCAGCTCCAGCCCTCTGCTCCTCCTCGTGGCCCTTCTCTGGACACCTTCCAGCACCTCCAGATCCTTCCTGTAATAGGGGCTCCAGAACTGGACACAGTGCTCCAGGTGGGGTCTCACCAGAGTGGAGCGGAGGGGGAGACCTGAGACAGTTTGTAAGAGGCTGGGGAAGGGCTGATCCCTGATTTCAACCCTGATTTCATCCTCCTCCTTCCAAAGCTCAGCTCCTTCACCATTTCCTGTGGCACTTCACTGCTGCTGCTGAGTGGCAAGGGGCTGGTGTGGGTAAGGCAGAGCAAAGCAATCACCTCCCTGCCCTGCTTCCAGGGTGCCATAGTAGACGTGGGGTGGGGAGGTGGGCACAGGTCAAGGGCCAGACGTGAGGGTGTTCCCCATCCCTTCCCAGCCTCCCCACGTGGGCTGTGCCACGGCCACCCTGCTCCGGGTGGGGCCGCCGCTGCCATTCACTCTCTTTGCTCTCACCCCAGGGAGGAGCCTCTGCCCTGGCCCCGGGAGGATGGAGGTCCTGCAGCTGCTGCGCCTGCTCCTCACCACCACTATGCTGGGCCTCTCCCAAACGGTGAACCCCTTTGTGGCCCAGCAAACCCCCCCAGACCCGTGCTACGACGAGAACGGGGCCCTCGCCGCTGCATCCCCGAGTTCGTCAACGCCGCCTTCGGGAAGGAGGTGCAAGCCTCCAGCACCTGCGGGAAGCCCCCGACGCGGCACTGCGACGCCTCGGACCCCCGCCGCGCCCACCCCCGCCTACCTGACCGACCTCAACACCGCCTCCAACATGACCTGCTGGCGCTCCGAGACCTTCCACCACTCGCCCCACAACGTCACCCTCACCCTCTCCCTGGGCAAGAAGTTCGAGGTAGTCTACGTCAGCCTGCAGTTCTGCTCGCCCCGGCCCGAGTCCACCGCCATCCTCAAGTCCATGGACTACGGCAAGACCTGGGTGCCCTACCAGTACTACTCCTCGCAGTGCCGCAAGATCTACGGCAAGCCCAGCAAAGCCACCGTCACCAAGCAGAACGAGCAGGAGGCCCTCTGCACCGACGGCCTCACCGACCTCTACCCTCTGACGGGCGGGCTCATCGCCTTCAGCACCCTCGACGGGCGGCCCTCCGCCCAGGACTTCGACAGCAGCCCCGTGCTGCAGGACTGGGTGACGGCCACCGACATCCGCGTGGTGTTCAGCCGGCCGCACCTCTTCCGTGAGCTGGGCGGCCGGGAGGGCGGCGAGGAGGAGGGAGGCACCGGCTCGACGCCCTATTACTACGCGGTCGGGGAGCTGCAGGTGGGCGGGCGCTGCAAGTGCAACGGCCACGCTGCGCGCTGCCTCCGCGACAAGGAGCAGAAGCTGGTCTGCGACTGCAAGCACAACACCGAGGGACCCGAGTGCGACCGCTGCAAGCCCTTCCACTACGACCGGCCCTGGCAGCGGGCCAGCGCCCGCGAAGCCAACGAGTGCCTGGGTAAGGGGGTTGGAAATGTTGGGGGGAGGGGCTTTGGAAATGCTTGCAGTGTCTGAGCAAGCTGAGATGCCAGAGTTTTGGGGTCTTTTGGGTTGTTTTTTTTTTCGGTTAGTTGTGTTTTGTTTTATCTGGGGTGGAAAGCCTCAAATGGGTCATGGAGGGAGGGAGGGATGGGGAGAGGCTGAGGGAGCTGGGGTTGCTTAGCCTGCAGAAGAGGAGGCTCAGGGGAGACCTTCTTGCTCTCTCCAACACCCTAAAGGGAGGTTGTAGCCAGGTGGGGGTTGGGCTCTTCTCCCAGGCACCCAGCACCAGAACAAGAGGACACAGTCTCAAGCTGTGCCAGGGGAGGTTTAGGCTTGATCTTAGAAAGAAGCTCTTCCCCCAAAGAGTAATTGGCCACTGGAATATGCTGCTCAGGGAGGTGGTGGGGTCAGCATCCCTGGAGGTGTTTAGGAAAAGCCTGGATGAGGCACTTAGTGCCATGGTCTGGTTGATTGGTTAGGGTTGGGTGATCAGTTGGACTTGATGATTATGGAGGTCTCTTCCAACCTGGCTGAGCGTGCTTGTCCTGAGATGCCAAGGAGCATCCCTCTCACTTGGAGGCTCGGGGAAGGCTCAGGCAGCTGCCTTGTCTCTGCTGTGGGTGCCCTTCCAAAGGGGCAGTGGTTTGACCATGAGCCAAAGCACCCAAAGGCTCTGAACACCACTGGTGTCTTCCAGCTGGGCAGCAAATCTTGGTGTGAGATCACAGAACGTCAGAGCTTGGAAGGGACCTCCAGAGATCATCGAGTGCTCTGCCCCCCCTGCCAAAGCAGGATCACCCAGGCTAGTCCATGCAGGAATGCACCCAGGTGGGTTTTGAAAGTCTCCAGAGAAGGAGACTCCACAGCCTCTCTGGGCAGCCTGCTCCAGGGCCCTGCCACCCTCACTGGATGCCTGTGCTGCCATCATTTCCCTTAGGCAGCAAACCAGCTCTCTCTGGCACAGGACTGGCAATTGTGGAGGTCTCCTGTGAGATGTGCTTTTGGGGCAGGGAGGAGGCAACAGAACCTGCCAGGGGTGAAGGCAGCCCTTGAGATACCCCAATTTACTGTGGGTCTGGGAACGGTGCTTGACACGGCAGTTTTAGCTTGTTTGGCCTTGCAAAGGTTTCCATCCTTTCAAAATGTCATTGGAACAAAACATTTTAGGCTGGAGGTGAGGAGAAAGTTCTTCACAGGGAGAATTGTTAGTTGTTGGAATGTGCTGCCCAGGGAGGTGGTGGAGTCCCCATCCCTGGAGGTGTTCAAGAGGGGATTGGATGTGGCCCTTGGAGCCATGGTTTAGTAGTCATGAGGTCTTGGGTGATAGGTTGGACTTGATGATCTTTGAGGTCTTTTCCAACCTTACTGATTCTATGATTTCCAAACCACCCAACTGGCATGGCCTGGCTGTCCTGCTTGCAAGTTTCTGGGGGATTCTGCTGGAGGTTTTTGCTTTTGGCCTTGATTTGGGGTGGGACTGGGAGATGCCAGAGCCCCCTGCAGCTTGAGGAGGAGGAGGAGCAGGCTCTTCCTTCTCCTGGACCAGAGCCTGGGTGCCAGGAGGTGGCAGGAGGATGGGGACAGGAGAAAGCTGTACCCATTAATCAGCCCCTGAAAGGCTCAGAGGATGTGCCAGAGGTCAGAGGGACTTGTTGGTCTCAGTGATCAATGTCTCGTTGAGATCCCAGCTGCTGGCTCTAATGCGCCGGTGTCACCCTGGGTTTCCCCTGAGAGTGGCTGGAAAGGCAGCAGACCCAAAGCCAGCGCTGCAGCTGATGCCTCCCAGCACTCCACGTCCTGTGGGAAGCTGCCAGCTCTTTGGGCTCAGAAAGATGAGGTTTGGAGCAAAGAGCAGAAAGCCACCCTTCAGCTCTGCACCGTGCCTGTGGCTGCTGCCTCCAGGTCAGGCAAAGGAGGGCTCCAGGGAGACCCCCTGGGACCAGAGGAGGACTGTGACCCAAGGGCTGGCTCCCCTGTGGCCTCTCCCTCACGCCACATCTGTCCTTCCACTGAACCCTGGCAGCATGGCAACGCTGCCGGCACAGAAGGGGTTAAACCAGAGGGCGCTCATTGCGAGGGAGCATCTGCAGATCTATCCTCCTTGTCCGTGGCAGGGGGCAGGTCCCACTCTGCAGGACATCCCTGCCCCCAGCTTCACCACCCTTTGGCCAGATGGGGCTGAGAAGGTAGAGGAGGGGGAGCAGAGGAGACAGGGGCACAGCACGCTCCCTTCAAGACCACCCCCCCCTCGACAAGCCCCTCTCACAAAGCCCCTTCCCCAGCTGCGTGTGAAAGTGCTGCCCGGTGCTTTGCTCCCCTCCTTTCTCGCTTTCCCCTCTCGGGCTTTGTGCCCTCTCTGAAGGGACCTGAAAGAGCTTCTCCATCAGCCGCCTCCAAAGGGCTTAGCGCCTGAAAGCTGGATTAGCTCCCCCGGCCTTCCCCAGGCTGCCTTTCAACAAAGCCACCTCCCCAGCCCGCACCAACAGCCGCACCAATTAGCACCAATTAAAAGGAGAGGCCGCCCGGGAAGTTCCCTTTGCTCAGCCCCGGGGGCTGCGGGCTTGTGGAATCTGTCCTGTGGCCGATGGCGATGCTGTCACCTGTGGCTGGGGAGGGGGAGGAGGAGGGTGGCTGGAATCAGCAGCTGGGCAGCGCAGTGATGGCCGAGGCTCAGGGCTGGGGACTGTTAAATCTGCTGAGGTTTTAACGAAGCCAAGGGCTGGGTCCTGCCCTTGGGTCACAACCACCCCAGGAAGGCTCCAGGCTGGGGGTAGAGTGGCTGCAAAGTGCCCAGCAGAGAAGGCCCCGGGAGTGCTGGGTGCCAGCAGCTGGAGAGGAGCCAGGGGGTGCCCAGGTGGGCAAGAAGGGCAGCAGCAGCCTGGCCTGGAGCAGCAGTGGGGTGGCAGCAGGAGCAGGGCAGGGGTTGTGCCTCTGGACTGGGAAGGCTGCAGCTTGAGTATTTGGTTCAGTTTTCTCCCCCTCTTTCCAAGAAGGACATTGAGAGGCTGGAGCAGGGCCAGAGAAGGGCAAGAGAGCTGGGGAAGGGTCTGGAGAAGAGGGCTGGGGAGGAGCAGCTGAGGGAGCTGGGGGTGTGGAGCCTGGAGAAGAGGAGGCTGAGGGAGACCTCCTTGCTCTCTGCAGCTCCCTGAGAGGAGGCTGGAGCCAGCTGGGGCTTGGGCTCTGCTCCCTTTGCTGCAAGAGTGGTCAGGGCCTGTCAGAGGCTGCCCAGGGAGGTGGTGGAGTCCCCATGCCTGGAGGGGTTCCAGAACCCTGTGGCCATGGCTCTTGGGGATAGGATTTAGTGGCCATGGTGGGGTTGGGTTGGTATTGGACTGGATGACCCTGGGAGGGCTTTTCCAACCCAAACAATTCCATGATTCTGTGGTTCTATAAAGTGGATCTGGGTGGAGCCGTGGGGCTAGCACAGCTCCAGGTTATGCTGGGATGTCACCTCTTGGCTCTGTGCTGCCCAGTGCCCTGCATGGGGGTTTGGTCCCCTCCAGTGCATGGGAGCCTGTGCCAGCTGTGGGGACAGACTGATGGCCTGTCCCGTATCATGCTGCTGGGACATCCATCCAGGCAGCCCAAGGATGAGCACAAACTTTTCTTCCATCACAAGAATTCCTGCCTCTGGCTGGGGCAGGGAAATGCTGAGATGAAGCAGCCCAATGATAACTGAGGTCTGAGGCTGGCACGACCCCGCCACAGCTGCCACGGGGTGGCCACGACATTCGTGGGGACACTGCTGAGCTGCAGCGTTGCAGGGATCAGTGTGACTTTGGCAAGCAACAAGGCTTGGGGTTGTCACAGCCTGGATGGCAACAGTGGGTCTGCCATGCTGCTGGCTTGGCACAAGGGCACGGTGCCAGCAGTGTGCTTCAGGGTCCGTGGCCCCGTGCCAGGTGGTTAGAGAACGATGCCATCAGCCCATGGGCACAGGAGGCTCTGCTGGGATCCCAGAAAAAGGCTGTGTGGCCCGTGGGGAATTTGCCCTGCCAGCACTGGAATGCTCTGTGTGCCCTCTGAGGTGCCCTGCTCCAAAGGAGGACAAGAGAAGGACAGGGGGAGAGAGAGAGAGAGAGAGAGCTGTCCCCATCCGTGTGTCCCCAGGGCAGGCTCAGGGAAGGGCAATGCCAGCGGAGTGCCCAGCAGGAGCAGCATGGCCAAACTCCTCCCCCCCGCCCCCAGGTGATGCATCAGGGTGCCACCTAGAATCGTAGAATTGTTAGGGTTGGAAGGGACCTCAGGGATCATCTAGTTCCAACCTCCTTGCTCTCTCCTTCCCACCAGCGCCGCTGGTCCCTGCCTGCCCAGGCGGGGCGGCGGGGGGCAGCTCGGTCACCCCTCGGCAGGCTGCCCCCAGAGCCCCGGCCCCGGGGGAAGCGGATTAGCAGAGGGCAGCCACTGGAAGTAATGGATGCAGTGGCTGGGAATGCGGGAGCTCTTGTTCCCATTGTGGCCGCCGCGGCGGGAGCGCTCCCGGAGCACCGGCAGAATGTGCAGGGAGCGCTTTGATCCGGGGCGCTCCGCGGCGAAGGGTCTGCGCGCTCCCGGGAGGACCTCGCTGGCTGCTGCTCGCTCGGCTCGGTGCTCGGGGTGGGGGCGCTCTGGTGACCCAGCTGGGATGCCAAAGCCTGGAAACACCGATCCCTGGAGTGCAATGGGAGGTAGGGGGATCCCATCTGCTCCCCCTGTGTCCTTCGCTGTGGGCTGCACCTCGAATCCTGGGGTCAGTTTTGGGCTCCTCACTTCAAGAAAGACATTAAGGAGCTGGAGCAGGTCCAGAGAAGGGCAACACAGCTCAGGTCTAGAGAACAAGGCTTGGGAGGAGCAGCTGAGGGAGCTGGGGCTGCTGAGCCTGGAGAAGAGGAGGCTGAGGGAGACCTCCTTGCTCTCTGCAGCTCCCTGAGAGGAGGCTGCAGCCAGCTGGGGCTTGGGCTCTGCTCCCTAGGCTCAGGGGAGAGAAGGAGAGGCAATGGCCTGAAACTGTGGCAGGGGAGGGTGAGGTTGGAGAGGAGGCAAAATGTCTCTGGTGCCAGAGTGGTCAGAGGCTGCCCAGGGCGGTGGTGGAGTCCCCATGCCTGGAGGTGTTTCCAGAACCCTGTGGCCATGGCCCTTGGGGCCAGGGCTTGGTGGCCATGGTGGGGTTGGGCTGATGTTTGGACTGGATGCTCTGAAAGGGCTTTTCCAACCCAAACCATTCTGTGATTCTATGACTCCTGTTCATGTTTCCTTTCTTTTTTCTATCTCAGTGCTTCCCATGGGAAAATTATCTCAGGAATCTCCCAGTGAGCTGCCCCAGGCTGTTTTACCCCAGGGAGCAGGATCCCTGCTGCTGGTGGTCTTTGGCTGTAGCATCTGCAGCCCCTTCCCTTGCTGCAGCCCCCACAGTGGGGTACCCCTAACTGTCTCCCCCAAGGCTGTGCTGGAAACCAGCAGGTTCCCAGCAACACTTGCCACAGGGAGAGCAGGGGTGGGTGAGGGCTAGGTGATGCCTTTTGCAGGTGGACAAGAGGGCAGCATCCCCCTGCCACCCCTGCCTGGGCACCTGCTCTCCCTGCAGCATCCCAGCACATCGGGGGTGCAGGGGGGAGGCAGTCCCAGTGGTGGAGGAGGTGAGCACTGACTGAACATCCTGAGTCCTGCTGCCCCAGGATGAGGCCGGAGTGGCACAGCTTTGCCCCTCACAGCCCTGTTCTCAGCTCACAGCACCTCATGGAAGACTCTCTGCTCCTGGGTCTTCTCCTCTTGTTTAGAGGCAGAGGTACAAGCCCCTGCCCCTCTCCAGGGACACCTTCCCATGATGGAGGGCTGGTGTGGACAGGAGGGAAGCTAAGATGAGGGCCACTAACGTGCTGAGGGAACTGGAACATCTCTTACTTAAGGAGAGGCTGAGAGCAGTGGCTGGTTAGCCTGGAGAAGAGGAGGCTGAGGGAGTCTCTAAGGGGTGGGTGTCAGGAGGATGGGGCCAGACACTTCTCAGTGCTCCCCAGTGGCAGGACAAGAGGCAATGAGCACAAACTCGACCATGGGAAGCTCCATCTAAATATGAGGAGGAACTTCTTGACTAACAAGGGTGGCAGAGCCCTGGAGCAGGCTGCCCAGAGAGTTGATGGAGTCACCATCTCTAGAGGCTTTTGAGACCCACCAGCTTATGTCCCTATGTGACCTGCCCTGGGTGCCCCTGCTCTGGCAGGGACTTGGGCTGGATGATCTCTGGAGGTCACTTCCAACTCCTACCAGTCTGGCCTCAGTTCCCTTGCCTGGGGCGGAGGTGCAGCCCCATCCTGCCCCACCGTCCTGCCTGAGCTCTCCTCCAGCCAAGCAGGGGCGTAGCTCCGATCTGCTGTGGGTTGGCAGCGGCAGCAGCTCTAGGGTTTCACTGAGCCAGCTGCCTTCCCTTCCCTAATTATTCCCAGGGAACTTTTAGGGGTGGGGAGCCCCACTCCTGCCCTGCCAGCTCCATCTCCCACCACATGTGTGCCCCAGTGCATGGTGCTGCCCATCCTGTGCCAGGTGCCTGCCCCAAGCCCCCTTCATGCCATCTCTCCAGGCTCCTCCATCTACAGCATCCCAGAGGAGAAGCAGTTGTGGGGGTGGCCGAGGCCTGGGCAGGGGTTCAAACCCCAACAAGGAAAGGGGACAGAAGGTTGATCCATTGCAAGGTGTGGGTGTTTAATTAGTCTATTATTGCAAATTATTAGATCTTGTGATTGTTTAATTGATCATATGATTGTTTAATGGGGCAGGCTGCACAGGAGCGGAAGCGAGCCGCCACCTAATTAGCCCCAAACTGTGTAATTAAATGCTTATTAATACCCCTGAACAGCAGGGAACATTCAAGCCTCTAATTAGTGATTAACAGGAGGCCGACAGAGCCTGCAAGCCAGGAACACTGTGAGCATTGAGCTGGGCCGGGGGGCCCTGCCTGCCCCCATTAGTGCTGGGTGGCTGCGCTGGGAGGGCGCGGGGACAGTCACGCCTGCTGCCGTGACCCCAGCCACGAGCAGGGGACAGCCACCTGCCCCAGTGTGGTCAAGCCCAGCCAGGTCCCCCCCCTCCCCATGTTTCCTGAGCAGGATTGCTCCACAGTCCCAGCTTGGCACCTGCTGAGATGGCAGCAGTTTGCTGAGCAGCAGCTCGCAGTGGGCACCGCCGCTGCCTGCGGGCAGAGAGGGCAATCAGAGTCATAGAATGCTCCGGGCTGGAAGGGAGCTCCAAAGCTCATCCAGTCCAACCCCCTTGCAGTCAACAGGGACATCCTCCACTAGATCATGGTTGCCCACAGCCATGGCCAGCTGGTGGAGTCACCATCATTGGAGGTGTTTAGGAGGAGACTTGATGGGGTGCTTGGTGCCATGGTTTAGCTGATTAGATGGTGTTGGGTGATGGGTTGGACTCGATGATCTCAAAGGTCTCTTCCAACTTGGTCCATTCCATTCCATTCCATTCCATTCCATTCCATTCCATTCCATTCCATTCCATTCCATCTCCAGGGATGGAGCCTCAACCACCTCCCTGGGCAATCTGTTGCAGTGTTCCAGCAGCCTCCTGGGGCAGAACTTGTTCCTCACATCCAATCTCAATCTGCTCTGCTCTAGGCTGAAGCCATTGCCCCTGGTGCTGTCCCTGCAGGCCTTTGCAAACAGTCTCTCTGCAGCCTTCTTATAGTTCCCTTCAGGTACTGGCAAGCTGCTATTAGGCCTCCCTGGAGCCTTCTCCGGGCTGTACACCCCCAGCTCCCTCAGCCTTGTAGCAGAGGAGCTCCAACCCCCTGATCATTTTTGTGGCCCTCCTCTGGACCCTCTCCATCAGGTCCAGGTCCTTCTTGCATTGAGGGTCCAGAGCTGGACACAGCCCTGCAGGTGAGGTCTCAGCAGAGCAGAGCAAAGTGGCAGGATCACCTCTCTGGCTTCTGCTAGATGCTGGGCAGCAAGAGGAAGTTTCTTCCCAAAAGGTGGCTTCTGGGAGGATTTGTGGCAGGTTCCCAGGGAAGGGGGCCCCCTGATGGGGACATGGCAGCCAGGAGGGCCCCAGCCCACAGCCGGGCTGTGGAAAGGCCCTGGCCAGTTACTCTTTCACCAATTAAACTGGAGGCAGAGAGGGACACACCAAGAGCAGCCAATAATTTACCTGACCTTTCTCCTCCACTGCCCACCCACGTCCCCTCTGGGCTGCCATCCCCTCTCAGTGCCCACAGGATGCCAGGGACTCATGGGGGCAGCCCCAAGCACTCCCGGTGGGACAGCAAAGCTGCCTTTTGGGGTCACCCCACTGGCATTTGCTGGTACCAGGGAATACTGAGGCCACTCAATCCCCCTCCTTTGCTCAGTTACACACAGGTGCCTCAGCTTGGTGGCATGAACCACCCTGGCTGGTCCCTGGCCCTTTATCTGGTGAGTGCAAGAGCAGCCTGGATGTCAGGGTTCCTCACTACCTATCTCCTGGCTCCAGCAAAGCCTGGCTGAGCGTTGGCATGCCTGCCACAGCAGTGTCCCTTTCACAGCAGTATCCGGGCTGCCAGGGAGCATGGGCTGCATTTCACAGAGCCCTAGCAGGGAGGGGTTGGAAGGGAGCTCTGGAGCTCACCCAGCCCCAGCCCTGCTCCAGCAGGGCACCCACAGCAGCTTGCCCAGCAGCACAGTGCCCAGGGGGGTTGGAAGCTCTCCACACCAGGAGACTCCACAACCTCTCTGGGCAGCCTGCTCCAGGCCTCCAGCAGCCTCACAACAAACAACTCTCTCCTCCTGCTCAGCTCCAACCTCCTGCCTGACACTTTCTGCCCCTTGTGCTGTCCCTGGGCA
The DNA here is from genome assembly GCA_033816785.1 of Picus viridis. Lineage (NCBI taxonomy): Eukaryota > Metazoa > Chordata > Aves > Piciformes > Picidae > Picus > Picus viridis. The sequence goes on from CM066594.1 coordinate 2,378,545, forward strand.
CCACTCAGCAGAGTCTGACCCCAGCCTCTTGCCCCCCACAGCTCCTTTAGCTCTTGCTGAGCATTGCTCAGCTGCCCTCTGGGGCTGCTCTTCTGCAGGCTCTCAGCTCCAGGGCTCTCAGCCTTTGCTGCTCACAGAGCTGCTTCAGTCTGCATTTGCTGTTCTCCCTCCAAGGTGCCACATCCCAGTTCTGAGCCCTGTGTCAGTTTACCTCCACAGTCCCTGTTTTCCACCAGCACCAGGGAAAACCAAAAATGACCAAAACAATCACTCAATCACTCAAGCTCCCACCACCCCAGGGGGTGTTTTGATGCCTGCCATGGGATTTTTGCGCTCATCTCATACACAGGGGAGCTCGGGGTGGGAGCATGTGGTGCCAGCACCAACCTTCCACTCACCTGCTTCACAGTCACAGATTGCATTGGGTGGGAAGAGACCCTCAAAGCTCATCTCGTCCAACCCCTCTGCACTCAGCAGGGACACCTCCAACTACATCAGGCTGCTCATGGCCACGTGGAGTCTGATCTTGAATGTCTGCAGGGATGGGGCTTGAACCACCTCTCTGGGCAGCCTCTTCCAGTGTCTCACCACCCTCACTGTGCAGAACTTCCTCCTGATGTCCAAACTACCCCTGCCCTGCTCCAGTTTCAAACCATTGCCCCTCGTCCTGGCACTCCAACCCCTTCTAAACAGTGTCGTGTCGTCATCCCCCCCCAGCTGTCCTGGAGCCCCTTCAGGTACTGTGAGGCTGCTCTGAGGTCTCCCTGCAGCCTTCTCTTCTCCAGGCTGAACAGCCCCAACTCTCTCAGCCTCCTCCAGGGCTCCACAAGGGCTCTTTCTGGGGGTTGGGGGCTGCCCTGGCTTTCTTCCCTCCACGTCCCCCAGGCTGCAGCGGTGGGGTGGGCGAGGGCACGTTTGATCTGCGTGGGCTGAGGCTGCTGCCAAGGGGAGGCCACTTCACCAGCTGCCAAGCCAGGCCCCAGCACTTACAGCTGGGCTGACACCTTAATGAATTTCACAGCATGCCTGGAAAAACTCTCACCCAGGCTCAGTGCAAGGGCTGGGGAGGGAGCCGGGCTGGGGAGGGGGCCGGGCTGGGGAGGGGGCCGGGCTGGGGAGCCAGAGGAAATCTTGTTCCCATTATCCCTGTGCCAGAGCCCTCAGCAGCAGCAGCAGCCTTGGCTTGGCCTTTTCATCTCCCACACGTGGGAGTCTGGTGGGGAGCTGCCTGGGCCCTGGGGCTGGTGAGGGGACTGGGTGTGCCCCGGGCTCACGGGGGCACACAGGGCTGTGTGGGCACCAGAGGGGGCTGTGGGGGGCAGGCTGTGTGTGCACACCCATGAGTGGTTGTGAACCTGAAGGCTCCCAGGTGTAAGCATGGAGTCGTAGTCACAGACTGGTTTGGGTTGGAAGGGACCTTCAAGATCATCCAGCTCCAACCCCCTCACATGGGCAGGGAGACTTTATTGCTGCCTACAACTACCTGAAGGGTGGTTGTAGCCAGGAGGAGGTTGGTCTCTTCTCTCAAGCAACCAGCACCAGAACAAGAGGACACAGTCTCAAGCTGTGCCAGGGGAAGTTCAGGCTCGAGGTGAGGAGAAAGTTCTTCACTGAGAGAGTTGTTAGGCATTGGAATGGGCTGCCCAGGGAGGTGGTGGAGTCACCATCCCTGGAGGTGTTCAAGAGGGGCTTGGATGTGGCACTTGGTGCCATGGTCTAGTGATGGGGTCTGTGGTGACAGGTTGAACTCGATGATCTTTGATGTCTCTTCCAACCTTGGTGATTCTGTGATCCTGTGACACCTCCCACCAGCCCAAGATGCCCAGGGCCTCATCCAAGCTGGCTTTGAGCACCTCCAGGGAGAAGACATCCACAACCTCCCTGGGCAACCTGTTCCAGTGTCTCCCCACACTCATTGTGGAGAACATCCTCCTCATGTCCAACGACCTTGCTCTAGTTTCAGCCCGTTGCCCCTCATGCTATCCCCAGAGGCCCACCAGAGGCACATCTGTGTGCACCTCCTGGTGAGTGCACACTCAAGTGCACCACTGGATGTTTGCTGTGCACATGGAACCACACAACTGTGGAGCTTGGAAGAGACCTCTGAGACCCTCGAGTCCAAGCACTCACACAGGGCTCACAACCCCAACACTGCTGCTGGGCCACTGCCACTGCACCACCTCCCTCAGCACCACCTCCAAGCTGGGCACCCCACCGTATCCCTGGGTAGCCCGTTGCACACACCTGTGTGCAGATGTCTTGGTGTGTGGATGTTGGGGTGCCCCTCTCTGTGTGTTCATGCCCAGGTGTAGGTGTTGGAGTGCACATGAGCTGCTATGTGTGCCCAAGCACCTTTGTGCCCTCTCACAGGGGGTGTGGTGTGTGCACCCGTCTCCTCTCTGGGCACCTTTGTGGGTGGGTGTACATGGGGTACAGCCTCTGATATGCGGAGTCTGGCGGCTGTGTGGTTGAGGCTGACAGCCTGTGAGGCTGCAGGACACGCAGCCTGTGAGGCTGTCACAGCCCTGGCACAGGGCAGGAGGTCCTGCTGCAAGGCCTGCCAGGTTCTGTCACCAAAGCCAGCTGCTAGGGAAGGCAGAGGGGTGCCAACAGGGCTGCAGGTGCCCAGCTGGTGTTGCCAAGCCCCTGCCCCTCTATCCCACACTTGTCTGCCTTCAGCTGAGCAGTGCCCTGTCCCTACACGTGCCCTTTCTCCTCTGCCCCAACCTCCTGGCACCACCCCCTTGGGCCAGTGGATGCTGCACGTCTGGATGGCACACTGGGGCCAGCCATGGCCTGGTGAGGCCACATCTGGAATATTGTGTCCAGTTCTGGGCTCCTCAGGTCAAGAAGGACCTCAGGGACCTGCTTGAGAGACTCCAGCCCAGAGCCACAAACATGATGGAGGCAGTGGAGCAGCTTCCTTACAAGGAGAGCCTGAGGGAGCTGAGGGCTCTGTAGCTTGGACAGGAGGAGCCTGAGGGTGACCTCATTTGTGTTGATAAAGCTGTGCAGGGTGAGTGCCCAGAGGCTGGAGCCAGGCTCTGCTGGGTGGTGCCCAATGCCAGCACAAGGGGCAGTGGTGGAAGCTGAGACAGAGGAAGTGCCATGGAGACAGGAGGAAGAATGATTTCCCTGTGAGGGTGACAGAGCCCTGGAGCCCAGGGGGCTGTGGAGTCTCCCTCTCTGGAGAAGGTATTCAAGACCTGCCTGGGTGTGTTCCTGTGTGACCTGGGTGATCCTGCTCTGTCGGGGGCGTGGACTGGATGAGCTCTGGGGGTCCCTTCCAATCTCTAACATTCTCTGATTCTCCATTGGAATGTGCTGCCCAATGTGTTGGTGGAGTCCCCATCCCTGGAGGTGTTTAGGAAGAGCCTGGATGAGGCCCTTGGTGCCATGGTTTAGTTGATCAGATGGTGCTGGGTGAGAGGTTGGACTTGGTGATCTCTGAGGTCTCTTCCAACCTGGTTCATTCTGTTCTATTCTATTCCAGTCTAGTCTAGTCTAGTCTAGTCTATCCTGTTCTGTTCTGTTCTGATCCTCTGCCTCTGAGATCCTCTGCAGCAGCGGAGGGCAGTGGGGCAGCTGCAGCCCACCCCAGCTGCTCACCTCCCTCCTTCTTCGCTCTCTTGCAGCCTGCAACTGCAACCTGCACGCGCGGCGGTGCCGCTTCAACATGGAGCTGTACAAGCTGTCGGGCGGCGCAGCGGCGGCGTCTGCCTCAACTGCCGCCACAACACCGCCGGCAGGCACTGCCACTACTGCAAGGAGGGCTTCTACCGCGACCTCAGCAAGGCCATCACCGACCGCAAGGCCTGCAAAGGTGAGCTGCGGCTCCCCCCTGCCCAGTGCTGCAGCCTCTCAACCTGCCCCGCGCTGTGGCTCCCCCCTGCCCAGCGCTGCAGCCTCTCAACCTGCCCAGCGCTGCGGCTCCCCCCTGCCCAGTGCTACAGCCTCTCAACATGCCCATCGCTGCGGCTCCCCCTGCCCAGCGCTGCAGCCTCTCAACCTGTCCAGCGCTGCGGCTCCCCCCCTGCCCAGTGCTACAGCCTCTCAACATGCCCATCGCTGCGGCTCCCCCTGCCCAGCGCTGCAGCCTCTCAACCTGTCCAGCGCTGCGGCTCCCCCCCTGGCCAGTGCTACAGCCTCTCAACCTGCCCAGCGCTGCGGCTCCCCTGCCGCGCGCTGCAGCCTCTCAACCTGCCCAGCGCTGCGGCTCCCCCCTGCCCTGCGCTGCAGCCTCTCAACCTGCCCAGCGCTGCAGCCTCTCAATCTGCCCAGCGCTGCGGCTCCCCCCCTGCCCTGCGCTGCAGCCTCTCAACATGCCCATCGCTGCGGCTCGCCCCTGCCCAGCGCTGCAGCCTCTCAACCTGTCCAGCGCTGCGGCTCCCCCCTGGCCAGTGCTACAGCCTCTCAACCTGCCCAGCGCTGCGGCTCCCCTGCCCCGCGCTGCAGCCTCTCAACCTGTCCAGCGCTGCGGCTCCCCCTGCCCAGTGCTACAGCCTCTCAACATGCCCATCGCTGCGGCTCCCCCTGCCCAGCGCTGCAGCCTCTCAACCTGCCAAGCGCTGCGGCTCCCCTGCCCTGCGCTGCAGCCTCTCAACCTGCCCAGCGCTGCAGCCTCTCAACCTGCCCAGCACTGCGGCTCCCCCTGCCCAGCGCTGCAGCCTCTCAACCTGCCCAGCGCTGCGGCTACCCCCTGCCCCACGCTGCAGCCTCTCAACCTGCCCAGCACTGCGGCTCCCCCTGCCCAGCGCTGCAGCCTCTCAACCTGCCCAGCGCTGCGGCTCCCCTGCCCCACGCTGCAGCCTCTCAACCTGCCCAGCGCTGCAGCCTCTCAATCTGCCCAGCGCTGCAGCCTCTCAACCTGCCCAGCGCTGCGGCTCCCCCTGCCCCACGCTGCAGCCTCTCAACCTGCCCAGCGCTGCGGCTCCCCCTGCCCCGCGCTGCAGCCTCTCAACCTGTCCAGCGCTGCGGCTCCCCCTGCCCAGTGCTACAGCCTCTCAACATGCCCATCGCTGCGGCTCCCCCTGCCCAGCGCTGCAGCCTCTCAACCTGCCAAGCGCTGCGGCTCCCCTGCCCTGCGCTGCAGCCTCTCAACCTGCCCAGCGCTGCAGCCTCTCAACCTGCCCAGCACTGCGGCTCCCCCTGCCCAGCGCTGCAGCCTCTCAACCTGCCCAGCGCTGCGGCTCCCCTGCCCAGCGCTGCAGCCTCTCAACCTGCCCAGCGCTGCGGCTCCCCCTGCCCCACGCTGCAGCCTCTCAACCTGCCCAGCGCTGCAGCCTCTCAATCTGCCCAGCGCTGCGGCTCCCCTGCCCCACGCTGCAGCCTCTCAACCTGCCCAGCACTGCGGCTCCCCCTGCCCAGCGCTGCAGCCTCTCAACCTGTCCAGCGCTGCGGCTCGCCCCTGCCCAGGGCTGCAGCCTCTCAACCTGCCCAGCACTGCGGCTCCCCCTGCCCAGCGCTGCAGCCTCTCAACCTGCCCAGCGCTGCGGCTCCCCTGCCCCACGCTGCAGCCTCTCAACCTGCCCAGCGCTGCAGCCTCTCAATCTGCCCAGCGCTGCGGCTCCCCCTGCCCCACGCTGCAGCCTCTCAACCTGCCCAGCACTGCGGCTCCCCCTGCCCAGCGCTGCAGCCTCTCAACCTGTCCAGCGCTGCGGCTCGCCCCCTGCCCAGGGCTGCAGCCTCTCAACCTGCCCAGTGCTGCAGCCTCTCAACCTCCCCAGCGCTGCGGCTACCCCTGCCCCAGGCTGCAGCCTCTCAACCTGTCCAGCGCTGCGGCTCACCCCTGCCCAGCGCTGCAGCCTCTCAATCTGCCCAGCGCTGCGGCTCCCCCTGCCCCACGCTGCAGCCTCTCAACCTGCCCAGCACTGCGGCTCCCCCTGCCCAGCGCTGCAGCCTCTCAACCTGTCCAGCGCTGCGGCTCGCCCCTGCCCAGGGCTGCAGCCTCTCAACCTGCCCAGGGCTGCAGCCTCTCAACCTGCCCAGGGCTGCAGCCTCTCAACCTGCCCAGCGCTGCGGCTCCCCCTGCCCCACGCTGCAGCCTCTCAACCTGCCCAGCACTGCGGCTCCCCCCTGCCCAGCGCTGCAGCCTCACAACCTGCCCAGCGCTGCGGCTCCCCCTGCCCCACGCTGCAGCCTCTCAACCTGCCCAGCACTGCGGCTCCCCCCTGCCCAGCGCTGCAGCCTCTCAACCTGTCCAGCGCTGCGGCTCGCCCTGCCCAGCGCTGCAGCCTCTCAACCTGTCCAGCGCTGCGGCTCCCCCTGCCCAGTGCTACAGCCTCTCAACCTGCCCAGCGCTGCGGCTCCCCCCTGCCCTGCGCTGCAGCCTCTCAACCTGCCCAGCGCTGCGGCTCCCCTGCCCAGCGCTACAGCCTCTCACCCTGCCCAGCGCTGCAGCTCCCCGCTGCCCAGCGCTGCAGCTCCCCCTGCCCTGCACTGCAGCCTCTCAACCTGCCCAGCGCTGCGGCTCCCCCCTGCCCAGCGCTGCAGCCTCTCAACCTGCCCAGCGCTGCGGCTCCCCCTGCCCTGTGCTGCAGCCTCTCACCCTGCCCAGCGCTGCAGCTCCCCGCTGCCCAGCGCTGCAGCTCCCCCTGCCCTGCACTGCAGCCTCTCAACCTGCCCAGCGCTGCGGCTCCCCCTGCCCAGCGCTGCAGCCTCTCAACCTGCCCAGCGCTGCGGCTCCCCCTGCCCAGCGCTACAGCCTCTCACCCTGCCCAGCGCTGCAGCTCCCCGCTGCCCAGCGCTGCAGCTCCCCCTGCCCTGCACTGCAGCCTCTCAACCTGCCCAGCGCTGCGGCTCCCCCCTGCCCAGCGCTGCAGCCTCTCAACCTGCCCAGCGCTGCGGCTCCCCTGCCCTGCGCTGCAGCCTCTCACCCTGCCCAGCACTGTGGCTCCCCCTGCCCAGTGCTACAGCCTCTCAACCTGCCCAGCGCTGCGGCTCCCCCCTGCCCAGCGCTGCAGCCTCTCAACCTGCCCAGCGCTGCGGCTCCCCCCTGCCCAGCGCTACAGCCTCTCAACCTGTCCAGCGCTGTGGCTCCCCCTGCCCAGCGCTGCAGCCTCTCACCCTGCCCAGCGCTGCAGCTCCCCGCTGCCCAGCGCTGCAGCTCCCCCCTGCCCTGCGCTGCAGCCTCTCAACCTGCCCCGCGCTGCAGCTCCCCCTGCCCCGCGCTGCAGCTCCCCCTGCCCAGCGCTGCAGCTCCCCCTGCCCTGCGCTGCAGTCTCTCAACCTGCCCAGCACTGCAGCTCCCCCCTGCCCTGAGCTGCAGCTCCCCTCTGCCCTGCACTGCAGCCTCTCAACCTGCCCAGCGCTGCAGCTCCCCGCTGCCCAGCGCTGCAGCTCCCCCTGCCCTGCGCTGCAGCCTCTCAACCTGCCCCGCGCTGTGGCTCCCCCTGCCCTGCACTGCAGCCTCTCAACCTGCCCAGCGCTGCAGCTTCCCCCTGCCCAGCGCTGCAGCTCCCCCTGCCCTGCGCTGCAGCCTCTCAACCTGCCCCGTGCTGTGGCTCCCCCCCTGCCCTGCACTGCAGCCTCTCAACCTGCCCAGTGCTGCAGCTCCCCCCTGCCCTGCACTGCAGTCTCTCAACCTGCCCAGCACTGCAGCTCCCCCTGCCCTGAGCTGCAGCTCCCCCTGCCCTGCACTGCAGTCTCTCAACCTGCCCAGCACTGCAGCTCCCCCCTGCCCTGAGCTGCAGCTCCCCCTGCCCTGAGCTGCAGCTCCCCCATGCCCTGCACTGCAGCCTCTCAACCTGCCCAGCGCTGCAGCTCCCCCCTGCCCTGAGCTGCAGCTCCCCCCTGCCCTGCGCTGCAGCCTCTCAACCTGCCCCGTGCTGTGGCTCCCCCTGCCCTGCACTGCAGCCTCTCAACCTGCCCAGTGCTGCAGCTCCCCCCTGCCCTGCACTGCAGTCTCTCAACCTGCCCAGCACTGCAGCTCCCCCTGCCCTGAGCTGCAGCTCCCCTCTGCCCAGCACTGCAGTCTCTCAACCTGCCCAGCACTGCAGCTCCCCCTGCCCTGAGCTGCAGCTCCCCCCCTGCCCTGAGCTGCAGCTCCCCCATGCCCTGCACTGCAGCCTCTCAACCTGCCCAGCGCTGCAGCTCCCCCTGCCCAGCGCTGCAGCTCCCCCTGCCCTGCGCTGCAGCCTCTCAACCTGCCCCGTGCTGTGGCTCCCCCTGCCCTGCACTGCAGCCTCTCAACCTGCCCAGTGCTGCAGCTCCCCCTGCCCTGCACTGCAGTCTCTCAACCTGCCCAGCACTGCAGCTCCCCCCTGCCCTGAGCTGCAGCTCCCCTCTGCCCTGCACTGCAGCCTCTCAACCTGCCCAGCACTGCAGCTCCCCGCTGCCCAGCGCTGCAGCTCCCCCTGCCCTGAGCTGCAGCTCCCCCATACCCTGCACTGCAGCCTCTCAACCTGCCCAGCGCTGCAGCTCCCCCCTGCCCAGCGCTGCAGCTCCCCCCTGCCCTGCGCTGCAGCCTCTCAACCTGCCCCATGCTGTGGCTCCCCCCTGCCCTGCACTGCAGCCTCTCAACCTGCCCAGTGCTGCAGCTCCCCCCTGCCCTGCACTGCAGTCTCTCAACCTGCCCAGCACTGCAGCTCCCCCCTGCCCTGAGCTGCAGCTCCCCCCTGCCCTGCGCTGCAGCCTCTCAACCTGCCCCGTGCTGTGGCTCCCCCTGCCCTGCACTGCAGCCTCTCAACCTGCCCAGTGCTGCAGCTCCCCCCTGCCCTGCACTGCAGTCTCTCAACCTGCCCAGCACTGCAGCTCCTCCCCTGCCCTGAGCTGCAGCTCCCCTCTGCCCTGCACTGCAGCCTCTCAACCTGCCCAGCACTGCAGCTCCCTGCTGCCCAGCGCTGCAGCTCCCCCCTGCCCTGCGCTGCAGCCTCTCAACCTGCCCCGCGCTGTGGCTCCCCCTGCCCTGCACTGCAGCCTCTCAACCTGCCCAGCGCTGCAGCTCCCCCTGCCCAGCGCTGCAGCTCCCCCCTGCCCTGCGCTGCAGCCTCTCAACCTGCCCCGTGCTGTGGCTCCCCCTGCCCTGCACTGCAGCCTCTCAACCTGCCCAGTGCTGCAGCTCCCCCTGCCCTGCACTGCAGTCTCTCAACCTGCCCAGCACTGCAGCTCCCCCTGCCCTGATCTGCAGCTCCCCTCTGCCCTGCACTGCAGCCTCTCAACCTGCCGAGCGCTGCAGCTCCCCCCTGCCCAGCGCTGCAGCTCCCCCCTGCCCTGCACTACAGCCTCTCAACCTGCCCAGCACTGCCATCCCTCCACTGCCCAGCTCTGCAGGCTCTCAACCTGCCCAGCACTTCAGGCCCTCCTCTTCTCCAGGCTGAACACCCCCAGGTCCCTCAGCCTGACAAGGACCTGGGCTGCTCAAGCTGCTGCTTGGGACCAAGACAGTATCTAGGCAGTGGGGGAGAGGCAATTGGTGCTCCCTACTGGCAGGCTGAGGGCTGTCAGTGCCTGATCCTGGGACGTCCTCCCAGGAGGATTCTGCTGTGGCTGCAGTTATGGTCTCCCCAGTTGGTGTTTGGAGAGATGCTGGGCAGGTGCTGGAGAAGGCACAGGCCTAAACATGCTAGAAAGCTGCCACTGGTGTTGGCCTGGCCATAGACACACTTGGAAGAGTTCAACCTGCTTCACAACATGGCCCATGGTGGTTTTCCTGCCCTCCCTCCAGATGCCACTGGGGTTTTCCACCTCCCTGCTGTGGAACAGGACCCCATGGTGTATGTTTTAGCTTTGGGGTGGCTCTGGGGACCTGTTCTGGGGACAATGCTGAGCACTGTGGCTCCCAGTGCCTGCAGACAGGGTGGCTTGTCTCTGAGCTGGCCAGGAGCCATGCTGGCTCCAAGCCATCAAGCTGCAGCTTGACCTTGGAAGGTCCCCAGCCTGTGCTCTGCGTCGTGGGCCCTGCACCTCTCCTCTCCCTCCTCTAGCTCCTGGCTAAGGCTGTCTGGTTTCTCTTCTCTGCCTGCTCAGCCTCCTCTGTGGAGCCTCAAACCAGCAGTTCCACCCAAGAAGCTAAGAAAATACCTTGCCTGCCCCCAAGGACTGGCAGGATCCAGGCTGAAATGCTGGAGCGGGCAGGAGGTTGCCCACATCTCCTCTGAGGCTGGGAATTCCTCTCTGACCCTTTATTTCTTTCCAGCTCAGGTTGCCAGTCCCTGGTGGAAGGGATCACAGCATCCTGGTGCCTGTGGTGCATTGCACAGCCCCATGGGCACTGAGCACTCCTGCTGCCAGGAGGTGATGCTAGCACGTTTATGTAGGGCCTGCAGGAACTGCTGCAGCTGGTTTTGGACCAGGATAGAGTCCTGCACCTGGGGAGGAACAGCCCCATGCACCAGCACAGAGGAGGGATTGACCTGCTGGAAAGCAGCTCCATGGAGAAGTCCTGGTGGACAGCAAGTTCCCCATGAAAGAGCAATGTGCCCTCGTGGCCAAGAAGGGGCACTCAGAAGAGTGTGGCCAGCAGGGCAAGGGAGGTTCTCCTCCTCCTCTACTCTGCCCTGCTGAGACCACATCTGCAGTATTGTGTCCAGTTCTGGGCTCCCCCAGTTCAGGAGGGACAGGGAACTGCTGGAGGGGGTGAAATGGAGGCTAGGAGGATGCTGAAGGGACTGGAACAGCTGTGTGATGAGGGGAGGCTGAGAGCCCTGGGGCTGGTTAGCCTGGAGAAGAGAAGGCTGAGAGGGGACCTGATCAATGTCTACAGATGTCTGAGGGGTTGGGGTCAAGAAGGGGCCAGGGTCTTCTCAGTGGTGTCCTGTGACAGGACAAGAGGCAATGGACACAAACTGGAACCCAGGAAGTTCCAATTCAACAGGAGGAGAAAGTTGTTTGTTGTGAGGCTGCTGGAGGCCTGGAGCAGGCTGCCCAGAGAGGTTGTGGAGTCTCCTGGTGTGGAGACTTTCAAGCCCCACCTGGTTGTGTTCCTGTGTGAGCTGCCCTGGGTGACCCTGCTCTGGCAGGGGGGTTGTGCTGGATGATCTCCAGAGGTCCCTTCCAACCCCTCCCATTCTGTGAGTCTGTGATTAACAGTGTGGCCACAGCACACCCCCCCAGGCTGGGCTTTAGAGGTTCCCCTCTCAGGTGCATTGGTGTTGGCTGTGGCTTGGTTTGACCCAGGCTGTGAGAGGTAAAATCCTGCTGCTGCCTGTGCTGCAGAGCCACCCCTGCCTCTGCCCACCCTTGTTCCCTTGGGAGATATGGAGAGGACAGAGGGGAGGGAGAAACTTCCTACATCTTCCCACATCCTCAAGAAAGCTGGGGAGGGACTTTGGCAAAGAGCTGGGAGTGCCAGGACGAGGGACAATGGATTTGAGCTGGGAGAGGGGAGGCTGAGAGTGGAGAGGAGGAAGAAATTCTTGGCAGTGAGGCTGGGGAGACCCTGGCACAGGCTGCCCAGGGAGGCTGTGGCTGTCCCCTCCCTAGAGATGTTCAGTGCCAGGCTGGATGAGGCCTTGAGCAACCTGTGCTGGTGGGAGGTGGGCTTGGTCTCCTCTCCCAAGAAACAAGGGATGGGATGAGAGGAAATGGCCTCAAGTTGCTCCAGGGGAGGTTTAGGTTGGACATGAGGAGCAATTCCTTGCCCAAAAGGGTTCTCAAGGCCTGGCCCAGGCTGCCCAGGGCAGTGGTGGAGTCCCCATCCCTGGAGGGGTTAAAAGCTGTGTAGAAATGGTGCTGAGGGCCATGGTTTAGTGAAGGGCTTGGCAGTGTTGGGTTAATGGTTGGACTCAAAGCTCTTGTAGGTCTTTTCTAGCCTAACCAATTCTGTGGTTAAGGTGATGGAAAGCATCTCAGATCCAAGGTGGCTCCCCAGGAGGGGATGGGGTGGGCAGGGCAGAGCAGCCCTGGGGTACCCAGGAGGTGGTGGGACAGGGTGAGGGCTGATGCTGTGTGCAGAGGGAACCCCAGCAAGCAATGCCCAGGCTGTGGCAGGGCAGAGGAGCAGGGTGCTGCAGCAGGTCCTGCCTGGCAGACAAACATCCCTCCCCTGCCTGCCCCTGTGCCAAGCCATGGGCAAGTCTCTGCCAGCCTGGCCCAGGGCTGCCGCTTCCAGAGGGCTGCCAGGGCTTGCCCATGGCTTGGGGATGCTGCAGAGGCTCAAGCCCACCAGATGAACACAGGCACCAGGGCTGCCCCCACTGTGGGGCATATGTTGAGAAGGATCTGGCAGTGAAGGCACTGCCCAGGGCCTCAGGAGCCAGCTCCTGGCACTGCCCCAGGGAACAGAGTTAATCATAAAATCCCTCCTGCTTCCCTGGCTGCCCCTCCTCCAGTGAAGCAGGGAGTGTTTCCATCCCTCTCTGGTGCTTATCCAGAGGTGGATCCATTGGGATGGAGAGCTGCTGCTTGGGGCAGGACCAGCACTGGGATCCTGCCTGCCTGGTGCCATGAATGGGGGCAGCTAATTCTGTATTCTGTGCCAGAGCACAGTCACCAGTGGTGTACTCCTAGTGCCCTCATTCCCCCAAGCCCCTGGGGTGTGTAGGTCTGTAGTCAGAGTGCCTCTGTGCCATGCTCTGCCCGAGGTGTGATGGTGGAAGCAGTGGTGAGCTGCCTGTGCTGGGCGGTGCCAGGGCTCTGCAGGCAGACACCTCCCTGATCTCTGCAGCTCCTGCAAGGAGGCTGCAGCCAGCTGGGGCTTGGGCTCTTCTCCCTAGGCTCAGGGGAGAGAAGGAGAGGCAATGGCCTGAAACTGTGCCAGGGGAGGGTGAGGTTGGAGAGGAGGCAAAACGTAAACCCTGAGCTGTCTCCAGTGAGAAGCGGTGAAGCCGCAGCAGCTGAGCCTTAAGATGCACAAAGCCCTCACCACGAGGAGCCAGACACCTCCTGGCAAGCTTCACTCCAGGAGTTAAGCTGCAAGCTACTGACCTCATCCTGCATGCAAGGCCTGCAGGCCAGCGTCTGGCAGCTGTTGGGCTGTGAGCGGCAGCAGGCACAGAGCGCTGCTGTGGCCCCAGCCCTGCCCTGGGGCTCCCCAGCCGCACCCCTCTGAGGGGCACCTCGGGACGAGGAGGGGTGGGGGTGCTGCAGCTGCAGTCAGCACTCTGAAGCAGCTGCCAGGTGCCAGAAGGTGGCGGTGGCAGGGGGTGGCCAGCCGAGCAGCGGTGCTGGGGGCCAGCCGGAGCTGGCCACACGCAGGCCCAGCACTGCCAGCGCTCATCCTTGGCTTCAAACCCACACCGTGGGCTCAAGCTGTGCCAGGAGGGGCTGGGGCTGGGCATGAGCAATGCTTCCTCCCCAAAAGAACTGCCCCAGGCTGCCCTCAGCACTGGTGGAGTCCCCATCCCTGGAGGGGTTTAGAAGATGCTGGCGCCGGACCATGCCTTGAGCTCAGGACCTTTGGGGACCTGCTAGGGGAGACCATGCCTTGAGCTCAGGACCTTTAGGGATCTGCTATGGGTAGACCATGCCTTGAGCTCAGGACCTTTGGGGATCTGCTAGGGGTAGATCATGCCTTGGTCTCAGGACCTTTAGGGATCTGCTAGGGGTAGACCATGCCTTGAGCTCAGGACCTTTGGGGATCTGCTAGGGGTAGACCATGCCTTGAGCTCAGGACCTTTAGGGATCTGCTAGGGGTAGACCATGCCTTGACCTCAGGACCTTTGGGGATCTGCTAGGGGTGGACCATGCCTTGAGCTCAGGACCTTTGGGGATCTGCTAGGGGTAGATCATGCCTTGGTCTCAGGACCTTTGGGGATCTGCTATGGGTAGATCATGCCTTGGTCTCAGGACCTTTAGGGATCTGCTAGGGGTAGACCATGCCTTGAGCTCAGGACCTTTGGGGATCTGCTATGGGTAGACCATGCCTTGAGCTCAGGACCTTTGGGGATCTGCTAGGGGTAGATCATGCCTTGGTCTCAGGACCTTTAGGGATCTGCTAGGGGTAGATCATGCCTTGGTCTCAGGGCCTTTAGGGATCTGCTAGGGGTAGATCATGCCTTGGTCTCAGGACCTTTAGGGATCTGCTAGGGGTAGATCATGCCTTGGTGTCAAGACCTTTAGGGATCTGCTAAGGGGAGATCATGCCTTGGTGTCAAGACCTTTAGGGATCTGCTAAGGGGAGATCATGCCTTGACCTCAGGGCCTTTAGGGATCTGCTAGGGGGAGATCATGCCTTGGTCTCAGGGCCTTTAGGGATCTGCTAGGGGTAGATCATGCCTTGGTCTCAGGGCCTTTAGGGATCTGCTAGGGGTAGATCATGCCTTGGTCTCAGGGCCTTTAGGGATCTGCTAGGGGTAGATCATGCCTTGGTGTCAAGACCTTTAGGGATCTGCTAAGGGGAGATCATGCCTTGACCTCAGGACCTTTGGGGATCTGCTAGGGGTAGATCATGCCTTGGTCTCAGGGCCTTTGGGGATCTGCTAGGGGTAGATCATGCCTTGGTGTCAAGACCTTTAGGGATCTGCTAGGGGGAGATCATGCCTTGGTCTCAGGACCTTTAGGGATCTGCTAAGGGGAGATCATGCCTTGACCTCACGACCTTTAGGGATCTGCTAGGGGTAGATCATGCCTTGGTCTCAGGACCTTTAGGGATCTGCTAAGGGGAGATCATGCCTTGACCTCAGGACCTTTAGGGATCTGCTAGGGGTAGATCATGCCTTGGTCTCAGGGCCTTTAGGGATCTGCTAGGGGTAGATCATGCTTTGGTCTCAGGGCCTTTAGGGATCTGCTAGGGGTAGATCATGCCTTGGTCTCAGGGCCTTTAGGGATCTGCTAGGGGTAGATCATGCCTTGGTGTCAAGACCTTTAGGGATCTGCTAAGGGGAGATCATGCCTTGACCTCAGGACCTTTGGGGATCTGCTAGGGGTAGATCATGCCTTGGTCTCAGGGCCTTTAGGGATCTGCTAGGGGTAGATCATGCCTTGACCTCAGGACCTTTGGGGATCTGCTAGGGGTAGATCATGCCTTGGTGTCAAGACCTTTAGGGATCTGCTAAGGGGAGATCATGCCTTGGTCTCAGGACCTTTAGGGATCTGCTAGGGGTAGATCATGCCTTGGTGTCAAGACCTTTAGGGATCTGCTAAGGGGAGATCATGCCTTGGTCTCAGGGCCTTTAGGGATCTGCTAGGGGTAGATCATGCCTTGACCTCAGGACCTTTGGGGATCTGCTAGGGGTAGATCATGCCTTGGTGTCAAGACCTTTAGGGATCTGCTAAGGGGAGATCATGCCTTGACCTCAGGACCTTTGGGGATCTGCTAGGGGTAGATCATGCCTTGGTGTCAAGACCTTTAGGGATCTGCTAAGGGGAGATCATGCCTTGGTCTCAGGGCCTTTAGGGATCTGCTAGGGGTAGATCATGCCTTGACCTCAGGACCTTTGGGGATCTGCTAAGGGGGAGATCATGCCTTGGTGTCAAGACCTTTAGGGATCTGCTAAGGGGAGATCATGCCTTGACCTCAGGACCTTTAGGGATCTGCTAGGGGTAGATCATGCCTTGGTCTCAGGACCTTTAGGGATCTGCTAGGGGTAGACCATGTCATGGTCTCAGGACCTTTGGGGATCTGCTAGGGCTGGACCATGCCATGACCGCAGGACCTTTGGGGATCTGCTAGGGGTAGATCATGCCTTGGTGTCAAGACCTTTAGGGATCTGCTAAGGGGAGATCATGCCTTGACCTCAGGACCTTTGGGGATCTGCTAGGGGTAGATCATGCCTTGGTGTCAAGACCTTTAGGGATCTGCTAAGGGGAGATCATGCCTTGGTCTCAGGGCCTTTAGGGATCTGCTAGGGGTAGATCATGCCTTGGTCTCAGGACCTTTAGGGATCTGCTAAGGGTAGACCATGTCTTGGTCTCAGGACCTTTGGGGATCTGCTAGGGCTGGACCATGCCATGACCTGAGGACCTTTGGGGATCTGCTAGGGGTAGACCATGCCATGACCTCAGAACCTTTGGGGATCTGCTAGGGGTAGACCATGCCATGACCTCAGAACCTTTGGGGATCTGCTAGGGGTAGACCATGCCATGACCTGAGGACCTTTGGGGGTCTCTGCTGAGCTGAGGCCAGGTGTTTGCAGGAGAGCCAGGCTTTGGTGGCTGCCCTGGCAGGCGACAAGCCTGCTGTGGCTGAAGAAAGCCTTCATGTTCCTGCCAGCCCTAGGCCATGCCAAGGCTCCCTTTGCTTGCTGCCATTTGTTATCATAGCTGAGCCCCCAAAAGCCCCTCGTCAGGAAGATGTCCACTTGCAGGCCCGGGCAGGATCTGATGAGGAGGCAGCATCTGGTCCCCATTAGGGGCTGCTGGGGGTGCGGGAGGGGCTGGGGGAGCAGTGCTGCAGTGCTGCCACCACAGCCAGCTGGGGAAGATTAGGGAAAGGATAACATCAGGGGGCTGCAGGGGCACGTGGGGCTGGGGGGGTGTTTGTGTTTTGCCTTGGAATCACGTTCAGCTCTAATGCTGATGGAGGCCAAGATAACCTCCTCCAGCTCACAGCCAGGCCAGCCCCAGGCAGGCAGATGGGGAAGGTCCTCTCCTGTGGGAGCCTCTTCCTCCCACACCCCTCCTCCTCACATGCAATCCGTCCAGCATCCAGGGAGAGTCAGTTCAGGTCTGTTTTGGGGATGGAGACACAACTTTGACTCACCCCAGCTAAGGCTTTCCCTCTGGGGGTGCTGTGGTGGAAAGCCATGGGGACATCCTTTGCCTGCAGGAGGCAGGATGAGGCTCCTGAGCTTGGGAAGCACCAGGAAGATCCACCTCATACCACCCTGAAACCAAACCAAGGCTGAGGTTTGGTCAAGGCTCAGTGCTGATTCAGCTCTGTGGATTGGAGAGCTCAGAGGCAGGGAGCAAGTGCAGAAAATGCCCTTTGCTGCTGCCACAGAAGCATCTCCCCAGGGCTCACAGAATCACAGAGTGTCAGGGGCTGGAAGGGACCTCGAGAGCTCATCCAGTCCAACCCCCCTGCCAGAGCAGGGTCACCTAGAGCAGATCACACAGGAACACACCCAGGCAGGTCTTGAATACCTCCAGAGAGGGAGACTCCACAACCCCCTGGGCAGCCTGCTCCAGGGCTCTGTCACCCTCACAGGGAAATCATTCTTCCTCCTGTCTCCATGGCAATTCCTCTGCCTCAGCTTCCACCACTGCCCCTTGTGCTGGCATTGGGCATCCCCCAGCAGAGCCTGGCTCCTGCCTCGGGGCACTCACCCTGCACAGCTTTAGCAACAGGAATGAGGTCACCCTCAGGCTCCTCCAAGCTACAGAGCCCTCAGCTCCCTCAGGCTCTCCTCATAAGGAAGATCTTCCACTTCCCTAATCGTTTTTGTGGTTCTGTGCTGGACTCTTTCAAGCAGTTCCCTGAGGTCCTCCTTGCCCCGAGGGGCCCAGAGGTGGGCACAGTTCAGGTGGGGGAAGAGCAGGCCTGGGCAAGTATCCTTCTGCTTTGTGCCCCTGCAGTGGCCTCAGTCCCACCCTGGCCGTGAGGAGCAGTGTGCATGCTCCTACATGAGCCCCCACTCCCTCTCCTTGGGCAGGACAAGGCTGGCAGCAAGCAGGGGGCTGCCAGTGGAAGTGCCCTCCCTGCCTGCCCACGTGCCACATGTCCCCAGAGCCGGCTGCCTGCCAAGCGGGCAGGAAGAAACTCTTCTGCCGCCGGCCAGACCCTCGATGCCAGCTGGCAGCTGGTGCCTGTGTGAGCTGTGGAGCCTCCAGGGGCACATCTTGAGCATCCCCATGCCCTGGCCAAGCCCTTTGTCCACCCAGCCTCCTGCCTGTGCCGCGCCTGGGCTCGCGGTCTGGCCCCATGGCTCTTGGCTGTGCCAGCCCAGGGACCCAGCTCCTCCTCACCCCTCCGTGGCGGGGGCAAGTCAGGTCCAGTTTGGGATTGGTGCCGGGCACCACCTCCTGTAACCTTTTCCCCTCTCTCTCCCCCAGCCTGTGACTGCCACCCTGTTGGGGCAGCTGGCAAGACCTGCAACCAGACGACCGGGCAGTGCCCGTGCAAGGACGGCGTCACCGGCCTCACCTGCAACCGCTGCGCCAAGGGCTACCAGCAGAGCCGCTCCCCGTGGCCCCCTGCATCAGTGAGTGCCCTGCCCCTGCCCACCCACCCCCTCTGGCACCGGGGGATGCTCTCCTTGGGCTGCCTTCTGCTGCCTGCCAGCCTGAGCCACGAGCTGCCCACCCCCGGGGCTGTGCTCCGAGAAGCAGCCAAGGCAGGGGGTCGGGTGACCTTCTGGGGGGGAGGGGGCACCCATGCTTTGCCCCACATAGCCCAAGAGGCTGTGAAAGAGCCTTGGGCTGGTGTTGCCAGCTGGCTGGAGCAGCTCTGCCTCTGTACCAAGGTGCCTTCCTCAGCCAGCAGAGCCCTGAGCATGGCCAGCTGTGGGGTGAGGACAGGCCCTGTGCTTAGCACAGAACCAGGTTTGTCGTGGCAGGGAATGTGGGGCTCTGTGGGGCTCTGGAAGAGCCTTGGGCTGGTGTTGCCAGCTGGCTGGAGCAGCTCTGCTGCACCAAGGTGCCCTCCTCAGCCAGCAGAGCTGCAGGTTTGTCGTGGCAGGGAATTTGAACCAAGCAGCCAAGGGGCAGCTGGCTGCCCTGCAGGACTTGCTGCTGCTTCCCGGAGTGGTGGCAGTGGGAGTGACCTGCTGGCTCCTCTCCCTCTGCAGTTCCCCAGATCTGGGGTTAAGATGGAACCTCCCCCAGGTTTTGTGGCCAGGAGTCCCACGAGGCTGCTGCCTTTGCTGACCCTTCTCCCTGTGCAGCCCAGAGCATCCATTCAGCTGCCCCCCCCCGGGGCCCCTGTGCCCTGCAGCAGTGGATGAGGGCTCTTGGGGGTGGCAGCATCCCAGCCTCTCCCAGTTTGCTGAGCACAGTTTGGGCATAGGATCCTGGAGTGGTTCAGAGTGGAAGGGAGCTTCAAGCTCACCCAGCTCCAAGCCCCTGCCATGGGCAGGGACACCTCCCACCAGCACAGCTTGCTCCTCCAGCCTGGCCTTCAGCACCTCCAGGCAGGAGGCAGCCACAGCCTCCCTGGGCAGCCTGTGTCAGAGTCTCCCCAGCCTCACTGCAAAGAATATCTTCCTCCTCTCTGGGTCTGTTTAATGTCCTGTGATGTCCAGGTCAGACTCATCTCATGCATCTTCCTTAGCATGCTGCTGGGGTGGGGGAGCAGCAGGACAAGGGGCAAGAGGCACAAACCTGACCATCAGAAATTCCATCTAAACATGAGGTATGGCCTGAATCAGGAGCAGGGAACTCATCCTGCCCTGTGCTCAGCACTGCTCAGGCCACACCTTGAGTCCTGTGTCCAGTTCTGGGCTCCTCAGCTCAAGAAGGACATTGAGAGACTGGAAGGTGTCCAGAGAAGGGCAAGAAAGCTGGGGAGGGGTCTGGAGCACAGCCCTGTGAGGAGAGGCTGAGGGAGCTGGGGTTGCTTAGCCTGCAGAAGAGGAGGCTCAGGGGAGACCTCATTGCTCTCTGCAACTCCCTGCAGGGAGGTTGTAGCCAGGTGGCATCCAGCACCAGAACAAGAGGCCACAGTCTCAAGCTGTGCCAGGGGAGGTTTAGGCTGGAGGTGAGGAGAAAGTTCTTCCCAGCAAGAGAGATTGGCCACTGGGATGTGCTCCCTAGGGAGTCCCCATCCCTGGAGGTGTTCAAGAGGGGCTTGGATGTGGCACTTGGAGCCATGGGTTAGTTGTCAGGAGGTGTTGGGTGACAGGTTGGACCTGATGCTCTCTGAGGTCTTTCCCAACCTCATTGATTCTAGGATTCTCTGAACTTCTTTAACTGAGGGGTGCCAGAGCCCTGGAGCAGGCTGCCCAGAGAGGTGATGGAGTCTCCTTCTCTGGAGACATTCCAAACCCACCTGGGCACGGTCCTTGGTAAACCTTCCCTGGCAGGGGAGTTGGACTGAGCGATCTCCTTCCAGCCCCTGCTGATCTGTGACCCACAGAATCCCCTCTGCACCTTGCTTGCAGGGGGCTTTAATCCAGGTGTGCCCCCAGGAGCTGGGGAGCCCTTTCCTTACGAGCTCTTTCTCCCTTCCTCTTGCAGAGATCCCTGCCATCAACCCCACCTCCCTCATCACCAGCACCGAGGCTCCTGCAGGTAAGTGCTTCCTCTCCTGGCCCAAGCCCATGGCCCCAGCCCTGCCCACAGCGGTCCCAGTCCCACCTCCCCCAGCACCCTCAGCCCTGCCACACCCGGGGGCAAAGCTGTGTGTGGCAGGAAGTCCTGGCAGAGAGCTTTGGGCAACTGAGAGCTGGCATCCTGGAAAGGGACCGAGAGAGCCTGAGGAGGCTTCCTGAGGGAAGGGCTTTCTCCAGCCCCTCTGAGGGACGCAGCCTGCCAGGGGCTCAGCAGGGTGCTGGGGCACAGTACCTGTGGCTTGCTGGGTGCATGGGGGCAGGATCTTTTTCAGCTCCTTTTGTTGCTGCCAGCACAAGAGGTTTCCCCTCGATGCCTTTTACCTCCAAGCAGTGCCGGGGTGGGGGGGGAGGGGGCAGCCAGGTGCCAGCTGCAGGCAGCCCCCGTGCAGGCTGCCAGCTCTCCCGTGGGGCATGGGTGACCAGGGGCTCGCTCCAGCCGTGCCCAGAGCAGTGCCTGAGTCTGAGCTGCTTGTCCCAGCAGCTGCAGGCCGATAGGGCCATGAGGTGATGGCACCATGGGAAGGTCAATGCCACTGCTGCTGTCACCCAGCTGGAGAGTGGGGCAGCTCTAGTGCCAGGCTGCAGGCTTTGCATGGGCCAGGGAGGGGTTCCTGCTGCTCTCCTGTGAGCTCCTTGAGCCACGTTGGCTTCTCCAGGCTGCAGAGGGCTGTGTCTCCTCAGGTGCACCCTGGGCTGTGCTGCAGCCCCATCCCAGGCACTGCTGCCCCCTGGGCTGTGCTGCAGCCCCATCCCAGGCACTGCTGCCCCCCTGGGCTGTGCTCCAGCCCCATCCCAGGCACTGCTGCCCCCTGGGCTGTGCTCCAGCCCCATCCCAGGCACTGCTGCCCCCTGGGCTGTGCTCCAGCCCCATCCCAGGCACTGCTGCCCCCTGGGCTGTGCTCCAGCCCCATCCCAGGCACTGCTGCCCCCTGGGATGTGCTGCAGCCCCATCCCAGGCACTGCTGCACCCCTGGGCTGTGCTCCAGCCCCATCCCAGACACTGCTGCACCCCTGGGATGTGCTCCAGGCCCATCCCAGGCACTGCTGCACCCCTGGGATGTGCTGCAGCCCCACCCCAGACACTGCTGCACCCCTGGGCTGTGCTGCAGCCCCACCCCAGACACTGCTGCACCCCTGGGCTGTGCTGCAGCCCCACCCCAGACACTGCTGCACCCCTGGGCTGTGCTGCAGCCCCACCCCAGACACTGCTGCACCCCTGGGCTGTGCTGCAGCCCCACCCCAGACACTGCTGCACCCCTGGGCTGTGCTTGAGCTGTAGGGCCCTGACTGTCTGTACTCTTCCTCACTGTCTGCACCCTGCCTGCTGCCTGTTCCTCTCCTCACTGCACCCTGCCTGCTGCCTGTACCTCTCCTCACTGCACCCTGCCTGCTGCCTGTACCTCTCCTCACTGCCTGCATCCTGCCTGCTGCCTGCACCCTGCCTGCTGCCTGCACCCCTCTGCCCTGGGAACTCTCCAGGCTCTCCCACAGGCAGGGCACTCTCAGATGGGTCTCAGCACCCCAGTGCCTCCCAGCCCAGGCGGCCTCCCAGCCTGTTCTTCCCCCCCTCCCCATTTCCCCCCTCTCTCCCTCCCTGCTCTGGCAGCAGGTGCTGGGCTGCAGGAACAGGGGGACATTGTTTGGGGCAGCTGTGCTCAGGTGCTGGCCTTCCCCCACCCCTCCCCATCCTCCTCCTCCCTGCTGGGGTCCTGCCTCCAGGTGCATCCAGGCTTTTTGCTGGGGCAGCCATCGCTCTGCCCAGCTTTCTGCTGCCTTTCTGGCCCTCCTGAGGCTCTGGGGTCCAGCTTTGATCTTGCTGCTCCAACAGCCAAGTGGCTCAGCAGGGAAATATCCCAGGAGCACTTCTCATCATTTTTATTGTGTTTAATATCTTACACTGTTTTCCACTGAGTAAGAAAGTGGAGGCTGAGCTGGCTGGCAGCCCTAGCACCCACCTGGCCCCTTCCTCAGCACCCACCCCCTCCCAGCACTGGAGGCCCAAAGGAAGGGAAATGCTTTGAGGTACTACCCAAGTTCCTGACATGAACTGAGCAGGAATTCATTTTGCATCTGCAGAATGTTCTTCAGCACCAAGGCAAGGTTAGAAAGGGCCCAAAACTGGTCCCAGACTCTTAATTCCCAGTGTTATTTTCTGGCTGGTTTTATTCACACAGCAGGGTGCAGCAGTGGCTGGGATGGGGCTGCAGCACATCCCAGGGGGCAGCAGTGGCTGGGATGGGGCTGGAGCACAGCCCAGGGGTGCAGCAGTGGCTGGGATGGGGCTGGAGCACAGCCCAGGGGGCAGTGGAGGGAAGCAGGGGATGGGGCTGCAGCACATCCCGGGGGCAGTGGAGGGAAGCAGGGGATGGGGAGCCCCTTCACCCCGTGGCCATGCACTTCAGTGCCTCCAGCAACAGCCACCCCTGGCAGGGGACCCCATGCCCCTCTGCCGCCACCACGGCAGTGGAAGGGGACAGGGCAGGGTCAGGGCAGCTCTGCCAGCCCCAGCAGAGGGGCAGCACGGCAGGGGCTGAGCTGGGAGTCGGGAATCGGCTGCGTGCCGCGATGGCAAATTTGGAGCATGCGGCACCGGGGCGCTGACAAAAAGGAGCTCGGGCGGAAGGGACCGCGGCAGAGCCCAGGGCCAGCCTCTTCCCCTGGGCTTCTCCCTTCCCTCCTTTTCCTCCTCCCTTGGCTCCGGGCGCTGTTATCCCCCTGCCCCTCGCCTCCATCCCCGGTGGCTGTTGTGGGCAAGCCACAAACAAAGACAACCGGAGGGGCTGCTGGCTCGGGGCCGGGACGCGGGGCCAAGGCAGAGAGGACCTGCGAGAGGCAGAGAAAAGAAGAAAGATGGGCTTAGGAAAACAAAACCACGCCACTGGAAAGAGACAAATTGAGATGTTCAAAGGAGGATGGCAGGGGGAAAAGAAAGGAGGAGAACGGGGCTGCTCCGGGCGATTGTCGGGATCAAAGCCTTCGGGGAGAAGGAGAGAGGCATTCCCTGCCCTCCCTCTGCTTGAGATGCAAATCTAGGGGCTTTAGAAATGCACAGAATAAAGCCTCCGTGAGGACAGGAGCCGTACCCGGAGCTGGGGGACGGCAGGGAGGGATGCTGCTGGGCTGGAGGACAGCCTGGTGGCCTCCCCAGCCCTTCGGGAGCAGGCTGAGCAGGGAGCGTTCAGGCGGCAGCAGTGATCCGGAGGGGCAGAGCCTCTCCCCTCACCCACCTGCTCACCCTGGCCTGAGACCCCTTCCCCACTCGTGGGACAAGGCCGAGGTGCAGGTCTCTGCAGGGGCTGCCCCGTGAGGCTGCATCCCAGCACCCTGGCCCCTGAGGGCTGAATTGCCCCCGAGGCTCATGACCCCCTTGGGCTGGATTTAGGCTCTCCTTTGGGTCTTCTTCCAGCGGTGGGGCTGGGGGGGGTTGTCTCTTCCCCACATCACCAGGTTTGCAGAGCCCCTCTGGCCATGTGCTTTGACCATGACCCCTGCCTGTTCTCCATGGTGGCCACCATCATCTCACCTGCTCCATCCTGTGTCCCAGAGGAGAGTCCCGTGGCTCCCTCCTGTGCCTCAGTGGTGATTCCTCCATCACCATCAGCACAGCGGTCTGGAGCACAGCCCTGTGAGGAGAGGCTGAGGGACATGGGGTTGCTTAGCCTGCAGAAGAAGAGGCTCAGGGGAGACCTCATTGCTCTCTCCAACTCCCTGAGGGGAGGTTGGAGCCAGGTGGGGTTGGGCTCTTCTCTCAAGCATCCAGCACCAGAACAAGAGGACACAGTCTCAAGCTGTGCCAGGGGAGGTTTAGGCTGGATGTTAGGAAGAAATTCTTCCCAGCAAGAGAGATTGGCCACTGGGATGTGCTGCCCAGGGAGGTGGTGGAGTCCCCATCCCTGGAGGTGTTTAGGAAGAGCTTGGGTGAGGCCCTTGGTGCCATGGTTGAGTTGATCAGATGGTGCTGGGTGAGAGGTTAGACTCGATCTTGAAGGTCTTTTCCAACCTGGTTAATTCTATTCTATTCTAGTCTATCCCATCCCATCCCATCCCATCCCATCCCATCCCATCCCATCCCATCCCATCCCATCCCATCCCATCCCATTCCATTCCATTCCATTCCATTCCATTCCATTCCATTCCATTCCATTCCATTCCATTCCATTCCATTCCATTCCATGTCTACTTGATGGCCCCAAAGCCACTTAGTTTCTCTTCCCAGCTGGTGTGGTGTCAGTGTGCAGGGTGGGATTCGAGCCCTCAGCCCCTGTGAGCTTTCAGAGGGGGTGCTGGAGCCCAGGCCCTGGCTCAGGAGCCTTCTGGAGGGTGCTGGGATGTGGAGTAGCCAACCACCCTCTGCCAGGCAGGGTCTTGCTGCTGTCGCCTCCACCCTGTTCCCTCTTGCCTCGTGCTGGGGTGGGACCTTGTGTGCTTCAAGCCCCTCGGTGCTCAACCCTCTGGTCTTCCTCTGCAGACTGTGACTCCTACTGCAAGCCAACTAAGGGCAACTACAAGATTAACATGAAGAAGTACTGCAAGAAGGACTATGGTAAGGACCTCATCCTCCCTGGGCCGCACTGGGCTTTGCCAGCTGCAGGCTGGCCGTGGGTTGGGGGAGAGGCTGCTGCTGGTCTCTCCTCACAGGCAGTTACTGACAGAACAAGAGGGAATGGCCTCAGGCTGCTACTCGATAGGTTTAGACTGGACACTGGGAGAAGTTTTTTCATGGCAAGAGTGGTCAGGGATTGGGATGTGCTGCCCAGGGAGGTGGTGGAGTCACCATCCCTGGATGTGCTTAAAGGTGGTTTGGATGTGGTGCTTGGGGCTATGGTTTAGGGGTGACCCTTGTAGAGTAGGGTTCATAGTATCATAGAATCAGTCAGGGCTGGAAGGGACCACAAGGATCATCCAGTTCCAACCCCCTGCCATGGGGACACCCCACACTAGATCAGGCTGGCCAGAGCCTCATCCAGCCTGGGCTTAAACACCTCCAGGGACGGGGCCTCGACCACCTCCCTGGACAACCCATTCCAGGGCTTCACCACTCTCATGGGCAAGAACTTCCTCCTCACCTCCAGCCTGAATCTCTCCAGCTTCATTCCATTCCCCCTAGTCCTATCACTACCTGATAGCCTGAGAAGTCCCTCCCCAGCCTTCCTGTAGCCCCCTTCAGATCCTGGAAGGCCACAATGAGGTCACCTGGGAGCCTTCTCTTCTCCAGCCTGAACAGCCCCAACTCCTTCAGTCTGTCCTCACAGGAGAGTGCTCCAGCCCTCTGCTCATCCTCGTGGCCCTGCTCTGGACACTTTCCAGCACCTCCAGATCCCTCTTGTCATAGGGGCTCCAGAACTGGAGGCAGTACTCCAGGTGGGGTCTCACCAGAGCTGAGGAGAGGGGGAGAATCCCCTCCCTTGGGTTCTGGGTCGGACTTGGTGACCCTGAGGGTCTTTTCCAACCTGAATGTTGCTGTGCTTGTGTGAGGTGCAGATGTCCCAGGGAGCGGGGAGCGCCCAGCGTGGAAGGGGGTCCCCACGTCGGCCCTCCCAAAGCAGCCACACAGGAGGCAGGCGGGGCTGCTGGGGCCAGGCAGTCACCAGAGCTGCTTCTGCAGAGCGAGGCAGAGCACCCCCATCACCCTGCCTCCCCCTTTCTCCTTCCCCCTCAGTGGTCCAGGTGAACATCTTGGAGATGGAGACGGTGGCCAACTGGGCCAAGTTCACCATCAACGTCCTCTCCGTCTACAAGTGCCGCGACGAGCGGGTCAAGCGCGGCGACAACTTCCTCTGGATCCACCTGAAGGACCTGTCCTGCAAGTGCCCCAAGATCCAGATCAGCAAGAAGTACCTGGTGATGGGGATGAGCGAGAACTCCACGGACCGGCCGGGCCTGATGGCCGACAAGAACAGCCTGGTGATCCAGTGGCGCGACGCCTGGACGCGGCGCCTGCGGAAACTCCAGCGGCGCGAGAAGAAGGGCAAGTGCCTCAAGCCCTGAGGCCTTGCCCCCGCGCCCTCTCCCACCCCCAGCCCGGCTGTGGGCTGCCCAGAGACTCTGTACATACCCAGAGTGGGAAGGACCCTCTGCCTAGAGTGTATATTTTGGGATGGTTTCCCGGGGCGGCGCGTCCCCCCCCCCCCGCCCCGGCCCCGCGGCTCTCCTTCTCCGGGTGCGCCCTGAGCGCGCCGCGGCGACGACAAAACCTTTCACGAGGAGCAAAGCGAAGCGAGAGCCGCTGGCTGCCTGTCTCCTGAAGGAGTTTAGAGGGGATTGACCTGCTCTGGCCGTCCAGGCTTCTCCCTTCTCGCCTGGTGCGGACCATCTGAGCTTCTTTAGCCTTCAGGACCTGCCTCTTCCTCGCTCTCTGGAAGTGTGCTGCTGTCAGACCTCACCCAGGAACAGCAGGGCAGAGTCTTCTGGCCTCCCCGCCCGAGTGCAGGCAGGCTGAGTGGAAGCCATCCAGTGCTGCAGAAGGACCGGGAGCTCCACCAGGAAGAACAGATGGACTTTTTGCAAGGCCTGATTCTCTGGGGACCTGATGTTTACATGGACCAGTGCTGCTGCTGGGGGCAGGACCCGCGCCGGTGCTGCAGTGCTGTGGGAGCAGTCGGGCCCTGCCAGTGGGTGGGTGGACATTTCCAGGCTTCACAACCCCCTGGATGTTGACTGTCCTGGTGCATAGTCCAGATGACCCAGCAGGAAAGACCTGGAGACACCCATTTTCCCCTCCCACACCCACCGAGGCTGTCGCCTGCCCTGCCAGCCAGGCCTGGGCTGGGGTGGACAGGCTGAGCAGAGCCATCAGGTAGCACCATCCAACCACCCAGATCTACGCCCCTATACTCTCAGCTGACATCATTCCACTTGTTTCTGTTGAGCTGCCACCAAGTGACCTCCTGTCCTGCCTTGGTGTGCAGCCCTCAGAGCTGGCCTGGGAAGCAGTTCTGTGGCCAAGGCTGTCCAAGGAGATGCAGGAGGCAGAGGTGGCAGGAAGAGAGAAGAGCTTTGGCTCACCCACCTCTAGTCTGTTCTTTCTTCTTGGTCTCCAAGTCCCAACAGACATCTTCCCATGGTGAGGTTGTGATGGTCTTGGCATAATAAATATGAATAGAAACCCTTGGTGAGCTGACAGGAGATGTTCCTTTCCCTGCAGCCTTGCTCACTGAGTGGCTCTGTGGGGAACTGGAGCCTACATCACAGCCTTCCAGTGCTCTAGGCTGATGCTTGGCCCTTTGGAGCCCAGGGCAGCTTGCATGGTCTCCCCATGCCATGGATAGCCTGGTGCTTTGGGGCTCCAGTTCCCCAGTATAGTGCTGGAGCCTGCAGCTGAAGAGGCTGAGGGAGCACTGGTGGGGTTCAGGACAGGGGAGTTTGGGGAGTGAGCATCTAGGTGCTGGGGGATGTCTGTGTGGACATGCAGGTGCCCTGGCTGGGGAGCTCAGTGCACTGAGGAAGCTGCTGGAGGGGCTGGAAGTGTCTTGTCAGAGGTGCAGCTCTCAGGTCCCATGGGTGCCTGGGTGCCTACACAGGGCACAGGCAGAGAGGGCTGAGGGAAGGCCAGAAGCTAAGGGACCAAGAGTATGTGGAACCACCTGGGCTTGGATGAGCTGGTCCTACACCACACTCCTGGCATAGACCCTTCCTTCTCTCCTCCCCTGAGCTGAGGGGACACTCCTCCCCTGGCTTCCCTTGTTCTGGATGTCAGAGGCCTTTGCCACGAGATGCCTCTTGAATTACATGGGGCACTCAGCCCTCCTCTTCCTCCCATGTCTGCTTGCACTCAGGTGCCCAAGGAGCAGAGCTGCTGCCCTTCCCTTGTTCTCCAGAGGTCCCTTCCAGCCCCCTCCATGCTGGGATTCTGGCATTCTCAGCAGCTGCAGGGCTGCACCACAGCTGCAGGGGCATGGATGCTCCTCAGGGAGGGCTACAGAAGGGGAAAGTTTCTCCAAGCAAGTGTCACAGAATGACCAAGGTTGGAAGAGACCTCAAAGATCATCAAGTCCAACCTGTCACCCAACACCTCATGACTAAACCATGGCACCAAGTGCCACATCCAATCCCCTCTTGAACACCTCCAGGGATGGTGACTCCACCACCTCCCTGGACGGCACATTGCAATGGCCAACAACTCTCTCTGGGAAGAACTTTCTCCTCACCTCGAGCCTAAACCTCCCCTGGCACAGCTTGAGACTGTGTCCTCTTGTTCTGCTGCTGGGGGCCTGGGAGAAGAGACCAACTCCCTCCTGGCTACAACCTCCCTTCAGGGAGTTGCAGAGAGCAAGAAGGTCTCCCTGAGCCTCCTCTTCTGCAGGCTCAGCAACCCCAGCTCCCTCAGCCTCTCCTCCCAGGGCTGTGCTCCAGACCCCTCCCCAGCCTCGTTGCCCTTCTCTGGACACTTTCAAGTCTCTCAATGTCCTCCCTATACTGAGGGGCCCCAAACTGGACACAGGACTCAAGGTGTGGCCTGAGCAGTGCTGAGCACAGGGCACAATGACATCCCTGCTCCTGCTGGCCACACTCTTCCTGCTGCAGGCCAGGATGCCCTTGGCCTTCTTGGCCACCTGGGCACACTGCTGGCTCATGTTCAGGCAGCTGTCAATGACCTCCCCCCAGGTCCCTCTCTGTCTGGCTGCTCTCAGCCACTCTGCCCCCAGCCTGTAGCTCTGCCTGGGGTTGCTGTGGCCAGTTTGGGGAGCAGGATGAGGTGTGGGACAGTGTCGAAGGCTTTGCTCAGGCCTGGGGAAACGACATCAGTTGCTCGCCCCTCGGCTCTGCATGCTGTGACGAATGGTGTTTGTTTCATTTGGGTGTTGGGTTTGTGCCCCCATGAATGGCTTTTGCCATTATTTCATTGCTCTTCCCAACCCAAACCTTTAACCAAAGCCACAGTTAAAAGGAAGAGCAACCAAGGCACCTTTCCATTAGGTTTCGCTGCTCTCAGAGCTCATCTAAGGGGTGGAAAAGGAGACAACAAGCGGCCAGGTGAGGAGCTGCCTTCCCATCTCCACTGAGGCAGTGAGAGGTTGGTTGGTGCAAGCCCTGGCAGGCTGGAGCTGTGCTGCTGGGAAACTTCCATGTCTGCCTGCCCAGCCCCAGCTGTGCCCATGGGTGGTGCAGGGAGAGTTGGAGAAGTCTCCAGGCAGACCTCAGAGCAGCCTCCCAGTACCTGAAGGGGCCCCAGAGGAGCTGGGGAGGGACTTTGGAAAAGGGCTGGGAGTGCCAGGACGAGGGACAATGGCTTTGAGCTGGGAGAGAGGAGACTGAGAGTGGAGAGGAGGAAGAAATTCTTTGCAGTGAGGCTGGGGAGACTCTGGCACAGGCTGCCCAGGGAGGCTGTGGATGTGCCCTACCTGGAGGTGCTGAAGGCCAGGCTGGATGAGGCCTTGAGCAAGCTGTGCTGGTGGGAGGTGTCCCTGCCCATGGCAGTGGGCTGGAACTGGATGATCTTTGAGGTCCCTTCCAACCCAAACCACTCCATGAATCTTTGATTCATGATATGTTCATGAACAAGGAGAAGGAGCCTTGATGGGGGAGGAGGTCCTGGATACCACCCAGGAGACAAAGGTGTTGCTCCTGCTGCTGTGCAGCCCTGTGCAGGCAAGGAGGTGCTGGTGCTGGTGCTGTGCTGCCACCAGCCTTGCTGCTGCTTTCCTGTGTGTTCCAAGAAGCATCATTCCTTGCCACACAGCGTGGACCTCTCTGCTTGCTCTTCTCCCAGACCATGCTGCCCTGGTGGAAGGTGTTGGACTAGATGATCCTTAAGGATCATCTTAAGGTCCCAGCTTGCCCAGGGAGGTGGTGGAGTCCACATCCCTGGAGGCATTCAAGAAACCTGTGGCCATGGCACCTGGGGACATGGTTTGATGGCCATGGTTGTGTTAGGTTGATGGTTGGACACAAGGTTCTTGGAGGTCTCTTCCAACCAACTCAACTCTGTGATCCTGTAAGAGATGTATCAAGAATAGTGTGGCCAGCAGGAGCAGGGAGGTCATCCTGCCCTGTGCTCAGCACTGCTCAGGCCACACCTTGAGTCCTGTGTCCAGCTCTGGGCTCCTCAGTTCAAGAAGGGCATTGAGAGACTTGAAGGTGTCCAGAGAAGGGCAACAAAGCTGGGGAGGGGTCTGGAGCACAGCCCTGGGAGGAGAGGCTGAGGGAGCTGGGGTTGCTTAGCCTGCAGAAGAGGAGGCTCAGAGGAGACCTTCTTGCTGTCTACAAGGGAGGTTGTAGCCAGGTGGGGGTTGGTTTCTTCTCCCAGGCATCCAGCAGCAGAACAAGAGGACACAGTCTCAAGCTGCACCAGGGGAGGTTTAGGCTGGAGGTGAGGAGAAAGTTCTTCACAGAGAGAGTGATTGCCCACTGGGATGTGCTGCCCAGGGAGGTGGTGGAGTCCCCCTCCCTGGAGGTGTTCAAGAGGGGATTGGATGTGGCACTTGGAGCCATGGGTTAGTTGTCAGGAGGTGTTGGGTGACAGGTTGGACTTGATGATCTTTGAGGTCTTTTCCAGCCTTATTGATTCCATGCTTCTGTGCTGCAGTACAGGCTCACCTCACCACGGGGGAGATGGACAATCTCCACAGGAGCTCTTCAAGGTGAACACATCCATTCAGCAAAGGAGCTGAAAAACCTTCAGCACTCCCCTGGCCCAGCTGCTGCCATCCCCACGTGGCAAGGACCAAGCTGACCACGCACACTGGGCACCCACTGCTCTCTTGTTAACCCCACCTTCCCCCCAGTGCTCAGCCAGGGCACAACCATCTGAGAGTGGAAGGCAGCTGCAAGAGAGGCCAGGCCTGCAAGTTCCCCCCTGCTTTGGGGACTGAGTTTTGCAGCTGGTTGGAATTTTTTCTCATTTCCAAAAGCGGAAGGAAGGAAGGAAGGAAGGAAGGAAGGAAGGAAGGAAGGAAGGAAGGAAGGAAGGAAGGAAGGAAGGAAGGAAGGAAGGAAGGAAGGAAGGAAGGAAGGAAGGAAGGAAGGAAGGAAGGAAGGAAGGAAGGAAGGAAGGAAGGAAGGAAGGAAGAAAGAAAGAAAGAAAGAAAGAAAGAAAGAAAGAAAGAAAGAAAGAAAGAAAGAAAGAAAGAAAGAAAGAAAGAAAGAAAGAAAGAAAGAAAGAGAGAAAGAAAGAAAGAAAGAAAGAAAGAAAGAAAGAAAGAAAGAGAAAGAAAGAAAGAAAGAGAAAGAAAGAAAGAAAGAAAGAAAGAAAGAAAGAAAGAAAGAAAGAAAGAAAGAAAGAAAGAAAGAAAGAAAGAAAAAGAAAGAAAGAAAGAAAGAAAGAAAGAAAGAAAGAAAGAAAGAAAGAAAGAAAGAAAGAAAGAAAGAAAGAAAGAAAGAAAGAAAGAAAGAAAGAAAGAAAGAAAGAAAGAAAGAAAGAAAGAAAGAAAGAAAGAAAGAAAGAAAGAAAGAAAGAAAGAAAGAAAGAAAGAAAGAAAGAAAGAAAGAAAGAAAGAAAGAAAGAAAGAAAGAAAGAAAGAAAGAAAGAAAGAAAGAAAGAAAGAAAGAAAGAAAGAAAGAAAGAAAGAAAGAAAGAAAGAAAGAAAGAAAGAAAAGAAAGAAAGAAAGAAAGAAAGAAAGAAAGAAAGAAAGAAAGAAAGAAAGAAAGAAAGAAAAAGAAAGAGAGAGAAATAAAAAGCACAACAGCTAGAAAGTGCTGCACATTTTTCATGGAAAGCAGGAATTTGGCCAAGGAAAGAGGCAAAATGTGAGCACAGGACAGAAAACTCGATGCTCTTTTTCCATGCTGGCCAGCCAGCTCTGCTCACCAGAGATCCCAGCAGCTCAGACAGCTGAACCCCAGCCTCAGTGGCCAGCCAGCCAGCCAAGGGGGATGGGGCAGACAGACAGATGCATGCACAAATCATTTGCCATCAGTTTGCTCTTGGTAACCAAAAATCCACATAAATAAAGCTGGGGCTGACTCCCCCAGGAAAAGCCTTCCCTTGGCTGGAGCACGCCTTTTGCTTGTCCAGAGAGGCGCAGCTCCCTGCTGGCCTCCGGGAACAGGCTACCTGGTGAGGAGCTTGGTCTTTAAAGGAGGAGCAAGACCTATCTAGAGAGGCAAGATCTGCTTGCTTGGCTCCTTGGCACGGCCTGATGGAGTCTCCTTGCTCCTGGTTGCTCCCCTGGTACACAGAGCAACCTCTCTCCCTCCCGTGCTGCTGGTCTTAGCTGTGGTTCCAGCTGTAGGAGAGCAGTGGTGGTGGCCCTGCCAAGCTGTCCTGTCCTTGCTTCTGTGGTTAGTAATGTGGAAAAGTGGTTCTTTGTCTCCTGTGGACATGATGGACCAGGGAATGGTGCTCTGCTGGCAGCCCTCAGGTGTGGCGCCCCGTGCAGCCACCCTGCTCAGTGCCACGTCCTCCATCCTGGCAGCCCTCGGGGACAGGCATCAGAGGCAGTGGTGTCCCAACAGCAGCCAGAGTCCTGCAGACGGAATCTGCTGCTGTCCTGCTGAGGACAATGCCTCTGCCCTTCCCCGGGGCCCCAAAACTCCATCTCTCATCTGCCTTCCCCAAGGCATCTTCCAGCACTCACAAACCTCCCTCACCTCCCAGACTGTGCTTCCTAAGCAAACCTCAGCTTCCACATTCCCCAGCTCTGCTCTTGCCATCCCAACGCTGATCTGGGGCTCTGCCACCCACCCACGCAGAGCCACCCAGGCCCTTGCAGCAGGACCGGGGCAGGCCCCACTTTTCCCACGCAGGACCGTGGCAGCCAAGCGTGCAGGGGGCTCTGCCGCTCCAGCCACCCTCGCCCTAGCAAACCGGGGTGGAATGTGCCGCTCTTCCAAAGGCCAAGCGAATTTCCACAAGCCCTGGGGGCCCTGATGACATCAGAGTTAACCACCCTGTCACTGTTCCCTCACCCGGGGCCACCTCTCTCCCGGTCCACCCTCCCCAGGGCACGGATATCCTCCTGGCTGAGCGCAGCGCGCAGCGCGCCCGCCACCCCGGGGCTGGCACCGGCAGGCAGGGGCTGCGCTCAGCAGAGCCAGGGGAGCAGGGAGGCAGCTTCCCGGTCGGTCGGCGTGCAGGGGGAACATGAGGAAAGCATTACCGGCTGGGCTGGCCCACGCCGTGTTTTCCTAAGGAAGAGCCAAAGCCGGGGAACGGCCGGGGTCAGCGGGGCACCATCTGCAGCGAGCCGTCCGCTCCCTCCTGCCGGGGCTTTCCCACCTCTGCAGCCACGGAGAGGATGAGGCAAGAGGGAAGAGTGGTCCCCTGGGGGGGGGGGTCTCAGCTGCACCCCAGCGCTCGCATCTGTGCTGTGCTGTGCTGTCCCTAAGGAGTGGCTGTGAGGTTGCACCAGGATGTGTGCCAGGGGCACAGAGAGAGCATCCCAGCCAGGGGTGAGGTGAGAACATCCTCCCCGGGAATGAGATGAGACCACCACCCCCCAGGAATGAGATGAGACCACCCCCCAGGAATGAGATGAGACCACCCCCAGGAATGAGATGGGACCACCCCCCAGGAATGAGATGGGACCACCCCCCAGGAATGAGATGAGACCACCCCCAGGAATGAGATGGGACCACCCCCAGGAATGAGATGGGACCACCCCCAGGAATGAGATGAGACCACCCCCAGGAATGAGATGGGACCACCCCCCAGGAATGAGATGAGACCACCCCCAGGAATGAGATGGGACCACCCCCCAGGAATGAGATGAGACCACCCCCAGGAATGAGATGGGACCACCCCCAGGAATGAGATGAGACCACCCCTCAGGAATGAGATGAGAGCATCCAACCAGCAATGAGATGAGACCACCACCCCCCCAGAGATGAGGTGAGACCACACCCCAAAGATGAGATGAGACTATCCTCATCAGGAATGAGATGAGACCACTCCCAAGAGATGAGACCACCACCCCCAAGAGATGAGATGATACCATCCTCCCCAGGAATGAGATGAGACCACCCCCCAGAGATGAGATGAGATGAGATGAGATGAGATGAGATGAGATGAGATGAGATGAGATGAGATGAGATGAGACGAGACCACCCTCATTAGGAATGAGATGAGACCACCCCCAAGAGATGAGACCACCACTCCCCACTGTGACTTGGTCTCAGCACCACTCGGTGTCCTTCCAGGCTTTCCCTGCTCAGGTGCCACCACGACCTCATCCATCCCTTCCATTTCATCCTCTGCTATTCACGTCCCCAGCCCACGAGGCAGGGCCCTGGGTGGGATTGCTTGTTCAGGGAGGTGCTGCAGCTCTGCTCAGTCAGTGACTGCCAGGGAGCCTCCACATGGGACAGGATCAGGCCCTGAGCACCGAGCCAGCAGCCAGCTTCGGCTGCAGCAGGTGAAACTCAACCCAGCAGCCTCTGCTCTGCCCTTGGACAAGGCCTGCAGGAGCAGCCTCCCTGCTGCCTGGGTGAGCAGCACCATCAGCCCTCAGCTACTGGGAGGGGCAGGGAGAGGTGGCACTCCCAGAAAGCGGGGAGCTCCAAGGAGGGAGTGCCCATCATGCCAGCCCAGGCACACACAGCCGCCAGCTGCCCTCTGGCTTGGTCACAAAGAGACAAAGAACTGTTGAGGTTGGAAGAGATCTTTGAGCTCATCCAGTGCAAGCACTCACCCAGAGCTCCCAACCCCAGCACTGCTGCTGAGCCACTGCCACTGCACCACCTCCCTCAGCACCACCTCCAGGAGGCTTTTACACACCTCCAGGGGGAGGACTCCATCACCTCCCTGGGCAGCCTGGGACAGGGCCTGAAATCCCTTGCTGGGAAGGAGTTGTTCCTCATGTCCAACCTGAGCCTCCCCTGGCACAACCTGAGGCTCTTTCCTCTTCTCCTGCCACTGCTGAATGTGAGCAGAGCCCAACCCCCACCTGGCTCCAGCCTCCTCTCAGGGAGCTGTGGAGAGCAATGAGGTCTCCCTCAGCCTCCTCTTCTCCAGGCTCCACACCCCCAGCTCCCTCAGCTGCTCCTCATAAGTTCAAGGCTTCTTCTTCCAGGGTCCTGCTCAGGGTGCAGGGAGAGAAGGGATGGGGATGGGGCTGAGTGAACCCAGCTTAGCACATCTGTGGGGTCCAGAGCTGCCTGGGTCAGGTCTCTCCCTGGAACCAGCCTCCCCACAGACAGCTCAGCAGCAGCAGCAGCTTAAATCTGGGTGCTGCCTGTGCCCTGTCAGACAGATGACAGCAGGAGCAAAGCTCCTCCAGTGCTGGCAGCTCTGAGGCTGTGCTGTGGGTCACTCACCTGACCCCATGGCCAGCTGAGGCCTTTGGTATGTGAGGACTCTTAACTATCCCTTCCCAGCGCTGATGGCCACCCATGCTGTGATCCCTGCAGCCCCAAAGCCTGAGCTGGAGCTGGGATGGTGCTGCAGGGGTCGGTGCTGCCAGAGTCGTTACCCTGGGAGTCCTCCATGCTCTCCATGCCATGCCAACAGGAAGCCCAGCAGAGCTCAGCAGGTTCTGGCTCACACAGGACTTTGTTGCAGCCCACCCATACGGACCTTCACACTGCCCCTTTGTCAGCAAAGCCTGGAGCTGGCTGGCTGAAGGGAGCTGCTGGGGTGGCTGGCAGCACTTGCCACCCTGCCCTGCCCAGCTCCAAGCTGGACAGCAGCAGCAGCCCTGTGGGTGCTGCTCCCCACCTCCATGTCCAGCGGGCACTGCAGTGCTCAGCTCACACTCCCACAGACTGCATGGGGCTGGAAGGGACCCTCCAAGGTCATCTTGTCCAAGCCCCCTGCTCTCAGATGTGCCCCCACATCCTTGCAGCCCCTCAAAGTCAGCATTTGGGAGATTAGGGAGCAATGGGAGGGTGAAGGGAGAGTCAAGGATGCTGAGAGGCAACTAACAACAGGGCTGTCCCCAAACTGTCCCCATCACTGCCACAAGCACCTCTCTGCCACCCCTCCCCAAGACAGGGCAGGCAGCTGGGCACAGCAAAGTTGGGCACAGCAAAGCTGGGCAGGTTTGGACTCCAGCAGCCCTTTTTCTCCCAGCAAGGTCATAGTGTCATAGTATCATAGTATCAGTCAGGGTTGGAAGGGACCACAAGGATCATCTAGTTCCAACCCCCCTGCCATAGGCAGGGACACCCCACACTAGACCAGAGCTCTGGCTGGCCAGAGCCTCATCCAGCCTGGTCTTAAGAGACCAGAGAGAAACCAGGTCCTGGTTTCTCATCCCCTCTGTGGTGCTCACTGATGTAGGGGATGAGGGAAGGACCCCGGGGGACCCTGCCTGCTGCACCCACTCCCTGCCTTGCCCTTCCCATAGCACCCACTCTGCACAGACTGTGGTCTGCACCCCGGTGTGGGCTCATGGTGGTGGCTCCATACCCTCTGGAAATCTCCTGGGGCCACCCTGGCTGAAGGGAAAGGTGTCCCCCCCAAAGGAGGAAAAGCAAAAGACACCAAGCCATAAACCTTGAGGTTTTGCTCCTGGATGAGCTGCTGGCTCCATCCCAGCCAGTCCCACCGGTGGGCTGTGGGCGCAGGGCTTACAGCACCCTGGTCCCCAGCCCACGAGTGCCAGGGTGCTGGGTGTCTGTGGGCACTCAGAGGAGGTGCTGGGGAGCCCACCTGCAAGGCTGGTGAGGTGCCAGGAGCCAGAGCCCCCATGCCTGCCAGCTTCAAACAGCCCCGGTGGGCTCGCTCTGGCCAAACTCAGTGGCCCTCCCTCAGCCTCGGAGCATCCAGGGGGTTGGAGACGGAATTGTTTGAGAAGTGAATAACTCGAGGTATTCCCTTCAGGCAGAAGCAAGAACCCTCCAAAAAAAAACACCTCAGTGAGAAAGAGTCTGAGTGATTGGTTTGGAAACTTTGGAAGCACAGGTCCTGAGGAGAGCCAGGATGGCCTCTTGGCCTCACCCTCCAGAGCCAGCAACCAAGAGCCAAGAGCCCAGCCCCAGGGCAGCAAGCCCAACAGAGCTGAGCCAGGACCAGCACCTCACAAGCCCACCTGGAACCTTCACAAGCCCACCTCAGCCCTGCAGCTGAGCCAGGACCAGCACCTCACAAGCCCACCTGGAACCTTCACAAGCCCACCTCAGCCCTGCAGCTGAGCCAGGACCAGCACCTCACAAGCCCACCTGGAACCAGAGCTTCACCTCACAGAGGGTCTCTGGATCTGGGGGTCCAGCTTCCCTGGGGCTGGGCTGGGTGCTGGGGACAGCCACCTGGCTCAGCTCAAACTGCCTTTCCCAGAGGGTAAAACCAGGCTGGGAATTTTCTAACTAGCCCTAGCCCTTGATCATGACCCATGGTGCTGGCCATGGGTGAGACACAGGGGCTGGTGCATGGCAGCTGCTGGTGTGGTTGCTTCTCCTGGGCACCCCTGCACATAGAAGCATAGAATGTTGGAGCTTGGAAGGGACCTCCAGAGATCATAGAATCACAGAGCTCTCAGGGCTGGAAGGGACCTCAAGGCTCAGGCAGCTCCAACCCCCTGCCATGGCCAGGGACACCTCACACCCCAGCAGGTTGCTCACAGCCACCTCCAGCCTGGCTGCAAACACCTCCAGGCAGGAGGCTGCCACCACCTCCCTGGGCAACCTGTGCCAGGCTCTCACCACCCTCCTGGGCAACAACTTCTTCCTCACAGCCAATCTCAATCTCCCCACTCCCAGTTTTGCTCCATCCTGCCCCCCCCCCCCCAAGTCCTATCCCTCCCTGACACCCTCCAAAGTCCCTCCCCAGCTTGCCTGGAGCCCCCTGCAGCTCCTGGAAGGCCACAATGAGGTCTCCTGGGAGCCTTCTCCTCTCCAGCCTGCACAACCCCAACTCTCTCAGTCTGTCCTCACAGCAGAGCAGCTCCAGCCCTCTGCTCCTCCTCGTGGCCCTGCTCTGGACACCTCCCAGCACCTCCAGAGCCTTCCTGCAAGCCCTGTGGCTTTCTCTTAGCTGTCTGTGAAGCCCCAGGATGAGGATGCCAGAGGCTGGGAGTGCTCAAACCCAAGCAAAGCATCGCTGGCAAATGGAGCTGGAGGTGATGGCTCAGGAGGGGATGGTGCAGCTAATGGGAGGCAGGCACAGCTCTGCCTGAGCGGGCTGCAGGTGGAGCGGCTCCAGGCCATGAGGGGGACACGAGGCACTGCCTGTATGGCACAGGGTGGGCACCACGCTGTGGGGCTGAGCAGCACAGGGCAGCCCTTCAGCAGGACTCAAGAAGCCTGGCAGAGAAACCACACTTCTGCACCTCTGCAGCTTCTTTTCACCTTCTCCTCCCCCTTCCTCTTCTTCAGCTCTCTCACCTTTGGCCTCTCCCCTCCTCCTGCCAAACTTTCCCCTTCCCCAGGGTTCCCCCTGCTTGGCTGCTGGTTCTCCCATCCCCACCAGGGATGACAAATCACCTCTTCGCATGAACACCGTCAGCACACCGGGCTCAGCCTTCTTTTCACCTCCTTGGCTCTGAGCCACTTCCAGGAGGTAAGAAATGGACCCAGTTATGCTGGAGAGGGGATCACCAGGCCCCGTGGTGAGGCAGGAGCTGCTCCATTCCCCCCTTTGTCCCCCTCCAGTCACAAGTGCTGCCTTTGCCAGTCCTGTATGTTCAATGCAGACTGCACATCCCTCTGGGCCTCACGCTGTGCACCCAGCTGGGTCACCTCCTGCTCAAGAGGTGGCCATGCACACGTGCCCCTCGCTTTCTCTTGGCTTCCTTCACCTTGCTTCCCTCTTTCCCTCCCCCAGCACACATCTGCTCGCAGGGTCCCAGAGATCCGTTTCATCTCGCCACTGAGCCAGAGACTTAAAAGCCTGTCTCCCTTGATTTACTGAGTCTAGAGTGGCTGGGGGGCTGCGGGGGGGGGGGGGGAATAAGAAAAGAATGAAATCAAGAACTGAAATAATGAAAAAAAGGTCTCGAGAACATCTGGAGCTGCTCTGAAGCAAGACGCAATATTCGCGGCCAGATGTTGAGAGCTTGGCTCCTGCTTGGGAAAGCTCAACGTGTCAGATGTGCAAATCCCACCCCGCACCACCTTCCCTTCCTTCCCCCCTTCTCCTTCTCCTCGTCCTTCTCCTTCTCTTTCTCCTCTTCCTTCTCCTCCTTCTCCTTTTCTCCTTTTCTCCTTCTCCTTTTCTCCTTCTCCTTTTCTCCTTCTCCTTTTCTCCTTCTCCTTTTCTCCTTCTCCTTTTCTCCTTCTCCTTTTCTCCTCCTTTTCTCCTTCTCCTTCTCCTCCTTCTCCTTCTTTCTCTTTCTCCTCCATCTCCCCTTCTCCTTCTTTTTCTCCTTCTCCTTCTCCACTTCTCCTTCTCCCCTTCTCCTTCTCCACTTCTCCTTCTCCCATTCTCCTTCTCCTTCTCCTTTTCTCCTTCTCCTTTTCTCCTTCTCCTTTTCTCCTTCTCCTTTTCTCCTTCTCCTTTTCTCCTTCTCCTTTTCTCCTTCTCCTTTTCTCCTTCTCCTTTTCTCCTTCTCCTTTTCTCCTCCTTTTCTCCTTCTCCTTCTCCTCCTTCTCCTTCTTTCTCTTTCTCCTCCATCTCCCCTTCTCCTTCTTTTTCTCCTTCTCCTTCTCCACTTCTCCTTCTCCCCTTCTCCTTCTCCTTTTCTCCTTCTCCTTTTCTCCTTCTCCTTTTCTCCTTCTCCTTTTCTCCTCCTTTTCTCCTTCTCCTTCTCCTCCTTCTCCTTCTTTCTCTTTCTCCTCCATCTCCCCTTCTCCTTCTTTTTCTCCTTCTCCTTCTCCACTTCTCCTTCTCCCCTTCTCCTTCTCCACTTCTCCTTCTCCCATTCTCCTTCTCCTTCTCCTTTTCTCCTTCTCCTTCTCCTCCTTCTCCTTCTTTCTCTTTCTCCTTCTCCTTCTCCTTCTCCTTCTCCTTCTTCTTCTCCTTCTTTCTCCTTCTCCTCCATCTCCCCTTCTCCTTCTCCCATTCTCCTTCTCCCATTCTCCTTCTCCCATTCTCCTTCTCCTTCTCCTTCTCCTTCTTCTCCTTCTCCTTCTCCTTTTCTCCTTCTCTACTTCTCCCCTTCTTCTTCTTCTCCTTTTCTCTTTCTCCTTCTTTCTCCTTCTCCTCCATCTCCCCTTCTCTTTTCCTCCTTCTCCTTCTCCTTCTCCTTCTCCTTCTCCTTCTCCTTCTCCTTCTCCCTCTCCCCTTCTCTTTTCCTCCTTCTCCTTCTCCCCTTCTCCTTCTCCCCTTCTCCTTCTCCCCTTCTCCTTCTCCCATTCTCCTTCTCCTTCTCCTTCTCCTCCTTCTCCCATTCTCCTTCTCCTTCTCCTTCTCCTTCTCCTTCTCCTTCTCCTTCTCCTTCTCCTTCTCCTTCTCCTTTTCTCCTTCTCCTTCTCCCCTTCTCCTTCTCCCCTTCTCCCCTTCTTCTCCTTCTCCTTCTCCTTTTCTCCTTTTCCTTCTCTTTTTCTCCTTCTTCTTTTCTCCTTCTCCTTCTCCTTCTCCTTCTCCTTCTCCTTCTCCTTCTCCTTCTCCTTCTCCTTCTCCTTCTCCTTCTCCTTCTCCTTCTCCTTCTCCTTCTCCTTCTCCTTCTCCTTCTCCTTCTCCTTCTCCTTCTCCTTCTCCTTCTCCTTCTCCTTCTCCTTCTCCTTCTCCGCTTGTGCTGCCCACACCACCCCCATGGGATGGCACCAAGAGGAAAATGTGGTCTATCTAGAATCATAGAACCATAGAGCTGTCAAGGTTGGAAGTGACCTCAAGGCTCAGCCAGCTCCAACCCCCTGCCATAGCCAGGGACACCTCACACCACAGCAGGTTGCTCACAGCCACCTCCAGCCTGGTTGCAAATACCTCCAGGCAGGAGGCTGCCACCACCTCCCTGGGCAGCCTGTGCCAGGCTCTCACCACCCTCATGGGGAACAACTTCTTCCTCACAGCCAATGTAAATCTCCCCACTTCTAGTTTGGCTCCATCGTCCCCAGTCCTATCCCTCCCTGACACCCTCCAAAGTCCCTCCCCAGCTTTCCTGGAGCCCCCTGCAGATCCTGGAAGGCCACAATTAGGTCTCCTGGGAGCCTTCTCCTCTCCAGCCTGCACAACCCCAACTCCCTCAAGTCTGTCCTCACAGCAGAGCAGCTCCAGCCCTCTGCTCCTCCTCGTGGCCCTGCTCTGGACACCTTCCAGCACCTCCAGATCCTTCCTGGCACAGGGGCTCCAGAGCTGGACCCAGAGCTGCAGCTGTGGTCTCAGCAGAGTGGAGCAGAGGGGCAGAATCCCCTCCCTGGCCCTGCTGGCCACACTTCTCTTGCTGCAGCCCACGATACAATTGGTTTTCTGGGCTGCAAGTGCACACTGCATGTTGATGGCTGTCACTGAGGGGTGTCAAGAGGCTGAGCCTGGCACTTGGAGGCAGCTGGGTCACCAAGCAGAGGGATGTGGAGAGACCTGCTGAGCTCACAGTGGTGCTGCCTGCCTTGGTTGAAGCAGAGCCAGGCAGCTGAGGAGGCATCTGCAAGCAGTTCTGAATAGCTGGGAGCAGTGCTGCAGCAGGATGGTCCTGGTGGTGAAGGCATCTGAGGTCTCTGGCAGCAAGGCTTTCCCCACAAGACAAAGCCCAGGCTTCTCTCAGTCCCTGAGTGAGCACAGCTGAGGAGCCAGCTGCCAGCAAGGCAGGAAGGGCACAGGCACGCTGGTGGCCACGGGGTCACTGCTGCAGAGAAAGGAGCTCTTGGACAGACCATTCACTCTGAACCATCCCTGTCACTGCAGCTGGGCTGTGAGGATTAACAGCAGTGCCAGAGCTGGCTGGAAGAGCCAGGATGGCACAGCACTGAGAGCCACTGTCAGCGAGGGGGAGGATGGCCACCCCGCGCAGGACACGCTCCACAGCTCCCTGCTGCAGCTGGGAGGGCAGCTGCTGGAGGCCTCATCCCTCATGGGCTCGATGTGGAACATCTATCAACTGCCCAGGTCACCAACACAGAGCCTTCTGCTCCTGGGGGTCCTCCTTTGCAGTGGTCCGGATGTGATCCATTGCCCCCCAACCCCGTGGTGCCCATCCATCAGTGAGCATCCAGCAGAGCCACCCAGGGATGCTCAGGAATGAAATACTCCTGCTTGCCACCCGTGCTCTATAAATCCTGACCCATGACATGAACAAGCAGAGCAGGGAGTGAAGCAGAGGAAAAGCCCCAGCAGGCTGCTCAAGAGCAGCACTGACACTCCAGGACAAGAGCAATGCTTGGTGGCAGCTGTCCAGCTCCTTCCCCAGCCTGGGTGCCCTGCAGAGGCTGAGCTCCATCCATAGCATCCTGACCCCCTCTTGCCTTAGCTCCTGATGCTGTTCTCCAGGACCAAGCCATGGCCCTCTCCAGTTCTGGGGCCCTCAGTTTAGGAAAGATCATGAGATGCTGGAAGGTGTCCAGAGAAGGGCAATGAAGCTGGGGAGGAGTCTGGAGCACAGCCCTGTGAGGAGAGGCTGAGGGAGCTGGGGTTGCTGAGCCTGCAGAAGAGGAGGCTCAGGGGAGACCTTCTTGCTGTCTACAAGGGATGTTGTAGCCAGGTGGGGGTTGGGCTCTTCTCCCAGGCATCCAGCACCAGAACAAGAGGACACAGTCTCAAGCTGCACCAGGGGAGGTTCAGGCTGGATGTTAGGAAGAAGTTCTTCCCATAAAGAGAGATTGGCCATTGGAATGTGCTGCCCAGGAAGGTAGTGGAGTCCCCATCCCTGGAGGGGTTTAGGAAGAGACTGGATGGGGTGCTTGGTGTCATGGTTTAGTTGATCAGAAGGTGTTGGGTGATAGGTTGGACTTGATGATCTCTGAGGTCTTTTCCAGCCTGGTCTATTCTATTCTATTCTATTCTATTCTATTCTATTCTATTCTATTCTATTCTATTCTATTCTATTCTATTCTATTCTATTCTATTCTATTCTATTCTATTCTAGCCTAGCCTAGCCTAGCCTAGCCTAGCCTAGCCTAGCCTATCAAGCAGCACCCCTGACCAGCAAATCAAGCTCTGGTCTGCTTTCTGCAGCAGCATCCCTCCCCAGGCTGAGAGGGGAGCCCCTGACCCTCTACGCCTCCACAAGGGGTGGGCATAGCCAGGCCAAACCCCACATCACAGAGGGGCTCCTCTCACAGAACCACATTAGGTTGGGAGGGATCCTCAAGGTCATCTCATCCAGCCCTCTCTCCCAGAGATGGAAGCAGGGTGGAGCAGGGTGACAGTGCCAAAACCAGCAGCATCCTCGATGAAACCTCCCAGGGCATCCCTGCTCCCACAGCCCAGGGCAGGGGGGCTGGGTACCTGCTGCGAGCTGGGGACCGGAATGTGGGCAGCTGGGGCGAGGGACGTGCAGGCTCAGGTGGCCACAGCAGGGCCGTGGGGCTGGGGCTGGCCGAGGTAACGAGAACCAGGTGAGCAGAGGGGGCTCAGCCCCCAGGAAGGCGTTGGCAGGGCTGGCTCAGGCCCGGGGTGGGCCAAGCGAGCAGGGAGGGGGCCGGGAGCGCGGGATCAAAGCCGGCCCGCGTGGGCCGCGTTCGTCTGGGAGAGGTCAGAAGCTATTGGCAGAAGTCTTCAAGGGGAGAGGAGGAAAAATCCTTTGGAAAACATTGGCCCTGCTCTGAGGTTTCCTGCCGGGCGGGACAGGGCTTTCTTCCTTTCCTTTCAGGCCGCGGCTGGGTAGGAGGGCTGGCAGCACGCAAGGTGGGTGGGAAGGGCACGTCCAGCATTCCTCCCCGTGCCAGGCTCACCACCCCTGCCCACCCGCCTCCTGGCCCCCTCTGCCAGCTGCACCAGCCCCAGGCACGGGGTCCCTCCGGCTCAGAGCCCTCACCACCTCACAGCACACCAGCTACGGTCCTCTGCACCTGGCCCCTCTGCTGTGCTCCTTCAGGCAGCCAAGGAGAGGCTCTCCAAGGTGGACCTGATGGGCTCTGCTCCGCCACTTCCCTTCCTGCCCCTC
Source organism: Picus viridis (assembly GCA_033816785.1). Classification (NCBI taxonomy): domain Eukaryota; kingdom Metazoa; phylum Chordata; class Aves; order Piciformes; family Picidae; genus Picus; species Picus viridis. Next base: position 2,422,425 of record CM066594.1, read on the forward strand.
CCAGCAGCTCCACCCGTGCTGGGCTCAGCACCTTGGAGTGATGTCACTGTCCACCCACTGCCACCAGGACTGTCCCTGGGCATCCCAGGTCCCTGTCCCACGACTGCTCTGCTGCCTTTTTGGTTTCCCAGCTCACCGAGGTGGAAAGCCCACCAGAGGAGTGCCCTCGAGCAGGGGCAGGGGAGTGCCCAGCATGGCCTCACGTTGCCCATTCTGCTCACAGCGGGCAGGGAGACCCCAGGATTGCCCTTTCTCAGCGAGCCCGGGAGCAGTCCCGGTGCCATCAGCGCTGCCAGCAGGGTTCCCGAGCCGAAGCCCAGGCGAGGGCTGGCCAGAGTCTCCCCGGCTCCTCCTCCAGGTCACTCCCTCCCCATAGGTGCACGACCAGCGCCCCAGCACCGCAGACGGGGACGGGCATCAACTCTTTCAGCACTCCCAAAGCGCAGCAGGGCCACGCAAACCTCCGCAGCCCGCGTTCCGCATCCCCGCAGGCTCTGCTCTGCGTCCTAGGGGCAGCCTGAGGGTCCCAGCTGGGGAAACTGAGGCAGGGGGCCTGGGCTGGGGGACACGGTGCAGGCAGCATCCAGCAGCAAGGTGGGAAGGCGGCGACAGGGACCTGCGCTGGGGCCGAGGAATGCGCGCAGCCGGCAGGAAATGGCTGGGCTCGGCGAGCGGGAGCCGCCTGCTAAGAAAACAAGCGGGGGCTGAGCGGCTGCGGGGCGCAGGGCCTGCCGGGGGGCAGGAAGGGGACTGCAGGGGCAGGAATGCCAGCTATGCCCCGGCTGGACCTGCTGCTGGACCCCATGCCCGGCCCGCTGCCAGACCTGCTGCCCACCCCAGTGCCCTACTCACTGCCCACCCTGGTGTCTGACCCGCTGCCCATCCCAGTGTCCTACTCACTGCCCACCCCAGTGCCCTACTCACTGCCCACCCTGGTGTCTGACCCGCTGCCCACCCCAGTGTCCTACTCACTGCCCACCCCAGTGCCCTACTCACTGCCCACCCTGGTGTCTGACCCACTGCCCACCCCAGTGTCTGACCCACTCCCCACCCCATTGTCTGACCCGTTGCCCAACTCACTGCTGGCCCTGCTGGCCCACCCCAGAGCTGCAGCTCAGCAGCAGGAGCCCAAATTCCTCAGCACAGGCAGGCTTGGAGCTGAGCATCAGCCCAGGAGCTGCTGCAGCTCCTCCTCCAGCCTTGGCCTGGGCTTTTCTCTGTTACCCCAGCCTGAAACCCACCCTGTGCCACACGTGGCACCAAACCCCACCTGCTGAGGCTGGCACAAGCCATCACCAGGTCTCAGAGCTGCAGGGACAGGATGGCACCTGGAGCCATGGCCAAGGCAGCTCCTGATCTTCAATGTCCATGGCTATGGGGAAGCCAACCCCTGCTGAATGCCAGGCACCGCAGGGCCGATGGGCTGTGAAGCAGAACCCCCAGGGATGGGAGCAGATCAGGCTGGGAGGAGAGAGAGAGGCCAGGAATGGTCCTTCTGGAAAGGGCTTGGTGCAAGGGGTATGGCCACAGGGGTGCAGGGGGTCCCCGTGTTGGCAGCTGCCCGCTGCCTGGTGCCCCAGGAGGCTGCCACCTCAATCCCCTGCCTTGCCTTGCCTGTACCAAAGGATGCTCAGCGCAGTCCAGGATGGGTTTGCAGCACCAGGGACATTGCTGGGTCCTTCCTGTCCCCTTTTCAGGACAGCAGGGCATGAACTGCTGCCTGGGAAGCCCCTGGCAGGTAACACAATCTCGGGCTGGGGCGCCTACAGCTTTATCTGCGGCAGATCGGGTGGGAGCAAAACCTTCTGAGACAGCATCTGGAAGTGGTTTAACCTTCACCAAGTTTTGCATGAAATACCAATTTTCCACCTCTTTCATTTAGTTTATTGAAATTAGGAGGGGAAACTCTCCCCTCCTCCCTTCTACCACTCCCCCCACCACCACCTCCCCACCCCAGCCCCCACACCCCCCACCCCTCACCCCCGCCCCCGGGGTTCTCCTCTGGGGCAGCTCAGCTTCTCCCAGTTCCTCTGGAGCAGCTGGAGACCTCGTGGAGCTGCAGCTCAGGCTGGGGAGCACCTCCCTGTGCTGCAACAAGCAGCAGGGGCTGCTCCTGCTCAGCTGTGTCTGAGGTGCCTGAGGTGAAGGCACCAGGCCAGGCTGCAGGCAGCAACGGGAGCAGGATGGTGCTGGGGGAAGCTGTAGTGATGAGCACTGAGAACGATGGAGCAGGGATGAGTGCATCCTGGCGTGGGGAAAGCCCCATGGTGCTGAGCAGGGACACGATTCAGCACGTGGGACCTGAGCAGGAGCTGAGCAGAGCAGTCAGCAGCACCAAGGGGCTGGCTGTGCCAGCCTGCTACTGGCACCGAGGCTGCAGGAGAGGGATGTGTTGGGCAGCCCTGGCATTCATAAGGTGATCAGAGGCTGCAGAACCTCCTCTGTGGGGACAGGCTGAGGGAGCTGGGGCTGTGCAGCCTGGAAAAGAGAAGGCTCCAGGCAGACCTCAGAGCAGCCTCCCAGTACCTGAAGGGCTCCAGGAGAGCTGGGGAGGGACTTGGGACAAGGGCTGGGAGTGCCAGGACGAGGGACAATGGCTTTGAGCTGGGAGAGAGGAGACTGAGAGTGGAGAGGAGGAAGAAATTCTTTGCAGTGAGGCTGGGGAGACTCTGGCACAGGCTGCCCAGGGAGGCTGTGGCTGCCTCCTGCCTGGAGGTGTTCCAGGCCAGGCTGGATGAGGCCTTGAGCAAGCTGTGCCGGTGGGAGGTGTCCCTGCCCATGGCAGGGGCTTGGAACTGGACGATCTTTAATGTCCCTTCCAACCCAAACCATTCCATGACTCTCAGCCCAAGCTCTGGCCCTGTGCCCTCCCTGCGGAGCCTGCGTCCCGGAGCAGCCAAGGAAACCTTCCCACGCTGAGCATCCGGCCAGGCGCTGCGCTGGGGGCAGGCTGCTCCGGCAGCTGCCGGGCTCCACGCCCTCTGCCCGAGATGCTCCTTTAGCGTTTGTCACCTGAGGCTCGGGGACATCTTTGGGAAGGGCAGGCCCGGCTTTGCCACCAGCAGGCTGCCAGCGGGGTGCCAGGAGACGCCCGGGCGGCTGGCACATGTGCCACGGCGGCAGGGCCCAAGCAGGTGTGTGGGGCTGCGGCTGGCACGGCAGCTCTGGGCACACTCTCGCCCGTGTTTGCCATGCGAAGTGGGGGCTGGGCCGTTCCTGGCACCGGGCAGCAGCAGTATGTTGTCCCAGGGGAGAGCTGGCAGGGGATGGGGAACTGGCTCCGATCCCACCACGGGACGATGGGTAGGGGCCAGGGACATGCCAGGGCCACTGGCAAAGGGGGATGTCCTGGAAAACCAGGAGCTGGTCTGCCTCCCCCAGAAACTGGGCAGTAAAATAACTTCCAGTTTGGAAACACGTCCCGGATCCTGCCCGGCAGGAGGCGATGCGGGCAGGTGCCCAGCTACCAGCAGCTCCCGCTGGCACAGGTCCATCCTGCTACGGCCACAGGCCTTGCAAAGCTCTTCCCTGGCCATCCAAGGAGCATGGGGAGTGTGTCAGGAGGTGGCAGTGCCTCGGGTGGCATTACACAACGTGGACATGCCCTCCAGGGAGAGAGACAGGGGCTCTGTGAGGCTGCTTGCCCCCCTGCTGCCCTGGGCACCTGGGCTGGGAGCATCCAGCACGGCACAGCTCTGCAAACTGGGCCGAGGTGCAGGCTCAGACCTGCAAAGTCCCAGCCCCACCAGTCCCAGCACTCGGGGGCTGAGGCTCTGCTCTGGCTCCTTCCTTGTCGCACAGCTCCAGCCCCCTCCTGGCTGCAGCTCCCACTGGGCTGCAGCGTGGCCAGGACCATATGTCCCTGCCACGTCCCTGCCATGCTGCTGTGCTGCTGCTGCCAAGGCTGAGCACTCTTTCCCACCACTCCCTAAAGAGGAGGATGGAAGGACAGGGGTCCCTGTGTGCCCCTCCCTAGGGCACAGGGTGGGGGTGGGGAGCCTTTAGCCCCGCTATGCCCAGGTTTGAGCTTTCACCCTATCCCAGGACCTGCTGCAGCAGGCATGGAGAAGTCCTCCCTGCACCATGGGTGGGCTTTAGGGTGTCCTTTTCTCCCACACGGCCCCCAGTCCCTCCTCCTCCACCCTCCCATCCTGCTGCCCTCCATGAGGGCCTGGAAGGGCATTTGTTATCCCCTGGCATGGCTCCACACGGAGCCTGGCTGCCAGGAAGGGCCAAGCCAAGAGCTATAGAGCCAGGCACTTGAAGCTCAAGGTTCAGCTGTCCTTGTCCCTGGCTTTCTCCTGCCAACCCCATCCCCAGAGGACTGTGCCTTTCCCATATGCTGGCAGGGCTGGTCGGGTGGGCACAGGGCCAGGACGGGGCAGTGGGCACACCCCGGCAGCAGCCCTGGGCTCAGGGGCTGCACAGGAGCCCCTCTGCTCTGGCAGGAGCAGGTTGGCTCTCAGGGGCTCCAGGCCCAAATCCAGGCACTGCCCAGCCTGTGCTGCTGCTTCAGCATCCATCCACCCTGTGTCCCATCCAGCTCTGACCCTGCGAGGGTTAGGCACAGCCTGGGGCTGGACAGTGGTGCAGGATGTGACCCATGGGGTAAGCCCTGCCAGGCACTTGACCTGGGCACGGTGCTGGGCTCTGTGACTGATAGGATACATCCATCCTTGCTGCTGGTGTCTTGGCATGGCAGCCAACCCTCCCCCAGCAGTCTTGCAGAGTGGCAGGGCAGCAGAGCCTTTGGGGACCCTGTTTTGGGGAAGGGGGCAGGGTATGAGGAGAGCCAGACCCACCCCACCCAGATGGATTTTGGCTGCTCCATTGCAGTCTCCCAGCACTCCTCCCATTCCCCAGCCCCAGCAGCAGAACTGCTCGGGGAAACTGAGGCTCTGCGTGTGGAACACCTTCCAGCCTAGCCTCAGCCAGCTGCCACCAACATCCCCCTGGCATCTGGAGACCTTCTGCCCTCCCGGGGCTGCTCATCCCTGCATGGCAGTGCAGAGGTAGGATGCAACAGTCCCCTACACCTGAACGACCCCTCTGAGGTTCCTTCCACACACTCAGTGGCAGGTCCATCCCTTTCCCCAGGGCTGAAGCCATCCAGCACAGCTGCTGACACCAGCCCTGCTCCTCCATCCCCCAGCTCCTCCATCCCCCAGCTCCTCTGGCCTGCAGACCTCTGGGGTGTTCCAGTGCCCACAGCCTCCTCCCTGCATGGAGCTGCACCTACTTAATTAAAGGTGTGAAATGATCTCATTAAGCCAGCGCTGGGCTCTTGGTCCAAACTGCTCTGACAGCTTACCAATGGCTCCTTTCCAGGTTCCTCGCTGCCTTCCTCCCTTCTTCCTCCTTCCCTTCCTCCTTTCTTCCTCCTTCCCTTCCTCCCTTCTTCCTCCTTCCCTTCCTCCCTTCTTCCTCCTTCCCTTCCTCCCTTCTTCCTCCTTCCCTTCCTCCCTTCTTCCTCCTTCCCTTCCTCCCTTCTTCCTCCTTCCCTTCCTCCCTTCTTCCTCCTTCCCTTCCTCCCTTCTTCCTCCTTCCCTTCCTCCCTTCTTCCTCCTTCCCTTCCTCCCTTCCTCTCTCTTGCTTCCCATAGCACACGAGGTTCCATCAGTTGTGGTAGGTGTGGGTATGCCTCCCTGCCCAGCTCTACAACTTGTTGGTCAGAGCTAATCCTTCTGTGGTGCAGACCAACCAGTTTCAACCACAGCCAAAGGAGGGGATGGAGAGCTCAGGGATGTTCCATCCCCAGCGTTCCCCGGGCAGGGTGGGAGATGTGGAGCCCCCATCCCAGCTTTCACTGCACACTTGGAGGAGCCAGATGGGAGATGGCCTTGAGACACAAGCCCTCGAGTTGGGGCTCACCCCCACCAGCCCCAGGACCAAAGAAATTTGTTCTTTCCTGCTGGAAATGTTGGCTGCTTCACTGCTGCTGAGGTTGAGTCACTGCAGGAGTCGTCTTGCCCCAAATCCCCACTTTAAACCACTCTTCCCATTTAATAGCAACCAAGGAAGAAGGAAGGAAGAGCAAGAGCCAAGCTGCACAGGGCTTGGCCAGGGCACTGCCCAGGAGCCATGAGGGTGCCTCCAGCTCGTGCCAGGCTGCGCAGCTACGATGAATCCCTCCGGATTAACACTAAACCCTGCCCATAAATCAACCATGGAGGCTTTCCAGCCTCCTTCTCTCCTTAAGAACCTAGCAGGCAGAGGGATGCTGGTGCAGGAGGATGACCTGACCACAGCCTCTTTCCCCTGCGCCACCACGGTGGGCATCAGGGCTGCCTGGCACCGCGGGCTGGCAGCAGCAACATCGTGAGGTCCTGGAGGTGCTGCCTGGTCCCAGCCCTTGCTCTTCTGCTGCTGCCCTTCACTGCAATCCCTTCACCCCCTCCTCGCTCGCGGCTCGGTTCCTCTCTCCCCCCCTCTCTCGGCCGGGTGTTTGCCAGCGCAGGTGCGGGCTGGTTCCCCCTGCCCCCGCCGCTGCCCGGGTTTTAATTAGCCGATAAAGAAAGCGTCCTTTTGAAGCAGGCAGGGGATTCCTCGCATCCCTGGCATTGCTGGGCTGCCTGGCTGTAACTCTATTCCAGTTAAAAGCTTTCTGCGCCCGGCCAGGGCCCGCCAGCCCTCCGTCTCTCCCCACACCTGCAGGCAGGTCCCTGCGGGCTGCCCGCTCGGCCACTCGCTCAATTACCCAACCTGATGATTAACTGCGGGAGCGCGGGGCGGGCGGCACCGGGCGCTGCCGGCGCTGCCTGCCTTCGGCCCTGGCGGGGGCAGCTGGCTCCTCCCCGCCCTGGGCAGCCCCGCACCCAGCGCTGCCCCCAGGGCAATCCCCGCAGACCTGGGTCTCGGCAGCGATGTCCCCTGCCTGGCCCGGCTGTGCCATCACTATGGGCGCTGTGGGGCACGGTGCTGGTAGCTGCAGCCCGAAGCTCAGCTGATTCCTCTGCCCCTCACAGCCCTCAGGCAATAGGTCACGGCTTGGGCAGGCAAAACCAGGCGATGGTTCTTGGAGTCCCCTGCCGGGCAAGGTCTCTGCTCCCTGGCTTCCAACGGCCTGGAAGCCCTTGGTTAGGTTGGGAACCTCAATGCATGCCCTCCTGCAGCCTGATGTATACATTGCCCCCATGCATCTCCCCTCTGCAGCCCCAGGCATGTCCTGCTGCAATGCACATCTCCTTCATGCATGTTCCCTCCTGCAGCCCCAGGCATGTCCTGCTGCAATGGACATCTCCTTCATGCATGTTCCCTCCTGCAGCCCCAGGCATGTCCTGCTGCAATGCACAATTCCTCTATGCACATCCCCTCCTGTAACCCAATGTATGTTCTCCTGTAGCTCAATACATGTTCCCCTGATCCACGTTTCTCCTGCAGCTCAGCATGTATCTCCTGGATATGTTCCCCCAGTGAACATGCCCCTGATGCACATCCTCCAGAGGCAAGCTCTGATCCAGTCTCCTCTGATGCTTGTCCCCTCCTGCAGCCTGATGGATGTCCTCCTGATGTACGTCCCCCTGATGCATGTCCCTCCCGGGGCCTGATGGATGTCCCCCTGACACATGTCCCTCCTGGGGCCTGATGGATATCCCCCTGCTGCATGGCCCTCCCACAGCTGCTGCTCCACGTCCCCCTGATGCACATCCCCCTGCCGCACGTCCCTCCTGCAGCTCGATGGATGTCCCCTTAACACACGCTCCCCTGCTGCACATCCCTCCTGCTTCCTGATGGATGTCCCCGCTGCAGCCCGGTGACATCCCCGCTCAGGCAGCCCTGGGCAGGCCCCAGGGTGTGCCAGGCAGGCTGCCAGCCCGGCAGGGCTCCCAGCCCCACGCTCTGCCCGGACGTTACACTGCGGAACCAATAAAAATGATTCCAGCGTGTGCCTGTGTGGTCTGCAGCCCTGCCCCAGCTCCAGATAACCCAAGCAGAGGAAGCCCCAGGCTGGGCTTTAAATCTTCCTGGCCTTTACCAGCACCCCCAAGTGTCTGAGTGCCTGCTCCACAGCCGGCACCTCCTCCCATAGCAGGGGGGATGGCTGGGGGAGAGCAGGAGGGTGAGCCCCACACCCCACAGCAGGGACGGGGTCTGGTCGTGCTCTAAAGCAGTGGCTGTGCCCTGGCAGCTCTGCTTGCACGGCTCCACCGGGGCATGGGGAGTCTCCCTCTCGGCAGCTATTCCAAACCCTCCTGGGTGCGTTCCTGTGCGATCTGCTCTAGGTGCTCCTGCTCTGGCCGGGGGGGGAGTAGGTTGGACCGGATGAGCTTCCGAGATCCCTTCCAGCCCCTAAACATTCTGTGGTTCCGTGCGAGGGGGAGAGTGACTCTGCTTTCCTTCGGCGGCTTGCTTTCCCCCCTTCTCTTTCCCTCCGCCTTGCTTTCCCAGGGCGGAGGATGGGGTCGGGGCGAGCGCTCGTTTGAGGGTTCCAGCTCATTGAGAACAATGCCGGCAGTAAACAGAGGGCAGCATTGCTCAGGAATGCGAAGCATTCGCCTGCGGTTGGAAATGACTCATTTTCTTTACAGCCCGGAGTGTGTACATATATATATCTATACACGTTTTGAGAGACCTTTAAGGACAGCTCACATTCTGCCCCCCACATCATGCCCCCAGCACCCCCGAATCTTTCCCCTCCCCGTCCTCTCCTCCCCCCGTCCCGTCCCCCCCCCCCCCCCCCCGTCCCCCTCACGTTTGTTGCAAACCCCTGCTAAGAACGAGCAACGATGGAGGGCTTGGGGAGGAAGGGGGAGTCCTGCAGGGAGGAGAGACCTGAAATCACCAGCTGGAGCTGCAGGAGCTGGCCCTGGAGTCTGCAGGCTTGGGGAGTGGGCACAAAGGTGCTGCTCTTGTGCCTCTGCCCAAGCAGAACAGAAAATGGAATGCGGCACAGGGCGGCAGTGGGGAGGGGATGCTGCTGTGGGCATCGCTGGTGGTGGTCCGGGCTGCAGGGCAGGGGGACCTGCCAGGAAATGCTGTGTGATGAGAAGACCTGCCAGGATATGCTGTGAGGACAGGGGACCTGCTGGGACACGCTGTGTGGCAACAGAACCTGCTGGGACAGGCTGTGTGGTGAGGGGAGATGCCAGGACACACATGCCCTTCCGGAGGTGCTGCAGGCCAAGGCCAGGCTGTCCTCACACAGGGGTCACAGTGCTGCTCTCGGGCCTGCTGCTGCCCACCAGGAGTGAGGACAAGGACACCACGGATGCTGGAGGCAAGGGGGTAGCAGGGTTGTCCCTGGCTGCCCCCAGGATAGCCACAGTCAGCTGCTCCTACCCCCTGCCTGGCCACCGAGGGCCTTCCCAGTCCTGCTGGGACAATTCCCACCTCTGGGAGCAGAGCAGGTACCGTTGTCACGCCACAGTCCAGAGGTGCTCCCCATCCAGCTGCAGTACTATCCGTGCTGGCTTAGAGCCCCCTCCCTGGAGGTGCTCAGGGCCAGGCTGGATGAGGCCTTGAGCAGCGTGGTCTAGTGGAAGATGTCCCTGGCCATGGCAGGGGGTTGGAACTGAAGGTCCATCTTGAAGGTGCCTTCCAACCCAACCCATTCTGTGGCTCTCTGACTGTGATCCCCCTCCCCCTCGGCACAGTGCAAGCCCTGCTGCTGCTTTCCCTGCAGCAGGAGCTGCTCTGGGCGGACCGAAGCGATGTGAGGTGGTAGGGACGGAGGTCTTCACTCCCTAACCGCAGAGGTTTGATTGCACCTGAAAATCCCTAGCTCTAGACTTGCTCCATCTGCCCAGCACCACAGCCAGCAACCAGCGCAGCGAGCTTGCCCTGGGGGCACCGGCGCTGAGCGATGCAAAACCACGCAGGCTCCTGCCCCGATTCCGGCATCTCCATCAGTTCCTCCCTCAGAGGAGGCAGCAGGACCAGGAGAGTCAGCTGAGGACGTCCAGGCTCACAGCTTCACTTCCGAAGGCAGCGGAGGAGGGAAGCATTGTTTTATTGAGAGCAATTGCTCTGCCTGCCCTGCCCCAGCAGACACACATGCATCCTGTCCCGGGGCTGATTAGCTCCAGATCTGCACGCCCTGCCTGTGTGGGGATGGCTGCCTCCCACTCGCCGCTCCTGCAGCCCCCGCCCCCCACCCCTCCCCAGGGCTGCCCCCGCCGACCTTCCACCCCACGTCCCCAAAGGCAGCCGGGCTCTGTTCGCGGGGAGCAGCTGCGGTTCCTCCCATCTGGATCCTCTTTGCAGATCCAGCTCCCAAACGTTTTGCCGCTCACCCAGGGGCTGAATGGAAACATTTGGGCTCTCTTTGCTCTCCTCTTCCTCTTCGTGGCTGTGAAACCCTCTCTGCACCTTCCGTGGCAGCGTGGGGGCTGCTCCGGGGTGCTCAGCGCGACGATGCTCTGCCCCGCCGGCCCCTGGGCAAAAGCCATTGCAGACCCCAAGGTGGGATCCTGCAACGGGACCAGCCTGGGCTGAGGGATGGGGCTGGGGACTAAACGAGGCCCTGGCTGATGCAGTTTGCTTCCATGGGCCTTTTACAACAGCCAAGCAGCTTGAAGAGTCACAAACCATGAAGGCATATAGAAAAACCCCATAAATCAAGTGAGAAGGCAAAGGCATAATGCTGGGAAGACATTTGTCTTTTATTGTCTCTTTGGACAGGCTGAGCATTGAAAGGCTTTTATCTCCTCTTTATGGCTTTTGGGGTGGGCTCCAAGCCAATAGGTACCTCGTGGCCTTGCTCTGCCTGCAATTACAGCAGGGAGGGAGGAGGCCGAGGAGCAGAGCGCAAGGAGGATGCAGCCAATGGCTACCTGCTGCCAGGGGGGACTGCAGCTTCCCTGCCCTGAAACCTCAGCCCGTGGTCCACCTAGGGGCCACTGTCCTCTCTAGGACTTCGTGATGCTTTGCAACAAGCTAAAGGGACAACCACACCTCTGGGGTTTGGTCCAGGTCACAGCTGTGCCTGCACTGAAAGCCTGGATCCAAGCACTCGGGTGCTGGAGGTTTGGGTTGGGCACTAGGAAACATTTCTTTATGGAGGGAGTGGTGAGGGCCTGGCAGAGGCTGCCCAGGGAGGTGGTGGAGTCCCCATCCCTGGAGGTGTTCAAGGTGGCCATGGTACCTGGGGACATGGCTCAGGGGCCATGGTGGGCTTAGGTTGGTGATTGGACTGGATGAGCTCAGAGGCCTTTTCCAGCCAAAACAATTCTGTGGTTCTATGGGGATGAGTCCCAAAAGCTCCAGGGCTTCTACAGGCAAGTTGGGGAAATGCCATCTTCCTTCTTACAGACCCTTAGTGCCTCCTTCCTCCACCCACATGCCAACAGAGACCCCCAAATCTGCCTCCTCCGTGGCAACACCAGGGTCTGGTGAGCCAGAAGCACCCAGCTGATGGGACCAGAGGAGCCCCAGTGGGCTCCAGGACCCCACCAGCCAAGGTGTGTTCCAGAGGAGGGATGCTGTGGAGGGGAGGATTGAACTTCCTGTATGTCCCTTCGTTGCAGTGAGGCTGGGGAGACTCTGGCACAGGCTGCCCAGGGAGGCTGTGGCTGCCTCCTGCCTGGCTCAAGGCCAGGCTGGATGAGCAAGCTGTGCTGGTGGGAGGTGTCCCTGCCCATGGCAGGGGGTTGAAGCTGGATGATCTTGAAGGCCCCTTCCAACCCAACCATTCTATGAACCTATGATAAAAGAGATCAGCCCAGGGGTGAGGCTGCCCTGGCTGAATCCCCCCTCCCCCCAAGGCAGGCAGGAGCAGGAGCTGGCAGCGAGCTGGGGGTGAGCGTGAGGCAGAGGCCACGGCGGTGCTGGGGAGGGCACGGAGCGGCCCTGGCACCGCAGGCAGAGCCCCTGGCGGGGCGACAGGGCCAGCTGCAGTGACCCAGGGTTCAGGACAGGCTGTTCGTGCACAGAGCTGGGTTTGCTTAATAGCAGGCATTGAATTGAATGTGCTTTTTGTGCAGCTCCCTGCTGACACCAGGCCTTAGCTGAGTGATGAAAGACTTCTGCTCCCCCAGCCCAGCACCCTGTGGCGTCCCAGATTTTCCCCTGGAAAGCTTCCTGTCCCCCCCACCCCCCTCCCACCCCCACCCCAGAAGCACCTGGAGGGGTTCAGGGCACTGGGAAAGCCAAGGTGACCTTTGGAACTCATCTCATCATAGAATCATAGAATGGCTAAGCAACCCCAGCTCCCTCAGCCTCTCCTCCCAGGGCTGTGCTCCAGACCCCTCCCCAGCCTTGTTGCCCTTCTCTGGACACCTTCAAGTCTCTCAATGTCCTTCTTGAGCTGAGGAGCCCAGAGCTGGACACAGGACTCAAAGTGTGGCCTGAGCAGTGCTGAGCACAGGGCAGGATGACCTCCCTGCTCCTGCTGGCCACACTATTCTTGATACATCTCTTACAGGATCACAGAGTTGAGTTGGTTGGAAGAGACCTCCAAGAACCTTGTGTCCAACCATCAACCTAACACAACCATGGCCATCAAACCATGTCCCCAGGTGCCATGGCCACAGGTTTCTTGAATGCCTCCAGGGATGTGGACTCCATCACCTCCCTGGGCAAGCTGGGACCTTAAGATGATCCTTAAGGATCATCTAGTCCAACACCTTCCACCAGGGCAGCATGGTCTGGGAGAAGAGCAAGCAGAGAGGTCCACGCTGTGTGGCAAGGAATGATGCTTCTTGGAGCACACAAGAAAGCAGCAGCAAGGCTGGTGGCAGCACAGCACCAGCACCAGCACCTCCTTGCCTGCACAGGGCTGCACAGCAGCAGGAGCAACACCTTTGTCTCCTGGGTGGTATCCAGGACCTCCTCCCCCATCAAGGCTCCTTCTCCTTGTTCATGAACATATCATGAATCAAAGATTCATGGAGTGGTTTGGGTTGGAAGGGACCTCAAAGATCATCCAGTTCCAGCCCACTGCCATGGGCAGGGACACCTCCCACCAGCACAGCTTGCTCAAGGCCTCATCCAGCCTGGCCTGGAACACCTCCAGGGAGGGGACATCCAAAGCCTCCCTGGGCAGACTGTTCCAGTGCCTCCCCAGCCTCACTGCAAAGAATTTCTTCCTCCTCTCCACTCTCAGTCTCCTCTCTCCCAGCTCAAAGCCATTGTCCCTCATCCTGGCACTCCCAGCCCCTTGTCCCAAGTCCCTCCCCAGCTCTCCTGGAGCCCCTTCAGGTACTGGAAGGCTGCTCTGAGGTCTCCCTGGAGCCTTCTCTTCTCCAGGCTGCACAGCCCCAGCTCTCCCAGCCTGGCCCCACATGGGAGGTTCTGCAGCCTCTGATCATCTCTGTGGCTTCCTCTGGCCCCTCTCCAGCAGCTTCAGGTTCTTCTTGTGCTGGGGGCCCCAGAGCTGGATGCAGTGCTCCAGGTGAGGTCTGAGCACAGCAGAGGGGCAGAATCCCTCCCTTGTCCTGCTGGTCACACCATCTTGCTCATCCCTGCATCAGTTCTCCCCAGAGTGAGGTCACAGTCCCCAGAAGATCATGGCATTAAGGGTGGGCTCAGGATTGGCGCAGGACTGTGCCCAGGAGTGGGGCTGTGGGCACACAATGGGCTGTGTTCCAGCAGCTCCCTGCTCTGCCCCTGGGACCAGGCTGGGTGGAGGATGGACAGGGACCTCTGCACCTTCAGGTGGCTGCTCCCTGAAGAGCCACCCACGCTTGCACCCCAACACCCTTGCTCCCCCAGATCTCTGTCTCCCAGGGTGTCTCCCATCCCAGCTCACAGCCCTTGGGATGAGCTGCCAGGGGGCCAAGGCTCCTTCCTCTAGAAGACTCCCACCCCCAAAAGCTGTGGTGAGCATCTCTGCCCCTGCCCTGCTCAGCCTCCTCACCTGGTTCCCAGCAGTAAGTGGGTGCCCTGGTTTCTCCTGTGGAGCTGCAGCCTCTGCTGGAAGGAGTGGCTGCTGGGACTGCAGGACACTTCCCACAGTTGCTGTTGTGCTTGCAGGCAGGGACGGAGGAGTCTAGACACAACTGCAGGCAGTGGGGCCCAACAGAGTTATGCTGTCAGTGGCCCCAGAGCAAGGACCTTGTGGTCAAGTGGCAGAGCATTGTTCATGAAACAATCCCTTGCAGCACTCCAGGCTTGGGGATGAGTGACTGGAGAGCTGCTTGTCAGAGAAGGATCAGGGGGTGCTGGTTGACAGCAGCTGAACATGAGCCAGTGTGTGGCCAGGTGGCCAAGAAGGGCACCATCAGCCTGGCCTGGGTCAGTGATGGGGTGGCAGCAGGAGCAGGGCAAGGACTGTTCCCTTCTACTGGGTACTTGTGAGGCCACACCTCCAACAGTGGGATCATTTGGGGGCACCACAATGTAAGGAGGACATTGAGGGGCTGGTGCAGGTCCAGAGAAGGGCAATGAAGATGGATAAGGGTCTGGAGAATAGGGCTGGGGAGGAGCAGCTGAGGGAACTGGGATCATTTAGCCTCAAGAAGAGGAGGCTGAGAGGAGACCTCATTGCTCTCTACAGTTCACTGGAAGGAGGTTATGGTGAGGCAAGAGGACAAGAGGAAATGGCCTCAAGCTGCATGAGGGGAGGTTTAGGTTGGAGCTTAGGCAAAATGTCTTTGCTGCAGGAGTGGTCAGGGATGGGAAGAGGCTGCCCAGGGAGGTGGTGGGGTCCCCATGCCTGGAGGGGTTGCAGAACCCTGTGGCCGTGGCACTTGGAGACAGAGTTTAGTGGCCACAGAGGTGTTGGGTGAAAGGTTGGACCTGATGACCTTAGAGGTCTTTTCCAACCTCAGTGAGCCTCTGATGCTGTGATTCGAAGCCCTGCTCAGACCAAGCATCTTCAGGCTTCTGAGCACCCAGCTGGGGGTGCTGGTTGACAGCCACCTAAACATGAGCCAGCAGTGTGCCCAGGGGGCCAAGAAGGCCAAGGGCATCCTGGCCTGCAGCAGGAACAGTGTGCCCAGCAGGAGCAGGGAAGTTATTGTGCCCCTGTACTCTGCACTGGTTAGGCCACACCTTGAGTCCTGTGTCCAGCTCTGGGCTCCTCAGTTCAAGAAGGACATTGAGAGACTCGAAGGTGTCCAGAGAAGGGCAACAAGGCTGGGGAGGGGTCTGGAGCACAGCCCTGTGAGGAGAGGCTGAGGGAGCTGGGGTTGCTTAGCCTGGAGCAGAGGAGGCTCAGGGGAGACCTTCTTGCTCTCTGCAACTCCCTGAAGGGAGGGTGTAGCCAGGTGGGGGTTGGGCTCTTCTCCCAGGCATCCAGCAGCAGAACAAGAGGACACAGTCTCAAGCTGTGCCAGGGGAGGTTTAGGCTGGATATTAGGAAGAAGCTCTTCCCAGCAAGAGAGATTGGCTACTGGGATGTGCTGCTCAGGGAGGTGGTGGAGTCCCCATCCCTGGAGGTGTTCAAGAGGGGATTGGATGTGGCACTTGGAGCCATGGGTTAGCTGTCAGGAGGTGTTGGGTGACAGCTTGGACTTGATGATCTCTGAGGTCTTTCCCAACCTTCTTGATTCTATGATTCTATGAGCAGCTGAGGTGGAGGTCTGGGGACACCGGCAGCAGGGTCCCATGGGACACCTCTGGTAGTCCAGGCTGCCTGCTCCAGGCTGGAGGTGTTCAAGAGGGGACTGGACGCGGCACTTGGTGCCATGGGTTAGTCATGAGGCCTGCGGTGCCAGGTTGGACTCGATGACCTTCGAGGTCCCTTCCAGCCTTGGCGCTTCTGTGATGCTGCAGGGCTGGCGGAGGGACGCCGCGGGGGGGGCCAGGCAGGAGGGCCGGCAGCCCGCGCAGGGTTAACAACCTCCTTCCCACCCAGCCCCTGCGGTGTGCCAATCCTCCCGGCCATGTGTTTGAAATCCTTTCTGCTATCTCCTGAAAATATTTACAGTAGGGGCAGATAAATTAGCTGCAGTGCTTATTGAGTCTCCTGGAAATATATACAGCAGCTCGAGATGTTTAAAAACACCAGCGGCCGCCGGCTCTTGACTATATCTGGAAGAGATTTCACAGCGAGCAGGGCCGGCGCTGGGGAGCTCACATTTATTTTCACTCAAGTGGAGAAAGTTAAAGGACCCTTCACTGGAGTTTATTTTCATCTCTGCTTGCACAAGACGAGGAGCCAAGGCTGGCTCGCAGCGGGCGCGCCAAGGCAGGGGCGCGAGGGCAGGTCGGGGGAGAGCGGGGATGGAGAGCAGGAGCCTGGGGGCGCTGGGAGCTGCCAGTGGAAGCTTGGGGAGAGGGATTGTGTCACTGCAGCACTGCAGACTGTGAGGCATGCTGGAGCCTCTGGCTGGGCTTCCAAGGAAACCTCTCTGCCCCTGGCAGAGGGATTGCACTGGGTGATCCTTCCGGGTCTCTTCCGACCCCTAACCTTCTGTGAGTCTCTGAGAAGGTGTCCTGAGAAGGGTGACGAGGCTGGGGAGGGATCTGTGAGGAGAGGCTGAGGGAGCTGGGGTTGCTTAGCCTGCAGAAGAGGAGGCTCAGGGGAGACCTCATTGCTCTCTGCAACTCCCTGAAGGGAGGTTGTAGCCAGGTGGGGGTTGGGCTCGTCTGCCAGGCAGCCAGCACCAGAACAAGAGGACACAGTCTCAAGCTGTGCCAGGGAGGTTCAGGCTGGAGGTGAGGAGAAAGTTCTTCCCAGAGAGAGGAATTGGCCACTGGGATGTGCTGCCCAGGGAGGTGGTGGAGTCCCCATCCCTGGAGGTGTTCAAAAAATGGCACTTGGAGCCGTGGGTTAGTTGTCAGGAGGTGTTGGGTGCCAGGTTGGACTTGATGATCTCTGAGGTCTTTTCCAACCTTCTTGATTCTATGATTCTATGAGCAACTGAGGTGGAGGTCTGGGGACACCACCAGCAGGTACCCATGGGACACCTCTGGTAGTCCAGGCTGCCTGCTCCAGGCTGGAGGGCTCTCCTCCTGCGAGCTGGATCTTGGCTGATCCAGCTCCTCACAGAACTCCTTCTGCCCAAGCGCTGCCTCTTCCCTTGCCCCGAAACACACATTGCTGAGGATACTGACAGCTCTTTCAAGTCCACGTGGTGCCAGCAGAAGAGTGATGTCCTCCCCACTCTCATCCACAGCCCAAGCACCCTGAGATGGTGCTCCTAATCCCAGTGCCAGGTCAGGAAGCTGTGCCAGGGCAAGGTGATGGACGTTGCCACACCTGATGGCTGCTCTGCTGCTTCCTGTCTGCCAGGGAGACAAGAACGCTGCTGCCATCTCCATGGGCAACTTCCCTCATAGCTTCTAGGTGAGAAGCAAGATGATAGAATAGAATAAACCAGGCTGGAAGATCATTGCATCCAACCCATCATCCAACACCATCTAATCATCTAAACCACGGCACCAAGCAGCCTATCAAGTCTCCTCCTAAACACCCCCAATGACGGTGACTTCACCACCTCCCTGGGCAGCACATTCCACTGGGAAATCACTCTATGTAGAATTTCTTCCTAACATCCAGCCTAAACCTCCCCTGGTGCAGCTTGAGACTGTGTCCTCTTGTTCTGGTGCTGGGGGCCTGGGAGCAGAGCCCAACCCTCACCTGGCTACAACCTCCCTTCAGGGAGTTGCAGAGAGCAATGAGGTCTCCCCTGAGCCTCCTCTTCTCCAGGCTAAACAACCCCAGCTCCCTCAGCCTCTCCTCACAGGGCTGTGCTCCAAACCCCTCCCCAGCTTTGTTGCCCTTCTCTGGACACCTTCAAGTCTCTCAATGTCCTTCTTGAACTGAGGAGCCCAGAGCTGGATGCAGGACTCCAGGTGTGGCCTGAGCAGTGCTGAGCACAGGGCAGGATGACTTCCCTGCTCCTGCTGGCCACACTCTTCCTGTTGCAGGCCAGGATGCCCTTGGCCTTCTTGGCTGCCTAGGCACACTGCTGGCTCCTGTTCAGCTGCTGCCAACCAGCACCCCCAGGTCCCTCTCTGCCTGGCTGCTCTCAGCCACTCTGACCCCAGCCTGTAGCACTGCCTGGGGGTGTTGTGGCCAAGGTGTAGAACCCAGCACTTGGATGTGTTCAGTCTCACGATCCTTAAACCCACAGCAGAGCCCCCAGCTCTCAGGGACTCTCCCCTTCTCCACACTTTGAGGCTGACCCTCCTCAGCTGTCCTTTTCAGAAGTCCCCAGATCTCCACTGGGTTGTGGTGGAAGATCTCCGTCTCCCACAGCCTCCACCGCCCTGTCTGGTGGGAGCTCATGGATTCAATCATTCTCTTCCCATCTTTTCTGGCTGAGGTTTCCCATGGGGAAGACACCTACCAGCAAGGACCAAGGTCTTCCAACGCCCTTCTTGGTCACTGACCCAGTGTGAGGTGACAAAGTCTTTTGGGCCACTGGCATCAAAGGCTGGATTCGAGCTGCTGGCCTTGACGTAAAAGGCTTTGGGAAGCCATTTGCTGATTCCCCTGAGTCACCCTCTGCCCCTGGCTGTTTTGAAATTCATATCTAATGAGTGATTTGGGTGAAGGAATTCTGCAAAGATGCAAACAATTGCTTTGCCAAAACAAATGGAGCCAGAGCTGGGCTTATAAACATATAAATCATTGCTAGTTTTTAGCTTGCAAACAAGATCTTTCTTTCTCTGTATGGATTTGGGGGAGAGCAGGAGGCAGGAGAGGGGAGAGCCAGCTGAAGCTCCTTTCCAAAGGCAGCCCATGCCTTCCTCAGAGCAGCACAAGGGGTACCAGGCACCCTCCAGAAAGCCTCCAGGAGGAAGGAGCTCCAGAAAGTCTCTGAGAGTCTCCAGCAGGGAGGGAAGCCGGGCATCCCACCAGCTTTTTTGGTTACTGGCTCCTCAAACAAGAATCTGCAGCAAATTAACTCAACCAACTCTTAATTTTCTCTCCAAGTGAGGCATGCCATGTGCTGGGCCAGGGGTGGAGAAACACCCTTGGGCCTGGAGGATGTTGCACAGAGGACAGCCTCCCCGCGCCGCTCGGGGCCGGCCGGCCGTGTGCTTGGCTCTGCACTGCTGCCAGGGGCATTGCTGCGGGACAGGAGGGAGCAATCAAGCTCTGGAGGCTGCAGCTCACCTGGCTGCAGAGTCCCTGACTTTAAAGAGCATCTTGCTTCTCACCTAGAAGCTATGAGGGAAGTTGCCCATGGAGATGGCAGCAGCGTTCTCGTCTCCCTGGCAGACAGGAAGCAGCAGAGCAGCCATCAGGTGTGGCAACGTCCATCACCTTGCCCTGGCACAGCTTCCTGACCTGGCACTGGGATTAGGAGCACCATCTCAGGGTGCTTGGGCTGTGGATGAGAGTGGGGAGGACATCACTCTTCTGCTGGCACCACGTGGACTTGAAAGAGCTGTCAGTATCCTCAGCAATGTGTGTTTCGGGGCAAGGGAAGAGGCAGCGCTTGGGCAGAAGGAGTTCTGTGAGGAGCTGGATCAGCCAAGATCCAGCTCGCAGGAGGAGAGCCCTCCAGCCTGGAGCAGGCAGCCTGGACTACCAGAGGTGTCCCATGGGTACCTGCTGGTGGTGTCCCCAGACCTCCACCTCAGTTGCTCATAGAATCATAGAATCAAGAAGGTTGGAAAAGACCTCAGAGATCATCAAGTCCAACCTGGCACCCAACACCTCCTGACAACTAACCCACGGCTCCAAGTGCCATTTTTTGAACACCTCCAGGGATGGGGACTCCACCACCTCCCTGGGCAGCACATCCCAGTGGCCAATTCCTCTCTCTGGGAAGAACTTTCTCCTCACCTCCAGCCTGAACCTCCCCTGGCACAGCTTGAGACTGTGTCCTCTTGTTCTGGTGCTGGCTGCCTGGGAGAAGAGCCCAACCCCCACCTGGCTACAACCTCCCTTCAGGGAGTTGCAGAGAGCAATGAGGTCTCCCTGAGCCTCCTCTTCTGCAGGCTAAGCAACCCCAGCTCCCTCAGCCTCTCCTCACAGATCCCTCCCCAGCCTCGTCACCCTTCTCAGGACACCTTCTCAGAGACTCACAGAAGGTTAGGGGTCGGGAGAGATCTGGAAGGATCACCCAGTGCAACCCCTCTGCCGGGAGCAGAGAGGTTTCCTTGGAAGCCCAGCCAGAGGCTCCAGCATGCCTCCCAGCCCGCAGTGCCGCCCCTCTGAGCCTGGGACGCAGGTGGCCTGTCTGCTTTTGGCAGCTGCTTGGCCCAAGAGCTGGGAGGAGTCAAACCTGCGCCCGGAGCTGCTCCTGCACCCGGCTTGTGCTGACCACATTTCTTCCCAAATAAAGCGTCCTAGCCCGGTCAAATTTGGGCATATTCCAGGGACACAAGGCAAAGGAGCTCAGCCTCTCCCCCTTCCCCACTTGCCAAATGGCTTCAAAAGGCCGAATTTTCAAACAGAAAACGAGGACAAATGCTTTCTCTGCCTTGATCCCCGTTCTTGGAAAGAGCCGTCGCTCTCCAGCTGAAATTTCCTCCTTCCCCTCCCCCAGATTTTAACCGGAGGCTGCAACCCACCCCGCAAACAATTGCCACCCAGCCTGCGCCGCCTCGGCAAGGCTGGCAGCGGCGGCGGCAGCTTGCAGGCAGGGCAGGCTTGCGGGGCAGGCAGCACCGAGCGTCCTTAAAGCAGAGGCCATCCCCCGCCCGCCCAAGCCCCAGCACATGGAGCCCGTCTGCAACACGCCGGCAGCGCAGGCACTTTATTTACAGGAGGCTGCGGCTGTGCCTCTCGCTCTTGCAGGGGGCTCTGGTTCGGGTTGTTTTCTGCTGGGTTCCTCCCCCCGCCCCTCCCGGGCCTGCGGAAGCCAAGCAGATAACCAAAGCCGTTCCTCACTTTCGCAGCAGATAAGCTAATTGTCGGATGTGCCCTTTGAGATAAGCAGAGCCGGGGGTTTACGAGGGAACATGTGTGGCGGGGAAGCGCCGGCTGCCGCCGCGGCCGCGCACCGCAGCCCAGCGCCGCCCGGCCCCGCGAAACCCAGCTGCAGGGGCTGCAAGGCAGCCCAAGGGCCACAGTCAGCGCCCTTCGAGGGGGCGTGGGGGATGTCTGTTCCCTGGCTTCCCTGTTTCCCTGCTCCCTGGCTCCCCTGCTCCCTGGCTTCCCTGTTCTCTGGCTTCCCTGTTCCCTTGTAGATGGTGCTGGGTGATAGGTTGGACTTGATGATCTCGAAGGTCTTTTCCAACCTGGTTAATTCTACTCTATTCTATTCTATTCTATTCTATTCTATTCTATTCTATTCTATTCTATTCTATTCTATTTTCTACTCTACTCTATTCTATTCTATTCTACTCTATTCTACTCTATTCTATTCTGTTCTGCTCTTGCTTTCCTGCTCCCTGGCCTCCCTGCTCCCTTGTAGATGGTGTTGGGTGATAGGTTGGACTTGATGATCTTGAAGGTCTTTTCTAACCTGATTAATTCTATTCTATTCTTACTTCCCTGCTCCCTGGCTCCCCTGCTCCCTGGCTCCCCTGCTCCCTGGCCAGGATGGAGACTGCCTTTGCACAAGGAGCCTTAGGATGAGAGAGGTTCTTCTCCACTGCACCCTGGGATAGACCAAGGGGCAATGGATATAAACTCCAGCACAGGAGGTTCCACCTCAACATGAGGAGGAACTTCTTCACTGTGAGGGTCCCAGAGCCCTGGAGCAGGCTGCCCAGAGAGGTTGTGGAGTCTCCTTCTCTGGAGCCTTTCAAGCCCCATCTTGATGTGATCCTGTGTGACCTGTGCTGGATTCTATGGCCCTGCTCTGGCAGGGGGTTGGACTTGATGATCTCTGAAGGTCCCTTCCAACACCTAGCATCCTCTGATCCTATGATTCTGCCCCTCTGCTCTGCTGAGGCTTCACCTGCAGTGCTGTGTTCAGCTCTGGGGCCCTCAACACAAGAGACTGGAGTGGCTCCAGAGGAGGCCACCAAGATGATCAGAGGGCTGGAGAACCACTGCTGTGCAGACAGGATGAGACAACTTGGCCTGTTCAGCCTGGAGGAAAGAAGGCTCCAGGAAAACCTTTGGGCTGCATTCAGTATCTGAAAGGGACCTGCAGGAGAGCTGGGAAGGGACTCTTCAGAAGTGTCTGTGGGGGATAGGACGAAGAGCAATGGTTTGAAACTGGAGCAGGGCAGATTCAGGTTGGACATCAGGGGGCAGTACTGCACAGGGGGTGTGCTAACCTACTAGAACAGGCTGCCCAGGGAGGTGGTTGAGGCTCCTTCCCTGAGGACATTCAAGGTCAGACTGGATGTGGCCCTGGGCAGCTTGATCCAGTCAGAGGTGTTCCTGCTGCCTGCAGGGGGCTGGGCAAGATGAGCTTTGAGGGTCCCTTCCAACCTGATGCCATCTGTGAACCCGTGCAAAGGCAAGGGATGATGGGGACAAGCTGCTCCTGGGGAGGTTCCCATTGGACTCCAGAACATCTTTCCCCAGGGGAACAGCCAGACATTGGAATCATCTCCCAAGGGAAGCAGTGGATTCCCCCAAACTGGACAGTTTTAAGACTCACCTTGATGGGGTGCTGGCCCAGCTCATTTCAACTACACTATCACCTAGAAGGGTTGGACCAGAAGACCCTTGGAGTCCCTTCCAAGCTGGCCTTCTGTGAGATGTTGCAGAGCAGACCATGCCAGGGCTTCCCAGAGGCAGACCCAGCCCTTGGGCTGCTCTGCAGTTCAGCAGAGAGCTTCACACCTGCTGAAACCCACAAAACCTCTGCAGTGAGTTCAGGAGGGGTCAGGTCAGGCTGGCGGTGGAGAGGAGATTCCCCAGCAGCACAGGAAGGTGCTGAGCCCAAACACTGAGGATGTTTCCCTCCAGTCCCTGTGGACACACGCAGCTCCATCATGAGGAGGTTTCCCTCCAGTCCCTGTGGACACATGCAGCTCCATCACTGGTGTGGCAACAGCTGAGCCCTGGTCTGTGCTGAAATAAGCCAGGACACCAAGGGCTGAGGCTCAGCCCAGGCAGAGCTGAGCAGTGGGAAGCCCTGGGTAACCCCTCAGATGGGTCACTGCTGGGCTCCTGTCCTCTAGAAAAACATCCCAGTGAGGGCCTGTTGCCCACACAGCCTCCAGACCAAGGCTGGGGCCAGATGTCCCCAGAAATATCACAGAATCCTAGACTGGGTTGGGCTGGAAGGGCTCTCAAAGAGCCAACCCTGGGCAGGGACACCTCCCACCAGCACAGCTTGCTCAGGGCCTCATCCAGCCTGGCCCTCAACACCTCCAGGCAGGAGGCAGCCACAGCCTCCCTGGGCAGCCTGTGCCAGAGTCTCCCCAGCCTCACTGCAAAGGATTTCTTCTTCCTCTCCACTCTCAGTCTCCTCTGTCCCAGCTCAAAGCCATTGTCCCTGGGCCTGGCACTCCCAGCCCTTGTCCCAAGTCCCTCCCCAGCTCTCCTGGAGCCCTTCAGGTACTACAAGGCTGCTCTGAGGTCTCCCTGGAGCCTTCTCTTCCCCATGCTGAACAGCCCCAACTCTCTCAGCCTGGGGATATCCTTTGAGGATAGGAGAGGTGTTCCAGCCCTCTGATCATCTTTGTGGCCTCTTCTGGACACACTCTGACAGTCAGGGGACCCCTTGGAGGCTTTTCACCTGCCCCAGCCTGCCCTGACCATAACCAGCCTGGCTGGAAGCAGTGGAGCCCCTGACTCTGCTGCTGGGGACACCAAGGGCTCCCACAGCACAGTGAGGCTCAGCTGGCAGGAGTCAGTGTGCTGGCAGGAGCCTGCACTGCTCAAAGGATCTGTACCCAAACCCTCCCACAATGTCCCCAGTTAATCAACTCCCTTAACACAGGGAGAGAGAAACCCTGCTCAGAGTGAGCACAGGAGGGCTGTGGGAGTGGATCTGCTTCTCTGCCTTTGGGTACCCTTGACCTCCTGCCTGGCCCCTGCTCAGACACCAGCCCTTTCCAGCCTAACCATGGGGAAGTCATCCCCATGTCATGGGGATGCTCAGTCCAGTGTGGCTGGGACAGGAAGACAGGCATGGGAACAGCACTGGGGATGCTCAGCTCCATCTGGCTCCCAGCACTGGGGATGATCTCTCCAGTCAAGCTCTCTGTGATGGGGAGTTCAGCTCACAGTGCTGGAAATGTTCCATCAGCTCCAGCTCCCAGAACTGGGGATGTTACATCCAGGCCAGATGTCAGCACTGGGGATGCTCCATCCAGACCAGCTCCCAGCTCTGGGGATGCTGCATCCAGACCAGCTCCCAGCTCTGGGGATGCTCCATCCAGACCAGCTCCCAGCTCTGGGGATGCTCCATCCAGACCAGCTCCCAGCTCTGGGGATGCTCCATCCAGACCAGCTCCCAGCTCTGGGGATGATCTGCTCAGGCCATCCCCCAGTGCTTGGGGTGCTCAGTCCAGTCCAGCTCTGAGCACTGGGGAAGCTCAGCCCAGTCTGGCTTTCCAGAGCTGGAGGTGCTCCACCCAGGCCAGCTCACCCAGCTCCTGCGATGCCATCGTGTCCCCCAGCAGCTCTGTGGGGCCGTGCTCCCTGCCCCCCCAGCGGGCGAGCCACCCTCGCTGGGCTGTCCCTTCCCTCCCTCCCTGAGCAGCCATCACTCACCAGGCTTTGATTAGGGCCACAAAGGAACCTTGGAGGAACCACGGGGAGGCTGGAGGGAGGCAGGCAGATGATGAAAGAGCTGTCAAATGGGATTAAACAGGAACCGTCTCCCCTACTGCTGGGCAGCAGGAAGGGGGACAGATTGTCCTGGATTGTAATGCAGGAGCCCTCCTGCTGCTGGAGCCTGCCAGGCCCAGCCTCCCGTGGCCACCGGCCAGCCCTGCCCCGGCAGCGGCACAGCGCCGGCAGCGCTGGGCGGGCGGTGGGTGATGCACGATGGCTCTCCACACCTGCACCCACCCCCGAGCCCTGAGTGAGACACCTCCCCCCCCGTCTGCTCCGGGGCTGGGGAGGCCATGCCCCAGGTTCCCAGGCACTGAGAGCCCCAAGTGGCCTCAATGAAGGCTGTGCCCATCCCCAGCCCGCAGCTGGTGATGCCTCCTTGTCCCCACTGGCACCTGCTGCTGCCAGCGGGGCCCTTTCCTCCCCTGCCAGCCATTCCCCAAGGGCAGATGGTCTGGCAGGGAACACCTTGCTCACATTATCCTTCTTGCCAGCCCCTGGGTAAAACTCCCTTTTTTCCCCCTTGCCTGGCCTCCAGGCAGAGGATCACAGAGCTGGGCAAAGGGTGGAGGTGTGTGTCTCATAGCTCAGGGGCAGCACCAGGGCTGCAGGGCACTTTCTGCAGCTCCCCAGGGGTGTGGGTGCTGCTCATCCCTCCAGGTAGGGCTCCGTGATCCATACATCCTCCTGCCAGCCCCTGAGGAGCAGCACAGTGAGCAGGGCACAGGGTGCCACAACCTGTGCAGCCATCCCATGCACGGCCTGGGCATATCTGGACTTTCCCAGGGGAGCCTGGCTTCGAGGACCTCAGCACACGGGTGCCAGCAGGTGGGTGTGCTGGGATGGGCACCAGCAGGGACCTGCAGGCAAGGGACAGGCAGGGGGACAGCACAGGAAGACAGGCAGGGGGACAGGCAGGAGAACAAGCAGTGGGACAGGCAGGGGGACAGGCAGGGGGACAGGGCAAGAGGACAGGCAGGGGGACAAGCAGAAGAGCAAGCAGTGGGACAGGCAGGGGGACAGGCCAAGCAGGAGGAGAAGGCAAGGACCTGGTCCTTGGCTTTCCAAGCACCCAGGAAGCAAAGCCCTCGAGGAGCCTGTATGACCCCACCACCACCCCGTCCCAGCTCCCTGCCAGGAGCTGGCAGGCAGGGACCCCACCCCCCACCCCCGGCCCCCTGAGCGCCGAGTCCTCACCACCCACTCTGCCAGCAGCAGCTCCAGTTTCTCACAGCACCCTCTTTTCTGAGCCATTCGTCACGGCCCCGGGCACAAAAGCCAGGGAGAGAAAGAAACAAGGAGTAGGAAAAGGAAGGAAGATAAAAAAACTTGGGGGTGGGGGGAGGGTGGGGATGGGAAGGGGGAAAAAAAGAAGAAAAAAAAAGTAGAGAGAGAAAGGGAGCAAGAAGGAAAGAAAGAGGGAGGACAAGGCGTGAAAAAGGGCCAGGTCTGCCGCCGGGAGGGGAGGAGGGGAAAGGATGAAACAAATGAAGCACCTCGGCGGTTCGGGGGGGCACTGGAAGGCAGCCCGACCAGGGCTGAATTTTAAACGCCGGCCGCACAATCGCTCCCATTTTGCGCAGAGAGGAAGCTGTGTCCAAAGCCCCTCATGTTTATTCATGAGCCGCCTCGCTGGCCCCGCCCACCCCATTGTCTGGGGGTATTTATTTGGGGGCATCTGTCTGGCCCGATGAATGGCGGAGGGGTAATAAATGGGAGGCTGGGGCCAGGGAGGGGAGCTGGCGCGGCAGGGCTGGGCGGTGGGCTGGGGGCTGCCCTGCCGGCTGCCCTGCCTCTCAACCCCCTTCCCACCCCTCCTCTTCACCCTGTGCTGCCTGAGGGGTGTTTCTGCTCCCCACGCCGTCCCCGGGGCACCGCAGGCAGGGCTCCTGCAGCCCCGTGGCAGCCCCGGCGGAGTGGTGGAGGGAAGGGAGCGGGCAAGTGAGGAGGGGCAAGGAGAGATGGGGTGAGGAGTTGGCATCCCCAGGATGCCAGCAGCAGCAAAGCCAGGAGGGGACGTGGAGCAGGGCCTGCCACCCAGAGCAGCTGCCTGGGGTGGAGCTCGTGGGGGGCTTGCCATGCCTGGCTGGGAGCAGCAACCAGCCCCTCCGAGGGCAGGCAGCCCAGGGGCAGGCAGGGCCACGTCAAGAGAAAGGAGGTTTTGATTCATCTACACAGAGGGACAGGACGAGCAGCCTGCGGTGGAGACAGCTGTGTCCCATGTCTGTTGGGCCAGGCCACCACCCTCCCACCTCTCCTGCTCGGCAGCCTCCTCCTCTTCCTCCCTCACTGGGACAGAGTCTTCATAGGGAGCAAGAAACTGCATCAAAACCAGCCCTGGTCATGCACCTCACAGCCCAGAAGCAAGACACTCTGGTGCCCTGGAGACATGGAGACCCACAGGGCAGAGCAGATGCTGGCCAACCTGGTTCTGAGGGAGGAACATCACACCAGAGAAACCCAGCAGCTCTCCTGCCAGTGGGGCTGGTGGAGGCATGGGGCCAGAAGGGATGAGCTGATGCAGGAGGCTTGGCTTTCTCCATCCCAGCCTTTCCTTCACCTTGAGCTCAGGGGAGCTGGAGTCCAGCCTGCCCCTTGGCCGGGGAATGCCTGCAGAAGGCAGGAGCCAGGCTCCTGCGCAAAGTCATTGCAAGATCACCCAGCTGGAAGCTGGAGCTCATCACATTCAACCTTGGAACAGAAGCTACAGCCTCACAGCTGCCAAGAAGAGGAGCAAAGAAAGGAGGTGGCTCTCGACAGCACAGCCACCAGAGCCGCTTCCCCAAGCACACACTGGCACCCAGCTGCTGGCAGAGGTGGTGTGACGTGGGGAGGGAACCAGGGCAGCCTGGCGGTCACCTCCGCCACCGAGCCCAGCCAGATGCTCCTGCCCAGGCACCGAGTGTTTGAGGAGGGCTGGGAGGCTCTGGGCAGGGAGAGCAGCCAAGCAGAGCCAGCCTGGCCAGCAGCTCAGGGAGCAGATGGTGCAGTCAACAGGGGAGCACAGCCACCTCCCCGTGTGGGACAGGAGCCAGGGCCGTGGCACAGCTCCCTGCCGGCGCCCATGGGCTGGGCTGGGCTGAGGAGGCAGCTGGGCAAGGGGGGTCCCCACACTCCAGCTCCCCCCTCAAAATGTCCTCAGGGCCGGGCAGGCCCTGAGCCTGGTGGGCAGGAAGATGTCAGAGCCGTGGCTCCATCTCAGCTGCTGGCAGGAGCTGGCTCAGCAGCTTGCTTGCAGGCTCTCTCCAGGAAAGTCGTTCTGGAAGGACGTTTGGTTATTGGCAGAGAAGTCACCTCACAGCCATGTAGTCCCAAACACAGCTGCCAGCTGCACTTCCCTCGTCTCTCCCATTCCCAAACCTCAGCAGCAAACCCCTCTGTAGTCACAGCCAGTGCTCCCCAGCTCCCTTCTCCCGCTGCCCCTGTGCTAGGTGACTCCTGCCTTGCCCCTTCTCCACATCTCAACCCCTATGTCAATTTGATTCCCACCCCAGACCGGGTCTCCATCAAGTTTTGAGACCATGCAGGCTCTACATAGGTCCCTCTGGGGTAAGGCCCTCCAGAAGAGCTACATCAGGGAGCAGGTCTCTTGGAAGGGCAGCAGAAGGATGTCTCCTGGTCACCAGCTTCATGGGACAACAGTGCTAAGAAGGACCAGCCCAGCAGTGCTGCTGAGGATCCTGCCTTCAGCAAGGCCATTAAGTGCTTGTCACCACCATCCTCAGGACTCTGCCACTAGACCTTCACCTTCCCCTGGCCTGGGTGACACCACACACCCTGGGAGGAAAAGCAGAAGAAGGTGGCAGGGAAGGGAAACGTTGGTCAAACCAGCCCAGCTCCAGCAAAACCCAGCACCCCCTGAGCCAAAGCAGGAGCAGGAAAGGGACGTGATGAGCTGGCAGCCTCCAGAATGCCATCTCCTCTCCACTCAGGTGCCACAGGAGAGGCTGTGCACGGGGAAGATTAGCAGGCCCATGAGAAGATGATGAGCAGGTAAGCTCCTCACCCTCTCACATGCCAGCCAGGCCACTTCCCCACACCGCTGGCAGGATGTTCTGTGTCCCCTCTGTGCTTTGGAGACCTCACTTCCCACTGATGAGATGCTTCCTAGGTTGTAATTCAGACAAGTTGGCTTCAGTTGAGGGAAAACCAGAGGGGAAAATCCTGCCAGTCCTTCCAGCTTCTGGAACTGCATTCGAGCTGCTGGGCAGATCCCTGCAGCCCCCAGGGCACCCCATGCTGCTGCAGGGAGGGGTTCCACCACCGAGGGCTGATTTGCCAGGCATGCACACTTGGCTCCTCATGACACAGGGAGAGGGCTGGGGGACATATCCCTGCCCAGCATCAGCTTTGACTCATGGAGGGGAGGACAGGGTGGGCAGCACGTGTGTGTGTGAGAGGCTGCGATCCCACCCATTGCTGCCAGCTCTCCCTGCCTGCTGGCCACATGCCCCGGGAGGGGGGGCTGCAGGAAGGGTGAGATGGTGATGGAGGGATGGTCCTTGGGATGGGAAACAGTCTGGGTGAAGGCAGGGAGGGCGAAAGGGAAGAGGCTGGCAACAGAGCTCACCAGACAGGTGCTTCCTTATCTGTCAGGAGCCATTTGGGCAAGGAGTTGCCTGTTGAACCCTGGAGTCACTTGGCTTAAAGGAGCCACAGCCAGGCTTAGGGCACTGCCCTGCCCGGGCCCCAGCAGCCCCCTTGCAGGGCCACCTCACTGGAAGCAGGGAGAGCCATCCCTGCAGGAGTGGTTGGGCATCGGAGCAGGCTGCCCAGGGAGGTGGTGGAGCCACTGCCCCTGGAGGTTTTCAGGAAACATGTGGCTGTGGCCCTTGGGGACATGGTTTGGTGGCCATGGTCATCTTCAGACTGACAGTTGGACTCAATGGCCCCAGAGGTCTTTCCAGCCAAACAATTCTATGGTCCTGTGATGCTTCATCCAATCCTCAGGAATGCCTTGTCCCCCAACCCAAGGTGAAGGACAGTGTCTGAGATGGGCTCCACCTACCCTCAGGAGAGAAAAGGGCCTCAGAGCAGTGCTGGTCCCTACCCTCTCCCACCACCCATGGTGGATCTGCACTGCTCCACCCAGCCCTTGGCCTCAGGCCAGCCACCTACCCATCCCTCCATCACCCAACGCTTCCCAACAGTGGAAGAAGCATCTTCAAGAGCCTGGTGTGACCTGCTGGCTCTGAGCAAACACTGCAGGCACGGAAAGCTGTAGGCACCTCTGTGTGCAGACACAGACACCTGTGCTAAGACCCTCAGCTACACAAACATGCTCCTGGGGGGAAGGGGAAGGGCCCCATGTGCCCCTGCTTGCTCAGACAGATGCAAACCCTGAGCAGGGCACTCGGTGCCCATGCCGTCTGCACACACAGCCTGCACAGGACCTCATCAAACATGGCCTTCTACAGACCCAGGTTAGGCCTGGCTGGGCTCTGGGCACCCAGCCAGCCCAGGATCAAGGGTCAGCTTCAGCCTTGACAAGTCCTGAAGTCTCACAGGCTGTTCTTGTGGGATTCCTCTCACCCTGGCCTGCCTGAGGGCAGAGAGGAACAGTCCTGAGCTGGAATCGAAAACGCTTAAGCTCATCCAGTCCTAAAAGCAGGTTCAGAAGCCCTGAACCTGTTGTGGTTGCCCTTGTAGATTCCCCCATCGTTGGAAGTGCTCAAGATCAGGTTGGACAAGGCTTTGAGAAACCTCATCTAGTGAGAGATGGACAGGATGGACTGGATTCACAGAGTGCATTGAGTTGGAAGGGACCCTCCAAGGTCATCTTGTCCAACCCCCTGCCGTCAGCAGGGACACCTCTGACCAGAGCAGTATGTCCAGGGACACAGCAAGTCTGATCTTGAACACCTCCAGGGATGGTGCTTCAAACACATCCCTGGGCAAGGAACCTGTTCCAGCATCTCCCAACCCTCATTGTGCAGAACTTCCTCCTTCAAACCTCAATCTCCCCTGCTTCAGTTTCAAACCATTGTCCCTCGTCCTGGCACTCCCAGCCCTTGGCAGAAGTCCCTCCCCAGCTCTCCTGGAGCCCCTTCAGGTACTGGAAGGCTGCTCTGAGGTCTGCCTGGAGCCTTCTCTTCTCCAGGCTGAACAGCCCCAACTCTCCCAGCCTGTC
This sequence comes from Picus viridis, assembly GCA_033816785.1. Lineage (NCBI taxonomy): Eukaryota > Metazoa > Chordata > Aves > Piciformes > Picidae > Picus > Picus viridis. Next base: position 2,453,027 of record CM066594.1, read on the forward strand.
CCCACAGGGGAGCTTCTCCATCCCTCTGAGCAACTTGGTGGCCTCACTCCATCAGGTCCATGTCTCTCTTGTGCTGGGGGTCCCATAGCCTGGATGCTCTTTGGAGGTCTCTTCCCACCCAACCCATCCTCGAGCTGGCGGTGCGGGGATGGAGCCGGCGCCAGCCGCTGGTGGGACCTGCCGGGTCCCCGCGACCCCCGGCCCGGCCGTCCCAGGGCCTTTGCTGCCATCTCCCCGCGCTGCTGGGAAGCACAGCCCGGCCCGGCCCCGGGGCAGCCCTGCCGAGCTCCCGGGATGGGAAGGCGGCTGAGGGCGGCTGAGGGCAGCCGCTGGCCCCTGCGGGCTGCCCGCGGGGCGCCGCCGTTTGCCCTGCTCCTCATAACCTCCTCCTGCCGAGCACTGACAATTGCTCTGCTGCGTCCTTGCTCCGAGGAGGCGCCTGGGGCGCGGGGCGGTGCTGAGCCACCCCCGGCTCCTCCTGCCACGGCTCCCATCGGTAGCTGAAGGGCTTTCCAGCCCCTCCCGCTTCAAAAGGCCTCCCTCGCACCCAGACCACCACTGGTGGTGCCTTGTGGGTTCCAGAAGGTGCCCCCCGTGAGATCGGCAAGGTCCCCCCACCGTGCAAGCACGCCTCATATGACCCTCTTGCCCCACACCAGCAGCAATCCTCATCCCACTCCCAGCCCTGCTACAGCAACGCACCTGAGAGCCCTGTGCCCAGCCCTTCTTCCCAGCGCCACGAAGTGTCCCAGCTCATACTGGGAGAGCTTCCATGCAGCCCTGAGCTGTGCTGTGCTCCCACCCCAGGGTGATAGATCCCCCACAGAGGACAGGGCAGGGGAGGTCAGGCATGGGCAAAGCACTGCAGCAGCTTCTGCCTACAGTGCAGCTCTCTGCAGTCCTGAAGGGGACACCATGGCTGTCCGAGCCAGCAGCTGGTGGGATGGGTCTTGGGAGAACTTATCAAATGGTTATTTGGGGTCTGGGGGCCAAGAGGCCCAGCACAGAAGTTAGGCATCCTCGTGGGCAGAGGTGGGCCATCCTCCCATGGACGTGGCACAGAACCTCGGAATGCCAGCTTGGAAGGGACCCCAAGCATCATCTGGTCCAACCTTCCCAGGTAGCAGTCCAGCTGGAACGAGCTGGCCCAGCACCCTGTCAGGCTGAGTCCTAGAACTGTCCAGTGTAGGGGAATCCACAGCTTCCCTTGGGAGATGATTCCAGCGCCTGGCTGTGCTCATGGAAACGTTTTCTTCTGGACATGATGGTCCACACTTGCTTGTTTGGGCAGGCGATGGACTGGAGCAAGACATCCCCAGAGGCACTGCAGGCACGGAGCAGTGGCTCCTTCTCCATGACACTTCTGAGCCCAGCCATCAGCTCTGAGCAAGCAAGCCATCAGTCCTGAGCAACACCTCTCCCTTCAAATGCCAGATGGTCCTCGAACTCCCCAGGGGCATCCTGGAGTGGCAGAGCATGCCCTGAAGCCAAACCTCCAGAGCCGGGCCTGGGAATGAGGAACACTTCACAGCTTCATTGTGTCACCGAGTCCTCAGCTGTACATAGCAACAGGGAAACGCAACCGTGGGGAAAAGGCAGCTGCCTCCCACATGAGGGAGGCAGAAGTGGCCAAAGCTGGGCAGCTCAGGAGGGGGAGGAGGAGGAGATGTTCGTCAGCTGCTGCTGGTGGCGAGAGCGGCGCCGGGCGCGCGGCGCACACGGGCACCCGCACAAAACAAACAGGACAAAAGCCCTGACACACACTGAGGTCCTCCAGTCGTGCCTTGAACCCCCTGGGGGGAGGGCCTCCCTACAATGCCACCATCTCCTCCAGGGCCACCCCTCTCCTGAGCTGACAAAAGGCAGCGTCGCAGATGCCTGCAGAAGCCGGTCCCAGAGCCCCTCTGCTGCTCTTTCCATTGTTTCACTGCAATGAGTTGCTAGCCAGGGCTGACCTTTTCCTCTCCCTCCCCAACAAAGAGGCAAATGAGCTTCTCCAAAAGGGGAGGGCAAAGAAAGCATGTCAGAAAGCACCAGAGCTGCCAGGCCACCAAACGTGCCAGCCACACAGACTGCGGCAAGCCAGCACGGCTGAGGGTCTGTGGAGATCAGGAGGGCATCAGGAGGGCTTCAGGTGGAGGGGATGCTCCTGACAGTCTGAGGCTGCAGATGTGAAGTGCTCCAGGAGGATCAGGCTTTCATCAGGACCTGCACAAAGCAGATTGCAAAGCTCTCCTCTGGGTTGCAGCTCGACCTGCCAGCCAGGGAGGCTCTCAAGTCCCTCCTGAGGAGCTGACACCCAAGGAAAAAGCAAGACCTGCTCATACTCACCCACCAGAGCTCATGGGCTCCACAGAGACTCCTCAGTCCCTGTGACTTCATCACCCAAGAGCCTTGGGTGCAGCAGCAAAGGGCTGGGAGCTTGTTTTCCCCAGCAGAGGGAAGCTCCAGCAGCACAGCCAGGTAGGTCCCTGCCCTTCCCTGTGCCAGGGAAAAGGCAAAATCACTGCATGCAGAGGTCAGTGCAACCCTAACTGTGAGCTTCAGCCTGGGCTTACCCTGATCAACTTTAACCTCTCCACAGTTAATGGAGGCAGGCAGCTCCTGGGCAGTGCCTTGGCTCAAGGCTGACCACACAGACCTCTGCCTTCTTCACCACAGAGGGGAGGGATGCTGCTCCCCATTTTGGCACAGCACCCACCACTGCTTCAGCTCTGGGAGCACAGAGACTTTTGCCTCCCCAGTGAGGTCGGCACAGGCCTGTGACCCCTCCCAGCCTCAGCTAGGGAAGCCATCACATCACCAAGCCATTGTCTTGACAGATTAGCTGCCCTAGACCTGCCCAGATGGCTGCTCCAGGGGCTCTGATGGAGAGGGCCCCGGCGGCAGTCAGCCCCAGCAGCAGCTGGTTTGTTTTTAAGGCTCCCACCACCCCTTCTCCATGGCACCCCTGAGCTCCAGGAGGAGGCAACCCCAGGCATGCACTCACCTGAGCCACCTGCACCAGGGAGGGCTCTGAAGCGCTGCCAGGCTCTAGGGAAGGGACAGGTTCTCCCTACGCTTCCCACCCCTCAGCCTGCTGCAGGCCGTGGTGTGCATCAGCAGCTCCACCCAAACCCCTGCCAACATCCAAACATCTGCAATTCCTTAGCACCAGGCATTCCCTCTCTTGATTTCATTGGTGTTGCTGGAGTTAACCTTCCCCTTCCCTGGCTGTGGCCTCGCATCCACCACCCAGAGTCTGGTCTGGAAGCAGTGGCTGCTGGTGGGTGGCTGCGTGGCCTCCCAGGCATTAAAGCTGCTGAGTTGTGGCTGTGGGAGCAGCAGTTGGATCCTTTCCTCACACGGCCTTTTTAGTCCTTCTTGCTCTTGAGACGTTTTCCTGTGCATTTTGGAGCCTTGCAGGATGTTTAAGCTGCCCACTGCTCAGTGTGGAGAGGCTCAACCTCTGCCAAGAGCCAGTGGGAGGATTTCGTTCTGTCTTCTGTGCTCCTGGTGGCAACAGCCAGCTCCTTCTCCTCATCCTCTGTGCTGCTGGTGGCAGCAGCTAGCTCTCCCTCTCCCTCCCATCTTGTTGAAGTCCACCCATCTCATGGGGGCTGAGCATCCTCCCACAGAATTAAATATGCAGTAAATAAGTCATAAATAACCAAGCAACAAATAAAAGCTCACTGGCCTTGCCACGCTTGCACAAAAGCACCCTCCTTGTCCTCGTGCACCAGGCCCTGTCATGCCGTGCCCATAGCTAAGCCTCTGCTCTCACCTCTCCCACTGAGCAAACCCTCCTCAAAAGTACCTCTTGCCCTGTTTTCACCTGTGCTGGCTCCAGGAAGGGCAGGGGGCATAGAATCACAGATTGCATCAGGCTGGAAGGGACCCTCCGAGGTCACCTCCTCCAAGCCCCCTGCAGTCAGTGGGGACATCTCCAACTAGATCAGGTTGCCCAGGGTCACGTCAAGTCTGATCTTGAATGTCCCCAGGGATGTGACCTCCACCACCACCTCTGTGGGCAACCTGTTCCAGGGTTTCATCTCCTCCTTGTGCAGAACTTCCTCCTCATGTCCAACCTGAACCTCCCCTGCTCCAGTTTCAGATCATTGCCTCTCATCCTATCACCACAGACCCTTCTAAACAGTCCCTCCCCGGCCTTCCTGTAGGTTCCCCTTGTCCCAAGTCCCTCCCCAGCTCTCCTGCAGGCCCTTCAGGTGCTGGAAGGCTGCTCTCAGATCTCCCCGGAGCCTTCTCTTCTCCAGCCAGGCTGAACAGTCCCAACTCTCCCAGCCTGTCTTCACAGCAGAGGTGCTCCAGCCCTCTGATCACCTCGGTGGCCTTCTCTGGACCAGCTCCAGAGGATGTGCTGTTCCAGTCGCTCAGGTTGCCCCAGCGGGAGCACGGCCAAGCGCAAGGACCAGAGCCTGCCCTCCCCGGCTGCATAGCGATAGGAGAGAGTCGGGAAAACTGCCGTGGGAGGCTTTGGGTTGGAGGAGAGCCCTTTCCCTGCGCGGCACCGGGAAAGCTGGAAAGCTCTCAGAAAGTGAAAGGGGCTGACACTTGCGCTGGCAGCCGGGTTCGGCAGGGGTCAGGGCTAATCCAAGCAGAGCCGACGGGAGGGGAGGGAGGTGGCCGGGGCGGGGAGCCGAGCGTTGACGCGCTGAGAGGTAAAAGCTGTGTCAGACACTCCCAGGAGGAGGAAGCAAACCTCTAACCAAAACAAAACCGGCTGGGGCTCCCCTGCTGCACGCCGGCTCTCGGCGGGACTCAGATGTTAACCTTCAGCTGATGCTGAACGGGCTTGGGGCTGCTGCTGCCGGGGGCCACGGTCAGCTCACACACCCTGCAGGCAGCCAGGTAGGTATCCTCCTGGCCTGACCGTGTCAGGATGCCTCATAGCCCTCAGGTCAGCCTGTGGATGCTCATGGCTCATTGTAGGGCCACTCTCTAAGGGATAGTCTGGTGGGAGGGTAGGTTGACAGATGCCCTGACAGGACTGCTGTGACATCCCAGAAACACTCCTTCTCCCCTGGCCTGTGTTTGCACAACCCCCCAGGCCCTGGAAACGCACCCAGCAAGCAAACCTCCCCACCCCAGCCTGAGCAGAGACCAGGAGCGACTCGGCAAGACCCAAGCTGTCAAACTCTGGACAGCTCTCACCCGGCCAGCCCTGCAACATCGCTTTCCATCCTGGCTGGAATAGAGCTTTGGACCAGGTCCTGCTGGGGTCCTGGAGGTCCCAGGAGACCCACAGTGATCTGTGCTGGGGGTAGCCCGGGATCCAAGGCACCACAGCCATGTGGAGCACCAGCATGTATCTGGAGCAAAGGGGAGATCTTTGCCTGCCAGCAGATGATTGACTCAATGTTGGGTCTTAGGCACGAGTCCAAGCCATGTGATGAGCCTAAGCAGTGTCTGATAATAAAATCAGCAGCAGGCAGCAGAGCCCATTTGTTTCAGATCAAGGGGGTTGCCAAGATTTTTACAGGTTTGCTAACAAACTGTGGGGTATTTGTGTGGAGTCCTCCAGGCCAAATCCATCTTTCATCCAGCGGCCTCCCCTCTGCTCTGACACGGGGAGCCGGGGGAGCCGAGCACCTCCTTTTTACCAGGCATGCCTTTTCTTCATCTAAACAGGATGCAGGCCTGAAAAACCATGGAACTCTCTCATCAACATCTAGCAGCCATGCAGTGGGGTCTAGAGCTGTGGAGTGGTTTGGTTGGGCTCTTAACTGAGGGGATTGAAATCGCTCGTTTCCGAAGCAGGGAGGAATGCATTGGCCAGGGGGTGTCAGGGGCCTGCAGGGGCTGAAGGGCACACGGTGCCCTGTTCCTCCAACCAGAGATTCAGAGAATGGTCTGTGTTGGAAAGGACCTCCAAAGGTCCAGTCTAACCCCTTCCAAACTAAGGGACATCCTCAACCAGATCAGGTTGCCCAGAGCCTTGTCCAGCCTCACCTCGAGTATCTCCAGGGATGGAGCCTCAGCCACCTCCCTGGGCAGCCTGCTGCAGTGCTCCAGCAGCCTCCTGCTGCAGAACTTGTTCCTGACATCCAATCTCAATCTGCTCTGCTCTAGTTTGAAGCCATTGCACCTCACTCTATCAGACCAGGCAGGTCACAGCCCTGGGCAGTCCCCCAGCGTGGGTTCTGCATCTGTGGTGTCGGAATTTATGTTCTTCACTGAGCTCCCAGCCCTGACCCCTCCTTCACACTGGTCCTAGGACTTGAGCTGGGACTGGGAACCTCAGGAACTGAAACCTCCAAGGCAGGCTAGCCTCCAGTAGCCCCTGACCATGGAGAATTAGTGGTGTGTGCAGGGAAGGAGCCTCCACAAGCCATCAGTCTGGGGCATTTCAGTTTCTTTTAATGTGTCTTAAGTGTCCTGAGTCTCCAAGTCACACCAGTATCATGTTTTCAGGTTTTCTCCGTGGTGGTGGCAGCCCCAGACTTCCTTTTTCCTTGCCAACCCTCCCAAACCAAGCAAAGTGGAAGCCAGCCAGGCACTCTGACAGTTAAGAGCTTGGCCCTTTGGAGGAACATCTGAGACTCAGAGGGGACAGGCTGGCAGAGCTGCAGTGCGAAGCTGTGGCATCCATCTCTCTGCACCAAGGGCAAGCTGAGTCACACTACCCCCATTTCAATCACTCCCTCTCCAGCATGCCCAGCACCACTGATAGATCCAAGAGGAGATGTGCTGCTGATGGATGTGTTGCCTGGAAGCAGCCCTGAGCAGCTGCTTGAGGCCAGCACGATGCTGCAGCCTGGTGAAGAATTACAGCTGCAATTTCTCCATCCAGAGGACCCTCTGGGTTTGGATCACCCTGAGCCTCTTCTCCCAGTGCCCACCAGCAACAGTGGGGTAGCTGATTTTACAGGCAGGGTCTGAAGACACCAGTGTGTCCCAAGCCTGGCAGGGACATTTGCCTGCTCGTTGGCAGGACACAGTGGCACCATGTGTGCCTCAGCAGAGAGAGGGCTCTGGCTAGGGACCAAATGCAGGAGCAGTCAACCCCCAGCAGGGCTCTGAGATGGGGGTAGAGGAGATATGAAGCAGAAGGGAATGGAATGGGGCTGCTTGTGCACCAACCTGCCAACAAGCTGCCCCTCCAGGGCTCAACATCCCTCCAGGATCTCTTCCTGCAGGGAAGTCGACTGTTGGTGTGAGGTGTGGGAGAAGAGGAGGCTGAGGGGAGACCTCATTGCTCTCTACAGCTTCCTGAAAGGAGGTTGCAGTGAGGTGGGGGTTGGTCTCTTCTCCCTAGTCTCAGGTGATAGAAGGAAAGGCAATGTCCTGAAATTGTGCCAGGGGAGAGTAAGGTTGGAGAGGAGGAAAAATGTCTTTGCAAGAGTGGTCAGGGATTGGCAGAGGCTGCCCAGGGAGGTGGTGGAGTCCCCATCCCTGGAGGTGTTCCAGAGCCATGTGGCCAGGGTGGGGTTGGGTTGAAGGTTGGAATCAAGGCTCTTAAAGGTCTCTTCCGACCCAAACAATTCCATGATTCTATGTCCCTGTCCCCTCATGCCCAATTGGCAGAGCCCTCTCCCAGCACATCCCTTGTGCTGCCCCCTCCCTCCCCCCGCAGCCAGCAAAACCTTTTCCCCACCAAGAGCATGGCAGAGCCAAGGCTGCCAACCGCGCAGCATCTGAGGGGTTAAGAAAACCCAACCTGCCACAGGAGATTTGAGCAGAAACTCCACCAGAGACCTTGAAATGCTGTTAATTGATGCCACACATGTGCTGCGTTTAACCTCTGCCCCCTGCTGTAATAGTTTACACAAGTGGCACAAAGGCTGCAGCCTGCCGGGGCGAGGGGCGGGCAGCGCCGGCCCCAACCTGCTGCGCCCACACCGGGCACCCTCCCGGCCAGGCTCACCTCCCCAGCACCCAGCTCCTCCCCTCAGAGCTGCTCAGCACCTGCTGGCTGGGAGGGGTGAGAGGAGAAGGCTTAGAGGGGATCTTACCGATGTCTGCAGGTATCTGAGGGGTGGGGGTCAGGAGGAATCAATCAGAGAATCGTTGGGGTTGGAAGGGACCTCAAGGATCATCCAGTTCCAACCAGGAGCGAGGTTGCCCCTCGGAAAGCTCTGCTCCAGATGTGGGCTTCAGGCTGGGCTAGGTCACAGAGGTTCACAGATGCTCACCAGGATCCTTCCTGTGTGACTGTTCAGTGAGATCTGCCCCCCCAAACCAGAGGCAGTGCTGCAGGTGGGGTCTGAGCAGGGCAGAGGGGCAGAATCCCCTCCCTGTGCTGCTGCTCTCCCTGCTCTGGCTGCAGCCCTTTACAAAACCATTTTTGCAGGCCAGTGGGCAGCAGGGATGCTGAGGTAACTCACAGTGACTGCTGCAGGACAGGCTGCCCCTCGGAAAGCGCTGCTCCAGGTGTGGGCTTCAGGCTGTGCTAGGTCACAGAGGCTCACAGAGGCTCACCAGGATCCTGCCTGTGTGACTGCTCAGTGAGATCTGGACAGACTACAGAGCTGGGCAGAGGGGAAGCTGATGAGGCTCAACAAGAATAAGTGCAGAACCCTGCACCTGGGGAGGAGCAACCCCATGCACCAGTACAGGTTAGGGGTTGAGCTGCTGGGGAGCAACTCCATGGAGAAGGACCTGGGAGTCCTGGGGACAAGAAGTTATGCATGGGACAGCAGTGTGCCCTCGTGGCTAAGAGGCCAATGGTGTCCTGGGGTGCATTCGGGAGCCTGGTGCCAGTAGGTTCTCCTCCCCTCTACTCTGCCCTGGTGAGACCACAGCTGGAGCATTGTGTCCAGTTCTGGGCTCCCCAGTTCAAGAGGGACAGGGATCTGCTGGAGAGAGTCCAGTGGAAGCTATGAGGATGCTGAAGGGACTGGAACAGCTGTGTGATGAGGAGAGGCTGAGAGCCCTGGGGCTGGTTAGCCTGGAGAAGAGAAGGCTGAGAGGGGATCTGAGCAATGTCTACAGATGTCTGAGGGGTTGGGGTCAAGAAGGGGCCAGGGTCTTCTCAGCGGTGTCCTGTGACAGGGCAAGAGGCAATGGACACAAACTGGAACCCAGGAAGCTCCAACTCAACATGAGGAGAAACTTCTTTGGTGTGAGGGTTGCTGGAGGCCTGGAGCAGGCTGCCCAGAGAGGTTGTGGAGTCTCCTGGTGTGGAGAGCTGCCAAACCCCCTGGGCACTGTGCTGCTGGGCAAGCTGCTGTGGGAGCCCTGCTGGAGCAGTTGGACCTGATGATCTCTGGAGGTCCTTTCCAACCTGCACCATTCTATGACTCCAAGCAGGCTCTGAGCTGCTCAGGGACAGTGGTGAGGGAGGATGTCACAGCCCTCTGCTCCCAACTGGGGACCTACAACATCTGCAGAGCGATCCTGCTGAGCTGTGTGGACCTGGCTGGGGCTGCTTGTGCCCAGTGATAGGACAAGGAACACTGGACACAAGCTGGAACCCAGGAGGTTCCACCTCAACACAAGGAGACACTTCATTGGTGTGAGGGCTGCTGGAGCCCTGGAGCAGGCTGCCCAGAGAGGTTGTGGAGTCTTCTTCTCTGCAGACATTCAAAACCTCTCTGCCTGTGTTCCTGGGTGACCTGTGCTGGGTGACCTTGCTTTGGCAGCAGGGTTGGACTCAATTGTCTCTGGATGTCCCTTCCAACCCTTGTGATTCTGTGATTCCAGCTGAGGAGCCCTCATGCAGGAATCAGCTGCTGTCTGCAGCCAGGTGCCAGGCTAAGGAGGAGTTTGAGTCTCATTCCCCAGGGATCTGCAGCAGAGCTGCTCTGAGGTCACCATGGTCCTTCCAGCTGCTGCCCAAGCAGGCAGCACCCCTGCCCTGCTGAGTCTCACCCAGGAGTGCTTAGAGGAGCTACTGCTGCTTGTGGTTAACACCAGAGGGTGGGACCAGCTCTGGCTGTGTGAGGTTTGTTCTTTATCACTCAGCAAAGAACCTGCAAAGTCCAGACTGGAAATAAAGATCAGAGGAGTTGTGGCCATTGCTATCTCCTGTTAAAGCCAGGTAAAGGACAGAGGGAAGGAGTCCTCCTGGGTTTATCCACCTTGAAAACACCTGAGAAGGTAAAAGATTCAACAAGAAGAGCCTCAGGACTCCCACCAAATATGGCTCTTGCTTCTTGTTCCTTCCAGTGCCCAGACTTCAGGGTTGGACACAAGGTGCTTTGGTATCAGGGCACCAGGGGGAATGAAAATGAAGTCTCCAGGACAAGGCAAGAGACACCAGGACTTGACACTGATGGGAGAGGTCCAAAGGCCATGGGGACTTCCAGGGTTACCAGTGATGATCTCAGACTCACAGGAGGTTAGGGGCTGGAAGGGACTTCTGAAGATCATCGAGCCCAACCCCCCTGCCAGAGCAGGAGCATAGAACCCAGCACAGGTCACACAGGAACACATCCAGACAGGGCTGGAAAGGCTCCTGAGAAAGAGGCCCCACAGCCTCTCTGGGCAGCCTGCTCCAGGGCTCAGCATCCTTGCTCCTCAGCCTCAGGAGGTGATACATCACCCAGGAGGACAGCTCCCAGTTAACACATCAGCCATGGCAGTGGGAGCCAAATCCCAGCTGACACTGGTTGGAGTCCACCAGACTCCCCAGGCTGGATCAATCAGGGTGCAGCACTGTTGGATCACCAGAGCCATGCCAGCACCAGAACTGCTCAGCAGCTTTCCACTCATGAAGTACACACACACTGGACCAGCCATGAAAAAGGTCATCTGCTCTTTGACAGGTGGATTTATAGAACCATGGAATGGTTTGGGCTGGAAAAGCCCTCCCAGAGCATCCAGAAACCCAACCCCACCATGGCCACCAAAACATGGCCCAGGTGCCATGGCCACAGGTTTATGCAACACCTCCAGGCATGGGGACTCCACCACCTCCCTGGGCAGCCTCTGTCAGTCCCTGACCACTCTTGCAGCAAAGACATTTTTCCTGCTCTCCAACCTAACCCTCCCCTGGCACAGTTTCAGGCCCATTTCCTCTCTTTCTATCACCTGAGACTAGGGAGCAGAGCCCAACCCCCACCTGGCACCAGCCTCTTTTCAGGGAGCTGTAGAGAGTCAAGACTGAAAATAAAGATCCTGCTCTGGCAGGGGGCTTGGACTCAATGATCTCCAAGAGGTCCCTTCCAACCCCTCCCATTCTGTGACCCTGTGAGGGTGCTGGGCAGCTGTGGGGCAGGCAGCTGCCAGGTACTGGTTGATAGTGGCTGAACAGGAGCCACCAGTCTGCCCAGGTGGCCAAGAAGGCCAAGGGCATCCTGGCCTGCAGCAGGAAGAGTGTGGCCAGCATGAGCAGGGAACTCATCCTGCCCTGTGCTTGGCACTGCTCAGGACACACCTTGAGTCCTGTGTCCAGCTCTGGGCTCCTCAGTTCAAGAAGGACATTGAGAGACTTGAAGGTGCCCAGAGAAGGGCAACAAAGCTGGGGAGGGGTCTGGAGCACAGCCCTGTGAGGAGAGGCTGAGGGAGCTGGGGGTGTTTAGGCTGCCACCATCATCTCACCTGCTCCATCCTGTGTCCCAGAGGAGAGTCCCTTGGCTCCCTCCTGTGCCTCAGTGTTGATTCCTCCATCACCATCATCACAGGGGTTTGGAGCACAGCCCTGTGAGGAGAGGCTGAGGGAGCTGGGGTTGCTTAGCCTGGAAAAGAGGAGGCTCAGGGGAGACCTGGCAGTTGGACATGGCACTTGGTGACATGGTCTAGTCGTGGGGTCTGTGGTGACAGGTTGGACTCAATGATCTTCGAGGTCTCTTCCAACCTTTGTGATACTGTGATACTGTGACCTTCCTGCTCTCTACAACTCCCTGAAGGGAGGCTGTAGCCAGGTGGGGGTTGGTCTCTTCTCCCAGGCACCCAGCACCAGAACAAGAGGACACAGTCTCAAGCTGTGCCAGGGGAGCTTTAGGCTGGAGGTGAGGAGAAAGTTCTTCCCAGCAAGAGAGATTGGCCACTGGGATGTGCTGCCCAGGGAGGTGGTGGAGTCCCCATCCCTGGAGGTGTTCAGAAAAGGCTTGGATGCGGCGCTTGGAGCCATGGTTTGGTATTGATGAGGTGTTGGGTGACAGGTTGGACTCGGTGATCTCTGAGGTCTTTTCCAACCTTATTGATTCTATGATTCTATGATTCTGTGAGTCTGTGATTCTTTGATTCTGTGATTCTATGATGCTGCAGGTAGGGAACCTCCGAGCAGCTCAGCCTGCGGGTGGCACACCATGGGAGAGCAGCTGCCAGCCCTGCCCTGCCTTTGGCGCGGCGAGAGGGAGACAAAGAGGAGAGGCAGCGGCTGTGCCGAGCAGCCAGGCCCTTGTTTTATCTTCGGCTGCTCCTGCACGCAGGCAGCGAGCGCCGCGGCCGGGCTGCCAGCGCCGCTGGGCTTTGAAGGGCCGCTCCGTCTGGTAACTTTATTTACACTTTTGATGCCAATGTTTATCCACTCTTTAAAAAGCTATTCAGAGCGTCTCCCAAATTAACTTCAGATGTGAGAGCAATGGGAACATTCCCTACATCATATTTCATACACTTTCGTGTTATTTAATTCTTGGAAACTCTTTTTTTCTCTCTTTTTTTTTTCTCCCTCTCTTTTTCTTTTCTTTTTTTTTTTTTTTCTCCCTCTCCTTTTTTATCTTTTTTTGTTTGTTTGTTTTTTCTCTTTTTCTCTCTCTTTCTTTTTCTCTTTTTTCTCCCTCTGTTTCTCCTTTTTTCTCCCTCTTTTTTTCTCCCTCTTTTTTCCTCCCTTTTTTTCTCCCTCTCTTTTATTCTCATTTTCTTTCTTTCTCTCTTTTTTCTCCCTTTCTTCTCCCTCTTTTTTCTCTTTCTTTTTCTTTTTCTCTCTTTTTTCTCCCTCTCTTTATTCTCCCTCTCTTTTTTCCTCCCTCCCTTTTTCCCCCTCTTTTTTCTCCCTCTTTTTTCCTCCCTCCCTTTTTCCCCATCTCTTTTTTCTCCTTCCCTTTCTCCCTCTCTTTTTCCTCCTTCTTTCTCCTTTTTTCTCCCTCTTTTTTCTCCCTCTTTTTTCTCCCTTTTTTTCCTCCCTTTTTTCTCCCTCTCTTTTATTCTCACTTTTTCTCTCTTTCTTTCTCTTTTTTCTCCTTTTTTCTCCCTCTTTTCTCCCTTTTTTCTCCCTCTTTTTTCTTTTTCTCTCTTTTTTCTCCCTTTTTTCTCCCTCCCTTTCTCCCTCTCTTTTTTCTCCCTCCCTTTCTCCCTCTTTTTTCTCTCTTTTTTCTCCCTTTTTTCTCCCTCTTTTTCTCTCTTTTTCCTTTTTCTCTTTTTTCTCCCTTTTTTCTCCCTTTTTTCTCCTTTTTTTTATTTACCTTTTTCTCTCTTTTTTCTCCCTCTGTTTTTCTTTTTTTCTCCCTTTTTTGTTCCTCTCTTTTTTTCTCCCTTTTTTCTCCTTTTTTCTCCCTCCTTTTCTTTTTTCCTCTCTTTTTTCTCTCTCTCTTTTTTCTCCCTCTCATTTTTTTTCTCCCTCTTTTTTCTCCCTTTTTTCCTCCCTCCTTTTCTATCTTTTTTCCTCTCTCTTTTTCTCTCTCTCTTTTTTCTCCCTCTCATTTTTTCTCCTTCTCTTCTTTCTCCGTCCCTTTCTATCTTTTTTCCTCTCTCTTTTTTCTCTCTCTCTTTTTTCCTCCTTCTCTTTTTTTCTCCCTCTCTTTTTTTTTTGTCTCTTTCTTTTTTCTTTTCCTTTTTCTTCTTCTTTTTTCCTTTTTTTTTTTAAATAGGAAAATATTTTTTTAATTCCAAATCTCCAAGGTTTTGGGAGTAGAGTAGAACCTCTCCCTGTGTGGTCTGCAAAAGTCTGGCTGCAAAGCTCTTTCCTAAAGTTCACAAACTCCATTATAAATCATCTCTTATCTTGCTTATTGGGTTTCTGCTTTCACTGACATCCATCCTGGATAAGAAAATGCTCCAAGGAGCCTCTACCACCACCACCACCAGGCCTGCTCCTCTGGGGAGATGAGCTCTGAGTGGGGATGGTTGGCACAGATACCCAGAAAAGCTAGACATGGAGAGGAGTGGATGAGATGGGGTGGGGTGAGATGAGATGGGAGGGATGGAATGGGGCCAGTGGGATGGGATAAAATCTGAGATGAGATGATGAGATTGAGATGATAGTTGAGACAACAGGTGTGATGATAGGTGAGATGAGATGGTGAGAGAAAATGGGCTTCAGTTGCACCAGGGGAGGGATAGGTTGGCAAGGAGGAAAAATTCTTCACTGCAGGAGTGGTCAGGGACTGGAAGAGGCTGCCCAGGGCGGTGGTGGAGTCCCCATCCCTGGAGGTGATCCAGAACCCTGTGGCCATGGTGGGGTTGGGTTGCTGGTTGGAGGGCTTTCCTCTGATTCAGGGAAGGAAGGGGAGGGGAGGGGAGTTGAGGGGAGGCGAGGGGAGGGGAGGCAAGGCGAGGGGAGGCAAGGGGAAGGGAGGCAAGGAGGGGAGGGGAGGCAAGGAGGGCAGAGGAGGGCAGAGGAGGGCAGGGGAGGGGCAGAGGAGGGCAGAGGAGGGCAGGGGAGGGCAGAGGAGCCTTGTGCAACCTTGTCTATTGGAAGGTGTCTCTCCCCATGGCAGAGGGTCGAAACTAGATGACCTTTAAGTTACCTTCCAACCCAAACCAGTCTATGAATCAATGAATCAATGAATCTGAGATGAGATGAGATGAGATGAGATGAGATGAGATGAGATGAGATGAGATGAGATGAGATGAGATGAGATGGAGATGAGTGCACTTGCTTTCTCCATTTCACCACAAACCATCCCTCAGATTTTAATCTTTTTCCTTAAGAGGACTTAGAAGAACAAAGCTGACTATCTGCCCAGGAAAAGGAAGTGCAGAGCAACTGATCACTGAGGGGCTTGCTGCAGACTCATGGCTGAGCCCTTGTGGGTTAGCACAGGCCAGCACATCTGTTCCACATGGAAGTAGCTGCAGTAGCCTGGCAGACTCAAGCCTCATCTCTAGAACCTCAGGAATTGGCTGCTCCATTCCTGGAGCCAACTCAGGTGCCCGCGAAGGTTCACAGTATCACAGTATCACCAAGGTTGGAAGAGAACTCGAAGATCATTGAGTCCAACCTGTAACCACAAAGCTCACGACTAGACCATGGCACCAAGTGCCACGTCCAGTCCCCTCTTGAACACCTCCAGGGACGGCGACTCAACCACCTCCCTGGGCAGCACATTCCAATGACGAATCACTCTCTCAGTGAAGAACTTTCTGCACTGACTCTGCCAGCAGTGACCAGCTGGAGCTGAAAGAAGGCATCACCCACAGCCAGGATAAATCTGTTTCCCCATTGCCTGTCCCACCTCTCTGGGTGTGGATCAGGCCACAGGCAAGCAGGTTCCTCCCCTTGCTGGCAAGGAGCCTTCCCAGCCACCGTTCCGGGGGCTGTGAGGGTCGCCCCGGAGGCTACAGCAGAGCTGGCAGCACCACTGCCTCCCAGACAAAAGGCGTCACTGCCTCCGGTCAGGTCCTGGGCTGCGGCTTTGCAGCTGTGAGAAAAGTTAAAAGGCCTCTTCCCAGGGGGCAATTTTCGGAAGAATCCAGTAGGCAGCTGGAGACTGCTTCCAAAACCAGCCCGGGGGGGGGCCAAAAACCCCTGCTGAGCGCAGGTATTGCATCAGCAGCCGAGGGCCCGGCGGCACACGGCAGCCTCCCTGCCCGGGCTGCCCAGCCCAGGAAGCCGGGCAGCAGAAAGGCCCCGGGCACCCTCCGGCAGGGCAGCTCCGGGAGGGCACCTCCGGGAGCAGCTCAAGGAGGGAGGGCAGCTCCTGGAGGGCAGCTCCGGGAGGACACCTTGGGGAGGGAGGGCAGCTCCGGGAGTGTAGCTCCGGGAGGGTAGCTCTGGGAGGGCAGCTCCGGGAGGACACCTTGGGGAGGGAGGGCAGCTCCTGGAGGGCAGCTCCGGGAGGACACCTTGGGGAGGGAGGGCAGCTCCTGGAGGGCAGCTCCGGGAGGACACCTTGGGGAGGGAGGGCAGCTCCTGGAGGGCAGCTCCGGGAGGACACCTTGGGGAGGGAGGGCAGCTCCTGGAGGGCAGCTCTGGGAGTGTAGCTCCGGGAAGGAGGGCAGCTCTGGGAGGGAGGGCAGCTCCGGGAGGACACCTCAGGGGGAGGGAGGGCAGCTCCTGGAGGGCAGCTCCGGGAGGACACCTTGGGGAGGGAGGGCAGCTCCAGGAGGGTAGCTCTGGGAGTGTAGCTCCGGGAGGGAGGGCAGCCCACAGCCGTGCCCAGCCCAAGCAGTGTCCAATGAAAACCGCTGCACCTCCTGGGACACCGCAGCTGCGAACAGACCTCTGGACAGGACTAGGAAGGACCTGATGACAGCAAAGGGAAAAGGGAATCCTAGACCCTGTGTTACTTGGACTCATTAGCAAGCAAGGCTTCCAGGCGGTTAGCTCCTAGCTCCCGCCCTGCTCCAGCGCCAGCGCCCAGACAGACAGACAAATCCACTCCTGACCTAAGAAACAGGGGTCTGGGAATGCAGAGGGTGGCTTTATCACTGCCCTGCAGCCGTGGTGTGGGGACGGCCACGGTGTGAGGACGGCCGCGGTGTGAGCATAGCCGTGGTGTGAGGACGGCCGCGGTGTGGGGACGGCCGCGGTGTGGGGATGGCCGCGGTGTGGGGACAGCCGCGGTGTGAGGACGGCCGCGGTGTGAGCATAGCCGTGGTGTGAGGACGGCCGCGGTGTGGGGACGGCCACGGTGTGGGGACGGCCGCGGTGTGGGGACGGCCGCGGTGTGAGGACGGCTGCGGTGTGAGCATAGCCGTGGTGTGAGGACGGCCGCGGTGTGAGCATAGCCGTGGTGTGAGGACGGCCGCAGTGTGAGCATAGCCGTGGTGTGAGGACGGCCACGGTGTGGGGACGGCCGCGGTGTGAGCATAGCCGTGGTGTGAGGACGGCCACGGTGTGGGGACGGCCGCGGTGTGAGCATAGCCGTGGTGTGAGGACGGCCGCGGTGTGAGCATAGCCGTGGTGTGAGGACGGCCGCAGTGTGAGCATAGCCGTGGTGTGAGGACGGCCACGGTGTGGGGACGGCCGCGGTGTGAGCATAGCCGTGGTGTGAGGACGGCCACGGTGTGGGGACGGCCGCGGTGTGAGCATAGCCGTGGTGTGAGGACGGCCGCGGTGTGAGCATAGCCGTGGTGTGAGGACGGCCGCGGTGTGAGCATAGCCGTGGTGTGAGGACGGCCGCGGTGTGAGCATAGCCGTGGTGTGAGGACGGCCACAGTGTGGGGACGGCCGCGGTGTGGGGACGGCCGCGGTGTGGGGACGGCCGCGGTGTGAGCATAGCCGTGGTGTGAGGACGGCCGCGGTGTGAGCATAGCCGTGGTGTGAGGACGGCCGCGGTGTGAGGACGGCCACGGTGTGGGGACGGCCGCGGTGTGGGGACGGCCGCGGTGTGAGGACGGCCACGGTGGGGAACAGCCACGGTGTGGGGACGGCCGCGGTGTGGGGACGGCCGCGGTGTGGGGACGGCCGCGGTGTGAGGACGGCCGCGGTGTGAGCATAGCCGTGGTGTGAGGACGGCCGCAGTGTGAGCATAGCCGTGGTGTGAGGACGGCCGCAGTGTGAGCATAGCCGTGGTGTGAGGACGGCCGCGGTGTGAGGACGGCCACGGTGTGGGGACGGCCGCGGTGTGGGGACGGCCGCGGTGTGAGGGACGGCCACGGTGTGGGAACGGCCACGGTGTGGGGACGGCCGCGGTGTGGGGACGGCCGCGGTGTGAGGACGGCCGCGGTGTGGGGACGGCCGCGGTGTGGGGACGGCCGCGGTGTGAGGACGGCCGCGGTGTGGGGACGGCCGCGGTGTGGGGACGGCCGCGGTGTGGGGACGGCCGCGGTGTGAGCATAGCCGTGGTGTGAGGACGGCCGCAGTGTGAGCATAGCCGTGGTGTGAGGACAGCCACGGTGTGGGGACGGCCGTGGTGTGGGGACGGCCGCGGTGTGAGCATAGCCGTGGTGTGAGGACGGCCGCAGTGTGAGCATAGCCGTGGTGTGAGGACGGCCGCGGTGTGAGCATAGCCGTGGTGTGAGGACGGCCGCGGTGTGGGGACGGCCGCGGTGTGAGGATAGCCGTGGTGTGAGGACGGCCGCGGTGTGGGGACGGCCGCGGTGTGAGGATAGCCATGCTGGCACTCTGACAGGGGTTTCCCCATGAAGAGGTAGGGCTCCATGTCATGTAGGAGGCTTCAGGGCCACATCCTGCTGGCTACAGAGATGTGCTGATTGTCGCTGGGTGCTTCAGCCCAGGCACCCAATCAGAGAACCGCACAATCACAGAGCCACAGAGTCACAGAGCCACAGAGTCACAGAACCACAGAGCCACAGAGCCACAGAGCCACAGAGCCACAGAGCCACAGAGCCACAGAACCACAGAGGCGCAGAGCCACAGAGTCAGAGTCACAGAGGCGCAGAGCCACAGAGACACAGAGCCACAGAGCCACAGAGCCATAGAGTTAGAGTCACAGAGCCGCAGTCACAGAACCACAGACACAGAGTCACAGAGCCACAGAGTCACAGAGCCACAGAGCCACAGAGCCATAGAGTTAGAGTCACAGAGCCGCAGTCACAGAACCACAGTCACAGAGTCACAGAGCCACAGAGCCACAGAGCCACAGAGCCACAGAGCCACAGAGTCAGAGTCACAGAGCCACAGAGACACAGAGACACAGAGCCACAGAGCCACAGAGCCACAGAGTCAGAGTCACAGAGCCACAGAGCCACAGAGCCACAGAGCCATAGAGTTAGAGTCACAGAGCCGCAGTCACAGAACCACAGTCACAGTCACAGAGCCACAGAGTCACAGAGCCACAGAGCCACAGAGCCATAGAGTTAGAGTCACAGAGCCGCAGTCACAGAACCACAGTCAGAGTCACAGAGCCACAGAGCCACAGAGTCACAGAGCCACAGAGCCACAGAGTCAGAGTCACAGAGCCACAGAGACACAGAGACACAGAGCCACAGAGCCACAGAGCCATAGAGTTAGAGTCACAGAGCCGCAGTCACAGAACCACAGTCACAGAGTCACAGAGCCACAGAGTCACAGAGCCACAGAGCCACAGAGCCATAGAGTTAGAGTCACAGAGCCGCAGTCACAGAACCACAGTCACAGAGCCACAGAGTCACAGAGCCACAGAGCCACAGAGCCATAGAGTTAGAGTCACAGAGCCGCAGTCACAGAACCACAGTCACAGAGTCAGAGAGCCACAGAACCACAGAGGCGCAGAGCCACAGAGCCATAGAGTTAGAGTCACAGAGCCGCAGTCACAGAACCACAGTCACAGAGTCACAGAGCCACAGAGCCACAGAGCCACAGAGCCACAGAGCCACAGAGCCATAGAGTTAGAGTCACAGAGCCGCAGTCACAGAACCACAGTCACAGAGTCACAGAGCCACAGAGTCACAGAGCCACAGAGCCACAGAGCCACAGAGCCACAGAGCCACAGAGCCACAGAGCCACAGAGTCACAGAGCCACAGAGCCACAGAGCCACAGAGCCATAGAGTTAGAGTCACAGAGCCGCAGTCACAGAACCACAGAGCCACAGAATGGTAGGGGTGGGAAAGGTCCTCTACAGATCACCAAGTCCAAACTCCCTTCCCAAGCAGGGCCACCTAGGGCAGGTCACACAGGCACAAGCACAGGCAGGTCCGTGGGGATGTCCTTGGGGGCAGTTAGGGTGGGAGGAGAACCAAAGAGCACGCAGGGAAGGCTGCCACGTTAACCCCAGCAGCGTCGGGCACGTAGGTGAGACCAGGGGAAGGGTTCCTCACCTTGCCTGGGTGGCAGGGGCGCAGAGGGGGTGGCGCTGCGTCCTGCTGGCAGGCGAGGAGACGTCCCTGATTTATGGAGCACTTGGGGATGCTCAGAAGCGAGGCGCCACACAAGCAGGGGATGTCATGACAAAGGCGGTGATTTAAGGGCGGGCAGGGCCGGCAGGGGAGGGGGATGCAGCCTCTGTGGAAGACTATACGAAATAAATCCTGTCCGAAAGGCTTCCCGCCTCCGCAGCGGCGAGCGGGGCTGCAGCCGCCCGGCCCGCTCTCCTTTTGCCTTTTACAGGCATGAAGAGGCTTTCCCCCCCCCCCTCAGCTTTGTTGCAAGACATTCTGGGGCCTGCCAGCTGAGCCATCGCCAAAGACAGTGGCAAAGGAGGTGGGGGTGGGGTCCTTTGGTTAGCGGGGGGAAACGAAAGGACTCAGCCCTCCTCTAAGGTGGTAGCTGCACAGCTGCCTCCGCGCTCAGCTAGGCACCCTGCAGGGTCACCAGAGGGATGTGGTGAGTGGAGGGACACAGCAGGGACACCACTGGGGACATGCAGCAGCCAGGAGCCTCTGCAGGAGGAGGGAAGCTGCTGAGCCATGTCCCCAGCAGGTCGCCGCTCTGCTTCCCCAGCACAGCCAGGCCCTGGACTGCACCTCTCAGAATCACAGAGTCACAGGATCCACCAGGTTGGAAAAGACCTCAGAGATCATAGAATCATAGAATCATAGAATCAGTAAGGTTGGAAGAGACCTCAAAGATCATCAAGTCCAACTTCTCACCCAAGACCTCATGACTACTAGACCATGGCACCAAGTGCCACATTCAATCCCCTCTTGAACACCTCCAGGGAGGGGGACTCCACCAAGTCCAACCTATTACCTGATACCCAACACCCAACACCTCCTGACAACTAACCCATGGCTCCAAGAGCCACATCCAAGCCTTTTCTGAACACCTACAGGGATGGGGACTCCACCACCTCCCTGGGCAGCACATCCCAGTGGCCAATTACTCTTGCTGGGAAGAACTTTCTCCTCACCTCCAACCTAAACCTCCCCTGGCACAGCTTGAGACTGTGTCCTCTTGTTCTGGTGCTGGTTGCCTGGGAGAAGAGACCAACCCCCACCTGGCTACAACCTCCTCTCAGGTAGTTGTAGAGAGCAAGAAGGTCTCCCCTGAGACTCCTCTTCACTTGCCCCAGGTACCCATGGCAGCACATCTCCTGCTGCTGCTGCTCTCAGCCTGAGTGTCTGCTCAGGGAGCCATCTGACCAAGCTCTTCCCTTCCCACACAGGATCACACAGACTACAGCTGCTTGGAAGAGTCCTCCAAGATCATCCAGTCCAATTCTTGACCCAGCACTGAAGGGCTGATACTAAACCATGTCCTTAAGAGCCAGGTCCACACACCAGACAGCTCCACCACCACCACTTCCCATCTCCAGTGACAAAGCCAGGCCATGCTCCCAGGGCTGCCAGTGCCACACAGTGTAAGAGCACCCAGGTGCCAGCATCCCTGCCACTGCCCCAAGAGCTCCAGAGAAGCTGTAGGAAGAGCACTGCTGAAGCCCTCAGCTGTCACAGGCATGCACATGGGCAGGAAGAGCTGAGCAGGACCCAGCCATGGGAGAGTAACCCATGGCTTGGGGAGGGACTGTGTAGAAGGCCTTGTAACAATGGGATGAGCAGCAATGGTTTGGAACTGGAGCAGGGCAGATGCAGGCTGGACATCAGGGGGAAGCTCATCACAGCGAGGGTGGTGAGACACTGGGACAGGCAGACCAGAGAGGTGGTGGAGACCCCATCCCTGGAGATACTCAAGGTCAAACCTGATGGGGCCCTGAGCAGCCTGACCTAGTTGGATTTGTCTCTGCTCATTGCAGAGAATAGAATAGAATAGAATAGAATAGAATAGAATAGAATAGAATAGAATAGAATAGAATAGAATAGAATAGAATAGAATAGAATAGAATAACCAAGGTTGGAAGAGACCTCGAAGATCATCGAGTCCAACCTGTCACCACAAACCTCACAACTAGACCATGGCACCAAGTGTCACATCCAGTCCCCTCCTGAACGCCTCCAGGGACGGCGACTCAACCACCTCCCCGGGCAGCGCATTCCAATGACAAATCACTCTCTCAGTGAAGAACTTTCTCCTCACCTCCAGCCTAAACTTCCCCTGGTGCAGCTTGAGACTGTGTCCCCTTGTTCTGGTGCTGGTTGCTAGAGAGAAGAGGCCAACCCCTTCCTGGCTACAACCACCCTTCAGGTAGTTGTAGAGAGCAATGAGGTCACCCCTGAGCCTCCTCTTCTCCAGGCTAAACAGCCCCAGCTCCCTCAGCCTCTCCTCATAGGGCTTGTGCTCAAGGCCTCTCCCCAGCCTTGTTGCCCTTCTCTGGACACCTTCAAGTCTCTCGATGTCCTTCTTAAACTGAGGGGCCCAGAACTGGACACAGGACTCAAGGTGCGGCCTAACCAAAGCAGAGTACAGGGTCACAATGACCTCCCTGCTCCTGCTGGCCACACTATTCCTAATGCAGGCCAGGATGCAGTTGGCCCTCTTGGCCCCCTGGGCACACTGCAGGCTCATGTTCAGCCTCCCATCAACCAGCACCCCCACGTCCCTCTCCGCCTGGGGTTGGACAAGGTGATCTTGGAGGCTTCCTTCCAAACCAGTGCTTTCTGTGGTTCTACAAAGCCGCCAGCGGAGTGGAGGCAATGGGGAGACACAGGATGATGCCTCACTCCTCTGTCCCCAGTGATGGCTCAGGCAGATCTTGCTGGTGCAGCTGAGGACATGGCTGGGTGCCCACCCTACACCTCTGCCAGAGGTCAGGAGTCCCCACAGACCATGTCTGTGCCTCACCAGGCTCCAGGGGCAGTCCCAGGGCTGCAGCAGGGCGCTCAGGCCTCACTGCCTCATGTCCCGTCTGCCCAGCCCTGGCTCAGGGACGCTGCCACCAGAGCAGAAGCAAACAGGAACAGGGTCCAGTCAGCAGGAACCTCCCCCCAAGACTCCTCTCCTTTGCTGGGAATGGGACAAAAGCAAAGTGTGGCCAGCAGAGTTAGCAAAAGCTTACTTTCAAACAGCAATTCTTTCCCTTTCAGGGAGATTCCAAAATGAGAGTTCCTCAAGTTCAGCTTTCCTGCAAATCCTTCCTTCTCCCTCAACCCCCAGCAAGCAAGCAGCCAAGAGCCAGTCCCGTGGGAAAGGGAATTTCCTTCTTTCCCCTTTCCCTTGCATTTTCTAGGAAGGAGAAGAAACCCAACCCAGAGCTGGGAGAAGGGAAGCCCACAGAAATAAATCAGCCAGCAGCAAAGCCGCTGGGAGACGTTAAACGAACAAACAGTGGTTTGCTGCTCTTCTTCAACGTCAAGCTGAGCTGGCTGTGCACAGGACAGGGATCTCCAGCCCCCAGGCAGAAGAAGAAGAGGTCCTCCTCAGCTTGGCAGCCCCACCTAAAGCCCTTCATAACTCCTGCTCTCCACTTTTCACTGCAGAGAAGGGGAAACCTTTTCCGGGGACGGCTGCCCCTGAGGTCTGGATCTTTTCTTTCATCCACTGGCTCTGGAGGGGGAGAGAGAGAGAGAGAGAGAGGAGATCCAGCTCCAAGCCCAGATGCCTCTGTGATTTGTCCTTAAGTCAAGCAAGACAAACCTTGGCCTGCAGGCAGCT
Organism: Picus viridis; assembly: GCA_033816785.1. Classification (NCBI taxonomy): domain Eukaryota; kingdom Metazoa; phylum Chordata; class Aves; order Piciformes; family Picidae; genus Picus; species Picus viridis. The sequence goes on from CM066594.1 coordinate 2,476,444, forward strand.
CTGCCGAGGAATTTGCGACCCTAATGAGAACAATCAGAGCACATCCACGCAACGCGGCCACGCAGAGCAGCGGCGCAGCTCCGACGCTCGGCATCTAGACAGAAGCTAAACCAAAGAGGCCCCAAAGTTTCCGAGTTCCTGTTGGCTTTGGAGAGAGGTCCACGCCTGGGGAAGTTCAAGCTCCTCCAGATCCCCCTCCAGGCTCTGCAGAACCTGGGCCCAGGCTCTCCGGCGAGCGGCTGCGCTCCCACGGTTTCCGGCGTTTCCTTAGCGGGGAAGGTCTGGGAAAGGCTGCAAGCACAGCCCTTTGGTGGAGGATTTTGGCACCTTTGCTTCCCAGCAGGGAAGCAGAAAGTACAAAGGCTGCAAAATCTCCAAAGTAGAGCGTGAGGGGGGCTGGGAAGGGGTTGCTGACCAGGGGCTTTGGAGGGTTGGCAAGTTTGACTTGAGCGTGGTTCGAGCTGGAGGGGCAAGTCCAGGTGAGGTGCTCACCTGCATGAAGCAGAGCACCTGCATGCATCCAGTGGTCACAGGAGGGAGACACAGGGAGCTGAGGATCCTGAGGTGGCTGCTGAGGGGCAGGACTTGTAGCCAAGCCAGGCCCCAAAGCTGGAGCTGAGCTCACCCCCAGCTGGGGCAGGAGCTGGACTTGGCCCCATGCAAGATGTTGGAGCATGGATGGGGGTGACAGACCAGGCAGCACATGAGACACCCCAGCGTGGGCTAGGGGTTCAGGCATCCTGATGGGAGTCACCTCTCCAGTTTGGCAGCTGGAAAAGGTCCTAGGATGACCTGGAGAAGAATCACAGAACCACAGAATCAGCCAGGTTGGAAGAGACCCCCAAGATCATCACAGTCCCACTGATCACCCAACCCTAACTAATCAACTAAACCATGGTACTAAGTGCCTCATCCAGGCATTTCTCAAACACCTCCAGGGACATGGACCCCATTCCCTTCCTAGGCAGCACATTCCAATACCAATCTCTCTTGCTGGGAAGAACTTCTTTCTAACACCCAGCCTAAACCTCCCCTGGCACAGCTTGAGACTGTGGCCTCTTGTTCTACTGCTGGGTGCCTGGGAGAAGAGCCCAACCCCCACCTGGCTACAACCTCCCTGCAGGGAGTTGCAGAGAGCAAGAAGGTCTCCCTGAGCCTCCTCTTCTCCAGGCTAAGCAGCCCCAGCTCCTTCAGCCTCTCCACACAGGGCTGTGCTCCAGACACCTTCCCAGCTTCGTTGCCCTGCTCTGGACATGTTCAGACATCTCAAAATGGTTTCCCTCTGAAGCCCTACCAACCTGCCTCCTCCACCCACCACAGAGCCAGACATGCCCCCTGAGATGTGGCACCATGCAGCTGATGCCTCAGACAACCCAACAGAGCTGCTCATGGAGCCACCTGAGCCCCAGACATGGTGCTCAGACTCACTAGAGAGTGGGACAGGAGTGCAGGGTAAAGGATGTTAAGAAGGCTGGGGAGGGACTTTTGAGGGTGTCAGGGAGGGATAGGACTGGGAGGGATGGAGCCAAACTAGAAGTGGGGAGATTGAGATTGGCTGTGAGGAAGAAGTTGTTGCCCAGGAGGGTGGTGAGAGCCTGGCACAGGCTGCCCAGGGAGGTGGTGGAAGCCTCCTGCCTGGAGGTGTTTGCAGCCAGGCTGGATGTGGCTGTGAGCAACCTGCTGCGGTGTGAGGTGTCCCTGGCCATGGCAGGGGGTTGGAGCTGGCCGAGCCTTGAGCTCCCTCCCAGCCCTGCCGGTTCTGTGGTTCTGTGATGGGGAGCAGGTGTTGCTGGCAGCAGCCCTCACCTAGCAGCTCCAGGGAGTCCTGAAACTCTCCAGCAACCACAGAATCACAGAATGGTGGTGGTTGGAGGATTATCCAGGCCAACCCCGCCCCCTGCCAAGGCAGGTTCACCTAGAGAGAGTCACACAGGAACACTTCCAGGTAGGTTTTGAATGCCTCCAGAGTAGGAGGCTTCTCCAGCCTGGAAAAATTCCTTCCTCTTCCCCTAAAACAAACCAACAAAGCCACAAACAAACAAACAACCACAGCAAACCCAAACAAAGAGACACAAAACCCAAACAAACATCAAAACCCCAAAGCAAAGCAAAGCAAACACCCAAAGCCTCACTTGGACAGAAGCCTTTTTGCTGCACTCTGCCTCTCCTGGATGCTGCATTTGCCTTTGCCGTTGCCTTTGTGCCTCCCCACAGCAGCAAACTCCAACACAGGATGAAGGCTGCTCCTGGTTGCCCCGGCACCACCAGCACACATCACTGCAAATGGTTAGAAACAAATTGGCAGGCTTTATTAGGTCCCCAGAGGAAGCTGCAGTGCAGGGAAGCCTGGTGAAGGACTTGCCCACAGGGCTCAGTGTGGTCTTGAGTCTCCAAAATGGTCCAGCCTGAAGCCTGTCCTGAAGCTTCCAGCCCATCAGAGAGTCACAGAATCCTGGGGTGCCTTAGGTTGGAAGGGACCTCAAAGATCATCCAGTTCCAACCCCTTGCCACGGGCAGGGACACCTCCCACCTCATCCAGCCTGGCCTTCAACACCTCCAGGCAGGAGGCAGCCACAGCCTCCCTGGGCAGCCTGTGCCAGAGTCTCCCCAGCCTCACTGCAAAGCATTTCTTCCTCACCTCCACTCTCAGTCTCCTCTCTCCCAGCTCAAAGCCATTGTCCCTCCCAGCCCTTGTCCCAAGTCCCTCCCCAGCTCTCCTGGAGCCCCTTCAGGTACTGGAAGGCTGCTTTAAGATCTCCCTGGAGTCTTCTCCAGTCTGAACAGCCCCAACTCTCCCAGCCTGTCCCCACAAGCCTCTGATCATCTTTGTGGCCTCCTCTGGCCCCTCTCCAGCAGCTCCAGGTCCTTCTTGTGCTGGGGGCTCAGAGCTGGAGGCAGTGCTGCAGGTGGGCTCTGAGCAGGGCAGAGGGGCAGAATCCCCTCCCTGTGCTGCTGCTCTCCCTGCTCTGGCTGCAGCTCAGCACTCAGCTGGCTCTGGGCTGCCAGGGACCACTGCTGGCTCCTGGGGACTTTATCACCAACTGACCCCCCCAAGGCCTTCTCCTCAGAGCCTCCCAAAGCTGTGCTTGCCCGCAGGGGTGAGACACCGCAGCTGGAGCTCAGTGCAAGCAGCTGGAGCTCAGCCCAAGCAGCTGGCACAGGAGCATCCCTAAAGAGACCTGGGAAGGTCCTCTCCCAGCCTGCCCTGCTGGGTGAGCCCGGTGGCAGCCCCCTGCCTGTGCAGCAGCAGCCATTCCTTCCCTTTGAGGCTGTGAGCAGGGCAGCCCAGCGCCATGTGCGACCCAAGTCACACCAAACAAAGCCCAAACAAAGGCCATAAACCCTGATAATTAACAGAGCAAATAAGCTGAGACACCCATTAGCTTGCACATATTAGGTACTGACAAGTAGCTTGCCATAACCACTTCTGAATGGACTTCACCCAATGTGCCTTTAATTAGGCTTTAATAAAGCACCAGCATGTTCTTAAAGGCCAATTAGAAACATATTCACTGAGGTTTCGAAGCTATGTAATAGATGCCTGTAGGAACCAGATCCGTGCTGATTACACAGCTATTAATCCTCAATAAAGGCTCTAATAATCATTTGGTGCTTCAGGAGCAGGCAGCTGCTTTATTAAATCTTAATGAAAGGCAGGCTTGGGGGCTTGCCTTCAAAGCCAGCCCCGTGAGGAAGATGGGCTTTAGAAGTGGCAGTCTGCTGAGAGAAAAGACCCCCTCCTTGTCACCACCTCTGCCACCACCATCAGGCCTGCAGCAGGAGCAGGGAACCCATCCTGCCCTGTGCTCAGCATGCTTAGGCCACACCTTGAGTCCTGTGTCCAGTTCTGGGCTCCTCAGTTCAAGAAGGACATTGAGAGACTTGAAGGTGTCCAGAGAAGGACAACAAGGCTGGGGAGGGGTCTGGAGCACAGCCCTGGGAGGAGAGGCTGAGGGAGCTGGGGTTGCTGAGCCTGCAGAAGAGGAGGCTCAGGGGACACCTCATTGCTCTCTCCAACTCCCTGAAGGGAGGTTGTAGCCAGGAGGGAGCTGGTCTCTTCTCTCTAGCACCCAGCACCAGAACAAGAGGACACAGTCTCAAGCTGTGCCAGGGGAAGTTTAGGCTGGAGGTGAGGAGAAAGTTCTTCACTGAGAGAGTCGATCGCCATTAGAATGAGCTGCCCAGGGAGGTGGTGGAGTCGCCATCCCTGGAGGTGTTCAGGAGGGGATTGGATGTGGCACTTGGTGCCATGGTCTAGTCATGAGGTCTGTGGTGCCAGGTTGGAATTGATGATCTTTGAGGTCTCTTCCAACCTTGGTGATACTGTGACACTGTGATGTGCCTGGTCCTGACCTTAAAACTCACCTGGTCCTCACCTCTGCCAGGTACAGACCACCCCAACACAGCAGGGGGCTGTCAGCTAAACAGTTGTTCTACTCCATCACCAAGGAGGGCAAAGGCACAGCAAGTCAGAGCTGTTGCAATGGTGCTGGAGCCATCCAGCACCACACAGGGATGGACCCAAGCCCTCCAGCCATAATGGTGAAGTGTGAGGCTCTGGACAGCACTGCCTCAGCTCAGGCTGGGGCTGGAAGGTGCAGTGAGATCCTGCCTCAGGCAAAGCATGACAGGACAAAAGGAAACAGCCTCCAGTCATGTCAGGGGAGGTTCAGGTTAGATATTAAGAATGGTTTCTTCCCAGCAAGGGCTCTCAGGCACTGTCCCAGGCTGCCCAGGGGGTGGTGCAGTCCCCAGCACTGGAGGTATTTACAGGAGGTGTGGAGGTGGTGCTGAGGGAGGTGGTGCTGAGGGAGGTGGTGCAGTGGCAGTGGCTCAGCAGCAGTATTGGGGTTGTGAGCTCTGGGTGAGTGCTTGGACTTGGTGGTCTCAGAGGTCTCTTTCAGCCTCAACAGCTCTATGGTTCTATAGTTCCATGACTCCTTATTAGCACTGGAGAGGTCCCAGAAGACTGGAAGCTGCCAGCGTGGTGCCCACCCACAAGCAGGGCCGGTTGGATGAGCCAGGGAATGATAGGCCTGCAGCCTGACCTCAGTGCCAGGCAAGAGTATGGAACGGCTCATCTCGAGTGCGATCACACAGCACTTACAGGATGACCAGGGGCTCAGGCCCAGCCAGCATGGATTTAGGAAGGGCAGGTCCTGCCTGACCAATCTGATCTCCTTCTATGACCAGGTGACTGCCTGGTGGATGTGGGGAGGCCTGTGGATGTGGTCTGCCTGGACCTCAGCAAGGCCTTTGACACCGTCCCCCACACCAAACTCCTGGCCAGGCTGGCAGCCCATGGCTTGGACAGGAGCACACTGCGTTGGGTTAGGAACTGGCTGGAGGCTGAGCCCAGAGAGTGGTGGTGAATGGTGCCACAGCCAGCTGGCAGCAGTCACTGGTGGTGTGCCCCAGATATCAGTGCTGGGCCCCATCCTCTTTAACATTTTTATTGATGACCTGGATGAGGGCATTGAGTCCATCATCAGTAAATTTGCAGACAACACCAAGCTGGGGGCAGGAGTTGATCTGCTGGAGGGCAGAGAGGCTTTGCAGAGGGACCTCGACAGGCTGGACAGATGGGCAGAGTCCAATGGCATGAGACTGAACACATCCAAGTGCCGGGTGCTGCACACTGGCCACAACAACCCCAGGCAGTGCTACAGGCTGGGGGCAGAGTGGCTGAGAGCTGCCAGGCAGAGAGGGACCTGGGGGTGCTGGTTGATGGTAGGCTGAACATGAGCCTGCAGTGTGCCCAGGGGGCCAAGAAGGCCAATGGCATCCTGGCCTGCATCAGGAACAGTGTGGCCAGCAGGAGCAGGGAGGTGATTCTGCCCCTGTACACTGCACTGCTTAGGCCACACCTTGAGTCCTGTGTCCAGTTCTGGGCCCCTCAGTTTAGGAAGGAGGTTGACTTGCTGGAAGGTGTCCAGAGGAGGGCAACGAAGTCGGTGAAGGGTTTGGAACACAAGCCCTATGAGGAGAGGCTGAGGGAGCTGGGGTTGCTTAGCCTGGAGAAGAGGAGGCTCAGGGCAGACCTTCTTGCTCTCTACAACTCCCTGCAGGGAGGTTGTAGCCAGGCAGAGGTTGGTCTCTTCTCCCAGGCAGCCAGCACCAGAACAAGAGGACACAGTCTCAGGCTGGGCCAGGGCAGGTTTAGGCTGGATGTTAGGAAGAAGTTCTCTACAGAGAGAGTGATTGCCCATTGGAATGGGCTGCCTGGGGAGGTGGTGGAGTCACCTTCATTGGAGGTGTTCAGGAGGAGACTTGATGGGGTGCTTGGTGCCATGGGTTAGTTGTTTGGGTGGGTTGGATTGGTTGATGGGTTGGACGCAATGATCTTGAAGGTCTCTTCCAACCTGGTGTAATGTATTGTATTGTATTGTATTGTATTGTATTGTATTGTATTGTATTGTATTGTGTTGTATTGTGTTGTATTGTATTGTATTGTATTGTGTTGTATAACCCTTGAGGGTTATTATAACCACAGCAGTGCCTCAGCTGGCAGCCTGTCACCCTGCCCAGAGATGCAGCATGGGGCACCTCATCTGCTCCCCTTTGGCTGTACCAGGCTGGCTGTGGATCTGGGCCTGGGGTGTGGGTGCCAGCTGCTGAATTTTGCAGAGGAGCCACCAGACTCCAGAAGAGTGGCAGGAGCCCAGGGGCGAGAGGTGGATAGCAGCAAGGGTAGGCTCTGCAGCACCAAGCTTTGGCACTTCCCTGTGCTCCACAGGCAGCAGGGATGTGTACAGCAGGGAAAAGTGCTGGGATCCTCTTGTGACCCCCAAACACACTGCTTCTGGAAGCTCTCTGCTGTTAGGCTCTAACTCAGCAGAGCAAAACCAGAAGTGGGTAGATTCAGACTGGATGTCAGGAAGAAGATCTTCACCATGAGGGTGGTGAGAGACTGGCACAGGTTGCTCAGGGAGGTGGTGGAAGGTGTCCAGAGCAGGGCCACGAGGATGAGCAGAGGGCTGGAGCTGCTCTGCTATGAGGACAGACTGAGAGGGTTGGGGTTGTGCAGGCTGGAGATGAGAAGGCTCCCAGGAAACCTTACTGTGGCCTTCCAGGATCTGAAGAGGGCTACAAGAAAGCTGGGGAGGGACTTAGAATCATAGAATCAATAAGGTTGGAACAGACCTCAGAGATCATCAAGTCCAACCTATCGCCCAACACCTCCTGACAACCAAACCATGGCTCCAAGTGCCACATCCAAGCCTTTTTTGACCTCCAGGACAGTGACTCCACCACATTTTAGGGTGTCAGGGAGGGATAGGACTGGGGGGGATGGAGCCAAACTAGAAGTGGGGAGATTGAGATTGGCTGTGAGGAAGAAGTTGTTGCCCAGGAGGGTAGTGAGAGCCTGGCACAGGCTGCCCAGGGAGGTGGTGGAAGCCTCCTGCCTGGAGGTGTTTGCAGCCAGGCTGGAGGTGGCTGTGAGCAACCTGCTGCAGTGTGAGGTGTCCCTGGCCATGGCAGGGGGTTGGAGCTGGCTGAGCCTTGAGCTCCCTTCCAGCCCTGACAGTTCTGTGATTCTCTCTGCAGTGCCACAGCAGACTGTGGGCCCTTGGCCCCCTGCTTTGCATTGCTAGCAGGAGGTGCTGTGGTTTCCCCAGTGCCAAGCCTGTGCTTGTGCTGCATCTTGGAGCTCTTGAAGACAAATACTGAGGGCCAGCAGGGCAAACCTCCCTGCCCCAGCCCCACACCTGGTTTGGGGGAGCTGGTCTGCAAATGGGCACTGGAGCAGCTGATGTGTGCCAGAGGGACACTTCTGGAGGGATGATGCTTGGTGAGAAGGGGCTCAGAGGGCACTGGAGCAGCTGATGTGTGCCAGAGGGACACTTCTGGAGGGATGATGCTTGGTTAGAAGGGGCTCAGAGTGCACTGGAGCAGCTGATGTGTGCCAGAGGGACACTTCTGGAGGGATGATGCTTGGTGAGAAGGGGCTCAGAGTGCACTGGAGCAGCTGATGTGTGCCAGAGGGACACTTCTGGAGGGATGATGCTTGGTGAGAAGGGGCTCAGAGTGCACTGGAGCAGCTGATGTGTGCCAGAGGGACACTTCTGGAGGGATGATGCTTGGTGAGAAGGGGCTCAGAGTGCTGCTGTCCCATGGGCTGGCAGCTGGCAGTGACAGCTCTCAGCTCAGCAGAGTAAAACTCCACCTGTGTTGATGATGCTTTGATGATGCTGGATGATCCTTGAGGGCCCTTCCAACCCTGACTGTTCTCTGATTACTCTGCATTGGGATACTGGGCTGGGGAAAGCTCCTCCATCATGTGCAGCAGTAACCTCCATTAGCAGCCTTCAAGTGGTCCTTCCCAGAGAGCCCCTGCAGTGGGCAGGGGTGCCCATAGCTGGCACAGCCTCTTGCCACTTTCAGGACCTTTTGCTCTTGTCTTTCCTCCAAGCCTGGTTTGCCTGCAGCATTGCTTGTCAGCAGCCTGCTGGTGGAGCACACAGCACCTGCAAAAGGGATGATTGCCCTGCAAGGCAGTCCTGGGCTTCCCCCAGAGGCCAAGCCTCAGCCTCGTTTAGCTGAACCAGAATGGTTTGAGGTCAGCTTGGCCACAGGTTGCTCTTGTGCACCCCCAAGTCCCACCATGGGAGCCCAGCTCACCACAAAGCTTGGTCCAGGGAGAAGAGTGATGCTGCAGCAGGTCTGGAGGGCGTGGGCTGGTGTGTGGCAGCTGGAAATGATGTTTGCTGGACCGAAGGTTTCTGCCTTCATTTGGTTTCTTTCCTTTTCAGAGCTTTCCATCCCGCAGAAGATTTGAACAAGTTGATTTCTCCACCCTCTGGAGGATGAAAAAAAAAAAACCCCACCACATTCTGAGAGACCAGGATTCCCACAAGGGCAGAACTCCTGGCTTTCAGCCACTTTCTCCCCAGACCTTACCCAGGCCCCAGCCAACCCATGCAGGAGAATCACAGAATCAAGCAGGTTGGAAAACACCTCAGAGATCATCAGGTTCAACCTATGACCTAATCCCTAACGCCTCCTGACAACTAAACCTTGGCTTCAAGTGCCACATCCAGGCTCTTCTTAAACACCTCCAGGGATGGGGACTCCACCACCTCCCTGGGCAGCACATGCCAGTGGCCAATCTCTCTTGCTGGGAAGAACTTTCTCTTCACCTCCAGCCCAAACTTCCCTAGGCACAGCTTGAGACTGTGTCCTCTTGTTCTGGTGCTGGGGGCCTAGGAGAAGAGACCAACCCCCACCTGGCTACAACCTCCCTTCAGGGAGTTGCAGAGAGCAAGAAGGTCTCCCCTGAGCCTCCTCTGCTCCAGGCTAAGCAACCCCAGCTCCCTCAGACTCTCCTCACAGGGCTGTGCTCCAGACCCCTCCCCAGCTTTGTTGCCCTTCTCTGGACATCTTCAAGTCTCTCAATGTCCTTCTTGAACTGAGAAGCCCAGAGCTGGACACAGGACTCAAGATAGTCACCTGTGTGGTTTGCAGCCTCTTCCTCAAGAGGAGCTCTTGGGTGTGTGCTAAGGCATGACCCACAGCACCTCTTCAGTGGTCATCTCATTGAGAGGGACCTTTCTCAACCTTCCTACAGCATCAGGGCTGAACAGTGGCACTGTGCCCACCAGCTTTTGCAGAGCCAGCAGGAGGGATATCTGTGGGAACCACAGAGGGCACAGGGTAGGGCAAGAAGGGTAACCAACACCTTTGGGCATCCTGAGGACCTCAGTAAAATATGGAGGCAATGCTTGAGGGAAGAGTATTTCCTTACACAGAAGAGCCTCTGAAAGACCTGCCTGGAAGTCAGGCTTGAGCTTGAGCCCCAGAAGAGAGGCAGATGTCTTCAGCAAGGACGCTCTTGTGCTTGGTCTTCCTGGTCTAGCTTCCCTCCCAGTGCCACATCAGCTAATTGGTTGGGTTCTACATTTAGGAAGGAAGGTGCCAAGGAAAAGGCAAGATGAGAATGAGATGATAGGTGAGGTGGGATGGGATGGGATGGGATGGGATGGGATGGGATGGGATGGGATGGGATGGGATGGGATGGGATGGGATGGGATGAGATGAGAGAGATGAGATCAGATGATGAGATGAGATGAGATGAGATGAGATGAGATGAGATGAGATGAGATGAGATGAGATGAGATGAGATGAGATGAGATGAGGTGAGATGAGATGAGATGAGGTGAGGTGAGGTGAGATGAGATGAGATGAGATGGACTTAAGTTGTGCAAGGGGAGGGTTAGGCTGGAGATGAGGAACAATTTCTTTGCTGCAAGAGTGATCAAGGGCTGGAACATGTTGCCCAGAGAGGTGGTGTAGTCCCCACCTCTGGAGATGCTCAAGAACCTTGTCACCATGGCACCTGGGGCCATGGTTTGGTGGCCATGGTGGGGTTGGGTTGCTGGTCTGATTGGATGCTCCTGGAAGGCTTTTCCAGCCCAAACCATTCCATGGTTCCATAAGCCGAGCCTGTCTGCTGGCTGGCTCGGAACAAAACCTGCAGCTGAGGCACTGCAGCTCTTCACAAGGCCATCCCCATCCCTTGGGGGCTGTGTGTGGAGATGAGAAGGGTTTGTCACATGGCAATTAGCTGCAACAAGTCCCCAGAACCCTCCGAGGCCGCCGCTCGCTGCCTCTGGCCCTTGCAATAAACTCTCTGCCTCTCTCCATCTCCAGGGGCAGCTGTTCCTGATTTCTGGACATGTTTCCTTTCTGCTAATTAATCAGCTCCAAATGTCTCTGCATGGCCTGCCTGCACATGAGGCCAGAAACACGATGTCAGGGCACAGGCTCCCAGAGCTGCTCGTGCTGGGTGTGCCCTGCGTGGCCACCTCTGTGGCCCCCACATGGCTCCGTGTAGCCAGGCCCTGCGTTGCACCTCACATCCTGGGTTCAGTTTTGAGGCAACCTCTCCAAGAAAGACATTGAGGGGCTGGAGCTTGTCCAGAGAAGGGCAACAGAGCTGGGGAAGGGTCTGGAGAGCAGGGCTGGGGAGGAGCAGCTGAGGGAGCTGGGGGTGTTCAGCCAGGAGGCTGAGGGAGACCTCATTGCTCTCTGCAGCTCCCTGAGAGGAGGTCGAAATGAGGTGGGGTTGGTTTTTTCTTCCAGGTATCAGGTAAGAGAAGGAGCAGAAATGGCCTGAAATTGTGCCAAGGGAGGGTTAGGTTGGAGGTGAGGAACAATTTTCTTTGCTGCAAGAGTGGTCAGGGATTGGCAGAGGCTGCCCAGGGAGGTGGTGGAGTCCCCATCCCTGGAGGTGTTGCAGAACCCTGTGGCCATGGCACCCGGGGCCAGGGTTTGGTGGCCAGGGTGGGGTTGGGTTGCTGGTTGAACTGGTTGCTCTGGGAGGGCTTTTCCAACCCAAACAATTCTATGAGCCTATGATTGCCCCAGGGCCAGGGCTCCAGCAGCTCTGGTGGATGGAGCTGCAGCTGCTGCTGCTCAGCCTGCTGTGCTGAGTCCTGCCTCCAGCATCCCACGGAGGCAGGCAAGCAGCAGCCCCCTCAGCAGGTGTGACTGCAATGCACCTCCAGGCACAGCCGGGGCTTAAGTCTCAAGGGGGAAAAAAGGGCTCAGAAGACAAAAGCAAAGCCAAGTGTGGCTGAAGCCCTGTGCAGAGCAGGCCACACCAAGGTCAGCTTGGCTTAGCCACAGCTGACAGGTCCTGAGCAGGGCCACCTGCACCGAGCCAGCCATGGGGGATCACAGACGAGGGACTCGTGCTGCAGACCTCCCAGTCCCAAGCAGAGGAACCGACAGCAGAGGTGCTGCCAGCATGCCTGGGCTCTGCTGCCTCAGCTCGTGGTCAGCCTCCCTTCCTCTTGGAAAAGCAACCAAATTTTTCCTTTTATGGCCTTGGATGTGACTTGCACAGGGAAGGTGCTCCAAGGCCGCCGGTGCCAGGACCTTCACAAAGTTTCCCAGCAGAAAAATGAGGCAAAAGGAGGGGAAGCTCTTTGATCTTTATGGGCCTGACACTTTGAGCCAAGGAAGCAGGGAGTACAAAGCTGCACTTCCCAGCCAGGTTTGCAACCCTTGCTCCTGGCCTCAGACAGCAGCACCAAGCTGCTGCTGGCTGCGGGAGGGGTCCTGCTGCAGCAGGGCTGACCACAGAGGGGTGCTGGGCATCAGAGCTCTGACCTCCACTCTGCTGCTTGCTCCAAGGCTCTGTTCCCATGAGACAAAATGAACACCTCCTGGTGAGCCTCTTGCAGGTGGCAGGGTGTAAAGCAGGGCTAAGTGTGAGGTTCCCCCAGGGGCTCTGGAGGAAGCACAACGTGCTGCCTGTCCTTCAGTCCCTGCTGAACCAGAAGAGCCACCTGGGAAACTCAAACTGGATGCCGGCTGGTCCCAAGGAGGATTCTGGAGGTGCATTCATCAAACCCCCATCTCCCACAATGATCAGCAGTGGCCAGCCCCCAGGAAGGAGAAGGTTGAGATCCCCAGCCTGATAGCCTGCTCCAGAGGTGCTGAGTCCTTGGTGCAAGGCTGGGAAACGTTAAGTCCCCTGTGTCTCTGCAGCAGGAGCAGGGAGGGGATTGTCCCCTTGTACTCAGCTCTGGGAGGCCACACCTCGAGTATTGTGTCCAGTTTGGGGCACCTCAACACAAGAGAGGTGTGGAGGGGCTGGAGGGAGTGCAGAGCAGGGCAAGGAAGCTGGGGAAGGGCCTGGAGAACAAATCTGATGAAGAGCAACTGAAGGAGCTGGGGATGGTTGGTGTGAGACAGAGGAGGCTGAGGGAGACCTCACTGCTGTCTACAACTACCCGAAAAGACCTTCTGGAGAGGTTGGTGCTGGTCTCCCAGGTAATTAGTGATAGAACAAGAGGGAAAGGCCTCAAAGCTGCAACTGGGTAGGTTTAGACTGGACATTAGGAAAAATCTTATCCCAGCCAGGGTGGTCAGGGGTTGGAATGTGCTGCCCAGGGAGGTGGTGGAGTCCCCAACCCTAGATGTGTTTAAAGGTGGTGCTTGGGGATATGGTTTAGGGGTGAACCTTGTAGGACTTGGTGATCCTGAGGGTCTTTTCCAACCTGAATGTTTCTGTGCTTCTCTGAAAGGGTTGTGGACAGGCAGGACTGGCCCCATGGCAGGAATCCAGGTCCTCCTTTAGGGTCCCAGATGCCCTGCTGCAGCTGTGTCAGGCCTGCAGTGTTGGCATGGAAACTGGGTGGTAACTGGGGTCAAGTGATGCTTCCAGCAGCCCCTGCCTCCAGGCCTGCTGGGGGCGTGCAGGGTCTTCCTGGAAGGGCAGAGACAGCAGCAAGCCAGATCTAAAATAACATCCAGAGCAACACAGGCAGGCCTGGGTTGGTTGGGCTGGCCAAGTTGTGAGAGCCAAGCCTTGCTTCTGCTGGGGCAGTGGTGTTTGCCATCCCACCTCATGCCTGAAGCCACAGGGGTGCAACCCCCTGAGAAAAATGTTCTTTCTTGTTCAGCTCCCAGAGGCTTCATGGTACAAGGATGCTGCTCCTTGGGCTGCTGAAGGAAGAGCAGACACATGGGAGCATTCAAACACCTTCCATCCCTTGTGCCACTGCATCTATCAGACCACCCAAGGCAAGCAAAGGCTCCAGTCCACCTCCAGCGGGTCTGCATGCAGCAGACATGGCCAAGGAGCCTGAGCCTCAGCAGAGCATACACCACAGGGGCTGCAAGCTCCAAAGCCTCCCTAGAAACCACCCCACGTGGAAAGCTGGATGGAGAGGACCTGGCAGCTACAGCAGCAGGGCAAACAGCTCACTGGAGCCATCCAGCAGAACCTCTGGGCTCTCCTTCTGCCCGTGGCATTGCCCTGCTGAGCTCCATCTCCCCAGCAGCAAGCTGCACCCAGCAGCATCAGACCCTCCAGCCCAGAGCATGCCCTGGCCACATGCCCTGTGCCACCCCACGCTGCTGCCAGCTTTGCTCCATTTTCAGGGCCTCCAGCAGCAGAGGGATTTGTTTGTGCCAACCCAGTTGCTCAACAGGATATGAGCTGCCCGGGCAGCAGACGCCCAGCACACAAACCTCCGCCTAAGGGCTGGCACCCTGTGGGCACGCAGCTGCCAGTGCCACTCCCCTGGGGCTGTGCAAACCCTCCACCAGCTCCTCAGCTCGGAGCATGAAGAGCCCTCATCTTCCCCAGGACGTGAAAGGACTGATTCAGAGCTGTGCTGAGCGGCTCCCGCATTGATGCCCAGGGAGTGCCCGCGCAGCCGGGGCCCCAGGGGCTGCGTGGCAGCAGTGGCAGCTGCAGGGCAGCCTGCGAGGTGGGGGCGGGGGCAGGCAGAGTGTGACCAGCAGCAGACCTCTGAAATCCTGGCTGTTGCCAGCCCTTCCCTGCACACCGGAGGGAACGAAGGAGCCCCGGCCGGAGGTGAGGGGCGGCTGATGAATGAGGTGATAAAAACCTCTGCAGATGGCTCCAAAGGCTGCACCGCCTTTGGGGGCATAGACAAAACACAGAGGTGAAGCCCAGATGTTTAACGTCAGCATCTGGATGTGATTCCTAAACAGAGCGCCTCACATCTGACCATTCTGCCTGAAAATGAATGGTTTGTTTGACCTTCCCAGTAACCCACCCCGATATTTTCTGGGTCTCTCCTAAACACGTGGCAGCTGCTCCCTCCTTGATGGGACCAGCCGAGCACAGGAGGCAGCACCGCGGGCACGGAGGCAGCTGCGGGGCACCTGGGACCCGGCACCAGGGGACGAGGGGCAGGGCACAGCTCAGAGCGGTGCTGAAACCCCGGAGGAGAGCCCAGCAGGGAGGGAAATGTCCTCTGCACTGCACCCGCCCTGCTTCGAGCTCCTGCTCTGCACCTTTGCAGCAGGACACCTTTTGGAGGACGTGGAGGGCAAGAGCCTGGGTCATGCCCTCCACCGAAGCTGCTCCTGCCAAAAAAGGCTTGTGGGAGCGGAGAAGGATGGTGCCACGGAGAGGGCCTGCTCTGCAATGATGTCCTGCCTTCAGCACATGCTATCCCCACCTGAGACCCACCAGGGCATCCCTTAGCTGACCTGGGCACGCTGGGACTTGGCACAGCCTGAGGCTGCTCACCAGGGCAGCGTTGCCTCACCAATACAATACAATACAACACAATACACCAGGTTGGAAGAGACCTTCAAGATCATCGCGTCCAACCCATCAACCAATCCAACCCACCCAAACAACTAACCCATGGCACCAAGCACCCCATCAAGCCTCCTCCTGAACACCTCCAATGAAGGTGACTCCACCACCTCCACGGGCAGCCGATTCCAATGGGCAATCACTCTGTACAGAGTATAGAGCAGCAGGCACCAGCAGCAGGTGGTCTCTAAGCTGAGAAGGAACCAACCTGCTCGGTGCCTTGGGAGGGCTGGAGCAGCCTGCTCGGGGAGCCAGGCCCCCAGGCCAGGCTGAGGCCAGGCAGTGCCCTTCAGAGGAGATATCTAATCTGGGATCAGAGGCGGCACACGCCAGAGGATCCAGCGGGCTCCTGCTAAGCAGGCCCCGGGTGGTGCTGAAGCTGACAATGAAGATAGTGATTAGTGATGACGGGCGGTGCCAATTAAGGCTAAGCTGCCTAATGGCCAAGTCTGAGGGCAGTGCCTGTGAGTGATGGTGACAAGTGATGGCAGCTGGAGGAGACCGCAGTGACCACAGGGATGTAAGACAATGCCGGTGGCGGGCGGCGGGCGGGTGGTGACACAGTGATCTGTGGCTGGGGCTGTTTGTAACCCTGCCGACGCAGCTGGCACCCAGCCTGCCGCCGCCCTGCGCCTCTCCTGATGGGCAGCACTGCGGGCAAGGCCTCTCCGTGGCTTCCTGCGGGCTGCAAAGGAGCGGTGGCACGGTTGGATGCGGCACGTCGGCAGCCCACGCCTTGCTCTGCCCCAGCTCGGCTCCACCGGCAGCCTCGACTCAGCAAGAGGAGGGCAGAGCCAGCAGGGTGCTGTGGGAGGTGTTGGACCCCAGTGCAGTAGGGCAAGGAGCCCACGGTCCTGCTGAGCCCTGCCAACCAGGTGCCCACCTACCCTGGCACAGCTCCTTTGCCGTCCAGTCTCCTGGGGAGGAAGCAGCCCCTAGCCAGCTCCTGTACACAGCCTCACAAGCCAAGGGCGATGAGCTGGTGCAGCCAGGGTGGCGGCACAGCCAGCCCATGGGGGCACTGGGTGTTCCATGGGCACTCTTAGCCCTGCCTGGCCCTGTCACCTCCCTTGCTCCTTGAGGTATCAGGCACCAGCAGGCAGGAGGGACAGAGATGCCCCAGTCAGCAGAAACAGAGTGGCAGTGCTGAGGTGGGCAGCACACAAAGCCAGGCTGGCCCTGGGGGACCCGGCTGACAGGTCACATAGGGGAGGAGGGGAGGCTGGCCAGGACGAGAGAGGCCACACAAAGCAGGAGCCACCCAGAGCAATGTGTTAACTGTCACCCAGCCTGACAGCAGGACGAGGGCCAGCACCTCGTGCCCATCTGATTTAGCCTCTGCCTGAGGTTAAAGCAGGGCTGTGGTCCAAACAGAGCTGGTGCAGATCAGCCAAAGGCTGCCCAAGTATGAGCACAGGGTCCCTAGCACTGGTAGGGTGCAAGCAAGTTTCTGGACTGCTGGAGGAAGCAGGGCTGCTGGACAGCAGGAGGAAGCTCCTCACAATGAGGGTGGTGAGACCCTGGAACAGGTTGCCCAGGGAGGTGGTGGAGGCTCCACTCCTGAGACATTCAAGGTCAAACCTGATGAGGCCCTGGGCAGCCTGATCCAGGGGGTTGGACAAGATGACCTCCAAGGGTCCCTTCATGTCTGATGCATTCTGTGATTCCGACTCTGTGTAAAGGCCGAAGCCCTGCAGCCTGTGAGCGCTCACCAAGGCTGCCAGGCCGGGCTGGATTGTGGCATCTCCCTGGGATGGGTCCCCTCCCAGCAGGAGCTGGATGTGAGCTCTCATACCAGCCTCACTATCCAGTGCCTTGGGGTTCTGCTCACCTCTGCCCAAACTCTTCCCTGGCAGGGCTGCCCTGCCCACGCTGCCGCAGGCCATGGCACAGCTGCCTGCACCGGGCACGGTTCGTGGCACTTGCTTCTCCACCACCATCCAAGAGATGCAGCTGATGGAGCTGGGAGTACCCTGGTGCTGCCATGAGGACATGGCTGCAGCCCAGGTGGGGAAAGTTGCTCAAACGAGTCCAGAGAAGGGCAACAAAGCTGGGGAGGGGTCTGGAGCACAGCCCTGTGAGGAGAGGCTGAGGGAGCTGGGGTTGCTTAGCCTGCAGAAGAGGAGGCTCAGGGAGACCTTCTTGCTCTCTACAACTCCCTGAAGGGAGGTTGTAGCCAGGTGGGGGTTGGTCTCTTCTCCCAGGCAGCCAGCACCAGAACAAGAGGACACAGTCTCAAGCTGTGCCAGGGGAGGTTTAGGCTGGAGGGAAGGAAGAAATTCACAGTGTCACAGTAACTAAGGTTGGAAGAGACCTCGAAGATCATCGAGTCCCACCTGTCACCACAGACCCCATGACTAGACCATGGCACCAAGTGCCACGCCCAATCCCCTCTTGAACACCTCTTGAACATTCTTCCCAGCAAGAGAGATTGGCCATTGGGATGTGCTGCCCAAGGAGGTGGTAGAGTCCCCATTCCTGGAGGTATCACAGCTTATCACAGTATCACCAAGGTTGGAAGAGACCTCAAAGATCATCGAGTCCAACCTGTCACCACAGACCCCACGACTAGACCATGGAAGTGCCACGTCCAATCCCTCTTGAACACCTCTTGAACATTCTTCCCAGCAAGAGAGATTGGCCACTGGGATGTGCTGCCCAAGGAGGTGGTAGAGTCCCCATCCCTGGAGGTGTTTAAGAAGAGCCTGGATGAGGCACTTGGTGCCATGGTTGAGTTGATCAGGTGGTGTTGGGTGAGAGGCTGGACTCGATGACCTCAAAGGTCTTTTCCAAGCTGGTTAATTCTGAAAGGTCAGAGGGAGCCGGCTGGCACCTGGGGACTTGGCAATGAGGTCAGCAGTGGCGTACGAGCCCAGAGCCAACCTGGCAGCCCATGGCACAGTCCTGGCAGGAAGTCCTAGCGAAGGATGTGAGCACCATTGGCAGCCCCCACAGCACCCTGTCCAGAGGAGGCCCAGATCCCTTAGCCTCACCCCCATCCAGGCTGAGGATGCTCCGCGCTGGCGACGCCAGAGCTGGGCGGGGTGGCTGGCAGCACAGCGCCACCCAGAGCGGGCGTTTTCGGAGGGGTGCACCCCACGGAAGAGGGCTCAGCAGGCCGCCCCTCGCTCTCAGCCCCCTCACTCTGATCTTATCAGCAGCCTCAGGACTTGGCCAGGGTTTTGTCTCGCCTTGGCTCTGGTTTTGATTTGGGGGCTGGTGCCGGGCTGAGCGCCGCGGGGCTGGCTCGGCACGCACGGCAGCACACACGCACAGGCGGCCCTGCCAGACTCAGCCACACGTTTGCTCAAGCCCTCTTGGAAATCCTTGGCTCCAGGCCAGCTTTGCTTCTCCTCCATGCCTTTGGTGCAGTCCAGTATTTATAGTTTACTTAAAATAAATGGCTCCTTATGTTTCCCACTTCCTGCTCCCAAGGGGAGGGTCTCGTGGGGTTGCTGTCTGTCTTCTTCTCTCTCTTTCCTCCAACCTTTTGCTGTTTTATTCCTTTTCCATAAACATTTCTCCAGCAGATCCTACATTTGCCTTGCCCCAGGTTCCTTCGCTGGTTCAGTCTGAAGCAGATCACGCACCGGAGAGACAGATGTGGAGCAGAACGCTGGAGGAGGCGGCAGGACGGCCTCCAGGACACGGGAGGCAAGAATAGATGCAGCGCTGGGATGTGAGGGTGCAGCACCCAGACCCACGGCTGCAGCAGGGGAAGGAAGAGGGGACAGCAGTCCCCATGCCCAGTCTTGCCCTGCTTGGGTTATGGGCATGAGGCTCTCACCTGCAGCCCCCAGCTCCAGGAGGGACTCTGCCCAGAGTGTAGTGCCAGGTGATGGAGCCTCATGAAGGTCTCTTCTCCCGCTCAGGTCAGCTCTGAGCAGGCTGCTCCAAGGGCAGAGATTCCCATCGCTCCCCAGTACCTGAGCACCCTCACAGTGGCCTCATGATTTTTCTTTTCATTCCCAGGGAAATTCCCTTTTTCCAGCTCCTGCTGCTGCCCCTTGCAGCCTCAGTGCATCTGCGAGGAGCCCCAGCTCCATCTTCCCTGCAGCCTCCCATTTGCTTTCGGGTGACCAAATGCAGCCGAGGCAAGACGAGTCCTTTATGGAGGGTGAAAACCTCCCAGGGACCTCAGCTCTCAGCAGGGCAGGTCTGGAGGAGCCAGAGAGGGCAACCCAGGACAGCCCATGGTGAGGAGCAATCCCCAGGCAGCTCTCTGTTGCTTTGCATCATCCCAGGGTGCAAGGAGCAGGGAGGTTGCTGGAGCATCCCTGCAGGCAGCGGGAGGACAGAGGGATTAAGGCAATGTTTGTGTGGCCTTTCCCACTCAGCAGCCTCTTGGCAGCTCCTTCCATCCCTGGGGCCGACCCAGCCCCATTTGTTTTGGAAGAGCCATTTGCTTTCTGACCCTCTGCTGGGAAGGCAACATTTTCACTGTGAAAATCATCTCCCCTTCTTCTTTCAGGCCCTGGGGCTCCATTTGGCCCTGTCTCCCCAGGGGCAGCTCACCTGCACACACACAGGGAGCTCACATCCTGTGGTATGTGAGCAGGATGCTGTAGCCCCATCCAAACACCTGCCCACATGGGGTACCTCCAGGCACACGTGTGTGATGTACCTCCCCTCCCCTCCCCTCCCCTCCCCTCCCCTCCCCTCCCCTCCCCTCCCCTCCCCTCCCCTCCCCTCCCCTCCCCCTCCCCTCCCCTCCCCTCTCCTCTCCTCTCCTCTCCCTCTCCTCTCCTCTCCTCTCCTCTCCTCTCCTCTCCTCTCCTCTCCTCTCCTCTCCTCCAGCTCCATGCAACACCCCCCAAGGATCATTTGCCTTCCACATCCTGTTAATCATTCCCCAGCACATGAGCCCAGCAGCCCCCAGTGCTGTGCCAGGGGGGACAGCAGTGCCAGAGGGCAGTGGGAAATTGCTGTCTACAGCTACCTGAAGGGAGGTTGTAGCCAGAGGGAGGCTGGGCTCTTCCCCCAGGCAACCAGCACCAGAACAAGAGGACACAGTCTCAAGCTGTACCAGGGGAGGTTTGGGTTGGATGTTAGGAAGAAGTTCTTCCCAGAAAGAGAGATTGGCCACTGGGATGTGCTGCCCAGGGAGGTGGTGGAGTCCCCATCACTGGAGGTGTTTAAGAAGAGCCTGGATGAGGCACTTGGTGCCATGGTTGAGTTGATCAGATGGTGCTGGGTGATAGGTTGGACTTGATGATCTCAAAGGTCTTTTCCAACCTGGTTAATTCTATTCTATTCTAAAAGGCCAAGGGATGCCCTCCACCCCCACCCCCTCAAAGAGGAAACACTCCCCAGATCTGCTCCTGCAGGCAGAAGCACAATGGGCTGGATGGAGCTGCCTCTGCAAGGGGCTCTAGGCTGGCAGCAAGGCCACCAGCAGCCATGCCCTTGGCACTGCTGCCCACCCAGCACCCCCAGGCAGCTCTGCTCACCATGTCTCTGCTTGCCCTGGCACAGCCCTGGCTGGCTACTGAAAGCCTTGACATCTCAGGATGAAATGTCATCAGAGCAAAGGGGGCTGGCTGGCCTGAGCAAGGGGTGGCCTCAGCTCCAGGGCTGGGAGATGACTTAGGCTCCTGGGAGCAAAGTGGCACAAGGCTGAGGGTCATCCCTGCCCAGCTTATCCTAGAGCAGGCAGCAGGCAGGAGGGGATGGACAGCCACTGAAGCCTGCTAGAGAAGCAGCTTCTGGCAGCAAACCCAGACCAAGAGAGGAGCACAGCAATGGCCAAGTGTTTTCCAGTGTTTCTGGGCACAGGTCCTAGGGCTCAGGATGGAGGAGAGCAGCACAGCATCCCAATGCCTGCACCGGGCAAATCCCAAGCCCTACAGCAAACCAGCTCCAGTGCCACACCCAGCAGCTCAAACAAGCATCCTGGTGCCTTTCACCTGGTCTTCACTCAGCCCCTGGTCTTTGCCCAGCCCTAACCCTCCTCCCATTAGCACACCCCTCCTCAGCAGGGTCCCTGGGGTGGGACAATGCCATCATCCCATGGCAAGCATCAGGACCCAGAGAGACTGAACAGCTTCAGCTCCAAGACCCTGCACAGGACAGGATCTGGGAGTCCCACAGGAGCAGAGAGCAGGGCTGTGGGAGCCAGCTGACAAATAACTGCCCAGACCCCAAGCCACTGGGCTCTCCTGCAGCACACTGACAGCTCTCCTGCTAGTGGGAGAGCAGCCCACGTCAGCTGGAGCCAAGCAACACCCCACAGGCCTGTGGAGCCAGCAGAACATCTGGCTGCCCTGGGCAGCCTCACGGGAGCATGCCGGGAGCAGACCAGTCACCCTCATACCCTGGGAGGTGTCCCCTACTGTGGGGGACTGTGTCCCCCGGACTGAATGCCTGAAGATTAGAAACTGCAGGGAGAGATGAAATGGGAGCCACCTGTTGATGGCTTAACAAGTAACTCCGATGGATGAGATAAGGGTCAGCTGCGCTACCCCAATAAGTATCGCCAGCCAGTAAGAAGAGGAGGACGATTAGCCAATCCTCTGCAGCCACACCAAGAGGAGAGCAACGAATGTGAGCTGCGAGGAAGGCAGTCGTCAGTCTGCTGGGCTTGCTGCTGCGGGCAGGAGCCCTTGACCTGGGCGCTCCCTACCCCCCTGCTTGAATTCCATCCTCGTGGGTGCCACGCTGCGCCCTACTGCGACACCCTACCCATGAACCAGGGCACTGCCAGTGGGCCCCCAGGGACTGGCACAGCACTGCCCATTTCCCTGGGTCCTCGACCCTCGCGGTGATTTTTCTGCCGGCACAAAGAGCCCTCAGAAAGGGTCCAGGGCGTCCCATGCAGAGGGGAGCAGCAGCCAAGAGCCTGGGGCAGGCCACGAGGATGCTGAGGCATTCTGGAGCGAGGGGCAGGCCAGCAGGACCTGGCAGCCGATGAGACGGGAGGACAATAAAAGGGCCCTTTGTGCTCCCGGCCCCCCACCCCCCACCCTGCCCCATGCCACAGCGAGGATGGCATTCAGAGATTAATTGATGGCATTGAAGTGTGGCATGACCGTGCCAAGGCCTCCGAGGGCAGTGGCAGGGGGCCAGGGTCTGCGGGTGGAGGAGGAGCCCCTCGAGTGCTGTTCTGCCTACAGAGAAAGGGCAGCTCTTGGGCAGATCCAAGGCATGGAACCAGGCTAGAGAGCCTGGCAGGGAAGGGCAGCAGTGCCCATCTTGCCAGCACCAGCAGCTGCAGGGTGACAATGCATCCCAGCGAGCCGCTGCATCCCAGCCCACCGCAGCAGCACCTCGGCCAGGAGGTGCCAAAGCCGACAATGAGCGGTGCCCATGGGTGTGCCAACCTCCTTTGGGTTCCACTGCGGTCCTGCCCCACAGCTCCTGGCTGGGACGCGCGGCCGGGGGCTGAGCTGGCGGCGCTGTCAGTGCCGGCCCCTTCCCTGCCGCAGCAGCTGCTGGGCGTCTGCAGTTCCCGAGCCGGGCTCTGGGAAGCGCAACCACAGCAGGTAGTGAAGGTTGGTGGTGAAGCCAAGGTGAGGCTGTGAAGCCAAAGTGAGGTGGTGAAGCCCCTCCCGTCACCCTGCAGTGCAGGACAGGGATGTCTCCAGCCTTCCCTTCCTCTGCCCCAGCCCTCAAAGGCGGCAGCACCCCAGCAGTGACAGTGACAATGTCCCGACGCCGAGAGCGGGCAGGGGAGGCAGCAGAGCCCGGCCCTGGTTTCTGACCGCTGGCCAGGGTGGGAATGATCCTCCCGCTGGGGCTGCAGTGGCACAGGGCTGCCCGCGGCCAGCTGGAGCCCTCCCAGCATCCTGCCGGCCTGGCAGCATTGTGAGCAAACCCCTGCTGGGGCAGCGGAGCCGCGGGGCCCGCGGAGCACACTCGGGGCTCTGCGGTCAGCTGGTGACAGGGATGCCTTGCTGTTAATGAGCTGCAGAAGAGGATGAAGACATCTGCCCCTCCCTGCCCAGGCCTCCACAGCTACCTCTGCAGCTTCTCTGGGTGCTGAAGCAGCAGCAGGCTGACCCCAGCACTCCTCTGCATCTCCTCACCCAAGCACCCAGCAACTCTGTGCCTGATGAAGAGAATGTGAGGTGCAGGTTGGGGTGCTGGGCCACAGGCAACCAGTTTGATCCTGGGAGCATGGAGGTCTGGTTACTGCAGGGTGGAGGAGTCCATGCCCATCCCTACCTCACAGTGACAGCATCAGGATTGACCTCTGCCCTCTCCTGAGACCTTCACAGCTCCTTGCACTGCAGTGTCCCCACCACCCAGCCAAGCCTTCACCCAGCAAAGCCTGTGCCTGTCCAAGCCATGACCAGTTTCCACAGGAGGAGGATGCTGGAGAAGTTCCTTCCCCTGCACTGCCCAGCTGGCTGCAGGCAAGGCCAGGCTGTCTGTTCTGGGTGGGCAGCTCTGCCCACCAGCCTGTAGCTGGCTAGGGGTAGGGAAAGGACTTGGGGGTGCTGGTGGAGAAGAAGCTGGGCATGAACCAGCAGTGGGCACTGGCAGCACAGAAGGCCAGTGGCAGCCTGGGCTGCATCCAAAGCAGTGTGGCCAGAGCTGGAGAGGGAGGATCCTGTCCATCTGCTCTGTCCTGCTCTGGGGAGACCTCACCTGCAGGGCTGGAGCCCTCCATATAGGAAGGACCTGGACCTGATGGAAAGGGTCCAGAGGAGGGCCACGAAAATGATCAGGGGGTTGGAGCTCCTCTGCTACAAGGCTGAGGGAGCTGGGGGTGTTCAGCCTAGAGAACAGAAGAGAGTGAGACCTAATAGCAGCCTGCCAGTACCTGAAAGGGACTACAAGAAGGCTGCAGAGAGACTGTTTGCAGAGGCCTGCAGGGACAGGACCAGGCACAATGGCTTCAGTCTAGAGCAGAGCAGATTGAGATTGGATGTGAGGACCAAGTTCCGCACCAGGAGGCTGCTGGAACACTGCAACAGGTTGCCCAGGGAGGTGGTTGAGGCTCCATCCCTGAGGATATTCAAGGTGAGGCTGGACAGGGCTCTGGGCAACCTGCTCTGGGATATGCCTGCTGAGTGCAGGGGGTTGGACTGGACGAGCTTTGTAGGTCCCTTCCAACCCAGAGCATTCTATGCTTCCATGAAGCGCAGCCTCTGCTGCTGCTCTGCCAGGCACTGCAGCAAACCCAGTGCCCAGCTCCTGGCCTGGACAAGGAGAGCAGCTCCAAGGCCCCAGCTTGTCACCAGTTTAATAGGCACAGCAGAAGGAAGTTTACAGATTTGGTTTGCTTCTCTAAATGGATTTGCATTTGGCATCTCTCTCAGCGAGGGCAATGCAAACAGACTTTGCTATCATATGCTATCATTTTACTCATAAAAACAGGCCACAGTTGCCAAATGCATCTGAGCATCTTCAAAGTGCTCTTTGGATTAAAGAGGCCTTGCCAAATTTAAAGAGCATGTTCTTAGTTTAGACTGCATCAGCCGGAGAGGAGCACACCCACAGAGGCAGAGGATGCTGAGAGCACCCAGGGTGTCCCTGCACACAGCTAGAGAGTCATAGAACCATGGAATGGGAGAGGTTAGAAGGGATCTCTAGAGACCCAGTTCAACCTCCCCTATCAGAGCAGGGTCAGCCAGAGCAGGATCAGCCAGGGCAGGATCAGCCAGGGCAGGCCACACAGGAACATGCCCAGGGGGGTTGGAAGCTCTCCACACAAGGAGACTCCATGACCTCTCTGGGCAGCCTGCTCCAGGCCTCCAGCAGCCTCACAGCAGAGAAGTTTCTCTGTGTGTTGAGGTGGAACTTGCTGGGTTCCAGCTTGCACCTCTTGTTCCTCGTCCTATTGCTGGGCACCACCAAAGAGAACCTGGCACCTTCCTCCTGCCCCCCACCCCTCAAACAGTTACAGTCACTGACACAGCTCCCTCTCAGCCTTCTCCTCTCCATAGTATCATAGAATGATCAGGGTTGGAAGAGACCTCAAGGCTCAGCCAGTCCCAACCCCCTGCCACGGCCAGGGACACCTCACACTGCAGCAGGTTGCTCACAGCCACCTCCAGCCTGGCTGCAAACACCTCCAGGCAGGAGGCTTCCACCACCTCCCTGGGCAGCCTGTGCCAGGCTCTCACCACCCTCACGGGGAAAAGCTTCTTCCTAACATCCAATCTCAATCTCCCCACTTCTAGTTTTGCTCCATCCCCCCAGTCCTATCCCTCCCTGACCCTCAAAAGTCCCTCCCCAGCTTTCTTGGAGCACCCTGCAGATCCTGGAAGGCCACAAGAAGGTCTCTTCAGAGCCTTCTCCTCTCCAGACTGCACAACCCCAACTCTCTCAGGCTGTGCTCACAGCAGAGCAGCTCCAGTCCTCTGCTCCTCCTCGTGGCCCTTCTCTGGACACCTTCCAGTACCTCCAGATCCTTCCGGCACAGAGGCTCCAGAACTGGACCCAGAGCTCCAGCTGTGGTCTCAGCAGAGTGAAGCAGAGGGATGCATGGGACACAGCTGAGCAGCCCCCATGCATGGGACACAGCTGAGCCCCCCCATGGTCAACAAAGATGAACTCTGGGCTCCCAGGGACCGCTCATGAGCAGAGAAACAAAGACCAAAGAAACAAGAGCAAAGAAATGTTCTCTGTCCACCCCAGAAGGCAAGGTGTGGTGATGAAGGTATGGGAAGCCAGGCATCAGTGGCACAAACAGGAGAGGAAGCCTGAGCAAGGTGGCTTAGGGTTGGACTCTGGTGGCAGAATCCCCTCCCTGGCCCTGCTGGCTCTCTCTCCAGACTATCTATAGGTGCATGCAGCTGCAGGCTGCTCTATGTGCCTGGCCTTTGCTTCCTCAGCAGCTGCAGCCCTAGGCATGGGGCAGAGGCGCCGGGCTTGCTCCCTTGGCTCGCAGCTGCCGGGGAGAGCCGCTGTCCCGCCGGGCCCGGGGAGCGGCGCTGCAGGAAGCAGCGCAGCGCAGCCAGCCGCCCGCCAGCATCGCGCTCCCATGGCTGCTCCCAGCTGCAGGAAAAGCTGCTGGCTGAGGTCACCTCGGGGATCGGCGGCCACCGAGGTGATTTCACAGCACGGAGATGAGAGCCCTCGGGTTTGGATCTGCAATGGGGTGGGAGCCAGCAGCTGTCCAGCCCGGAGTGGCTGCCTGCAGCAAGACCCAAGCGAAGGACGCTGGCAGGCAGCAGCTGCCTGGTCCAGGGTTCAGCATGCCCATGGAGCTGTTGGCCAGAGTATTTGGGGCCCCGCTTTTGGGGCAGAATGGGGGGCCAGCAGCTGGGACGGTTACTAAGCCGGTCCCTGCAGATTTCTGAGTGGCTGGTGCTGGCTACCAACACACAGCAGTTGTGGAAAGGGATAAGGCTGATTGTTCTTGTGCCTCTCTGCCTAAACCTGCCTGCATACCTTCACACCGCGCTGACACAGTCCCCAAGGCCTGGAGAGGCTCCCACATCCCAAGAGCCAGAGTTCAGAGAGGTGCTTTGGGGACCCTCCCCAGCCTCCACTCAGCATGCAGAAGGACACAGCGGGACCAGACGTGTCCCTGCTGGCCGTGTCCCCTGGGCACGCAGGACCTCAGCGCCAGCTCCCTTCTGGAGACGGCCCAAATCTCTCTGTGCCGAGGCTCCCAATCCCAGCCCCTCACAAAGGGGCCTAAAGCTGGGAGAGGTGAATCACCCCCTTCCTCGCCCCAAGGGCAAGGCTGGGCAGGAATTTTCTGTCACTGCAATTTTCCAGAGGGAAAATCCACTTGTACCCAGCCACCCTTCTCAGCTCTGTGACCTTTAAGGCTGCCTGTCTGCTGGGAAAGCAGGAAACAAACAGATTTGTTTGCTTCAGTTTGATCCGACTCGAAATAGTTTTGGTCGTGGTCCTGGTCCAAAGTGTTTCATCTCAGATCAATCCCACATTAATCTGTAATTCCCTGGCAGGCTGTGCTGCCAGCAGCACTGTGGCTGGGATGCTGCTCCCTCCTGGGGCTCCACATGGGTCTCTGAGGCTGCTCCAAGCAGCCCCAGCCAGGTCCGCACAGCTCAGCAGGATCGGTCTGCAGATGTTGTAGGTCCCCAGTTGGGAGCAGAGGGCTGTGACATCCTCCCTCACCACTGTCCCTGAGCAGCTCAGAGCCTGCATGGAGTCATAGAATGGTGCAGGTGGGAAGGGGCCTCCAGAGATCATCAGGTCCACCCCCGTAGAGCAGGTCACACGGGAACACATCCAGGTGGGGCTGGAAAGTCTCCACACCAGGAGACTCCACAACCTCTCTGGGCAGCCTGCTCCAGGCCTCCAGCACCCTCACACCAAAGAAGTTTCTCCTCATGTTGAGTTAGAGCTTCCTGGGTTCCAGTTTGTGTCCATTGCCTCTTGCCCTGTCACAGGACACCGCTGAGAAGACCCTGGCCCCTTCTTAACCCCAACCCCTCAGCCATCTGTAGGCACTGATCAGATCCCCTCTCAGCCTTCTCTTCTCCAGGCTAACCAGCCCCAGGGCTCTCAGCCTCTCCTCATCACACAGCTGTTCCAGTCCCTTCAGCATCCTCATAGCTTCCACTGGACTCTCTCCAGCAGATCCCTGTCCCTCTTGAACTGGGGAGCCCAGAACTGGACACAATGCTCCAGCTGTGGTCTCACCAGGGCAGAGTAGAGGGGAGGAGAACCTACTGGCACCAGGCTCCCGAATGCACCCCAGGACACCATTGGCCTCTTAGCCACGAGGGCACACTGCTGTCCCATGCATAACTTCTTGTCCCCAGGACTCCCAGGTCCTTCTCCATGGAGTTGCTCCCCAGCAGCTCAACCCCTAACCTGTACTGGTGCATGGGGTTGCTCCTCCCCAGGTGCAGGGTTCTGCACTTATTCTTGTTGAGCCTCATCAGCTTCCCCTCTGCCCAGCTCTGTAGTCTGTCCAGATCTCACTGAGCAGTCACACAGGCAGGATCCTGGTGAGCCTCTGTGAGCCTCTGTGACCTAGCACAGCCTGAAGCCCACACCTGGAGCAGCGCTTTCCGAGGGGCAGCCTGTCCTGCAGCAGTCACTGTGAGTTACCTCAGCATCCCTGCTGCCCACTGGCCTGCAAAAATGGTTTTGTAAAGGGCTGCAGCCAGAGCAGGGAGAGCAGCAGCACAGGGAGGGGATTCTGCCCCTCTGCTCTGCTCTGCTCAGCCCCCACCTGCAGCACTGCCTCCAGCTCTGGGGCCCCCAGCACAAGAAGGACCTGGAGCTGGTGGAGAGGGCCCAGATGAGGCCACGAAGATCATAGTATCATAGTATCAATCAGGGTTGGAAGGGACCACAAGGATCATCTAGTTCCGACCCCCTGCCATGGGCAGGGACACCCTGCACTAGATCAGGCCAGCCAGAGCCTCATCCAGCCTGGGCTTAAATACCTCCAGGGATGGGGCCCCAACCGCCCACCAGATGGTGGGTGATCAGAGGCTGCAGAACCTCCCCTGTGGGGACAGGCTGGGAGAGTTGGGGCTGTTCAGCATGAAGGGCCTCCAGGAGAGCTGGGAGGGACTTGGGACAAGGGATGGGGGTGCCAGGATGAGGGACAATGGCTTTGAGCTGGGAGAGAGGAGACTGAGAGTGGAGAGGAGGAAGAAATTCTTTGCAGTGTGGCTGGGGAGGCACTGGAACAGTCTGCCCAGGGAGGCTGTAGATGTGCCCTACCTGGAGGTGCTGAAGGCCAGGCTGGATGAGGCCTTGAGCAAGCTGTGCTGGTGGGAGGTGTCCCTGCCCATGGCAGGGGAGTTGGAATTAGAAGATGTTTAAGTTCCCTCCTACCCCAAACCATTCCCCTACTCATGAGTCTCTGGCATGACAGTTCTCAGCCATGGGCTGCCAGTGTGCACATGGCCTCCAAGAAAGATTTTTCAGGTTGGTCCTGCAGAAAAATGGTTCAGTGTCTGTGTGTTCAGCCTGCCTGGCTGAGATAAGAGGCACATGCTATCAGCTCAAGCAGCTAAAGGTCCCAGGAGCAGCATCACAAAGGGAAACATTTGGATCCTTGAGATTGTGCTGCACGGTCCCTAGGCACATCCTTGCTGTCTTTGTTTCTAAAGCATTCCTGGTCTGCAGGCCAGCTCCTGCTCACAGGCACAGGACACCACTGTGCACTCAGACCTCAGTACCCAACTCCCTGAGCTCATCTTCTGGGAAAGGGCTGGCTTCACTTCTCCTCTTTGGCTCTCAAGACTGCCAGTGGCACCATGGCAGCATCACCTCACAGCTGCAGATCCCACATGCCATCCCCTCTCTACATGCACATCCCCCCGCAGAGGGATGAGTTCAGAATCACAGATTGCTTCATGGACCCTCCAAGGTCATCTTGTCCAAGCTCCCCACAGTCAGCAGGGACATCTCCAACTAGAGCAGGCTGCCCAGGGCCACAGCAAGTCTGATCTTGAATGTCTCCAGAGACAGGGCCTCAACCACATCCCTGGCAGCCTGTTCCGATATCCTACCACCTCCATTGTGCAGAATTTCCTCCTGATGTCCAACCTAAATCTCCCCTGCTCCTGTTTTAAACCACTGCTCTTCATCCTGTCACTCCAAGGTCTTTTTAACAGTCCCTCTCCAGCCCTCCTCTAGGTCCCCTTCAGATATTGAAATGTAGCTCTAAGATCTCCCTGGAGCCTTCTCTTCTCCAGACTGAGCCACTCCAGCTGTCCCAACAGCAGAGGCTCTCCAGCCCTCTGATCATCTTGGTGGCCTCCTCTGGCCCAGCTCCAGCAGGTCCACATCTCTCCTTGGTTGGAGACCCCAGTCGCAGAATGATTGTATCTGGAAGTGGCCTCTGGATGTCACCTGTCCAAGCCTCTCAGGGTGGGCACTTGGGAGGAGGGAGATCCATATGGAAAAGCCTTAGGGCAAAGCTGTGCTATGTGCACAGGCAACCACCACAAGATGATGCTGAGATGCCCACGAGTGACCAGGTTATTGCTGCTTAGCACATTGCTGCCAGCTGCCAGCCAGGACTGTGGGGGTGCTGCAAGTGGTGGCAAGGGCAGGGAGAGCTAAAACCATGAGCTGGTTCCATGAGCTGGCTAAAACCATGAGAGACAGCCACACAAGCACAGGGCAGGGAGCAGCTGTGCAGGGACCTGTGCCAGGAAGTGCCCAAGGAACCAGACAGCTCACAGACAGCACAGACCTCCATCCTTGGCAGCATCTCTGCTCTCTTGGCATCATAGCACCAGGGAGCATATAGGGGGTATGAAGGACAGGGCAGAAGGGCAATGGATGACTTCTACCCCTGTACTCAGCACTGCTTAGGCCACACCTGGAGTCCTGTGTCCAGCTCTGGGCTCCACAATTCAAGAAAGACATTGAGAGACTTGAAGGTGTCCAGAGAAGGGCAACAAAGCTGGGGAGGGGTCTGGGGCACAGCCCTGGGAGGAGAGGCTGAGGGAGCTGGGGTTGCTGAGCCTGCAGAAGAGGAGGCTCAGGGGAGACCTTCTTGCTCTCTCCAACTCCCTGAAGGGAGGTTGTAGCCAGGTGGGAGTTGGGCTCTTCTCCCAGGCCCCCAGCACCAGAACAAGAGGACACAGTCTCAAGCTGTACCAGGGGAGGCTTAGGCTGGAGGTGAGGAGTAAGTTCTTCACAGAGAGAGTTGTTGGCCACTGGGATGTGCTGCCCAGGGAGGTGGTGGAGTCCCCATCCCTGGTGGTGTTCAAGAGGGGATTGGACGTGGCACTTGGTGCCATGGTTTAGTAGTCAGGAGGTCTTGGGTGACAGGTTGGACTTTGACGATCTTTCCAACCTTATTGATTCTATGATTCTATGTTCCTGAGTGACCTTTAGGTGAACCTGCCTTGGCAGGGGGGTTGGGCTCTGTGCTCCTCAGAGGTCCTTTCCAACCCCTACCATACTGTGATACTGTGAATCTTTATGTGGCACTTGCACGGCAGAAGAGGGACAAGGTCATCCCTCCTAATCCTGATGCCAAAGTCAGTCAAGGCAGCAGAAGCTGAGCAGGCAGCACACTGTCCTGGACTCACATAGCCCCAGGCAGTGACACTCACTGCCTCCAGCAAGGCCTCAAGGTGCTGGGCAGACGTTTGCTGAGCATCAAGAACATGGAGACAACGTCCTGAGGAGCTGTGCCAACTCTCCTCCTCCAGGCTCAGTGGAAGGCACAGCCTGGGCACTGGGCACAGTCCTTTATCCTGGCTGCCCTGTGCAATGTTTGCAGTTCTCTGTCTGGAAACACCTCTGCTGCTCTCAGTGGTTGTCCTCCCCAGCTCAACTGTCACTGGCTTTGTTCCCTTCAGTTTATCTTTGCAAGGACACGTGGCCTGGTGGCCCTGATCTCCTCTGCTCATCTGAAAGAGCCTTGAAATCGCAGCAGAGCAGCAGCCCCGCTCACCACTCTTGTGGTTCACAACATGCTGCTTGTGCCAACCACCACTCACCCCAGCTGCAGGCTGTCTGACCTGCCCTCTCCCTCGCTGGGTTCTGTGGGAAGCAAAGCTGGACACAACCAGGAAGGGAACTGGACACTCTCTAATCCCACAGCTCAGATGTGGTTCATTGGTGTAGGGTGAAGAACAAAAGCCTGGCGGCGTGCTGCAGGCACAGGCTGGCCTCCAACTCCTACTCTACTGCCACAAACAAAAATCCTGGGTAGCCAGAAAAGCCCAAGTAGACCAAAAAACCACTTGGGTCATCTCTCCCAGCATCTTCATCCTCCTGCTGGCTGGAGTCCAGTGGGAAGGACCTGCCTCTCAGTCTGTTCTGCTGTGACTCACTATGAAAGACTCCAGCCCTTAGGAAAATGACTGATGTCACTTCTGTGGCCTCACTGTGTTCAGTGGGGCTGCTGTCTGCTGACAGAAGCCCAAGCCCCAAATCTAGCATTTCTTAACCCAGTTTCTCCTCTAGCTACCTGTGCATGCCTCAGCAGAGTCCTTTGCAAGCCAGGCACAGCAAGATCTGCAGTTCCAGGCCAGCTGCTGCAGAGCAGCATCTGTCAGCTGGTTCCGATGGCACAGAATTGTTTTACACCAAGAGAGGATCCTGTCCAGGAACCAGGCAGCATTGTTCTCATTACCTCTGCAACGCTCTTGGTCACAAGCTGTCCCACAGGGAATGCTGGAGCTGGCTGCTTCAGCCCAGTTTCCAGCAGAAACAAAGCTTAAGCAATCGCATCGTTTGTGTTTGTTCAGCCGTCCCCAGCAGCTCGGGAACCATCGACAGTTCCACCCAAATCCGACAGAGGGGTCGAGGAGCTAATGGTCTGTGACATGATTTGTGACATGAGGTCCTCTCTCCTACCAACTGCATGGGGCAAGGCCACGTGGAAAGCTGCTGTGAGAGTTCAGCTTCTGTCAGGCACCAGAAAACGCTGCCCAGGGCTTCCCCAAACACCTTCCTCCTGCAGAAGCTTCACGGGGACTCAACGCTTTCAGAGGATCACAGGATGTTAGGGGTTGGAAAGGACCTCTGGAGACCATCCACTCCAACCCCCTTGCCAGAGCAGGACCATATAACCATAGAATCCAGCGCGGGTCACACAGGAACACATCCAGATGGGGCTGGAAAGGCTCCAGAGAAGGAGACTCCACAACCTCTCTGGGCAGCCTGCTCCAGGGCTCCGGGAGCCTTACAGTAAAGAAGTTCTTCCTCATGTTGAGGTGGGACCTCCTGTGCTGGAGTTTACATCTATTGCCCCTTGGCCTATCCCAGGGCACAAGCTGTCCCTTCCTTCATATATTTATATACATTTATTAGATCCCCTCTCTCAGTCTTCTCCTCTCCAGACTAAACAGCCCCAGGTCTCTCAGCCTCTCCTCATAGGGCACATGCTCCAGTCCCTTCATCATCCTTTCAGCCCTCCATTGGACTCTCTCAAGTAAATCTCTGTCCCTCTTGAACTGGGGACCCCAAAACTGGATGCAATATTCCAGGTGGGGCCTCACTAGGGCAGAGTAGAGGGGGAGGAGAAGCTCCTTCCATCTGCTGGCCACACCCAGGACCCCAGTGGCCTTCGTGGCCACCAGGGCACATTGCTGTCCCATGGATAACTTCCTGTCCACCAGGACTCCCAAGTTCTTCTCCAAGGGGCTGCTGCTCTGACTTTCCAGGACACAAGAAGATCAACCAGAGGAGGCAGAGCCCTGGGACTGGAGGTTCCCCCAGGCTGGCTGCTCAGACCTGCTGCCTCTGGCTTTGCACTGAAGCTGCCACCAGCGTCAAGCAGAGAGGTTAACCAAGCTGAGTTAAGCAAGAAAGCTATTGCCACATGGAAAGAAGCAGCTCCCCACCTGGGGAAACCAGGACCCCAAGATGCCAGGCCCCAGAACAGCAGGAAGAGCCATGACTTCCTCACCCTTCCAGACAGGTTTTTAAGGTGCTGCTGTCTTTTCTCCAGGCTTCAGCAAACACTCAGCAGAAAATACAGGGGAAACAATTGCTGGCAGTGAGTGATGTGCCCACCAGAGTGCTGGAGCTGTTGGTAGGAAGAAGCCCAAAAATAAACCAAGCTCAGTGTTTATCTAACACGGAGCAAGGGCAGAGTCAACAAACAGCCCTTGGTATCTCTCAGGGAGCTGACAGCCCCAGCCTGCCCTGAGCGGCCGCGGCAGGCATTGACTTTGGCAGCGCTGCCTGCTGCTCGCTCTCGTGTCAATAAACATCCCCACACAGAGAGCTGAGGGAGGGGAATGGTCCTGGGACCTGGAGAGGAGCAGTGCTTGCTGGAAAGAGACAAGGGAGAGAGAGAGAGAGAGAGAGAGAGAGAGAGAGAGAGAGAGAGAGCGCAAAAGTAGCCTCACAAGTAAGGATACTTCATGGACAGGGGGATGGAGGTACCCGTGGCAAGTCTGCCTAAACCACACCAAGCTGTGTGGCCCTGCTGGCAGCTGGAGGGAAGGGATCCGTCCAGGGGGACATGGACAGGCTGGAGAGGAGGGGCCAAGCCAGCCTCATGAAGTTCAACAAGGCCAAGGGCAAGGTCCTGCACCTGAGTCAGGGCAATCCCCAGCACAAATCCAGGCTGGGCGAGGAGTGGCTGGAGAGCAGCCCTGAGGAGAAGGCCTTGGGGGGGTCAGTTGGTGACAAAGTCCCCAGGAGCCAGCAGTGGTCCCTGGCAGCCCAGAGGCAGCTGAGTGCTGAGCTGCAGCCAGAGCAGGGAGAGCAGCAGCACAGGGAGGGGATTCTGCCCCTCTGCTCTGCTCTGCTCAGAGCCCACCTGCAGCACTGCCTCCAGCTCTGAGCCCCCAGCACAAGAAGGACCTGGAGCTGCTGGAGAGGGGCCAGAGGAGGCCACAAAGATGATCGGAGGATGGAAAAGTTCCCTTGTGGGAACAGGCTGAGTGACCTGGGGCTGTTCAGCCTGGAGAAGAGAAGGCTCCAGGGAGACCTCAGAGCAGTCTTCCAGTACCTGAAGGGTTCCAGGACAGCTGGGGAGGGACTTCTGCCAAATGCTGGGAGTACCAGGATGAGGGGCAAGGGCTTTGAGCTGGGAGAGGGGAGATTGAGACTGGAGATGAGGAAGAAATTCTTTGCAGTGAGGCTGGGGAGACTCTGGCACAGGCTGCCCAGGGAGGCTGTGGCTGCCTCCTCCCTGGGGGTGTTGAAGGCCAGGCTGGATGAGGCCTTGAGCAAGCTGTGCTGGTGGGAGGTGTCCCTGACCGTGGCTGGATGATCTTGAAGGTCCCTTCCAACCCAAACCACTCCATGAATCTTTGATTCATGATATGTTCATGAACAAGGAAAAGAAGCATTGATGGGGGAGGATGTCCTGGATACTAACCAGGAGACAAAGGTGTTGCTCCTGCTGCTGTGCAGCCCTGTGCAGGCAAGGAGGTGCTGGTGCTGGTGCTGTGCTGCCACCAGCCTTGCTGCTCCTTTCTTGCATGCCCTAAGCCACACAGCATGGACCTCTCTGCTTGCTCTTCTCCCAGACCATGCTCCCCATGAGCTAGTTTGCAGCTCTGTGCCAGGCTGTGGCTGGAGAACTAATCTTGGGCTCCAGCTAATCCGGGGATCCTCCAAGCCCACACCTCCTCTCAGGCCCAACCCCTCGCCCACCTCACAGCCCATAGTCACCAGCAGTGCTACACTGGGCTGACACAGCAGCTTACACCTGGCTGCTGGCCACGCTGCCACTGTGGGGAGCCCACCAGCATGAAACTGCAATGTGACCAGTCCAACACAAGCCCTTGAGCTGCTCCCTTGGAGAAGGGGAGTTCTGTGCAGTTGTTTCCAGCATCTTCAGAGGAAGAGGGCTGCTTGAAATGGAACCAAGCAGCCCAGGCAGCCCAGGCAGCTGAAATGCACAGCACAGCACAAACCAGACAGCAGCTCAGGAGAGTCCCCCTGAAGAGCAGTTGTGCCCTGCAGTGCATCAGCTGTTTGCCCCCAGTCTGCTACTGTCCACCAGCTCCCTGAGTGCTTTCTGAGCCATTAATGACACTGAGGACGATTGGTCCCAGCGTCGAGAACGCGTTGAGTATCTCTGCCACCTCCTTTGTTTCTAGGTTCTCTGCCCCCCTTCACCTTCCTTTTGCTGCTGGCATGCTTGGAAGAGGCCCTTCTCAGTGTCTTTCACATCTGCTGGCTCCAGCAGTGCTGAGCTTTGCTTTCCATTCCTGAAAGCTCAGGCAAAGGCTCGAAGTCCACCGCAGGTAGCCTGTCCCTGCTTCCACCACCTCTTCGGGAGCCCTCCTGCGCTCCTCCCCGAAGCACTGCTCTTACACCGAGCAAGCTGGGCCGTGGCCAAGGTGCTGCTATTTCAGTGGATCTAGGATGAAAAGGAAGGAAAAACTGCAGCCCAGTCTATCCAGGGGGAATCCAGGGTGAAATTCCACCCTTCCCAAAACATCTAAGCTGCGCGCACAGGGCAGAGCCATTTTAAGAGCAACAATGCCCCCTGCCTGTCTCCATCCCAGCGCTTTCTTCCCATTCCTTTGAACCTTCCAGCTGCAGATCACTTGATTTAGGTCAGTCCTCTCTCTCTAACTGCAGCTAGGACATGCAGTTCCAGGGGTAGGGGAGAGGGGTCTTTCAATGCTGGATGCTGCTTCAACATGGAACAGATTAAGGGTGGCTTCACTCAAGTCTGTGCCTGAACCAGGGCTTGGTCATGGCCATGTCAGGTCACTTCCAGCGACCCACATCCTCAGGAGCATCCTCAGGAGCATCTAGCATTCTGTTTTCAGTTTTCTGATCCATACCTTTAAGATCCCTTCCAACCCCTAACATTCTTTGATTCTGTGATTCTGTGATACTGGTAACAACTTCTTGCCTCTCCTTTCAGTTTCTTCACCTTTTCCAAGCTCCCACTGTGCTAGAGAGAGCTTGAGGAGGGGAGATTGAGACTAGAGGCTAGGAAGAAATTCCTTCCAGTGAGAGTGGGGGAGACACTGGAACAGGTTGCCCTGTGGATGTCCCCTCCCTGGAGGTGTTCAAGGCCAGGTTGGATGAGGCCTTGAGCAACCTGGGCTGGTGGGAGGTGTCCCTGCCCATGGCACAGGGCTTGGAACTGGATGATCCTTAAGGTGCCTTGCAACACAAACCATTCTGGGATTCCATGAATCTGTGAATATTGCCCAGATCATCCCTTTGACTTCACCAGGATGCTCCACATTTTCTTGCACCTTGTCTTGACTGAGTCCAACTGGACAGAACAAGCAAAGCTGGAGGAGCAGCAGGCCATGGCGCCAAAGGAGGCCTGTTGGGCTGGAGAGGCACTGTGGAGTGAGAAGGATGTGCTCAGGTTCCCCATGGGCACTGGGGTTGCCTGAGTACCCTTGGCTGTGAAGAGCACTAGGAGAACCTGTCCACAGAGGAGATCACAGAAATCAGAGCAACATTCAGGTTGGAAAAGACCCTCAGCATCCCCAAGTCCAACCCAGAACCCTACTCTGCAAGGGTCACCCCTAAACCATAGCCCCAAGCACCACATCCAAACCACCTTTAAACACATGCAGGGTTGGTGACTAAACTGCCTCCCTGAGCAGCACATTCCAATGCCTGAATACTCTTGCTGCGAAAAGATGTTTCCTAATATCCAGTCTAAACCTATCCAGTGGCAGCTTGAGGCCATTCCCCCTTGTTCTATCACTAATTACCTGGGAGACCAGCACCAACCTCTCCAGAAGGTCTTTTCAGGTAGTTGTAGACAGCAGTGAGGTCTCCCTCAGCCTCCTCTGTTTCACACCAACCATCCCCAGCTCCTTCAGTTGCTCTTCATCAGATTTATTCTCCAGGCCCTTCCCCAGCGTCCTTCCCCTCCTCTGCACTCCCTCCAGCCCCTCCACACCTCTCTTGTATTGAGGTGCCCATAACTGGACACAACACTCAAGGTGTGGCCACACCAGAGCTGAGTAAAGATCGTTGTGACTCAGTGGAGCAGGGCAGCAGAGCTGCCAAACCCACGGCAGGCAAAGGTCTGGGGCAGGGTGGCAGACACCCCTGAGGCAGAGGAAACCATGGTTTGGGAAGCTGGCAGGCAGGCCTGGGCAGCACAGGGAGGGAAAGGTTTGGGGCAGTGAGTCACGGCTGAAGCCAGCGCCGGGGCCAGGCCGTCAGGCGGCCAGCGGCGGCGGCGTGGCGGCGGCGTGTCAGCGGCGCGGGCCATGTGCATTCGCTTAGGCCCTGCAGATGAGGTCACCGCAGCCGGCTCGGGGCGGCTGTGCCACGCTGGCGAGCTCCGGTTGGCTTTGCATGTGCCATGGATTAAGGGCGTGCACAGAGATGCCCCCACCGGCAGCTCCATGCCGACTCGGCCGCTCCGCCTGCGCCCCGGGAAGCTTCGCCGCCGGGACGGGGCAGCCTCATCCGGGGGTGGTAAGGCAGCTGAGGAGGTGGCACCAACCGGGTTGCCCATGGTTCAAGCACGACGAGAACCCGTCCCATGCCTTATCTGCCTTCCATCTTGGGTATGCCTTCTCCAGGACCACAGCCTCCCATGCTCCTCTCCTAGGCTGGAGCTTGCCGGGCTCGGCGATGGCTGCTTGACAGAAGTGGCTCATTAGGAGGTTTCGCAAGCGGCTCCCTGTGACTGCGTTAAGCGGCCTGCATCATCTGGTTTGACTTTGCTGGATTTGTCTGCGTTCAATATATTTCTCCAAGGGTCCCAGCTCAGGCCTCATTGACGTCAATGGGAGTCGGTCCATTCCCTTCAGTGAGAGCGAGAGCTGTCCCTTGGTGCTCGTTTCTGAGCTGCCTCATTTCAGTGCCCTTCTCCTCACACCCTCCTACCTTTCCCATCCCTTCGGCATGGCTGGCAGCTCCGGCCTGTCCCTTCTGGCTGACCCCCTAGAGGGTCCTGTCCCAAACTCAGTCCTTTTTCCCTCACTCTCGTTTGTTGCTCATGATGCATCTTCATTTTCTGAGCACCTTCAGCATCTTCATTTTCTGAGCACCTTCAGCATCGTCATTTTCTGAGCACCTTCAGCATCCTCGGCAACCTTGCCCTTTCCTCAGCATAGACAGAGCAAGTTGGGTTGGTTGGCCTCCCCACCAGGACAGTACCTCCTTTTGCACCCTGACAGCACAGAAGGCTTTCCCTTTCCTTCCTGCATTAGCTCCTCAGTGATCACTCCTCAGCCTAACTCAGACCTCTGCCTGGGTGACTATCAAAGAGCAAGGCCGGAAAGTCCTAGAGCTGGGTTTCAACACCACCCCCTGCTCAGGATCCCCACGGAGGTTTCAGATAAACCCTTTCAATTCTTTACTCCCTCCTGCAAACCCGGGGGTTGTGTTCCCCTCTCCCCAGTGTTTTGTGTTGGGTTTGGTTTGTTGGGGTTTTTTTTTGATGGTGAGATGTCCTCACAACCCTTTGAAGACCACTACTAAATCTCGTGCAGAGAACTTGACATCCCCCAAGCCCTTCTGAGGGAGCACCATTGCTGCTTCTGAAACACTTCAAAAGTGGACAAGCAAAGATGCAAACCATGAGCTGATCACCCAGCAGATAAACCTTTCAGCATGTCCCTGGGCTGCCAGAGAAGAGCCAGGGCAACACACGCCAGGCAGGCATTGTTTTAAGCCCTTTCCTTGAGTACTCACCAACGATGCTGGGGAGAGGATCCTGCACCAGGCAGCTCCGTGGTGTGACACCACACCCCGCTTAAGCTCACACGTTCATCCTGGAGCCAAACTGTCTGCCTGATCCGTGTTATGCTAAGGAAGATCTTGAGTTAATGAGATTTTCAGAGAAGACCCATCTCATGGAAGAGAGGGGTGGGAGGGAGGAAAAACAAAGAAAGAAGGAATGACCAAACTCTTCTCCTTCCACATCCCAGCTGGGCTTGGCTGGAGCTGGCTCCAATTATGTTGGTGGAGCCCAGCACTTCATGAGCTTCTGAGGCTGCCACAGCATCTCCCAGTGCCAGAGACATGCTCTCAGGCAAAGCAGGAACCAGATGGGCTAAACGTGGCA
This sequence comes from Picus viridis, assembly GCA_033816785.1. Lineage (NCBI taxonomy): Eukaryota > Metazoa > Chordata > Aves > Piciformes > Picidae > Picus > Picus viridis. Next base: position 2,515,857 of record CM066594.1, read on the forward strand.
TCCCCCACCTCCCTGTGGCAGGCACAGTCTGAGAGAAGGGGATCCTTTTTGTCAGCAACAGAGCCTCTGCTGAAAGGGAGCAGGCGTCCTGTGAGCCTCAGCAGTGAGGAGAGAATGGCAGAGCACTGCAGCAGCAGTCAAGACATGGTCTGTCCCACTGGTGCACAACCAGAGGCAACTCAGCCCAGCCTCAGAAGCAACCCTATATCCCAAAGGATTCAGATGAGGAGAGAAAATGCTTCAAAGCTGGTGGTGGTGTCCCAGGTCCCCCTGCACAGGGTCTCCCTGAAGAAGTCCATCAGCTCTGCTCTGACCAAAGCACTCACACCCAGCTGCCAGCTCACAGCTTGCCCTGGGGAAGGAGCTGTCACAGCCAGGGCCAGCCAGCACTGCATCCCCTCAGCGCTCCACCTGCACAGCACCGGCACCAGGGACCGGCAGGGTATCGGGAGACATAGCGACACTGCTCTTGGACCAAGGAGGAACCAGGGACGTGAGGAAGAGGAAGGAGAGGAGAGGGAAAAGGTAGACACGGGCTTCCAGAGCCCTGCTCAGGTGGGAGCTGGGCAGAAATGGCAGCAAATCCACTATTTACGAGGAGTAAAGTGTTACAGAGCACAGCTGGGCCTGGACTGCCTTCAGCGACACCAGGGCCTGCCAAGCTCCTAATAAAACCCAAGGCAGGTTGACTTGAGCCCTCGTGGTGCTGCAGGGCGGCAGGCTGCCCCTCCTCACCTGGGGCCCACATGCGCCGGGACGCCAGGGCCAGCTTCCACGCTCCCTCACCACATCCAGGGCCTGCAGGGCTTCCCCAACCACCTCGGCAGCCCAGCCCAGGCGCGGGTCCCCGGCCCGGCTGCTCCCCCTTGGCCTCGGCAGCCCCACCTCGCCCACATGCCTGCCAGCCCCGGGCAGCCCTGGAGCGCGCCCACGCTCTGTTGTTGTTGGTTTTGGCTCGGCGGTAGCGGGCTGCTTCCAGCAAGAGTGGTATGAATAATTGCCCAATTAACTGGAGGAACTTCCAGATGTGTGTTTGCTTTCATACCCATCCAGCCCCCTCGGTCCCACGTGCCTAACGCGGCGGAGAGCGGTGGGGGTGGGAGAGCCGAGGTCCCGCTCCCTCGCTCGCTCGCCGGGGCGGTGGCGGCGTGGGCAGGGCTCGCCTGCCGCCTGGCTCCGCTCCCCTCTCTCTCCCTCCCCTCCCCTCTCCACCTCCCTCCCGCTCTCGAAATGGGGAAATGGTCTTTTTCTTTTTTTTAACGACCCCAGGGGAGAGGGAAATGTGCCCTGCCCGCCAGAGCCTGCCAAAAGGCGAGCGAGCGGAGAGGAAAGCTGATCCCATGTTATGATTTTTATCAGGTGCACACACAGTGAACCCTCTTAAGGCAGGTATTTTTGGCCATTCCCCCCCCTCTCCACCCCTCCCTTTTCCCATGGAATAATCTCACACTCAGCAGAGGTTTTATTATCAGCCAAGCTGTGTTCACCCCGCCGAGTGCACCGCAGCAATTCAAGACCTCAGCTCCTCTCTGTTACCAGAGGGGTCCAGCCCTGGCACTGCCACCCATCCACCTCACACCCACTGAGGAAGGGGAGGCTCTCCAGGATCCGGGCACGGATTGTGACCTGGTGGGCACAGAGTGTGTGGAACTCAGTCGACAGAATAAGGCCAAGAGGTAGCTCAGACCCCACAGGTGACATGAACTTCCCTCACTCCCACCCTCAAGGGGTGGCTTTTGTCTCCTCAAGATTGGCACCTGAATGTCTAAGCTCCACTGAAGAGAAAAAGAAGCAGCGTCAGAGCAACCTGCTCCATCCCATAGTGCTTAAGATAAATGAGCTGATTCACCCGCGGGGGGGGGCTTCAGTCTCTGCCCACCGCACAGCACAGATGGAGCTTGCAGGACAGAACTGCAGCAGATGGCAAACTTCGAGGCAGCTCTGTGAGGGGAAGCGATGCCATCCAAAACACGCACTCCGCACGACTGAAGCAGCTCCAGCTCAAGGCATCCTCCCAGACCAAAACCTCAGCCTTGGGACCCGTCAGACATGCCCAGAAATAACAGCAGCTAGGGGTGAGGACTCCAGAAGTGGCATCAGCTTGGTGCTGTGGGCATCGCACAGCTCCTTGTGTCATTCAGCTCCGGAGGTTTTAGGCTGAACCTTTGGATGGCAGCTAGCAGAGAGCAGCTGGGACTTGGGCACCAACACAGGCACAGCCAGAACATCTCCCTTAGCACCAGCACGTGGCTGCACCTACGGCAGCGTGGAAGCAGAAGGCTCTTAAGACCTGGCCTCTTACGGCCTCTTAAGACTCTTCACCCGGCAGCAAGGAGTGAACCCAAAGCAGGACCAAGTGCCACATGATCCTTCCCCGCTGTAGGCAGAGCAGCTGGCTTGCCGCAGGCCAAGCCAACAGCTCTCCAGCTAAGCAGCTTCACAGGGAAAGTGCTCCCGAGGCTGGCAAAGTGGCTCAGGCAAGGCTCTGCTTCCTCATGCTCTGAACGGGGACAACTGCACGGGGCAGACAGCCAAGCTCCAAGTACCTTCAGCAGATGAATGAGAAGGATTTCCTGAGAGAAGCTGGACAGCAAACACTAACGTTTGGGTGATCAGCAAACAGCCTGGAGTCAAAAGCACTTTGCCGTGCTCCATTTGCATATCACACATCGCCCTGCCGGGGGGATGAAGTCCCGTTGCTCACAAATCTCTCTTCAGGCACTGGAAACGTCACTGCTGCCAGGAATTACTTTCCCTTGCCCCTTAGATTGCTCATCAAGTGCAGCCCACATACGGCAACGATGATTCAGCCATCCCCTTCTCAGCACAGCACATTTCCAGGTCAAACTGGCGGGTTGTTTGCTTCAGGCAGGGCAGGAGCCTGGTTGCTGGGAAGCAGCTGACCTGCTGGAATGACTTCCTTTAGGACTTATTCACAGTTCCTGTGCTTGACCTACTACACATGGGGCAGCTCCTGCAGGCTGGCATTTGTCCTTCCACAAGAGGACGAGGTGTTGAGGAGGAAGGAGGAGGTGCCACACCTATGAGGATCCTGGGGTGCCTTAAGAAGAGTGTGTCCAGAAGATCGAGAGAGTTTCTCCTCCCCCTCTACTCTGCCCTAGTGAGGCCACACCTGGAATATTGCATCCAGTTTTGGGCTCCCCAGTTCAAGAGGGACAGGGATCTGCTGGAGAGAGTCCAAGGGAGAGCTACAAGGATGATGAAGGGACTGCAGCACTGCCTGGGGGGAGAGGCTGAGAGCCCTGGGGGGGCTGAGTCTGCAGAGGAGAAGGCTGAGAGGGGATTTAATAAGTGTTTAGAAATATCTGAGGGCTGGGGGTCAAGAGGGAGGGGACAGGCTCTGCTCAGTTGCACCCTGGGATAGGACAAGGGGCAATGGATGGAAAATGCAGCACCGGAGGTTGCACCTCAACATGAGGAGGAACTTCTTCACTGTGAAGGTCCCAGAGCCCTGGAGCAGGCTGCCCAGAGAGGTTGTGGAGTCTCCTTCTCTGGAAACTTTCAAGACCCATCTGGATGTGTTCCTGTGCAACCTGTGCTGGATTCTCTGGTCTTGCTCTGGCAGGAGATTTAGACTCGATGATCTTTGGAGGTCCTTTCCAACCCCTAACCACCTATGACCCTGTGAGGAGCATGAGGAAAGCAGCTTCTGAGATCCTGTCCTGAGCAGTGAGGCTGTCCAGGACCAGAAACAATTAAGAGGGGGAATCTGCTAAAGGCCCAAAGGGAGAGACAACTTTGTGTTTGCTAAGGACCACGAGGGCTGAGCTCTGTCCTGGGCACTGCTGTCTCACCTGGCCGGACACGCACGGGACAGGAGGGCTGAGCCTGCCCGCCCACGGCGCTGCTGTCAGAGGGCAGAGGAAGTTTTGGGCCAGGCAGCACTTCGCAGGGGTGGAAGGACTGCAGCCATCACCCTCCCCACCACCCCCAGGACTCTAAGTGGGCCATAAATGTTTTCAGCGTGGCACTTTACCAAGCATGAGCCATAAATTACGGTCCCGTGCCGATAATAAGCTAGGTAATAGCCTCACTTTTGTGTCCTGCCAACTGCACAAAAGGTGGCAGAGGGGAGGGAGGGAGCGGGGGGGGGGAGATGCCTATTAGCACCAGGCTGGGTTTTACACGCGATGGAAAGTGTTTGTTCAGCTGGAAGTGAGCGCAGGCCTGAACCCGAGAGCTCACACTAATGAAAACAGAGTGTGCCGAGAGGTGAGGGGCACAGCGCGGGCTGCGGCTCCAGCCTGCGGCGCAGGTGCAAGGGCTGCCAGGAGCAGGGCCGGGGCACAGCACCCACCAAGCTCTGGCTCCACGTCACACCTTTGGGGAACGCTGCTTGCAGGCTCTGCTTGGCCCCAGAGCACAATGCAGGCAGGCCTGAGAGCAGCCAGTGCCATGGAGCTGGGCGCCAAGCCCACTGCGTAGGCTGAGCTAGGGACCTGCCCTGGCCGTCTGTCTGGCACAGCCACAGGCCCCTGGGCACCACAGCCTTTACTCATCCTTCACCCAGCTGGGCTCAGCCTGTTCTCAGGTCTCCAGGAAGCAAAGCCATGCGACTGGGGCACTTCTGCTATGAGAACAGGCTGAGGAAGCTCAGGTTGTTCAGCCAGGAGAAGGGAAGGCTCCAGAGGGACCTTAGAGCTGCCTTCCAATACCTGAAGGGGTCCTACAGGAGGGCTGCAGAGGGACTTCTCATGAGGGTGCCTAGAAATAGGGCAAAGGAGAATGATTTGAAGCTCAGGGAGGGTATGTTTAGACTGGATCTTAGGAAGAAGTTCTTCAGTACAAGGGTGGTTAAACTGCAACAGGTTGCCCAGGGAGGTTGTGGATGTCCCCTCCATGGAGGTGTGCAAGGCCAGGCTGGATGAAGCCTTGAGCAGCCAAATCTTATTGAGCGGTATCCCTGCCCATGGGAGTGAGGTTGGAGTAGATGATCTCCAGGGTCCCTTCCAACCTGAGCCGTTCTAGGATTCCATGATGATGAAGATGGTGACTGGGGTTTGCTTTTGCACTTGCTTGTCCAGCCACCGCTGCAGTGAACTCTGCAGGCCCTGTATTGCTTCCCTCCGTCATGCTCCATGGTAAATGCACCCATGAGGCAGAGCCAGCTGGGCAGGCAGAGGCACAACACTGTGAGCACATCCCTGCCCCAAACACCAGACCCTGCATTCCCTGGTGAAATCCAAGGAGTGCCTTGAGAAGAGGCAGTGCTGTGCTTGGGCTGGTGCAGAGGAGTGCTGGAGAGGCAGGAAGGGACATCAAGGACAGCACAGAGCATAGATTGAACAACACTGAGTTACCCATTCACATCTGTAGTATGTGACTCACCAACAGCCCCTGGAGCTTACACAACACACCTGCACTTGAGCATAAACCAAACTCCTTCAAAACCACCCTCTCAGGAAAGGCCCTGGGAAAATAAACCATTCACTGAAACCCAAGAGGTCAGCAGGGAGGCACTCCTTGGGTGGAGGCAAAGTGCCACGTGCAAGGTCCCTCTGTAATGAGCTCTCTTCCTCCAGACAGTCAGCAGCAGGCAAGAGTGCCCCAAAGGTGCCCAACAGCCAGAGGGATCTCTGTGGACCTGACCTTTGCAGCGTGGCTCTGAGGATAAGGACCTGGGAGTCCTGGCAGGCAACAGTGTGACCATGAGCCAGCAGTGTGCCCTTGTGGCCAAGAAGGCCACTGGCATCCTGGGGTGCATCATGAAGTGTGGCCAGCAGGTCGAGGGAGGTTCTCCTCCCACTCTGCCCTAGTGAGGACACATCTGGATTATTATGCCCAGCTGTGGGCTCCCCAGTTCAAGAAGAACAGGGACTTGCTGGAGAGAATAGAGCAAAGGGCCACAAAGATGCTGAGGGGCATGGAATATGATCTGGATGAGGGCATTGAGTCCATCATCAGTAAATTTGCAGACAACACCAAGCTGGGGGCAGGAGTTGATCTGTTGGAGGGCAGAGAGGCTTTGCAGAGGGACCTCGACAGGCTGGACAGATGGGCAGAGGCCAAGGGAAGGAGATTGAACACATCCAAGTGCCAGGTCCTGCACATTGGCCACAGCAACCCCAGGCAGTGCTACAGGCTGGGGGCAGAGTGGCTGAGAGCAGCCAGGCAGAGAGGGACCTGGGGGTGCTGGTCAATGGTAGGCTGAACATGAGCCTGCAGTGTGCCCAAGCCAAGAAGGCCAATGGCATCCTGGCCTGCATCAGGAACAGTGTGGCCAGCAGGAGCAGGGAAGTCATTCTGCCCCTGTACACTGCACTGGTTAGGCCACACCTTGAGTCCTGTGTCCAGTTCTGGGCCCCTCAGTTTAGGAAGGAGGTTGACTTGCTGGAACGTGTCCAGAGAAGGGCAACAAAGCTGGGGAGGGGTCTGGAGCACAGCCCTGTGAGGAGAGGCTGAGGGAGCTGGGGTTGCTTAGCCTGGAGAAGAGGAGGCTCAGGGGAGACCTTCTTGCTCTCTACAACTCCCTGAAGGGAGGTTGTAGCCAGGTGGAGTTTGGGCTCTTCTCCCAGGCAGCCAGTACCAGAACAAGAGGACACAGTCTCAAGCTGTGCCGGGGGAGGTTTAGGCTGGAGGTTAGGAAGAAATTCTACACAGAGAGAGTGATTGCCCATTGGAATGTGCTGCCCAGGAAGGTGGTGGAGTCACCATCACTGGAGGTGTTTAGGAGGAGACTTGATAGGCTGCTTGGTTGCATGGTTTAGTTGATTAGCTGGGTTGGATAACAGGTTGGACATGATGATCTCGCAGATCTCTTCCAACCTGGTTTATTCTAGTCTAGTCTAGTCTAGTCTGGTCTAGTCTGGTCTTGTCTATCTCTGATGAGGAGAGGCTGAGAGCAACAAGGCTGTTTAGTCTGGAGAAGAGCAGCCTGAGGGGGATCTCATCAATGCTGATCATTACTTCAAGGGTGGGTGTCAGGAGGATGGGACCAGGCTTTTATCAGGGGTGCCCAGTGACAAGACACAAACTTGAACATAAGAAGTTCCATATAAACATGAGGAGGAACTTCTTAAACATAAGAACTCTGGATCAGGCCATCCAGAGAAGTTGAAGAGTTTCCTTCTCTGCAGACTTTCAAGGCCCACCTGGATGTGTTCCTGTGCGACCTGCCCTAAGTGATTCTGCTTTGCAGGGGTTAGCCTTAATGGTTTCCAGAGGTCCCTTCCAACCCCTACCATCCTATGATTCTGTGACCCTACCAGGTATCAAATGCAACAGCAGAACTTGCAGCCAAAGCTGGATGCTACGAGGCAGTCATCTCACACTGAAATACCTGATGCTGAGTGTACTACATGTGTCACCATGCAGCTATGTCCTGCTCCCCTCATGGAGGAGAGGGATTGAAGGCATCCAGAAGAGAGGCTGATAATTCCCTCCTAACAACCTGCCTCCATGTCCATGCCCAGAGGATCCCCTGGCAGCAAAGCCAACCCACCCTGTGGTGCTCATGGCACCCCTAGAAGGCAGAGGGTACCATAGGTGGGGAGAGAGAAGGGACAAAGGAACAGGAAGAGCTGGCTGCAACCTGTCCATCCAAACAGAAAACATGGGATCAGCAGAGCACTTCTTGGAATCACAGAGGAATGCAAGGCTGCTCTCACACCGGTGTCCTCTTCAGTGTCATGGAAACATCCACCAGAATTCTCCCAGCTTTGCCTTCAGCCTCACACTTCCTGCCAGGAGGAACATCAGAAGCTCATCGCGAGGGGCAGGAGCAGGTGTGGCTGCTGCAGAAGGTGATGCAGGGCACTGGGCAGGCCTGCGGTGGAGGCGCTGGGACTCGATGAGGAGGGCTGGGCTCGTTCTCCGCCGGCAGTTCCCCGCCTCTGCCACAGGAGGTCGCACTTTGCCGGCCTTACCAGCGGCCCAATGCCGGCAGCCCTGCCCCGACGGCGCCGCTCTGGGACCAGCTCTAGCAGCCCGGCTCAGACCCTTCCGGGTACCCTGACATCCCCTGCGCATCCTCTGCCCACCCTCCCGCCGCTCTCCTGCCTGCCCTACCAGTGCCAGCCTCCTCTCCAAGGCTGCCGGCCACCCACACAGACAGCTCTGCGGCGTGATAGCACCTCTCCTGTGAGGACAGACTGAGGGAGTTGGGGCTGTTCAGGCTGGAGAAGAGAAGGCTCCCAGGTGACCTCATTGTGGCCTTCCAGGATCTGAAGGGGGCTACAGGAAGGCTGGGGAGGGACTGCTCAGGGTATCAGGTAGTGATAGGACTAGGGGGAACGGAATGAAGCTGGAGGTGGGGAGATTCAGGCTAGATGTGAGGAAGAAGTTGTTCCCCATGAGAGTGGTGAAGCCCTGGAATGGGTTGTCCAGGGAGGTGGTTGAGGCCCCGTCCCTGGAGGTGTTTAAGCCCAGGCTGGATGAGGCTCTGGGCAGCCTGATCTAGTGTGGGGTGTCCCTGCCCATGGCAGGGGGGTGGCACTAGATGATCCTTGTGGTCCCTTCCAACCCTGACTGATACTATGATACTATGATCCCACCCAGCCAGCCTTTCCTTCTTTTCCTCTCCTTGCATTCATGTCCCTTCCCAGCCCAGCCTTCCAGACCCTCCATCGCCCCTGCCAAAACAACTCCAGTACACCCAGTGCCTAAGCCATAACTCCAGCCTGGTTCCACAAGCAGATTAAGAGATCACAGAATCGCAGAACTGTCAGGGTTGGAAGGGACCTCGAGGATCAGCCAGTTCCAACCCCCCTGCCATGGGCAGGGACACTTCACACTAGAGCAGGTTGCTCACAGCCACATCCAGCCTGGCTGCAAACACCTCCAGGCAGGAGGCTTCTACCACCTCCCTGGAGGTTTTCAAGGGTTTAGAATGATAGAATTGTGTGGGTTGGAAAAGGCCTCAATGCTGACTAATATTTCAAGGGCAGGAGGATGGGACCAGGCTTTGTGGTACCCAGTGACAGGACAAGGGGCAATGAGCACAAACTTGAACATCAGAAGTTCCATCTAAACATCAGGAAGAACTTCTGCACTTTAAGGGTGGTGGAGCCAGGAGGAGGCTGCCCAGAGCCTCCCAGAGCTACCCAGAGGTGGAATCTCCATCTCTGGACACATTCAAGGCCTGCCTGGACATATTCCTCTGTGACCTTCTTTAGGTGAATCTGCTTTGACAAGGGGTTGGACTCAATGACCTCCAGAGGTCCCTTCCAACCCCCACCATTCTGTGACCCTGTGACTCTTATGGCCATGTAGTCTCCAAGGTTTAAGCAGAACAGAATCCATTCTGTGTCCATCATCTGCCATTCTTTCATCCTCTGCTAGCCCACAGGCTGCTGCCTCTTTTTATCCTGCCCTCACACAACCTCCCCTTCTGACTTCACCTCTGGGCAGGGCTCTGGACACCATCTCCTGCAGCACCTGGGTTACTGGACTGGCAAAACCACTGCCCAATGCAGAGACTTTGCTGACAGGAGTGTCACTGTTAGACTCCTAAAGCATCTCTTGATGGTGCACTGCTGAGGATCAGCACAGGAGTCTGGAGAGAGCCTTCAGTTTCTGACCACCAAGAACAAGGATTTGGCTGAGGGGTAGGTTCAGTTCAAATCAGGGTTCCCAATCCTGAAACCCACCCCCGTGCCTGGGCTGGCTGTTCTAAAGCCTGCCAAGCCCTAGCTCTGCTCACACAAGTTGAAGACCTTCTTCCTGCTTCCCTGAAGCAACATGGCAATGCCAGCCCTGCTTGGGCCACCAGGAGCCAGACCACACAGGACCCACACACTGCAGTGCAAGGATGGTGGAAATACTGAAGGCAGATGGAATATTTCCATCCTCCCACTTCATCTTATCAAACACTGCCCACACTTATCTCTGTTCTCACAGCTCCCCATCTACTCTCACTCTCTTCTCACCCTGCTTTACTCACAAACACAACTTCATGTAGCACAGGGAAGATCATCCTTTCCACGAGTGTAAGTGGCATAGAATCACAGAACTGTTTGGGTTGGAAAAATCCTCCCAGAGCAGCCAGTCCAACCAGCCACCCAACCCCACCATGGCCACTAAACCATGACCCCCAAGTGCCATGGGCACACAGGGCTCTGGAACACCTCCAGGCATGGGGACTCCACCACCTCCCTGGGCAGCCTCTTCCAATCCCTGACCACTCTTGCAGCAAAGACATTTTGCCTCCTCTCCAACCTGATCCTCCCCTGGCACAATTTCAGGCCATTGCCTCTCCTCCTAACACCTGAGACTAGGCAGAAGAAACCAAGCCCACCTCACTCCAGCCTCCTTTTGGGTAGTGTCCATCTAGGACCCTGTGGAACCAAACACAAAGGAATGTAAAAAAAACCCCTAAAACCTTTCCAGCTGACATTTGGATAAAGAAATGACTTCTCAGGGCAGCTTCTGGAAATGGCTGTCATGTGCTTCCACCACAGGATAACCTTCACCTCCACAGCAGGATCAGCCAGTCACAAGAAGGCCTGAAGGAAGTGCAGATTATCAGAGCTGCTTAGTGCTTCCAAGCAGCTGAGCTCAGCTGTGCTTTGAATCAGAGACTGCCCTGCCCTGCCCTCTGAAGCACTGCCCACAGCCAGAGGCAGGGCACCCAGCACTGCCTTCCACTCCAAGACCCTAATAAACTGTTTGTCCTCAGCATGATTCATAGATTCACAGAATTAAACAATGGGTTGGGTTGAAAGGCACCTCAAAGATCAGCCAGCTCTGACCCCCTGCCATGGGCAGGGACACCTCCCACCAGCACAGGCTGCTCAAGGCCTCATCCAGCCTGGCCATCAACACCTCCAGGGAGGAGGCAGCCGCAGCCTCCCTGGGCAACCTGTGACAGTCTCTCCCCACCCTCACTGCAAATTTCCTCCTCATCTCCAGTCTCAATCTCCCCTCTCCCAGCTCAAAGCCCTTGCCCCTCATCCTGGCACTCCCAGCATTTGGCAGAAGTCCCTCCCCAGCTTTCCTGGAGCCCCGCAGGTACTGGAAGGCTGCTCTGAGGTCTCCCTGGAGCCTTCTCTTCTCCAGGCTGAACAGCCCCAGGTCACTCAGCCTGTCCCCGCAGGGGAACTTCTCCATCCTCCGATCATCTTTGTGGCCTCCTCTGGCCCCTCTGCAGCAGCTCCAGGTCCTTCTTGTGCTGGGGGCTCAGAGCTGGCGGCAGTGCTGCAGGTGGGCTCTGAGCAGAGCAGAGGGGCAGAATCCCCTCCCTGTGCTGCTGCTCTCCCTGCTCTGGCTGCAGCTCAGCACTCAGCTGCCTCTGGGCTGCCAGGGACCACTGCTGGCTCCTGGGGACTTTGTCACCAACTGACCCCCGCAAGGCCTTCTCCTCAGGGCTGCTCTCCAGCCACTTCTCGCCCAGCCTGGATTTGTGCTGGGGATTGCCCTGACTCAGGTGCAGGACCTTGGCCTTGTTGAACTTCATGAGGCTGGCTTGGCCCCTCCTCTCCAGCCTGTCCATGTCCCCCTGGATGGATCCCTTCCCTCCCCAGCTCTCCTGGAGCCCCTTCAGGTACTGGAAGGCTGCTCTGAGGTCTCCCCAGAGCCTTCATGAACAGCCCCAACTCTTGCTACCACGTCCACCTTGCTCCTGATCCCTGCCCTGCAGCTTTAAGGCAAATACAAGAAAAACCCTTCAGACCCTGTTTAAAATCCAGCTGCAAAGGCAACAACTCCTCTTTGTGGCTTACGTTTCATTGTCCTCTCTTCTCCTGCTTTCCTTGTGGCCCTCTGTGGTTTCTTTTAGGCTGCAAACCTAAGGGTTTGTTATCTGTTTGGCAAGAGCCTGCACTACCAAGCTGTGTACACTTACAACACCATATAAAAGATTAGTGCTTTATTGGTCACTTAAGCATTGCTAGTTAATAATCTTTAATGTGGCAGCTATTTATCCAGTCATAAACAGACCACTGCTGCCAAGGCAAGGCAAATAAACACTATGGAAGACCTTCATCTTTACAATGCACCCAGTTATGTCCTGGCCATTTCAGGGTCTGCCAACAAAAAAACCAGCCAACCCACCCAGCAGTCACATTGCTGCTGAGCACAGAACTAATCAGCTCTTTAAATGTTCTTATCTCGTGTTTGCACAGAGCTGTTTCCCTGAAGGCTCCGCAGGGCTGCTGCAGCACAGCCTCCGCTCCAGAGCCGCAAGCCCCAGGCCTCCTTACCCAAGGCTGCCCAACAGCCCTGCCTACAGCAGGGCTTGGTTTGGAGCACAAGCCCTACGAGCAGAGGCTGAGGGAGCTGGGGTCGCTTAGCCTGCAGAAGAGGAGGCTCAGGGGAGACCTTCTTGCTCTCTACAACTCCCTGAAGCCAGGTTGTAGCCAGGTGGGGGTTGGGCTCTTCTCCCAGGCAGCCAGCACCAGAACAAGAGGACACAGTCTCAAGCTGTGCCAGGGCGCTTTAGGCTGGAGGTGAGGAGAAAGTTCTTCACAGAGAGAGTTGTTAGCCACTGGAATGTGCTGCCCAGGGAGGTGGTGGAGTCACCATCACCGGAGGTGTTTAGGAAGAGACTGGATGGGGTGCTTGGTGCCATGGTTTAGTTGATTAGATGGTGTTGGGTGATAGGTTGGACTCCATGATCTCAAAGGTCTCTTCCAACCTGGTTAATTCTATTCTAGTGCCAGGGCTGCCCCTCATCACCACCCCTGTCACCCCTCACTGCCACCCCTCCACCCCACAACTGCTCACAGACCCCCACCACCCTTCACAGCCCATCACCCCCTGACCCTTCGCCATCCCCCCATCGCCCCTCAAAGCCCGTTACTCCTCACAGACCCCCATCACCCTTCACCCTTACTCAACCCATCACCCTTCACTGCCCCTCAACATTGCACCACACCTCTCTACCCGCTTCACAGCCCTAACCCAAACCTCCACCATAACCCCTCACCACTTTTCATAGCCCTCACTGCCCCTTGACCTCATTGCACCCTCAACCCTCCAGAGCCCCCTGCCACCGCTCACCGCCCCCCGACCCTTCAAGCTCTGCCGTTACCCCGCAAATCCCCGGGACCCCTCACTGCTTCCCGTTACCCCGCAAAACGCGCCGGGACCCCGAAAATCCCCCCGTTAACCAGCAAACCCCACCGGCACCTCTCATCGCTTGCCGGTACCCCGAAACCCCGCCGGCACCCCTCGCCGTTCCCTGGGACCCCGCCGGGACCCCTCACCGCCCCCGCCCCGCTCGCGCCCGCGCCGAGCCTCAACGCCGGGGCTCCGCGCACGTGCCCGCGCCGCGCGGCGCAGCGCCTGCGCGCCCCCGCCCCGCGCCGGCAGCCTGCCCTGTGCGCATGCGCCGGGCGCCGCTCCGAGCCCCGGTCCCGCCCGAGGCGGCCTGACAGGCGCGGCGGCGGCGGCGGCGGCTTCGGTAAGGGCGGGATGCCGCGGGCGCGCCCACGCCGGCAGCGGGGCCGGCTTGGGGATGGGATACAGTGCCGGGCGGCGGGGCCTTCCTGACGAGCAGCCGGGCAGGACCGGGAGGGGGCCTGCCCCGACCCTGGCCTTCGCCGGGCCCCCTTTGGGGGCTCCGCTCTGGGACTCGGTGCTGGGCCGCGGGGCCGACGTGTCCGGGGAGGAGCTACCAGGGGAGGGGTGGGATGGGATGGGATGGGATGCGTGTCCCCTGTGGGAGCTGTCGGTGGCCGGAGGCGCTGTCGCCGTCCCCTCCGCTGCCAGCCGGCCCCGGGAGGTTCTGGGTTTAGCCCCTTAGGCGGTGCCTGTGCGCGGAGCCTCCCGGGGGCGGTTAAAGGGCCTGGGGGTCTCTTGGCACCACCGAGCCGCTTGAGGCTGCGCTGCGCCCTCGGGTGTGGGACGGAACCTGCCGGGGGCTGGGGCCTGGATGGGTCCTCTGCTTACTGGGGATGCTCGGCCAGGCACTCGCCGTGCTCAGCTGCTCCCGGTGGCAGGGGCAGCTCAGGGGCAGCTGAAGAGCTCCAAACCCACAGCTCGTGTCCTCCGTGTTCCTGACCATTCCAAATGTCTTATCACGTAAAATGGTGTTAGGAGTTGATTGTATTTGTCCAGGCACTGCTCTTGGATGTGTCCGTGGGGCACATCCTTGGTGGCTGATGCTGCTGGGCTGATGAGGCTGGCATCTCAACACGGGGGTTAGGCAACCTGCCAGAACTTGCCAAAATGTTCCTCAGCCTCTCTGGGCTTTGACCGGAACGACCGAGTGGCTACAGAATGCTTTGGCTGGCTCCAGCCCCAGGAGGTGGCTGGGGGCAGGAGGGAGGATGGCACCTGGCAGGTGCCGTGGGAGGCTCTGCATCAAGCTGTGGTATCTGAAAGATTTGCATCCCTCGTGTTGAATTCCTGCAGGAAGCTGCAGCATCTGAAAGCTTTTCTGGCTTGCAGGAAATCCCAGTATGATTGTCAGGACAGCCAGGAATACCCAGAGCACAGAAATGACATGGATTGCATCTAGGGCTCTGTGTTACCAGAAAAGGGAATTCCCTGTAGGTAGAATTGCCTTCTTTATGCAATCTTTAGCAGTTAGACTGTGTTGCAGGAGACTTAGGTCATCACCCTCTACAACTCCCTCAAAGGAGGTTGGAGCCAGGTGGGAGTTGGGTTCTTCTCCCATTCAACAATTGACAAGACAAGAGGAAATAGCCTCAAGTTGTGCCGAGGGGGGTTCAGACTGAACTTCACGTAATCACCAAGGTTGGAAGAGACCTCAAAGATCATCAAGTCCAACCTGTCACCGCAGACCTCATGACTAAACCATGGCACCAAGTGCCACGTCCAGTCCCCTCTTGAACACCTCCAGGGATGGAGACTCCACCACCTCCCTGGGCAGCACATTCCAATGGCTAACGATTAGGAACGATTTCTTCCCAGCAAGGGTTCTCAGGCACTGGAATAGACTGCCCAGGGAGGTGGTGGAGTCCCCATTCCCGAAGGCGTTTAAAAGCTCTACAGTTGTGGCGCTGAAGGATGTGGTTTAGTGGCAGTGGCTTAGCAGCAGCGAGCTCTGGGTGACCTATTGGACCTTTATTGTCTCAAAGGTCTCTTCCAAGCTCAGCAGTTCTACGATTTTTGCAGGAACAGCGCTGAGCACTGGAATCCCAGGACTCCGGCAGCGTTTTGTGTTAGCCCTTTCTTGCTGCCGAGCAGTACATGATCCCTCTGTGCTTTGTCACGTGCAGAATGGCCGGGGATAGCGTTACACGGTAATTAGCTCCTGGGAATCTTTGTGCTGAGTGCCTTCGCTGTCGTTAGGCTTTGAAGGATTGCAGGTGTTCCTGCAGCTGAAGTTTGACTGCAAGGGGAGGCAGCTTTCTGCTTCTCCTTTTTATTTTGCTGTTAATAATTAAAGGCTGCCAGGTAAATATTTCTACGAGGTTGTCTGGGCACCTCTCACCTCTGCTCTTCCCTTTCACTGTGACCTTTGTTTTCTTCCTTTGGATGCCTTGGCTTCTTCTTTCTGTTAAATCATGAGAGAGTGCTCTTCCCCTGACCAGCCTTCCCACTGGGCCTGCTAAAAAAAGCTATTCCTGCACTCAGATCACCCTGTCCATAAATCCAGGGCAGGCAAGCACAGCCAGCCAGCCCATGCTGCACGTGTCCCTCACCATCTCCAACACCAAGGTTATTGCAATCTGATAATGCTGTCCTGGCATTTGTTTAGATCCTTCGGTGCTGAAGCTGGGCAGAGTTAGTGACTAGCAAATTACAGGCAACAGAGCATGGATTTAGTCCTTGTTATTCTTCTAACTCTTTAGAAGGCACCCTGCCCTGCAAGGCTGGGGAGGCCATGAAAGAAGCTGCTTGTGTTGGGCTGCCTGGATGCCTGCTCAGAAGAAGAGGGATGGATGCTAATGCTCCAAATAAAGAAACTGCACTCATGATCTGAAAGGAAAACAAAAAATAGCTGTTTATATTCCATCTGCACACAGCCCTGAACTGTGCTGGAGAACTTAAGTGTCTTGGGAAGGTCTGCGTGGTCAGGCAGCTCTTAATGTGGGGGTCAGTTGCAATATCGTGACGCATGTGGCTGAAGTGGGACTTGAGCCCATCATCAGTAAATTTGCAGACAGCACCAAGCTGGGGGCAGGAGTTGATCTGCTGGAGGGTAGAGAGGCTT
Organism: Picus viridis; assembly: GCA_033816785.1. Lineage (NCBI taxonomy): Eukaryota > Metazoa > Chordata > Aves > Piciformes > Picidae > Picus > Picus viridis. The sequence continues at coordinate 2,531,938 of CM066594.1, forward strand.
TGCAGAGGGACCTTGCCAGGCTGGATAGATGGGGAGAATCCAACAGCATGAGATTGAACACATCCAAGTGCCAGGTTCTGCACATTGGCCACAGCAACCCCAGGCAGTGCTACAGGCTGGGGTCAGAGTGGCTGAGAGCAGCCAGGCAGAGAGGGACCTGGGGGTGCTGGTCGATGGTAGGCTGAACATGAGCCTGCAGTGTGCCCAGGCAGCCAAGAGGGCCAATGGCGTCCTGGCCTGCATCAGGAACAGTGTGGCCAGCAGGAGCAGGGAGGTCATTCTGCCCCTGTACACTGCACTGGTTAGGCCACACCTTGAGTCCTGTGTCCAGTTCTGGGCCCCTCAGCTGAGGAAGGATGTTGACTTGCTGGAAGGTGTCCAGAGAAGGGCAACAAAGCTGGTGAGGGGTTTGGAGCACAGCCCTGTGAGGAGAGGCTGAGGGAGCTGGGGTTGCTGAGCCTGGAGACGAGGAGACTCAGGGGCGACCTTGTTGCTCTCTCCAACTCCCTGAAGGGAGGTTGTGGACAGGTGGGGGCTGGTCTCTTCTCCCAGGCAGCCAGTACCAGAACAAGAGGACACAGTCTCAAGCTGCACCAGGGGAGGTTTAGACTGGCTGTTAGGAAGAAGTTCTATACAGAGAGAGTGATTGCCCATTGGAATGGTCTGCCCAGGGAGGTGGTGGAGTCACCATCATTGGAGGTGTTCAGGAGGAGACTTGATGGGGTGCTTGGTGCCATGGGTTAGTTGTTTGGGTGGGTTGGATTGGTTGATGGGTTGGACGCGATGATCTTGAAGGTCTCTTCCAACCTGGTGTAATGTATTGTATTGTATTGTATTCATGGTGGGGGGGGGTTGTCCAAGCAGTGCTTGTCTTTAGCCATTAACTCCTTTAGCACTTGGCCAGGCAGGCACACAACCTTTCTGATATAAAAATAGACCTAATTGCACTGCATTTGTGGTCAACTTGCTTGGAGTGGTGTGCACTGGTGGGAGCACGTGCTGGAGGGGTCCAGCTGTGAGAGCAGCTGCTGGGAACTCTCTGAGGGCAGTGTACGAAGCGCTGGTGTCTGTGCTCCTCGCAGGTAGATTCTTGGATTCATAGTGTGCTTTGGGTTGGAAGGGACCTTAGACATCATCCACTTCCAATCCCCTGCCATGGGCAGGGACACCTCCCACTAAACCAGGTTGCTCAAGGCTTCATCCAACCTGGCTTTCAACGCTTCCACGGCTCTCTGATAAACCTGTTCCAGTGCCTCGTGGAGAAGAATTTCCTCCTCAGGCAACAAGGCTGGTGAGAGGCCTTGAGCACAAGCCCTGTGAGGAGAGGCTGAGGGAGCTGGGGTTGCTTAGCCTGGAGAAGAGGAGGCTCAGGGCAGATGTTACTGCTCTCTACAACTCCCTGAAGAGAGGTTGTAGCCAGGAGGGAGTTGGTCTCTTCTCTCAAGCAACCAACACCAGAACCAGAGGACACAGTCTCAAGCTGTGCCAGGGGAGGTTTGGGCTGGAGGTGAGGAGAAAGTTCTTCACAAAGAGAGTTGTTGGCCATTGGAAGGTGGTGCCCAGGGAGGTGGTGGAGTCCCCATCCCTGGAGGTGTTCAAGAGGGGCTTGGATGTGGCACTTGGTGCCATGGTTTAGTCAGGAGGTCTGTGGTGAGAGGTTGGACTTGATCTTTGAGGTCTCTTCCAACCTTGGTGATTCTGTGATCTAAATCCAGCTTCTCCCAGTTTGAAGCCATTCCCCCTCATGCTGTTACTGCATGCCTTGGTGTAGCTCATGGCTTGGAGAGGCTGTGGCTGTCTGCAGGACAGCACATGTGGCCTTGAGACAAGCTGTGTTGTCTCCAGGAAGCAGCTTGCCTGCTCTTTCTCACCGCAGTGCCAACCTTGGCAGGCTGCAGCCAAGGGTTCCTGTCAGCTGAGGTCTTGTTATGCTGTGGCCAAGCTCCCTTAGTCTGGGGCCCTGCACCCACTGCAGTTTGGGGTGCTCAGTGTCCCAGCAGCTTGGTGAATGGACAGGTGAAGAGTAGCCCAGAGTAGGAACCAAACTCTTCAGGGAGGAAATTCCTGGACTTGCTGTTGTCATACTGGATCACCCAAACTGTTGAGGAGGTATAACCAGACACTGGTGAAACTGGTGGGTGGCAGTGGGTGGAAGAGGTTCAGGAGGTCTGTGGTGAGTGGTGTTGTCCTGCTGATAGAGCCATGGACGTTGCCATTGTCTGGGAAATCCTTGGCAAGCAACTCTTAGACACCGGAGAAGGTCGAACCTCTGATTGTGTGTTCTGCTCCTAAGGATCTGGGTGTTCCCATCCATGCTGTCAGCTGCTGTGCTGGCCCTAAAGAGACTCTGAACAGCTGAGAAAGAAAACATGGTTACAGCTACTCCTGTGGAGGAGGATGACATAGGAGGGAAGGAAACAAATCTCTGTTCAACATGAACAGCTGCAGACGTCGTGGCAAATAGAATAGAACAGCATAAACCAGGTTGGAAGAGACCTTCGAGATCATCATGTCCAACTTATCATCCAACACCACCTCATCAACTAAACCATGCAACCAAGCAGCCTATCAACTCTCCTCCTAAATACCTCCCATGATGGTGACTCCACCACCTCCCTGGGCAGCACATTCCAATGGCCAATCACTCTCTCTGTGTAGAATTTCTTCCTCACCTCCAGCCTAAGCCTCCCCTGGCGCAGCTTGAGACTGTGTCCTCTTGTTCTGGTTGCCTGGGAGAAGAGCCCAACCCCCACCTGGCTACAACCACCCTGCAGGGAGTTGCAGAGAACAAGAAGGTCTCCCCTGAGCCTCCTCTTCTGCAGGCTAAGCAACCCCAGCTCCCTCAGCCTCTCCTCACAGGGCTGTGCTCCAGACCCCTCCCCAGCTTTGTTGCCCTTCTCTGGACACATTCCAGCAAGTCAACATCCTTCCTGAACTGAGGGGCCCAGAACTGGACACAGGACTCAAGAGCAGTTCTGTCATCTCCCTCAGCTTGTGCGGGGCACCTGATACTGTTCTCCACAGCAGCCTGGTCTCTAAATTGGGAAGATTCGATGGGTGGAGCCCACAGTGGGTAAGGAATTGGCTGGATGGAGCACTCAAATTGCTGTCTTGATGTGTAAGTGGAGACCAGTGATGAGTGATGTTCCTCAGGGGTCAGCACTGGGACCAGTGCTGTTTAACATCTTCATCAGCCACATGGAGAGTGGGATGGAGGCACCCACAGCAGGTTTGCAGATGGCACCAGGCTGTGTGGTGGGGTCAGTATGCTGGAGGGCAGGGATCCATCCAGAGGGACCTGGACAGGCTGGAGAGCTGGGCACAAGCCAAGCTCAGGAAGTTCAACAAGGCCAAGTGCAAGGTCCTGCACCTCGGTCGCCGCAATCCCAAGCACACATCCGGACTGGCTGAGGAGTGGCTGCAGAGCAGTCTGGAGGAGAAGGCCTTGGGGGTGCTGGGTGCTGAGAAGCTCAATGTGAGCCAGCACCGAGCGCTGCCAGCCCAGCCCCAGCCTGTCCTGGTCCCCAGCAGCGTGGGCAGCAGGTGGAGGGAGGGGGTTCTGCAGGGACCTGTTGGAATGGGGCCAAAGAAGGCCACAAAGATGATCAGGGGCTGGAGAACCTCCCCTATGGGGACAGGCTGTCTCCATAGGCCCCCACGGACCCAAGCCTGGAAGTGTTGAAAGCCAGGTTGGATGAGGCCTTGAGCAAGCTGGTTTAGTGGGAGGTGTCCCTGCCCATGGCAGGGGGTTGGAACAACCCCTGTGGGGCTGTTCAGCCTGGAGAAGAGAAGACTCCAGGGAGACCTTAGAACAGCCTTCCAATATTTGAAAAGACCTGGAAAGGGACTTATTGCAAAGGCATGGAGTGACAGGGTGAGGGGGAATGGTTTAAAGCTAGAAGAAGCTGGATTTAGATGAGACATGAGGAGGAAATTCTTCCCCATGAGGGTGGGGAGACCCTGGCACAGGTTGCCCAGGGAAGTTGTGGCTGCCTCCTCCATGGAGGTGTTGAAGGCCAGGTTGGATGAGGCCTTGAGCAACCTGGGCTGGTGGGAGGTGTCCCTGCCTATGGCATGGGAGTTGGAACTGGATGATGTTTAAGGTCCCTTCCAAGCCAAACCATGCAGTGATTCCATGAATTAGCAGAGTGGGGGAGATTTCTTCTTTCTCCCCATTTGGAAGAGAGCAGGGGGAAGCACAGCCAGCCTTGGGGGAAATTGTGCTGGCTGTTCTGCATCACTGCAGCAGGGATTTTCAGTCATTTTTAATACGTCCTGCAAACCAGGTTTGCTACTTAAACACAGTTTTCTTCTGGTTTGGGGTGAAGGTGGCAAGGAATGAGCCTCTCTTCAGTTTTATTGGTGTCCCTTGTCCTTTTTCTAAGATGTAGGACTGAAAGTTCCTGATCCACAGCTTTGATAATGTTGCCCATCCAGTATCCCCTCACAGGGCTCTGCATTGTAGCATTTTCCCCCATTTGGGAGCCATTAACCATTTCTTTCCCCTTCTGGTTTTCAACAAGAGCCTTTGGTTTGATTTTTTCCAGCCTTTTACCTTGTTTGGGCTTTGTTGGTTTCTTTTGTACCTCTCTTAATGATCAGCAGAGCTCACAGACCAGCAGTGACTGAGCAGGAGAAGTGCTTGTGCCTTGGCAGGGCATGGGAAGGAGTTCACTTCAATATCTTTATCAATGGCCTGGACAAGGAGATCAAGGCACCCTCAGTAAGTTTGCAGGTGACACTAAAATGAGATGACCTGCCTGGTATGAAGGCTCTGCAGTGGGATCTGACCAGGCTGGATCCATGGTTGAGGCCAATGGGATGAGGTTCAACAAGGCCAAGTGTTGAGTCCTGTACTTGGGGCACAGCAACCCCAGGAAGGCTCCAGGCTAGGGGCAGAGTGGCTGCAAAGTGCCCAGCAGAGAAGGCCCTGGGGGTGCTGGGTGCCAGCAGCTGGAGAGGAGCCAGGGGGTGCCCAGGGGGGCAAGAAGGGCAGCAGCAGCCTGGCCTGGAGCAGCAGTGGGGTGGCAGCAGGAGCAGGGCAGGGATTGTGCCCCTGGACTGAGCTCTGGTGAAGGCCACACCTTGAGTACTGGGTTCAGTTCTGGGCCTCTCAGTCCAAGAAGGACATTGAGAGGCTGGAGCAGGTCCAGAGAAGGGCAACAGAGCTGGGGAAGGGTCTGGAGAAGAGGGCTCTGACACCTGGGGGTGTTGAGCCTGGAGAAGAGGAGGCTGAGGGGAGTCCTCCTTGCTCTCTGCAGCTCCCTGAAAGGAGAACATAAAAACCCAGTGGGGAGCAGCCGATTAATCCCTTGTTGTTGGTGGTAAACTGGTATTGGAACATTATCCAGACTGGTGCTGGTGGAGCCCAGCTGGTGCTGTGAAGAGCGCCCAGGGCAAGGCATCAGGAGATCGAACTGCATTTAAGCTCATTAAAGCAATCCATCGAGCTGTGCTGGCGCCAGAGGGCAGCAGCCCATCCAGATTGCTCCTCTGCAAAGCTGAAGTGGTTGTGCTCAGCTCGATCCCGCACTGAGTGGAGTGATTAATGCTGCCTCTGATTCACATCATCCCAGAATGGGTTGGGTTGAAAGGGACCTCAAAGATCAGCCAGTTCCAACCCCCTGCCATGGGCAGGGACACCTCCCACCAGCACAGGTTGCTCAGGGCTTCATCCAGCTTGGCCTGGAACACCTCCAGGGAGGGGTCATCCACAGCTTCCCTGGGCAACCTGTTCCAGTGTCTCCCCACCCTAACTGGAAAGAATTTCTTCCCAATCTCCAGTCTCAATCTCTCCTCTTCCAACTCCAAGTCATTGTCCCTTGTCATCTCACTACAAAAGTCCCTCCCCAGCTGAGGAACCTGGGGTTGTTCAGTCTGGAGAAGAGGAGGCTGAGGGGAGGCCCCATGGCTTTCTACAGCTCTCTGAAGGGAGGTTAGAGCCAGGTGGGGCTTGGGCTCTTCTTCATAGTCTCAGACGATAGAGGGAGAGGCAGTGGCCTGAAATTGTGCCAGGGGAGGGTTAGGTTGGAGAGGAGGGAAAATCTGTTTGCTGCAAGAGTGGTCAGGGGTTGGAAGAGGCTGCCCAGGGAGGTGGGGGAGTCCCCATCCCTGGAGGTGTTCCACAACTGTGTGGCCATGGCACTTGGGGCCAGGGTTTAGTGGCCATGGTGGGGCTGGGTTGCTGGTTGGACTGGATGTTCTGGGAGGGCTTTTCCAACCCAAACAATTCCATGGTTCTCTTCTATGATGGGACTTTCTGTCACAGGCTCCTTCTCTGTGTCACTCCTTTGCTGACCCTCCAGCCTTCCATCTCTCCCCCTGTTCCACTCATTCCCTCATGGGAGGGCACAACCAGCCACAACCAGCTAGCCCTTCACTACTGACCAGCTTTTGCCTCCTCTTCCCACCAGCTGAAAGCTAAACATTGCTCTTTGTAAGGCTTCCAGAAGGGAGAGAGCTTGCCCAGGGTGAGGGAAGGGTGGAAGAAGTTTGGGAAGGAGTGGGAGGAGGAGAGGAAGGGTGGCTGCAGTTTTCCTCTGATGTCTTGAACTCTTCTCCTTTGGCCAGTAACTGCTCCCGTTTGAGGCCTGCTGGCTTCCAGCAGCTGCTGGCACAGTGACAGGAGCTCTGCACCACTGCACTGAAGCACACTGATTCTGTTGGGTTTGCAATCACAGTTAAGAGCTGGTCATGCTCTGACAACCTTGACAGTGCTCATTTGCTTGGCTGTCATTCTTCTTGCAGCCTCTGGAGCTCTGAAGCGTGTGAGCAGCCAGGCCTGCTTGCTGAGCCAGCAGATTTACCTCAGCCCGAGGAGGTACAGGTCTGTGAGCTGGACTCAAACCTTCTGACAGCCTGAGTTCCACCCTGTACCCAGGGACTTCAGCAAGCTGGCTGAGCAGCACGTGCTGCACAAGGCCATGGAATCACAGATGGGTTTGGGTTGGAAGGGAGCTCCAAGCTTATCCAGTTCCAAACCCCCTGCAGTCAGCAGGTCCACCTCCCACCACCCCAGGCTGCTCAAGGCCTCATCTAACCTGGCCGTGAACACCTCCTCCCTGGAGGCATCCACAAGCTCCCTGGGCAGACTGTTCCAGTCTCTCCCCAGCCTCACTGCAAAGAATTTCTTCCTCCTCTCCAATCTCAAATCTCCTCTCTCCCAGCTCAAAGCCATCCTGACCCTCATCCTGGCACTCCCAGCCCTTGTCCAAAGTCTGTCCCCAGCTCCCCTGGAGCCCCTTCAGGTACTGGAAGGCTGCTCTGAGCTCTCCCTGGAGCCTTCTGCAGGCTGAACAGTCTCAACTCTCCCAGCCTGTCCCCATGGAGGAGCCTCTCCAGCCCTCTGATCATCTTCATGGCCTCCCTTGGACCTTCTCCAGCAGCTCCAGATCCTTGTGCTGGGGGGCCCAGAACTGGAGACAGTGCTGCAAGGGGGTCTCAGCAGAGCAGAGGGGCAGAATCCCCTCTCTTATCCTGCTGCTCCCACACTGCCTTTGCTGCAGCCCAGGGGTGCACTGGGTGCAGGCATGGTGCCTGCTGGGACAGCTGTACCATAAGCCTGGAGTCAACTGACAGATCTCATGAGCTTGTGTTTTGAGCAGCTAGAGGCCAGAACCTGTTTGCTCAGCTCCTGGTGCTGGGGCAGTGGTGTTAGGTGTTGAGCTCTCACTGGTGGTGGCAGCAGGCCCTCTAGAGGGGGGTTCCATCATTGGCTTTTCTGCAAGGTCAGCACCACACAAATAAGAAGCTTCATGAAGGTGTTTTGAGATGACTTCAGCCTGTACCACAGTCACAGCATCATGGAACGGTTTGGGTTGGAAGATCATCCAGTTCCAACCCCCTGCCATGGGCAGGGACACCTCCCACCAGCACAGGTTGTTCAAGGCCTCATCCAACTTGGCTTTGAACACCTCCAGGGAGGGGACATCCACAGCCTCCCTGGGCAACCTGTTCCAGTCTCTCCCCACCCTCACTGCAAAGAATTTCTTCCTCCAGTCTCAATCTCTCCTCTTCCAGCTCAAAGCCATTGTTCCTCGTCCTGTTACTCCAACCCCTTGTCCAAAGTCCCTTCCCAGCTCTCCTGGAGCCCTTCAGGCACTGGAAGACTGCTCTAAGGTCTCCCTGGAGCTTTCTCTTCTCCAGGCTGAACAGCCCCAACTCTCCCAGCCTGTGCCCATAAGGGAGGTGCTGGATTTCAGCCCTGTACTCACACTTGTTCAGGCACCAACCTGACAGGCTGCACAGCTGCACATCTTTGTTATCCAGTGGACAAGAGAAATGGTACCAGATGAGCAAGCTCATCTCAGTGGCTGTGGGGCCACACAAGTCCTACTCCCACCAGCATGGAGAGATGACTAAGAACAGGTGGCTGTGACTAGCAGGAGGTCAGCATTTTCCTGTCCCCGGTCACACAGAGCAGTGGAAGCTGCCTGGTGGTGTAGATGAGAGTCGCTGCTCCAGAGGGCTCGGAAGGGAGATTACAGACTGGTCAGGCTTGGCAGGGAGTGGGTTTGGAGTCACAGGCTTCTAGGAAAACTTCCTTGGTGTGAGGGCTCTGGAGGCCTGGAGCAGGCTGCCCAGAGAGGCTGTGGAGTCTCCTTCTCTGAAGACTCGCAAGCCCCACCCGGATGTGTTCCCGGGTGAGCTGCCCTCGGCGGTCCTGTTCTGCGGGGAGGTTGGACTCGATATCCGGAGGTCCCTTTGGGGTGGGATAATGCCCATCCTGAAAACAAAGAGGGGAGAGCTTGCCAGCGCTTTGCCCTCCCTGCAGGGCATTTTCCCCCTGGGAAACTGAGTCTGTTCCACTCCCCTCTCCCTGCCCAGCTAGGCTATAAAAAGGAAGGCATTGGGGTCATTAGTTGTCCTTTTGGTTCCTGCCTCTCCTGGATGAGAGCTACTGCAGCTGCCTTCCTGCTCCTCTGCCATGTGGTTGGGCCTGATCCTTCTCCCTGCTGCCTCCATGCCTCTTCAGAGAGAGAGAGACTGGTTTTGTATTCTTGTTCCTTTTTCCCCCTCCCATCCATCCTTGTTCCTTGCCCTTGTGAACCTTACCTGTTATTGATACATATATATTGTTTAAAGAAAACTCTTGACCTCTCTACTTCCAAGCAGACTCCAAATTACTGCTTGGTGGATTTGCTCCTTCCCTTTCCTTTTTTTCCTCTCTGTTGGGAGGGAGGAGGTGGGGAGCAGGGGAGAGATTCTCAGCCTTGCCCCCATCTGAGCTCTTAACTCCCAGTTAAGGCTCAAACCACTACACCCTTCCAACCCCTACCTTTGAGAAGTCAACATACAGAGATCCATGCCTCAGCTGTGACCTTCAGCTGGGGGGATGCACTTCCCGTGGAGATGTCCTCAGCTGTTGCTGGCCATTGCTGAGTTACTTCATTGTGAGTTACAGAGCAGAAGGAAGCAGCAACTTCCTTTGAGTGACTTTGCCGCAGAGGAGAGTTCTGGCCTTGCAGGAACAAGTTGGTGTAGCCGCTCCTGAAGGAGATGGGAGGTTGCCTCTTGCTGAAGCCTCTCTTTTCTGTTACTTTGTGTTTTGCAGGGGGAGCTGGGAGTCATTTAACGCCTGACTGAGGTCCCCAGTCCCCCTGCTATGCTTCTCCTGGCGCCATGGATGAGTACAGCCGCTTCGTGGACTGGGACAAAATGGACGCCGGTGCCCAGAGCCAGGATGCGAAGGAGCTGAGCTGCAGCGAGTTCCAGGAGCTGAAGCAGCTGGCCCGCCAGGGCTACTGGGCCAAGAGCCACTCCCTGAGAGCCAAAGCGTACCAGAGGCTGATCCGCGGCATCCCGTGCCGCACGGTGACGCCCGACGCCAGCGTCTACCGCGACATCGTGGGCAAGATCGTGGGCAGGCGCAGCAGCGGCTCCCTGCCCCTGCCCGAGTTCGTGGACGACAGCCTGGTCCCCACCTACTGCCTGAACGCCGAGGGCGTGGGGGCCGTGCGGAAGATCATCCTCTGCGTCGCCAACCAGTTCCCCGACATCTCCTTCTGCCCCGCGCTGCCCTCCGTCACCGCCCTGCTGCTGCACTACAGCAGGGACGAGGCCGAGTGCTTCGAGCAGGTCTGCCGCATCCTGGCCTGCAACGACCCCTCCAAGCGCCTCATCGACCAGACCTTCCTGGCCTTCGAGTCCTCCTGCATGACCTTCGGGGACCTGGTGAACAAGCACTGCCAGGCGGCCCACAAGCTGATGGTGGCGGTGTCGGAGGACGTGCTGGAGGTGTACTCGGACTGGCAGCGCTGGCTCTTCGGGGAGCTGCCCATGGCCTACGTCGCCAGGGTCTTCGACGTCTTCCTGGTGGAGGGCTACAAAGTCCTCTACAGGGTGGCCTTGGCCCTCCTCAAGTTCTTCCACAAGGTCCGAGGCGGGCAGCCCCTGGAGTCCGAGAGCATCCAGCAGGACATCCGAGCGTTCGTCAGGGACATCGCCAGCTCGGTGTCCCCCGAGCGGCTGCTGGAGAAGGCCTTCGCCATCCGCCTCTTCTCCCGCAAGGAGATCCAGCTGCTGCAGATGGCCAACGAGAAGGCTCTGCAGCAGAAGGGCATCACTGTCAAGCAGAAGAGGTAGGACTCCTGCCACGGGGGCTGAGCAACCCTGGGGGGTTTCCCAGCGGGACTGACCCTGGGTGCCTGGTGGGAAGCTCTGCTGGGACATGCTGGTGACTGTGCCCAGTGTGAGTGACCCAGCCAGCCCTGGTGCCTGGTGGGAAGCTCTGCTGGGACATGCTGGTGGCTCTGTTCAGTGTGAGTGACCCAGCCAGCCCTGCTGCCTGGTGGGAAGCTCTGCTGGGACATGCTGGTGGCTGTGCCCAGTGTGAGTGACCCAGCCAGCCCTGCTGCCTGGTGGGAAGCTCTGCTGGGACATGCTGGTGGCTGTGCCCAGTGTGAGTGACCCAGCCAGCCTTGGTGCCTGGTGGGAAGCTCTGCTGGGACATGCTGGTGGCTGTGCCCAGTGTGAGTGACCCAGCCAGCCCTGGTGCCTGGTGGGAAGCTCTGCTGGGACATGCTGGTGACTGTGCCCAGTGTGAGTGACCCAGCCAGCCCTGGTGCCTGGTGGGAAGCTCTGCTGGGACATGCTGGTGGCTGTGCCCAGTGTGAGTGACCCAGCCAGCCCTGGTGCCTGGTGGGAAGCTCTGCTGGGACATGCTGGTGACTGTGCCCAGTGTGAGTGACCCAGCCAGCCCTGGTGCCTGGTGGGAAGCTCTGCTGGGACATGCTGGTGGCTGTGCCCAGTGTGAGTGACCCAGCCAGCCCTGGTGCCTGGTGGGGAAGCTCTGCTGGGACATGCTGGTGGCTCTGTTCAGTGTGAGTGACCCAGCCAGCCCTGGTGCCTGGTGGGAAGCTCTGCTGGGACATGCTGGTGGCTGTGCCCAGTGTGAGTGACCCAGCCAGCCCTGCTGCCTGGTGGGAAGCTCTGCTGGGTCATGCTGGTGGCTGTGCCCAGTGTGAGTGACCCAGCCAGCCCTGGTGCCTGGTGGGAAGCTCTGCTGGGACATGCTGGTGGCTCTGCTGATGGGTTTTCTCTGTACACTGAAGTGTTGCTGTGGTTGCAATGAGAGCTGTGAGTGAATGCCAGGGAAACAAAGCAGTTTCCCATAGTTTGCTCAGTAATGAATTTCCAGTTACCTTTTACAGGCACACATTCACTGCAGGTGTTGTATCCCACAAGTGCCTTCACCAGCTGCTTGTGAGGCAAAGGGCCTTTTGCTTTAAGACATGGATGCATTTCTTGGAGGAAAAGCTCCCAGATGTCCACATTTCCTCCTTGACCAGGAGGTAGTTTGTATGAGATGTCCATGTGGTGCTGCCAGCTCAGCAGTTTCTTCCCTGCAAGTGGGCAAGCACTGGCTCAGCTGGGAGTGTTTTGCTGAGCTGGGGATATTTTACCAGAGCCAGGCAGAAATAAAGCCTTAGCTACAGGGTTACTTTTAAACTGAGCCTGCCTGCAAGGCTCCTCAAAGTCCAGAGTCATCAGTCACCATGGGTAGGAGTTGGCTTCTTTTGTGGTGGGGGCATGGGCCATCAGCAGCAATGATGTGCAGAGAAGAGGGAGGATCCTGACCCAAACCATAACTGCATAACTATAGAATGGTCTGGCTTGGAAGGGACCTCCAAAGGTCATCTAGTCCAACCCCTGCAGTCTGCAAGGACACCTCCAACTTGTCCAGCCTCACCTTAAATATCTCCTTAACTGCCTCCCTGGGCAAGCTGTTTGCAGTGTTCCTCCACCCTCATGGTGCAGAACTTGTGCCTCACATCCAAGCTAAATCTGCTCTGCTCTCATTTCAAACCACTGCCCTATCACTGCAGGCCTTTGGAAGCAGTCCTTCTGCAGCCCCTTCAGGTACTGGAAGGCTGCTCTGAGGTCTCCCTGGAGCCTTCTCTTCTCCATGCTGAACAGCCCCAACCCTCTCAGGCTGTCCTCCATAGGGGAGGTTCCTCAGCCCTCTGATTGCCTTTGTGGCCTCCTCTGGCCCCTCTGCAGCAGCTCCAGGTCCTTCTTGTGCTGGGGGCTCAGAGCTGGAGGCAGTGCTGCAGGTGAGGTCTGAGCAGAGCAGAGCAGAGGGGCAGAATCCCCTCCCTGTGCTGCTGCTCTCCCTGCTCTGGCTGCAGCTCAGCACTCAGCTGGCTCTGGGCTGCCAGGGACCATTGCTGGCTCCTGGGGACTTTGGCACCAACTGCCCCCCCCAAGGCCTCCTCCTCCTCAGGGCTTGCATTTGAGCCACTCCTTGGCCAGCCTGGATTTGTGCTTGGGGTATCCCCCAGCGTCATCCTGCTGTGGGCTCGCCTCAGGCTGGATCCCAGAGTGGCTGCTGGAGCAATGAGCATTTCTCCAGTGCTCCTTAGGACCTGGGGGGAGTTCTGTCCAGCTGTGCTTGGGGTTTGCAGGTAGGTGATGAATTATTTTCCAATCTGCAGGCAGATAGCAGAAAGAAAAAAAGAAGGGAAAAAAGGAACTATGAACCATTGGAACCTGTCTGTCTGTCTGGTGGTTGTTCTGGTGCTTGGCAGCTGGAATCAAACCTTGCTTTGTCTCTCTCCAGGCTGCTCTCAGTCACTGTGTGCTGGACCTAGGAACTCACTGATCTTTTCTGTCTTTTTTTTTGTTTGTTTGTCTCTCTCCTTACCCCTTCTTCTTCTTCTGTCCCTCCCACCCCCACTGCACCCCTCCTGTTTGCAGTGTTGCATCTCCCAAAGGTAGGTCAAACACTTGAGTCTCTGTGCTTTGCTCCTTCCCTCTGTCTTTGGCTGAGTGTTCTTCCTGGTGCTGGTGCTGGGGCAGGAGGAGCTGGGCAGCAAGCACAGCCTCTGGGTGCTGCTGGGTTAACACTGCTGCAGGGTTAGCTCAGGGGCTGTCAGGTGGGGGGCTGGGAGCCCAGCTGGATAGCACAGCACTGCCACACAGCCATGCAAGCCTCTGTTTTCATAGAGTCATAGAACTGTTTGGAAAAGCCCTCCAGGATCATCCAGTCCAACCAGCAAGCCAACCCTACCATGGCCACTAAACCCTGGCCCCAGGTGCCATGGCCACAGCTTTCTGCACCACCTCCAGAGACGGACTCCACCACCTCCCTGGGCAGCCTCTGCCAGTCCCTGACCACTCTGGCACCAAAGAAAATTTTCCTAATCTCCAGTCTGAACCTCTCCTTGCACAGTTTCAGGCCATTGCCTCTCCTTCTCTCCCCTGAGCCCAGGGAGCAGAGCCCAAGCCCCAGCTGGCTGCAGCCTCCTCTCAGGGAGCTGCAGAGAGCAAGGAGGTCTTCCTCAGCCTCCTCTGCTCCAGGCTCCACACCCCCAGCTCCCTCAGCTGCTCCTCCTCAGCCCTCTTCTCCAGACCCTTCCCCAGCTCTCTTGCCCTTCTCTGGCCCTGCTCCAGCCTCTCAATGTCCTTCTGGGAGTGAGGAGCCCAGAGCTGAGCCCAGGATTTGAGCTGTGGCCTCCCCAGTGCCCAGCACAGAGGCACAATCTCTGCCCTGCTCCTGCTGCCACCCCACTGCTGCTCCAGGCCAGGCTGCTGCTGCCCTTCTTGCCCCCTGGGCACCCCCTGGCTCCTCTCCAGCTGCTGGCACCCAGCACCCCCAGGGCCTTCTCTGCTGGGCACTTTGCAGCCATTCTGCCCCCAGCCTGGAGCCTTCCTTGGGTGTGGAGGACCCAGCCCTTGTCCTGGTTGAACCTCATCCCCTTGGCCTCAGCCGTGGCTCCAGCCTGGCCAGGGCCCTCTGCACAGCCTCCTGCCCTGCAGCAGAGCAGCTCTGCCACCCAGCTGGGTGCCATCTGCAGGCTGCCTGAGGCTGCCTCCATGCCCTCCCCAGCTCATCGCTGCAGACATCAGAGAGAGCTGTGCCCAGTGCTGAGCCCTGGGGAGCAGCACTGCTGAGTGGCCACCAGCTGGAGCTAACTCCATCCCCCACCACTCTCTGGGCCCAGCCAGCAGCCAGTTCTTAACCCAGAGTGGCAGAGAGCAGTGTCAACAGTGGGATGTGAGTCCTTTCTGCACCAGAAGAAAAAGTCTGAGCAGCTGCAGTAACAGACTGTCAGAAGTGCCAGGTGATGCCCCACAGCCACACCTGCTACAGATGTGAGATGCCCTCAGCTGCTGTTCTTCCTTGGAGGCTTTCTGCAGTTTGCTGGAATTGTGTTGCAGGGAGCCCAGCCTGGCACACTCCCCACAGCACCCTGGCTCTGTTCAGGCTGGGTTCTGTGGGGTTTTGAAGCAGGGAGGGAGTTTTGAGAGGCAGGAACTCAAGGCTGTTCCCCTGTGTCAAGGAGTGCAGAGTCACTCAGCCATGGAGCATTCATGCTTAATGAAGTCATTCATCAAGGCCTGGCCTGAAAAGCAAACCTTACAGAAGAGAGCCCAGTGGATTGTGATGCCTGATAAGCAGAGGACTTGGAAAGGAGACAGCTGCCCTGTGACTGTTAGCTGCCACAGCTGCATGAGGTTCATAGAATCACAGAACTGTCAGGGTGGGAAGGGAGCTCAAGGCTCAGCCACTTTCAACCCCCTGCCATGGCCAGGGACACCTCACACTGCAGCAGGTTGCTCACAGCCACCTCCAGCCTGGCTGCAAACACCTCCAGGCAGGAGGCTGCCACCACCTCCCTGGGCAGCCTGTGCCAGGCTCTCACCACCCTCCTGGGCAAAAACTTCTTCCTCACAGCCAATCCCATTTCTAGTTTTGCTCCATCCCCCCCAGTCCTATCCCTCCCTGACACCCTCAAAAGTCCCTCCCCAGCTTGCCTGGAGCCCCCTGCAGATCCTGGAAGGCCACAATGAGGTCTCCTGGGAGCCTTCTCCTCTCCAGCCTGCACAACCCCAACTCTCTCAGGCTGTGCTCAGAGCAGAGCAGCTCCAGCCCTCTGCTTCTCCTCATGGCCCTGCTCTGGACACCTTCCAGCACCTCCAGATCCTTCCTGGCACAGAGGCTCCAGAGCTGGACCCAGAGCTGCAGCTGTGGTCTCAGCAGAGTGGAGCAGAGGGGCAGAATCCCCTCCCTGGCCCTGCTGGCCACACTTCTCTTGCTGCAGCCCAGGCTCTGCTTGGCTCTCTGGGCTGCAAGTGCTCCCTGCTGGCTCCTGCTGAGCTTCTCCTCCCCCAGCACCCCCAAGGCCTTTTCTCCAGGGCTGCTCTCCACCCAGTCCCTGCCCAGCCTCTAGCAGTGCCTGGGATTGCCCTGCCCCAGCTGCAGGACCTTGCCCTTGGTCTTGTTGAAATTCATGAGGTTGTCATGGGCCCAGCTCTGCAGCCTGTCCAGGTCCCTCAAGCTTCTGCTCATGCCTTGGACAGTCCTCTGACCTTGTCTCAGATCATAGAATCCTAGAATGGCTTAGGTTGGAAGGGACCTCAGAGCTCATCTGCTGCAACCTCCCATTCATGGGCAGGGACACCTTCCACCAGTCCAGGCCCCATCCAGCCTGGCCCTGAACACCCCCAAGGAGGAGGCATCCACAGCCTCCCTGGGCAACCTGTTGCAGTGTCCCACCACCCTCAGTGGAGCAAGTTATTGCTAACTCCCAGTGCCAGTCCTGAGGATGTTTGTAAAGGGGATGTGCCACCAGCCAGGAAAAGCTGTAGACAGCTGAGCATCTGGGTAAGAAGGCCATTAAATCAGCACTTCAGAGTGGCCAGGAGAAGGAACAGGCAAAAGAAAGGGTGCATGGGGGCTGAGAGGAGCAGGGACTTCTGGTTAGTTGCCCAGACTGATCCCAGCAGAGTGAAGAATGCACAGGTCAGGGAGGCTGGCTTGGTTGAGTAAGCTTCAAACTGTTTGGATGTTTGTTACTACCTCTCAGCCTAATTATCATCATTGCTCTCCTCCAGAAGTCCACTGTAAGAAACTAGCTGACTGCCCTGGCTGCTCTTTAATTCCTCAGATGTGAGAAAAACCTAGTTTCTGATGAGCTGAAACCAAGGCTCTGCTCCCTGCTGCCACCAGTCTTTAGCTGCAGACCCGACAGGACCAGGAGATCTCAGCCCTAAAGTGAGGTTCTGAAGATGTGGGTTCAAGTCTTGGCTCATCCTCTGCTTCTTGGTCTCCCTGTGCCTCAGCTTGCTTTGTTGCACAAGCAGTGTCCCAGGCAGTGACACTGGAGGTTTTTAGCCCCCAAGCTGCAGCTTGCTTCAGTAGGAGTCCATGTAAGCTCCTTGCTGATTAAATAGAATCATAGAATGGTCTGGGTTGGAAGGGACCTCCAAAGGTCATCCAGTCCAAGCCCCCTGCACTCAGCAGGGACATCCTCCACCAGATCAGGTTGCCCAGAGCCCTGTCCAGCCTCACCTTGAATATCTCCAGGGCTGGGGCTTCAACCACCTCCCTGGGCAACCTGTTCCAGTGTTCCAGCAGCCTCCTGGTAAACATCTTGTTCCTAATACTTGCAGCAGTGAAGGTGCTGGCTTGGTTTATCTTGCTGGAGGAATCAGAGGCTCACAGAATGGGAGGGGTTGGAAGGGGCCTCTGGGGAGCATCCAGTCCAAACCCCCTGCCAGAGCAGGAGCACCCAGGGCACCTCACACAGGAACACATCGAGGTGGGGCTTCAAAGTCTCCAGACAAGGAGGCTCCACAACCTCTCTTGGCAGCCTGCTCCAGGCCTCCAGCAGCCTCACACTGAAGAAGCTTCTCCTCATGCTGAGGTTGAAGCAGTGATTTCCTTTTTAGCTGCCCCAAGGAGTCCCTTCATCAGAAGTGCTGCCAACACCTTTCAGAGAGCATTGCCCAGTGGCTCCAAGCCAGCACTGCTCTGAAGCCCAGCACTGCTCTGAAGCCCAGCACTGCTGGCTGCAGGGGGTTGGACAGGGTCACCTGTGAGGGTCCCCTCCAGCCCAATGCAATCTGTGAGGCTTCTACAGGCAAGAGCCAAACAGTGCAGCTTGTGTGGCTGAGGGAGTGAGCTCAGCTCTCCAGATAGGAGCAGACACACAGTACTGAGGGTCTCTGTGTGTCTCCAAGGAGCCAAGAGGAAAGGAATGTGTCATTGTCACACAAAACCCCCACCAGGAACTGGCAGATGCTTGCAGCTGAGCCCTTGCATGCAGAGCAAACTGCCTGCAGCTTCTCAATGAATGCCTGCCCAGCAGCTCAGTGTCTTGTGCAAGCTCCTTTGTCACCTCCACCATGGACTTGGCTGCCACTCCTGCATTTTAAGTCTTTAACATCAGCCATGGGTGCACTAACCACTGTTTAATCCCCAGGCTCAGAGGCTGTGTGCTGCTTTAACCTGAGAACTGAAGGCTGCTTGGGATGATGATGATGATGATGTTTAGCATTGTTGTTACCCTCAGGTGTTTCAAGGCCATGAATGAGTCCTTAGATGTGTACCAGCCCCCTCTGGGCACTGATGGGGGTTTGCTTTCCAGGGTGTCCTGAGTTCCTGTTTGCCAGGCCCTGCCTGTAACCACGAGCCTGGGAGCTCCTTGGGCTCTTAATGAAGTGGAAGTCAGTGGCAACGAGGTGGTTCCAAGAGGTGAACCTTGCCAAGAGCTTCAAATGTTTGCCTTGGAGTAAAAGTCTTAAGCTTGGTAAAAGTACTGATTGCCCTAGGCTTTCTGAGGGGGTTGGGGATTCTCCTAACTCCATCGTACAGGCAAGACCTCAGAGCGGGGAAAAGCACTCCCTGGGCCTTTCAGAGCCTGGCTGCTCCTTTGGGTGCTTAACACCACTGCCAGGAGGCTGCCTCAGGCAGCACACAGAATAGAATAGAATAGAATAGAATAGAATAGAATAGAATAGAATAGAATAGAATAGAATAGAATAGAATAGAATAGAATGACTAGGAGTAGAGCAGAGTAGAATAGAATAGAGCAGGATAGAATAGAACAGAATAGAGCAGAATAGAGCAGAGTAGAATAGAATAGACCAGAATAGAATAGACCAGAACAGAATAGAATAGAGCAAAGCAGAGCAGAATGGGATAGAACAGAGCAGAATAGAATAGAGCAGAACAGCATAGAGCAGAGCAGAGTAGAATAGAATAGAATAGGAACAGAACAGCATAGATCAAAGCAGAGCAGAATAGAATAGAATAGAGCAGGGTAGAATAGAATAGAGCAGAATAGAATAGACCAGAACAGAATAGAGCAAAGCAGAGCAGAATAGAGTAGAATAGAATAGAATAGAGCAAAGCAGAGCAGAATAGAGCAGAGTAGAATAGAGCAGAACAGCATAGAGCAAAGCAGAGCAGAATGGAGTAGAATAGAATAGAATAGAGCAAAGCAGAGCAGAATAGAGCAGAGTAGAATAGAGCAGAACAGCATAGAGCAGAATAGAATAGAATAGAATAGAATAGAATAGAATAGAATAGGAACAGAACAGCATAGATCAAAGCAGAGCAGAATAGAATAGAATAGAATAGAATAGAGCAGGGTAGAATAGAATAGACCAGAACAGCATAGAGCAAAGCAGAGCAGAATAGAGTAGAATAGAATAGAGCAGAACAGCATAGGGCAAAGCAGAGCAGAATAGAGCAGAGTAGAATAGAATAAACCAGAATAGAATAGACCAGAACAGAATAGAATAGAGCAAAGCAAAGAAGAGCAGAATAGAGTAGAATAGAATAGAATAGAGCAGAACAGCATAGAACAGAAAGAATAGAATAGAGCAGAACAGGATAGAGCAGAGTAGAACAGAGCAGAATAGAATAGAGCAGAACAGCATAGAGCAGAGCAGAGCAGAGCAGAGTAGAATAGAGCAGAGTAGAATAGAATAGAGCAGAACAGATCAGAATAGAGCAGAGCAGAATAGACTAGAAGAGAATTAGCCAGGTTGGAAAAGACCTTTGAACTTGATCTCTCTCAGGTCATAGCCATCCCAGCTGGCCTTCCATGCTGTCCTCTGCCTTTAAAGGAAGAGGAACTGCTCCAGGTATTCCAGGAAGGTCAGATCACTGCCTATGGAGGCCTGGGGTGTAGTTGGTTACCCTTCTAAGCCCCTGGGCTGGAGCTTTGAACCCACACCATATCTGCCAGGGTCTTTCAGAGTTCAGCTGCCTGTGTGTTGCTGCCCAGCAGTCCAAAGCCTGTTTTGTTGTGCCACTCTTGTTTCTGAGTGCTCTGTGTTGTGTTTCTCAGACAGAATGTGCACTTAGCAGTTCATGCTGAGAACTTCAAGTCTGAGATTGTCAGCGTGAAAGAGATGAGAGATATCTGGTCCTGGATCCCAGAGCGCTTTGCCCTTTGCCAGCCCCTCTTGCTTTTCACCACCTTGGAGCATGGCTGCAGTCTAAGCAGGTAAGGAGACCCTCTCCCCACTCCTCTCTGCTGCAGGGTGGGAAGTGTGGTAGTTTTAGGCTATGCCTTTAATATTTATTCACAGATCTTGGGCAGGCTGGACAGATGGGGAGAGTCCAAGGGCAGGAGATGGAACACATCCAAGTGCCAGGGGCTGTACTTTGGCCACAGCAACCCCAGGCAGTGCTACAGGCTGGGGTCAGAGTGGCTGAGAGCAGCCAGGCAGAGAGGGACCTAGGGGTACTGGTTGAGAGTAGGCTGAACATGAGCCAGCAGTGTGCCCAGGTGGCCTAGAAGGCCAAGGGCTTCCTGGCCTGCATCAGGAAGAGTGTGGCCAGCAGGAGCAGGGAGGTCATTGTGCCCTGTGCTCAGCACTGCTCAGGCCATACCTTGAGTCCTGTGTCCAGTTCTGGGCTCCTCAGTTTAGGAAAGATGTTGAGATGCTGGAAGGTGTCCAGAGAAGGGCAACAAGGCTGGGGAGGGGTCTGGAGCACAGCCCTGTGAGGAGAGGCTGAGGGAGCTGGGGTTGCTTAGCCTGCAGAAGAGGAGGCTCAGGGGAGACCTTCTTGCTCTCTGCAACTCCCTGAAGGGAGGTTGGAGCCAGGTGGGGGTTGGGCTCTTCTCCAAGGCAAGCAGCACCAGAACAAGAGGACACAGTCTCAAGCTGTGCCAGGGGAGGTTTAGGCTGGAGGTGAGGAGAAAGTTCTTCCCAGAAGGAAGAATTGGCCACTGGGATGTGCTGCCCAGGGAGGTGGTGGAGTCCCCATCCCTGGAGGTGTTTAGGAAGAGCCTGGATGAGGCACTTGGTGCCATGGTAGAGTTGATCAGATGGTGTTGGGGGGTAGTTTGGACTTGATGATCTTGAAGGTCTTTTCCAACCTGGTTAATTCTATTCCATTCTAAAATGTAAGCAAAAGGAGGGGTTCTTGTGCTGTCTGTTAATTGTAAATATCTGTAAATATTGTAAATCCTGTGTATTTTGTACATATTCACAGCTCACAGGATGTTAGAGGTTGGAAGGGACCTCTGGAGATCTTCCAGTCCAACCCCCCTGCCAGAGCAGGACCATAGAATCCAGCACAGGTTGCACAGGAACACTTCCAGATGGGTCTTGAAAGCCTCCAGAGAAGGAGACTCCACAACCTCTCTGGGCAGCCTGCTCCAGGGCTCTGGGACCCTCACAGTGAAGAAGCTCTTCAGACACAGCCACCAGCCCTCAGGGGACAGCTTGCTTGGGGAAAATCCTGTCAGAGGCCACTGTTGTGAGATGATCAGGGGTTGAAGCACCTCTGCTGCAAGGAGTTGGGGGTGTTCAGTCTGGAGAAGAGGAAGGCTGATAGCAGCCTTCCAGCACCTGAAGGGGCTGCAGGAAGGATGGAGAGAGGCTGTTTGCAAAGGCCTGCAGGGACAGGACCAGGGACAATGGCTTCAAACTAGAGAAGGGCAGATTTAGACTGGATATCAGGAAGAAGTTCTTCACCATGAGGGTGGTGGAGCACTGGAACAGGTTGCCCAGGGAGGTGGTTGAGGCTCCATCCCTGAAGATATTCAAGGTAAGACTCAATGGGGCCCTGGGCAGCCTGATCTAGTTGGGGATGTCCTGCTGACTGCAGAGGGTTTGGACTGGATGAGCTTTGGAGGTCCCTTCCAGCCTGCACCATTCTGTTAGAGGGGGCTTGGAGTTACTATGCAGAGGCACAGGAAGTTGAGCAGAGAGGAACTGCTTGGTAATATTCCTATACACTCCACTGCTCCTCCCAATGGGCTGGAGAAGGCATTGGCAGGAACCTGCTTGGTCTTCAGATGGCTTCTTGGGTTTTTCTGCTGTGCCATCAGACGTTGAGGGGGAAAGGAACTGGAGCTGGTGGGGCTCATTTGTGTGTGCTCTGCACTTCAGGTTCTACTCTCACAGTGAGGGCCACGAACCAACGCTGCTCCTCATCAAGACCACAGCAAAAGAGGTGAGTGAGGCAACAGACAGCTGATTCAGTGAGGGCTTAGGCAGTGCTGTAGTGCTGCATTGCAACACAGCTCGGGCTGGAAAGGGACCTGCCTTGCTGGGGGTGGGGGTTGTTTCCCTAACAATGCCTGCTGTAAATGGTTCCATTCGTGCCTGTGGGCTCTGCATTCTTGGCTAAACTGACTAAACTAGCTCTCAGTCAGCTATTCTCCTGCAAGTGATGTGGGATGAGGGGCTGGAGCCACTCAGTGAGCTCTTGGACAGGCTTTTAAAGGCAGAGTAGAGGGTGGGGCTGGGGAGTCGTGTTCAAGTCGTGATTCATGGAAGATATGTTGGTTTTCTCCAGCATGCAAGGAGAGAAAGTGGCAGGATTTAAATGGGATGAATAGTATTGGGCTACACAATGTGGAAACAAAAGCTTTAGCTTCATCTCTGTCCTCTGCTATGAGGACAGGCTGAGGCAGCTGGGGGTGTTCAGCCTGGAGAAGAGAAGACCCCAGGGAGACCTTAGAGCAGCCTTCCAGTACCTGAAGGGGACAACAAGAAGGCTGCAGAGGGACTGTTTGCAAAGGCCTGCAGGGACAGGGTGAGGAGCAATGGTTTGAAATGAGAGAAAAAGCAGATTTAGATTGGATGCTAGCTACAAGTTCTGCACCATGAGTGTGGTGGAACACTCTGCCCAGGGTGGTAGTTGAGGTCCCTGGAGATACTCAAGTCAGGCTTGACAAGGCTCTGAGCAACCTGATCTGGTGGAGGAGGTCCCTACTGCCTGCAGGGGGTTTGGACTAGATGACCTTTGCAAGTCCCTTCCAACCCAAACCATTCTATGATCTCAGTCTTGTCTGAAGAAAACCCAACCCAACCCAAAAGCAAACAGAGCTGTGAGAACCTGAGGGAGCTGGGATGAGAGCACAGGTGCTCCTGAGGAGCCCAGCTTCTCTGCTGCTTTCTCTGCTGCTTTATCCAAGGAGCCCTTCTTCTCTGCTCTGCTGTGTGTGAGCCAGTCTTGGGCAGCACAGTGTAAGAGCAGGAGCAGCACCTGCAGCCCAGGCTTTGTTCTGATGAAACACTGCAGAAAACAAAAAGCTTTCCCAGAGCCTCCACAGGAGGACACCAAGGTGCTTCCTGTGCTGGGGGTGGTTATCTGCACCACTGAGCATAGCCTCTAAAGGCTCTGTGATGAACACAGAGCTGTTCTTGTGGTGCTGCAGCAGGTACAAAGGTGCTGAGGGGCCTGGAACAGCTCTGGGAGCAGCAAAGGCTGAGAGCCCTGGGGCTGAGAGCCTGCAGAAGAGCAGCCCCAGAGGGGAGCTGAGCAATGCTCAGCAAGAGCTGAAGGAGCTGGGGGAGGCAAGAGGCTGGGGCCAGGCTCTGCTGAGTGGTGCCCAGGGACAGCACAAGGGGCAAGGGGCACAAAGTGGCGCCCAGGAGGTTGGAGCTGAGCAGGAGGAGAAAGTTGTTTAGGGTGAGGCTGCTGGAGGCCTGGAGCAGGCTGCCCAGAGAGGTTGTGGAGTCTCCTTATGTGGAGAGCTTCCAACCCCCCTGGGCACTGTGCTGCTGGGCAAGCTGCTGTGGGTGCCCTGCTGGAGCAGGGCTTGGGCTGGGGAGCTCCAGAGGTCCTTTCCAACCCCTCCCTGCTGGGATTCTGGGTTCTACTTAAGCTGCTGCAGGATGCCTGCCCATGAAGCAAGCCCATTTCCACTCTCCTTTCCATCCCCCTGCTGGTCACACTCCCAGCTGTTCCATGGCCCTGTGTGTGGTTTCTGGCCGTCCCAGTCTGCACTGACAGGCCAATGGCTTACAAAATGCTTGAGGTATCTGAAGGGAAGAAGGAAATGTTAGTAATTTTGGCCTAGGAGCTCTGCTTGTAATGCTGCTGGAGGCTAAGCAGCTTAGAACAATTCTGTTTCACCATAGTTTCTGGGGGGGGGAGGGAATAATGCAGGGCTGCTTTCATCTTCTTCTGACTGCTTCACTGTTTGCTCTGTGTCCACTTGGCAGGGAGGCTCTGATTCACAGACTGGTTTGGTTTGGAAGGGACCTTAAAGATCATCCAGTTCCAACCCCCTGCCATGGGCAGGGACACCTCCCACCAGCACAGCTTGCTCAAGGCCTCATCCAGCCTGGTCCTCAACACCTCCAGGCAGGAGGCAGCCACAGCCTCCCTGGGCAGCCTGTGCCAGTGTCTCCCCAGCCTCACTGCAGAGACTTTCTTCCTCCTCTCCACTCTCAATCTCCCCTCCTCCAGCTCAAAGCCATTGCTCCTTGTCCTGTCACTCCAAGCCCTTACCCAGAGTCCCTCCCCAGCTCTCTTGTGTGGAGCACTGCGTTGGAACATTTCTCTTTGAAGGCCTCAGAGATGTAACCCAATTTCTGGAGCTCCTAGGGCGTCAGGATCCCCTCCAGTGGCGGAAATCTGCCTTTAGGCTTGAGCACTTGTGCTGCCTTCATCCACTGGCACAGAGGATTCAGAAAAGCAACACTGGAATGAAAGCTTCAGCTGTGGGCTGTGGGTCTGAGCTGGTTTCCCACCCTCTGCTCTGTGATCTTGGTGCCAGGTCTGTGGTGCTTATCTCTCGACGGACTGGAGCGAGCGCAGGCGAGGAGGCAACAAGCTGAGCTTCTTTGGAACTGGGGAGTGCTTTGTCTTCAGGGTGAGTCAAATGTTCCCATCACTCCCCACTGAACCACTGGGGAGGGCTGTGAGGAGCTCCTAGAATCAAAGAATCATAGAATCAACCAGGTCAGACAAGACCTCAGATCTGGATCATCAAGTCCAACCTATGACCTAATCCCTAACACCTCCTGACAGCTAAATCGTGGCCCCAAGTGCCACACCAAGCCTTTTGTGAACACCTCCAGGGATGGTGACTCCACCACCACCCTGGGCAGCACATTGCAGTGGCCAATCTCTCTTGCTGGGAAGAACTTTCTCCTCATCTCCAGCCTAAACTTCCCCTGGCACAGCTTGAGACTGTGTCCTCTTGTTCTGGTGCTGGGGGCCTGGCAGAAGAGACCAACCCCCAGCTGGCTACAGCCTCCCTTCAGGGAGTTGCAGAGAGCAAGAAGGTCTCCCCTGAGCCTCCTCTTCTCCAGGCTAAGCAACCCCAGCTCCCTCAGCCTCTCCTCACAGGGCTGTGCTCCAGACCCCTCCCAAGCCTCATTGCCCTTCTCTGGACACCTTCAAGTCTCCCAATGTCCTTCTTGAATTGAGGAGCCCAGAGCTGGACACAGGATTCCCTCTGAGAATAACTAAAGCTGAACTGAGCTTTCCCTCTGGGAATAACTAAGCTGAACTGACCTTTCCCTCTGGGAATAACTAAGCTGAACTGAGCTTTCCCTCTGAGAATAACTAAGCTGAACTGAGCTTTCCCTCTGGGAATAACTAAAGCTGAACTGACCTTTCCCTCTGGGAATAACTAAGCTGAACTGACCTTTCCCTCTGGGAATAACTAAGCTGAACTGAGCTTTCCCTCTGGGAATAACTAAAGCTGAACTGACCTTTCCCTCTGGGAATAACTAAGATGAACTGAGCTTTCCCTCTGAGAATAACTAAGCTGAACTGAGCTTTCCCTCTGGGAATAACTAAAGCTGAACTGACCTTTCCCTCTGGGAATAACTAAGCTGAACTGAGCTTTCCCTCTGAGAATAACTAAGCTGAACTGAGCTTTCCCTCTGGGAATAACTAAAGCTGAACTGACCTTTCCCTCTGGGAATAACTAAGCTGAACTGAGCTTTCCCTCTGAGAATAACTAAGCTGAACTGAGCTTTCCCTCTGGGAATAACTAAAGCTGAACTGACCTTTCCCTCTGGGAATAACTAAGCTGAACTGACCTTTCCCTCTGGGAATAACTAAGCTGAACTGAGCTTTCCCTCTGGGCATAACTAAGCTGAACTGGGCCTTCCCTCTGGGAGTAACTAAGCTGAACTGGGCCTTCCCTCTGGGAGTAACTAAGCTGAACTGAGCTTTCCCTCTGAGAATAACTAAGCTGAACTGAGCTTTCCCTCTGGGAATAACTAAAGCTGAACTGACCTTTCCCTCTGGGAATAACTAAGCTGAACTGAGCTTTCCCTCTGAGAATAACTAAGCTGAACTGAGCTTTCCCTCTGGGAATCACTAAGCTGAACTGAGCTTTCCCTCTGAGAATCACTAAGCTGAACTGAGCTTTCCCTCTGAGAATAACTAAGCTGAACTGAGCTTTCCCTCTGAGAGTAACTGTGCTGGTGTCAGCACTAAGCAAAGCTTTGCTCTTTCCCATCCCCTTGTGCAGCTGCAGCCAGAGGTGGAACGCTATGAGTGGGTGATCATCAGGCACCCGGAGCTGGCCACAGCAGGTCCAGAGGCAGAGAGCCACTCCTCAGCAGCAGCTGCCAGCAGGCTGCCTCCCGGCAGCGTCCCAGCAGAGCCCTCAGACCGCCTCTCCCCCTTCCTCTCAGCTCGGCACTTCAACCTGCCTTCCAAAACAGCCTCCATGTTCATGGCTGGCAGCAGTGAGTGCATCATCGTAGGTGAGTGTCTCGACCCGGAGAGGGAAAGAGATTCAGGTTCTTAATGACTGTTCCCTTGTTGTGAACTGAGAGGCACAAACGAGGCCAAAATATCATCAGCTAGACTATTGGTTACATAACTGCAGTGGATGGACATAAATCAAGTGGAGGGATCAGAAGGGGAGAGAGAGAGAATAGGGAGAGAGAGAAGAGAGGGAGAAGAGGGAAAGAATTATATTAGCACAGCCCTCACCCCCCAAGACAGTTTGAGTCTGTGGAGGAAAGGCGCCGCAGGAGATGTTGGGTCTGTAGAGAAACGGTGCTGCAGGAGATGTTGGGAGGGTGGTGAGGCTTTGGCTGTAGAAGGGATGAGGTCCTCTGAGCAGCTTCTTCAGCTCCATGAGTTGCAGCAGGCGGAACTCTGGGCACGGAGAGTCCAAGATCCATTGTGTTGGCCCCGTGGTGTTTCCAGCGTGTGCTGCCGTCTGCTTTCTTCTGCATCTTGCTTCTCCGATTTTCTCCTCCAAGCCAGTAGTTGCTCCAGTCTTTTATACAGTTTTTCAGTCCTTAGGCAAGTGTCCAGGTGGTGTTCCCCAGGAAATCTTTCTGGGAAATCCAGGTATCTATTGTTCCCCAGGAAATCTTTCTGTGTGCTCAGGTGAGTTTGGGCAGCCACTGGATGGAGGGGGAAGGCCTCCGCCTCCTCCTGCTCCATCTACCTACCCACACACTCTTTACATATCAGGAACCATTGTCCTTTCCTGGGGTATCTGGTGGCTGGAAATGATCTTGTCCTCAAGGTGTGAACGCTGGGCCCTTGGGCCATTGTTGTAGGCCAGCTGCAGTCCCGTGAGCAATGTTATCTTTGCACCTTCCAAGAGTCCTTCCAGTGGCTCTGCCCAAGGCACATCAGCTATTGCCTGGACAAGCAGCAAGGGATTTTATCTTTGTTGAGTCACACCAGGAGAGACAAGCTTTAGTCTCTCACAGTGAGTCAGCCTGGCCATGTCTCCTGCCAGCTCTTCCTGCCCACCTCAGGTCACAGGCAGCTCCACACCTCCACAGGCACAGGACCCTCCTTCGTGTTGGGTAACAGCCAGCAGGTTTTGGGCATTTCGTGGAAATGCTGTTACCCAACAAAAGTTTTCTGTGGGAAAGCTGAAGCTTGAAGCACAGCCACACCTTCACACTGCCTACTTCCCAGAATGGCAGCTTGGAAGGGACCCCAAGGATCATCTGGTGCAACCTTTCTTGGTCCCAGCCTAGTTGAAACGAGCTGGCCCAGCCCCCTGCCAAGCTGAGCCTTCACACCACCCAATGCAGGGCAGCCCCCTGCTGCCCCTGGGAGATGATTCCAGTGTCTGACTGTGCCCATGGGGAAACTTCTGCAGTCCAGTGGGAACCTCCCCAGCAGCCACCTGAATCCATCAACCCTTGTCTGTCATGGGACTCCTTGGACAGAAGCAGTCTCCACCCTCCTGGTAGCCACCCTTTATGTCCTGGTTTATGGTGCTAAGTTCTCCCCTGAGCCCTCCCACAGCACCCCCAGTGGCTTTGCTTGGGGGACACTGTGTGGAGTAACCCTTGGGAACAGGGTAAGAGAGCAGCCCAGGCTTCCCCACTGCCAAAGTGCTGCAGGACCTTCCTGGTGGGCACACTTGTGCCAGTTCAGTGGGGGAAGCCTCAGAGGTGCTGTGTTCCTGGCTGCCTCTTTCAGAGAGCCAGGAAGGGAGCATCTAAGGCTGCCTGCCAGAGGGAAGGGCTGCAGCAAGGCTGTGAGCCTTGCTGCCTGACTGGGAGGCCCCACAGTCACCTACCCTTGGGACAAAGCCAGGGGAGAACTGATCTCAGCAGGTCCACAGCAGTACCTGTTGAGACTGCCTGAGGAGCTGCCTCCCTCTCACAGGCTGTCATGACCTGTGTGCTTGCACTGCCTGTGCTCTCTCCTACGTGTCAGGCACCACAGAAGCACAGAATGCCAGGCTGGAATCTGCTCCAAGCTCTCGAGGTAGCAGCCCAGTTGAAATGAGCTGGCCCAGCACCCTGCCAAGCTGAGTCTTTCAGCTGTCCAGGGGAGGGGAATGTCCTGCTGCTGCTCTTGCCAGAGGATTCCAGTGTCTGCCTGTGCCCAGGGGGAAAGATTGCCTTTTGGAGCCCAGTGGGAATGTCCCCAGCAGGAACTTGTCCCCAGCAGCCCTTGTCTTTGCCATGGGACTCCTTGGACAAAGGCAGTCTCCATCCTCCTGGTAGCCACCCTTTATGTCCTGGTCTGTGGTGCCAAGTTCTCCCCTGAGCCTTCTCTTCTGAAGGCTGAACAAACCCAGCTCTCTCCTGATGAGAAACAGCTCTTGAAGAGGAACCAACTTTGCACTGACACAGGAGAACCTATAAAACCTGTTAATTCTCCTGGAACTTCATTGGCCCCCTGGTACTGCTGCCTTTGGCAGAAGCCTGCTCAGTGAAGTTGTCACCTCACTGGGGTTTACAAGGAGCAGGTTTGAAATCCTGGCTGTTCATTGCCCAAAACCTTTACTTAACACTTGTTTAGGAGAGCAACTGGCATGGTGATTGTCCCCTGTAACATCCAGAGGGGCCTGGACATGCTGGAGGGGTGGGTCCATGCCAGCCTCATGAAAGTTCAACCAAGCCAAGTGCAAGGTCCTGCAGCTGGGTCAGGGCAGTCCCAAGCAGAAAGCCAGGCTGGGGGAGAATGGATGGAGAGCAGCCTTGAAGAGAAGGACTTGAGAGTGCTGAGGGTGCAAAGCTGGCCATGAGCCATGTGCTGGGCTGATCCCCAGCAGTGTGGGCAGCAGGTGAAGGGAGGGGATTCTGCCCCTCTGCTCTGCTGAGACCCCACCTGCAGTGCTGGGGCTGCTCTGGGGCCTGCAACACAAGAAGGATGTGGAACTGCTGGAGCAGATCCAGATGAGGCCACAAAGATGATCAAAGGGCTGATCAGAGGCACCTGCCCTGTGGGGACAGGTTGAGAGCGTTGGGGCTGTTCAGCCTGGAGAAGGGAAGGATCCAGGGAGACCTGGGAGCAGCCTTCCAGTACCCAAAGGGGGCTACAAGAAGGCTGCAGAGGAACTGTTTCCAAAGGGCTGCAGTGATAGGGCAGTGGTTTGAAATGAGAGCAGAGCAGATTTAGAGTGGATGTTAGGAACAAGTTCTGCACCATGAGGGTGGAGGAACACTGCCACAGGTTGCCCAGGGAGGCAGTTGAGGCCCCATCCCTGGAGATACTTAAGGTGAGGCTGGACAAGGCTCTACCTGAAGGGGCTCCAGGAGAGCTGGGCAGGAGCTTTGGACAAAGGCATGGAGTGACAGGTTGAGGGGTGAAGGCTTCAAAGTGGAAGAAGCTGGATTTAGATGAGAAATAGTTCTCCATGAGGGTGGTGAGGCACTGGAACAGGTTGCTCAGGGAAGCTGTGGAGGCTCCAAGCCTGGGAGTGTTCAGAGCCAGACCGAATGAGGCCTTGAGCAGCCTGGGCTGGTGGGAGGTGTCCCTGCCTGCCGCACGGGGGTTGGAACTGGCTGGTCTTGAAGGTCCCTTCCAGCCCAGCCCATTCTGGGATTCTCTGAAATTCAAGTGTTGGCTGATTTCCTCCTCACCAGCCTGTGCTCTAATGGACCATAAGTTGGGCTGCTCCAGAATCAGCCAAGCTGGTGAGAGCTCCAGTGTGTAACTGAGTTAGAACTCACTGCTAGTGCTGGGTCACAGGCACTTCACAGGAGGCCCTCCACAGGCTGAGGGAAGAGGGTCACTTCCTCTCTGTTACTGTGTGGGGAGTACTAAGAGAAACAAAAGCTTGGGAGGCAGGGGTTGGAAGGGACCTCCAGAGATCATCCAGTCCAACTTCCCCCTGCCAGAGCAGGGGCACCCAGCAACACATCCAGGTGGGGCTGGAAAGTCTCCAGAGAAGGAGACTCCACAACCTCACTGGGCAGCCTGCTCCAGGCCACAAGCAACCCTCACACCAAACAACCTCCTGCTGAGGTGGAACTTCCTGAGTTCCAGTTTGTGTCCATTACCTCTTGTCCTGTCACAGGACACCCCTGAAAATAGCCTGGCCCCTTCTTCTTGCCCCCCACCCCTCAGATATAGATAAACATCCAAAAGCTCCCCTCAGCCTTCTGCAGCCTCACCAGCCCCAGAGCTCTCAGCCTTTCCTCACCCACAGAGATGTTCCAGTCCCTGCATCATCCTCATAGCCACCTTGGACTCTCTCCAGCAGTTCCCTGTCCCCCTTGAACTGGAGAGCCCAGAACTGGACACAGTACCCCAGATGTGGCCTCCCAAGGGCAGAGTAGAGGGGCAGAACCTCCCTTGACCTGCTGGCCACAGTCTTCTGAATGCATCACAGGAGGCCATTTGCCTTCTTGGCCACAGGGGCACGTTGCTGTGCCATGGAGAACTTCCTGTCCACCAGCACTCCAAAGTCCTTCTCCATGGAGCTGCTTCCCAGCAGCCCAGCTCCTAGACCCACAGGAATGGATGTGGTGCACCATGGCATCTGTAGAGCAGAGCTGCCACCCCTGGGGTCTTTCACTGCTTTGGGTCACTGTTCTTCCCTTTACCCTTTCTGTTTCCTGACACATTTCTCACTTCACTTCCCTGCACTCTCTGACTTTGTGAATCTTGACACAGATAATCCAAGTGCTTTTAGTTCTGCTGTGGCTTGGGATGGTTTGGAAGGTGAAGCTGGTGCTGTTGCTTACCTTTACTTCTTCTGTTAGCAGGCAGGAGTCAGAGAGGAGAAGAAGAAGAACAAGAACAAGAGTTCCTCTCCCAGCTCTGATTTTTGACTGCTTTACAGGAGGGCAAATAGGGCAGGTGGTAGCTTCCAGGGTCCTCCAGCACTGAAAGACAAATCTTGAAGGTTGGACTCAGTGATCTTGGAGGTCTCTTCCAGCCCTAGCAGTTGTGTGGTTTGAGTGGAGGCTTTTGAGGCAGGCTTCCTCAGCTTCCCGTGGTGAGGAATGCAGAGCCACCCTCACCCTTGTCTTTGTCTCTCCACAGGGGAGGTGATGGCCAGGCCCTTTACCTGGATGCAGACCTGAACCATGGGAGAACCAGCCACTGCAATACTTTCAACAATCAGCCTCTCTGCTCTGAAAGCTTCCAGATCTCTGTCTTGGAGGTGTGGGGCTTCAGGGACACCATGAGTGGCTGAGGTCAGCATCATCAATCAGCCACTCTGTCACTTGTCCTAGGGTTCCCCAGGCAGATTCCAACACAGGAGCCAAGTTAGAGCATCCCTCCTGCTGGGCCCAATGTGTTCTGGTGATCACCAAGGGGTGCACTTGACTGCAGGGCTTAGTTGTTTACTGTTGGTTTATGTAAGACAAGTCCAGGTGAAGTCTTAACTTCATGCATCTTAGCTCCTTCGCTTCTTACCTCTAGAGATCTTCACTCAGGTCCTGCCATTGGATCCCCAAAACCAGTAGGAATGATTTTAGGCCATCCTAAAAGGGTACAGGTCAGGGGCCCAGGATGGATTTGCAGCTGGGTGCAGTTGCTCAGAGCACAGAGCTGGCTGAGGGGTGCTGGAGAGCTGTGTGCCACCTTCAGCAGCAGTATCAAATGTCTGCTCAGAGGCACAGTGCTGACCTCAGCAGAGCTGTGGCTGAGCTCCTTGCCCTGCTGTGAGCAGACAGCGTGCAGACACAATCAGTACCACTTCCTGAGCTCCCAGAGCCCTCAGTTGACACAAGAGCCTTGGACCTGAACCCCTGGCACATTCCAGTTGCATCTGTGTGAGGAGTCTTGCCTCTGAGAAAGGCACCCAGGCAGGACAGTGGCATCTCAGAGGCTTGATTTTGTTTACATTCCCATTCCATATCAGTATGAGGACTTCCAACTGACTCATGCTGAGGCAGCTGAAAGCTACAGCATGTGTGCAGTGCTCAGAAACTTCCCTTGCTTCCTCTTTCCTGGGAGCTGAACTGGGCTTTTCCTCTGAGAGTAACTAAGCTGAACTGGGCTTTCCCTGTGAGAGTAACTAAGCTGAACTGGGCTTTCCCTCTGAGAGTAACTAAGCTGAACTGGGCTTTCCCTCTGAGAGTAACTAAGCTGAACTGGGCTTTCCCTCTGAGAGTAACTAAGCTGAACTGAGCTTTCCCTCTGAGAATAACTTAAGCTGAACTGAGCTTTCCCTCTGAGAGTAACTAAGCTGAACTGAGCTTTCCCTCTGAGAGTAACTAAGCTGAGCTGGGCTTTCTATCTGAGAATAACTAAGCTGAGCTGGGCTTTCTATCTGAGAATAAGTAAGCTGAATTGAGCTTTCCCTCTGAGAGTAACTAAGCTGAACTGAGCTTTCCCTCTGAGAATCACTAAGCTGAACTGAGCTTTCCCTCTGAGAGTAACTAAGCTGAACTGAGCTTTCCCTCTGAGAATAACTGAAGCTGAACTGGACTTTCCCTCTGAGAGTAACTAAGCTGAGCTGGGCTTTCTATCTGAGAATAACTAAGCTGAGCTGGGCTTTCTATCTGAGAATAACTAAGCTGAACTGAGCTTTCCCTCTGAGAGTAACTAAGCTGAGCTGGGCTTTCTATCTGAGAATAACTGTGCTGGTGTCACCACCTGCCTGGGGAGTCAGACATTGCAGTACAGAAGCTCAATGCTCCTCCCACGAGCTAAAGAAGGGAGGTGGGAGGGAAATGTGGCTGATGCTCTCCTGGGAGTGGAGCATTTACCCAGGAGCTGTAGGGAACACTGCTTCTCCATACCAAGAGTCTGCCCAGTGGTGAGATCCTGGCACTTTGCTTTGCCAGCAGCCTTCTGGTAGGGCTTGGATGATGCAAAGAGGTTCTGCTGAGAGTTCACACAGCTCTCTGCAGGCCTGGGAGGCCTGGAGGCAAGTTCCTGCTGGTCTTTGTCTAAAAGTCCCTGTAGAGCTTCTCCCAAATGAAGCTCAAGCACAGAAACCTCAGTGGCTAGTCCAGAGCATGCAGCCAGATGCTCTCAAAGCTTCAGTGGGCAATTTGCTAGTAGGGTTTAGCACAGCAAGTAAAATATTGATGAAGCCTTCAGCAGTTCAGTCTGGAAGGACCAAATTGCTTTAGAGTGGGGGAAATGTTGCTGCTCCTGCAGCTTGTAAGTTCACTGCCAGGGATCACTGGGGATTGCTAGTGATCCAGCCTCAGCACAGGGTCCTGGCAGCATTCAGGGGTCTCAGGTGAGTCTTGTTGAGAGCTTACCAGTGAAAATCTCCTGTGTTGCCTCTTGGCACCCTGCAGCAGGCCTGGCAAAAATGTGGCTTGCTTCTGCAGGTGCCATCTGCATTTGGGGTCTGAGTAACTCTTGGACACAGACTCCCATCTGCAACAGCTCAAGATGCCTTTGGCACCATTTCTGCTTGGAATGAGGTGATTTCACCCTGGTTTCAGAGTCAGCCTGGGCCTCTCTCTCCCCCCTGCTTCCCACTGCCCAGCTGGCTTTTCATCAGCTTGTTTGAGCTAAAAGGGAAGCTGTTCTGCACTGACACTTCAGTGTTTCGGTGGGGAGCAGCTCAAAGACTGCTTTACAAAGCCTGGCTGCTGCTGCTGCTGCCTGCTGGGATTGTTTCAGAGCTGGCTGCCATCACTTTGCACTTGCTGGCATCCCACAGGCTTCCTCAGACTAAATAAATCACTCAGAAATGGTAGCCCCTGTAGGAGGTGCCGGTAGGCATGGGTGGGATTTCAGTTCTGTGCCTCTCTCCTCTCTTGCCAGCTTGTCTGAGGTGCCCTTGAGGATAAAAAAGATTAAATAAAGGAAGGAAAAGCCCAGGAATTGGCAGCTGCTTCCCAGCAATTCCCTCCAGCCACGTGCTGGCAGGGCCTGTGGGATGTCAGGATCCCAGGCTGTGCCCTGCAGCTGGCAGTGGGGAAGGGATTGTCTCCCTGCCCGCCAGGTGCAGCTGTGTCAGGGAAAGCTGAGCACTGCACACTGTCTCAAGCCACACCTGGCAGCACTGCTCCCTGCCCTGCTCTCTTCTCAGTGCTCAGTGAGTTGGGTGTCAGAAATGACTCAGAGCTGCTCAGGAACTGCCACAGCACCTTGATTCCAGGAGCAGTACTGAGAAGCACTGAGGTTCGGACAGCTGAGTCTCTGCTGTCTTCCAAAAGTCAGCTGCAAGCCTCAGCTCAGCTTCCCTTGTGCCAGGTGAGTCCAGTTTCTGACCTCCCCCAGCAGCAAATCCACAAAAGACACTCTCTGGTAGCTTGTCTGGAAGGCCAGGCAGTGTTTCACATGGGCCTGAAGGACAATCTTCACTCCTAGAGCAGGCTGCTGGGTGGGGTGGGTGGCAGAGTCCAGCCACCCTGGCTGCCCACTGCAGCTGCCCAGCTGCCCTGCCCAGAGCCCCCTGAGCAGTGACCTGTCTGAGTTTGCTAATGACAGCAGGAGGTCAGAGGCTTAACAGGTGAGCCTCCTTCTGCTGGCTGCTAGTACTCAGATCAGGCTTGGGGAGCACAGAATGGTAGAGGTTGAAAGGGACCTCCAGAGAGCAGCCAGTCCAACCCAAAGCAGGGTCACCCAGGGCAGGGGCACCCAGCAACACATCCAGGTGGGGCTGGAAAGTCTCCAGAGAAGGAGGCTCCACAGCCTCTCTGGGCAGCCTGCTCCAGGCCTCCAGCAGCCTCACACCAAACAACTTTCTCCTCCTGTTGAGGTGGAACTTCCTGGGTTCCAGTTTGTGTCCATTGCCTCTTGTCCTGTCACAGGACACAACTGAAAAGAGCCTGGCCCCTTCTTGCCCCCAAGCCACCAGTAAGATCCCCTCTCAGGCCTCTCTTCTCCAGCCCCAACAGCCCCAGGGCTCTCAGCCTGTCCTCATCAGACAGATGTTCTCTCAGCATCCATTGGACTCTCTCCAGCAGTTCCCTGTCCCCCTTGAACTGAGGAGCCCAGAACTGGACACAGCATTCCAGGTGTGGTCTCACTGCTCTCACCAGGTCTGTGTCTCTTCCATCCTGTAGTTGGATCCATCATTCCCCCACCACAGACACCCTGCAGGGCTCTCTGCTTTGGATGCAAGCAGCCTGAAGAAGCAAGAGGCTGCAGTAACCCAGGGAGAGCAGCTGTGGGGTGCTGTCACCTCCTGTTCAGTGACAGTGAATGTTCCTCCTCCTGTGCAAACCCTCAGGGGTAATTCTTGTTGTGGCTGTGAGACTCCTTAGAGGGACAGCATCCTGCCTTGGCTCTCACTGCAGGAGCAGAGAGGTGTTGCTCCCAGCCCTGGAGCCAGTGGTTGTTGCTGACCAAGTGGGTGTCAAAGTTCAGGCAATTCAGCCAGCAGAGCTCTGAGGTGGAGACCACAGGGCTGCTTCTCAGGACAATGGGCACCCTCTCAGGAGGGTTGTGATCTGCAGTGGCCCAGGTGTGAAGGGCTCTGGGCAGCTGGTGGTGCTGTTTGCAGTCCTGGCAGCAGTGCCAGCAAGGGTGCCAGTGGCACTCGCTGAGCTCCCTGTGGAACTGGAGAGCCAGGGGCTGGGTGTCAGCTACCACAGTTCTGCAGGAGCACCTTTGCTTTCCTGAGAAGCTCTTTGGGCTTTGCAATATCCTCTGGAAGGCAGAAAAGACCAAAACCCCCTGAGGTCCCAAACCTGGATTTGTTGGAAATGGCATCCAGGCTGTTTGCAGGCCACAGGCAGTTGCCAGGCTGGGCAGGCTTCTGCCCTGCACCCAAGCTGTCATGCCTACAGCTGACACACTCCTTTGTGATCCATGGAGCCACAGAATGGGTTGGGTTGGAAGGGACCTTCAAGCTCATCCAGCTCCAACCCCTGCCATGAGCAGGGACACCTCCCATCAGCACAGCTTGCTCAAGGCCTCATCCAACCTGGCCCTGAACACCTCCAGGCAGGAGGCAGCCACAGCCTCCCTGGGCAGCCTGTGCCAGAGTCTCCCCAGCCTCATGGGGAAGAATTTCCTTCTAATGTCTCATCTAAGTCTCCCCTCTCCCAGCTCAAAGCCATTGTCCCTCATCTTGGCACTCCCAGCCCTCGTCCCAAGACCCTCCCCAGCTCTCCTGGAGCCCTTCAGCTACTGGGAGGCTGCTCTGAGGTCTGCCTGGAGCCTTCTGCAGGCTGCACAGCCCCAGCTCTGCCAGCCTGTGCCCATAGGGGAGGCGCTGGACCCCAGCCCCTTGGTGGCTGAGGTGATGTGGCACTGTTGGGGTGCTGAGTGCTGATGTGCTGCCCAGCTGGGTTTCTACCTTACCTTTGGAACCGCTGCCCTCCGCTGGTGGTGTGTTTGTCACTGTGCAGAACCTTGATTGCATTAAAAGGTGTTTGACTGTGGAGATGACTGCCTTGGGCCTTCTTTGGGGTGTGCTCCTTCCTGTAGACAAACACAGGAAGCAAATGCCCTGCTGAAATGGGGGATCCCCCTTTGGAGCAGGCGTCCCCTCACGTGAGCTCTTCAGTTGCACAGCTTCTGGCTGGTGTAGATCTCACCAGGCTTCCACCTTGTGAAGGTGCCAAGCTGCCTGGGAAAGCCCTTAGAGTGGCACATTCTCAAATGAGCCCCCTTTAAAATGGAGCTTAGAGGTGTCTCCTGGCCACCACCAGCTGCAGACCAGGCCAGAGGTTGCAGCCCCTGCCTACAGCCACTGTCATTGCCTCAGCTGTGGTCTTGCAGCCGGTGCTGCTCGTGCTGTGCCTCCTCTGTGCCAGCACAGACACAGGTTCACACAGTGCACCAAGTTGGAGGGAACCCTCCAAGGGCATCTTCTCCAACCCCTGCTGGCAGCAGGGACACCTCCAACTAGAGCAGGCTGCCCAGGGCCACAGCAAGTTCCAGGGACAGGCCCTCAACCACCGCCCTGGGCAGCCTGCTCCAGTGTCTCCCCAGCCTACTGTGCAGAACTTCCTCCTGCTCAGCCTGGGGCAGCTCTGTGATGCCATGAGGCACAGAGGGGCTGCAGGGCTGGCAGGAACAGGGGAAGCTCAGCCTGGGGCAGCTCTGTGATGCCATGAGGCACAGAGGGGCTGTAGGAACAGGGGAAGCTCAGCCTGGGGCAGCTCTGTGATGCCATGAGGCACAGAGGGGCTGCAGGAACAGGGGAAGCTCAGCCTGGGGCAGCTCTGTGATGCCATGAGGCACAGAGGGGCTGGCAGGAACAGGGGAAGCTCAGCCTGGAACAGTTCTGTGATGCCATGAGGCACAGAGGGGCTGCAGGGCTGGCAGGAACAGGGGAAGCTCAGCCTGGAGCAGCTCTGTGATGCCATGAGGTACAGAGGAGCTACAGGGCTGGCAGGAACAGGGGAAGCTCAGCCTGGGGCAGCTCTGTGATGCCATGAGGCACAGAGGGGCTGCAGGAACAGGGGAAGCTCAGCCTGGGGCAGCTCTGTGATGCCATGAGGCACAGAGGGGCTGCAGGAACAGGGGAAGCTCAGCCCGGGGCAGCTCTGTGATGCCATGAGGCACAGAGGGGCTGCAGGAACAGGGGAAGCTCAGCCTGGGGCAGATCTGTGATGCCATGAGGCACAGAGGGGCTGCAGGAACAGGGGAAGCTCAGCCTGGGGCAGCTCTGTGATGCCATGAGGCACAGAGGGGCTGCAGGAACAGGGGAAGCTCAGCCTGGGGCAGCTCTGTGATGCCATGAGGCACAGAGGGGCTGCAGGGCTGGCAGGAACAGCAGAAGCTCAGCCTGGGGCAGCTCTGTGATGCCATGAGGCACAGAGGGGCTGCAGGAACAGGGGAAGCTCAGCCTGGGGCAGATCTGTGATGCCATGAGGCACAGAGGGGCTGCAGGAACAGGGGAAGCTCAGCCCGGGGCAGCTCTGTGATGCCATGAGGCACAGAGGGGCTGCAGGAACAGGGGAAGCTCAGCCTGGGGCAGATCTGTGATGCCATGAGGCACAGAGGGGCTGCAGGAACAGGGGAAGCTCAGCCTGGGGCAGCTCTGTGATGCCATGAGGCACAGAGGGGCTGCAGGAACAGGGGAAGCTCAGCCTGGGGCAGCTCTGTGATGCCATGAGGCACAGAGGGGCTGCAGGGCTGGCAGGAACAGGGGAAGCTCAGCCTGGAACAGTTCTGTGATGCCATGAGGCACAGAGGGGCTGCAGGGCTGGCAGGAACAGGGGAAGCTCAGCCTGGAGCAGCTCTGTGATGCCATGAGGCACAGAGGGGCTGCAGGGCTGGCAGGAACAGGGGAAGCTCAGCCTGGAACAGTTCTGTGATGCCATGAGGCACAGAGGGGCTGCAGGGCTGGCAGGAACAGGGGGAGCTCAGCCTGGAACAGTTCTGTGATTCCATGAGGCACAGAGGGGCTGCAGGGCTGGCAGGAACAGGGGAAGCTCAGCCCCGGAGCAGCTCTGAGATGCCA
Organism: Picus viridis; assembly: GCA_033816785.1. NCBI lineage: Eukaryota > Metazoa > Chordata > Aves > Piciformes > Picidae > Picus > Picus viridis. Next base: position 2,570,442 of record CM066594.1, read on the forward strand.
TGAGGCACAGAGGAGCTGCAGGGCTGGCAGGAACAGGGGAAGCTCAGCCCGGGGCAGCTCTGCGATGCCATCAGGGCTGCTGCAGGGAAGGGCTGCGGCCACCAGAGGCTGCCCTTGGCCTGCGCCGCGCTGCCTGCTCCCGTCCCGAGCAAACCCTCCGGACACCGGCACCGAGTCACAGGTTGCATCGGGTTGGAAGCGACCCTCCAAGGTCATCTTGTCCAACCCCTGCAGGCAGCTGGGACACCTCCAACTAGATCAGGCTGCCCAGGGCCACAGCAAGTCTGCCCTTGACTGTCTCCAGGGACAGTGCCTCAACGACCTCCCTGGGCAGCCTGCTCCAGTGTCTCCCCAGCCTCACTGTGCAGAACTTCCTCCTGATGTCCAACTTAAACCTCCCCTGCTCCAGTTTCAAACCATTGCCTCTCATCCTATCCCCACAGCCCCTTCTGAACAGTCCCTCCCCAGCCTTCCTGCAGGTCCCCTTCAGATACTGAAATGATGCTCAGAGGTCTCCCTGGAGTCTTCTCCTCTCCAACTCTCCCAGCCTGTCCCCACAGGGGAGGTTCTGCAGCCCTCTGATCATCTTTGTGGCCTCCTCTGAACCCTCCCCAGCAGCTTCAGGTCCTCCCTGTGTTGGGGGCCTAATATCTGGCCCCAGCCCTGCAGGTGAGGTCTCCCCTGAGCAGAGCAGAGGGGCAGGATCCTCTCTCTCCAGCTCTGACCACCCTGCTTTGGATGCAGCCCAGGCTGCCCTTGGCCTCCTGTGCTGCCAGTGCCCATTGCTGCCTCCTGTCCAGCTTCTCCACCAGCAGCCCCAAGCCCCTTTCTGCAGTGCTGCTCTCAATCTCATCATTCCCCAGCCTGAACTGATGTTGAGGGTTGATTTTGCCAGGCCAAAGTCCCAGAATTCAGTAAACTATAAAGCTCTGAGTACTCTTCATTTTTGAAAGCAAAGAGGGTAGGAGGAAGGGCTCTGGTTAGACTCTCCTCACCTGGTTTCCAGTTGCTAGCTTAGTGATAAAACAATAAATCCCAAGTTTGCAGCTCCCTGAAAGCCTTACACTCACTCACAGGGCTGCTGAGCAGCAGGAGACTGGCCTGGAGGGATCCTGAGCAGCTGGGCAGTGCAGGCTGCTGGCTTTGAACCTCACAGCCACACTCAGCTGTGTGACTGAGCCCCCGAGGGAAATGCTACGGCTTGATTGCATCAAGCAGTGGGAGCTCTTCGTCGTGCCTGGGGGCTTGATGGTGGGGAAGGGCCATCTGAACACAAGGAGAAACATCTTTGGGGTGAGGGTGCTGGAGGCCTGCAGCAGGCTGCCCAGGGAGGTTGTTTGGAGTCTCCCTGTGTGGAGACTTTCAAGCCCCACCTGGCTCCTGCCCTTGAGTCCTGTGTCCAGTTCTGGGCCCCTCAGTTTAGGAAGGATGTTGACTTGCTGGAGCGTGTCCAGAGGAGGGCAACGAAGCTGGTGAGGGGTTTGGAGCACAAGCCCTATGAGGAGAGGCTGAGGGAGCTGGGGTTGCTTAGCCTGGAGAAGAGGAGACTGAGGGGTGACCTTATTGCTCTCTACAACCACCTGAAGGGAGGTTGTAGCCAGGCAGAGGTTGGCCTCTTCTCCCAGGCAGCCAGCACCAGAACAAGAGGACACAGTCTCAGGCTGCGCCAGGGCAGGTTTAGGCTGGATGTTAGGAAGTTCTACACGGAGAGAGTGATTGGCCATTGGAATCGGCTACCCGTGGAGGTGGTGGAGTCACCTTCACTGGAGGTGTTCAGGAGGAGACTTGATGGGGTGCTTGGTGCCATGGGTTAGTTGTTGGGTGGGTTGGATTGGTTGATGGGTTGGACACGATGATCTTGAAGGTCTCTTCCAACCTGGTGTATTGTATTGTATTGGGTGGTTCTGCTTTAGCAGGGGGGTTGGAGTGGATGATCTCCAGAGGTCCCTTCCAAGCCCCACCATGCAGGGATTCCATGACATGGATACCTGCTTCCTGGGAGATGTGCTGTAGCCAGCTGGTGGCACAGGACTGCTCCTGGGTTTCCTGCTTCTCACAGCACCCTGTCGGGGGTCCCCTTGCTCCCACCCTTCCCAAGCACCACCTTGGCTTGCAGAGCAGAGCAGCTGGGAGGGCTGTGGTTGGACTCCTCGGCTGTACTGTCCTGTGGTAGGCTGCTTCTGACTCTGTTCTTGCATCACACTAAGAGCTGCTCAGAGGAGCTGACACCAGCCTGCAGCTGAGGGATATCTGAGGGCATTCAGCTCCTGCTCTGCTGCCCTGCTGCTGGCTCCTCTGGGGCAAACATGCATGAGGCAGCTGGGGCTGTGTGGAGTGTCCCTGAACCTGGGCACACAGCTCACTGCTGCTGGCAGCTTCGGCTCACTGCTTGCCTGGTGAGTCACCTGCCTTTCTGGGGTTAAGCTGTCCTCCAAAGTCAAGGGCTGTGCCCTCCCTCTGCCATTGTCTGTTTCTCACTGGCCTTGCCCTCCTGATCTCTCGCTGCCCTGAAGTGCAGGAGGCAGCTTAGGAAACCCGTAGGACAGAGTGAGGCCAGTGAGACGTGATCAGCTCCTCCTCCTCCCAGCCTGTGTGATGCCAGGTCCTCTGTGCCATCAACTGGGAGTCCACATTCTTGCCCTGTGAGTGTTGCAGACAGAGCAGCACCAGTGCTGGCTCCACCAGCCCAGCAGAGCCAGCTGGCTGCAACCAGAGCTCTCCTGCTTGTGTGGCTGGGCCACAGCCTACTTCCCTTCCTCGAAGGTTCCTCCTCCTGCTGTGAAGCCCTCTGGGGTCATGTGAAGACCCACGTTTGCCTCCTGGCACTGTGGAGCTCTCTGCTGTGCTGCAGGGACTGCCTCAGCCAGCCAGTCCCTTTGGAGAGCCACCACAGAATCACCAAGGCTGGAAGAGACCTCAAAGATCATTGAGTCCAACCTCTCACCACAGACCTCCTGACTAAACCATGGCACCAAGTGCCACATCCAAGCCCCTCTTGAACACCTCCAGGGATGGGGACTCCACCACCTCCCTGGGCAGCACATCCCAAGGGCTAACAACTCTCTCTGGGAAGAACTTTCTCCTCACCTCCAGCCTAAACTTCCCCTGGCACAGCTTGAGACTGTGTCCTCTTGTTCTGGTGCTGGTTGCCTGGGAAAGGAGACCAGCCCCCTCCTGGCTACAATCACACATGGGGTCCTGCCTCTCTTCCCTTCTGCAGAGGTCTGAGTGTGCCAGGCTCTGGCAGACTCACCCTGAGGAGGCTCTGAATTCAAGTCCCACACAGAGCACAACGAGACCAAGGTTGGTTGCTCGCTGTGGATCCTGCAGAGCAGCAACTTGTCCAGTTTTGCTCAAGGGAGGTTCAGGACTGAAGCTTCCAGAGGTGTCCCTGCTGAGCTGGGCAGCACAGTGTGTCCACACTGGGGGTTTTGTCCCTTCTTGGCCCTTAGCAGTGAGAGGGCAACTCCAGCAGCACAAGGCTGGTGGCTGGGAGGGTCTGGATGAGCTGCGGTGCCCTGCAGCCAGCCTTGTGGCAGCCAGGCTGAGCTGGCAGGACAGGCAGACATCTGCATCACTGCCTTCCAGGAGCTCAGCACCTACAGAAGCTTGGCCACACACCCCTGTGTCTCCAAAGCAATGCAACCCCTCCCCAACCCCCCCAGTGGCCTTGCTTGGGGGACACTGTGTGGAGTAACCCTTGGGAACAGGGTAAGAGAGCAGCCCAGGCTTCCCCACTGCCAAAGTGCTGCAGGACCTTCCTGGTGGGCACACTTGTGCCAGTTCAGTGGGGAAGCCTCAGAGGTGCTGTGTTCCTGGCTGCCTCTTTCAGAGAGCCAGGAAGGGAGCATCTAAGGCTGCCTGCCAGAGGGAAGGGCTGCAGCAAGGCTGTGAGCCTTGCTGCCTGACTGGGAGGCCCCACAGTCACCTACCCTTGGGACAAAGCCAGGGGAGAACTGATCTCAGCAGGTCCACAGCAGTACCTGTTGAGACTGCCTGAGGAGCTGCCTCCCTCTCACAGGCTGTCATGACCTGTGTGCTTGCACTGCCTGTGCTCTCTCCTACGTGTCAGGCACCACAGAAGCACAGAATGCCAGGCTGGAATCTGCTCCCAGCTCTCGAGGTAGCAGCCCAGTTGAAATGAGCTGGCCCAGCACCCTGCCAAGCTGAGTCTTTCAGCTGTCCAGGGAGGGGAATGTCCTGCTGCTGCTCTTGCCAGAGGATTCCAGTGTCTGCCTGTGCCCAGGGGGAAACATTGCCTTTTGGAGCCCAGTGGGAATGTCCCCAGCAGGAACTTGTCCCCAGCAGCCCTTGTCTTTGCCATGGGACTCCTTGGACAAAGGCAGTCTCCATCTTCCTGGTAGCCACCCTTGCTCCATGGTGATAAAGTCTCCTCCAAGCCTTCCCTTCTCAAGGAACAGCAACCACAGCTCCTGCCCAGCAGTCTGAGCTTGCTCTCCTCTGGGGTCAGGGAAAGGCAAAGCACCTCTCCCAGTCCCAGCTTCACTTGCAGCCAGGCTGTGGGTTGTGCACCCAGGCTGGGTCCCCACTCCTGAGCTGCTGGCTCTGGAGGGGGCAGTTTGGCTTTGAGGGACTGCAGGGCTCTACTCAGCTGTAACTGCCACAGGGGCAGCTTCCTTCCCTGGTGAGCAATAGCACAATCATGTACAGTCTGTTGAAATTGCAGAAGTGGAAACCGTGTGGGGGGAAGAACTGACCAGCAAAGGAAATGTGATTAACATCTCCCCACCCGGGCCCAGGGGCACAGCCAGGGGCAAGCACGGAGCTCTCCAAGGAAGAGCCCATTCACCTCTCTTCCCAGGACAGCTGCTGGCCTTGTGCTCAGTGCTCTGACAGTTTAGGAGCTGCCTCTAGCTCGGGCTGGCACCTTGGAGGGGATTTCTAGCCTGCATTTGGGCAGGGAGATGATCTGCTGTCCCTTCGGCTGCTGGGAGCAGATACCGGCCCCAGCCTGTGCCCTGGGTCAGAGCAGCCTCCAGCTGCTGCTTGCCCCGGGCTGCCCTAACCAACTGTGTGCAAAAAGAGGGCCCAGGGCTGCAGAAGGAAAAGGGAGGGGTAGGCTCTTGGCCCATAAAGCAGCACAAAGGAGCTCCAAGCAGCAGCCTTTGGCCTGAATCGCGTCTGCTGACTGCGCCGTGCTCCGTCCGCGGAGCAGCCAGCGCTGACTCGCGGGGGCTGGATCCCTGTTTCCCTGTACACACTGCCAGCCTGCTCCTGCCCCTGCCCTGCCTGCCAGCTGCCTGCTGAGGCTGTTTCTGAGGGGTTAATCTTTAATCTTCACCCTCCTCACCAGAAGGACTTGCAGAGGTTAAACAAGACGGGGACCTGGCTGCTCCAGGTCCTCTTCCTCCGCCCCGGGTGGGGTTCAGAGGCACAGGGATGTGACACTCAGCCACTTGCTGGGGCTGGTGGAAGGCACACCAAGAGCAATCTCCTGCAGGGCAAGGAGCTGGGTGTGAGGCCAGGACTGAGGGGGAACTGGGAAGGTTTGCACTTCTGGGCAGTGTCTTTCAGCAAGGTGCTGCAGGAGCAGCTGTGCTCCACAGCAAGCCCCCATGGCCTGGGCTCTGCCACAGCTACACCTTTCCCTGGGTCACACCAAGGCCCTGGGACTAGTTCTGTCCCTCCTGCCCTTGGGCATGAGCTAAGGGTCTCCCCTCTCACAGGACTGTGTGACTGGGAATTGTCCAGCAGGTCCCACTGGAAACCAGGAGTCAGCTGCTGTCCTCTGAGCACTCTGCCCTGGCCTCAGACCACCCCCAGAGACCTTCTCTCCAGGGGATCTTCCCTGCTGCTGCTTGCTCACAGTCACTGAAACCACCATGGAAAGGATCTCTCCTGCAAGCCTCTGGGGGCCAAAATCTCTCTGTCCTAGGGACAAATGAGTGACTCTGCCACAGAGGGACACAGACCTGGCTTTAGACCATGCAGTCCCAGGAGCTCCCCAGCGAGGTCGAGAGCCCCTGGCTGCCACCCTCATCCAGCCACCCCAGCAAGAAGCTCCTTGCTTGCACCTCCCAGTGAGTCAGTGGTGAAGAGCCAAGTGCCACATGCTCCAGCATACTGCAGCTTCCCTGCAAGCATGGAAAGGGAGGTCTGGGCAACGAGGGTGAGAAGAGCCCCAAGAATCAGCAGTGTGAGTGTGGAGCCCCTGCCACAGCAGGTGCCCCTGGCAGAGTCTGCTCAGGCTTGCTCAGACCATGAGCTGTGACTGAGCTCAGCTGCCCTGTGTGATCCTGGCTGTGTCAGCTGGAGGGGAAAAAGAAATCTCAGTCTGGAAGAAGCAGTGTGTCCCTCAGGAAGGCCCAGGACCTCAGCCCTCCGCTCTGTGCTTGGCCAGCTCACAGCCAGCTGCCCTGGAGGGATGGGGTGAGGACGGAGCCATGAGGAGTCTTGGAGAGAGGATGGAGGAGGGACCAAACTCAGCTTTGGCTGGAGGTGTTTGGCTCACTGGAGATTTAGCACAGATTGGTAGGGGGTTGGAAGGTACCACTGGAGATCCTTGAAGTCTAAGCCCCCTGCCAGGGCCGGGTCCCCTAGAGAAGGTCACACAGGAACGTGTCCAGGTGGGTTGTGAATGTGTCCAGAGATGGAGACTCCACCACCTCTCTGGGCAGCCTGCTGCAGTGCTCTACCACTCTTAGATGAAAGAAGGTCCTCCTCATGTTTAGATGGAACTTCTGATGTTCAACTTTGTGTCCCTTACCACCTGTCCTGTCGCTGGGCACCACTGACAGAAGCCTGGTCCCATCCTCCTGACACCCACCCTTGAAGTCTTGATCAGCACTGATCAGATCCCCCTTCATCTTCCATTCTCCAGGCTCTCAGCCCCAGGGCTCTCAGCCTTTCCTCCTCACAGAGATGTTCCAGGCCCCTCAGCATCTTCACAACCCTTTCCTGTCCCCTCTCCAGCAAGTCTCTGTCCTTCTTCAACTGGGGAGCCCAGAACTGGACTCAGTGCCCTACCAGTGGGGTTGGTCTCTTCTCCCAGGCACCCAGCACCAGAACAAGAGGACACAGTCTCAAGCTGTGCCAGGGAGGCTCAGGCTGGATGTTAGGGAGAAATTCTTCACAGAAAAAGAGATTGGCCACTGGGATGTGCTGCCCAGGGAGGTGTTGGAGTCCCCATACCTGGAGGTGTTTAGGAAGAGCCTGGGTGAGGCCCTTGGTGCCATGGTTGAGTTGATCAGGTGGTGCTGGGCGGTAGGTTGGACTCGATGATCTCGAAGGACTTTTCCAACCTGGTTAATTCTGTATTCTGATATCTACCTGTGGCATCACCAGGGCACAGTAGAGGAGGAGGAGAACCTCCCTCAGCCCTGACCTTAGTGAGAGGGCTGGAATCCAATCACAGCCCCCATGCTGAGGGGAGGTGTCCTTCCTTTCCCAGCGCATTCAGGGCTATCCAGTGCAGTCCCTGGGGTGTCCCCGCAGCCTGGCCCTGGCTTTCATCCTGGCTGTCCCCAGTTACCACTGAGGACTAAAACTGAGGCTGTTTCCCCCATCCTCAGAAGACAAAGGGCCCAGGCAGCTGGGTCTATGCCCACTGTAAACCCCTGGAGCAGTGCTGGCAAGCGCAGTGCCTGGCTGCCTGTGCTGCCTCCTGGCCTTCGAGCCGCAGCTCTCCTTCCCTCTGCCTTTCTGAGCCTTTCAGAAGCTGACAATACACAGAACACACAAACCCAGCTCCCCTCAATCCCTTCCACATCTGCTGCTGCCCTTCAGTCCCTGCCCTGCGCTTGTGGGATGAGCCAGAAAGAGGAACTCATTGTTCTCACGTGCCCCACACGCGTTTCCACTGAGTCCCCTCTGCCTCTTCCCCTTAGCTGAGCCACTGTCCCTGTGTGATCTTTTGTCATCCACAGACACTCTTGCCCCTTCCAGCCACATCTGCTGAACTTTGCCCTCTGGGCTGTGTCTTTTCCAGCACCCAGTGATTCATGCACTCATGCTCTGCCCCCAGCAAAGGGCCCAAGCTCCAGCTCTCCCTGCAGCCCTGCAGCAGCACTGCCTGCTGAGCCTGTGGCTGATGCCAGCCTCAAAAGCACCAAAGGCTGGAGGTTTGGGCTGGATGGTAGCAAGAAGTTCTTCCCAGCAAGAGAGATTGGCCACTGGAATGTGCTGCCCAGGGAGGTGGTGGAGTCCCCATCCCTGGAGGTGTTTAAGAAGAGCCTGGGTGAGGCCCTTGGTGCCATGGTTGAGTTGATTAGATGGTGCTGGGGGAGAGGTTGGACTTGATGATCTCAAAGGTCTTTTCCAACGTGGTTAATTCTCTTCTCTTCTCTTCTCTTCTCTTCTCTTCTCTTCTCTTCTCTTCTCTTCTCTTCTCTTCTCTTCTCTTCTCTTCTCTTCTCTTCTCTTCTCTTCTCTTCTCTTCTCTTCTCTTCTCTTCTCTTCTCTTCTCTTCTCTTCTCTTCTCTCTTCTCTTCCTTCTCTTCCCTTCCTTCCTTCCCTTCCCTTCCCTTCCCTTCCCTTCCCTTCCCTTCCCTTCCCTTCCCTTCCCTTCCCTTCCCTTCCCTTCCCTTCCCTTCCCTTCCCTTCCCTTCCCTTCCCTTCCCTTCCTTCCCTTCCCTTCCTTCCCTTCCCTTCCCTTCCCTTCCCTTCCCTTCCCTTCTCTTCCCTTCTCTTCTCCCTGGCAGGGAGCAGGAACCTGCTCTCCTTTGGGTGTTCCCTCTCAGGACTTTGCTACCTGGCTGAGTTTGCTGGGGGCTGGGAGCTGCCCAGGGAGCTCGGCTGGCTCCGGAGCCGCCGGCGGCCGAGGCACGAAGCCTGTTGTGTTCTGAGTCATTTTCCTGTTTCCCACATTTCACATCTCTCTTGCAGGCAGTTCTTCTCCCACAACACAAAACATTGCACCAGGAGTGAGGGGACAGTTAGCTAATGCTGGGGACAAAGGACACAGCTGCTTATCTGAGCCTGGCGCTGGGGCGGGAGCCCAGGCGGTACCCGCGGGGCTGGTGGCCTTGGAGGACAGCCTCTGTTTACCAGCAGCCTGGGCTCCTCCTTGGGAATGAGCATCTGGTTAGGAATGAGAAAGGCCACAGCCATGCAGAAAAGGCCCCAGAGGTGGGAGAGAAGAGTTTCTGTTCCTCCTGGGCTGCGGGAAATGACACCACCCCAAAACTGCGCAACTGGGCAGCATCCGCGCCCCAGGGCGGGCTGAGCAGAGCTCTCAGGGGCTCTCCTTCCCCTCATGTGGTGCCTTCTGCTGTGCTCCTCCAGAGAGGAAGTGCAGCCAGGGGCATACCCAGCCCCTGAAGACTATTTTAGAGCAGCCCTGCAGAGTCATGGAATCAGAATCACTAAGGTTGGAAGAGACCTTCAAGATCATCGTGTCCAACCCATCAACCAATCCAACACCACCTAATCAGCTAACCCATGGCACCAAGCACCCCATCCAGTCTCCTCCTGAACACCTCCAGGCATGGGGACTCCACCACCTCCTGGGCAGCACATCCCAGTGGCCAATTTCTCTTTCTGGGAAGAACTTTCTCCTCACCTCCAGCCTAAACCTCCCCTGGCACAGCTTGAGACTGTGTCCTCTTGTTCTGGTGCTGCGTGCCTGGGAGAAGAGCCTAACCCCCACCTGGCTACAACCTCCCTTCAGGTAGTTGGAGAGAGCAAGAAGATCTCCCCTGAGCCTCCTCTTCTGCAGGCTCAGCAACCCCAGCTCCCTCAGCCTCTCCTCATAGAAGAGACAAGAAAAGGCACAAGAGAGACATCCTGCTCTCCAGGCTGGTGCAGGATGGGTTCCATGGATGGAGCATTCAGTGGAGACACAACTGGCTTGAAGGCTGCACCCAAAGAGTGTCAGGTCTGGAGCCTCTGTGCCAGGAAGGCTCTGGAGGGGCTGGAAGGTGTCCAGAGCAGGGCCATGAGGAGGAGCAGAGGGCTGGAGCTGCTCTGCTCTGAGCACACACTGAGGGAGTTGGGGTTGTGCAGGCTGGAGAGGAGAAGGCTCCCAGGAGACCTCATTGTGGCCTTTCAGGATCTGCAGGGGCTCCAGGAAAGCTGGGGAGGGACTTTGGAGGGTGTCAGGGAGGGATAGGACTGGGGGAGATGGAGCAAAACTAGAAATGGGATTGGCTGTGAGGAAGAAGTTTTTGCCCAGGAGGGTGGTGAGAGCCTGGCACAGGCTGCCCAGGGAGGTGGTGGCAGCCTCCTGCCTGGAGGTGTTTGCAGCCAGGCTGGAGGTGGCTGTGAGCAACCTGCTGCAGTGTGAGGTGTCCCTGCCCATGGCAGGGGGTTGGAGCTGGCTGAGCCTTGAGCTCCCTTCCAACCCTGACAGTTCTGTGATTCACTGCCAGCCCCAGCCCCAAGGCTGGGATTTGCCAGACTGGGGCAGCTGGGCCAGCTCTGCACATGTCTGGGGAGGGAAGGAACAGCAAAGGGAAGAGGAACAAATGTCTCTGGCTTCTGCATCTGAGGAAAGCAGAGGCAGATCCAGGTGGAACCATGGTCTGTGGCAGCCTGAGCTTGTCACAGCCTTTCCCTGGGGTGCCAGAGGTGGGCAGGGGATGGTGCTGGGGTGTCCTTGGCCCATGGTCATCCTTGGCCATGCTGAGTAGGACATCAAACACCTCCTCTGGAGGAAGATCCATCATGCCTGGTCAAAGATGGTCTTCATCAACAGAGAGAAAATCCCACCAGGAAAGCCAGAGACCTCCAGAGGGTGCAGTGCAAGTTTCCAGCAGAGCAGGGAGGGGGTTGGTTACCTGCAGGTTCCTACTGCCCTTTTCTGCGTGTATTGGCAGTGCAACCCCAGGCCTCAGCCAAAGGCAGGCTCCAGCTGTGCCCACTGCTGCTGCCCTCGAAATACCCAAGAGGGATGGTAGTTGGTAGGAGAAATTGTTGTGTACCTCAGAGTCATCAGAGCAGCAGATGTGGATCATGAGCCCAGGGTCCCCACAGGCCAGCCCCTGCTCTGAGGAAGGGAAGGTTTGGGAAGGGGAGGGGGGGGGGGGGAGGGGGGAGGAGGGAGGGGAGGGGAGGAGAGGAGAGAGAGGAGAGGAGAGGAGAGGGAGAGGAGAGGAGAGGAGAGAGAGGAGAGGAGGAGAGGAGAGGAGAGGAGAGGAGAGGAGAGGAGAGGGAGAGGAGAGGAGGAGGAGAGAGGAGGAGAGGGAGAGGAGAGGAGAGGAGGAGAGGAGAGGAGAGGAGAGGAGAGGAGAGGAGAGGAGAGGAGAGAGGAGAGGAGAGGAGAGGAGAGGAGAGGAGAGGAGAGGAGAGGAGAGGAGAGGAGAGGGAGAGGAGAGGAGAGGAGAGGAGAGGAGAGGAGAGAGAGGAGAGGAGGGAGAGAGGAGAGGAGAGGAGAGGGAGAGGAGAGAGGAGAGAGGAGAGGAGAGAGGAGAGGAGAGGAGAGGAGAGGAGAGAGGAGAGGAGAGGAGAGGAGAGGAGAGGAGAGGAGAGGAGAGGAGAGAGGAGAGGAGAGGAGAGGAGAGGAGAGGAGAGGAGAGGAGAGGAGAGGAGAGGAGAGGAGAGGAGAGGAGAGGAGAGGAGAGGGAGAGGAGAGGAGAGAGGAGAGGAGAGGAGAGGGAGAGGGAGAGGAGAGGAGAGGAGAGGGGAGAGAGGAGAGGAGAGGAGAGAGAGAGAGGAGGAGAGGAGAGGAGAGGGAGAGGCTAATTGGCAGCAGGGTGCTCTGGTGAGAGCTGGGCAGGGCAGGGGGTGCAGAGGACGAGAGGCTCCTGCCCTGGCACAGCTTGGAGCAGAAAGGCAGCAATTGTCTTGGCCCCCTTGCTGCAGAGCAGCAGCAGCTCTGCAGGAAGGCAGCGAGTGCTGCCAGGCAGCCAAGGTTTGGTTTCCCTCTCTGCCTGCCAGCCCTGGGGACTGAGGAAGAGTGGGCAGCACGGAGCAGGAGTGGGTTTGTGGAGGGGAAAAGAGCCCTGGCACTCATGGCACTGTCCCAGCCCAGTGACAAAGGACAGATTCAGGGCAGCCTGACACACAGCTCCGAAGCAGCTTCCATGCAGGCAGCAGCCAGCCTCTGCCTGCCCCTCTCCTGACAGAAACCAGCCAAGTTTCCTCCCCAAAACTGAGAGTGGCACTGAGCAACAGCCCCAACATCAGGCTGCCCTTTCTCAGAGCCCTGTGGGTGCCCATTCACAGCAGCTGGCAGCATCTCCCTCCCTCAACGAGGTGTCTGCACAGCCGGAGCAGGGCACCCTCACCTTCCCTTGCCCTGCCACGTCCTGCCCACGGTGCACTCCTCGTCCCCAGGGCCTGCAGCTAAATATCCACAGGCAGGTGACTCCCAGCTGCAGGCCAGGCTGGCTCCTGCTCCCCCACATGGCAGGATGTCTTCACGGCTCCAGGGAAGGCAGCAAACATCACCAGCTCCTGCTAGGCAGCTGGCGGGCAAACCCTGTGGTGTGGAGGCTCCGGTGCCAGATTCACCTGCGCTTTGGGTTTACACTGCTCTGGGGGTCCCCACGAGGGAGCACAGCCCCATGTCCTGCCTCCCCCCACCAAGGACCCCTCCCACTGCCTTGGCTGGGGCTCACTTCTGCCAGGTCCAGCAGCAGGGACAAGCTCTATGGCCCCTGCAAAGCATCATCAACACAGGTGGAGTTTTACTCTGCTGAGCTGAGAGCTGTCACCCCTTCTCACCAAGCATCATCCCTCCAGAAGTGTCCCTCTGGGGCACATCAGCTGCTCCAGTGCACTCTGAGCCCCTTCTCACCAAGCATCATCCCTCCAGAAGTGTCCCTCTGGCACACATCAGCTGCTCCAGTGCACTCTGAGCCCCTTCTCACCAAGCATCATCCCTCCAGAAGTGTCCCTCTGGGGCACATCAGCTGCTCCAGTGCACTCTGAGCCCCTTCTAACCAAGCATCATCCCTCCAGAAGTGTCCCTCTGGCACACATCAGCTGCTCCAGTGCACTCTGAGCCCCTTCTCACCAAGCATCATCCCTCCAGAAGTGTCCCTCTGGGGCACATCAGCTGCTCCAGTGCACTCTGAGCCCCTTCTCACCAAGCATCATCCCTCCAGAAGTGTCCCTCTGGGGCACATCAGCTGCTCCAGTGCACTCTGAGCCCCTTCTAACCAAGCATCATCCCTCCAGAAGTGTCCCTCTGGCACACATCAGCTGCTCCAGTGCACTCTGAGCCCCTTCTCACCAAGCATCATCCCTCCAGAAGTGTCCCTCTGGCACACATCAGCTGCTCCAGTGCACTCTGAGCCCCTTCTCACCAAGCATCATCCCTCCAGAAGTGTCCCTCTGGCACACATCAGCTGCTCCAGTGCCCATTTGCAGACCAGCTCCCCCAGAAACAGGTGTGGGGCTGGGGCAGGGAGGTTTGCCCTACTGGCCCTCGGTATTTGTCTTCAAGAGCTCCAAGATGCAGCACAAGCACAGGCTTGGCACTGGGGAAACCACAGCACCTCCTGCTAGCAATGCAAAGCAGGGGGCCAAGGGCCCACAGTCTGCTGTGGCACTGCAGAGAGAATCACAGAACTGTCAGGGCTGGAAGGGAGCTCAAGGCTCAGCCAGCTCCAACCCCCTGCCATGGGCAGGGACACCTCACACTGCAGCAGGTTGCTCACAGCCACCTCCAGCCTGGCTGCAAACACCTCCAGGCAGGAGGCTGCCACCACCTCCCTGGGCAGCCTGTGCCAGGCTCTCACCACCCTCCTGGGCAACAACTTCTTCCTCACAGCCAATCTCTATCTCCCCACTCCCAGTTTTGCTCCATCCCCCCAGTCCTATCACTCCCTGACACCCTCCAAAGTCCCTCCCCAGCTTGCCTGGAGCCCCCTGCAGCTCCTGGAAGGCCACAATGAGGTCTCCTGGGAGCCTTCTCTCCAGCCTGCATCAACCCCAGTTCTCTCTGTCCTAAGAGCAGAGCAGCTCCAGCCCTCTGCTCCTCCTCGTGGCCCTGCTCTGGACACCTTCCAGCCCCTCCAGATCCTTCCTGGCACAGAGGCTCCAGAGCTGGACCCAGAGCTGCAGCTGTGCTCTCAGCAGAGTGGAGCAGAGGGGCAGAATCCCCTCCCTGGCCCTGCTGGCCACACTTCTCTGGCTGCAGCCCAGGCTCTGCTTGGCTCTCTGGGCTGCAAGTGCTCCCTGCTGGCTCCTGCTGAGCTTCTCCTCCCCCAGAGAGGGCTGCTGAGAGGTGTGAGGGGTGGCCAGGGCATCCCACAGAGAGCTCAGCCAGCACCCAAGGCATTCCTGCAGCCCTGGGGGGGTCTACCTGACAGCAAAACGAGCCGGTGGTGCCACGTGGGAAGGGGCCGGGCAGGCAGCGGGCGGCACCGGGCGGCTGCCGCCGGTAGCTACGGCAACCCGCAGCGAATGAAAGCTCTTTTCAAACCGCAGGGCAGAACCTCCTCATGGCAAGCCCTGTCTGAGGAGTGCTGGGCTCTGGGCATGGATGCCCTGCAGAGGGAGGGGTAGGGAAGAGCAGCCAAGGCACAGCACACGGTCCTGAAGAGGACCTGGAGCGCCTCCTGAGCACTTTCTGGCGTGGCAGGGAAAAGAGGGTGGAAAACAAACCCCAAAATGACCTTTCCCGCGCTGCCCCCAGGAGCTGAGGAAACTGCAGGAACAAGGAGGAGTCCCCAGCTGCATTCACCTGTGAGCAGGGCGTGGGGAAGAGGAAGATCAGAGGTTTGCAGAGGGCAGGAAAGTGCTGGACAGGGAGATAAGGGAATGAGATTAGATTAGGAGGGGAGGGGGAGGGGAAAGGGAAAGGGAAAGGGAAAGGGAAAGGGAAAGGGAAAGGGAAAGGGAAAGGGAAAGGGAAAGGGAAAGGGAAAGGGAAAGGGAAAGGGAAAGGGAAAGGGAAAGGGAAAGGGAAAGGGAAAGGGAAGGGAAGGGAAGGGAAGGGAAGGGAAGGGAAGGGAAGGGAAGATGGGATGGGATGGGATGGGATGGGATGGGATGGGATGGGATGGGATGGGAAGGGGGAATGGAATGGAATGGAATGGAATGGAATGGAATGGAATGGAATGGAATGGAATTCAATTGAAGGATTCCTGGCCCCTTATCTGCCTCATCAAGAGGTCTGGGTTGGGTCCCGGATTAGGAGGACTTAACAGCTCAAGATGGAAATGAGTTAATTAAGACCCAGCCTGAGCACGGGAAAGGCCCTTTGCAAAGGGCCCCAGTGCTGAGCCGCTGGGAGCCGGTGCGAGCCCCGGGCCAGCTGGAGCAGGGAGGAGGCGGCGGAGAGCCGCCCGCGGCCCCGTGACTGCGGCCGTGTGATCTCAGCGAGGCACCGCAGGCGACGCTGGATGAGGACATGCTCCGGCCCGGCCCGCCCCGTGGCTGGGGGCTGTTTGCTGCCGAGCCTGAGGGGGTGGTTCCGCTGCCAGCCCTCCTTTGCCCAGCTGAGCTCCGCTGACCCCTTCCGACCCCTCCGCCAGCCCTGGCCGAGAGCCTGCCCGGGTGTGCCGAGCTGTGGGGCCCTGGGATGTGTGGAGCATTTTGAACACACGAGCACCAAACCCCCTTGGGAGGACCAGAAAGCTGGAGCACCTCCCCTCCTGCCACAGCACCCCTGTCCTGCAGCAGGCTGCCGCCGTGCCAGCGCCTCTGTGCCAGGGCCTGCCAGAGGGGCAGGCAGCTCCCAGCCAGCTCTCCAGACCCCAGAGCCTGGAGCAGGTACAGATGCCCTGGCAAACAGCTGCTCCAGTTGGCCAGAGCCCATCGGGACTGAGGGCAGAGGAGCAGCCCTGCTCTCCCCCAGCAGCCTGTGGCCAGCTCTTGTTCACCATAGACTAGACTAGACTAGACTAGACTAGACTAGACTAGAATAGAATAGAATAGAATAGAATTAACCAGGTTGGAAAAGACCTTTGAGATCATCAAGTCCAACCTGTCACCCAGCACCATCTGATCAACTCAACCATGGCACCAAGGGCCTCATCCAGGCTCTTCCTAAACACCTCCAGGCATGGGGACTCCACCACCTCCCTGGGCAGCACATCCCAGTGGCCAATCTCTGGGAAGAACTTCTTCCTCACATCCAGTCTGACCCTCCCCTGGCACAGCTTGAGACTGTGTCCTCTTGTTCTGCTGCTGGCTGCCTGGGAGAAGAGCCCAACCCCCACCTGGCTCCAACCTCCCTGCAGGGAGTTGGAGAGAGCAAGAAGGTCTCCCCTGAGCCTCCTCTTCTCCAGACTAAGCAACCCCAGCTCCCTCAGCCTCTCCTCACAGGGCTGTGCTCCAGACCCCTCCCCAGCTTCGTTGCCCTTCTCTGGACACCTTCCAGCATCTCAACATCTTTCCTAAACTGAGGGGCCCAGAGCTGGACACAGCAGTGGAGGAGAGCTGGAGCCCTGTGCTAAGCTGCTCCCCAGGGTGATTTGGCCATGCAGAGATGTACACATGGTCCCAGAGTGGTGAGAAAGGCATCTGCCATCAGGCCACTCACAATGTACCCTCCCCAAAAGCTGGTTGCACCCAGAGCCCACAGCCTCTGAGCCTCTGGCTCAGCCTTCCCTGGGATGAACAACCTAAAACCTCCCTTCAGTTGTGGAGCAGAGTTCATCCAGCCCAGACTGAAGGGCAGGAGTGGAGATGATGAACTCCAGCCTCCCTGACAAACCAATCCCAGCCTTTGGGGGCAGCCTGGTAAGCCTCTGCCCGGTGCTGTGGGGAGGAGGGAGTGTCAGCTGCTGTGGGAAGTGATTTGGGGTGCTCTGCCTCTGGGCTTCTGCCTCCTTGCTTTTGATAGCTGCCTTTGCCCCACCCCCTGCTCTTCCTTGCTGATTTTTGTCCCCTCCTTTCGTGGTCCTTTCCCTGAGGAAGAAAGAATTCCTGCACCTCCACAGGACAGAGCCTCAGGTGGCCCTGCTTAGGAGTGGCAGTGGGGCCAGTGGCACCCCAGGAGGGGCTGGCTGGGGTGCAGCTCCTGTAAGGGCAGAATGGACCCAGCTCCAAGGGGCAGGAGGAGAAAGCCCCCAGCCAAGTGGTGCCCATCACTCCAGGGTCTGCACAGTGATGGCAGAAATGCTGCCCCTTTACCCAGCAGGAGTGCAGAAAGGATTGGGGGGTGGGGGCACTAAATTACTCCTGGGTACTCCCTGCAGCTTTTGCTTGGCACAACAGGTAGCTAAATAAGGCCACAGATGCTGTCCCCAGCATCCAAATGGTCCTTCCCCCTTCTCTGGCCCACGTGGGCTCTGTGCACCCTCATGCACCTCCTCCTTACCCACTCCACCCCATCACAGCCACGCCTGGGGCGGCTGGTGGGGCTCAGGGGGTACCCCAGGAAGATGCTTGGCACTCAGTCCCTCTGTTGGCCACGGGCTGTGCAGGGTTGTGGAGGGTAGATGGAAGGAGATAGATGCTCCCACTTGCAGCACCTAGACCTTCCCTAGGTGCATACTCCCACGAGAGGAAGGTGTTTGCACTGGGGTGTGCAGCAGGAACCACACCAGCCCCACCAGGACCTCTCCTTGCCTCTGGCTGGCCAGCTTGAGCCACTGGGGAATGAGAAGGACACAGTGGGGGGAAATAAATGCAGGGCACAGTGGGGGGAAATCAATGCAGGGCATGGGGGGCGGGGGGTAAGTAATAAATGCAGGGCATAGTGGGGGGACATAAATGCAGGGCATGGGGGAAAGGTAAAATAAGAGCATTTGGCAGCCAGCTCTGTTAAAAGCAGGACAAATAACCTTTCTATGAATCAGCAGTTCCTGGTGGAAACCCAACCCATGATTAGACCTTTAGTGCTGGGGAGTCACAGAACAGTGGGGGCTGGAAGGGACCTCTGGAGTCCAACCCCCACCCTGCCACAACAAAGGTCACCTAGGGCAGGTCACACAGGGACACATCCAGACCTGAGCCCCAGGCACAGGGAGTGAGCCCCAAATGAAGAGTGGAGGAGGAAGGGGACAAGAGGGCTTGGCTGGAGGTGCTCATAGCCACCGGGATTTGGGGTGTGACCACAGGAGCAGAGGCTCCTGGCACCCCGCAGATCCAAAGGGTCAAGGAGGGAAGCTCAGCCCTTGGGGGTCAGCAGAGCTGGTGCTTGGCCCTTCTGCAGCCATGGTGTCCCCAGAGTGCTGCTCCCACCCCCCCGTGAGCTCACTGCCACAAGGAGGCTCTTTGTTGGGCAGCAGTGGGAGCCCCAGGGCCGAGCTGGTGCCGGCTGGGCTGCGGGAAGCCGCCGGCTGGCGAGGAGCAGCGGGGCCAGGGGGCTGGCACACAGCCGGGCACAGGAGAGGAGAAGGCAGCGTGGCAGCACATGGGGCGATGTGAGCCGCTCTGTCAGGCTGCCAGGGCCGCCCAGCGGGGCCCAGGAGCGGCAAAGGGACATCTTGGTGGCAGGGGGTGCCCAGAGGTACAGGGGGAAAAGCATCGTCTGAGAGCTGCTAAAGTCCACCCTGCCCGCTGGGTCCCTGCTGGAAACACCGATGCCAGTGCTGCCCCAGCTGTCCTTGGAGCTTTGCCTGGCACCACACCAGCACTCATCACACAATGGCCTGAGGGTAAGTGGCTGGGCTCATCCTCACCAGCCAGGATGATCAGTGCCACCCCCTGCCCGGGCTCTGCACCCCGCAGGGAGCTCTCATTGCCGCCAGGCCAGGCACTGCGTTCCGAGAGATGCCTGCTCTGGGTCAGCCGAGCCGGCACCAGGCTGGCACAGACCCCAGCACCAGGGTCCCTGGTCCCTGTGCCCCTCGCCAGCCCACATTTGGTGGACAATCTGCCAATGCCACCAGCGCCTGAGGGATGAGAAGTTCACCCGACGACCGACCGCAGCAGACCTGTGGGGCAGGGGCTGTCCCCAGCCTGGTGAAGGGCTTCCCGGTGTCAACTGGGGCTACTGGAAACGCTGCTTCGTGACAACAGCCACCCCCACGGCAACGACCGCAGCTCCGTGGTGACAAACTACACATCCCAGGGTGCAGCGCTGCAGGAAAGGCAGCGCGGTGCTGGTGGTGGCAGCGCTGATGGTGGTGGGTGGCAGTGATGATGGTGACAGTGGCAGCAGTGGCGTGCTGCACCCATGGGACCCACATCCACCTCTGCCAGGACCCAGCAGTGGGTCCTCCCTGGGGCTCTGACCCCCAGCAGTGCCCCTCAGCCCTCTCTCCCCTCCCACCAGCTTGTCCCTGCCACATGCCCCTATGAAGAGCTGGTGGCAGAGCCTGCCCCGAGCCCATCTCCCTCCACCAAGCTGCTGTGTCCTGGAGCCGATGCCCAGCGAGCGCCTGGCACCTCTGCAGGCTGCAGCAATGGGGCTGGTTGTGCTCAGCCAAGCAGGCAGGGAATTTGCCAAGCAGCATTTAAATCCTGTTGTCACCTTCCCTGGGAGCTTTGACGAGGCTGAAGTGTCCAGAACAATGGCAGCAACACGACAAGCTGGGTGGCTGTCAATGAATGAAGGGATCTGGTGTTGCAGGAGATCAGAGCAGCAGGATTTGCAGCAGGCAGCTCTTACTGAACACCCCAAATCCAGTATGGGAGGGGGTGGTGTTTGCCCTCTAGCATCCCAAGTAACAGAAGCAGGTTCAGTAATCTTCTCAGGACGGGCTCTAGCAGCATCTCTGGGGTGTTTTAGCTCAGAGGGAGGTTGCCTGCACCTGTGGCAGGGGCTGGGTGGCAGTGCCCATGCTGGGGTGATACTGTAGCTCAAAGCCAGCCCACCTATCCCCCTGCAGCCCCTGGGGTAAGGATGGGCCAGAGGCACTGGGCACCAGCTCACAAGGGAGCAGGAGACATGCCAGGGAGACGAGCAGGAGAGATGCAGGACACCAGTGGGATGCTGCCAGGACTGGACCCTAGGAGGAGGTGGAGTGCAGGGGATAAGACCCCCAGAGGGCATGCCAAGCCAGCAAGGCCCATGGGCACAAGTACAGCCCTGTGGGGAGCCCAGGACAGGGACAGAGCCCTGCAATGCAGACAGGATACACAAGGCACAGGGGATGTAACTCATGGCACCCACCACGGGGCACATGGCACATGCAATGGTTCGGGTTGGAAGGGACCTTAGAGATCACCCAGTTCCAACGCCCCTGCCATGGGACAAGGGCCACAGGATGTGGCACAGAGGATGCACCACCCCCCACATGGCACTTGAGACATGGCCTGTGGGGGAGGACACAGGAGATGGCAGTTAGGATGTGCCATGGGGACGTGGGGAGGGGGACAGGAATAGATGAACCTAACGTGGCAGGAGCGAGGGTGAGATGCTGACAGACAAGAGGTGTTTGTGTTAGCTCTGGAAAGCAGGATCTGCAGAGCTGGCCTGCCAGTGGCTGAAGGAGGGAGCCTTGGGAAGATAAGAAGGTCCTGTTTTGGCTAAAACTCCTGAGCTAAGGCTAAACTGACAAACCCACACAGCTGCAGAAGAGGCTCTGAAGGCTGTGGTGCCTGAGCAAAGACCTTTGCAATGGTCATGTTCAAGTTGACATGAATGTGTTCCTCAGCTGCCCACTCAAATCGTGCTGGATGTCACCTACAAGGCAGAGAGAGGCAGGGAGAGCCAGGGAGAGTCATGGAGAGACAGGGAGAACCAGGGAGAGTCATGGAGAGCCATGGAGAGCCAGGGAGAACCAGGGAGAGTCAGGGAGAGCCATGGAGAGCCAGGGAGAACCAGGGAGAGTCATGGAGAGCCAGGGAGAGCCAGGGAGAACCAGAGTTAGGGCATAACAAGCAAGGAGAGGAACATCTCTGTGAGAGAGGGACAGGCTGTGGATGTAGCAGAGTGCAGAGTGGTCAATGGGCTTCCTCCTCTTCCTCCAGCCAAGCCAGAGACTCCAGGCTGGAGAGGTGGGCACAAGCCAACCTCATGAGGTTCAACAAGACCAAGGGCAGGGTCCTGCAGCTGGGTCGAGGCAATCCCAGGCACAAATCCAGGCTGGGCAGTGACTGGCTGGAGAGCAGCCCTGAGGAGAGAGACTTGGGGGTGCTGGAGGAGGAGAAGCTCAACAGGAGCTCTCAGTGTGCACTTGCAGCCCGGAAAGCCAATCAGAGCCTGGGCTGCAGCAGGAGAAGTGTGGCCAGCAGGGCAAGGGAGGTGATTCTCCCCCTCTGCTCAGCCCTGGGGAGACCCCACCTGGAGTACTGCCTCCAGTTCTGGAGCCCCTATGACAAGAGGGATCTGGAGGTGCTGGAAGGTGTCCAGAGCAGGGCCACGAGGATGATCAGAGGGCTGGAGCACCTCTCCTGTGAGGACAGACTGAAGGAGTTGGGGCTGTTCAGTCTGGAGAAGAGAAGGCTCCGAGGTGACCTCATTGTGGCCTTCCAGTATCTGGAGGGGGCTACAGGAAGGCTGGGGAGGGACTTCTCAGGGTATCAGGTAGTGATAGGACTAGGGGGAATGGAATGAAGCTGGAAATGGGGAGATTCAGGCTGGATGTGAGAAGGAAGTTCTTGCCCATGAGAGTGGTGAAGCCCTGGAATGGGCTGTCCAGGGAGGTGGTTGAGGCCCCGTCCCTGGAGGTGTTTAAGGCCAGGCTGGAGGAGGCTCTGGGCAGCCTGATCTAGTGTGGGGTGTCCCTGCCCATGGCAGGAGGGTTGGAACTGGCTGATCCTCGTGGTCCCTTCCAAACCCTGACTGATTCTATGATGCTCAGAGCTGTGCAGTCCATTCACAGCTGATCTGCTGCTGCACTTTTATCCCCTGTTAGTGCCACTGCAAAGTTTGGCATCCGCCACTGCGTCGGATCTTACCCAGGATTTGCTCACTCCAGCTCAGTGCCTTCATCCCCAGCAGTCCCCTCCCTGTTCTAGCCACTGCTTTCATAAATAAAACTTACTAATTATGATAAACCTGTGTTAGTGCCAGGCCTGGAACAGTCCCAGGCATGGGGCTTCTACCACCTTCTATGTGCAGCCTGCTCCGGCGTTCAATCATCCTCACTGTATAAAAAGGTCTCCTTGAAACCAGTCTTAATCTCCCTCTTTTGCTTTAAACTTCTTGCCCCAGGACCCCTCTCACAACAGGCCCTGCTAAAAAAATCTGCTCCCAATTTTTTTATAGGCTCACTTTCAGTACTGAAAGGCCACAACAAGGTCTCCCCAGAGCCTTCTGCACTCCGAGTTTGTTGAGCTGATGTTGAACCTGTTGAATCAGATCTCTGCAGGTGAGGCGGGATGGGGCCCTGAGCAACTACATCCACTTAAAAATGCCCCTGCTGACTGCAGGGGGCTTGAAATAGGCCTTTATAGCTCCCTCTCAACACAAAGCATTCCACAGTTCCCATTGGGGCACTGGAAGAGGCAAAAGTTCATTTTGTCAAACAGTTCCAGTAAGAGTCCTGGGGCTCTGAGACAGGAAGACATCAGGATCCTACCAGGAACACGACACAGTGGCACCCTGGGCATGGCATGTGGGAGAAAGGACAAACCATGGAGGGTGTGGCACCAGGGACATGGCACACGGAATGGTTTGGCTTTGGAGGGACCTTAAAGATTGGCTAGTTCCAATCTCCCTGCCGTGGCACAGGAGACAGAGGACATGGAACACAGGTTGTGGCACCAGGGAGGCAGCACTGGGAAGAGGGGACACAGAAAGGGGATGTGGCACCAGGGAGGCAGCATTGGGAAGAGGGGACACAGAAAGGGGATGTGGCACCAGGGAGGCAGCATGGGGGAGAGGGGACACAGAAAGGGGATGTGGCACCAGGGAGGCAGCATTGGGAAGAGGGGACACAGAAAGGGGATGTGGCACCAGGGAGGCAGCACTGGGAAGAGGGGACACAGAAAGGGGATGTGGCACCAGGGAGGCAGCATGGGGGAGAGGGGACACAGAACGGGGATGTGGCACCAGGGAGGCAGCATGGGGAAGAGGGGACACAGAACGGGGATGTGGCACCAGGGAGGCAGCATGGGGGAGAGGGGACACAGAACGGGGATGTGGCACCAGGGAGGCAGCATGGGGGAGAAGGGACACAGAACGGGGATGTGGCACCAGGGAGGCAGCATGGGGAAGAGGGGACACAGAACGGGGATGTGGCACCAGGGAGGCAGCATGGGGAAGAGGGGACACAGAACGGGGATGTGGCACCAGGGAGGCAGCATGGGGGAGAGGGGACACAGAACGGGGATGTGGCACCAGGGAGGCAGCATGGGGAAGAGGGGACACAGAACGGGGATGTGGCACCAGGGAGGCAGCATGGGGAAGAGGGGACACAGAACGGGGATGTGGCACCAGGGAGGCAGCATGGGGGAGAGGGGACACAGGCCGGGAGCCATGCCAAGGGAATAGGGCACACGGCAGAGGCCAACGCAGAGGACACCGAACGGGCAACAGAGCCCGGCCCGGCCCCGGCGCCCCCCGGCCCGGGGAGAACCGGCGGCCGCGCGGGCGGAGCCTCTATCTGGTCCCGCCCCTTATGCTAATGAGCGCTGAATCACGCTCCGCGGGCCGCAGCCCCCGGCCGGGCTCAACTACCCGGGCGGAGGGGAGAGGGAGGACGAGCAGAGGGGCTCGGAAACGGCCGGCCTCTGGTCGGCCAAGTGCCCCGTTCACCACACGGGGTGCGGCGAGAGCAGTGAGCTCCGCTCGTTCCCGGCGGCCAGACCCTCTGCAGGAGCGGGGAATTGGTGGGGGAGGCCAGTACGGCGGGAGGGAGCCCCCGGGCTCGTGCGCGTGGTGGCGGTGGAGGGCGGGGCGAGCGGGCGAGGGCGGTGGGCGCCGGTCACGTGACGGGCGAGCCTCCGCCATTTTGTCCTGCGGAGGCAGTACTTAGGGCGTAGCGCCCGCGCCGCCGCGCACTCCTGCCGGGACGGAGCTCCGCGCCGCAGCTTTCCTTCCTTCCCTCCCTCTCCCGCCCGTGCCCGGCCCCCTCCCTTGTGCACCTCTCAGCCGGCCTCCGCCCCGTCTCCTTCCCTCTTTCCCTTCTCGCCTCCGCCATTTTGTGGCTGAGCGCTGCCTGCGGAGAACCGGCGCCGCGGCGGAGCCTCCCACCTCCCCCTTCGCCCTCTTGCGCTCCCGCTCCCAGCGGCGCCTAGCCCCGGCCCGGCCCGCGCAGCCATGTCGTCTAGCGGTAGCCCCGAGTACGCCTCCTTCTTCGCCGTGATGGGCGCCTCGGCTGCCATGGTCTTCAGCGGTGAGCACCCGTCCGGCCTCCCGGGGGAGGGGGTGGCGGGGGCTGGAGCTGCCAAGGCTGGGGGGGTAAGGGACACTGCCTCGCCGCCGTAGCGGGGGGAGGGGAGGGAGTGTCGCTCCTTTACCGGTGCTTTCCCCGGCGAGGCGGGATCCGCGGGGCTGGGGCTGCTGCCCGGCTGGACAGGTCTTGGCCTGGTCGCGGGGGCGGAGGCAGCCCCGGGGATGGATGTCCACCTCCCCCCGGTTCCATCCGGGCTACCGGGGCGCGGCGGAGGGGGTCTGCGCGGGTGACGTCACCGCGGAGCGTGCCGCCGCCGGCGGAGCCCCCGCTGCCACGTGACTGCGGCGGCGCTGCCGCCCGGACCGGCCCTGCGGGGGTGGGGGGCGGCGGCGCGCCCGCCGCCTCCGCGCCCGCCGGGACGGGGCCTCGCCGGCCGGCACCCTGCTGTGACCCTGGGGGCTTCCCCGGGGCTCCGGCTGTGCCGGTAATGCGCTGGCCCCGCTCCTCCGAGCCGGCCTTGGGGGCTTCCCCGGCGGGCAGCGTTGCTCTGGCTCTCCGGGGGCTGAGTGGAGCGCTCCTGCTGCGAGGGGGAGAGGGCTGCTCTTTGAACCGCTCCTCGGATCGTGTGAGACCAATTTCTGAATGGGATTGAAACCTGAAATGCATTCCAGGAGTGGAGTCAGCGTTAAAGATCTTAATGGCATTAAAAGGAGCTGCTGGGGGCTGACCTTCCCCTCCAAATGGGAGCTGCAGGCGGCACTGAGAAAGGGGAAGCTCTGCTCTTGTGACCGTCCATCTGCTTCTGAAGTCACAGAGGTTCGGTGCAGAGGGAGCTGGGTCATTCTGTGGCACCCCTCTCCCTATCGAGGATCGTTTGTGCAGAGGCTCACAAACGCTGGTTTGTTAGAAGGAGCATCCTCTGGTCCTGGGATGCTTTGTCTCTCTTGGAGCATGAGCAAACCTTCTGCAGGAGATAACTGCAGCTCCTGACTGAGCCCTGACTGCTTCCTGCAGTCCTGCTGCTCGGTTTCAGCTGTAATGTGGAGAAGGCTTCAGCTGTGTTTTCCCGACTGCAGTTCCTGGGAATACCCAGGAATCAGCCTGGCTTTCCCTTGGGAAGGCTTGCCCAGTGTCCCTGTGTGTGTGTGAGTGTCCTCACTGGTCTTCACCTGGCAGCTGAGGAGTGGAAGCTCTCAAGCAGTGAGCTGACAGGAGCTCTAGTGGCAAGTAGCAGTTGATGTGCTTGGATTCTCATTATGTTAAAGCAGGCTCTGGTAGCTGGGAGAGGAGGGCAGATATGTGGAAGCTGCTCTCAATTAGTGTGGCAGATTAAACTGTGTAAGTAGCCAGGTGGACAGTGGATTAAAAGTAGTCTTGGAGAGGAAGCTGTCTAGCACTGGTGTTGGCACCACTGACTGGTTTCAGGCCAGCCGAGTTCATGCCTTTAACCTCTGCAGAAGTCAGTCTTGCCTGGCTGTGTGTAGTCCTGCTGCATCTCTACCCAGCTGGCCTGTGCTGGGGGGGGGGCCCTGCTACCTCGGTTGAAACCTTGGCAGGTGAGGGCTGGTGTGAGCGTGGCTGCAATGCCTTGTGCAGCAGCCAGGGACTGGGGACCCCTTGGCTAGTGAAGGCAGCGGAGGAGCAGCCAAAGACCTGATGGCTTGTTGGAAAGGAGAGTTCTGTCCAGTTCTGGGCCCCTCGGCTTAGGAAAGATGTTGAGATGCTGGAAGGTGTCCAGAGAAGGGCAACAAAGCTGGGGAGGGGTCTGGAGCACAGCCCTGTGAGGAGAGGCTGAGGGAGCTGGGGTTGCTTAGCCTGGAGAAGAGGAGGCTCAGGGGAGACCTTCTTGCTCTCTGCAACTCCCTGCAGGGAGGTTGGAGCCGGGTGGGGATTGGGCTCTTCTCCCAGGCAAGCAGCAGCAGAACAAGAGGACACAGTCTCAAGCTGTGCCAGGGGAAGGTCAGGCTGGGTGTTAGGAATAAATTCTTCCTAGCAAGAGAGATTGGCCCTTGGGATGTGCTGCCCAGGGAGGTGGTGGAGTCCCCATCCCTGAAGGTGTTTAGGAAGAGCCTGGATGAGGCCCTTGGTGCCATGGTTGAGTTGATCAGATGGTGTTGGGTGACAGGTTGGACTTGATGATCTCAAAGGTCATTTTCAACCTGGTTAATTCTATTTTAAGAGCCAGCAGGCCTTTTGTACAAGAGCTGGGATTAAGGTCCTAAACACTGAGCTG
Organism: Picus viridis; assembly: GCA_033816785.1. Taxonomy (NCBI): domain Eukaryota; kingdom Metazoa; phylum Chordata; class Aves; order Piciformes; family Picidae; genus Picus; species Picus viridis. The sequence goes on from CM066594.1 coordinate 2,596,701, forward strand.
TCTTCCTGAGTCACTGGATCCCTCTTGTAAAACTGAGCTTGGAAGCAAAAGAACAGTAGATGTGCAAGCTTGCCTCGGTGGAGACACCAGTGAGGGATGCAGAGCTGAGTCAGCATCTGAACCAGAGCTCCAGGTGTTGCTTGGCAGGTCTGAGCTAGAAGTGAAGTGCTTCCTGGAAGCTGTGGGCTTGACAGCATGGTGCAGGCTGAAGGGAAGGGCTGAGGCAGGTCACCCAGAGGAGCCTTGTCGCTGCTGGCAGGCCAGTGGACCGTGGTGGGGAAGCTGCCAGATGATCCTGACAGCCAGCAGGTCTGAGCCAGGAAGCTGCTCTCTTGCTAGGGTCTAAGTGCATCTGATGGGGCCAGTCAGTGGAGCAGCAGGTTGGAGATTCCCATCAGCTGGTGGAAATTCTCTCTGGGATGTGAACATCACTGAAGTGCTTTAAGCAGAGACAAAGCAGCTGGGACCTTTGAGGCCATATGGCAGAGGTGTCAGTGCAGGATAAATGAAACCTGCAGAGCCACACAGCTGGGACATGTTCTGATGGGAGTTGGACATCAGCTGCTAAAGCCCACCCTGCCTTGGGAGCCCAGCCTGGCCAGGCAGGCAGTGTCAGAGGGCCTCAGAAGGGTGCTGGGCTGCTGTTAACTGCAGTCACCAGCTCTGACTAAGGCTGGAGCTAAAGATCAGATTCCTGGGGAGCTTGTCATTCTGAGGCCTGTTTCTAGTAAACACCTTCAGGTTTTACACTGCCCTGCCTGGTTTGATGTGAAAACAAGAGGCTTCAGGCAGTGCTGTTTGGGGTTTGAACATTAACTGCTGATGGTGAGGAGATAGCAGAGCTCGTTCTGGTCAGTTGCTGCTGATGGCAGCTAGAAATGCTAAAGCAGGCTGCAGTGACCTTGGCTATCTTGGAGCCTGCTTTATTTGTTTGCTGATTGCAACTTCTTCTGATGGCTGAAGTTCCTTTTCTTTCTTTAAAATGTGGCTGGCTCACTGTCAGGTGGTGGTGAGTGAGCAGATGATGGTGGCTCTTCCATGCCAAAATGGAGAAGCAGAGTCTTGGACAAGGCTGCCTGGGAACTCTGCTTGCTGAGCCTGCCTGCACAGAAGGGTTGGAGTGTCCCATGCTGACCCCCAGCATGTGCTGAGAGGTTTCACTTGGCTCTGCACTCTGGGTGGGCTTTCAGTGCCTTGGGTGCTGCCTCACCACGGAGCATCTGGAGCCCTGCTGCTGAAGCCTTCTCAGCAGGTTGAGGTTAGTCCTGTGTCTCCTGGCTGGTGCTGCAGGGCTGATGAGATAGCAGTGGGGGCTGCAGGCACTGTAGCAGGTGGGGAGCTGCTGAGGGGCCTCCCTGGTGCAATAATGGCTGGCTCCTGATGCAGCTGACAGTGCTGCACTGCCTGATTCCAGAAGGCTTCGTGGCTATAAACAACTTGCAGCCTTGGAGGCAAATCACACCTGTGCCTCCTAAAAATACCATCTCTTGAGGGGTGGGAGCAGCAGACCTCATCCTAAGAGCTTGCAGGCTCCTTAGCTGTAGCTGGCATTAGAAATGAGAAGGCAGAACAGGAGCAGCTGAAGGCAATCACTCAAGAATCTTCCAAAGCCTCAGAGTATGGGCAGGAAAACTCCCTGGGTCAGAGCTCTGAGCTGCCAGATTGTCTGCAGGAGAGGCCAGCTTAAGCACTGATCCTCAGCAGCAGGTGAATGGGTGGCTTTGGAGGTGTGAGTGCAGTAACTCAGGTGGCAGCATCTCTGCAGCTCAGTTCAAGCAAGGGAAGACATCTCACCCAGGGCATCCTTTCCACTTGGTGAAGGCCAGCCTTGGGTTCATCTGAAAACCAGATCAAGCACCAAGGTAACCACTGGCTCCACAAAGCTTGGCTCAAGCAGATGTGCTGCTGCTGGAACAGTGGCTCCCAGGTGTACCTGAGAGGGGGACTCTTGCCTCACCCTGAACTCGTTCTAGACTGCAAAGGTTACAGAACTTGCCCTCTGGAAGGTTCAGAGCAGCAGTGGAGATGAATGCCAGTTGCCTCAGGACTTCAGTCAGCTTCCTTATTTTCCCCTTCCTAACCAAGCCTCTACCTCCTGTCCAGAGCCTGTGTGACTTGAAGCAGTGCTTGCAAGCTGCAGTCCTCTCCAGCCTGCCCAGGCTGTTTGGTGGTGCTTGAAGCAGTGGTTTCCCAGAAGGGTGCTCCTACCTGCTGCTTCCCTCCACCAAAGAGAGAGGCATAACTTGCTGAGCCTGCTTCCTTCAGGCTGAGCCTTGTGAGCACAAGGCTTCAAGGCTGGCCCTGGGAGCATCTGCTGGATGCAGTCAGATGACCTTGGCTTTCTCAGTGGAGGTCTGCTGGTGAGTGCTGTAAGCTACTCTTCCATGCCATGGGCTGCTGCCAGCTGCTGTCCCATGCTGCTCTTGCCACTCAGCACCTGGGGTGCAGTGGTCCACCCAGTCTGACCAGGTCATCTTGAGGGGCCCTGGGGAACCTGCATCATGGTAAAGAGTAGATAACACTTGAGTGGAGTTTGGTGCTTGAAGAGCGAGCCTGTACTCTGGGCTGTAAAGTGTCAGCCTTGCCATACTAGGTAAGACTGCCCTTCTGTGCCATGGCACAGACCAGAGCACCAGCTGCAGCAGTGCCAGCTGGCTGGCACCTCTGCTTTGGACTGCTGCTTGAAGAGCTGGCTGACTCCTGCCATAGGTGGTGTCCCCAGCCCTGGAGCTGTTCAAGAAACATGGGCATGGCCCTGGGGCACCTGGTTTAATGGCCAAGGTGGTGTTGGGCTGATGGTTGGATTTGATGAACTGAGGCAGTTCTGGGGTTCTAAGCTTCCAAACACACTGAGCAAGAGTAAATGGCCTCCTAGCCTGGCAGGTTTGCTGGCAGTGCTGGTGGGCTCGTTTGAAGTCCCTCCCCCAGCCTCTCCTGACATTAGGGGAGAAGAGGAAGCTTGCTGGCTGTCCCTGAGCCTCTGAGGGCTGGCTCACTAAAGACTTTCCAAGCCTACAACTTCTGTAGGGCACCTTGTCCATTTACCCCTCCAGTTACCCCCTGGGCACTGGCTGCAGCCAGTCCTGAGTCAGTCTGGGCTGCATTTGCATGGGCCCCAGGTACAGTTGCAGTGAGGTGGCTGCCCCTCTTCTCCTGAGATGCAGCAGGGTTTTTCCAGGGCAGCCACCAGGTATCCATTACAGTAACCTGAGGTAGAGCTTAGTGTTTGTGTTCACTCTGGTGGTGTGGAAGAGACTTCAGAGCAGCTGTGGGAAGAAGTCTGTTGCTTTGCCATGCCAGCAGCTTGGATGTTCTCAAAGGGAGGGATGTGCTTGAGCAATCTTGGAGCTCAGATGATGACCTCTCCACAGTTCTGCAGCCATTTAAGAGCAACCTGCTCAAGGCTGAGCAGGCATGGAGGTGAGCTGATGCCTGCTGTAAGGGGGAAGCCTGCCTTGCCTGCTGCAGAGGGCAGCCCATTTGGAAAGGGATTAGTTCTAAAAGGCTCCAGATGGCAGGACTCATCCAGAAGGCTCTGGCAGGCTTGCTGAGATGGTGACCCAGGGTGGAAAGTGTGAGCTGGAGTAGTTCACTTCCTGATGCAGAGAGATTCTGCCGGGCAGTGCCCTGCAAATCCTTCACAGTCTGCAGTGTGAAAACTGCTTCTCCATGCTAGGCCGTGGGAGGAGTGGCTTGAAAGTAGCTTGGCAGAGGGGGATGTGTGGGTCAACAGCTGGCTGAGGCAGCAAGCAGTGTGCTCAGATGGCCAAGGAGGCCACCAGCAGCCTGGCCTGGAGCCGCAGTGGGGTGGCAGCAGGAGCAGGGCAGGGATTGTGCCTCTGTGCTGGGCACTGGGGAGGCCACAGCTTGAGTGCTGCTTTCAGTTCTGGGCTCCTCACTCCAAGAACATTGAGGGGCTGGAACAGGCCCAGAGAAGGGCAACAGAGCTGGGGAGGGGTCTGGAGAAGAGGGCTGGGGAGGAGCAGCTGAGGGAGCTGGGGGTGTGGAGCCTGGAGAAGAGGAGGCTGAGGGAGACCTCGCTGCTCTCTGCAGCTCCCTGAGAGGAGGCTGCAGCCAGGTGGGTAACAAGGGAAAGGACAAGAGGGAATGGTCTCCAGTTGCACCAGGGAAGGTTCAGGTTGGATATAAGGAGAAATATCTTTACCAGAAGAGTCACTGGGCAGTGTCCCAGGCTGCCCAGGGAGGTGGTGGAGTCCCCATCCCTGGAGGTCTTTCAAAGCTGTCTGGATGAGGAGCTGAGAGCCATGGTCTAGCAGCTGTGGCCAGGGAGATGGTAGGTCATGGCTGGACTTGATCTTAAGGTCTGTTTCTGAAGAGGTGATGCTCTGAAGGGATCAGCTGCTGCTGCAGTGTGTGGCTGGTCCTGAGCCTCTGTTCTTGGGCTGTCAGTGTGCTGCAGCTGCAGGAGCTGCAGGGGGCTGCCTGCTCCTGTGCTCACGGGCTGTCGGTGCACAGCTGTCTGCAGAGCTTGGCAGAAGCCATGCAGGGAAGCAGCCTCCCTGCTGAGGCAATGTCCTGTGAGGAGTCCCAGCTCACCTAGCTGCCAGGTTACCCTTCTGGGGGCATGACCTGCCTGAGCACTGTAGCTATAGGTCCTGATGCTTGGACCAGCCCTCGATCTATCCACAGGCTGCTCCCGTGCTGGCAGTGAGGATCAGAGGCAAGCCCTTACTGAAGGTCCTGGCAGTGGCAAGACCCCAGCTCACCTGCAGTCCTCACTGCAGCTGTTGCCTGCATGAGAAGCTGCTCTCAGCTCACACTTCACCTGGGAGCTGCACAGCTACACCACCTCTGCTACTGCTCATAGAGAGGAGCAGCTGTGGCAAGGAGGCAGGCAGAGCCTCCCCACCCCTCTGGGACTGGGGTTTCCAGGAGCAGTCTTAAATCAGCTCTGGCTTCAGTTCAGGGAGCTACTCTTCAGAAGTATTGCAAGATCAAGCTACCTTTGAAACAGACTGGGAGTAGGTTGTCTTGAACTGTGTGTAAAGGAACTTCTCAGTGCTCTTCAACACCACTGAACCTGTAACTGGCAGCTTCTGCTCAGGGACCAGAATGGTTTTTCTTCTGTGATCAAGCCAGGCAGATGAGGTGCTGCAGCTTTGGCTGCCAGGTAGATGTTCTGATAGCCCTTCCTCTGCTTTCAAGGTAGTGCTGGAGCTTAGCTGATCTGTATGTCAGAGGTGATGGAGCTTGATGGAGCTCTGTGATCTGAGCAAACACAGGGAGTCTTGGTGGGCAGCAGTGGTACAGCTCTTGGTCTGTTGTCACTGTCTTCCACAGAGATCTCTTCAAATCTGGTCACTGAGAAGGTGAGGGGACATGTTCTTGCAGCTCATCAGGAGTAATTAAATGTAGCATAAGAGTTAATGAATCCAGGCTGGGGGAGGAGGTGGTAGAGGGCAGCCCTGCAGGGAAGGGCTTGGGGGTGCTGGGTGGGGAGAGGCTGGACAGGAGCCAGTAGTGGGCACTGGCAGCACAGAAAGGCCAAGGGCAGCCTGGGCTGCATCCAAAGCAGGGTGGCCAGAGCTGGAGAGAGAGGATCCTGTCCCTCTGCTATGGGGCCCCCAACACAGGGAGGACCTGGAGCTGCTGGAGAGGGTCCAGAGGAGGCCACAGAGATGACCAGAGGGCTGCAGAACCTCCTCTATGGAGATAGGATAGGAGACTTGGGGCTGTTCAGCCTGGAGAAGAGAAGGCTCCAGGGAGACCTCAGAGCAGTCTTCCAGTACCTGAAGGGGCTCCAGGAGAGCTGGGGAGGGACTTGAGTGACAGGCCAAGGGGCAGTGGCTTTGAGCCGAAGGGGAGATTTAGGCTGCAGATTGGAAGCTCTTTACTTTGAGGGTGGTAGAACACTGGAGCAGGTTGCCCAGGGAGGTGGTGGAGGCCCTCTCCCTGTAAACATTAGAGGTCAGACTCGATGGGGCTTTAAGCAACCTGATGTAGTTGGGGATGTCCCTGCTGAGTGGAGGGGTGTTGGACAAGATGACCTCTAGAAGCCCCTCCCAGAACATTCTGTGATGCTTCAAACATTCACATCTCCCAGGAGCTCCAAGGCAGGGTGTGCAGGAGGATTGCCTCAGGTGCCCAGCAGCTCATAACTGCAGAGCTGTGCCACTGTGTGACTGTGCCAGGGTGGGAAGTGGATGTTCTTGGCTGTAGTACTGGGGCACTGGCAAAGGTGCAAGGAGAGCTTGACTGAGAGCAGTGAGACAATGTAAGACACTGGAGGTGCAGCTGCAGAGGGCTCCAGTGTCAGTCAGGATGCTGCTGAAGACCATCAGGAGTGGCTGTGCCAAGCTGTGCAGCACTTGTGGCTGCCCACCAGTGGGAGTGTGACTGAACCTCAGTGCCATCTAAGGCTGCAGGGAGGAAAGGAGCTGCCCCAGAGCACCATGGGCAGATCCACGGGCTCAAGCCATAAGCTCTGGCCCCTTCCCTGGAGTTTGGATTTGACTGGGAATTGCCAAGGGGGTGCTGTTGTGCCCCTCCCCACTGACTGGCTCTGTCAGTGGGACTGCAAACCCAGGTCTGCAGTCAGCACTGCACTGCAGCACCTTCAGGTGCCTCCAGGCTTGCAGGAGGCCATCACAGGATCTGTCAGGAGTGAATTTCCCTCCTGAGCCTTTGCTAGGTTCAGAGGAGATGGCAGAGAAGTGGCTTCTGCTCTGTGCTGTAGCCCTTGGCCTGGCTAACCTGCATCTGGATGCCACTTCCTCCCACTCCTTGGAAGATGCTTCATCCAAGGGCAGAGTTTTGTGGTTCAGGTTAGTGATTTCTTGCTAGGCTTCCTGGGGCCAGACCCTTAAATGATGCCATCCCAGGATGCCAGGAACTTGTGTGCTAGCTTCCAGGCTCAGCTTACACCTGCAGCTAAAACCTGGCTTCTGCTCTTGGCTCAGGCTTCCTGCTGAGCTGGATTCTAGTTGGGAATGGCTGAAGAGCCTTCCACAGTCTTGGCTCTGTGACACTTCAAGAGCTTTGCTGCTCCAAAGCCAGGTTTTGTAACTAAAGCTGAGCTTGCCACTGATAGTTAGTGCTGCTCTTAGTGCAGAGCCAGGGGATTACTGCTTCAGTCCTCACTGCTCAGAGAGGCTTTAAGCAAGAAGCAGCAAAGCACAGCCTAACCCTCTGAATGCTTCCTGGCATCTCTTGGGCCAGGGGCACCATCTCATGCTTGGATGCTGGTGTAAGGCAGCTCCAGCTCTGGAGCAAGCAGCTCTCCCTTGTAGAAAGCTGAGCTGCTGAGTGGGTGGAGAAGAATAGCAAAGGTCTGAGCCGTACCAAGATTGGAAACCCCACTAAACCCCACGGCTTTAGTGCTCTCCAGTAGCCTTTCAGAGCAGGCAGGAGCATCTCCATGCTACACAGGACTTGCAACATCAGCCTGATGGGGGCTGGAAAGGAGACCACCTCCCTTCCCTCCTACCTCCCCAGTGATGCTTCAGAGGCTGTTGATGAGCATCTCCTGGGTTGATGCTGCTGTCACCTCCTGGGTGATGCTGAGTGCAGCCCAAGGCTAAGGGGTTCCTGCAGCAAGGCTTGGAGGAAGGGAAGTCTTTGCCAGTACTTCAGAACCAAAGGAGGGTTGTTTGAAAGCTTCTGAGGGACTAAGAGTGTTCAAGGCAGAAGCTGCATCTTGGGTTGGTGCTTTGGGTCTCTGACAGTTCTCAGCCTGTGTTCTGCTTTGAAAACCAAGCTTTGGGTTCTTGCATTGGTCTCTCAATGCAAGAGAGAGACCAAGCTCAAGTGTTGACTCTAGTGATCAGTGAACCTTTGGGATGAGGTGGTTGTGATGCTCCATGGCCTACAAAGCCATGGTAGGACTAGGGAGAACAGAACTAGAAGTGGGGAGATTCAGATTGGATGCGAGGAAGAAGTTGAAGTAAGTTGAAGGATCTGCAGGGGGCTCCAAGCAAGCTGGGGAGGGAATTTTGAGGGTGTCAGGGAGGGATAGGACTGGGGGGATGGAGCGAAACTAGAAGTGGGGAGATTGAGATTGGATGTGAGGAAGAAGTTGTTCTCCATGAGGGTGGTGAGAGCCTGGCACAGGCTGCCCAGGGAGGTGGTGGCAGCCTCCTGCCTGGAGGTGTTTGCAGCCAGGCTGGAGGTGGCTGTGAGCAACCTGCTGCAGTGTGAGGTGTCCCTGCCCATGGCAGGGGGTTGGAGCTGGCTGAGCCTTGAGCTCCCTTCCAGCCCTGACAGTTCTGTGATTCTATGCTTGGTGGTTCCAGTGGCTGGATTAAGTGTTTGGACCTGAACCCTTCCCAGGTGAGGCTGACACAAAGTAGTATCATAGAATCAGTCAGGGTTGGAAGGGACCACAGGGATCATCCAGTTCCAACCCCCTGCCATGGGCAGGGACACCCCACACTAGATCAGGCTGGCCAGAGCCTCATCCAGCCTGGGATGGATGAGGGATTGGGGCCTCAACCACCTCCCTGGACAACCCATTCCAGGGCTTCACCACTCTCATGGGCAAGAACTTCCTTTCTCCCAGGAGTGAAGTGCAGCAACTTGCAGGTCTGTTGCTCTCTCACTGGTGCCACCTCTGATGGAGCCGAAGTGGCCTATTTAGCCCCAGGCCAAAGCACGGCAGAGAAGCTTTGTGGAAGAGGCCCCGGGAGGGTGGCCTGCTGCACATTGGATGCATGAGAGCACTTGGCCCAAGTGGTTCAAAGGTCAGTGGCTGTAAAGTGAGGCTTCCAGCTGGCTTGCAGCCTGCTGTGGTGGAAGGAAGTGTGTTGCTGTGCTTCCTCTGCAGCTCAGCTGGGCAGAGCCTTGCAGTGTGGGCTTGGTGAGGGCACCAGCTCTGAGCTAACAGGATTTGGACTTTGGGTTTTAGTTCCTGAGCAGGAGTGGGAGTCTGCCCTGCTGTGAAGCTGCCTTAGAAGGAGTATTCCGTTATCAGGACTGTGATCACCCCTTTGATCACTTCCTCATCCTGTAGGGGAATGAATGGCCCTGTCTGACAAACCCAGCAGTCAAGTGACTTAGCTTTGCATAACTGTTCCTTGTGCTGACTCAGCTGTTCTTCAGGAGGCTGCAGCAGTAGGAGAGGCTGCTGCTGGTGGTGGTGGGGGGGGATGTCTAATGCCCTTTTTTCTTTCTCTTCCAGCCTTGGGAGCTGCCTATGGCACAGCAAAGAGTGGCACAGGTATTGCAGCCATGTCAGTGATGAGGCCTGAGCTCATCATGAAGTCCATCATCCCTGTGGTCATGGCAGGCATCATAGCAATCTACGGCCTGGTGGTGGCGGTGCTCATCGCCAACGCCCTCTCCCCTTCCATCACACTCTTCAAGTAAGTCCCTCTCTCTGCCACCACTCTGCTGCTGCTGCTGGGCTGGGCTCTGCTGCAGGACTTGGCAGTGGTAAACCTCTCCCAGCTGGGGCTTTGCAGCGTTGACTGGATCCCCTGAGGCAGTGCTGCCTGGGCACTTTGACACTCCACTGCTGGAGATGCTGCAGGGGCTTAGGGCTTGGGAGGAGCTGAGGAGGCCAAGCTTGTTGCACAGTGCCAAGCTGCAGGCCCAGCACACACAGGTCTTTCCCAGACTCAGAGTGCCTGTTGCCTGGGAGATGCCAGTGAATAATTAATGCTGCCCACTGCTTTGTGCTGCCTAAGAAATTCTCAGGCTATACATCAGGCCTCTGACTAGCCACAGCCTGAAACCTAAGCTGCATGTGGCTGGGGCTGCTTGGATTGAAAGGTCAGTGTAAGGCAGTGGCTCTGAGCTCCAGCAGGTACCTGCACAGGCTGTGGCTGCCGAGCACTGTGCTTGGCCTGATAAACCACAGTGTAAGGAACAGCAGGTCCAGATCATAGAATCATAGAATCAGTCAGGGCTGGAAGGGACCACAAGGATCATCTAGTTCCAACCCCCCTGCCATGAGCAGGGACACCCCACACTAGAGCAGGCTGGCCAGAGCCTCCTCCAGCCTGGCCTTAAACACCTCCAGGGACGGGGCCTCAACCACCTCCCTGGACAACCCATTCCAGGGCTTCACCACTCTCATGGAGAAGAACCTCTTCCTCACATCTAGCCTGAATCTCCCTATTTCCAGCTTCATTCCATTTCCCCCTAGTCCTATCACTACCTGAGATCCTGAGAAGTCCCTCCCCAGCCTTCCTGTAGGCCCCTCCAGATACTGGAAGGCCACAATGAGGTCACCTCGGAGCCTTCTCTTCTCCAGACTGAACAGCCCCAACTCCTTCAGTCTGTCCTCACAGGAGAGGTGCTCCAGCCCTCTGCTCATCCTCATGGCCCTTCTCTGGACACGCTCCAGCACGTCCACATCCCTCCTGTAATAAGGGCTCCAGAACTGGATGCAGTACTGCCCCTTTGCAGTTATCAGGTAGCCAGATCTTGACAGGGATTGCTCCTCAAGCACCCCTGCCTGGAAAGGCAGACCATTCCTGTCCAGCTCTTGTGCAAGAGACTGGCTCATCACCTGGCTGTGCCGTGGCTGCATAAAGGTTGCTAAAGGAGGGAGACAGCAGCCTGAGGCAGGCACTGCTCTAAGTGCCAGCCCATGTGGGTAGAAGGACAGCTCTGGCAGCACCTGAAGCCTGCAGCTGACTGGATGTGGCTCTGAAGAACCTGATCCAGTGTGAGGTGTCCCTGCCCGTGGCAAGGGGTTGGAACTGGATCATCCTTGAGGTCACTTCCAACCCTGTCAGCTCTGTGATTCTGTGACTGAAGTGGCTACAGATGAGCTGGGTGGCTGTGAATTCACAGCAGCTTAGCTTAGTTATGAGCCACACCTGAGGGTGAGCTCAAGGTCTTGCTTAGATGCCCCTCTTTTGAAGTATCAGAGCTAGAAGTCTCAGGAGTGCTGGTGCTTGCTTAGGGTGCAGAAGCTTTCTGCCTTCTCCCAGGCACCCAGCACCAGAACAAGAGGTTGCAGTCTCAAGCTAAGGGGAGGTTTAGGCTTGATCTTAGAAGCTCTGCCCAGAAAGAGAGGTTGCCCATGGGAATGGGCTGCCAGGGGAGGGGGTCTACAACTACCACAGGCTTGATGGTCTCGGAGGTATCTTCCAACCTGGCTGACTCTGTAGTGAGGAGAGGGCAGGGGGCCCAAGGGGCTGTAGTGAAGGGGGAGGGGGCAAGGCAGGGACCCAAGGGGCTGTGGTGAAGGGGGGAGGGGGCAAGGCAGGGACCCAAGGGGCTGTGGTGAAGGGGGAGGGGGCAAGGCAGGGACCCAAGGGGCTGTCGGGGGGAGGGGGCAAGGCAGGGACCCAAGGGGCTGTCGGGGGGGGGGGGGAGGGGGCAAGGCAGGGACCCAAGGGGCTGTGGTGGTGGGGGGGAGGGGGCAAGGCAGGGACCCAAGGGGCTGTGGGGGGGATGGGGTGGGGACCCCAAGGGGCTGGGGGGGGCGGGGAGCAACCCAAGGGGCTGTGGTGAGGGGGTGGAGGGGGCAGGGACCCAAGGGGCTGTGGTGAGGCAGGGGGAGGGGGCAGGGACCCAAGGGGCTGTGGTGGGGGGGGAGGGGGCAGGGGTCCCACGGGGCTGTGGTGAGGGGGGAGGGGAGCGACCCAAGGGGCTGGGGGAGGTTGATGGTCCGGGAGGTGTCCGGCTGCTTGCCACCGCCAGCCTTTTGTCTCCCCCGTGTGCCGCAGGAGCTTTCTGCAGCTGGGCGCCGGCTTGAGCGTGGGCCTGAGCGGGCTGGCCGCCGGCTTCGCCATCGGCATCGTGGGCGACGCGGGGGTGCGGGGCACGGCGCAGCAGCCCCGGTTATTCGTGGGCATGATCCTCATCCTCATCTTCGCCGAGGTCTTGGGGCTCTACGGCCTCATCGTGGCCCTCATCCTCTCCACAAAGTAAGGGCGGGGCGGCAGGCAGCCCTCGAGGGATGCGGCGGCAAGCCTCAGCTCCACCCACGACCGAAAGGAACCCCACCCCCCGGCGGAGCCCCGGAGCGAGAGCGGCCTCTCCAGTGTGTACAGTGTCCCACCCTGGTAGCTGATCCCTTGTAAATGCGTTAGTGACTTCGTCTGTCCTTGTGTGTACTTCAATAGTCACGTCGGGGGGGGGGGGGGGGGGGGGGCTGCCCCGGGCCCTGCTCCCGCGTGGTTCGCTGGGGGGGGGGGGGGGGGGGGGTAGCCCCTGTGCGATCCCCCCCTCCCGACCCCCCCCCATTGCTGTTAGTATTTTATGTATAAATATGAACTAGCAATGTAATTTTTTTGTTTGTTTGGGGTTTTTCTTTCTCTCTCTCTCTTCACTGGATGTTTATTTATATAAAGACTCGACATGTTCATCCACCTTTAAGGAGCGAGGATCTGGGTTTCTTTTCCTCCCCTGTCCCCCCCCTGATTTCCCATCGCTATATATATTAATCTTATACATATATATATATATAGATAGATAGATAGGGTAGATTTACACTGTGGGGTCAGTTGTTTTCAAGTGCAGAGCAATTCCTTGGATATGTAACTTTTGGATCTCAAAAGATTGCTGTGGTGTCCTGGTATTGGAGTATGAGAATCTCTTTTGTGTTTTATCAACAGCAGCAGCCCGAAGCGCTCCGGCGCCTCGGCGGCGACCGGCAGCAGCCTTGCGCGCCCGCTCTTGGGGTACAAACTTCTACCGTGTTTCCCAATAAAACTTCCTCACTACATTGCTGTCATCGGTCCTCTGCCTCTCACTTTGTGCTTTTTCCTCTAGCAAAGGACTGTGTCCGGTTCTGGGCCCCTTCAGTTTAAGGAGGACGTTGAGATGTGAGGCTGGGGAGAGCTCAGGTGGAAGCAAGTGGGAGCATGGAGTTACAGGCAAAGCTACAACCTGCAGGTGGTTTGATTAATGGTGAAGCAAGTGATGCTCTGAAGCTCACAGTAATTCAGTTAGGTGTCAGAGGTACTTGAAATGAATGCTGAGAAACATCTAGGGGTAAAGGGAAAATATCATCTGCCTTAAGTAACTCATAGCACAACACTCCTTGTGCACTAAAGGGAAAATATCATCTGCCTTAAGTAACTCATAGCACAACACTCCTTGTGCACTAAAGGGAAAATATCATCTGCCTTAACTCATAGCACAAAACTTGTGCACTAAAGGGAAAATATCATCTGCCTTAAGTAACTCATAGCACAAAACTCCTTGTGCACTAAAGGGAAAATATCATCTGCCTTAAGTAACTCATAGCACAAAACTTGTGTGCCTTGAGTCCTGTGTCCAGTTCTGGGCTCCTCAATTCAAGGACATTGAGACACTTGAAGGTGCCCAGAGAAGGGCAACGAGGCTGGGGAGAGCTCAGGTGGAAGCAAGTGAGAGCTGGAGTTACAGGCAAAGCTACAGCCTGCAGGTGGTTTGACTAATGGTGAAGCAAGTGATGCTCTGAAGCTCACAGTAATTCAGTTAGGTGTCAGAGGTACTTGAAATGAATGCTGAGAAACATCTAGGGGTAAAGAGAAAATATCATCTGCCTTAAGTAACTCATAGCACAACACTCCTTGTGCACTAAAGGGAAAATATCATCTGCCTTAAGTAACTCATAGCACAACACTCCTTGTGCACTAAAGGGAAAATATCATCTGCCTTAAGTAACTCATAGCACAACACTCCTTGTGCACTAAAGGGAAAATATCATCTGCCTTAACTCATAGCACAAAACTTGTGCACTAAAGGGAAAATATCATCTGCCTTAAGTAACTCATAGCACAAAACTCCTTGTGCACTAAAGGGAAAATATCATCTGCCTTAAGTAACTCATAGCACAAAACTTGTGTGCCTTGAGTCCTGTGTCCAGTTCTGGGCTCCTCAATTCAAGGACATTGAGACACTTGAAGGTGCCCAGAGAAGGGCAACGAGGCTGGGGAGAGCTCAGGTGGAAGCAAGTGAGAGCTGGAGTTACAGGCAAAGCTACAGCCTGCAGGTGGTTTGACTAATGGTGAAGCAAGTGATGCTCTGAAGCTCACAGTAATTCAGTTAGGTGTCAGAGGTACTTGAAATGAATGCTGAGAAACATCTAGGGGTAAAGAGAAAATATCATCTGCCTTAAGTAACTCATAGCACAACACTCCTTGTGCACTAAAGGGAAAATATCATCTGCCTTAAGTAACTCATAGCACAACACTCCTTGTGCACTAAAGGGAAAATATCATCTGCCTTAAGTAACTCATAGCACAACACTCCTTGTGCACTAAAGGGAAAATATCATCTGCCTTAACTCATAGCACAAAACTTGTGCACTAAAGGGAAAATATCATCTGCCTTAAGTAACTCATAGCACAAAACTCCTTGTGCACTAAAGGGAAAATATCATCTGCCTTAAGTAACTCATAGCACAAAACTTGTGTGCCTTGAGTCCTGTGTCCAGTTCTGGGCTCCTCAATTCAAGGACATTGAGACACTTGAAGGTGCCCAGAGAAGGGCAACGAGGCTGGGGAGAGCTCAGGTGGAAGCAAGTGAGAGCTGGAGTTACAGGCAAAGCTACAGCCTGCAGGTGGTTTGACTAATGGTGAAGCAAGTGATGCTCTGAAGCTCACAGTAATTCAGTTAGGTGTCAGAGGTACTTGAAATGAATGCTGAGAAACATCTAGGGGTAAAGAGAAAATATCATCTGCCTTAAGTAACTCATAGCACAAAACTTGTGCCTTGAGTCCCCTGTCCAGTTCTGGGCTCCTCAGTTCAAGAACAACATTGAGACACTTGAAGGTGTCCAGAGAAGGGCAACAAGGCCGGGAGGGGTCTGGAGCACAGCCCTGGGAGGAGAGGCTGAGGGAGCTGGGGTTGCTGAGCCTGGAAGAGAGGAGGCTCAGGGGAGACCTTCTTGCTCTCTGCAACTCCCTGAAGGGAGGTTGTAGCCAGGTGGGGGTTGGGCTCTTCTCCCAGGCACCCAGCACCAGAACAAGAGGACACAGTCTCAAGCTGTGCCAGGGGAGGTTTAGGCTGGAGGTGAGGAGAAAGTTCTTCCCAGAAAGAGGAATTGGCCACTGGGATGTGCTGCCCAGGGAGGTGGTGGAGTCCCCATCCCAGGAGGTGTTCAAAAAGGAATTGGATGCACTTGGAGCCATGGTTCAGTTGATCAGAGGGTGTTGGGTCATAGGTTGGACTTGATGATCTCTGAGGTCCTTTCCAACCTTATTGATTCTGTGAAGAGGGGAGGGGGTTGAGGTGTGGCTGAGCCGCTGTGCTGCTGTCTCTGCTACAGTGTTGGTGGAATCACAATGGGTTGGGTTGGAAGGGACCCTGAAGATCATCCAGCTCTGACCCCCTGCCCTGGGCAGAGGCACCTCCCACAAGCCCAACCTGGCCTTGAACACCTCCAGGGAGGAGGCATCCACAGCCTGTTCCAGGGGTCAGCCTGTTACAGCATCTCCCCACCCTGACTGCAAAGGATTTCTTCACAGAATCGCAGGATGTTAAGGGTTGGAAGGGACCATGAACGATCATACAGTCCAACCCACTGCCAGAGCAGGGTCCCCTAGAGCAGGTTGCACAGGAGCACATTCAGTTGGGTTCTTCCTCATCTCCAGTCTCAATCTCCCCTCTCCCAGCTCAAAGCTGTTGTGCCTTGTTCTGGCACAGCCCTTGTCTAAAGTTCCTCCCCAGCTCCCCTGGAGCCCCTTCAGGTACTGGAAGCTCTAGGATGTCCTTGGAGCCTTCTCTTCTCTAGGCTGAATAGCCCCAGCTCTCAGCCTCTCTTCCGTGTGGAGCTGCTGCTTCCAGCTGCTGCCTCCAGCTGCTACCCAGGGGTAGCACTGGCAGCGAGCAGGATGCCAGCCAAGGGTGCTGCACTGCTGTGCTCACCCTCACCAAGCAGCATAGCTTGCCCTGGCACCCAGCAGTGCCATGTACTGGCCTGCAGCATGGCCTGAGCAGACAGGCTCAGGCAGCGAGGGTGCAGCTTCAGCCCGTGATAAGGAGCAGGAGCTGCTGAAGAGCCCTTGGACAGCTTGTCCTGATGGCTCTGCAGAAAGCAAGCTGCACTGCTGGCAGCAGTTGCTTCTGAAGTACCTGAACAATAGCCTCATCAACAAAATGGCTTCATTCAAGAACTCATTTTTAACTTGTAAGGCAGAAGCAGTCCAGCTGAGAAGCTTCTGCTGCAGCATTCCCTGGCTGCAGCCTTCTCTTGCCTGAGGATTTATGAACGTCATAAAGCAACCCTGAAGCTCATATGCAAATGGGTCTTGGACCCTTAATGCAGAGCTTGTTCCACGTTGCTTTGGGGAAGCAAATTACCTCGGTGCTGGGTGTGTAGTCTGGAGAACAGGTCAGGCTTTACCTCACTCAAGCCGAAGTGTTGGCATTACAGATGCCTGCTGCTGATCAAACCCTCCTGAGGGGTCTGGAGTCAACCTGTCTCCTGGCAGCCTGGCTGGGAATGGAGATGTGGTGGTCTGCATGTATTCCACTCCTGGACCTTGTGTACACCTGAACAGCAGCAGTGTGGTGTAAGGACCACGAAGAATTGTGGCCAGGGCAGGAGGCATTTGCTGGAGCTGTGGCTGGAGCTGCTGACCTGGCAGCAGCATTCACCAGCCAAGGTCTGCTGGTACCTCATGCACCTTCTGGGTAGCTGGTCCCTGACCTGGGGCCTCTTCAGGAGACTGACTCAGGAGAGTGGCCAGTCCTGCCAGGATGGCTTTCCACAGGCTCTGAAAGTGGAGTTTTAACAGTTGCTGAGCTCTAAGAATTAACAACACATGAATTAGTTTGCTGTTGGCTTGGGGGTGGGCTGCACCAGCAAGGGATATTCATGGTGGTCTGAGCAGAAGGGCTGCTTGGCATCTTCAGAGGTGGAAGCTGATTTAAGGAAAATCCAGGCTGGGTGCTGAGGCATTGCCTGGGGTGAGGGACAAATTCCTGCCATGAACTGTATTGATCAGTCTTTACTTCAGCAGAAGGAGCAGACTCTCAACTCCTAGTTGAGGCTTTACCAAGGGTCCTAACCACAGAATGCAGCACTGATGGCAGTGAGCTGGCATCTGCAGCTGGGAGGGGGTGAATCATGGCTGCAGGCTCTGGGGGAGCACAGCAGCAGCTGTATGTTGTGCAGCAGGGCAGGAGAAGGGCTTGGCTGAGGCTCCAGATAGGGTCAAGATTTGGTTTTGCCCTGTTGAAGGGGAGCCTGCTGCCAGTCTGGTGTTGGCCCATTTTTAGGGTGTCAGGTAATGAGAGGACTGGGGGGAATGGAAAAACAACTACAGATGGGGAGATTCAGATTGGATGTTAGGAAGAAGTCGTTCCCCACGAGAGTGGTGAGAGACTGGCACAGGTTGCCCAGGGAGGTGGTGCCCAGGAAGCCTCATCCCTGGAGGTGTTTAAGGCCAGGCTGGATGTGGCTGTGAGCAACCTGCTGTAGTGTGAGGTGCCCCTGGCCTTGGCAGGGGGCTTGGAAGTGGCTGAGCCTTGAGGTTCCTTCCAACCCTAACAATTCTATGACTCTATGCTGCAACAGCTGAGCTGCCATCAAAGCTTGGTGGCACCTTGCAGGAGGCAGCTACCTAGGCTCAGGCTGGCAATGGCTACTTGGTAACCAAATGCAAGCAAAATCCCATCAGTGGCCTTTTGGTTGACCAGACCCCCTCCTGTTAATCTAGAAATGAGAGCACGGAACAAAAGAGCACAGAACAAAAGCTGAGGCCATTGTGCCTGGCTGCAGGAATGCTCTGTGCTGAGCACCTCCAAATACACCAGGAGGAGCATTAACAACCCGAGCATGTTGCCTCAGCCAAGCCTTTTCTGACAGCGACGCTCCAGCCCCTCAGTGATGGCTCCCAGGTGAGAACTTGCATTTCAAGTCCTTCACTGATGCTTTGCATCAGCAAATTCCTCCGGTGATTGTGGGAATTAAGAGAACTGCAGATCTTCTGGGGCCTTCCCTCAGCATCGGCAGCGTGTTAGATCAGAGAGCAGCCTTGGGGCTCGGTTTGGAAGAGAGGAGCAGGCAGCCTCAAGTGCAGGCAGCCTCAGAGTGTGCAGACAGGCTGGGAGAGTGGCTGAGGAGAAGAGGTGGTGCCTGCTGGCACAGGCAGCCCTCTGTAATGTGGCAGCTTGCATGCCTGTGAGTGTGCACTGCAGAGTGAGTCAGCCCTGCGGAGAAGGGAGCAGGGTGGCTCTGCAGCAGCAGCAGCAGCAGAGGGGGGATGCCCATGAGCTAGGGTAAGGGTAACGCCTGCTGCCAGAGAGCAGAGCTTGGTGACCTTTCTTTTCTCTCATTCTTTCAGACTGGCTTTTTTCCCCTTTCCCCCAAGGCTGCAGATGTCGGGTTTGTTTGCTTGGGTGGGGTTTCTTTGTCTGCTCTCTTGGAGGAGCGTTTATAAGCAGTAGGATTGTATCTCTGCTTGCTCGGGGATTGGGTTTCTGCAGGAGACCTGGTCGGCAGAGCAGCACGGTAACCTGGAGGAGGAGATAAAAACCTCATCAAGAGCCACTGATCCCAGAAACAAAGCTGCAGGATTAGAGCAGATCTCAGGAAAACAGCTCTCTCAAGAGGGAATCTCTTCACAGTGAGAGTGGTGAAACACTGGAAGGGGCTGCCCAGGGGTGTGGTTGAGGCCCCATCTCTGGAGACATTCAAGAGCAGACTTGCTGTGGCCCTGGGCCGCCTGAATTAGTTGGAGGTGTCTCTGCCGACTGCAGGGGGCTTGGACAAGATGACCTGGGAGGGTCCCTTCCAACCCAGTGCAGTCTGTGAATCTGTGGCTATGGAGACACTGCTTTCATGGCTGTGTCCATGCAGCCTTACTGCACAGCATCACTGCTCTCGGCTGGCAATTACCTCTGTCTCTGACACAGAGGAACTTCCACCTCTGCTGTTAGCAGATATTTCTACTCTAGAGGTATTAATCATTCTTTTTGGCATTACATAATTAACTTAAACCCAAAGTGAGTCTTCCTAAGGCCACTTATCCCGGAGTGGGAATGTTCCGTTTCGGGGGCTCCAAAAGCTCCTCTGTCCTCGTTCCTGTCGGTCACTAACTAGTGCTCGTCCTTTCCCCTGCAAGCCACGCTTCATTTAGCTCCCAAGACTGTCACAGCTTTGCAACTCACAGCCCTGAGCTTCTGTTGAGCTGGTTCCTGCAGCACAGTGCCAAAGCACACAGGATAAAAGTCCTGTGACAGCGTCTGAGGCCCCAAGCTTCCCTAGGCGCCAAACTGCAGGGTGCTGAGTGCCTCCCACAAGGGATCTACACACCAGTGCCAGTGCCCACTAACCTGTGAAAGCACCAGCTGCAGAGCAGGATGAGGTTCCTGGAGAACCAGTGGCTTGGGTTTGCCATCTTCCTTTTGCTGAGGCACGAGAGGCATTCACCACAGAATCACAGAACTACTGAGGCTGGAAAACACCTCTGAGATCATCAAGTCCAGCCCATGACCTAACACCACCACATCAGCTGGACCCTGCCACCAAGTGCCACATCCAAGCTTCTCTGAAAGATCTCCAGGGATGGCAACTCCACCACCTCCCTGGGCAGCACATCCTAGTGCCCAATCAGCCTTTCTGTGAGGAAGTGCTTCTTAACATCCAACCTAAACCTCCCCTGGCACAGCTTCAGGCATTGCCCTCTGGTCCTGTCACAAGCTGCCTGGGAGAGGAGCCTGACCCCCACCTGACTACAGCTTCCTTTGAGGTAGTTGTAGAGAGTGATAAGATCCCCTCTAAGTATCCTCTTCTCCAGGTTGAACACCCCCAGCTTCCTCAGCCTCTCCTCATCAGACTTTCCCTCCAGCCCTCTCCCCAGTCTGGTCTCTCTCCTCTGGTCCTGCTCCAGCACCTCAAGATCCTTGCTGAAGTGAGGAGCCCAGGTTCAAGTCCTGGTTCTTCTGGATTTACCAAGGGGATGCTGGTGGACCCTGGACCCTTTTGGCACTTTTGAACTGACCTGTCCTTGCACCACCTGTGCTTTCCTCCTTTATCTTTGGGAGAGGGTAAAGGGGTGGCTTCAAGTGGCAGAGAACCTGCACCTAATGGCTTTGCCTCCCTAAGGAGGCAGCATGGTTTCGGCTCATAGCTGTAAAAGGGCTGCTTGGCTCTTGTGTGTATTGGGACAGTTGTCTTTGTGAATCACAGAACTGTCAGGGCTGGAAGGGACCTCAAGGCTCAGCCAGTCCCAACCCCCTGCCATGGCCAGGGACACCTCACACTGCAGCAGGTTGCTCACAGCCACCTCCAGCCTGGCTGCAAACACCTCCAGGCAGGAGGCTGCCACCACCTCCCTGGGCAACCTGTGCCAGGCTCTCACCACCCTCATGGGGAACAACTTCTTCCTCACAGCCAATCTCAATCTCCCCACTTCTAGTTTTGCTCCATCCCCCCCAGTCCTATCACTCCCTGACACCCTCAAAAGTCTCTCCCCAGCTTTCCTGGAGCCCTCTTCAGATACTGGAAGGCCACAAGAAGGTCTTCTGGGAGCCTTCTCTTCCAGATTGCACAACCCCAACTCCCTCAGTCTGTCCTCACAGCAGAGCAGCTCCAGCCCTCTGCTCCTCCTCGTGGCCCTGCTCTGGACACCTTCCAGCACCTCCAGATCCTTCTTGTAACAGGGGCTCCAGAACTGGATGCACTACTCCAGGTGGGGTCTCCCCAGCGTGGCTGAATGCAGATGAAAAATGAGCAGCCAAGGCTGCATCTCTCCAGGCACTTTGCTGGCAGCAGTGCAAGCCCAGGAGCTCCCTCCAGACCCCTGGGACCTTCTTTTACATCCGTGGCACACACTCCCTCCTCTCTCCCAGGTGTGCTGCTACAACTTCTCATGCCACCAGGCACTGAGTCTAATTTGGGAACTGAGCAGGTTAAATATAGCTCAAGCTGGAGAGGGGAAAGAAAAGAATCAATGTTGGCTGAAGGAAATGCAAAGTGCACCTCCAGCTTGTGATTCCCTCAGCCTCTTCCTGGGGCAGCAGAGAGAGAGAGCTTGCAGTTAGCAGAGAGTCTGCAATTCATTAGTGGGGCTGCAGCACAGGGTTCATTCAGTGCTGAGAAGGAGAACATCCAAAGGGCTAAGAGGTAAGCAGGACAGATAGGTGACATGAGGCTGGGCACGGCTGAGGCCCATTCCCATGCCTCTCCTCTCAGCACAGGCTGTTCTGTTCTCCCCAGCAGTGCAGAGGGAGGGCCGGGCCAAGTTCCAGCACTGATTCACTGCTTTGCTTTGGAACTCCCAGCCTAGAGAGCTACTGGAGCGCTGTGGCTGGAGGCTCGGTGAAGCTCTGTCACGATTCTGTGGAGCTCAAATTTGCCTCCAGCAACCTGGGCTGGTGGGAGGTGTCCCTGCCCATGGCAGAGGGGTTGGAACTGGCTGATCTTGAAGGTTCCTTCCAAGCCAGCCCATTCTGTGATTCTAACTTTAACTGTGGCTCTTCCCTCTGGAAGCACTCAGTGGTTGCATTCACCTAGCTGCCTCTGCCCCTGCCAAGCTAAGTTACTGTTAGGAGTCTGATGGCTTCTACATTCCTATGGAAGTCCCTGTTTTGGCCAGGGGCAGCCTGGGTGCTGCATGTATGCCTTTTGACATCTGAATGCAGTGTGGCAGCTTGGAAGGGCACTGCTCTCAAATAAGCAGGCCTGGGATCCGCTTTTAGGACTCATTTGCTCATCTTCTGGTTTGGCATCTCCTCGGCTTCTCCTGTCCTGAAGCCACAAACCATTCCCAGAAGTATGCTGCTGGGTGCCCTAGGTGTGGATAATTTCAGGAGAACCTGCCTGAAGCCATTCTTGGCCTCAAATTCCCAAGCCAGTGCTGCCCATAGTTTTCCTGGCCTCAGTGAGCATCATTCCCAGCTCTCTATTTCAGGAGCCTTTACTGGCATCCTGCTGGCAGCGAGAGGCAGCTCTGTCGTGTGGACAAGCACTGACAGCACGGAATGCTAAGTGCAGCAGAAAACCTCATTAGAATTGAAGTCCTGGCCAGCCAGGGCTGTTAGATTCATGCACAATCACACTGCCCATCGTTTCTCTTTCCTCAGTGTGATTCACCAGCAGAGAGCTCACATCAGCACCCTGCCCAGGCACAGTCCTTGATGAGACACTGACCTCCTTCTGCTATACTGGGGGCACCAGATGGGATACACACATCAGAGAGTGCTGGAGCCCTGAGAAGCAAAGGGGAGGGAGAGAAAGTGGAAGCCCCTGGCAGCAGCCAGCTGAGGATGCTGGCTTTCATTTCAGTGACGCCTCTACGGTTCTGGAGATGGGACATTGTCACCCATCTGGCCACTGAGACTGCAGATAGAAGGACCCCCGATGGTCTGCTGGAGGTGAAAGGCAGGGATCTGGCTGCAGAGCACAGAACAAGCTTTGGGTCTCCTCTCACAGGCTGCTGCTGACTTGTCAAATGCCCTTAGGAATCCTCTACAGCAATGCTGTCAGCTTGGAAAGCAACACTCGCAAGATGCTTTACCTGCCCAGGCTGCAGTTAATTCTCTGTAGCTGAGACTGGGAAGGGAGGTGGGGCTTCCAGAAACCTTGCTGAGCCTGAGCCAGCCCCTCGCAGGTCCCTGTCTGTGCTGAGGACTCCAGTGCTGAGGACTCCGGAGCTACCCTCGTACTGCAGGGGGGTCTCAGCAGAGGGGCAGAATCCCCTCCCTGCCCCTGCTGCCCACGCTGCTGGGGCTCAGCCCAGGACAGGCTGGGGCTGGCAGTGTTCAGTGCCGGCTCATGGCCAGCTCTGCACCCCCAGCACCCCCAAGCCCTGCTCCACAGGGCTGCTCTCAGGCTGAGCAGTACTGAGCCTGTGAAGGTAAAGGCGGCTTGAGCGTCTCTGGGCTGTGCTGGGGCTGAGCTGGGTGCTGATGCTCCGGAGCTCCAGTCTGGAGTCAGCGGCGACCGCAGAGGCAGCGGGAAAGGATTCTGCTACTAACATTTCTCGTCAGAGCCCAGAGCAAAAGGCAGCGGGAGCTGCGTGCAGGCTGGCGAGGGGAGGAGACGGCTGTGCCCGGCGGGCGCTGCAGCAGCTCTTCCCCAGCCCCTTCCAGCTTCCCTGAGCTCCCGGGGGCTGGAGGCTGCCCGGCCGAGACGGGACACCTCAGGACACAGGTCGCCCCCCGCCGGCAGCAGCTCTTTCGCCGGCTCCGCGGTACCGGCTGCCGCCAGCCCCCGGGCAGCTCCCGCCGGCAGCCTTTCTGAGGGCTCGGTGTGAATAAACCGGACACGGAGGGAATCCCCTGCGCCGCTCGCCGCCAGGAGGGAGGAAGGCGGCGAAGGCCGAGGGCAGCCGCGGAGGGAAGTTCCTCTCCCGCCGCTTCTCCCTCACCGCTGGACTCCAGCGCAGGGCGGTGGCGGCGGCAGAGCCCACCCGCTCCCCTCTGCCGCCGCCGCCCTCCCCAAGATGGCGGCGCCCCGCCCACGATGGCGGCGCCGCGGGGACGGTCACGTGCGGGGCGGAGGCTCGCGGCGCGTCAGCTGATCGGATCGCGTGACCGGGAGCGGCGGAGCGCTGGGTCCGGCCCCGCCCCGCCCCGCCCCGGCTGCCCCGGGCCCCGCCGCGGCCCCGCCGAGCGGGGAGTTGCGCCGGCCCCGGTCCGGAGCGGGTGCCGCGGCGGGACTTGGCCGCACAGCGCGGCGCGCCTGCTCTTCACGGCGTCGGCCCGGAGCTCCAGAAGGGGCGGGTGCCTACCCACCCCCTACCGCCGGGGCGGTGCTCCGTCCCCTCCGCCCCTCACTGCCTCCCCGTGCCCGCGGGAGACGCTCGCACCGGAGCCGCGGCCTTGGCCCGCTCCGCCACCCCTGGTCCCCGCCCCTGCTGCTGGTCACCGGAAGGGTTCCCCGTTCCCGCCGGTTCCGCAGCCCTACGATGCCGTCCAACAAATCCGTTTCGGACGCGCCCATCGTCCAGTTCACCAACTGCCGCATCCTGAGGAGCCACCAGCTCCAGAGGTGAGGGCTGCAGGGGTGCCGGGAGGCTGCCGGGGGTGCCAGAGCTCACGGCCGGGCTGCAGAGCGGACCTGGAACCTGCAGCACCAGAGGGACTGTCCCCAGGTCACCCAGTGCAGCTGCCGGCTCAGCCCCTTGCGCTCCCGCAGTCCATCGTCCCCACCAGCTGATCTCTGGAGCTGTGGCGTGCACGTTGTACGGCCCCTCTCAGCTCCCCTCTCAGCTCCCCTCTCTTTGGTTTTGCCTCCTCTGCCAGCCCTGGGCGCCTTGGCCATCGCGTTTGACAGGCAGCCCATGAGTTCTGTAAAGCCAGAAGCCAGGCAGAGAGAGGGCTGCCAGTTGTGTCCCAGCTTTGCCCTAGCAGACATCAGAAAGCCCACGGCAGAGCATGCCAGGGAGGTCTGCTCTGACTGAGGCCACCTCTGGCCACCGGCTCCCTCAGGCAGCACAAGAGCTTGGTGTCTGTGTGACTGTCCCTTCAGGGAGGACCTGTGGGTGCGAGAAGGGAAGATCCTCAACCCAGAGAAACTCTTCTTTGATGAGAAGGGCTCTGCTGACATCCAGCTGGACTGCAAGGACAGCATCATCGCCCCGGGCTTCATCGACGTCCAGATCAATGGTACGGTGAAGCCACGGGAGGGGATGGTGAAGCCACGGGAGGGTTGGGGTCCTGGGTTTGCCCATCAGGGACCTTCAGGTGCTGCTGTGTGCATACTGCCCATGACCAAGTGTGTTTCAGCTGCTCAAGGGAGATGTGAGTCACCAAACTAACGCTAAAGAACAATTTTTGCCCTTGGTTGCTGCTGTCACATAATGGATCCCCTTTGGCTTTGTTGGGTTTTCAGCTCAGCTTTCCTCTGCCCCTCATTTTCATCAAGATTTTATTTATCCTGGATGCCTGCCCTGCCCTTTCCAGAATGCAGGGAGGACAGAGCAAGATTTCTCAAGGGGAAAAAAGCTGCAGTTGCCCTCTCCTGAGGGTCACCAGGGGCTTGTTCTGTGGTAGCTCATGTTGGGAGTCAGATGCTTCCTTCAGTGGGGAATCCTCACTTTTGGCCCTGCATCCAAACAAGAAGGTGGTGCTTGCAAAGCGCTGGGATGCTGGGGGAGAACACTCCAGAGGGACAGCATTGGTTGGATTTGTACTTGCAAAGCCTCACAAATGAAGGACAGGAGTGCTGATGGAGCCCTTTGCTTCTGCTCAGTGCTGCACAAGTGGAGTGGCTCGCTCTGGTGTCTTCACTTGGGAAACTGCCATTTCAGCTCTGTTTTGTTCGTGGTGCAGGAGGCTTTGGGGTGGACTTCTCCCTGGCTACAGATGACTTCAAATCAGGGATTGACCTGGTCAGTCAGAAAATCCTCTCCCATGGAGTGACCTCTTTCTGTCCCACCTTGGTGACCTCTCCTCCATCTGTGTACCACCAGGTAAGTGACTTTCTCCCTCTCTCATCTGCAGGGTCACAAAGGGCTGAGGTTGGTACCAGGAAGCGAGAGGGCCAAGGCTGGCTCTGCCTGGGTAGAAAAGCCATGGGTGTGAGGAGCTGGACTCTTCCTCTGGATTTCCTGCCCTTAATCTTTAGCTGGACTCTCCCCCTGGATTTCCTGCCCCTAACCTTTAGCTTGCTGAGACAGCAATGTCTGCCAGGCCAGCTGTGCACAGTGGGGCTTGCAGCTGGTTGCTTCTCTGTCAGCTGTGTTTGGCTGATGGTCCCAAGTGTTCCAGCCACAAAGCTCTCTTGCAGCCTGAGGTCTGGGTTTATTTTGGCTGGCTGGGGTGCAGTGTCTGATGAACCCCTGTCTCTAGGTTCTCCCTCAGATCAGCATAAGAAATGGTGGAGCTCATGGAGCAGGTATCCTGGGTAAGTGGGCTTGTCCCTTGCTATCTTCTCTGGTGCTAACTCTAGGTAGGCACTTACCTTGTTCATGAAGGAGAAAGAAGCTACTGTAGGGACAGCACAGACTGGGGCTGGAGCTCTGGTTGGGAGGAATGCATGTGCTCTTGTGGCCAAGAAGGCCAATGCCATTCTGGGCTGTGGTTAGTAGGTCAAGAGAGGTTCTCCTCCCCTCTACTCAGCCCTGGTGTGGCCACATCTGGAATATTGTCACCAGCTCTGGGCCCCTCAGTTCAGGAAGGACCTCAGGGACCTGCTTGAAAGAGTCCAGCACAGAGCCTCAAAAATGATGCAGGGAGTGGAACATCTTCCTCATGGGGAGAGACTGAGGGAGCTGAGGGTTCTTTAGCAGACTCAGGGGTGACCTCATTCATGTTGATAAAGATGTGCAGGGTGAGTGCCCAGAGGCTGGAGCCAGGCTCTGCTGGGTGATGCCCAATGACAGCACAAGGGGCAATGGGTGGAAGCTGAGGCAGAGAAAGTTCCATGGAAACAGGAGGGAACATTTTTCCCTTGTGAGGGTGACAGAACACTGGAGCAGGCTGCCCAGGGGGGTTGTGGAGTTTCCCTCTTTGGAGATATTCCAAACCCACCTGGATGCATTCCTGTGTGATCTGGTGTAGGTGCTCCTGCTCTGGCAGGGGGCTTGGACTGGATGATCTTCCCCAATGTCTCTTCCAGCCCTTAACATTCTGTGATAGGTGGCACAGGCCTGCTTTCTCCCCTAGCCCGTGCCTGGCCTTCCCCAGAGTCCCTGCCATCCTACACACGCTGCTCCAGCTCCATTTCCACAGAGTAATGGCAGTGGCCTGGCTTGGCAAGTTGCTAGCGCGGTGTCTTTCGCTGTGCTGAGCCCAGAGTTGCCTGAGCCTGCAGGAAAATGGCAGGAGCAGGGTGGACACAGCAGGTTTCTTGGTCCTTGGTGGGGAGAGGGAGGGTGATGGCTTTGTGCTCCTGTTTGAGCAGGGGCCCACCTGGAAGGACCGTTCATCAGCAAGGAGAAGAAAGGGGCACACCCAGAGCACTGCCTCCGCACCTTCGAGGGAGGAGCCTTCCAGGACCTGCTGGCCACCTATGGGTCCCTGGAGCATGTCAGGATAGTGACCCTGGCCCCAGAGATGAAGAGGAGCAGTGAGGTCATCCGGGAGCTCACCAAGCAGGGCATCTGCGTCTCGCTTGGTAAGGGCTGGGGCTGGGCAGGCTTAGGGCAACTCCCACTGCCCTGTGCCGCACGGGCCGGGTGGCCTCTCGCTCTCTCAGGGCTGTAGCATCTCTCCCGGTGCCTCTGTGTGACTGGCAAGGGTGGGATTGTCTTTTGCCTGGCCTGTGTGGAGGTGACAGACCTGTCACAAATGGGCACCTTGCTTGGTGCTGTGAATCTGTCACCCTTTGGCAGTAAGGGCCAAACACCACCTTGACCGAGGAGCCCCTGCTCCTTAACAGAGGATAGCATCTGGTGCTGTTCAAACACAGGGAGGAATCAAAGTCTTACTCGAGTAAAGGTGTAACTGAGGGTTGATGACATGGAAAGATTCAAACTCTGAAGTCCAGCTGCTTTAAGGCTTTGTTTGAGAGGTGAAGTCATTTTCCAAAGGTTACTGCTGAGTTTTGATAACTGTTTTGCAGCAGGAAGTGCTGCACACGACTTCCCCTCCGGTCTCCTGCTGCCCACTGCCTTAAAGCTGGCTGCACTTCTCTTGTCCTTTCTTTTGCAAACTCTTTTTGCCCAGATCATTGATGAAATCTCTTTTTCCTCCCTCTTCTTTTCTCTAAGGGAGGAGCTATTTAGGATGAAATTAAACCAGGAGAAAGGCATCCCTAGAGCAGGGTGTGTCTTACCTCACAGCCACACACAGGGGGGCAGGGTTTGCCCACGGAGCACTGGGGCTGCTCTCTGTGTTGGGGAAACTGTTCTCCCTCTGGATAGTTTTATCCCCATAGTTTTTTTTTTTTTTCTGGCAAAGTCCCCACTGCCTCTGCTCCTGTGACACCTCCCTGTGAAGTCTTCAAATGTGAGGACAGCAGAAGGGCATGTCCTTGCACCTCCCACCCAGCCTGCAGGCAACTCTGGGTGAGCAAGGCAGCATTGGACTAGGGGGGATGGAATGAAGCTGGAGGTGGGGAGATTCAGGTTGGATGTGAGGAGGAAGTTCTTCCCCATGAGAGTGGTGAAGCCCTGGAATGGGTTGTCCAGGGAGGTGGTTGAGGCCCCGTCCCTGGAGGTGTTTAAGCCCAGGCTGGATGAGGCTCTGGCCAGCCTGATCTAGTGTGGGGTGTCTCTGCCCATGGCAGGGGGATTTGAACTAGATGACCCTCGTGGTCCCTTCCAAATCCAACATCATGATTCTATGATTTGTGATGGTTGTGATGGGAGCAGTGAACTTGATCAGGTGAAGGACCCCCAGCCACAGTGCCCCCTGCCCCTCTGCTCATATCCAGACACCTCTGTGCTGATGCTGACATCTCAGACCTCAGCCCGGGGAACCTGATAAGGTGAAGGACTCCCTGCCACAGTGCCCCGCTGCTCACATCCAGACACCTCTCTGCTGATGCTAACATCTCAGACCTCAGCCTGGGGGAACTTGATCAGGTGAAGGACCCCCAGCCACAGTGCCCCCTGCCCCTCTGCTCATATCCAGACACCTCTGTGCTGAGGCTGACATCTCAGACCTCAGCCTGGGGGAACCTGATAAGGTGAAGGACTCCTTGCCACAGTGCCCCCCTGCCCACATCCAGACACCTGTGTGCCGAGGCTGACATCTCAGACCTCAGCCCGGGGGACAGCATGGGAGTAGAGCCCTAGTGATGGAGCATCTTTGCCCCTCTAGGGAAGTTAATGGAGAGGTGGGCAGGAAAATCAGGCGTTGGTCTTTGTTCCCAGGCCACTCGGTGGCTAACCTCTGCCAGGCTGAGGAGGCTGTGCAGCACGGCGCCACCTTCATCACTCACCTCTTCAACGCCATGTTGCCGGTGAGTAGCCCGGGGCTGCTGCCCTGCCCCTGCACTGGGATTGCTCCTGGGGTTACCCTCCTCCTGCTGCCCACATGTGTATTCTCCCCAGCTTCTCCCATACCAGCCTTGCAGAGAGGTTTCAGCACTGAGCCTCTGGTTTCACAGTTCTGCCGCCTGGTCTCCAGGAGAGCGAAGGCTGTGGCAGAGTCCTGAAGACCAGGCTGGATGAGGCTCTGGCCAGCCTGACCTAGAGTGGGGTGTCCCTGCCCATGGCAGGGGGTTGGAACTAAATGATCCTCGTGGTCCCTTCCAACCCTGACTGATTCTGTGATTCTATGATTCTAAGTTCAAGGAGGTGCCCAGAATTGCCTGGTACAGGAGAGGGCACCCAGCTGCCAGGCGCTGCTTGACAGAGATGGCAGCTGGGTGCCCTGAGGAAGGGGCTCAGCCCAGCAGTGCTGGTGGAGCTCCACAGCTTGTGCTCTCTCCCCTGGGGCAGTTCCACCACCGTGACCCTGGGATCGTGGGGCTGCTGACCAGCGACAGGATCCCCGCGGGGCGGAGGGTCTTCTACGGCATGATCTCAGACGGCATCCACACCAACCCTGCCGCCCTGCGCATCGCCCACCGGGCCCACCCCAAAGGTGAGCCTGGCCAGGCCCACCCACTCTCCCCAGCTGCCCCTCTCCCACAGGTGCTGTGGCACGCTGCCCTTGCTGCTGGAATAGCTCACGGCCACGAGTGCCGATCCACCAGCCCTCCTGCTTTGATCCGCTGTGGCTGGGGACACCTTGGCCCCTCTCAGGGGTGGCCACCGTGGTGCACCTCTGAGAGCTGCAGGCAGCTGGGCTCAGGGCTGAGGAAGCCTCTTTCCTTGTGCTCCTCAGGGCTGGTGCTGGTGACAGACGCAATCGCCGGCATGGGGCTGGCACCGGGCGGCACACGCTGGGGCAGCAGGTGGTGGAGATCGATGGGCTGAACACCTACATTGCAGGCAAGTGGCTCTTGCTAAAGAGCTGGGGACAGTGCTGCCACTTGTCCCCATCCCTCAAGAGCTTGGCACACCTTGCAGTGCCTGGCAGCATAAGGCAGTGCTTGGGCCACCCTCTTAAGTTTTGGTGCTTGGTGACTCTGCAGTGGCTTGGGGCACCTTGTAAAGAGAGGAAGTACCTCATCTTCATGGAGTGAGGAGGGATCTGTCAGGCACCCCATCTTCATGGAGTCAGGAGGGATCTGTCAGGCACCCCATCTTCATGGAGTCAGGAGGGATCTGTCAGGCACCCCATCTTCATGGAGTCAGGAGGGATCTGTCAGGCACCCCATCTTCATGGAGTCAGGAGGGATCTGTCAGCCACCCCATCTTCATGGAGTGAGGCGGGATCTGTCAGGCACCCCATCTTCATGGAGTCAGGAGGGATCTGTCAGGCACCCCATCTTCATGGAGTCAGGAGGGATCTGTCAGGCACCCCATCTTCATGGAGTCAGGAGGGATCTGTCAGTCTGCTGCTGTCTGCAACACGTTTGAATGCCTCCAGTGTCAGGGTTGACAGAGGTTCCAGCAGGCTCAGAGGGACAGAGAAGTCCTACAGATACATATTGTCCCTTGCCCTTACTACCATACTGCCATTTCTAAGTTCCTTAAGCTGCAAGCAGTGGGAGACTGGGAAGGTATCTCAGAGAAGGATCAGGGAAGGTGTTTCAGAGAAGGGTCATTCAATTCCCTTCTCATGTCTCTGGTAGCAGCTGGCCTGCATTGTGAGCTAGTCTCACCCAGTCCAACTGGTCTTACAGTGGAGCCGCAGGGTGACCGCTCAGTACCTGTCCCCGCGCAGCCAGCACAGACTCGTTCTTGCTTCATTCTGTCACTTGCAGCAATGGCCGCAGGGCCTACAGGATTTCTGCCCCTTCTGGTCACATTCTGCTTTCCCACCACCCCTCTTCTCCTTGCCACGAGCTGTGGGACCTGCTCAGTGTCACCCTGTTCCTCTCCCAGGCACAAAGACCCTGAGCGGCAGCGTGGCGACCATGGACACCTGTGTGCGGCACTTCCAAGAGGCCACAGGTGAGTGACCTCTGCCCACAGCCTGACACAGGAAGAGGCCTCACTCCTGCCAGCAGTGTCCACTCCACCGAGGAACATTCCTGTGCCACTGGCCTCAGATGAGGACTTTTCTGAGGGGAGGCTTCATTTTAGCCTATAGTGCTAACGAGAAGTGAATTCTCCTCCTCCTTTCTCACAAAGATGAATGAATTTCCCCTCCCCAGACCCTAGGTGTTCAGTTCTCCTCTTCCCACTGTCTCCATAGGGATGTTTCCCTTCCATCTGGCTGTGGTGAGGGTGTTCTAGCTCAGGTCCCAGCCAGGCTAACAGTTGCCTTAGCCAGGGGTGTTTGGGCTGCTCTGGCAGTGGGGGCTGTTGCTGCCCTAACATCTTTCCCCTTCTCTGTCCAAGGGTGCTCAGTGGAGACCGCCTTGGAGGCAGCATCTCTGCATCCTGCCCAGCTCCTGGGGATTGAGCACAAAAAGGGGACACTAAATTATGACTCTGATGCAGGTACTGGCATGGGCACAATGGTGTGAGGGCTCTGGGGTGCTGCAGCAAAGCAGGGGCTGCTGGTGTGGGAACAGCAGGTACTGGTGTGGGGACAACGGTGTGAGGGCTCTGGGGTGCTGCAGCAAAGCAGGGGCTGCTGGTGTGGGAACAGCAGGTACTGGTGTGGGCACAATGGTGTGAGGGCTCTGGGGTGCTGCAGCAAAGCAGGGGCTGCTGGTGTGGGAACAGCAGGTACTGGCGTGGGCACAATGGTGTGAGGGCTCTGGGGTGCTGCAGCAAAGCAGGGGCTGCTGGTGTGGGAACAGCAGGTACTGGCATGGGCACAGTGGTGTGAGGGCTCTGGGGTGCTGCAGCAAAACAGGGGCTGCTGGTGTGGGAACAGCAGGTACTGGCATGGGCACAGTGGTGTGAGGGCTCTGGGGTGCTGCAGCAAAACAGGGGCTGCTGGTGTGGGAACAGCAAAGCAGGTACTGGTGTGGGGACAACGGTGTGAGGGCTCTGGGGTGCTGCAGCAAAGCAGGGGCTGCTGGTGTGGGAACAGCAGGTACTGGCGTGGGCACAATGGTGTGAGGGCTCTGGGGTGCTGCAGCAAAGCAGGGGCTGCTGGTGTGGGAACAGCAGGTACTGGCATGGGCACAGTGGTGTGAGGGCTCTGGGGTGCTGCAGCAAAACAGGGGCTGCTGGTGTGGGAACAGCAAAGCAGGTACTGGTGTGGGGACAACGGTGTGAGGGCTCTGGGGTGCTGCAGCAAAGCAGGGGCTGCTGGTGTGGGAACAGCAGGTACTGGCGTGGGCACAATGGTGTGAGGGCTCTGGGGTGCTGCAGCAAAACAGGGGCTGCTGGTGTGGGAACAGCAGGTACTGGCATGGGCACAGTGGTGTGAGGGCTCCTGGGTGCTGCAGCAAAGCAGGGGCTGCTGGTGTGGGAACAGCAGGTACTGGTGTGGGGACAACGGTGTGAGGGCTCTGGGGTGCTGCAGCAAAGCAGGGGCTGCTGGTGTGGGAACAGCAGGTACTGGTGTGGGCACAATGGTGTGAGGGCTCTGGGGTGCTGCAGCAAAGCAGGGGCTGCTGGTGTGGGAACAGCAGGTACTGGCGTGGGCACAATGGTGTGAGGGCTCTGGGGTGCTGCAGCAAAGCAGGGGCTGCTGGTGTGGGAACAGCAGGTACTGGCATGGGCACAGTGGTGTGAGGGCTCTGGGGTGCTGCAGCAAAACAGGGGCTGCTGGTGTGGGAACAGCAGGTACTGGCATGGGCACAGTGGTGTGAGGGCTCTGGGGTGCTGCAGCAAAACAGGGGCTGCTGGTGTGGGAACAGCAAAGCAGGTACTGGTGTGGGGACAACGGTGTGAGGGCTCTGGGGTGCTGCAGCAAAGCAGGGGCTGCTGGTGTGGGAACAGCAGGTACTGGCGTGGGCACAATGGTGTGAGGGCTCTGGGGTGCTGCAGCAAAGCAGGGGCTGCTGGTGTGGGAACAGCAGGTACTGGCATGGGCACAGTGGTGTGAGGGCTCTGGGGTGCTGCAGCAAAACAGGGGCTGCTGGTGTGGGAACAGCAAAGCAGGTACTGGTGTGGGGACAACGGTGTGAGGGCTCTGGGGTGCTGCAGCAAAGCAGGGGCTGCTGGTGTGGGAACAGCAGGTACTGGCGTGGGCACAATGGTGTGAGGGCTCTGGGGTGCTGCAGCAAAACAGGGGCTGCTGGTGTGGGAACAGCAGGTACTGGCATGGGCACAGTGGTGTGAGGGCTCCTGGGTGCTGCAGCAAAGCAGGGGCTGCTGGTGTGGGAACAGCAAAGCAGGTACTGGTGTGGGGACAACGGTGTGAGGGCTCTGGGGTGCTGCAGCAAAGCAGGGGCTGCTGGTGTGGGAACAGCAGGTACTGGCATGGGCACAGTGGTGTGAGGGCTCTGGGGTGCTGCAGCAAAGCAGGGGCTGCTGGTGTGGGAACAGCAGGTACTGGTGTGGGGACAACGGTGTGAGGGCTCTGGGGTGCTGCAGCAAAGCAGGGGCTGCTGGTGTGGGAACAGCAGGTACTGGCATGGGCACAGTGGTGTGAGGGCTCTGGGGTGCTGCAGCAAAACAGGGGCTGCTGGTGTGGGAACAGCAGGTACTGGCATGGGCACAGTGGTGTGAGGGCTCCTGGGTGCTGCAGCAAAGCAGGGGCTGCTGGTGTGGGAACAGCAAAGCAGGTACTGGTGTGGGGACAACGGTGTGAGGGCTCTGGGGTGCTGCAGCAAAGCAGGGGCTGCTGGTGTGGGAACAGCAGGTACTGGCATGGGCACAGTGGTGTGAGGGCTCTGGGGTGCTGCAGCAAAACAGGGGCTGCTGGTGTGGGAACAGCAGGTACTGGCATGGGCACAGTGGTGTGAGGGCTCCTGGGTGCTGCAGCAAAGCAGGGGCTGCTGGTGTGGGAACAGCAAAGCAGGTACTGGTGTGGGGACAACGGTGTGAGGGCTCTGGGGTGCTGCAGCAAAGCAGGGGCTGCTGGTGTGGGAACAGCAGGTACTGGCATGGGCACAGTGGTGTGAGGGCTCCTGGGTGCTGCAGCAAAGCAGGGGCTGCTGGTGTGGGAACAGCAAAGCAGGTACTGGTGTGGGGACAACGGTGTGAGAGCTCCTGGGTGCTGCAGCAAAGCAGGGGCTGCTGGTGTGGGAACAGCAGGTACTGCTGTGGGGACAACGGTGTGAGGGCTCTTGGGTGCTGCAGCAAAGCAGGGGCTGCTGGTATGGGAACAGCAGGTACTGGTGTGGGCACAATGGTGTGAGGGCTCCTGGGTGCTGCAGCAAAGGAGGGGCTGCTGTGAATGCATCTTCATCCTGTGCTTCAGTGAGAGCTGTAGGGAGTCTTCCTTTGCCTGAGGTTTGTTCTGGACTTTTGCTCCAGCACTTTCTTTACCCTGGATGCTGGTGGTATTTAGTGAGCCCTTTGGAGAGACCCCCACACCTCAGCCAAGGATGGCCTGCTGCCGTGCTGCTGTTCCTGGGGTGGGGGAGAAGCTCTTCCCTAACCAAGCCTAGCTCTTCCCAGCTGCAGTTCCCCACCAAGCCCAGCTCTTCCTAGACAGCTTGAGCTGCTCAGTTTCCCTGACAGCTGCTTCCTTTCTCTCTTGTCCACTGCAGATTTCCTGATGCTGACTGACAGCCTGTACGTGCAGGCCACGTACATCGCGGGCGAGGAAGTCTGGAGACAGGAGGCGTTGGGCATGTGACACTGGGCTGTGCTGGTGCCAACGAGGCTCCCTGGCACTGTGGTTAGCAGCTTTGGTAACCACTCCACTTCTCTTTTTTGGGTTTGGTTGGTTTGGTTTTTTTTCTCTTGAATTCCTTCCTGCAACTCCTTTCAAGGAGCCTCATACCAAAGAGCTGCGTTTCCAGCACAGCCGCTGCTCCCGGTTACAGCCATGCCTGCGGCAGATCCCTTGGTGCTCGGTCAGTGGCGTGGGGAGAGCAGGCAGAGCCGTGCTGAGGGGGAGCTGTCAGCCCCTGCAGGGACCTGAAGGACTTCACAGTGTCCTGCATGGAGCCCCCACTGTCCATCTGACAGCAGTGTGAGGCTGTGCCAGCTTTTGCACTGTTCTATACAGCACACAGCCTGCCCCGTGCCCCGGGCGGGCTCAAGCCATTTCCACTGCTCTGCCTGCTGTTTGCCTCGCTCCCAGGCAGCCGTGGCTGGCTAGACATCAGCTTCCACCAGCTCACCTCGCAGCTCTTCACTTCAAAAGGTTCCTGTTATCTCAGTGGAAGCTGAGGCTCACGCTCTGGTCGCTCAGCTGTATGTCCTCGGAGCGAGGCCGTCACAGCTGACCGTCAGCTCAGCGCCACCGCGGCGCTCCGGATCCACGTGGGCTGAATCCTCAGGGCAGAGATCAAACCCAGGAAAATCGAGGCATTGCTGGTCCTTTGTGCCTTTCCCCTGCATGGGCATTGAGTCTGCAGCACGTGGCTTCTGCTGGAGACATGGGCAGCATCCTTCCACCCTTAACCCTTTGTTCTGGCTCGGTGGGTTCAGCAGGCTCTGTGCCAGACCATCCCCAGCGGAGCCTTGGCATCATCTGATGGTTTTTTGCGTTCCTCAGGCCGCAGATGGGAAGCTTTTGTTTGAGAGGATGCATCCAAACTGGTGGTGATGGTCTTATAAG
Organism: Picus viridis; assembly: GCA_033816785.1. Lineage (NCBI taxonomy): Eukaryota > Metazoa > Chordata > Aves > Piciformes > Picidae > Picus > Picus viridis. The sequence goes on from CM066594.1 coordinate 2,632,077, forward strand.
CCCTCAGCCCAGCTCAGGGACTGAGGGAGAGGAGAACTGCAGCGGGATTCTGGCCCTTCAAGACAGTTGCTGATAGCTCGTTATTCCTATGCTCGTTATTATCTTCTCCAATACTTGACTGTCAGCTCTTTTCCTGACAACTGGGACACTCCTCTCTGAAAGACTGATGCTGCTTTCAAACCCCCAGCAGCCAGAAAAGCCTTGCCACAAGTCTGAGACAACCTCTGATAAAGCCTCAGACCCGTTTGAGGTCTTTTTCTGTAGCGAGGAGGGAAGGGCTCAGAGAAGGGTTGAATCTTCGCAAGGCTGGAGGTGTAAGGCAAGACAAAGTCTGGCCAGGACTGGCAGCAGTGTGCTGATTTTTCCAGTACCTTTTATATACTTTGAGCAGCAAGCTTTGGAAGTACTTCCCTTTCACTGGCAGCCTTGGAGAGTTTCTAACACCAGCTGCCAGCGTCAGCACAAACTGTGTAGCCTCCACGGTTTGAAGCAGTTGAAAGAGACATCAAGTAGCTGTGCTGTGAAATGCTGACGTGCTACAGCGTTACGAGTCCCAGCGGGGCCACTTCTGCCAGCTGGGGGGAAAAAATCTAAGGGAGGGGGAGGGGAAAAAAAAATGCATCTGAAGGGGGGAGGGGGAAAGGTGTCTAACTTTTTTATCTCCAAAATTAAATAATCAAAAGGGAAAAAAAAAAAAATCTAAGCTAGAAACTGAAGGAGCCAACAGCTGCCTGTGTGTCTGTTAACGTGTCTGCTGAAAATAGGCTGTACCCCAGCCGGGGTGGTGGCTGCTGGCAGGGCATGTGCCAAGCTGGGATGCCAGCTGCTAGCAGCACCATAACCAGAAGGGCCTCTGCGTCTTGGTGGGGCCAAAGCTGATGTGGATGTTCCTGAAGGTGCTGTGCCACGGAGGGAGGCCACAGGTGGCAGCCAGCTTCCAGACACAGAGGTGTGGCCCAGCAGCGCCCTGTGGGGCTCAGGGGTGAGCTTGTGGCAATAAAGAAGGGCAACAAAGCCGGGGAAGGGTCTGGAGAACAGGTCTGGTGAGGAGCAGCTGAGGGACCTGGAGTCGTTTAGTCTGGAGTAGGCTGAGGGGAGACCTCGTTGCTCTCCACAGCTCCCTGAGAGGAGGCTGCAGTCAGCTGGGGGTTGGTCGATTCTCCCTAGGCGCAGGTGAGAGGAGAGGCAATGGCCTGAAACTGTGCCAGGGGAGGGTGAGGTTGGAGAGGAGGCAAAATGTCTTTGGTGCCAGAGTGGTCAGGGCCTGGCAGAGGCTGCCCAGGGCGGTGGTGGAGTCCCCATGCCTGGAGGTGGTGCAGAGCCCTGTGGCCATGGCGGGGTTGGGCTGCTGGTTGGACGCTCTGGGAGGGCCTTTCCAAGCAAACAGTTCCATGATTGGGGGTGGGGGGTGTGGGGGAGGAGAAGGGCAAACACCTACAAGGTGTGTGCCTGAGCACCCCGAGCCTCCACTCGGCCTCGCTACGCCGCTGCCTCCCTCACCGGCCCCGCTGACGGCCACCGCCCGGGCCCGAGCTGAGAGGCCGCGCCGCTGGTGGGGCCCCTGCCGGATCCCGGGGCAGAGGCGCAGGCCCTGCTGCCGCCGGGCGGAACGGAGGTGCGGGGCGCGGGGCGCGGCCGGAGGGGCGGCGGCAGGAGCACCGCGGCGGGGGACGCCTGTGGGCGGTGCACGGCGCCGGGGCCTGTCCTGCCTGCCCCCGTGCCTCGCTCGTGGAGCCGGGCCGGCTCCCGCTGGCCGAGCGCCGCTGGGCGGGCTCCCGAGGACCGTCGCTGGTGGCGGCCCCGGCACGGCTGGAGCCGGAGCCCAGGAGCCCGGAGGCAGCGGAGCACGGGGCCCGGCAGCCCGCACGGGGCCCGGGAGCCCGGAGGCAGCGGAGCGCGGGGCCCGGCAGCCCGCACGGGGCCCGGGAGCCCGGAGGCAGCGGAGCGCGGGGCCCGGCAGCCCGCACGGGGCCCGGGAGCCCGGAGGCAGCGGAGCACGGGGCCCGGCAGCCCGCACGGGGCCCGGGAGCCCGCACGCAGCGCGGGGGCTGCCCACATGGAGCGGGTAAGGAGCTCGGCCCCTCTCTGCCTCTCGCCTCTGTTCCTGGGCAGCCTCATCCCCGCGGGCCCCTTGCCTCGGCACCTTCTCCAGGCCAGGCGCTTGGCCGGCCCTCGGCAGCGCCCCCGGCTCCCGGGGGCTTCCCTAGCGCTTGTGCCTGTGCCTGGGCACCTCGTCGCTCTGCCAAGGCAAGGTGGGCTTCGTTTCCCAGTGCCTTGTACCGACTGCCTTGTCCACGGGCCGACTTTCGGCCTCAGTTTCCCACCCGTTCAACAGGAGGCAAGCAGCAAAAGCAAGCATAAATTCTGTGTGTTGCCACAGCTCTGCTGGAGGGAATTTTCCTGTTGTTGGAGACATTACACTTAAGGGGAGAAGAAAAATCCTTCATCCAGGGCCTATAGAAAGGGAGGCTGAGGAGGGGAGAAAAAGGATTAAAATACATATATAATGTGTGGGAAGTTCTGGTGTGGCAGCAGTGGGTGGCTCACTGCTAGTAAGAGTTTATTGTCTCTAATTGCTGTAATGAAGAGGGCTTATTGTTTGGTGAGCTCAGAGAGGGGATATTGCAGGACATGTGTCCCACCCTCTGCTCCATTCATTTATGGTTTGTGTTGAGCACACCTCAAGCATAAAGCCAGGAATGAGGTTTATGTGCCCCTAGTCTGATCTCCCAGAAGAGGAGACAGGGCAGGGAGTGGCTTGAGAGCAGCACTGAAGAAAAGGCCTTGGGGGTGCTGGGGGAGGAGAAGCTCAGCAGGAGCCAGCAGGGAGCACTGGCAGCCCAGAGAGCCAAGCAGAGCCTGGGCTGCAGCCAGAGAAGTGTGGCCAGCAGGGCCAGGGAGGGGATTCTGCCCCTCTGCTCCACTCTGCTGAGACCACAGCTGCAGCTCTGGGTCCAGTTCTGGAGCCTCTGTGCCAGGAAGGATCTGGAGGGGCTGGAAGGTGTCCAGAGCAGGGCCACGAGGAGGAGCAGAGGGTTGGAGCTGCTCTGCTCTGGAGACAGACAGAGAGTTGGGGCTGTGCAGTCTGGAGAAGGCTCTGAGGAAACCTTCTTGTGGCCTTCCAGGATCTGCAGGGGGCTCCAAGAAAGCTGGGGAGGGAGTTTTGAGGGTGTCAGGGAGTAATAGGACTTGGGGGATTGGAGCAAAACTAGAAATGGAGAGATTCAGATTGGATGTTAGGAAGAATTCTTCCCCATTGAGGGTGGTGAGAGCCTGGCACAGGCTGCCCAGGAGGTGGTGGCAGCCTCCTGCCTGGAGGTGTTTGCAGCCAGGCTGGAGGTGGCTGTGAGCAACCTGCTGCAGTGTGAGGTGTCCCTGCCCATGGCAGGGGGTTGGAGCTGGCTGAGCCTTGAGCTCCCTTCCAACCCTGACAATTCTATGCTTCTATGACTCAATTTTGGAAGCAGTTTTGCAGGTGAGAGGTTTGTGCTTCTTCTAAACATTGTACCTTCCCCCAGCCTGTGGCCAAGGCTCCCCAAGAAACGGTCCAGGATGAGCTGGAGTGGTGCATTTCACAGCTAGAGACAAATCCTTGCCTCAGCCCAACCTCAAAACAAGGTATGTTGGCCTCTTTCACAGTCTGCAGCCATGTTCTAATCCTAGTTCTTACACAGCAGACCTGGATACTCCTCTGTTTCTTCTTTCCCATCTGTTGTCTGTTCTGGTGTTCTGTGGAAGTTGTTGTGAGCACACACCAACCTAAAGCATGGAGCTCCAAGAACCACCTGGCTGGAAGCAGCTTTAGCCTTTCATTCCTGTGACATTCATTCTCCCCATTTTCTGTGTCCTTCTTCAGCTGTTCTCATTCTCCCACCTAATGGCTAGCTTGGGTCTGCTGCAGCTCTGCTTGTGTTTCCCAGGCTTTAAGGAGATGCTGTGGCTGTGTGTCTGGCCCTTGAACACCAGCAGGTTTAGTTTTCTGCAGGTTGTTCCTCACTGTTTTGTTCACCAAAGACAAAATCCTGTGTAACAGGATCCTCAGACACTGGGCTCTAGTCAGGCACTTGGATGTAGTCAGTCCAGTTTGAAGTCTGATGTCCTGCTCCCACTGAATGCTGCTGATTGGCATGCAGAGGAGGTGGCTTGAGATTGAACACATCCAAGTGCCAGGTTCTACACTGTGGCCACAACAGCCCCAGGCAGTGCTACAGGCTGGGGACAGGGTGGCTGAGAGCAGCCAGGCAGAAAAGGACCTGGGGGTGCTGGTTGGCAGCAGCTGAACATGAGCCAGCAGTGTGCCCAGGGGGCCAAGAAGGCCAAGGGCACCCTGGCCTGCAGCAGGAACAGTGTGGCCAGCAGGAGCAGGGAGGTCATTGTGCCCTGTGCTCAGCACTGGTTAGGCCACACCTTGAGTCCTGTGTCCAGAGAAGGGCAACAAGGCTGGGGAGGGGTCTGGAGCACAGCCCTGGGAGGAGGGGCTGAGGGAGCTGGGGTTGCTCAGCCTGCAGAAGAGGAGGCTCAGGGGAGACCTCATTGCTCTCTGCAACTCCCTGCAGGGAGGTTGTAGCCAGGTGGGGGTTGGGCTCTTCTCCCAGGCCCCCAGCGGCAGAACAAGAGGCCACAGTCTCAAGCTGTGCCAGGGGAGGTTTAGGCTGGAGGTGAGGAAGAAATTCTTCCTAGCAAGAGAGATTGGCCATTGGAATGTGCTGCCCAGGGAGGTGGTGGAGTCCCCATCCCTGGAGGTGTTTAGGAAGAGCCTGGATGAGGCCCTTGGAGCCATGGTTGACTTGATCAGAGGGTGTTGGGTGATAGGTTGGACTTGATGATCTCTGTGGTCTTTTCCAACCTGGTTCATTCTGTGCCTCTGTGCAAACACAGCTGGTTCATTCAAAATGCAAGGCACAGCTTGGAAACCAGCAGAATTCCCACCCCTGTGGTTTTGTAGGCAGCAGCTTGCTAAGGGGATGTGTTTGGTCTCGCCTGAAATACCTCCTGAGTGTGTGCTGGTGCCCCTGAGGATGCAGCAGTGATTCATGCCTGCCCACACACCATGCTTGAGCATCACACCATTTCCTTACACCTGTATCTTTGCTCAGTACCCAGTGTCCAGCAGCACTGGAAGGGAGGCAGGAGCTGAGCACAGTGACAAGGCAAGCAGAGGCAGGGAGCTGGCCAGAAAAGGGCCCATGTGAACAGTTCCTGACCCAGGAGAGCAAAGCAGTGCTGCTGATGGTAACCAGGCTCTGCCTGGAGTCCAGGATCACCAGAGAGGTCTGCAGTGGTGAGGCAGATCCAAGCTTCAGCTAGGAATTCAAGCTCTGGATCAATGGGGTACCTGACTGCAGCAGTGCCATGCATGAGATCTTCAGCTTAAAATAACTCCCAAGTGAGGGAGGGGAGAGGTTTCTCTGGAGCTTTTCCAGCCCTTTCTTTTGAACAGCTTTCCTTACCAAGCAGGCCTTGAGTGCAGCCAGCTAAAGCCCTTGAAGAAGAGGGAACTGTGTCCTTGGGACCCTGACAGCCAGGAGCTGTGAAGATACACCCCACTGGTGGGGGACTGCAGCCCCTTGTGGCATTGGGCCTCCACTTGGGGGCTGTTATTCCTGACTGTCCATGGTCAGCCTGGATCTGGGGCTGAGCCACAGCAGCTGCTCTGTCACCCAGTGCCCCCTCCCCAGCACTGAGGGGAAAAAGAGGGAGGACTGAGAAGAGATTTAATGGAAGAACCAAAGTGATACCAGTGCCAGTGTAAAGGATTTGAGGTTATACTCAGCCCAGCAAGTGGTGCTGAGTGCAGTGGTCACAGTGTGCAGGAGAAGGAAGGGGAACAAGGTCAGAAGGAGCCCAAGGAGGAGGCTTCCCCTAGCCTCAAACCTCCCATTTTTCACTGAGTGTGATGTCTCTGGTCTGGGATGCAGCTGGAGCCAACCTGGGCCAGCTGCCCTGGCTGTCTCCAAGCTGACAAGAAGAAGTTCTTCCCCTGGAGGTTTTTAAGGCCAGGCTGGATGTGGCTCTGAGCAAGCTGATCTAGTGTGAGGTGTCGCTGGCCATGGCAGGGGGTTGGAGCTGGCTGATCTTTGAGGTCCCTTCCAGCCCTGACAACTCTCTGATTGCATGACAACAGCCTGCAGCTCATGGCTGGCCTGTGAGCCTCTCCCAGCAAAACCAGGGCACTAGCATGGGGCTCAGCATTGGATTTGCAAGACAGACCTTGCTTGGAGAGTCCTAGAGAGCTGCCCTGCAGCCAGGAGAGATGTGTGTGCCTGTTCCAGCAGGCTGCTCTGCTGCATCCTGCTGCTCTGTGTTCGAACCCTGTGAGCCCAGCGCTGACAGCCAGGGCATGCTTGGAGTTCCCAGGCTGAGGTGTTTGGAGAGCACTGCCACACAACAGTGCTTTGGGGAGAAAGTGCTCAGCAGCTGGGATGCCTCTTGAGGCCAGGCTGGGTCATGTGTCCTGCTTTTCAGGCTGTGCTCCTCAACCAGCTCTTTTCCAGAGAAGAGACACCAAGGGGTGCTCTTGCATTCGGCAGTTGCTTTGAGGGGAGGGTTGTTAAGCCCTGTGGTGGCCTCTGTGCCATTAGGAGTGCACTTGCTGCAGGGTAAGGCTCTCTCTGTGTGTAGCAAGCAGTTAGGATCTGTTTTGTTTCCCCCCTTGCACACACTTCACAGTATTTCAGCTTCCAGGAGTGCTTCTCCAAGTCGAATGCCAGTCATGGATTAGTCAGAGGTGGCATTAACACAGAACAGCTTCAGTCATCAGCCTCCCACAGGGTGGCTTGTGAGGCTCACCATAACCTGGTTCTTGTCTCTCTTGGTCTTTTCCTGAGTGCAGCAGAGGTGACACAGCACAGCCTTGAGGTCCTGGGCTCCCCTGAGATGCCTTTGGGGAAGAAGCAACAAGTGGACCACTAGATGGATAAAGAACTGGCTTGATGGCCGCACCCAAAGAGTGGCTGTCAACAGGTCCATGTCCCAGTGGAGGCCAGGGACAAGCAGAGTCCCTCAGGGATCAGTCCTGGGCCCAGGCTTGTTCAACATCTTTGTGGGTGCCATGGACAGTGGCATCGAGTGCACCCTCAGCAAGTTTGCTGATGACACCAAGCTGTGTGGTGCAGTGGACACGCTGGAGGGAAGGGATCCATCCATAGGGACCTGGACAGGCTGGAGAGGTGGGCACAAGCCAACCTCATGAGGTTCAACAAGACCAAGGGCAGGGTCCTGCAGCTGGGTCGAGGCAATCCCAGGCACAAATCCAGGCTGGGCAGTGACTGGCTGGAGAGCAGCCCTGAGGAGAGAGACTTGGGGGTGCTGGGGGAGGAGAAGCTCAACAGGAGCTCTCAGTGTGCACTTGCAGCCCGGAAAGCCAATCAGAGCCTGGGCTGCAGCAGGAGAAGTGTGGCCAGCAGGGCAAGGGAGGTGATTCTCCCCCTCTGCTCAGCCCTGCTGAGACCCCACCTGGAGTACTGCCTCCAGTTCTGGAGCCCCTATTACAGGAGGGATGTGGACGTGCTGGAGCGTGTCCAGAGCAGGGCCACGAGGATGATCAGAGGGCTGGAGCACCTCTCCTGTGAGGACAGACTGAAGGAGTTGGGGCTGTTCAGTCTGGAGAAGAGAAGGCTCCGAGGTGACCTCATTGTGGCCTTCCAGTATCTGGAGGGGGCTACAGGAAGGCTGGGGAGGGACTTCTCAGGGTATCAGGTAGTGAGAGGACTAGGGGGAATGGAATGAAGCTGGAGGTAGGGAGATTCAGGCTGGATGTGAGGAAGAAGTTCTTACCCATGAGAGTGGTGAAGCCCTGGAATGGGTTGTCCAGGGAGGTGGTTGAGGCCCCATCCCTGGAGGTGTTTAAGACCAGGCTGGATGAGGCTCTGGGCAGCCTGATCTAGTGTGGGGTGTCCCTGCCCATGGGGGGGGTTGGAACTAGATGATCCTTGTGGTCCCTTCCAACCCTGACTGATACTATGATATGATACTATGTGTTGGAAGATTATCACCTCAGGAGGGCTGAGGAGCAAGAGAGGAGCATGGGGAATGCAGGTGAGCTTGAACTGGCCCTCCAGGGGTGGTGATATTTGTTGTTTGGGTTGTTTTCCTGTAGATTGCTCAGGTTGCAGTCTGTGGTTGCTTCACCTCTCTGCACCACTGCCTCACAGAGTGGCTTGCAGTAGCAATGGCATCCCCAGAGCAGGAAACTGGCATGTGGAGAGAAATGTTCTTCTTGATCTCTTCTAGGTGTGAACCCTGGTGGTGTGGAAGGGCAGCAAAGCAATGGACAGGCTTCAGGTGGTGCAGGGTGTGGGAAACAGTCTGAGCAAAGCTCTGAAGCAAAGCCAGAGAGGCTCCCATCACCTGGCAGTGGCTTCCAGTCTGATTTTGCACCTTCTAAGACCGACCCAGAAGCAACTGGCACACCTTTGGAAGCAGTCCCTGGTGTCACTGATGCTGAGCAGGTACAAAACAGCTCCACTGAGCAGGAGAACTGGAATGGAGCTCTGAGTTCTGCTGCCCCTGGACAAGAACCCACATTTGCTTCCAACTCTGCTGTCCCTGCTGGAGCCTGTCCTCTGCTTCAGCCAGTTGCAGCAAGCCAGCATACAGAGAGTGCTGCAGGTGATGAAGTGCTGGGTAATTCACCACAGATTTCAGCCTTGCAGAAGGCTGAGTGGACTCCAAGCACAGGCTGCACACCCAAACCTGATGGGAACCACGTCACACTGAAGATCCCCCAGCCCCAGCCAGCTGCTGGCCCCGAGATGGGGACAGAGAAGTTGACAGCAGATGGAGCTGCCCAGAAGAAGAAAAAGAAGAAACAAAAACCATCTGCCAGTAAAAAGGAGGCAGAAAAAGCTGAGGCCAACAAGAAGGCAAAAGCAGAAGCTAACAGAGGTCAAAAGAAAGATGCTTCCCAGCAGGCTGAGGCTCCCCAGGTACTTAAATTTCCAGGGGCACCCATAATTTATAAACCCTTCAGCCAGAGAGCAGCTTTGGGTAGTGTAGCAGTCAGTGGCCCTGGCTGAAAGGCCAGGGGCTGTGTATTTCTTACAGCAGCTGTTGGAGATGGGAAAGGAAGCAAAGAGTCCTTCGTGGTCTCCTTCAGGCTTGCGCCGAGACGTTTGGTGTTGGTCCCTGTGGCAGCTCCCCGGGGAGCCGAGCGCCGCCTGGTGGCTGCAGAGGGACTTCTCATAAGGGCGGCTAGCAGCAGGGCAAGGGGGCACGGTTTGGAGCTGAGGCAGAGCAGGGTTAGGCTGGAGCTTAGGAAGAAGTTCTTCAGTGTGAGGGGGTGAGACTCTGGAACGGGTTGCCCATGGAGGTTGTGGCTGCCTCTTCCCTGGGGGTGTTCAAGGCCAGGCTGGATGAGGCCTTGAGCAGCCAAGTCTAGCTGAGACGGGTTCCTGTCCTTGGCAGGGAAGTTCAAGTGGATGATCTTGAAGGTCCCTTCCAACCTAAGCCTTTCTATGGCCTTCTATGATTTATATGACCCCTTCCAGCTGGTGGAAGCAGACGACAGCATGAGGGGTTTTGTGGTTACCTGTTGCACACCAATAAAGAATTGCTTCAGCCCCAGGGTGCAGCCCTGGTCCCTTCTCCTTTTCACTGTTAGTCAGCTGGCTTTGCTCAATGAGACTTGGCTTCCTCCACCCTCATGGGCTTCAGCCTCCTTCTCCTGACTCATTTCTGGTTGAGCAGGCACACAGGAGCTGAGGTGCCAAGAGCTGGCTTCCAGTTTTGTCCACTCTGTGCATTTTTGATTTCAGGTGTGTTGAGGATGCCCAAGTGACTGGGGGGTGTTGTCCAGGTCTGGCCTTCCTAGTTCAAGAGAGACAGGGAACTGCTGGAGAGACCTAGGGATCTTTAGCCTGGAAAACATAGGACTGAGGGGGAACCTTCTCAGCAAGAAATAAAGAAGAGGGGGGAAGGGGGCAAGAGCCTAGGGCCAGACTCCCCTCACTGTTGCCCAGGGACAGGACAAGGAGCAAGGGGCACAAACTGGAACCCAGGAGGTTCCATCTGAACATGAGGAGAAACTTGCTTGGTGTGAGGGTGCTGGAGCCCTGGAGCAGGCTGTCCAGAGAGGCTGTGGAGTCTCTGGAGAGATTCCAACCCCTCCCTGGGCATTGTGGTCCTGGGCAAGCTGCTGTGGGTGCCCTGCTGGAGCAGGGGGTTGGACTGGGTGATCTTCTAACTCCTACCATTCTGTAGCTCAATGAGAGACAGGGGGCTTTTGTCAATGCTTATTCCTCCCATCTGGAAATTGATCTGACAGCTTCTTGCAGAGGCAAGGCCTTGGACAGCACTGTCTGAATGGCAGCCAAACACTGAGTCCTTCCCTCAGAGGCAGTGAGCTGCAACTAAGGATTTGTCCAGGGCTTTCATTTACCCAGTGCAGAACACTGCAGGGGAGCAATCAGGTCTGTCAAGTGATCAGCAGAAGATGGGGTTTGGAGCAGCCCTGACTTCATGCAGATAGCTTTTATCCTGTGCAGCAAGTGCTGCTCTGATTTTTGGATGACTCATTTCCATCTTGTGCAGCAGCTGGAGGAGCAGCTGTGGAAAGAGGTGGACTGGTGTGTGGAACAGCTGGAACTTGGCCTGAAGACCCAGAAATCCACTCCAAGGCAGGGTAATTGTCTTCACTATTATTCAGTATGTTCAGTATCTTTATTGATGATCTGGACAAGGGGATTGAGTCCATCATCAGTAAATTTGCAGATGGCACCAAGCTGGGGGCAGAAGTCCATCTGTTAAAGGGTAGGAGGCTCTGCAGAGGGACCTTGACAGGCTGGACAGATGGGCAGAGGCCAAAGGCATGAGATTGAACCAGTCTGAGTGCTGGCTTCTGCACTTTGGCCACAACAACCCCAGGCAGTGCTAAAGGCTGGGGGCAGAGTGGCTGAGAGCAGCCAGGCAGAGAGGGACCTGGGGGTGCCGGTTGGCAGCAGCTGAACGTGAGCCAGCAGTGTGCCCAGGTGGCCAAGAAGAGTGTGGCCAGCAGGAGCAGGGAGGTCATTGTGCCCTGTGCTCAGCACTGCTCAGGCCACCCCTTGAGTCCTGTGTCCAGTTCTGGGCTCCTCAGTTCAAGAAGGACATTTTAGAGACTTGAAGGTGTCCAGAGAAGGGCAACAAAGCTGGGGAGGGGTCTGGAGCACAGCCCTGTGAGGAGAGGCTGAGGGAGCTGGGGTTGCTTAGCCTGCAGAAGAGGAGGTCAGGGGAGACATTCTTGCTCTCTGCAACTCCCTGCAGGGAGGTTGTAGCCAGGTGGGGGTTGGTCTTTTCTGCCAGGCCCCCAGCACCAGAACAAGAGGCCACAGTCTCAAGCTGTTCCAGGGGAGGTTTAGGCTTGATCTTAGAAAGCTCTTCCCAGCAAGAGATTGGCATTGGAATGTGCTGCCCAGGGAGCAGGGATGGTGAGGTCACCATCCCTGGAGGTGTTTAGGAAGAGCCTGGCTGAGGCACTTGGTGCCATGGTCTGGTTGATAGTTTAGGGCTGGGTGATAGGTTGGGCTTGGTGATCTCTGAGGTCTCTTCCAACCCAGCTGATTCTGTAAGCACTCAAGTGGAGGAGAGCTGGCCCCAGGGGAAGGGCTGGCAGGCAGGGGCAGGGGCAGAGTCAAGCTGTGTTTCTTCTTTGCCCTGCTGCAGCTGCAGAGGCTGTCCAGGCCATCAGGACGCTGCGCAGCGACAAGGCTCCGCTGGTGAAGAAGCGTCAGCTCATGAGAGCCATGTTTGGGGACTACAGGAAGAAGATGGAGGAGGAGTGGTGCAGAGAGCTGAAGCTCATGGAAGCAGGTAGGAGAACATTTTGTGGTGGGGGAAGAGAAGAACACAGGTCTCTGTTCCTGCCCTTTGTATTGCTTTGCAGAGTGGGATCTCATGGGATGAGACGACTAAACATCTCTTACTGCTCCTTTTCTCCCCTCTTGGAAGCTGTGAAGTCTGCCAGGGTGGTGGCAATGCAGAGAGACACCTGCAGGAAAAGCTGCCAGTTCATCAGGAAGCACTCAGGAGCTTGCAGGAAGAGCCAGGCTTCAGCAGGATCCCCTGCTGAATCACCCAGGAGACTCAACACAGGCTTGTTCAAACTCCTAACTCCCCAGGAAGAGTTTCACTTCAATTTCTTGGAGGAAGGTCATTTAGACTAAGACCTGTGGCTTAAAACCCACCCCCAGGCCTCCTGTAAGCTTAATGGTGGAGAGCTGCTGTGCAGCAGAAAATGTTACACCAGAATGTGTGGATTTCCAGAGGGAAGGAGCCTCTTTCAAAGAGGTGTAAACCAGGTCTGCCTACCACACAGGTGAGCCCAGGGCTCTGCCCACCTGGTTCTCCTCTCTGCTCATACTGTGGGATGTCACCTTTGCACAGAGCCTGGAAGGATTTGGGTCTCTTCCTGCCATTAACCTAAGAAGTTGCCTTTTCTACTGGGATAGCTTCCTGTTCTCCCTTTGCCTTTTGTGGCAGATGGGGCAGCAGCAGTGCACACAGAAAGGAGTGGTTTGGAGTGGAGATCCAGTGCCTGTGAAGGTCCAGCAGCGTTGAGCACAATGCCTGGGTGAATGACTGAACTCCACAGGGGAATGCATGAATGCAGCTTCTGCTCTCTAGAAAGCCCTGGGCAGCACTGTGCCAGCCAGAGACTGTGGGCTCAGGATCTAGTGGTGGGAAAAGAGTTGAGAATCTCCCTTGCTCACTCACCTCTGGAATGGACAGAGATGTCAAAGAGAACAGTCCAGGCTGATTTCATCTGGGCTAGGGGTGTAAGGACAGCTGTGTCCAGCCAGGGAAAGATGTTTGCTGCTGAGGGCAGGTTCTGGCTGGCTCAGAAGGGTGTGCAGTCAGCTCTTGGGACAAGGGTCTGTATAAGCAGCCCAGTCAGAACCACCTGTGGCTTGGAGGGTCAGGCAGCTGCATGCCAAGCTCTGGGTGGTGGAGAAATGATTTCTATTAAAGTTTTGCTTTCTGAACAGTGAAATTTGTCTCCAGTGTTTGGACACTGCTTCAGCCAGGGAACTGAGCTCCTGTGTTCATGCAGAAAATCTTCCCCACTAGGCTTAAAAGAGAAAGCTGAAGGAGCAGAATCCTTTAAAAGGGACCCTGGTGTCAGGTGTGGCCAGCATGCAGTGCCTGCCTGCCTTTCATAGTCCTGTCACCTTGTGTGAGGCATGGGCAGAGTCCAGGGTGTGCTGAGTAGCTGAGAGATGGTGATAAACACTTGCTGGGGAAGGCTTCAAAAACCAATGGTGGCCACAAGAAAGTTTTTATTAGTAAGCTCTGAGGCAGTCACTTGCATCTGCAAGAAGGGAAGTGGTTCTGCCTCTCTGCTCTGATGAGACCCACCTGAAGTACTATGCCCAGCTCTGGGTCCCCCAGCACAAGCAGGACATGGAGCTGCTGGAGCAGGTTCGGAGGAGGCCACAATGATCAGAGGGCTGGAGAACCTTCCCTAGTGGGGACAGGCTGAGAGAGTTGCAGATCTCCAGCCTGGAGAAGGCTCCAGGAACACCTTAGAGCAGCTTTCCATTACCTGAAGGGAGCCTACAGGGGAGGGGGGAGGAACTGCTGAGAAGGGCTTGTAGGGATAGGGTGAGGGGCAATGGCTTTGAGCTGGAAGAGGACAGATTTAGACTAAAGATTAGGAAGAAGTTCTTTTGGGGGGCGGGGTGTGGGGGGTAAGACACTGGAACAGGTTGTCCAGGGAGGCTGTGGATGCCCTCTCCCTAGAGGTGTTGAATGCCAGGCTGGATGAGGCCTTGAGCAAGCTGGGCTGGTGTGAGGTGCCCCTGCCCATGGCAGGGGGTTGGTACAGGATAATCTTTTAAGGTCCCTTCCAACCAAACCATTCTATGATTCTGCAAAATTACGACTTTACGAACGCTGCTCACGTCGAGCTCTTTCTCTGCCCCTAGCCCCCACCCCCTTTCCTGCAGGAAAAAGCAGAAACCCTTAAATAATCTGAGGTTTGGAATGGGATTTTCGGGGTCAGTTTCCCTGCCTGTTGTCCGGGGACGGAAGTGGCACCCTGTGGAGCCAGAGTCGCGGCACGACTGCCGCCAGAGATGTTATCTCCTTTCCAAGGACAAGATGATCCAGGCTGACGCTCCGGCAGCCCCGCACAGATACCGCCCTGCAGCCACGGAGCGGACCGCAGCCGCGGCGCCTACCTGCGCAGCGCCATCGCCAGCTCCCACCGCCCGCTTCCCCTCCCAGCGCCCCCGCGGCCGGAAGCGGGCCTGGACTCGCTCCTCATTGGCTAGCAGCACCCCTGGGCAGCCGAAGCCACGACGGCGGCCGGCAGGGGCCGCTCCAGGGCCGCGTTTCGCCTGTGGCCTGAACCTGGCGCTTGCTGCGCTGCCCCCGAGCCCGGGCACTGCTGCCCTTTCCCAGCACCAGTTCCAGCCGCTGCGGAAGGCCCTCAAATACCATCACCTTTATTAAATTATAAAACTCTAAGCTTTAAAATTTACCGTATAAAATAATCACAGGTATTAACAGCAAAGAAAAAAAAACAAACAAACAACCAAACCCAACGCCTTTTTCTTTTTTCCCTTTTTTTTTTTTCCCCCCAGACACATCAATTTGCTCCGATTTTACCCAAAATTATTATCCACCACCCATCACCACCACCCCCCACACCTTGGCACCCAACACCACCGTGTGCCGGGGCCGACAGAAGGGGAGGGGGGGGGGGGGAGGTGGGAAAGAGTCGGGGGGAAGCAGAATTTCAGTAATGAAACATAAAATCAACAATCACGGTCACCGGGTTTCTCGCCCCAAAGCTTCTGCTCCGCGGCAGGGAAGCCCGAGGAGGAGTTATTGCTCTCTGGGAAGCGGCAGCACCCGGGCCAGACCGGCAGCCTGGCGTGGACGGCACGGCTGGGGAGGAGCGGCGCTCGCCTGCCACGGTGCCGGGGCTGCAACGCCTCTGTGCAATCCGAGACGGGGGAAGGGAAAGTGCCTAGAAGTGATCAAAGTTCGAGGAAGCCCTGAGGGCCCCACGTCCCCGCTTCCCGCAGAGCTGCCGTGGATGGCAGCAGCCTAAAGGGACCGCGGGGGGCGTGAGGACGACATGGCTGGGTGCAGGCGAGTGCCCTTCGCTCGTCCTGCGTCTGCTTAGAGTTGGAGTTTGCAGAGGAAGGGGAGGCAGAGGGGTAAAGTGCAGAGCTGAGCAGAAAGCTGGGCACTCTTCAAAGCAAAGAAATAACCCCAAGGAGGCAAATCCTTCATTAGTTGCTCTTTCCTCCCCAAAGCCACTTGATGGGGGCCTCCCAGCAGCATGCACCAGACCAGCCACGGCAAGGAGCCCTTATCTACAGAATGATGGGCAAAGGCAATTTGCCTGGTTGCCAAGTTTCTGCCCTTGCTTTCCGATGCCTGTGTGCCCTTACAGTAAGGCTAAGGTGAGACAGATGCTGCAAAGGAGACCACAATCATCTGGAGAGCACATGGCAGTGCTCCTGGCTGGGCTGGGACGCTGCCAGTGGCCTCAGCTCAGCCAGGACTCTGCAGCGCACCCAGCCTCCGAGACACAGCAGGCTGGAGGAGCAGGCTGCGCGCAGCTCAGACACCATCCTGGACCACCTGCGCTGCCCCAGGCAGAGCTGTGCTCATGCCAAACCCACCAAAGGGAGGAAGACAGTGAATACCTGAACATGGAGAGAGGAAGGGGACAATGCAGCAGCCTGGCTCCTTCCAGATGAGCTAAGTGGGCTGAAGTGAAACTTAGCCTGAGCCCTGCACTGCTGGGGATTTCACAGCTCTGGGCAAGATGCTGCTGCTGCTTACGTGTCTCCACATGAGTGGGGTTTTTTTCACATTCCTTGGAAGTCTGATCCTGAATCCAGGGCCCAAGTTCTGGACTTGTTCTTGTCCCCCCAGACTCAGTAACAGGTAAGAGCAGCACCACCAGTTTCACAGGGAAAGGATCTCCAGACCCCTGTGGAGATAGAGCCAAGGGCCCAGCACACACTAAGACCATCTCACAACCCCAGCAGCACCAAGGGCAAGCAGCAGCCTTTGCCCCCAGATCAGAAGAAAACCATTCTTTTCTTGGGTTCAAATGCCAGTTGCAGGATGGCAGAGGAAATCCCCACCCCACAGCCCCTCTGCTAGGACATGGGGTGCAAAGAAGAGCTCAGCAGCCAAAGCCTTGGCTCCAGCTCAGCAATGGGCTAAGCCCAAGCCTCATGGATGCAGCAGGAGAGGAAGGGTCAGCGATTTCCCCCAGGGCCATGGGGAAGGGCAAGACAGGCTATTCCTTGATCTAGAATCACAAAGAGCCTGCCCCATCCCAGCAAAAAAAGCAGAGGTGGCCTCAAACTTGCCTTCACTAAGCCAAGCCCACCATCTTCATCTTTAAACCTGGTCCCCACTGCTCTGTCCTAGCCAATCAATGAACAGGTAAGAGGATTGCTGAGCTGCCATGAGCAGGGCAGCCCAGGCAAAGAGCAGCCTCAGCAGCCCTCCACCTCTGGCAGCAGGAGCTGAGCA
This sequence comes from Picus viridis, assembly GCA_033816785.1. Classification (NCBI taxonomy): domain Eukaryota; kingdom Metazoa; phylum Chordata; class Aves; order Piciformes; family Picidae; genus Picus; species Picus viridis. The sequence goes on from CM066594.1 coordinate 2,648,559, forward strand.
GCTCAGGTGACAGCGTAGAGCTCCTCCCGGTCGTTCTGGCAGATCTGGTAGCGACAAGTGAGCTTCTGTGGCCAGGCCCAGGGCTTCTTGTGCTTGTCCCGGGAGGAAGCAGGAAAGCAACGCTGCAAGCCACCAGCACGTGCCAGATGCTGTGGGTGTAGTAGTAGTTCTCATTGGTCTCCATGAATGCATACACTGAGATGGCAATGAAAGCCAAGGTGATCCCTGGGAGGAGGTAGAAGACCCAGCGCTTCCACGACGAGGGGTAGCACTGCCTGCGCTTCACTCCGTGGTGAACCTGCAGCAGGGAGAGCACAGAGAGGTTCAGCAGCCAAGCAGAAGCTTGGGCAGGGGGCAAACAGGCCTGGCCCAGAAGCATCTGCCAGCTTCAAGCAAGAGGCTGTACCTGCTGCCCCCAAGAGATTCAGCCTCTCCCCTTCCTGGGCCCATCTCTTGTGTGCAAGAGGCCATGAGCAGCTGCAGCACCAAATCCCAGCATGCAGAGGGCAGTGGGGATGCCAAAGCTCCAGGCCAGGGCACAGGCAACAGGACCGTCCCTGAGGCAACATTCCAGCCACAGGAGTGCACTCAAGATGGAGCTGCAGCAGGTGGACTCTGCTGAGACCCTTAACCAGGGGATTTTTCAGCTACTGGAGAGATGGAAGAGGAATCCCTTGCCCATCACACCCTCCCTCTGCCTGCATGCTTCAAGGAGATCAAGATCTGCCTGTGGATGGTCTGGAGTCCAGGGTCTACTCTGCCACCATGGTTCCCTGGAGGGGGAGCCGAGAGCAGCTGGCCCTGCCTGGCTGCCCTTACTTACCCAGGCTGCAATCATGATGACGAGGGCAAAGAGGCAGGGACCCATCATGTTCCACACCCCTCTGCGGTCCAGCTGCAGGGACATGGCAATTAACAGGGTCCCCAGGACGAACAGGACCTGGCAACAAGACACCACCACTGATGTCAGCAGCTGATGGGCTTTGCAGGGGGAAGTTCAGGCTTGATCTTAGAAAGAAGTTCTTCCCAGAGAGGTTGGGATTGGAATGGGCTGCCCAGGGAGGGGGGGTGGGGGTCGGCATCCCTGGAGGTGTTTGAGAAGAGCCTGGATGAGGCACTTAGTGCCGTGGTCAAGTTGATTGGTTAGGGTTAGGTGATCAGTTGGACTTGATGGTCTTGGAGGTCTCTTCCAACCTGGCTGATTCTGTGATGCTGTGATCACAGCAAGCCATTGCAGAGGCAAGGAGGACCTCACCTCCTGGTCACTCAGGCCTGCATGCATCCAGGACTCAGGAGCAGCACCTTCAGAAGAAGAAACCAGAGGACCCACAAACCTCAGTCCCTTCAGGCTCAGTCTCTCACAGGATCACAGAATCACCAAGGTTGGAAGACACCTCAAAGATCATCAAGTCCAACCTGTCACCACAGACCCCATGACCATGGCACCAAGTGCCACATCCAATCCCCTCTTGAACACCTCCAGGGACGGTGACTCCACCACCTCCCTGGGCAGCCCATCCTAATGGCCAACGACTCTCTCAGTGAAGAACTTTCTCCTCACCTCCAGCCTAAACTTCCCCTGGCATGCTGGGTCATGATCCAAACCCCTGAGCCAGCACAAGCCCCTAGTTTGAAAATCAGGGTGGCACTGGGTGCCAGACAGGCTCTGTCACCAGGCTGGGCTGGGCTGTGTCACTGGAGCAGCCCCAAAGGGCTCCGTGAGGCCCCTGAGGCCGGGCTGGCTCCGGGCTGGCTCCGGGCTGGCTCCGGGCTGGCCCCAGGCTGGCTCCGGGCTGGCCCCAGGCTGGCTCCGGGCTGGCTCCGGGCTGGCTCCAGGCTGGCCCCGGGCTGGCTCCAGGCTGGCCCCGGGCTGGCTCCAGGCTGGCTCCGGGCTGGCTCGGGCTGGCCCCGGGCTGGCTGCGGGCTGGCTCCGGGCTGGCTGCGGGCTGGCTGCGGGCTGGCCCCGGGCTGGCTCCGGGCTGGCTCCGGGCTGGCTCCAGGCTGGCCCCGGGCTGGCTCCGGGCTGGCTCCGGGCTGGCTCCAGGCTGGCTTCGGGCTGGCCCCGGGCTGGCTCCGGGCTGGCTCCGGGCTGGCTCCAGGCTGGCCCCGGGCTGGCTCCGGGCTGGCTCCGGGCTGGCTCCGGGCTGGCTTCGGGCTGGCCCCGGGCTGGCTCCGGGCGGGCCCTGTGGCGCGGGGCTGGCTGGCACTCACGTATTTCAGGATCTTCTTGACTCGGGCCATGCAGAGGATGGTCACCCAGATGGACACCACGGAGCCCAGGAAGTCACAGTACTGCAGGGTGTCGTAGTCCATGATGCACATCACCGCCACGCCCGGCTGGTCGCACGCGTGGTAGAACTGCAGCCGGGGACAAAAGCAAAGGGCAGCATCAACCCAGCAGCACCACAGGGCCCTCTGGCAAGGAGAGGCGGGAGAAGGCTCAGCTCATGCCAGTCAGGACACCTCCTGGCAGTGCCTCCAGCAAACCTCCGTGGTGTTGGGGGAAGCAGCTGAGAGCAGCCACCAAGCTGCACCCTCCTGGCAGCAGCCAAGAGCTCCTAGGACAGCACCCCTCAGGGGCACAATGCTCCAACTCTGCCTCCACTCCCTGGGGTCCCAGCCCCAAATCTGGGTGGGAGAGCCCAGTGCAAATAATGCTCCTGCTGAGCTCTGAAGGGACAGGAGCCAGCCAGGGAGGTGCTCACCTAACAATCCTATAGCGTCCCAGCAGAGCTCCAGGATGGATTTGCTCACCAAGGACTTCAGTCTGATGCAGCAGCACTCCTGAAGCTCAGGGGAGAGGGAGGGGAGCTGACACAAGGCAATGCCTACCGTGGAGAAGAACATGGTGTAGGTGTAGACAGAGGCCTCCACCAGGTAGCAGCGATGAACGGCGACGGCGATGGCCGGCAGGAACATGAGGTTGCTCAGGGTGAGCAGCAGGGTGGCCACGTTCTGCACACCCACAGACTGGGCCTTGGTATCATCTGTGCAGCTCCAGCCACCCCAACCTGCAGGGCAGAGAGGCTCCTGTGCATCTGGCATGGCCCCCTTAGCCTGGGATGCCTCAGGAGCAATCACACCCCAGGACTGTCCCTGAGCCCTCCCTTAGCCTGGGATGTCTCAGAAGGAGCAATCACACCCCAGGACTGTCCCTGAGCCCTCCCTTAGCCTGGGATGTCTCAGAAGGAGCAATCACACCCCAGGACTGTCCCTGAGCCCTCCCTTAGCCTGGGATGTCTCAGAAGGAGCAATCACACCCCAGGACTGTCCCTGAGCCCTCCCTTAGCCTGGGATGTCTCAGAAGGAGCAATCACACCCCAGGACTGTCCCTGAGCCTCTTCTCCCTTGCTCCATCAGCCACTTGCTCTCCTGTTCTCAGCAGGGTCTCATTACTCATTGCATGCTCTGCTGTGGAACCCCAGCAGAGCCCTGTGCCATCTCTGAGGCCATCCCCCAGGCTGTTTCCAGGAAGCAGGAGCCATCCTACACACAGTGTGGGTCTCTCCAGCCCAGTACTTTTCATCCCTACAGTAACTCAACACAGATGCAGGAGATAGCACCAAGTGTTTGAGGCTCAGTTGCTGTGGATGATGCTCTGAAGAGGGTGCAAGCTCCCTACAGATCCCAGGAGCCAGAGTGGAGAATGAGCCACAGCAGTGGGAAAGCCGTTGGGCTGCTGTCCTAACCTCCTGTCACAGCAGGACAAAGACAGGTCAGGCTGCTCTGGGCCTTGTCCAGCTGAGCCCTGAAGATCTCCAAGAGTGGAGACCTGGACACTGTGCAAACCCAAACAACTCTGCTGGGGGAAAATTGGTCTTCTTCGAGTCAGCTGCAAGTTTCCTTGCTGCAGCCTTTGTCTGTGGCCTCTTTCCCTGTGCTCCCCTAGAAAGCCCAGCTCCAGGGTTCCAGTAACCCCTCTGTGCAGTAGCAGGTGCAATTTCATCCTCTTCCAACTCCTCCTGGGTGACCAAACCCGCTGCCTCAGCTCAGGGCACAGGGCAGAGGGAGTGAACATCTCGTGGGGGACAGTGCATGCTTTAAGCTTGACACAGGAGACAGTTCTGAGCCTCCTGCCAGGATGCCAAGGGCTGAACTGAGACAGTCAAAACAAACCTGGTGTGGTTTGGGCTTTTTGCTTGGTTTTGTGGTTGTGTGGTGTTTACTTCTTAACTCAAATCATTTTACTTCAAGATGAGGATGCCCATGCCTTCCTTTCAGGGAAAGGAGGTCAGTCAGAGGGCAGCTGGGCTATGTTCAGGCACTCCATGGTCAAAAGGCAGAGAGAAAAGTCTCATCCATGCCATGAGAGTGCCCCTGGAAAGCCAGCCAGCAGCTCTGCCCTGTCTGCCAGGCAGCAGCCAGCAGCCTGCTCTCTCCAGTTTATTTCTGGGCCACAAATATGCAAGATGGGGCATTTTGCTGGGAGTGATTCAGCAGGAAGCTGTCCTCAGCCTCGATTCCCCAGTTCCCTTGGGGTGCTCTGTGCTTCCCAGAAGCTGGCAGCCCTCAGGGAGCTGAGGATGCTGCTCCTCACCCACACCAGCACTGCTGGGGCTGCCCTGCCTGGGCACCAGGACAGCAGAGCCCCACACTCTGCTGTGTCCTGCTGCTGGCAGCAGGTACAGGAACCCGCACTGGCAGAGCTGTCATCTCCCTTACAACCCTGCTCCCAGTCTCCTCATCCCATTAACTGACACAAAGGTTGCTCCTCCAGGGGCACCTCCCTGCAGGCTGCCTTTCACCTTGGCTGTTGGCAGGAGACAGCACCATGGCACAGCATGGGCAGGGTCTGCAGCCTGGCTTCATCATGCCCCATGTCAGGACCCTGCATCCCAAACTGCCCTGAAAGGTGGAGGCTCCCGTGCCCTCGGGCAGCCCTGCCAGCACGCTGCTCTCTCCGGGGATGCTCAGAGGCACCTTTCCAAGCCCTGAGAGACTCCAAGCTGGAAGCAAAATGACCACTCAGCAGCCCTCAGCCTGACCCTCCTTTTCCCCTGGGGGCCCTCTGTGCTTCCCAAAAGCCAGCATCCCTCCCTCAGGGAAGTCAGGGTGCTCCCAAAGAAGCCACCACGGGTGCCGAGGGCTCTTCGGGGAGATGCTGTGGCCCCCGGGCTGCTGCTGGCAGCCACAGCAGACTCCAGGCTCCCCCACCCAAAGCCCACCAGCAAGAAACAAGGTCTCTCCTTGGGGAGGGCAGCAAAACCTCACCAGCCTTGCAGCTGCAGCCAGCGTAGAGGTAGCCATGTCTTCTCAGGAGGCTGCACTGCCCGTAGGGCCCACAGTCGTTGAAGCAGGGGTGAGGTATGCAAAGACAGTCACTTTGGCTTCTGCGGCGTTACATTCACTGCAAGGAGAGCAGGGCACCCTGACAACTACACCCTGTCTGATGGCAGCCCCAGCCTTCATGGTGGCAGCCCCAGCCTTCGTGCTGGCAGCCCCAGCCTTCATGGTGGCAGCCCCAGCCTTCGTGCTGGCAGCCCCAGCCTTCATGGTGGCAGCCCCAGCCTTCGTGCTGGCAGCCCCAGCCTTCATGGTGGCAGCCCCAGCCTTCGTGCTGGCAGCCCCAGCCTTCATGGTGGCAGCCCCAGCCTTTGCGCTGGCAGCCCCAGCCTTCATGGTGGCAGCCCCAGCCTTTGCGCTGGCAGCCCCAGCCTTCATGTTAGGCTGGAGGGGAGGAGAAAGTTCTTCCCAGAGAGGGCTGTTGGCTGCTGGAACGTGCTGCCCAGGGAGGTGCTGGAGTCACCCTCCCTGGAGGTGTTCAAAAGAGGACTGGATGTGGCACTTGGTGCCATGGTTTAGTAGTCATGAGGACAGGTTGGACTTGATCTCTGAGGTCTTTTCCAACCTTGTTGATTCTGTGATTCTATGTTGGGAGCCCTCCACCCAGGGAGCAGAGGGAGCACTCTGCTCTGGAGGGTCAAGCCATGCTCGTGTGTGCAAGCTCCCTGCTATTAACAGGGTCTGCTCCACCCCTCCCCCAGGAGCTAGGGGCAGAGTCAGCTCCCTCTCCACTCAAGATGGACAAACTGATGTGCAGGTGGATGTCAGCTCTCCCCAGATCCCACAGCAGGCCCTGGTACCCAGGACCAGCCTCACCAGCACTGTGTGGTGGCCCCTTATGCCCAGCATCAAGGCAAACCACAGGAACATGGGCACAGCTACCTGCATCTCAGCGACCCTTGAAGCAGTAACCCCATTTTCATTTCCAGTTTACCACCCCAAAACCCACCCAGGGAAGGGGCAGCTCACCCAGGCAGGCTCTGCCAACCACACATGCCAGCTCAGTACTAGATAGGCTGCTTGGGTGCTCACAGGAGAGCAAGTGGGAACTGCCACCCACTTCCTTCCCCCTCTGCAGCCATGGCTTCAGGCGAGGTGAGCCCATGGCACAGCTAGTCCCACCTTTGGCTTTGCTCACACTAGCCAAGGGCAGCAGGACGTGGAAGCAGAGTGCTCTGCCCCCAGGCAGATGACACCACCAGACTCACCCCTGGCCCTTGGGGCAGAGGAGCTGCAGGGAGAGGAACCAGACGTCAGTCTGTGGGTACAGGACAATCAGCATTGCTTCTGCAGAGGATGTATTCACGCTCAGAGGGTAGCCCTGGAAAAAAGCTTAAAGAAAGGAGGGTGCTGTGATGGGCCCAGACCAGGGGAGAAGGGCCCACAGCATTCCCAGGCTGAGACTATCTGCACAGGAATCAGATGCTCCTGTGGCTCCTTGCTCCCATCCACAGGACGCACCAGGGGGGTGGAGAAGACTCTTGCTCCTGACACCCTTGTTTTTCTTTTGGTACCTGCCCAGACATCACAGGGCACCTGGAACAGCCTGTTTGCTTGGCTGGTCCTGCAGGGCAGAGCTTAGCACACCAGCAATACCTTAACCATCTCCAAGCCTCCTGACAACAAGGTTGGAAGAGCCCCAGGTGGTAACCAGATCTTCTTTTGGTGGAAGCTAACTCCCAGTGCCAGACCTGCAGCCCAGCACCCTGGACATGCTCCAGCACGAAGACCTCAGGAGGGTTCATGCCAAAATGGGCTTTCCCTGGGACACCCCACAAAGTCCTGGCTCAGGTAACAGCTCATGAAGTCTAAAAGCAAAGCCCTGAGCTGGCCCAGTGGAGCTGGCAGCAGGTGCCAGCCCCTGTCCTACCTGTGCTGCAGTTCTGCGTGGCATTGAGGGCCAGCACGGGCGAAGCAGCACTCACACACGCGGCCACGGTGGCATTGGCCAGGCCCAGGGACGTCTGTGCAAAGAGAGCAGTGTCCCACGTCAGAGCACCCCAGTGCCACCCCCCAGCACAGCTCACCTCCCACGCTGCCTGCTGTCCATGGAGCAGCAGGGGATAGCTGGCCCTGCAGATCAAGGTCACCCAGCAGCTCTGGGCAGACTCGTGCCCACCTCACCCTGCATTGCAAGCCTGTGACACGCTGGTGAAAGGCAGGAAAGCCTCCCAGGGGGGACTGCCCCAAAGCTGGGGCACTCACAGGTCACTTCAGTGTGAGCACTGGCTGGCAGAAGGCAGAGGCAGCAGCACATCAAGGCTGAGCCCTGTTCCAGCCCACTGGAAGTCCGCTAGAATCTCAGGGGGCTGATGTTGGGGTGACACCGAAAGAGCCTGAGAATCAGCAGCTTGGGCAGGAGCATTCCTGGGTTTCCCTGCTCAGTCTCCTCTCCTGGTGGCAAGGTGCCAAGGCTACCGTGGAGAAGATGACATTGTAGCTGCTTCCCATTTTGTCTCCTCTGCGTCACTGCCACCACATGCCAGCAAGCTGTGGCATTTGAATCGGAGCTGGTAGGTGGGACATGCTGGAAGCAGCTAAAACAGGCTCCCAGTGTTTTGTTACAACAAAAAAGAAGGAGAAATAATCCCACTGGTACCTACAAACCCTGCAGTCGGCTGAGAAACCAGCCCAGGGGCAGGCACATAGCCCCCCCAGAAGGGAACCAACCCTATCGGTGAGAAACCAGCCCGGGGGCAGGCACATAGCCCCCCGAGAGGAGCCAGCACCACCCAGCCCAGGAGCAGGCACTAAGCCCCCAGGGAGCAGCCAGCCTCACCCAGCCCAGGAGCAGGCACTAAGCCCCCCAGGGAGCAGCCAGCCTCACCCAGCCCAGGAGCAGGCACTAAGCCCCTAGGGGGCAGCCAGCCTCACCCAGCCCAGGAGCAGGCACTAAGCCCCCAGAGGGCAGCCAGCACCACCCAGCCCAGGAGCAGGCACTAAGCCCCCAGAGGGCAGCCAGCACCACCCAGCCTAGGAGCAGGCACTAAGCCCCCAGAGGGCAGCCAGCACCACCCAGCCCAGGAGCAGGCACTAAGCCCCCAGGGAGCAGCCAGCCTCACCCAGCCCAGGAGCAGGCACTAAGCCCCTAGGGGGCAGCCAGCACCACCCAACCTAGGAGCAGGCACTAAGCCCCCAGAGGGCAGCCAGCCTCACCCAACCCAGGAGCAGGCACTAAGCCCCCAGGGAGCAGCCAGCCTCACCCAGCCCAGGAGCAAGCACTAAGCCCCTAGGGGGCAGCCAGCACCACCCAGCCCAGGAGCAGGCACTAAGCCCCGCAGGGGGCAGCCAGCCTCACCCAGCCCAGGAGCCAGCACTAAGCCCCCAGAGGGCAGCCAGCCTCACCCAGCCCAGGAGCCAGCACTAAGCCCCCAGAGGGCAGCCAGCCTCACCCAGCCCAGGAGCAGGCACTAAGCCCCCAGAGGGCAGCCAGCCTCACCCAGCCCAGGAGCAGGCACTAAGCCCCGCAGGGGGCAGCCAGCCTCACCCAGCCCAGGAGCAGGCACTAAGCCCCCAGAGGGCAGCCAGCCTCACCCAGCCCAGGAGCAGGCACTAAGCCCCGCAGGGGGCAGCCAGCCTCACCCAGCCCAGGAGCAGGCACTAAGCCCCCCAGGGGGCAGCCAGCCTCACCCAGCCCAGGAGCAGGCACTAAGCCCCGCAGGGGGCAGCCAGCCTCACCCAGCCCAGGAGCAGGCACTAAGCCCCCCAGAGGGCAGCCAGCACCACCCAGCCCAGGAGCAGGCACTAAGCCCCCCAGGGGGCAGCCAGCCTCACCCAGCCCAGGAGCAGGCACTAAGCCCCCAGAGGGCAGCCAGCCTCACCCAGCCCAGGAGCAGGCACTAAGCCCCCGAGGGAGCCAGCACCACCCAGCCCAGGAGCAGGCACTAAGCCCCCAGGGGGCAGCCAGCCTCACCCAGCCCAGGAGCAGGCACTAAGCCCCCCAGAGGGCAGCCAGCCTCACCCAGCCCAGGAGCAGGCACTAAGCCCCCCGAGGGAGCCAGCCTCACCCAGCCCAGGAGCAGGCACTAAGCCCCCCGAGAGAGCCATCCCCACTGCTCAGGCTCCACACCTTGTTGAGCAGGAGATTGACGACGAGGGAGCCGCCGCTGTCCATGCCGGTGTTGAGGTTGAGGAGGAGGAGGGTGGGGGAGAGGGAGCTGACCGGCACGCTGGGGCCGTTCAGGAGCCTGTAGCGCACAGACACCACGTCCAGGTCCTCCCGGACCACGGGCTGGGTCTGCAGGCAGAAGCTCCTCTGCTGGGACTCGTTGTGTGAAGCCTCAGCGGCAGGCAGGGCAGAGCTCCCTGCAGCTCCCGCACCGCCTGGCCTGGCAGCGGTTTGGCTCTGGTTTAGGCTGATGAAGTTCAGGAATGAACTGGTGCTTCCCGGTCTGCAAGCTGGAAAGCAAGAAAGGAGCAGAATCAGCACGGCCAGGGCCAGCACGGTGCCCGGGCAGGGCCCGCACGGTGCCCGGGCAGGGCCCAGCAGCTCCAGCTGCCCAAGTGACTGCACAGACTGGGGGCGTTCCAGCCGGTCCAGCCGCTGCAGGCTGCGCTACAGCTGCTGAAAGCACCATGAACTCCAGCAGTACATCCACGCCTTGGGAGTGATGGAAGCCAGGCAGTGGTGCAGTGGGTGGAAGCAACCTGGAGCTGCAGGGAAGCAGAGTGGGAGCAGAAGGAGGGAGAACACACAGCACCGCCAGACAGCAGTGTACCCAGGGAGCACGGAGTGCCCAGGGGCAGAGCACAGCACTTGGCTGTCCCACAACCACAGGCTGCAGAGAAGTCCCCAGCAGGTCCCCAGAGGTGAGCAGACAAGGCAGAGCAGAAGAGAGAAGCCAACCCAGTGTAGGTATAGGCACAAGCCATCACAGCATGGCAGCTGGAGGTAAACTTGGAGTCCCACTGCTGAAGCCTCCTCATCACTGCCAGTGCCTCCAGTGCTCCACTCTAAGCCCTCCAGGACATGGGCTGAGGCTCTGCTTTGAGGAGGGGATGGCAGAACACCCAGCAGAAGAAAGCTTTAAAAATGTGCCTGGTTGGTGAGCTCCCAAGAGTCAAACAGGGATTATGGTCATGTCATAAGAAGTTGCAAAGGTGCCTCCCACAGCCACAAGGACCTGGAGACCTCCTGAGTCACACCTGAAATGGTGACATCCACTACAGCCCGAGACATTCCCCCAGGTAAACCTCTCTGAGATGGTTTATGGCCAGTTGACAGCCACCATATCATTAGCCTGCTGCATTTACATAGAACTCTTCTTCCCATCAGATCTTAAGCCACACTCTCCAAGCAGCCTCTGGAAAACATCCCTGCTTCAGAGACTTCAGGGTGCCTGGCATTTCCCAAACAGGCAGCTGCAGGGAGCATCACCCCTCAGGTCAACACCGGAGCCTTCGCTTTTGATCCCAAAACAACAAATAGGTCTCGGCCCCCAAGGCTGTGCCCAGGCAACCAGCCTGCTGGGGACTGTAGGCCATTGCAGCCCGCTGCCCAAAGGCCCAGGAGAGCCCCAGCAGACACAAAGCTCTCTCCAGTTCTTCCCAAAGGGCTAGAGAAAGCAGAAGCCCACCTGTGAAGGAAGCCAGCATCACCACCGACACACTGCCATTGGCAGTGCCCAGACTCTCCACCATGATCTGCAGCCACTTCTCCCAGGGGGGTGAATCCAGGGCCAGGCTGCAGGTGACGTTCCCCAGGCAGGTGACGATCCTCTGGAAGGACTGGGGCAGCGTGATGGAGCCCAGCACGACCCGCACGGCGCAGGCCTTCTGCTCGCGGGTCAGGCAGCTCCGCAGCTCCAGCCGCATCCCTGCCGCGTGCTTGGGGACAAACACCCTGCAGCACGAGGGGACACAGCTTGTACCCTCAACACAAACCAGCCACCACCCACCACAGTCCCTGGGGCTTCGTGGTGAGACCTAGGGTCATGCTCCAACCCCAGACCATCCCCTTGGTCAGCTGGGGTCAGCTGTCCTGGATGTGTCCCCTTCCAGCCTCCAGCACCCCAGCCAGCTTGCTGGTGGAATGAGGTGAGGAGCAGAAATGGCCTTGACTCCATGCAAGCTCTGTGATAAGAAAAACAACCCTGTGATACTAACACAGCTTCCAGCACAAATCCAAGCCACCTAGTAGGCCCTTGGCAACCTGATCTAGTTGGGGATGTCCCTGCTGACTGCAGGGAGGTCGGACTGGATGACCTTTGGAGGTCCCTGCTGGCCTGGACCATTCTAAGCCTCTATGAATAGCTACTGTGAAGAAAATTAACTCTACCCCAGCCAAATCCAGCACAGCTAGATTGCCCTGGTTGGGGTTGCAAAAACCTTCCCAAGGGGAAACATCTTAAAGAACTAGAATTCCTGCAGCTGAACCTCTAAGAGCACTCAGGGAAGCGTTGGAGAAGGGTGCCTGTGTGTCCTCCCTGCACAAACCCCATCACTGCTGCGAACAGGATCACAGATCCCAAGATGTCAGCAGCTGGAAGGGACCTCCAGAGATCATCAAGTGCAACCCCCTGCTAGAGCAGGACCATAGAATCCAGCACAGGTCACACAGAACACATCCAGGTGGGGCTTGAAAGTCTCCAGAGAAGGAGACTCCACAACTTCTCTGGGCAGTCTGTTCCAGGGCTCTGTGACCCTCACAGTGAAGAAGTTCCTCCTCATTTTTAGGTGGAACCTCCTGTGCTGGAGTTTCCATCCATTTCTCCTTGTTCTAACACAGGGTGCAATGGAGAAGAGCCTGTCCCCTCCCTCTTGACCCCCAGCCCTCAGATATTTATAGACATTGATCAGATCCCTTCTCAGTCTACTCCTCTCCAGACTAACCACCCCCAGGGCTCTCAGCCTTTTCTCACCAGGCAGTGCTGCAGCCCCTCAATCATCCTTGTAGCCCTCCCTTGGACTCTCTCCAGTAGATCCCTGTCCCTCCTGAACTGGGGAGCCCAGAACTGGATGCTTGGAGACCCCCAGCCTCACATGGGAACAGCAGCCAGGGGAGCTGGCTTCCCACCCGCCGCCCTCACTCACTTGACGTGCAGCGGCTTAGCGGGTGAGACGATGGTCTGTGGCGTGGCAACGCCAGGCTCCAGGACGGGCATGTCGGTGAGCCTGAGCACGAACATGTCTGCCTGGAAGATGTAGGGGCAGGGGGTGGAGAAGCCCTGCAGGAGGGGAGAGCAGAGAGAGGTGAGCTGTGAGGAGCCCGAGCGGGCGAAGCAGGGCTAAGCCGAGACCCTGGACGGGAGCCTCACCTTCACCTCAATCCTGCCAGCAGCCTCGGGCAGGTGGGCAGCGATGAACCAGTCCCCGGCCGCAGGGGTGGTGATGTTGACGAAGGTGGTGTTCTGCGCAGCGCCCCCAGCGCCAGGCTGAGGCTGTAGGAGGGCCGGACGGTGGCGTTGGCAGGGAACCGAGTGCCCAGCGGGTTGATCACCGGAGGGGCTCCGTAGCGGAAGTGCCTGGGGGAGGGGAGGGGGAGATTTAGGCTGGACCTTTACAATCTTTGCACAGATTGTGGTGGATTGCAATTCCCCCCCCCGCCCCCAGCATTAAGTTTGCCAGGCCAGCCGAGTCGGAAGCAAATGAAAGCTGTATTTACCAGGAAAAGCTACGATCCACATAGACCCTGAAGGGAAAGTAGTGGAATGTAAATAAATGTGGTGGTTTAGGCTGGGTGCCTCCTGCTACTGCCACGTTAAGTCACACCCCCGGTGTCCCGAGTCTCCAACCCAGGAAGCTGGACACAGGAAACTGCCTATTTCTACCCAGAAATCCTGCACCCTATAAACTCGTCTGCAAAGTCATTCTCTATCTCTTCCTTCCCTCTCTGCTCCCCTGGGAGATGCTCCCTATCAGGTAACGCTGGGGGAGGATCTCAGCATGAGCCTCCAGTGTGCACTTGCAGCCCAGAGAGCCAAGCAGAGCCTGGGCTGCAGCAAGAGAAGTGTGGCCAGCAGGGCCAGGGAGGGGATTCTGCCCCTCTGCTCCACTCTGCTGAGACCACAGCTGCAGCTCTGGGTCCAGCTCTGGAGCCTCTGTGCCAGGAAGGATCTGGAGGGGCTGGAAGGTGTCCAGAGCAGGGCCATGAAGAGGAGCAGAGGGCTGGAGCTGCTCTGCTCTTAGGACAGACTGAGAGAGTTGGGGTTGTGCAGGCTGGAGAGGAGAAGGCTCCCAGGAAACCTAATTGTGGCTTTCCAGGATCTGCAGGGGGCTCCAGGCAAGCTGGGGAGGGACTTTTGAGGGTGTCAGGGAATTATAGGATTGGGGGGGATGGAGCAAAACTAGAAGTGGGGAGATTGAGATTGGCTGTGAGGAAGAAGTTGTTCCCCAGGAGGGTGGTGAGAGCCTGGCACAGGCTGCCCAGGGAGGTGGTGGCAGCCTCCTGCCTGGAGGTGTTTGCAGCCAGGCTGGAGGTGGCTGTGAGCAACCTGCTGTGGTGTGAGGTGTCCCTGGCCATGGCAGGGGGTGGAGCTGGCTGAGGTTTGAGCTCCCTACCAGGCCTGACAATTCTATGATCTCAAGGCCTCTAAGGCCTTTCTAAGCTTAATGCCGGGGGTGGGGGATGAGCAATCACAGACCTGGCTAGCTTGAGACTAGCCTGGGGGTGGGGTGGGGAGAAAGACCCCTGGGAGTTTTTGGGTAGAGCCTCAGCTGGGGAGAAGGGAAGTGTTGGGTGGCTTTGGGTGTGGTGTAAGGGACACTGTATGCTTTGGGGTATCTTTGCCACTATGCTTTGTAGATGTCTGTCACACACCAATTGCTTTCCCATTTAAACTTTCACAGAATCACTGACTCACAGAATCACCAAGGTTGGAAAAGACCTCAAAGATCATCAAGCCCAACCTGTCACCACAGACCTCATGACTAACCCATGGCACCAAGTGCCATGTCCAATCCCCTCTTGAACACCTCCAGGGATGATGACTCCATCACCTCCCTGGGCAGGCCTAAACTTTCCCTGGCACAGCTTGAGACTGTGTCCTCTTGTTCTGGTGCTGGGGGCCTGGCAGAAGAGACCAACCCCTCCTGGCTACAACCTCTCTTCAGGGAGTTGGAGAGAGCAAGGTGGTTTCCCCTGAGCCTCCTCTTCTCCAGGCTAAACAACCCCAGCTCCCTCAGCCTCTCCTCACAGGGCTGTGCTCCAGACCCCTCCCCAGCCTCGTTGCCCTTCTCTGGACACCTTCGAGAGTCTCAATGTCCTTCTTAAATTGAGGGGCCCAGTCTCTTGCTTTTTTGCTGCTTCTGCTCTGGCTGATGCTTCTCCTGGCTTTACTGACCTTGACTGCATTGCTTTTGTTGGGACTGATACTAACAGCAACTTCTCTGCTCTCTTGTCCCTCTTTGTGTACAGGGGGTAGGGAGAGGAGCAGAGTGGGGGGAGAAGCTGTTGCAGCTCCCCTGGCCAGGGGGGTCCTTGTGCTGTTCAGCAATTGCAAATACCTGTAAATATTTGTAAGTGTTGTATCTTTTGTATATATTTGTTGCATTTCATTGTAGATTGTGGGTTTGCTTGTAAATACAGCTCCCTTTGCTTCCAACTAGGCTGGTCTGGCAACGTTGAATGTTGGGGGAAATTTTCAACCCACCACAGAGAGGGGCAGTTTGAACCTTATGCCTAGGAAAGAGTCATCAACCACCCGGCTGAGGGCACAGAGGGAGGAGTGGCAGACACCCCCTCAGGCTCTGCTGCCACTCAGCAGGACCTAGACAGGCAGGACAGCTGGGTGGGGAGGAACTGAGTGAAATCCAACAAGGGCAAGTGTAGAGTCTTGTATCTGGGAAAGAACAGCCCCACGGAGCAGTGCAGGCTGGGGACTGACCTGTGGAGAGCAGCGCAGAGGAGAGGGACCTGGGGGTCCTGGTGCATAGAAGGATGGCTATGAGCCAGCAATGTGCCCTTGTGGCCAGGAAGGCCAATGGTATCCTGGGGTCAATTAGGTCTGTGGTTAATAGGTCAAGAGGTTCTCCTCCTCCTCCTGTGCTCTGCCCTGGTGTAGTACTTTTAGGCTGATGCCTAGGAAATTTTCCACAGATTGAGTGGAAAAGTGACAGAATGTAAATAAATTAGCATTGGATGTAAAAGGGGAAATAATGATCATAGTCTCATAGTAGTACCATAGTATCAGTCAGGATTCGAAGGGACCACAAGGATCATCTAGTTCCAAGCCCCCTGCCATGGGCAGGGACACCCCACACTAGATCAGCCTGGCCAGAGCCTCCTCCAGCCTGGGCTTAAACACCTCCAGGGACGGGGCCTCAACCACCTCCCTGGACAACCCATTCCAGGGCTTCACCACTCTCATGGTGAAGAACTTCTTCCTCACATCTAGCCTGAATACAGATAATGATAAGGTCTAACTCATCCCATTGGCCTGATAACTAACAGAAAGTTAGTTGTATGAACTAACTCTTGCTCCTTTCTGCTTCCTCACTCCAGCTGGTGGCTTCTGCTGGCTTGCTGACCTTGGCTGCGTTGCTTTGTTGTGCCTAACAAGTTGCCCTCTGCTCTTCTCTCTGTTTTTTTCCCTTGTACAGGGTGGGGGGAAGGGAGTTGAGAGGAGGAAGCTGTTGGTAAGTCGCTGGTTTTATCCGGGGGGGTCTTGTGTGGTTTATAAATTGTAAATACGTGTAAATATTGTTCTTATTTTGTACACATTTCATTGCATTTCATATTGCTAGATTTTAGCCTCCTTGGAAATATACAATACAATAAACCAGGATGGAAGAGACCTTCAGGATCATTGCGTCCAACCCATCAACCAATCCAACCCACCCAAACAACTAACCCATAGCACCAAGCACCCCATCAAGTCTCCTCCTGAACACCTCCAATGAAGGTGACTCCACCACCTCCCTGGGCAGACCATTCCAATGGGCAATCACTCTCTCTGTATAGAACTTCTTCCCAACCTCCAGCCTAAACCTGCCCTGGTGCAGCTTGAGACTGTGTCCTCTTGTTCTGCTGCTGGCTGCCTGGGAGAAGAGACCAACCCCCACCTGTCCACAACCTCCCTTCAGGGAGTTGTAGAGAGCAATAAGGTCACCCCTGAGTCTCCTCTTTTCCAGGCTAAGCAACCCCAGCTCCCTCAGCCTCTCCTCATAGGGCTTGTGTTCCAAACCCCTCACCAACTTCGTTGCCCTTCTCTGGACACCTTCCAGCAAGTCAACCTCCTTCCTAAACTGAGGGCCCCAGAACTGGACACAGGACTCAAGGTGTGGCCTAACCAGTGCAGTATACAGGGGCAGAATGACCTCCCTGCTCCTGCTGGCCACACTCTTCCTGATGCAGGCCAGGATGCCATTGACCTCTTGGCTGCCTGGGCACACTGCAGGCTCATGTTCAGCCTCCCATCAACCAGCACCCCCAGGTCCCTCTCTGCCTGGCTGCTCTCAGCCACTCTGACCCCAGCCTGTAGCACTGCCTGGGGTTGCTGTGGCCAATGTGCAGGACCTGGCACTTGGATGTGTTCAATCTCATGCATTTGCTCTCCAACTGAGCTGCTCTGGCAGATTTTATTCTGGGGAGGGGTAATTTCAAGGCACCCCAGAGAGGAACCAGAACACAGGGAAACTGAGGGACCTCAGGGCGCTGCTGAGATCAGCTCGGATGCAAACTGCTCCAAGGACACCCAGGCTGGCCTGGGAGGGGAAGGGCACAGGCTGGAGAAACCTCATTTGCAAGCTGAATCCAAACCCCAGGACTGGCTGCTATTAGCTTATCCAGGATTTATTGAGAGATTGGTTTAACTTGGCTGCTTATTAAGATAAGGATTTACATGGTTCCATCAAGCCTGAAAGCAAATTTCCACACTCACTAAGGTTAAGCCCCAGCCACAAGACTCCTCCTTTTCTTTGTAACCATCTCAAATTCCCCAGATAGGCTAAATCCTCCACACTGAGCTTTCCTGTTCTATCCCAGATCTGCATCTTCCCATTTCCTCTCCCAAGGAAGGTGGGCAGAGAGACTAAAGAGATGCTCACCAAGGAAGGCCCATGTGAGCCACCCTCAGCACACCAGCACTTCTGCATTCCAGATAAGCAGCCCAGCGTTTGAAGCAGCAGAAAAGCAGCTCAGTAACACAGGAGGCATTTCTTTGGGCAGCCAGTTTGGCATTTATTTGGACTTTGGCACATGGCAGGTGACATTATTAACCCACTCCAGCTTAAGTGGGCTGATCTTCATTTCTTAGGGTAGCATTCAGCTGTTGCCTTGTCCCTCACATCCCCAAGCTATTGGAAACCTTTCTGGGAAGCAAGAAGTAGGAAGATCATCTGTGCCAGGCTGTCCTGGAGCAACTAAGAACACTGGTCTGTGCCCAGGACAGACCAGGGAAGCACAGGCCAAGCGGCTTCAGTCGCTCCTGAGACCTCCATGGAGTGGGTGCCAGAGACCCACATGTCTCCCTGGGCACGACTTGCTCAGGACACTTGGTACCCTCCCAAGATATAGCTGCAAGCCATGCAAGTTTTTGATGTCAAACCCTCCAACAACTCGAGTACTGCTTTAAGTAGTGTTCCTTTCACTGGCAGAGAGTCTGCAGTCTGGTCATGCTCTTGTGTCTGCAGGACTGGCATTCCTCTCCTATGTCTGCTCCACACATGGCCACATTCCTCACTAAGTGTCCCCATTCTCTACAGCTCCTCTGCCCCGGGGCAACTGGTCACTCTCCAATCCCTGGGGGTCCTCTCAAGCCCCTGCTAGTCCTGTAACACCCTTTGGTGCCATGCTTCAGGTTCCTGCCAGGCACAGAAAGCTGCAGGAACACCTTTGCTCATGAGAAGCAAGAGCAGGCTCACTGTGAAGCTCTCTCCAGTGTTTCTAGGGTGTCCCTTAGGCACCACCTGCGACAGACAGCCCCAGAGGCACTGGGGGGGTGAACACGGAATGCTCCTCCAGGTGAAACACAGCTCTAGCGCCAGTGCATGAAGAAACTCCGGGGATCAGGTGGCCAACCTCCTGCAACCAACCCCCCCCCAGCCACCAGCAGCAAGGGCAAGAGAAGGAGAGGAAGGCCGGAGGGGAGGCAGCAGCCCGGGGGCATACGTACACTGTGACCTCCATGTCGGTGCACTCGGGGCCCTTCCCCCGGGACGCCTGCAGGAGCCAGCGAAGCAGCACGGTGTCTTCTGGCACGTGGAAGTGGAAGAGCTTGGCATTGCCATACCAGCTGTAGAAGGACAGCTTCTGTGCACTCTGAGAGAAGTACTCAGAGACATACAGGGAGTCTGCAAGGGAGAGAGCACAGAAGTGGCTGGGGGTGTGCTGAGGGCAGGCTGCAGGGCTGCAGCCACCTACAGAAGCACCCAGGGGTTTGTGTCCCTGCTTTCCCACCCCAGTCCCACGAGAGATGTGATGACCCATGCTGTTCCCCCAGCCAGAACCACCCACACCCCTGCTGCAAAACCATCACCCAGAGCCACAGATCACCAAATGATGCCATCACAGAATCAACTATGGCTGGAAAAGACCTTCACAATCATCAAGTCCAACCACTGTCTAACTCCACCAGAGCCACTACTACACCATATCCTTGAGCACCATATCTAGACGGCTTTTAAATACATCCAGGGATGGTGACTCGACCACCTCCCTAGCCTGTTCCAGTGTTTGAGAACCCTAACTGTGCTCTGTGTGATGTGCTCTGAAGATGACAGGTCACCAGAGACACTGAGGAGGAAAAAATCAGGAGGAAAAGTTGATGGCACAAGAAAAGGTGACAGAGCAGGCAGCAGCAAACCCTGGGGCAGGTGGTGCAGAGGAGATGGGGGCAGGTAGCTCAGTGGTGCTCCAGGCCCCAGCAGCAGTTCCCGGTGCCAAAAGGCAAGAGCTGTGTCTGCTCTCTGCCCTTGTCTCTGCTGAGCACACAAGCTGATGGTATCAGCCTTACCCAGCCTGGGACACACAGCACAGCACAGCACGCTGCCTTCCTGGGACATCATGAAAATGCATGAGCTGCAAACCTAACTGCTTTCAGACCTGCCTCCCAAAGCCTACAGATTTTCCTACCTGGAAGAAAGGCTGCTGGGATAGCAAGAACAGCCCTAGGTCATGCAAGAAGACAGCAGCTATTCAGCTAAAATGCCATCAGGACTAGCTAGATGCTCCCTCCCTCCTTCCTTCCTCTCTCTCTCTCCCCCTGCATCCATCCATCCTTTCCTCCCTCTCTTCCTCTGCCCAGCTATGCCCACAGATCACCCCCAGCAAAACTAAACCTTAGTGTTATTGTTAGCAAGAAACCAGCCAGACTGCAACTCAGGGGTGGAAAGGAAGCAGGGTTGGGAAGGGAACAAAACCACATGGAGACAGTGAAGACAAGGCCAAGCCACCCACCCGAAAAACAAAGTTCACAGCACTCAGCAAAGGGGTAGAAGAAGATGTCTTCAGATCCCTGCCAAGTTCTCCCAGATGCTCCTTTTCTACTCTGGGATTCCCTGGAGTGGGAGAAACTGTGGCAGCTCTCAGATGCCAATTCCTCATTCCTATCAGAGGATAAAGCTGCAAGTGCAGTTCAACTTGCCCTCCTCCAACGCTGCACAGGGTCGTGCTGGAAACACTGAGGACCCAGCTGAGTTTAAGAAAGGCAGAGCTTAAGAAAGAGGAATAGTCCTCAGGCAAGACCAGAGCATTGGGATATATTTTGTGCCAAGAGGAACTTAATCATAGAACTGGTTTGGGTGGGAAGGACCTTTAAAGGTCACCTAGTCCAAACATCCTGCAGCCAGCAGGGACATCCGCAACCAGAGCAGGTTTCTCAGAGCCCCAACCAACCTGAGCTGACCTGGTGCCAGGCATGGGGCAGCTCCCACCTCTCTGGGCAGCTTGGGCCAGCGTCTCACCACCCTCAGTGTCAAACGTTTCTTCCTTCCCTCCAGCCTGAATCTCCCTCTTTTGCTTTCAAACCGAGCAGGATCTACCGCTCATGCCCCAAAGCAGGAGGCACACCGGCCTGCCCCCACGGCACTGCAAAGAGCCAGGAACAGTAATCGTGGCATTAAACCCCCAGCAAATCAGCAAGCTGAAGCCTCGGGGCATCCTGCAAGCCCAGCAGGGGAAAGGAGGAAACAGGAAAGCAAGAAATACCAGCCAGGCAAGCTAACAGGAGGATTCACTCCTGGAGGAAGAGCCTGGGCACCTCGCCTCGCCGCAGGCACTGCCCCAGCCACGTGCCCACCAGCTCCGACCAAGGGAGCAGAGCAGCTCTTGCAGCACCTCCCTGCACAGGGCCAGGCTGTGGGGCAGGGTGAGCCTCCTGCAGGACAGTGGGGAGTCCACAGCCCGTGGGCTGAGCCGTCCTGCTGCGCTCCCCACGTCGCTGCTCTTGAGGCCAGCGAGGAACAGAGACAACAAAAGAGGCTTTTGAAGCAACTGCTCCCCGGCTCCGACACCAGCGCCGCGCGTGGGCTACCGGAGAGAAAAGCTGGCTGAGATCCCCTGCAAGCCTGCTCACATTTCACACACAGGAGCTGTGGAAGGCAGCACTTCTTACCCAGCAGCAGCTAGAGCCCAGCTGCACTCCACATGTACATAGCATAGAATCATTGAATTGTTAGGGCTGGAAGGGACCTCAAGGATCAGCCAGTTCCAGGCCCCTGCCACGGGCAGGGACACCTCACACTACAGCAGGTGGCTCACAGCCACATCCAGCCCGGCCTTAAAATCCTCCAGGGATGAGGCTTTGACCACCTCCCTGGGCAACCTGTGCCAGGGTCTCAGCACCCTCATGGGGAAGAACTTCTTCCTAACATCCAGTCTGAATCTACCCAAGCCACGTTCCTTTCTGGAAGTCCATGGAGATGTTTGGGACCAGGACAAGGGCAGACAGGTACACCGAGCGTGATTAGAGCTGGTCCTGCTCAATGCAACAGGTCCCATCAGACAACTTGTGTGAGGATAAGCTCACCTGCCCTGATGCAAGCTGCTCTGACCCCACCAGCTGTCAGGCTCTGCATGGCTGGCAGGCACCATCACCACCAGTCCAGCACTTCCATGTCCTCACCAAGCTGAAACATGATTTGTGTGGGTTTTGGGGAGGAGAGGGCCAGCAGGCAGGCGTTACAAACACCAGCAACCAGTGGTGCTGCCTATTAAGGACTGGTCAATTACACAGACAGGGCTCAAGAGCAGGAGCAGGCCCAGGACAGGCAGACCTGCCTCGCCCACACGCTGCCTGCCACCAGGTTAGCAGCTGTGGCTGTACCAGCAAAACACTGGCACGGACAAAGTCCTCTCACAAACAGCTCCCTGTGGCGACAGCCAGCAGAGCACCAGAGAGCTGTACCCAGGGCACCCCCTGCCCAGGCTGACAAGGAAACACCAGGGGCAGATGAAGGGACTATCAGCAGGGAAAATCCAGAAAGACAGGTCGCTGCTGGCGAGGCGTGTGCTCCAGCAGCCCATTTGCATCCAGAGAGCTGCTCTGGTATTTGCTGTGCTCTATGGGACTGTCACCATTCAGCACGCTCTGCACCAGCACAGCAGCACCTGGAAAGTCCCACTCAGCTGTCCCATGATGTAAAACAAGCCTTTAAAACTGAGCAAAGGAGTTGTCAAATGGATGTTGTTTCCATCCTTTTCCACACAGCTTCCACATCAACAACACATTTCACAGGATGGTAGGGGCTGGAGGGGACCTCTAGAGGTCATCTGGACCAACCCCATACTGTGCAAAAGCCAGAAGTGTTTTTAAGAGCAGAAACAGAAGGTGGTAGAATCAGAGACGCAGAGAGGAGCCAGAACAAAGAGCCTCCTGCAATAGCTTGGGTTGCTTTGTCCAAAGATGCTTCCACAGTGCTTTTAGGAAATGAAACCTTGACTGCTGGTTTCAGGGCTTCCCATCCAAAGGGTGAAGTCCTCGTTTCAAAGCAGATGCTGTGCAAAGCCATGCAGAGGGCAGGGAGTCTCGCTCTGGACAAAACAGGGCTACAGAGAAAAGTGTTTGACCATTTATAACGCGGCTCAAACCCTGCTCCTTTATCCCAGGTCAAACCCTCATCTTTAAATGCTCCAGTAAGAGGACCCCTTGCTCCTCTGGGCAGGAGCTGATCTTCAGCAGCTCCCAGACCTAACCCTCTGGAGGCATTCCCTCGGCTGGCGGGATGGCGCCGAGACAAACCAAGCACCACACCTCAAGCACAGGGTAGCTCTCCCGGGCTGGGAACCCAGCTAGCAGGATGCCAGAGGAGGGTGGGCCTGGGGCAAAAGGCCATCTCAGCCACCAGCTTCACAGAGCTGCTCTGCAGACTATGAGGAAGCAATAACCACTGTCAACAGTGGATAGCCACCAGCAGCACAAGCCTGCCTCTGTGACAGGATGAAGTAGGCAAACAACCTCTCCTCCACAAACCCTTCCACCACCGAACCTGCTGGCTGACCCTGTGGTGTGGGAGTCATGGTCCCTGGGGACCCCAGACTCCCAGCACCACCATGAAGGGATCCTACTGCTCTGGCAAAACCCCCACTCCTGCCCAGCTGCCCTGCTCCTGATGCACTGGAAGGAAAGGAACCTGGAAACAAAGCAAACCCAAGCAACACAACCACCACCACAAACACATCTGAAACCCCTCGGGGTCCAGGACTGACCTCTTGCTGCTCTGCAGCACCCAACACAAGTGCTGCTGTTCACAAGAGCCCCCGAGCACCCAAACCACTTGGGGAAATCACAGACACCTCAAAGCCACCCCGAGGCAAGAGCTGTGGGACTCAGCTCAGCTTCGGGGTGCGCAGCTGCAAAGTCCCCCTCACTTTAACCCAACCTGGTCAGGTTCCTACCGGTGCCTCGCCCCCGACGGGACTCCATCGGCCCCTACTCGGTCAGGAAAGTCCCCCAGCGCGTTTCCCCTGCCAGCTGTGCCCCTCTGTCCCAGCTGTGACCACTCTGGAGTATCTTCAAACCGCCTCTAAGCCCCCGAGCATCCCCATGGCGCATCACCAAACGATCTCGGAGCCCTCCGAGCCCTCCGAGCATCCACAAATTGCCCCAGAGGCAGTCAAGGTTATTTCCATACTGAACCAGATCCCATTAAGCATGGCGGCAGAGTGCCTCCAGACTGACTCTGAGCCCCCCAAGCATTCTCAAACTGCCCCCAAGCCCCTCAAAGCGACCCCAAATCACCCCTGAGCACCCCCGCAGAGCATCTCCTAACTGCTCCCAAGGCATTCGAGCATTTCAAAACTGAACCAGAGACCCTCCGGCATCCCCCAACCACTCCCGAGCCTCTCTAGCATCCCCGCGGACCATCCTCAAACTGTCCCCGAGCATCCCCAAACTGAACCTGAGCCCTCCGAGCATCCCCAGTCTGCCCCGGAGGCACTCGAACATTCCCAAGGTGTACCCGAGCCCACCGAGCATCCCAAAACCTGTCCCGAGCCCCCCGGAGCATCTTCAGATCGCCCCCGAGCATCTCCGAACTGAACCTGAACGCCCCGAGTATGTCCAAACCACCCCCGAGCATCCCCGTGGAGCATCCCGAACCACCCCCGAGCCTCTCGAGCATCCGCAGACCACCCCCGATCCTCCCCGCGGAGCATCCCCGCACCGACCCGAGCCTCCCTCCCCCCACCATCGCGGGCCGGGCCTGACCGGGGCCGGTGCGGTTGGCGCGGCCGGCGGGGAGCGCCAGGAGCTGGAGCAGGAGCAGGAGCAGGGGCAGCGGCGGACCGGCTCCCCGCGCCATGGCCGCCCGGCGCTATCCCGGCATCGCCGCCCGCCGCCCGCCCCGCAGCGCCATCGCCGCCGCCGCCGCCGCCGCTTCCGCCGCCCCGCCCCGCCCCGGCCCGCCCCCGGCGGAACCCGCCGCCCCGGCGCCACCGGGGCAGCCGCTGGCACGGGCCCGGCGGAGTCTCGGGGTGAGCGGGGGCGTCGCGGCTGTGCGCAAGGCGGGGGAGCCTTGGGGTGCTCGGGGATAAGCCTGCGGTTCGGGGATGGTCTGGCCCGGGGAGCCCCGGCACCGATTGAGGGACACCCGCACACACACCCCTGCAATCCTGGGGAGCCCCTGGGATGAGTCAGGGGACCCCCGTAATACTGGGGACGTGCTGGAGTCCTACCAGCACCCCAAGACTGAATCCCAGCATGGTGGGCATCAGAAGGGACCTCTGGAGATCATCCAGTCCAACGACACCCCTCCACCACCCAACCCCCTGTCAAAGGAGGGTCACCCACAGCAGGTGGGTTCTGAATGTCTCCAGAGATGGAGACTCCACCACCTCCCCGGGCAGCCTGGTCCAGTGCTCCACCATCAGTTTCCTCCTTGTTTAGATGGAGCTCCCTCTGTTCAAATCTGTGCCTGTTACCTCTTGTCCTGTCACTGAAAAAAGCCTGGCCCCATCCTCCCGACACCCACCCTTGAAGTATTGATCAGCATTGGTAGAATCCCCTCAGCTTGCTCTAGGCTAAAAAACTCCAAGTCCCTCAGCCTTTCAGATGACCCCAGGGAGCTCTATGACCCAGAATCCTGGGATGTTCCTGGGGTTCCCTGGCATCCTGCTACTAAAGAAGGTCCTTGACACTCCCAGGAGAGTGACCTGGGTGGGATTCAAAAGCCCATGAGCAACCTGGACCTGTGAAAGAGAGCCCTGTAGAAAAGGAGTGTGGTGGTGCTGCTGGAACCAGGCTACCATGGGAGACAGTAGCCTCATAGGCTTGCATTTCACTGCTGTGAAGGGGAACTAAGACGTAGTTCAGGATGAGTTTTACCTGAGGTGACAGTCGTGAACGTGGCCCAGACATCACCAAAACGCCCACCACAGTCTAGCTCAGAGCAGAAGCCACTGGAGAGCCTCAGTCCTTCAGTCTGAAGGGTAGTTTTGTACTCATTGCTAGCAATTCTGGTTGCTCCTCAGCTCCTCCTTATCTTCCATGGTCGCAGGACTCGTGGGAGATGTGGGTTCCACAGCAACAGTCAGTCCTTCTCTGATTTTCTGCCTTACTTCAAAAGAGTCAAACATCTTCCCTTTCATCATAGAATATCAGCTTGGAAGGGACCTTGAGGAAAAGACTCCTTTTGGGGGGACACTTTCTGATGTGTGTGTGTGTTCTCCAGGACAATAATGCAGGCTGGACACAGTCTCAGAGTTCTTGCCCAGGTGAATATCCCACCACTTGCTTATGGGTTAGCATGGTTAAGGACTTGGTTGTGGATCTCTTTCCAGTCAGCCACAAACTCCCCAGAGATGGACTTTCTACTTCAGGAGCTCAAAACCTTTACTTCTTGCTCTCACAGAGCTGATAAACTTCTGATAAGTTTATTAGGTATGGAAAGAGATCCCCTAAGGAAGCTCAGACATCCAGGGTGGGTCAGAAGGGACCTCTGGAGATCCAGGGGCTCTGGACTCTGACTCCATGGGGCTCTGGACTCTGACTCCATGGGCTCTGATAATTAGCTCAGTCAGAGCAGCTTATCACGGAATCACAGAATCACCAAGGCTGGAAGAGACCTCAAAGATCATCAAGTCCAACCTGTCACCACAGACCTCATGACTAAACTATGGCACCAAGTGCCACATCCAATCCCCTCTTGAACACCTCCAGGGATGGGAACTCCACCACCTCCCTGGGCAGCTCATTCCAATGGCTAACATCCTCATCTAATTGATGAGAACTCCTTGAAGTCAGCACATAAAGCTTGGGATGGGAAGGGACTCTTCTTTTAATTCCCAGCTTAGAGCTGCTCACTGCCTGTTCATGTCCATTCATCCCTGTGTGATACTACCCTTGGATGTTCCCAGCCCTCCTTCTGGAGCGTGTCCTGCCTAATGACAGCAGCAGCTTCCCCCTGCACCTTTCAGCTGGGTGTGAGGGTATTTGTCCCCTTTGTGCTGTGGTGATCCTTGAAGCCAAGCAAGTATCCTCTAATATCCTGATCCTCCTCTGGTGTCACAGCCTTTTGCTTGTGGTTTCTTTTTTAGTACTTTGGCCATTAATAACATTTCCAAACTTTTCATTACAGATTCCATCAGTAATTTCCCTCCAGCCCACTAATCCCACTTCAACCTTCCTGTTTTGTTGAGCTCTATCTTACACTTCTTCCACGGTCTAAATCACGTGGGCCCAGCACCACATGATGCAGCTGGAACAGGGCTCATGACTTACTCCAAAGCTCATGACCCAGCGTTGAGATCTCGACCCATAGAATAGAATAGAATAGAATAGAATAGAATAGAATAGAATAGAATAGAATAGAGTAGAATAGAATAGAATAGAATAGAATAGAATAGAATAGAATAGAATAGAATAGAATAGAATAGAATAGAATAGACCAGGTTGGAAGATACCATAGAAGAGAATAGAAATAGAATAGAAATAGACTAGACTAGACTAGACTAGACTAGACTTGAATTGAATTGAATTGAATTGAATTGAATTGAATTGAATTGAATTGAATTGAATTGAATTGAATTGAATTAACCAGGTTGGAAAAGACCTTCGAGATCATCGAGTCCAACCTATTACCCAACACCATCTAATCAACTAAACCATGGCACCAAGCACCCTGTTAAGCCTCCTCAGACACAGAGTAGACATGGAGAATTCCTGCTGTGTAGCTGATGAACAGCTCCAGCACAGCAGTGAGGAGGCATCATTGACCAACATCCTGTTACCACAGAGCTGCACCTTCTCCTCCCAGATATAAAACCCAAGACTTGGATTCTGTTGTGAAAGTCCCCAAGGGGGGATTCCTGATGCTTTAGGCCTTTGCAGTCACAGGAGAATAGAATAGAATAGAATAGAATAGAATAGAATAGAATAGAATAGAATAGAATAGAATAGAATAGAATAGAATAGAATAGACCAGGTAAGAAGAGACCCTCAAGATCATCGTGTCCAACCTATCATCCAACACCACCTAATCAACTAAACCATGGCACCAAGCACCCCATCCAGTCTCTTCCTAAACACCTCCAGTGATGGTGACTCCACCACCTCCCTGGGCAGCACATCCCAATGGCCAATCTCTCTTGCTGGGAAGAACTTCTTTCTAACATCCAGCCTGAACCTCCCCTGGTGCAGTTTAAGACTGTGTCCTCTTGCTCTGGTGCTAGTTGCCTGGGAGAAGAGCCCAACCCCCACCTGGCTACAACCTCCCTTCAGGGAGTTGCAGAGAGCAATGAGGTCTCCCCTGAGCCTCCTCTTCTGCAGGCTCAGCAACCCCAGCTCCCTCAGCCTCTCCTCACAGGGCTGTGCTCCAGACCCCTCCCCAGCTTTGTTGCCCTTCTCTGGACACCTCCCAGCATCTCAACATCTTTCCTAATCTTAGGAGCCCAGAACTGGACACAGGACTGAAGGTGTGGATTTCTCTGTGCCTCACTCAGGCATGCAGCAAGCATCAGTCAAAGCTTTTTTTTTTTTTTTTTTTTGTTCAGTGTCTAGTCCTCCTCTCCATTTTTCATCACCTGCTTATTATTCCTAATATCCTTTTGATGGTTGGAAATCACACTCCAGCGAGGTGCTGTGCCCTTTCTCTCTTGCTTTTCCTGCTTCCTTGGGATGCAAAGTGATTTCTCGGGATGCAAAGTGATTTCTCGGGATGCAAAGTGATTTCTCAGGATGTAAAGTGATTTCTCAGGATGTAAAGTGATTTCTCAACATTCTCCCTAAGGAATGAGAAGTCTCTTCCACATTAGCTTTGAGTTCTCCCTGTTGATTTTTGCCCTTGCTCGACGATTGTTCCTCTTTCAGAAGAACAAACAACCCAAGCCAGCCTTCTGCTCTCGTTCCACATGAGCTCAGCCTTCAGCTCCACTTTAAAGGTATCAGCTCGTTGTCAGTCAAGCCTTATCAATGCCTTTCCTGCAGCACTCTCTCTACTTATTTTCCTCCTGAAGGACAAAAAAAGCCCAGAGAGATTCAAAGTCAAAGATCTGAGAGATCTGAGCATAAATCAAACTCGCCCTAATGTAATGCAGACTCAGCTCCACGACGTGTTCCAAAACCCGTCTCTCACAGCTCCAGTCCCTCAGGTTCGCCCCTGCTCCCCAGGAAAAGGCCTTCTGTGCTCACTGACACTTTCTGGGGTGGTGGATGCTGTAGGACATGTCACCCCCAGACTGACAGCTGCTCCAGACAGAGGAGGAACACTGAAATACTGGTTTAGTGACTCTGTGGATTGCTGCCTTCCAGTTTGGTTAAGCACTTGCAGTGTCAGAAGAAAGGGGACCTGAGGGCACTGGTTGACAGCAGCCAAACATGAGCCAGCAGTGTGCCCAGCTGGCATGGAAGGCCAATGGCATCTTGGCCTGGGTCAGGAGTAGTGTGGCCAGCAGGACTAGGGATGGCATTCTGCCCCTCTACTGGGCACGGGTGAGGCCTCACCCCAGCACTGTGTGCAGCTCTGGGCTCCTCTCTTCAGGAAGGATATTGAGGTGCTGGAGCAGGTCTGGAGGAGAGCAACCAGACCAGGGAGGGAGCTGGAGGGAAAGTCTGATGAGGAGAGGCTGAGGAGGCTGGAGGTATTCAGCCTGGAGAAGAGGGGGTTTAGAGGGGACCTTATCACTCTCTACAACTACCTAAAAGGAAGCTGTAGTCAGGTGGGGGTCAGGCTCTGCTCCCAGAGAACTTGTGACAGGACCAGAGGGCATGGCCTGAAGCTGTGCCAGGGGAGATTTAGGTTGGATGTTAGGAAGCACTTCCTCAGAGAAAGGCTGATTGGGCACTGGGATGTGCTGCCCAGGGAGGTGGTGGAGTTGCCATCACTGGAGGTCTTTCAGGTGGATGTGACACTTGGTGGCAGGGTGCAGCCGATGTGATGGTGTTAGGTCACGGGCTGGGCTTGAGGTCTTTTCCAGCCTCAATAATTCTGTGGTTCCATGGAAGGGTGAGTTTGAACCAGGGAGGGGCTCCTTTTGCTGCAGAGCTGGAGTTGTTGCTAAAGCTGGAGCTGAAGCTTCCTCCACCTTCACAGCAGGCAATGCTGCAGGTGCACACACGCAGCCACCCATGGATCACCACAACCCATGGAAGAGCAAGCTGCTGTGAGCCCTGCCTCCTCCTGTGGTGGCAACGAAAATCTCATGGTTTATGAAAGCCCTGGTGGGCTCCTGTCTGTGCTGGCACCTGAGGGAGTGTGGGGTCAGGGCTTGTCTCTGGCTCAGTGACACACTTGACTCTGAATAGTGATAGGTAGTGATAGGACCAGGGGGAATGGAATGAAGCTGGAGGTGGGGAGATTCAGGCAGGACATGAGGAGAGAGTTCTTCCCCATGAGAGTGGTGAAGCCCTGGAATGGGTTGTCCAGGGAGGTGGTTGAGGCCCCGTCCCTGGAGGTGTTTAAGCCCAGGCTGGAGGAGGCTCTGGCCAGCCTGATCTAGTGTGGGGCATCCCTGCCCATGGCAGGGATGTTGGAACTACATGATCCTCGTGGTCCCTTCCAACCCTGACTGATACTACTCTGATACTATGATACTATACTATGAATACAGTGCAGGCGCCTGAGCAATGGTTAGAGGTTACCACATCTTCTTCTTGCTCTTTGATCCATGAGTCCTCAAGCACCAGGCCCTTCTCAGGATGTCAGCCACAAGTGGAGAGCTCTGTTCTGGAGAAGATTATTTCCCACAGTGTTTCAGGCAGAGCTGGGATGAAATCTGGACCTGTGTGCTGATAGACCCCTGTCTGAAGCTACTCTCTGGAAAAACCAATAACGGTGAGCGGTCCTAAACCCAATCTGTGGAGCTTTAACAATGCTGACCCATGAATTTTGATGAATATACTTCTGCTATTAATAAAGGCTCTCAGCTGCTCAACCATTGAAGGAGGTATAAAAGCTTTCTGGCTGAGCAGCTCCAATGCCCATTTTGCTGTATTGCTTTCCATAAATCCAGGGCTTGGATCCTCTTGGCCATGTACAAAGGTCTTTGGGGAGCACGGAGCTGGCACAGGCTCCTCTTGTATCTCTGCCTGGTCTTGGTACAAGGAGTAAAGAACCAGCACCGGGTGGAGAGCCCTGTCTTAAGCATCTTCAGCTGGATGTTTCTTGGGTTGTTTCTCCCCAGCAGCTCATTGTCTGCTTGAAGTCACTGTGGCAGGAGGTCTGGAAAGCAAGTGTGTAATGGTTGGACTGGATGACCTTCTGAGGTCCCTTCCAGCCCCTAATGTTCTGTGACTCTGTGAATGAAGAGCGGTGTCCCAGGAACGGGGACCAAAAACCTGCTGCTGGAGCTGCACCTTTTAGCTCTTGCCAGGCACGTCAGATGATGCTCCATCACTGCAGGAGACTGGTGAGAGGCTGTTTGATGTGGTCCAGGGAGCTTGGCTATATACAGCTCTCAGTGTTCTTCACAAATGGACAAATAGGAGGTCAGTGGCTTCATTGTAGACAAATAAGGTGACACAGACAGGGAAACAGGATCCAAAAAGGCAGAGGAGGCTCTCCAACTGCCTATTACAGCTCAGGAAATAGATGCTGAAGTCCTCATTGCCGGTACACCCAAATTGTAGCCTTGATGGGCAGCAAAAAAAAAGCCAGCCAAACGTGGTGATGATGTCAGCAGGAAGGGCTTGGGCTCTCAAAACAAGAGACAGGGCAGCTTTTACCAGCAGTGCACCGGCTTGGGGCACCAATATCTGGGCAGTTCTGGCCTCACTGCACGGAGGGCAGACAAGATGGCCCCTTCCAATCTGATGCAATCTGTGGATCTGTGACACAGTGGATTTAGAGTCCTGAGCAGAGCAATTGAACAGGAGCCATCAGTGTGCCCAAGTGGCCAAGAAGGCCAAGGGCATCCTGGCCTGCATCAAGAATAGTGTGGCCAGCAGGAGCAGGGAAGTCATTGTGCCCCTGTACTCTGCACTGGTTAGGCCACACCTTGAGTCCTGTGTCCAGTTCTGGGCCCTTCAGTTTAAGAAGGATATTGAGAGACTTGAAGGTGTCCAGAGAAGGGCAATGAGGCTGGGGAGGGGTCTGGAGCACAAGCCCTATAAGGAGAGGCTGAGGGAGCTGGGGTTGCTCAGCCTGGAGAAGAGGAGGCTCAGGGGAGACCTTCTTGCTGTCTAGAACTGCCTGAAGGGAGGTTGTAGCCAGGAGGAGGAGGTTGGTCTCTTCTCCCAGGCACCCAGCACCAGAACAAGAGGACACAGTCTCAAGCTGTGCCAGGGGAGGTTTAGGCTCGAGGGGAGGAGAAAGTTCTTCCCAGAGAGAGTTGTTAGCCATTGGAATGTGCTGCCCAGGGAGGTGGTGGAGTCCCCATCCCTGGAGGTGTTCAAGAGGGGATTGGATGTGGCACTTGGTGCCATGGTTTAGTCATGAGGTCTGTGGTGACAGGTTGGACTTGATGATCTTTGAGGTCTCTTCCAACCTTGGTGATTCTGTGACCCTGTGAACTGAGATGATCAAGGGATTGGGGACAGCTGCAGTGTGAGGAGGTCCTGGGAAGGCTGGGATTTTTCCCTGGGGAAAGGAGAGCAGGGAAGTCTGGACTCTACAAAATCATGTAATGAATGTGAACCTGGTGCTCACCAGACTGCATGGCTGGAATCAGAGGCCATGGATTAGTCTGGAAGTTTGGTTTAAAACTGATAAAAAAGGACTTGTTATGGGGCAGTGGAGAGAAGGAGCTTCTGGAACGTGCTGCCACAGGAGGCTGTGGAAACTAATCAGAGCAGCAGGTTTATTAAAGTGGGGGAAGATTCAGCAGCAGCAAGTCAACAGGCAGGTGCTGAAGGCAGCAGGAAGGTGCTCTCTGGAATTGCTGCTAGTGCTGGTGTGGTGCTGGAGCAGCAGGATCAGAGCTAGCTGGTCCCATGTGCTATCCCTAGATGGCATCTCCTCTTGCTCCAAACAACACTTGGGGCGTGATGTGGCCATCAGAGCATTTCCTGTGTTCTCAGTGTCACCATCCCTATGCAAATTGAGATCTTCTCAGGTGGTTGCTGTGTGGTAGGAAGACAGAGCAGCCAGCAGGAGGAACATTCTTGCATTTCTATTCGATTTCCATCTGGGTACTGAAAATCTGATCAATGCCCAGTGGACAACGTCAGGCAGGCCTGCCCGGAAAATACTGCATTGAGAAGTGTTGCTAGAGGTACAGCTGGAGCCAGAATCTGACTAGATCTGACTATCAAAAAAAGACATGGTCAGCCACAAAAAGAAGGTGGAAAACCAGTGCAGGGTAGACATGGAGAATTCCTGCTGTGTAGCTGATGAACAGCTCCAGCACAGCAGTGAGGAGGCATCATTGACCAACATCCTGCTACCACAGAGCTGCACCTTCTCCTCCCAGATATAAAACCCAAGACTTGGATTCTGTTGTGAAAGTCCCCAAGGTGGGGATTCCTGATGCTTTAGGCCTTTGCAGTCACAGGAGAATAGAATAGAATAGAATAGAATAGAATAGAATAGAATAGAATAGAATAGAATAGAGTAGAATAGAATACAATTAACCAGGTTGGAAAAGACCTTCAAGATCATCGAGTCCAACCTATCATCCAACACCATCTAATCAACTAAACCATGGCACCAAGAAGTACCCCATCCAGTCTCTTCCTAAACACCTCTGGTGATGGTGACTCCACCACCTCCCTGGGCAGCACATTCCAATGGCCAATCTCTCTTGCTGGGAAGAACTTTCTCCTCACCTCCAGCCTAAACCACCCCTGGCACAGCTTGAGACTGTGTCCTCTTGTTCTGGTGCTGGGGGCCTGGGAGAAGAGCCCAACCCCCACCTGGCTACAACCTCCTTCAGGGAGTTGGAGAGAGCAAGGAGGTCTCCCCTGAGCCTCCTCTTCTCCAGGCTAAGCAACCCCAGCTCCCTCAGCCTCTCCTCACAGGGCTGTGCTCCAGACCCCTCCCCAGCTTTGTTGCCCTTCTCTGGACACCTTCCAGCAACTCAACATCTTTCCTAACCTGAGGAGCCCAGAACTGGACACAGGACTGAAGGTGTGGCCTAACCAGTGCCGAGTACAGGGGCAGAATGACCTCACAGAATGAGACCTGGGCTCCTCACAGGTCAGCTTTGAGAAGGATCAGTGAGAAGGTTTGCTAAGGTGTTGCTTGCAGGGTGGAACTTCCAGTGATGGCAAAGGAGAGCAGACGATGCTTTGAGTTCTGCAAACACCTGCTTCTATCGACCCCATCCTGCCTCGAGAGGTTGTGCTTCATGCAGCTGCTCCACTGGGAGCAGTCTCTGCTTTTAGGAAAGGAAGGAGAGAAAATCTGTGAAGACCTTCACCAAAATTGGCATTTGGTGCAGGCTGACTCTTTGCTGTCTCTCATGACCACTTTTCTTTCTCCCACTGGCAAAAGAACCTGTGGGGAAGGTGGGGGGATCCTAAAACCTGTGGATTAAAGGAGATTTCAGTCTCTGCAGTATTTACAGGCTGGTTGCCTTTGGGGGGAAAAAGTCCCCTTTACTTCAACAACCCATTGAAGCCATCTCTAAACAGCCAGGACCTTTGGAGCAGGAGTGGAGGGTGATGGGGCACAGAAACAAGACAAGAGGGTCTGGTATCATTAGCAGGGCAAAAGCAGGAAACTAAGGAACTACAAACCAGTTAACTTCCAATCACAAAACCACAGTGGGACGTTCAGTCAAAGAAAGAGGGGAGTAATAACCATGGCCATTGCCAAGAACAAAGCATTTCAGATGAGTTTTCCTTCTCTGACAGATTCCAGTCCTTGCTTCACTCCTCTGTCATCAATAACTTCTGTGTTGTGGTGGGGAAGGTGCTTATTAGGTTCTCAGATGTTTCTGAGCTGGAGGGGCTGTCAGCACCCCAAAGCACTGGGTTGTCTCGGTCCGTGTTGTGAAGTTAGAGGCACAAACCAGGCCAAAATATCAACAGCTAGGCTATTTATTACATAGATAAAATGGATGGATCAGAAGGGGGAGAGGGAAAATAGAGAGTGAGAGAGAGGAGAGAGAGAAAATAGAGAATGAGAGAGAGAAAATAGAGAGGGAGAGAGAAGAGGGAGAAAATAGAGAGTGAGAGAGAGAAGAGAGAGAAAATAGAAAAGAGAGAGGGAGAGAGAAGAGAGAGAAAATAGTGAGAGAGAGAGAAGAGAGAGAAAATAGAGAGAGAAAATAGGGAGAGAGAAGAGAGAGAGAAGAGAGAGAAAATAGTGAGAGAGAGAAGAGAGAGAAAATAGTGAGAGAGAGAGAAGAGAGAGAAAATAGAGAGAGAAAATAGGGAGAGAGAAGAGAGAGAGAAGAGAGAGAAAATAGTGAGAGAGAGAAGAGAGAGAAAATAGTGAGAGAGAGAAGAGAGAGAAAATAGTGAGAGAGAGAAGAGAGAGAAAATAATGAGAGAGAGAAGAGAGAGAAAATAATGAGAGAGAGAAGAGAGAAAATAGTGAGAGAGAGAAGAGAGAGAAAATAGAGAGAGAGAAAAGAGAGAGGGAGAGAGAAGATAGTGAGAGAGAGAAGAGAGAGAAAATAATGAGAGAGAGAAGAGAGAGAAAATAGTGAGAGAGAGAAGAGAGAGAAAATAGTGAGAGAGAGAAAAGAGAGAGGGAGAGAGAAGAGAGAGAAAATAGTGAGAGAGAGAGAGAAAAGAGAGAGGGAGAGAGAAGAGAGAGAAAATAGTGAGAGAGAGAGAGAAAAGAGAGAGGGAGAGAGAAGAGAGAAAAAATAGAGAAGAGAGAGAAAATAGTGAGAGGGAGAAAATAGTGAGAGAGAGCAGAGAGAGAAAATAGAGAGTGAGAGAGGAGAGGGAGAGAGAAAATAGTGAGAGAGAGAAGAGGAAAGGAATTATTTTACTACAACCACCCCCGCCCCCAAGACAGTTTGAGTCTGTGGAGGAAAGGTGCTGCAGGAGATGTTGGGCCTGTAAAGAAAGGGTGCTGAGGCTTTGGCTGTAGAAAAGATGCGGTCCTCTGGGCAGCCTCTTTATCTCCATGAGTTGCAGCAGGTGGAACTTAGGACACAGTGAGAGGGTTCTGCTTCTTCCAGGCTCCTTGGTGATGTCTCTGTCATTTTTCCTCTCCTGGCTTTTCTTCAGAGCAGCATTGCCCCAAGCTTTTCCTTCTCTCGTGTTTTCCTTCTCAGC
This sequence comes from Picus viridis, assembly GCA_033816785.1. Lineage (NCBI taxonomy): Eukaryota > Metazoa > Chordata > Aves > Piciformes > Picidae > Picus > Picus viridis. The sequence continues at coordinate 2,683,826 of CM066594.1, forward strand.
AGCATTGTCCTTATCCTGTGTTTTTCCTCACCTGTGTTTTCCTTCTGTGTTTTTCTTCTCCCGTGTTTTCGGTTCTGTGTTTTCCTTCTACTGAGCCAGTAGTTGCTCAAGTCTTTCATACAGTTTTTAGTCCTTAGGTATGCATCCAAGTATTGTCCCCCAGGAATACAATACAATAATACAATACAATACACCAGGTTGGAAGAGACCTTCAAGATCATCGCGTCCAACCCATCAACCAATCCAACCCACCCAAACAACTAGACCATACAGCCAAGCACCCCATCAAGTCTTCTCCTGAACACCTCCAGTGAAGGTGACTCCACCACCTCCACGGGCAGCCGATTCCAATGGGCAATCACTCTCTCCGTGTAGAACTTCTTCCTAACATCCAGCCTAAACCTGCCCTGGTGCAGCTTGAGACTGTGTCCTCTTGTTCTGGTGCTGGCTGCCTGGGAGAAGAGGCCAACCTCTGCCTGGCTACAACCTCCCTTCAGGTAGTTGTAGAGAGCAATAAGGTCACCCCTCAGTCTCCTCTTCTCCAGTCTAAGCAACCCCAGCTCCCTCAGCCTTTCCTCATAGGGCTTGTGTTCCAAACCCTCCCCAGCTTTGTTGCCCTTCTCTGGACACCTTCCAGCAAGTCAACATCCTTCCTAAACTGAGGGGCCCAGAACTGGACACAGGACTCAAGGTGTGGCCTAACCAGTGCAGTGTACAGGGGCAGAATGACCTCCCTGCTCCTGCTGGCCACACTGTTCCTGATGCAAGCCAGGATGCCATTGGCCTTCTTGGCTGCCTGGGCACACTGCAGGCTCATGTTCAGCCTACAATCAACCAGTACCCCCAGGTCCTTCTCTGCCTGGCCACTCTCCAGCCACTCTGACCCCAGCCTGTAGCACTGCTTGGGGTTGTTGTGGCCAATGTGCAGCACCCGGCACTTGGATGTGTTCAATCTCATGCCATTGGACTCTGCCCATCTGTCCAGCCTGTCGAGGTCCCTCTGCAAAGCCTCTCTGCCCTCCAGCAGATCAACTCCTGCCCCCAGCTTGGTGTCGTCTGCAAATTTACTGCTGATGGACTCAATGCCCTCATCCAGATCATCAATAAAGATGTTGAAGAGCATGGGGCCCAGTACTGATCCCTGGGGCACACCACTAGTGACAGGCCGCCAGCTGGGGGCCAGGTGGTGAATCCATTGTCTCACCATCCTCCCTTTCCTGGGTACTTGATGGGTGGAGATTATCTTGTTTTAAGCATATTCCCGAAGGTGGCCTCGGTCGTTCCGGTGGCTCTGCCCAATACACATCAGCCATTGTCTGGGCAAGTGGCGAAGCTGTTTTTATCTTTGCCGAGTCACATCAGGGGAGACAAGCTTTAGTCTCTCACATGGGCTGAAATTCAAAGTGAGCCAGAGAAACCAGAGAGATCAGTTCAGTGTGGAAAACCTGACATTTAGGAAGGAAGGACTGCTCAAACACGTGGCAAACAAACTGCTGAGGCAGCAGTTCCTCAACACGTGGCTGCGTGCTCCATGAGTTGTGCTCTCAGCATGTTGGATGTACAAACAGAAGAGTTTGTAAGACATGTGGTGTTTTCCTTCCTCTTTCACACAGGACCACAGAACTGTCAGGGTTGGAAGGGACCCCAAAGATCATCTAGTTCCAACTGCCCTGCCGTGGGCAGGGACACCTTCCACAAGATCAGGTTCGCAGCAAGAGGATCTCTCAACTGGTGCTCTGTGGTCACCTTCCGAGGCTCAGCTCTGGTGTGGCCACACCTTGAGTATTGTATTCAGTTTTGGGCACCTCAACACAAGAGAGGTGTGGAGGGGCTGGAGGGAGTGCAGAGGAGGGCAAGGAAGCTGGGGAAGGGCCTGGAGAATAAATCTGATGAGGAGCAACTGAAGGAGCTGGGGATGGTTAGTGTGAAAGAGAGGAGGCTGAGGGAGACCTCACTGCTGTCTACAACTACCAGAAAGGACCTTGTGGAGAGGTTGGTGCTGGTCTCTCCTCCCAGTTAATAAGTGAACAAGAGCAAGAGGGAATGGCCTCAGGCTGCAAGTAGGTAGGTTTAGACTGGCCATTAAGAAAAGTGTTTTTCATGGAAGGAGTGGTCAGGGATTGGACCTGCCCCGGGAGGTGGTGGAGTCCCCAACCCTGCACATGTTTAAAGGTGGTTTGGATGTGGTGCTTGGGGATAGGGTTTAGGGGTGAACCTTGTAGAGTAGGGTTAATGGTTGGACTTGGGGATGCTGAAAGTTTCTGTGATTCTGTGAAATGGATTCTGTGTTTTCCTACTGCTTCTCTGGTATGTTTGAAAGGGGCATTTCTGTTAAACCCCTCATGGACTCTTGACCTGCTCCAGAAGTATGTCCTTCTGTGCCCCTCTCCAAGTGGCACTCTAGGGCCATGGCTGTTTGTCAGATGCTAATGAGGGGAGTACCCAAGCTACCTGGACAATGCTGTTTGCAGCCCTTCAAGACAGTGGTAGAAGTGTTGTGACTGGGTAAGTCACAACCACCCTGATGCCATTTCAGCTCCTCTTGCAACAGAAACCAGCTCTGAGATGCCGCTGGACTTGGTGACTATCCTATAACAAAACACTCCACTGCTCTCTGGGTGTCATAGATGCTTTGTCCACCAAGAACAAGCCTTGATGAGAGGCAAGAAAGGCCTCCAGATAGTGGAGACATCAGAACAGGCTTTTGTCTCACCTGCAGACGTTCATCATCTTCCCCTGAAGCTGCTTACTGTGACTCTGCCTCCTGAATGCTGCCAAGGCCTGGATCAGGGGACTTTGTCCCCAAAGTTCACTCTTCCATATCACCTGGTGCCATTTTGGGCTGTGGCAATGCAGAGATTGCCTCCACCTCTCTCATCATAACTGTGGCTGCAGCAAAGCTGTCTCCAAACCCAAGCTGGGCCAGCAGTGGGGTAGGTATTTGACCTAAACTTCTCCAGTCCATCACTGCTGTGCTGCCTGCAGGTCCTGAGGCAGCTGGGCAGGAGCAGTAGCTCAGGGAAAGCCAAGCTGTGGGAAGAAGGCTCAGAGGTGACCTCATTGTGGTCTTCCAGTATCTGAAGGGGGCCTACAAGAATGCTGGGGAGGGACTTCTCAGGATGTCAGGTAGTGATAGGACTAGGGGGAATGGAATGAAGCTGGAGGTGGGGAGATTCAGGCTGGACGTGAGGAAGAAGATCTTCCCCATGAGAGTGGTGAAGGCCTGGAATGGGTTATCCAGGGAGGTGGTTGAGGCCCCGTCCCTGGAGGTGTTTAAGCCCAGGCTGGAGGAGGCTCTGGCCAGGCTGATCTAGTGTGGGGTGTCCCTGCCCATGGCAGGGATGTTGGAACTAGATGATCCTTGTGGTCCCTTCCAACCCTGACTGATACTATGATACTAAGATGCTGCCAGTGTCTGTCCCATGGGGCAAGCTGTGTCCTGGGGCACGCAAAGCCGTGGCCACCAAGAGATGCCCAGTGAAGGGGAGCCTGTGGCTCACATGCCCCAGGAGGTCTGGGGTGGCTGGCTGACGGGGCACCCAGTACTGGAAATGGGCTGCTGGAGAGGGGTCCTGCACCCCTCCAAGCTGGCACCAGTGTTGCCACTGTGCTCGGGACCTGGAGGTGGCTTGAAGCCCATCTTGGCAGCCTGATTCTCGCTACTCAGAGGCTCCAGCTCAGCCCCGCAGGCAGGACCGAGGCTGAGCCTTCTGCACCTTCTGCCTGGCTCTGATAAAGCACCACGGCTGGAGGTCCCCATCTGGTGGCAGCAGGGACAAATGGCTGGGACGCCACTCATGCCAGCTCTCTGGAGCTCCGTGGTTCTTTGGCCAGGCAAAGCCCTGGCAGAGCGCTGCAGAGCCAGGACGTGTCCCAGTGCCACACGGTGTGTGCTGCCTGAGGACACGACACAGCGTGGGAACCGCTGGAAGCCAAAGGCTGGCAGAAGCAGAGGGGACAACTGCCAACCCCTTCCCCTCCGTCCTGTGCCCTGCATTGCTCTGACACCTTGTCTCTCATGCACACACCACACTCAGGATCAAGAGGCTCCTTTGTGACCCGGTTTGGAGAAGCCCAGGTCTGGGCTGGACTTGATGCTGGCTCTTCCCAGTGCTTTACACACTGGTCCACACTGCCCTGCACCCTGACCTCCACACCACACCCCTGTTCTCCATGAGTTCCCCTTGGATCAGGGGCTCTCTGCAGAGCAGAGTTGTGCCCACAGCTATGTCTGGGTGATAGCAGCTAGATCCAGCATGCAAAGCTGGATCAGGTTGGTCAGTGAGGCCCTGACCAGCATTCTCTTCTCCCTGTATGCAGGTACAGGGGGCATGTGGGATCTGGTGACCATCACCACTGCCTGTAGTACTCTGTAGCAGAGACCCTGAGGACTGGAGGGCCTCTTTTTTCCCCCTCTAGAGTAATTTGAGATCTCTCCAGCCTCTGGTGCATTCACTGATGGTGACTGGAGGTCATGAGGCTAGTGAAATCCATTCTTGTCTATCCTTGTCCATCCTTGCAAGTGCCAAGGAGTGCCATGGTAGTTTGGCTTGGCTCCATGCTGTGCCTGCACCACCCAGCCCTGGGGCTTTCTCAAACCTTTACCCCAGCTCCAAGCACCTCCCAGCCCTGGCAGGGGCAAGGTAGCCTTACTCAGCACCTGGCAGGTTGTAGCCCTCTAGGACTATCTGTTGCCCTGTCTCCCACCACGCCCAGAGCTGGAGGAGAGCCCATGCTCTCCTTTATCAGCCCCCCACAGCCCCCTCCCCCCACCATGGCTGCCCTGCTGCAGACTGAGATAAGGGGTGAGGGTGCTACACAGACTCCAGCACAGTGGCACCCAGCACACAGCCCTGCTTCTCTGCCTCTGCTCCTTCTCCTGCCCTGACAACCCCCACCCCACTGCTGTTCAGAGCCCAAAGAGCAGGGTCTGGGGCTGAGCCCTGTCTGCTCCCTTTGCAGTGCCCCATGCTCACCATCTCCCGCAGCCTCCCAGCCTCCCAGGACCCTCCAAAGTGACACCCCAGCAGTGTGCAGTGGGAACAGAAGCCCTATGATGCCATGCAGCCTTGTGTCCTGAGGAGGCACAGAAAGATGTCCTGGCACTTGGAGGTCCTCAGAGTGTCCTCGCTGTGCCACCACACAGAAGGACCACAGGCACCTGGAGCCCCTGTACCCTGTCTGTCTCCTGCAAGCACTTCCAGGAGTAGATCATCTGCCATAATTTGTGCTGGGCAGGGGCAAGGGGTGCACAGGGCTGGTGGGGCAAGAGGAGATCCCTCTGGTGGGAAGGCCAGGGCAGGCTGGAGCTGCAGGGAGCTCCCAATGGCCAGACTCCGGCCGCTCTCTGTTTGTTCCACTCCACCAGCGGAGAAATGCTCTGCCCACAGCTGGCAGAGCAGTGTCTGCCTGCCGGGCACCACCGTCCAAACGCTGCCTTCTCTGAGGGGCGGCAAAACCAGAGCCCATTTCCTCCCTGTGCCCACCTGGCAGGGCAGGGGGACCCCCATGTCAGACCGCTGAGCAGATCCCTCCCGTTCCCTCCCCGCAGGCAGCAACCAGAGCAGGACACCAGAGCTGGAGCACAAATGCAAGAGATTTTATTTCAGATCATTTGGCTGCTCGTCGTCGGAGGGCTGGCAGAGGGTGGGGGTCCAGCTCCCGCCGCAGTGCTGTCTTAACGGTACTTGGCAGTCAGCACGTTGCCCACAGCACACAGGAACTTGTCCAGGGAAGCGTGGACCTCTGGGGTCAGGGCAGCAGCCTGGTGGATGGCAACCACCACCAGGAAGCATTGGCCCAGCAGCTGAAAGGCAAAGGCAGATGGTGAGCAAAGGGACGAGGCGAGGAGGCGGCCGGGGGGACGGTGCAGGGGGAGCCGGGCTGCTCGTCCCTTCCCAGACACTCACTTTGAAGTTGACGGGGTCCACGCGGAGCTTCTGGGCGTGGAGGTCGCTCAGCTTGGAGAGGGCACCAGCGATGTCATCGATGTGGTTGACAGCTTCGATCAGAGCACCCGCAACCTTCTTGCCGTGAGCCTTGACCTGAGCGGAGCCGGCTGACACGTCGAAGTGAGGGAAGTAGGTCTTGGTCTGGGGGTAGGTGGTGAACATCCTGCAGGACAGAGCGGGTCAGAGATGCCTGAGGATGGGTACGGAGGGACGGCTGCGGACGGGGAGAGGCTGGGGGCAGACGGGAGGCACTCGGAGACAGACAGGAGAGGGGATGGTGACGGACACGGACACATACCTCGCCAGGGTCTCGGCGCCATACTCGTCGGCTTGGCCGCCGATTTTGGCAAAGATGCCCTTGACGTTGGTCTTGTCGCTGGCAGACAGCACCATGGTGTCACCTCCTCCTTGGCAGCCCCGGCACGGGTGCCCCAGCCTGCAGCCGCCGCCCTTATATGCGCTACGGGGGCACCGCCCGCCCCCGGTCCTCCCCGCTCCGGCCACGCCGCTGGAGCTCCGCCAGGCGCGGCCGCCGCCGCCGCCGCCTCCCCGGCCAGCACCGCACCCCGCTCCGCATCGGCACCGGGCCCGGCGGGGAGCTCAGCCCCACGGCATCAGCTGGGGGTTGGGTAGGATTAGAGTCAGGGCAGGCTCCTCTGGCACCAGCCAACTGTAGGCTTAGTCTTAGATTCGGGTTTAGGCTTAGGTTTAGGTTTAGGTTAAGGTTTAGGCTTAAGTTTAGGGTTAGGCTAACATACAGGCTTAAGTCTAGGTTCAGCTTAAGGTTAGGTTTAGGGTCAGGGTCACACTGGCACAGGTGGAGGGGTCCATGTCTGTCCCAGCACAGGCTGTGTCCAGGGCTTGGAGCAGGGTACTGGATGAGATCCTCCACTGCAGGCAGCACTGGCACAGCCTGGATGTGTTCTGGCAGGTTGGTGGGGACAGCGTCATGGGGACTATGGCTTCAGTAACATGGTGGGAGCCTGTGCCCTGCAGGCTGAGCTTGCCCAGCTCCCCCAGCACTCACACACGGCCCTGTGGGCACCGCGTGTACACGCACTGACTCATCCAACAAAGCCTCAACACACACAGGTGAACTGCCCCTGCACTCACTGTCACCTGACAGGGCCCTGCACATCCACTGTCCTTGCACACACACACCCTGCCCCTATGCACCCCCTGGCATCCCACACAACCCCTATACACTCATCCAATCTGCCCTATTGCACCTACTGCCCTTGTTCCCTCAAGTGCCCCTAAACCAGTGTATTCCAAAGTGTGTGCCCTCCTCACCTCCTGCTTTAAACCACAGTTGCACCCCTTTGCAGACAGACCCTAGAGGTGCCCTGTCACAACCCTTCTCTCCTGGGTACATGTGGTGCTGGCCCACTGCTGGGGGAAACCAAGTCACCCTGACTCTCGGGAACTGGAGACACTGAGCAGAGCCACAGGGCTCAGTGCCAAGTGCTGGTGGCATCGCTGGGCTGTAGCAACAGGGGCTGATGGCTGGGGAAGGGAACAACAGCCCTGTGTGCCCCAAATGATGAAGATGAGAAAGGCAAGGAGGGCAAAGAAGATGAGGATGGTGAGGAAGAACAGGAGGGTGAGGAGGGTGAAGGGGCCTGTGGTGCTTCTAGTAGGTTCAAAAGCTGGCACAGGCAAGCAGGGGACAGCTCACACCCCTGTCTCCTCCATGGCCAACAGTTCTTATCATCTGTGTTTGGGGGAGATAGGCTCCAGCTGGCACCGTTCCAGAGCAGGGAAGGAGGGGAGGGTGGGAGGTGATCTTCCAAGATGCAGAGCCCAGGGAGACAGCAGCAGGCAGTGTCTGGGTTTGCACCAGGGGCAAACTGCAATGGCCTTTCAGACTGGTGGTACAGGAAGACTCTGAGGTGTGGACTGGGATGTGTCTGAGGATAAAGGAAAAGCACTCTGGGCTCCTGACTGCACTTGTTAGAGCAGGGGCTGGTGTGGTCCAGGGGCTCCCAACCCAGTGTTTCTGTGCAAGCTGGGTCCCTGCATGCCCAGCACCCAGCTCCTGCCTGCACTCACCTCCTGCCTGCACTCACCTCATGCCTGCACTCACCTAATGCCTGCACTCAGCTGCTCCCTGCACTCGACCACCCCAAGCACACTCTCTTGACCACTCTTTCCTATCCCTCACAAATGGTCTCTCAGGTGCCACTGTGCAGAGCAGACTCAAGGCTGGGTTAGTACCTTGGAACTCATGGAGTGACATCTCAAGTCAATGATTTTGTTTTATCTCAGGCTCCATACTCCCCAAACCAGCAGCCCTTTGCTAGGCTGCAGCTCTGCCAGCCCCCCTCTGCCCCTGCCCAGGTGCCAGGGGAAGAGCAGACAGCCAGGGCAGGTGCAGGGCACTTCCCTGGCAGTTGACTGAGATTTGTGGCTCAGGGGCTAGAGCCCAAGAATAGTGTTTGTGCTTAATGGTCTGTGGTGGATTTTCTTCACTCCATGAACTTGTCTGATTGCTTTTGCAGCTCATGCAGACACTTGGCTCCCACAGCAACTCCAGTAAAGTCCTAAACAGAGACTGTGATAGAGCCAGAAGAGATTCATCCTGTCCCCCCGGCGAATCCTCCAAGGGGATGGGAAGGACCACATTTGGCTTGGCACACCCTTCCCTGTGCTCCCAAGAGATGCAGGCACAGCAAGGCACCAGACTGAGCTTCCTTCCCTGTGTCCTGCTACCCGCACTGACCACATCCCAAGCTGGGGTAGCTGGAAGAAGGCAGAGCTCTGAGGGGCACGCAGGAAGCCCACGGCCAGCGCTGTCCTTCAGTACCACAACCGACCTCACCGGCAGCAGCCACCTCCTGTCAGGAGCACCACGACCCCCTCCCTCCCCAGCCCCCTGGCCGAGCACAGACGGATGGACACAGTGCTGTGGCAGAAGTGTGTTTATTGATGGCACCCGGGAGCGAGTGGCAGCTCATCTGTACTTCTCAGACAGCACAGCGGCCACGGCCGACAGGAACTTGTCGACGGCAGCATGCACCTCGGGGGTGTATTCCTTGCCCAAGTGCACGGCCAGCACAACCTGCAGGCTCTGCGCCAGAATCTGTAAGGCAAAACGGGGCTCAGTACCTGACCGCTGTCCCCCCAGTCCCCTTGTCCTAGTCCCCATCTCCTGTGCCAAATCCCTTGTCCCCTTGTCCACTCATCCCACTCTCCATTCCTTGTCCCAGGTCTCCCATCCCTTCATCCCAGTCCCCATCCCCTATTTCCTTGTCCCCTGTCCTCTGTCCCTCATCCCCTTGTCCCAGTCCCCATACCCTGCCCCTGTGCCCCATCCCTTGTCCCCTTGTCCCCTTGTCCACTCATCCCACTCTCCATTCGTTGTCCCAGGTCTCCCATCCCCTCATCCCATTCCCCATCCCTTATTTCCTTGTGCCCTGTCCTCTGTCCCTCATCCCCTTGTCCCAGTCCCCATCCCCTGCCCCTGTGCCCCATCCCGTGTCCCTTTGTCCAACCATACCACTCTCTGTTCCTTGTCCTAGGTGTGCCATCCTTTTGTCCCAGTCCCCATCCCCTCTTTCCTTGTCCCTTGTCCCCTGTCCCTCACCCCCTCATCCTCATCCCCATCCCCTATTTCCTTGTCCCTTGTCCCCTGTCCCTCACCCCCTCATCCTCAGCCCCAGCCCCTATTTCCTTGTCCCTTGTCCCCTGTCCCTCACCCCCCTCATCCTCAGCCCCAGCCCCTATTTCCTCATCCCTTGTCCCCTGTCCTCTGTCCCTCATCCCAGTCCCCATCCCCCATCTCTTGTCCCACATCCCTCATCCCCCATCCCTCATCGCTTTGTCCCTTCTCCCCACCTCTCATCCCCTTGCCCCAGACCCCATTCCCCATCCCTCATCCCTCATCCCCTTGTCCCAGTTCCCATCTCCTGTCCCCGTCCCCAGCCTGCCTTGAAGTTGACAGGGTCGACACGCAGGTTGTAGGCGTGCAGGTTGCTGAGCTCGGACAGGGCCTGGCTCAGGTTGTCTATGCTCTTGACGGCAGTGCCCAAGGCAGCTGCCACCTTCTTGCCGTGGCCACGAATCTGGTCAGAGCCTTTGGACAGGTCGAAGTGGGGGAAGTAGGTCTTGGTCTGGGGGTGGGCGCAGAACATCCTGCCGGAGAGGAACAGTCAGTGCTGCTGACCTCCAGCCAGCCCCTCCACACTAGCCCCCCATGGGGCTCCCATCTGCTCACAGCCCCTCCCCCCCCACCCCCCTATCCCCAGCCCCCATCCCTCCTCCCCCCTCCAGAGTCCCCGGGTCTGGCTTGTACCTCTCCAGGGCTTCAGCTCCAAACTCGTCCTGGTGGCTCTGCACCTTGCTCCAGACCTGCTGGACCAGCTTCTTGTCCTCGGCGGTCAGCATGGTGGCGGTTGGCAGAGACAGACGGCTCTTGGTGCAGCAGTGCCCGCAGGGATGCCCTCTTATAGCAGCCAGCACCTCCACCCTGCCCTTATCTTATCGGCACCGAGGGGCGGAGGGGCCACAGGCACGCAGCACTGGGCTCAGGGAGAGGCTGCACTGCTGCCTTGGGGGCCCAGCCCCAGGGAGGCCCCAGGGGGCCCCAGCTTCCCTGCCCTGCCCCCTGCTACAGCCCCACATCGGGTTGGGGGCTGGGAGCAGCACCCAGCTGGGCTGCCCCATGGTCAGTAGCAGTCATGGGAACGTCCTCTGGGTGCCATATCCTTGGTCTCACCAACCAGCGTGTCCTCAAGACTCCTGTCTGGACCCACCATACTCCCTGGCCAGGCTGGGGTCCTCCTTGGTTCCACAAGCATCTGTGTGGGTTCAACGCTTGGCTCTGGCCCTTCTTGTCCTCCAGCCTCCAGCACATCCTAAGTAGCCTCTGGTACTGTGAGCAGGAGCTGTGGACAAGCCATCCCAGGTCATGCTGGGGACTTGCTAGCAGAAACACCATCTTTCCAGCAGCCTGGAGACACCTGGGTGGGGAAGAACCTGCTCTTTGGTTGCATGGTCTTCCCAAAGTCGGTCCTGTGATGCTTGCCAGGACTAGGCTTCTTCCCTCCTGCCCACCCCAGTGTGTGCTCCTGCCTCTCCTGGGCAGTGACTGGCTGGAGAGCAGCCCTGAGGAGAGAGACTTGGGGGTGCTGGTGGACGAGAAGCTCAACAGGAGCTCTCAATGTGCACTTGCAGCCCGGAAAGCAAATCAGATCCTGGGCTGCATCAGGAGAAGTGTGACCAGCAGGTCAAGGGAGGTGATTCTCCCCCTCTACTCAGCTCTGGTGAGACCCCACCTGGAGTACTGCCTCCAGTTCTGGAGCCCCTGTTACAGGAGGGATGTGGACATGCTGGAGCGTGTCCAGAGCAGGGCCACGAGGATGAGCAGAGGGCTGGAGCACCTATCCTATGAGGACAGACTGAAGGAGTTGGGGCTGTTCAGTCTGAAGAAGAGAAGGCTCCCAGGTGACCTCATTGTGGCCTTCCAGTATCTGGAGGGGGCTACAGGAAGGCTGGGGAGGGACTGCTCAGGGTATCAGGTAGTGATAGGACTAGGGGGAACAGAATGAAGCTGGAAATGGGGAGATTCAGGCTAGATGTGAGGAAGAAGTTCTTGCCCATGAGAGTGGTGAAGCCCTGGAATGGGTTGTCCAGGGAGGTGGTTGAGGCCCTGTCCCTGGAGGTGTTTAAGCCCAGGCTGGAGGAGGCTCTGGCCAGCCTGATCTAGTGTGGGGTGTCCCTGCCCATGGCAGGGGGGTTGGAACTAGATGATCCTTGTGGTCCCTTCCAACCCTGACTGATACTATGATTCTATGATTCTCTCCCCACAAACACTGGCATGTCCCACAGGGCAGGTGGTGGTTGGTGACTGTCACCTCCTTCACTCAGCCTGTCTGTGAACTCAGGGGGACAAATGTGGGGCACACCAGATGCTGACCTACCATCTAAGCTGTGCATTTACACATTCAGGTTACCTGAGACCCTACAGACAAATGTAGAATGTAGAATGTTTCCAAACCTGCTGTGGTGCACTGGGTCACATATGTGGGGTAGTTTGGTGGCTTCAGAGCTTCTGCAGCATTTCTTCCCCCCTCCCCCCCCCCTTTGCCTAAACACAGCCCTGAAATTTTGTGAGGTGAGACCACTGCTTGCAGTGCCAGCTGAAGCTGTCAATCAGGGTGAGCTTAAGGCTTTGCACCCACTTTTTCATGTCAGAACTCCTCTGGGACAGATCTGGGCAGTGGATGTAGCCTGATAAATTATTTACTTCACATCAGCTCCAGTGGTGCTGTGCTTTAGATCTGTGCCCAAAGCAGCCCTGATGACACTCTGGCTTTTGCACGGCATCAAGGCTCTCTCTGCTTCTCCCTCTGTCTCCCCAGGAAGTAGATTTTATGGTGCAGAGGGCATGCAACATGACACAGAGTCTAGTTAGAGGCCTGTATCTAGTGGAGTCTGTCAGGGGTGGGCACTGGGACCAGTACTGCTCAATATATTCATCAAGGACCTGGCTGAGGGCACAGAGGGAGGAGTGGCAGACACCCCCTCAGGCTCTGCTGCCACTCAGCAGGACCTAGACAGGCAGGAGAGCTGGGAGGGGAGGAACTGAATGAAATCCAACAAGGGCAAGTGTAGAGTCTTGTATCTGGGAAAGAATAACCCCATGGAGCAGTGCAGGCTGGGGACTGAGCTGTGGAGAGCAGCGCAGAGGAGAGGGACCTGAGGGTCCTGGTGCATAGAAGGATGGCTATGAGCCAGCAATGTGTCCTTGTGGCCAAGAAAGCCAATGGGCAACGAGGCTGGTGAGAGGCCTTGAGCACAAGCCCTATGGGGAGAGGCTGAGGGAGCTGGGGTTGCTTAGCCTGGAGAAGAGGAGGCTCAGGGAGACCTTATTGCTGTCTACAACTACCTGAAGGGAGGTTGTAGCCAGGAGGAGTTGGTCTCTTCTCTCAAGCAACCAGCACCAGAACAAGGGGACACAGTCTCAAGCTGCACCAGGGGAAGTTTAGGCTGGAGGTGAGGAGAAAGTTCTTCACTGAGAGAGTTGTTAGCCATTGGAATGTGCTGCCCAGGGAGGTGGTGGAGTCACCATCCCTGGAGGCGTTCAAGAGGGGATTGGATGTGGCACTTGGTGCCATGGTTTAGTCGTGAGGTCTGTGGTGACAGGTTGGACTTTGTCTTTGAGGTCTCTTCCAACCTTGGTGATTCTGTGATTCTGGATCCTAGGGTCAATTAGAAGGTCTGTGGTTAATAGGTTGAAAGAGGTTCTCCTCCTCTACTCTGCCCTGGTGAGGCCACATCTGGAATATTTGGTCTAGTTCTGGGCCCCTCAGCTCATGAAGGACCTCAGGGAACTGCTCAAAAGTGTCCAATGCAGAGCCACAAAGCTTCTGCAGGCAGTGGAACATCTCCCTGTGAGGCCAGGCTGAGGGAACTGGGGCTTGGAGCTTGGGGAGAAGCCTGAGGGGTGCCCTCACTACTGGGGGTGAATATGTGCAGGGCTGGAGCTAGGCTCCTCTCAGGGATGTCCAATGACAGGACAAAGGGCACTGGGGGCAAGCTCTTATTCTTCCTCTCCTTCTCATGCCTTTGAGGGGTTCAAGTGAGTGACTGTGCAGTGCTCAGCTGTCCAGTGTGGCTAACCCACCACGGGTACGTGTGGAGGATCCCTGCACACCCCCAGGGTCATCATCAGTTCTGTGCTCTTCCGTGCCACTGCTTTCCAGAGAAAACCTGGGAATTTAGGGGCCCTCAGGTGCTATCAACACCAAGCTCCTGTTGCCACCACTATTCCCAAATTTCAAATGTATGTCAAGTTCTCCATCTAAACCAAAGAGATGTCAAGCTGAGGGGATGGTCCCCTTACCAAGCCTGCCTAGCAGGTGTGATAAGGTATCTGATGTCCTTCATGAACACCTTGGGGAGTCTCCTTCTCTGGTGACATTCCAAACCCACCTGGATGTGTTCCTGTGTGCCCTGCCCTAGGTGGTCCTGCTCTGGCAGCAGGGTTGGACTGGATGATCTTTTGAGGTCCTGCCCAAGGTGTTCATGAAGAACACCAGAGACCTTGTCCACCATAGAGAGGAGCTTGAGAAGGCAATCCCCAGCATCACTGTGGGCACATCACAGCACAGGGCAGTGCAGGCTTTGCTCACAGACAGGCTGTGAAGGGTTTGGCATAGGCCACATGAAAAACCTGGGTCCTGACATGGTAAAAGACATTTTCCTGGTCAGTCTGGAAATAGTCTTTGGAAGATATACCTTTGGTGAGCAGCAGCAGGGACAGAGATTTAGCCTCTTCTGCTCAGTGCAGTGTTGTTCCCACTGAATTTACACAGCTTAGCACTTTTCTGAGTTTAAGAGGTATGGATTCAGTGGGTGGACTGGTCAGTGGATAAGGAATTGGCTGCATGGTCACATCCAGAGGGTAGTGGTCAATGGCTTGATGTCCAGATGGAGACAGGTGACAAGTGGTGCTCCTCAGGGGTCAATACTGGGACCAGTGCTGTTTAGTATATTCATCAATGAAGATGAAGGAGGCCTTCAAGAATGGTGGGGAGGGACGGTTTACAAGCACTAGGACAAGGGCAATGGTTTTAAACTAGATTAGGGTAGATTTAGATTGGCCATTAGGAAGAAGTTCTTTGCTATGAAGGTGGTGGAACACTGGGAGAGGTTGCTCAGAGGACCCATACCTGGAGACATTCAGGGTCAGGCTTGATGGGGGCTCTGAACAACCTGACCTAGTTGGGGCTGGGCTAGGTGACCTCTGCAGGTCCCTTTCAACCCAGTGCATCCTGTGATTCTGTGGCTCCATGAAGCAGCACAGGAATTCCTTAGCAGAGAAGTCAGCCCTTGAATTTACACAGCTTAGTGTTTCCCCCTCCATATTGTGTAGACATTTCAGAACACTCCTTCCTGAGCACGGAGGTGGAAGAATGCACAGAGACCACAGCTCACGTTTGAATCATTTATTGGGTTTTGCAGGCGACCAGGCTCCTGCACAGGGGATTTGAGAGGACTGCAGAGCAAGGGGTGAGTACCCCAGAGCTTGACAGCTGGGGTGCACCACGGGTGTGCATCCCTCAGCCTCTATGGAGGCCATTTATCTGTACTTCTCAGTCAGGACAGAGGAAACATTGGACAGGAACTTGTCCCACGCAGCATGAACCTCTGGGGTGAAGTCATTGGGGTAGCGGCTGGCCACGGTGCACAGGATGCACTGGGAGAGCAGCTGTGAGGGAGAACAAGAGAAAATCCATCACAATCAGGAGCAGATGTCAGGCTAGGGCTCCACAGCAGACCTGCCTGCTCTGGGATGACAAGTGTCTGTCCCAGTGAGGTAGCTGATGGTATGTGTGAAGAAGCAGAGTTGCCTCTGGTAGGGGGCAAAAGGCACTGCTTGATCCTGCTCCCTCTTCCAAGCCTCCCTTCCTTCCTCACCACAGGGAAATGAAACAAAGTGGAAATGTTCAGAATTTTGCAAGTCTCTGTTCAAGACACCTGAGGTGTGAAGGAGACTCATAGATTCCAACAAAGGCAGAGGAGACTTGAGTCTAGCACAGGACACAGGCCCCCCTCCCCTGAGTAGCTCTTGGTTTCAGCTAGACCAGATCCTCGAGGGGAAGATCCAACCTCAAGTTAGAAATCAGGCAGGGAACAAGCAGTGGGATGAATTGAGAAGGCTGTGCAGGCAGGGATCGAGCTGCCACTAGCCAGCATGGTCTGTGATGGCAGTTTCCACCCCTGCAAACCTGTGTGCTGGCTCACCTTGAAGTTCACTGGGTCCACCCTGAGGATGTAGGCGTGCAGCTCGCTGAGTTTGGCCAAGGCACCTCGGATGTCATCCACTTGCTTCACAGCTTCCCCGATGGCATTCAGCACCTTGGAGCCATGGCTCCGGAGGTGAGCTGAGCCTGGGCTGAGGTCGAAGTGAGGGAAGTAGGTCTTCGTCGAGGGGTAGCTGAAGAAAAGTCTGGAGGAGAGGATGGGGATGAGATTCAGCAGTGCAGATGGCACACAGGTGGTGGTAAAACCTCAGAGCAAGGGCAAGGTAAAGCTGCAGGACTGCGCTCCTTCAGTGGCTCTGACAGAGCCGTGGGAGCTTGCATCAGGAAGGCCTTTCTCCCCTCCGACCTCTGCTGCACTATTAGCCAGTGGGCTAATCTGTGCATACTACAGCAGAATAAAATGCTAAAGTCATTTGAAACTCACTGTACTTTTGGGTTGGGGGAGGGGGGGGGAGGTTAAAAAAGAAATCAGGCCTCAAATTGGCTCTGAATTTCCTTTATTACATTGCAAGGCAGTCTGCAGGAGCTCCCAGCTAATACAAGCTAAATGAACCAGAATGAATAGGAGTGGCACCGAGAGTGTGCCACAGTACTTGGTGCTGAGCTGTAAATAACATCCAAATAACTTTGAGCCACATCATAATTTCAGAGCCAACTCCAAACCTCCTCCATTTGTGCGAGCTTTTGGAGGGGAGATCCAGCTGTCTTGTTTCCTACCACTTTGTGACCGATCAGCTGGAACAGTGGAATGTGACTGCCCAGTGAATTTAGTGGCCAGCCACTTTCTTAATGCCTAGAAACTGCCAGAGAAATTGCATCACTTGTGCCATAAACCACTTTCAGTTCATTTCCTAACAGTGGCAGCAGCCCTGATTCCAGGGCACTGAGTATAAATGACTTTGAATTCCTCACCAGGGCTCCTGGCTATGAATTCCCCTGAATTGCTCTAATAGGAAATAAGCCATTAGAATTGCTTTACAAAATGATGCTTTGCTGTTAAGATTTTGAAGCCATCTATTAACATTTAGCAGCACAGAGATCATCCCAGAAAATTACCTAGCATGCAGCACAGAGGCCATCCATCAGCTCCCACCAGCCCCAGTATGCTCTTGCTTGTGCAAGTCTTGCACAAGATACATCCTAACAGCAAAGGCAGAGAAGAAGCTTTCCTAAGAGGGTCTTACCTCTCCAGTGATTCTGCCCCAATGGCTTCAATTTGGGTAGCCACCTTTGCCCAGATGGTGACCACGGCAGCCTTCTCAGCTTGAGTCAGAGTCATTGTGCAGGAGGATGCAGGCTGGGACTCCTTGCGATGAAAGCTCAGAGCAGGTTTGGACTGCTTGCTGTGGAAGCCCTGGTTATAAAGAGGAAGGGGAGAGTGGACCTTGCTGCCTGTCCACGTTCATTGGTCACCACAGAGGCCCACCCTTGGAGGTGGGAGACTCTTATCTCTCCCGAAACAATGCCTACTTCAGCAAGGGTCAGGGCCTCGCTTGCTGGCCTTATCAGCTTCTTGCTTCTGAACATCATGGTTGTGTGGCCCAAAGACATTGTCTGGACACGGTTTGATACACGAGCAGGGAGACCCTGCTGGAAAGTTCCAACAGCAGAGCATTAGGACACAGCTTGAAGCTGAGGAGTGGGTGGATTTCAAGCATACTGGGGAGCTAGGAGTGAAACATGTCTTCATTTTCTGCCTTGCTTCGCAGGTGTGAACACGAGACTGGAGCTGGCTGTGCCATCTTGTGCACTCCCAGGATCTGTGGCTACCACATGGCCCAGTATCTCCTACAAAATGATTCCTAAGCAGTGCTGGGGTCGGGCTGGGAGCTGTGGAGTGTGATCAGAGTGGGGATCACTCTGCTGTCGTGGCAGTCAGAGGAAATGTTGCCACTTGCTTCAGCACTGCCAGGACATCACATTGCCAGCCTCTTGCAAAGAATTAGGGACACAGCTCCCCAGTCGAGATGGCTTCTAACAGCACCAGTAGGAATGATCCCAGAGATACAGGGAGAGGGACCTTGTGGGGTTAAACAGGGTCCACATGGGCAAGAAAGCCCAACCAGACTCTTTTTTTTTCATCATTAAATGCCTCTTACTGCACATCTTTGATTTCTGTGGGAGCTTACTGCATTAGCAGCACTGTACATTTGCCCTCAGCAGCACAGCCAGTGTTGGTGTGCCATGTGCTGGGCATGCACAGGAAAGCTTGGTCCCACAACAGGTGGAAAGCCTGGTTCCACAATAGATGGCAAGCCTGGGCCCACAATAGATGGCTTACAGCTTCAGGCCATGGACACACTTGATGGGTGAAGAACCAAAGAGGCAAAGGGAAGCCCAGCACAAGTCTGTAATCACAAATGAGGGGGCAAAATGCCAAAGAAATACCCTGCAGGAGATGGTGGTTGCTGAACCTCAGGGAATGAATAGCCTGCCAGCACAGGAAGCAGAGGTAGAAATCTCTCTGCCACCCTGATAAACCGCAGGACCTGAGTGCACCAGGGAGTGCTGGCAGCTTGCACTGGAAGTTGGCTGCTGCAGGCAGAGTGTTGGCTGCTGCAGGCAGAGTGTTCCCTGCTCAAATGGCCTCGCACATTTGTGTGGAGAAGGTTGATAGGTACAGGCCAGGCTCCTCGTCAGGATGTGTCTCTGCTTCACAGCAGTGCTACCAGCTGCCACAGAAGGTTCTCCCTAGACATGGTTGCCCTGCTTAGAGAGAATCCTTTCTAGGGATCTAGTGACACTTGGGCCACACATGCATTGGAATATGTCCAGGTTATCTGTACCAAAGCAGCAACACTGGTGCAATCACATCACCCAACCCCCACTACACATCACATAGGAGAGTGGACCAAATTTGGAGCCCGTCCGGGGAGCCATGGTGCTGTTGGGTTGTGCTGCTGGGCATGGGAACCTGACTGTTGGCAGCTGTTGGGTTTGAGGTGGGAGCTGGGCTCCAATGTGCTGCTTCTTCAGTGCCTGCACGTGGGGACAGGTCTCTCATCTCTGGGTAGACTGCAGCCCAGAGGAGTTGGTACATTCATTACAAATAGGCTCTGCTCTCCTGGGGCTGTGGCTCTGCCACCAAATCCCTGGAGTCAGGTGAACCAGTGGTGCTAAAGGGGCAGGGATGGGGGCAGACAGCAGCTGCTATATTCTCTGGACTGTCCCCAGCATCCTGGTGGCTGCAGTGACACCTGCAGAAGGGCTCTGACCCAGCCCTTGTGCTCTGAATTTAAGCCTCCCTGCATGTCATCTGTAACAGGAAGCAGGAGAACCCTTGGGCTTTCCCAACGGGCAGGAAAAAAAACACTTGATGCTTCTTGGTCTGCAAGCCTAGCTGGGTTTGGTGCCCTTGTATTACCATCCCCTCTGAGGAGGCCAACACCTCATTTGGGATTTCATGAGGACTGTGTTCAGTAGCACAGCTCCTGCCTCAGCACTTCTGTCCACTTGGCATCTCACTTTAAGAGGGGATACAACAGGGAACTCACCTGAGACCCAGTGAGGAGAGTCACTCTGCCATAAGGAAGTGCTCTTTGTATGTCCTCCTTTTGACAGACGCCACACATGGCCACTGGAAACCTGGAGCTAGCTCTCTCTGGCTACACAGATGCAGTGCAGAGCATTACAAGTGCCTCTGACGGTGTGGGCAGCAGCCCTTCAGCCAGGGCAGAGGACAGAGCAAACAGATGGAGGTGCCAAGGAGGCTGTAGGCATCGTCCTTGCTACATGCATTTCAAAACTTTGCACTTTTCAGACAGCAAATTTCTGTTGCACATAAAGATGCTGCTGTTAAAGATACATTCATTATTAGGGGACTCCTTCCTCTTTGGCTGCCAGCTGTTTGACCTGACCTCTGATCTCCCATGGCTGTGGGATCAAGGGCTGTGCAGGCATGCAGAGCAGTGATGCCCATGCAGGAGGGCTCATTGGCACTGAAATCTTTATGCAGATTGAATTTATTTGCTGAGTTCCTCTTGCACTAGCACTGAACATGAACCAGCAGTGTGGCAAAGAAGGCTAATGGCAGCCTGGCCTGCATCAGGAATAGTATGGCCAGCATGAGCAGGGAAGTCATTCTGCCCTGTGCTCAGTACTGCTCAGGCCACACCTTCAGTCCTGTGTCCAGTTCTGGGCTCCTCAATTCAAGAAGGACATTGAGACTCTTGAAGGTGTCCAGAGAAGGGCAACGAGGCTGGGGAGGGGTCTGGAGCACAGCCCTGTGAGGAGAGGCTGAGGGAGCTGGGGTTGCTTAGCCTGCAGAAGAGGAGGCTCAGGGAGACCTTCTTGCTCTCTCCAACTCCCTGAAGGGAGGTTGGAGCCAGGTGGGGCTTGGTTTCTTCTGGTGCAACAAGCACCAGAACAAGAAGACACAGTGCCAGGGGAAGTTAAGGCTGAAGGTGAGGAGAAAGTTCTTCCCCAAAAGAATAATTGGCTACTGGAATGTGCTGCCCAGGGAGGTAGTGGAGTCACCATCCCTGGAGGTGTTCAACAAAGGCTTGGATGTGGCTTGTTCAACAAAGGCTTGGATGTGGCTTGTTCAACAAAGGCTTGGATGTGGCACTTGGAGCCATGGTTTAGTTGTCAGGAGGTGTTAGGTATTGCTAGTAGGTTGGACTTGATGATCCCTGAGGTCTTTCCCAACTTGCTTGATTCTAGGATTCTATGAAAAGCCAGAGCAGCCAGGAGGTGACAGTGGTTTGCTAGCAGGAGGCTGCTTGCCCAGGATCAAGGCTGCACTGGGAATGGTGATGGGAACAGCTCAGGAATGTGCCTGGTAGGAAAGGCATAATTCTCAGCGACGTCCCCCAGAGTGACACGAAGAGTGACTCTCTCTGTCCTTGCATGAGGCTCTCAGCCAAGTTCCTCCAGCCCAGTGCTCCAGGTGCCCACAAGGTAGTGAGATGTGGATGCCCTGGTCTCAGCGATGCAAGGAGGTGGACAACATGATTGCTGGAGTTCCTCTGTCCCAGGACCGATACTGAAGCTGTGGGAAGTCCCCCAGACCTGCCTTCCTCTCTTGCTGCTGCTTCTCATAATTATCACATAGCAGAATGCCCACCCTTAGGCTGGAGGCGAGGAGAAAGTTCTTCACAGAGAGAGTTGTTAGCCACTGGAATGTGCTGCCCAGGGAGGTGGTGGAGGTGGTCAAGAGGGGATTGGACATGGCACTTGGTGCCATGGTCTAGTCATGAGGTCTTGGGTGACAGGTTGGACTTGATGGTCTCTGAGGTTTATTCCAACCGTATTGATTCTATGACAAATCTTTGTCATCAAGCTGTAAAATGTCACCAGAGGTGACCAGAGGGCTTTGTCAACCCTGTTCCAACAGCAGGCTGACAGAGTTTCTGATTTTCAATGGCAGAAGCAAACCCCAGGCCCTGACATACAAGTAGGAGTCTAATTTCCATCAGCCCTGGCTATAAATCCAGTGGGCAGCTGAATGTCCCCACCACGAGACCAGGGATGACTTTCCCCACAGGCCTGTACCCTCCACAGGGATTGCATCCCCCTCAAGGGGAGAAGTTGGCACACATGTGTGCTGTAGCTCTGCCAAGTTTGGGGCACAATGAAGTTTGGGGGGATCTGAAAAGTGGAACCTAAATCCTGGCTTTGTTCTCTCATTCCCTTACCAGTGCTCCAAGAAGACGCACCACTGTGCATTAAGTACACTGCGGCCTCCGAGAGCTGGAGAGCAGAAATAGATCTGTAGTTTGGTAATTAAGAAAGTAAAACTATGCCCCAAGGCAGACACACTAGGAACTTTTAACACAGCTGCCCAGCTCTGGCTGACGAGGAATGCTCTGCCGTGATAATGTGACTGCTCTTTAATCGCTCTTGGACAAGTCTCTCCCCCCACCCCGGTGACACCTTCTCTTGCCGCAATTGTTATCACCAGGCTGGTGGAGAATGGCCCCGCAGATTACTCCCTTGTGCTCCTCTCCCCCTCAGCCACCCCTCTGGGCAGTGTACCCTGGGGTTGGGGGAGGGGGATTGTTCCTCTGCCCCCTCAGCCACCACTTCTCTTCAGTGCACCCTGGGTGGGGAGGGGATTGTTCCTCTGCCCCCTCAGCCACCACTTCTCTTCAGTGCACCCTGGGTGGGGAGGGGGATTGCTCCTCTGCCCCCTCAGCCACCACCTTTGTGCAGTGTACCCTGGGGCTGGGGGAAGGGGATTGCTCCTCTCCCCCTCAGCCACCACTTCTGGGCAGTGTACCCTGGGTGGGGAGGGGGATTGTTCCTCTGCCCCCTCAGCCACCACTTCTCTTCAGTGCACCCTGGGTGGGGAGGGGATTGTTCCTCTGCCCCCTCAGCCACCACTTCTCTTCAGTGCACCCTGGGTGGGGAGGGGATTGCTCCTCTGCCCCCTCAGCCACCACCTTTGTGCAGTGTACCCTGGGGCTGGGGGAGGGGGATTGCTCCTCTCCCCCTCAGCCACCACTTCTGGGCAGTGTACCCTGGGCCCTCAGCCACCACTTCTGTTCAGTGCACCCTGGGTGGGGAGGGGGCTGCTCCTCTCCCCCTCAGCCACCCCTCTGGGCAGTGTACCCTGGGGTTGGGGGAGGGGGATTGCTCCTCTCCCCCTCAGCCAGCACTTCTGGGCAGTGTACCCTGGGGGGGTAGGGGGATTGCTCCTCTCCCCCTCAGCCAGCACTTCTGGGCAGTGTACCGTGGGGGGGTAGGGGGATTGCTCCTCTCCCCCCTCAGCCAGCACTTCTGGGCAATGTACCCTGGCGGGTAGGGGGATTGCTCCCCTCCCCCTCAGCCACCCTTCTGCCCGATGTCCCCCCAGGGGGGATGGCAGAGCGATATCCAGAGCTGGGCTGTTTGAGAGCATTCACACACCTAAGCAAGACAATCCAATAGAGGCAGTTTGGATGCAACCTCCCAGGATGTGCTGCAGTTTAACTGCTGATCATTTCTCATTTATTAAACACAAAGAAGGATGAAGGCACCAAAAGGAAGTAACTTCCCCTGCCTGATCTAGAGGCAGGAGTAAATTCAGAGGACCCACAAAGTAAGTTGTGCCAGTACCTGGCAGGTGTTGACCTGTTAGAGGGTAGGAGAGCTCTGCAGAGGGACCTTGCCAGGCTGGACAGATGGGCAGAGGCCAAGGGCAGAAGATTGAACACATCCAAGTGCCAGGTGCTGCACATTGGCCACAGCAACCCCAGGCAGTGCTACAGGCTGGGGGCAGAGTGGCTGAGAGCAGCCAGGCAGAGAGGGACCTGGGGGTACTGGTTGATGGTAGGCTGAACATGAGCCTGCAGTGTGCCCAGGTGGCCAAGAAGGCCAATGGCATCCTGGCCTGCATCAGGAAGAGTGTGGCCAGCAGGAGCAGGGAAGTCATTGTGCCCTGTGCTCAGCACTGCTGAGGCCACACCTTGAGTCCGTGTCCAGTTCTGGGCTCTTCAATTCAAGAAGGACATTGAGAGACTTGAAGGTGTCCAGAGAAGGGCAACAAAGCTGGGGAGGGGTCTGGAGCACAGCCCTGTGAGGAGAGGCTGAGGGAGCTGGGGTTGCTTAGCCTGCAGAAGAGGAGGCTCAGGGGAGACCTTCTTGTTCTCTGCAACTCCCTGCAGGGTGGTTGTAGCCAGGTGGGGGTTGGGCTCTTCTCCCAAGCCCCCAGCACCAGAACAAGAGGACACAGTCTCAAGCTGTGCCAGGGGAGGTTTAGGCTGGAGGTGAGGAGAAAGTTCTTCCCAGAGAGAGTTGTTATCCATTGGAATGTGCTGCCCAGGGAGGTGGTGGAATCACCATCCCTGGAGGTGTTTAGGAAGAGCCTGGGTGAGGCACTTGGTGCCATGGTTGACTTGATCAGATGGTGTTGGGTGATAGGTTGGACTGGATGATCTCGAAGATCTCTTCCAACCTGGTCTGGTCTGGTCTATTCTATTCTATTCTATTCTATTCTATTCTATTCTATTCTATTCTATTCTATTCTATTCTATTCTATTCTATTCTATTCTATTCTATTCTATTCTATTCTATTCCATTCCATTCCATTCCATTCCATTCCATTCCGGAAAGCACCATGAGATCAAGCAAGGAACGTGAGGCACAAGAACAAGGAAGCCCTTGTGTGGGCACGGGGAGCCAAGGGCTGACTGCCACAGCCTGCCTCCCATGGGCACCCCATGAAGGCTGACCCAGGAGGTAGCAACAAGCCCTTGCTGCTGTTTTTCACCAGCTTGTAGTGAAGTTCAGCAGATGTTAATGACCAAACTGGCTGAACAGTGACAAATGACCCAAAGAAATGGCAATGGGCAGCAAGTCCTTATGCAGCCCCTGTGTGAGGGCTCCAGGGCTGGCAGGACTGAACTGGACCAGGCTGCCCAGAGGGGTGGTGGAGTCTCCAGCTCTGGAGTCATTCCAAACCTGCCTGGATGCCATCCTGTGCAACCTGCTGTAGGTGACCCTGCTTTAGCAGGGGAGGGGGTTGGACTGGATAATCTTCAGAGGGCCCTTCCAACCTCCCCCCGTCTGTGATTCTGTGTGCACTAGGGGCACCAGGCTGAGCTGGGGGTGCTGGATGTAGGTGCATGAAGCACTGGAATAAACTGGAAAGAAGGAATGTGCGGAATAGGGACTGGTGTCCATGGTAGACACTGGTCTGAGCTGGGGACATTGTGCTGCGACTTGTGTGTGTGAGAGGTGCTGGTCTGAACTGGGCTGCAATGGGGGACAGGGCTGCAGATGTATGGAGTGCTGAAGTGGGGGCACTTGGGCTGCACTGGGGGTCAGGGCTGCAGATGTATGGAGTGCTGAAGTGGGGGCACTTGGGCTGCACTGGGGGACAGTGCTGCAGGTGTATGGAGTGCTGAAGTGGGGGCACTGGGTGCACTAGGGGACAGGGCTGCAGGTGTATGGAGTGCTGAAGTGGGGGCACTGGGCTGCACTGGGGGTCAGGGCTGCAGATGTATGGAGTGCTGAAGTGGGGGCACTTGGGCTGCACTGGGGGTCAGGGCTGCAGGTGTATGGAGTGCTGAAGTGGGGGCACTGGGCTGCACTGGGGGACAGGGCTGCAGGTGTATGGAGTGCTGAAGTGGGGGCACTGGGCTGCACGGGGGGACAGGGCTGCAGGTGTATGGAGTGCTGAAGTGGGGGCACTGGGCTGCACTGGGGGACAGGGCTGCAGGTGTATGGAGTGCTGAAGTGGGGGCACTGGGTGCACTAGGGGACAGGGCTGCAGGTGTATGGAGTGCTGAAGTGGGGGCACTGGGCTGCACGGGGGGACAGGGCTGCAGGTGTATGCAGTGCTGAAGTGGGGGCACTGGGCTGCACTGGGGGACAGGGCTGCAGGTGTATGGAGTGCTGAAGTGGGGGCACTGGGCTGCACTGGGGGACAGGGCTGCAGGTGTATGGAGTGCTGAAGTGGGGGCACTGGGGGTCAGGGCTGCAGATGTATGGAGTGCTGAAGTGGGGGCACTGGGCTGCACTGGGGGTCAGGGCTGCAGGTGTATGGAGTGCTGAAGTGGGGGCACTGGGGGTCAGGGCTGCAGGTGTATGGAGTGCTGAAGTGGGGGCACTGGGGGTCAGGGCTGCAGGTGTATGGAGTGCTGAAGTGGGGGGCACTGGGCTGCACTGGGGGACAGGGCTGCAGGTGTATGGAGTGCTGAAGTGGGGGCACTGGGCTGCACGGGGGGACAGGGCTGCAGGTGTATGGAGTGCTGAAGTGGGGGCACTGGGCTGCACGGGGGGACAGGGCTGCAGGTGTATGCAGTGCTGAAGTGGGGGCACTGGGGGTCAGGGCTGCAGATGTATGGAGTGCTGAAGTGGGGGCACTGGGCTGCACGGGGGGACAGGGCTGCAGGTGTATGCAGTGCTGAAGTGGGGGCACTGGGGGTCAGGGCTGCAGATGTATGGAGTGCTGAAGTGGGGGCACTGGGCTGCACTGGGGGACAGGGCTGCAGGTGTATGGAGTGCTGAAGTGGGGGCACTGGGGGTCAGGGCTGCAGGTGTATGGAGTGCTGAAGTGGGGGCACTGGGCTGCACTGGGGGTCAGGGCTGCAGGTGTATGGAGTGCTGAAGTGGGGGCACTGGGCTGCACGGGGGGACAGGGCTGCAGGTGTATGGAGTGCTGAAGTGGGGGCACTGGGCTGCACGGGGGGACAGGGCTGCAGGTGTATGGAGTGCTGAAGTGGGGGCACTGGGCTGCACTGGGGGACAGGGCTGCAGGTGTATGGAGTGCTGAAGTGGGGGCACTGGGCTGCACGGGGGGACAGGGCTGCAGGTGTATGGAGTGCTGAAGTGGGGGCACTGGGCTGCACGGGGGGACAGGGCTGCAGGTGTATGGAGTGCTGAAGTGGGGGCACTGGGCTGCACTGGGGGACAGGGCTGCAGGTGTATGGAGTGCTGAAGTGGGGGCACTGGGCTGCACGGGGGGACAGGGCTGCAGGTGTATGGAGTGCTGAAGTGGGGGCACTGGGCTGCACTGGGGGTCAGGGCTGCAGGTGTATGGAGTGCTGAAGTGGGGGCACTGGGCTGCACGGGGGGGACAGGGCTGCAGGTGTATGGAGTGCTGAAGTGGGGGCACTGGGCTGCACGGGGGGACAGGGCTGCAGGTGTATGGAGTGCTGAAGTGGGGGCACTGGGCTGCACTGGGGGTCAGGGCTGCAGGTGTATGGAGTGCTGAAGTGGGGGCACTGGGCTGCACTGGGGGTCAGGGCTGCAGGTGTATGGAGTGCTGAAGTGGGGGCACTGGGCTGCACTGGGGGTCAGGGCTGCAGGTGTATGGAGTGCTGAAGTGGGGGCACTGGGCTGCACGGGGGGACAGGGCTGCAGGTGTATGGAGTGCTGAAGTGGGGGCACTGGGCTGCACTGGGGGACAGGGCTGCAGGTGTATGGAGTGCTGAAGTGGGGGCACTGGGCTGCACTGGGGGACAGGGCTGCAGGTGTATGGAGTGCTGAAGTGGGGGCACTGGGCTGCACTGGGGGTCAGGGCTGCAGGTGTATGGAGTGCTGAAGTGGGGGCACTGGGCTGCACTGGGGGTCAGGGCTGCAGGTGTATGGAGTGCTGAAGTGGGGGCACTGGGCTGCACGGGGGGACAGGGCTGCAGGTGTATGGAGTGCTGAAGTGGGGGCACTGGGCTGCACGGGGAACCGCGGCTGCAGGAGCTATGAGTTGCTGGTCTGACCTGGGGGCACTGGGCAGCACCGGGTGCCGGGGCCGGGGGTTTCTGGTCTGAACCGGGCTGTGAGGGGCTGCGGCCGGACGCGCCGCGGCCGCTGTCGGGAGGCCCCGAGCCGGTCGCCAGCCCCGGCGCCAGCTCCGCATCCGCCGCTCCGGGAGCCGCGGGCCGGTGCCGGGCTGCGGGCGGAAGCGGAAGCCGGGCGCGGCGGCGGCCTTCCTGCGGGCCGGGCCGGGCCGTGCCGGGCCGTGCCGGGCCGAGCCGAGCGGCGCCGGCATGGGCGAGAGCACCAGCCCCATCAGCGTTATCCTGGTGAGCTCGGGCAGCCGCGGCAACAAGCTGCTCTTCCGCTTCCCCTTCCAGCGCGGCGCCGAGCACCCCGCCGCACAGGCCAGTAAGTGCGCGACGCCGCGGGGCCCCGCACGGCACGGCACGGGGCTGCCCGAGCCTCCGCCCGAGCCTCCGCCCGGGCCTGGCTCCTCCCCGCAACCCCTGTGAGGCCCTGCTACCCCGCACCGCCCACACACCCACCCGTGCCACGGCCCTTGCCTGGGTGCCGGGCACCCCTCACCCTGGCACCCCTCAGCCCCCCATGCAGCACACCCTGAGGGCCTGGTGCCCCCCACCAGACCGTACAGCCCTCCGGGGTCCTGGCATCCCTTACACCTCTCATGCCGTGGAGGCTTGGCACCCCTTACACATCTCGTACCCGGCATGGGCGCCTGGCACCACCCCCTCCCCCCATCTCATACCCACCATGGGCATCTGGCACACACCCCACACCCCCCATCTCATACCCACCATGGGGGCCTGGCACCACCCCCTCCCCCCATCTCATACCCACCATGGGCAGCTGGCACACACCCCCACCCCCCATCTCATACCCACTATGGGGGCCTGGCACCACCCCCCACCTCCCATCTCATACCCACTATGGGCAGCTGGCACCACTCCCCACGTCATACCCACCATGGGGGCCTAGCACCACCCCCACCTTCCATCTCATACCCACCATGGGCAGCTGGCACCACCCCCACATCTCATACCCACCATGGGCACCTGGCACCACCCCCTACCTCTCATACAGACCATGGGTGCCTAGCACCACCCCGCACATCTCATACCCACCATAGGGGCCTGGCACCATCCCCTACCTCCCATCTCATACCCACCATGAGGGTCTGACACCCCCCCATGTTTCATACACACCATGGGGGCTTGGCACCTCCCCAATCATCTGCCATGAGGATCTGGCACCCCTCCTACCCTCCTTGTTCATCAAACCAAGTCAGTGCCAGGTGTTACTGACTGGGTGCTTGCTGCCATGCCTGGGCCAGCTGGAGTGGTGCAGGGTTTAAAAGCTGTAGGGGAAGGAGGAGGCAGGGTGAGAGGTGAAGGCACTGATCTGGGAGACATGCCAAGTGAGCTTTAAGCAGTAAAGGGTGGAAGAGATTTTGATCACTTGTGTTGAATAATGGGGGGCAGAAGTTTCACTTCTTCTGGAAAATGGGAGCACAGGAACTTCCAAGTGCTGTCACTCTGCTGCGGAGCCAGTGTTGGTTGTACCTCTCCCTCCAAGATTCCTGATCCAGGATGGGATCTGAGGCCAGGCTCTGTTTGGCCTGCAGCCTGGGGGCTGTGGGGGCCGAGGGCAGGATGGATGTGGTTGGGGTCAGCGTCCCACCTGGCCTCACCAGTGGACCAGTGCTTGGCGGTGAGGCCTAAAGGTGCTGAGAGTGTTTGACTTGTGTCTCAGGAGGTTTGACACCTCTCTTTGCTTTGGGAGTTGCTTTTGACCAGGAGGGAGCCAGCTTTGAGCACCTTTTTGTTTTTATGGGTAAAATCTGAGAAGACAGTTGGGGTTTTCTTATTGCCTCTCTCCCTGCCTTCCCCTCCTGCTTTTTGTGGGTGAAGGGTTCCAGTAAGCGTGCCTGCAGGACACTGGAGCGTTGTCATTGTCACAAACCTGAGCAGTAATGAGGGAAATGCATTGGTCAGAATTTTCTCTTCCACCCTCTTGAGCTGCAAACTGTTCCCTGGCACTTGGGAGAGAATCTGTTTCTATGAATCTTTTACTTCTTTATGGCCTGAAGATGAAAATCCTCTTTCTCTTTCTTTTTCAATTGAGGGTTAAAAAAACCCCCAACCCCCCAGCTATGGTTCATCTACCTGAAAAGGATTGGGCTTCCTGCAGCTGCTTTTGAAGATCTGCCTTGCAGATGATTTTTTTTTGAAGGGCACAGGCAAGTATTCTCTTAACACACAGACTGTAAACCCAACTTGGTAAAGGAACAATCTCCTTTTCCTTTGCTTCAGATAAACCCAGGAGTCGATATGCTGTCAACAGCTCTGGAGATGCCACAGAAGATCAAGATGGGGACTCCAGGTAGGGGGAAACATTTCTCCTTGCCCTTGAGTTTAAACCAGCAGGGAGGTGACCTCTTGCTTTCTTGCCTCCTAGTTCAGTAGGCAAATTCTGTCTGAGTGGATAGAAGATAACCTGCCCCAAAGTTATTTACTTACACGTGGGACAAATTGGTGCTCAGTAACCAGGAGTGTCTCAGGAGGGAATGCTGAATCTGTTGTGTTCTGGGCAAGCTGTAGGTCAGGTATTTTGTGCCTGTGTTATAGTTTGTGCTGCCCAAACTGTATCCTAGCCAGCAAATGAATGGAGTGGTATAGACATAGCTGTATTGTTCCTCCTTATCCAATCCCCTACTTCATTTACCCTTTACTCAGAGATGTCCAGAAACTTCCTGTTCTTCTTTGTAACTAAGACACTAGGCTAAAGGACCAGCCTCAAACTATTAACAGCTTGTTAGACAATATTACTCTTTCAAAACTAGAAGTATTAATCCTTTGGCAAACCCCCACTTCCCTCTGCCTGCCTCCCTCTACCCAGATCCATTCTTCAGCTGCCTCAGATCCTTCCCCAGCTTGTGCACTTCTTGTATCCATGCACTAATGAATAACTACATTTTGTTTCTCCAGGTGTAGCTGCCTTTGTGTCTGGGGGGTGTGTGTGTGAAATAGGACCTGGAAAGGAAACTTGAGACTTGGGGATGGGGTTTATTTCAGTAACAGGGTAACCAACAGAGTGAATAGGGGCTGGATCCTCTAATTACTGTGTGTGGGAAACCTGAAATCTGCTGCAGGGTTCTAAGTTTATCACCATCAGATAGGAGGCAAATCTGGGAAAGAAAAAGGCAGATCTTTTTCTGTGGTATGTGTTTTAATCTCCAGTATTAATAAAATGGGGGAGCTGCTGTTCTTCTTTCACAGAACAGTAAAAAAAGTACTCAGCAGTTGCTCTTGGAAAGGAAATTTAGAGCCCAGCCTTGCAAAATGTGAACTTGTGCTTAATTTTATGCCTGAGAATGGTTTAGCTGCAGTTAAAAGTCGCCCATGACAGTAGACTAGAACAGTCTCTTTGTTGTTCCTAGGACTGGCATCTCATGAAAACACATTTTTGCTTCAATTCCTTTGTCTTTTGCCTCTTCTGGTGTCTCTGAAACCATCAGGTGCAGCCTTGGGTCATGTCTCCAAGGAGTGCAGTGCAGCACCGGGACAGCTCCCACGGGAGCAAGCCCTGGGTCTTTAAACTTGGTGAAGGTGTTTCAGACTGTGCTGTGGATGGCAGCACAGGAGACAGGCTGAGTGCACACATTCACTGCTTATCTCAGGGATTTTGTTGGTTGCTGTTCCAAAGCCTGGCTCTGGTATTTCTCTAGATAGAGGAAAAGGTGTTGGAATGGTACCAGCTTCTGTCCAGAGCTGGTTCCTGTTGCCTCTGCCATTTGGGCAGAGCGCTTGATGCTTTCTCTGGATGTTGCCCATGGTGCTGAATTAGTGTGATGCATGACTGCTACTCATGTAGGAAAAGCTGTTAGCAATTCAGTCTGGAGAAGACCTTCTTGTGGCCTTCCAGTATCTGTAAGGGGCTCCAAGAAAGCTGGGAGGGACTTTCGAGGCTGTCAGGGAGTGATAGGACTGGGGTGGGGAATGGAACAAAACTACAAATGGGTAGATTCAGATTGGATGTCAGGAAGAATTTTTCCCCATGAGGGTGGTGAGAGCCTGGCACAGGGAGGTGGTGGAAGCCTCATGCCTGGAGGTTTTTGCAGCCAGGCTGGATGTGGCTGTGAGCAACCTGCTGTAGTGTGAGGTGTCTCTGGCCATGGCAGGGGGGTTGGAACTGGCTGAGGCTTGAGGTCCTTTCCAACCCTGACAATTCTATGATTCATAGATCATAGAATGAAATGATGGGAAAGCTGCTAGTGTCTTCCTGAAACTGGTGTTAGGTAGATTTAATGTGCTGCTGTGTAACCTACATTAACCAAAGAATTTAGGCTATGTCGTGGTAGTGCTGAGCAGAGCTCTGGGTTTGAAAGTCAGGGCCTGATCTCCTAGTCAGGGCTTTGTAATTAAGCATTTAGTGCTTAAAAGAATTTCTGATCTCTCAGCTGAGCTCACTAAGTGCATAGGATGAGAGGTCTGAAGTGCTGAACAGAAGAATATTAAGGCAGAAATCCCCCTCTGCAGTGGTGATCTTCAGAAGAAAGAACTTAGCACTTGTACAGTTTTGTGTACAAGCAATCCAAACAAATCCATGCAGCAGAGGCTGCCCTGGCTCTTCCTAAAGTCAGTGTTTGTAAGCCTTGTGTTGAGTTAGCTGAAACTGATCTGTCAAACAACATTGTTCTGCCAGCAGGAAGTCACCTTCGTGACTTCGTGTTACCTCCTGTGGATCTGTCTGTAGCTGCCTTACACCTGCAGGGAAACAGAGGAGGAGAAGTGTTTATGTTGCTCTGAAGGCGTTGGCTCTGCTAGAGGCCAGTGCTGGGGTCCAGCACATGCTTTCCCATGTTTCATGTTCAGTAGCAGAGGTTATTTCAGATTTATCTTGTTGCTGCAATAGTTAAGAGGGTTGGATTCATGGTTTTGTATGCTGGATGGCTGGCTCGAATTTACTAACAACCTGGCAGCAGCTGCATCCTGGATAAGGTTCACTGTTGCTTTTTTCCCTGAGCTATGGGAAGACAGATCCACTTTTGAAGTGACCTCTTCTGGAGCAGCTGAGGTGTATGCATTATGGCCTCAGAATAGAATAGAATAGAATAGAATAGAATAGAATAGAATAGAATAGAATAGGGCAGCAGTGCAGGGATAGGATAGAATAGAATAGAATAGAATAGAATAGAATAGAATAGAATAGAATAGAATAGAATAGGGCAGCAGTGCAGGGATGGGATAGGATAGGATAGAAATAGAATAGAATAGAATAGAATAGAATAGAATAGAATAGAATAGAATAGGGCAGCAGTGCAGGGATAGGATAGAATAGGGCAGCAGTGCAGGGATAGGATAGAATAGAATAGAATAGAATAGAATAGAATAGAATAGAATAGGGCAGCAGTGCAGGGATAGGATAGGATAGAAATAGAATAGAATAGAATAGAATAGAATAGAATAGAATAGAATAGAATAGAATAGAATAGAATAGAATAGAATAGACCAGGTTGGAAAAGACCTTCGAGATCATTAAGTCCAACCTCTCACCCAGCACCATCTGATCAACTAAACCATGGCACCAAGGGCCTCATCCAGGCTCTTCTTAAACACCTCCAGGGATGGGGACTCCACCACCTCCCTGGGCACCACATTCCAATGGCCAGTCTCTCTCTCTCTGTGAAGAACTTCTTCCTCACCTCCAGCCTAAACCTCCACTGGCACAGCTTGAGACTGTGTCCTCTTGTTCTGGTACTGGTTGCCTGGGAGAAGAGGCCAACCCCCACCTGGCTACAACCTCCCTTCAGGTAAAAAATTGGGCAGAAAGGGCAAAATCACATCATTTGAGGTGCCTTAGCTCTCCATTTCCCCAGGGCATGTTTGGGTGCATAATTGGATCTCTTTTAGCCTTCAGACTCCAATTTCCTAGTCGCTGGTGAGCTCTTTGGCTTTCAGGGAGAGTTGCAGCCTATTCATGACAATCCTGCCTCTTGGCCACTGGTGTATGTTTGCCTGCATTAGTTCCTCCCCAGTGAAGTTGTGTGTTTGGCTCTTCAGAGTGCAGATATTTTTTTCCCCCCTTCCTTTTCAAACCAAGTCAAGCAGCAGAAGTGGTTGAGGTGTGTTGATGGCAGCCACGTAGCAAAAAGGTATTGAGGAGAGTCTGCCACTGTCAAAACAAATTGCCTGTCAAGTGTCTCTCTTTTGTAGACTTCTCTTAGCCTTTCATGTTTGCTGTCTTCAGAAACATCCTTCAGTGTTGAGTGCTGTAGCAGTAATACTCCTCCCCCCCCCCCCCAACTCCCAGCTGATGGAAATGCCTGCCAGGCTGGAATTGTTTGGGTTTTTTGCTTGGCTTTGTTTGGTTTTCCCTGGGGAAAAAAAAAAAAAGTGAGGCAAGGACTCCTTTGAAGCCAGAGCATATACTGTTTTGTTCAGTGGCTTTGGAATGATTATTGTCATTCCTCTGGTGGTGGTGCAGTCAGCGAGCGAGCGCTGAGGTGAAGCTGCATTTGTAGTCACCTTGGTGGCAGCAGGCTTTACCTTTTGCAGTGGCATCACCGAGTGAAGGAGCTTTCAAACAAGTTCCACACCACTGATGTCACAAATTGGCCAAATGCTTCTGTTACAACCCCCTACCCCCAAGTTGGTGACAAACAAGGCCATGAATGTCCCTTTCTAACAAACAGTAGTTCTGTGATAACGTTTCTGCATCCTCTGTCCCTCTTTCACTGGACTCCAGTGTTTGTCCTGATGTCTGTGCTGAAAGGCTTCCTTTCTGTGAGGTTTTCCATTCATTCCCTCCATCCCCTAGGACACCCTTCCTGTCCTATCACCCCCTTTGTGTCATTTGCCATTTGGGATTGCTCTAGGTTCCTTTTTTTAACCTGACCAGGAGAAATCTGCTGTCTTTTAGGTTGAATAATTGTTGGAGGTTTACATTTTGCCTCCCCTTTTCTAACATGGGCAGAATAAAACTTGTATCAGATGAGTTATTCAGTATAGTTAAGGGATCTGTTTCAGGCAGCAAGTCCTTCCACCACCACCACCCCCACTTTCCTTGTCATTTGGGGAGAAAAAAAGCAGTTGACACTTAAAATGAAAATAGGTGTTTGTTTCTCTGACATGAAAGTGAGTGAAGCTGTTACCAGAGCCTCCCTCTGTACCTGTTGTGAAGAAGGTTTTCAGGTTCTTTGCTTTTAGAACTTTTCAGCCTGCTTCTTCCTAAGTTTCTGCTTTTTTTTTGCTTGGGGCAGAGAGAGATGAAAATGACTTTGTGCTTGTGCTGTGAGTCTGGCTGGGCTTCTACCTACTGTTCAGGTCCTGGGGAGGGGGAGCAGCAGCAGCAGCAGCAGCAGCAGGAGCTCTGTGTGCAAGGCCCTGGACAGAATCCTGGCTGTGCATGCAGCAATAAGTGTTTGGCTAAGTCTCTTTTCGAAGTCTTGTGGCTATGGAGGCACCAGAAGTGATTGTGAAAGAGCTGTGGAGCCATTTGAGGCTGCACAGGATGTTCCTTTGAGGAATACCCTAGGAACAGTCTGGAAAAGAGACTGGAGCTTAGAATCTGCTTGGAACCAGATTGCAGCCTCTTCTGTTCCCTCTTAAGGTAAACCCGGATAGGATAGGATA
The DNA here is from genome assembly GCA_033816785.1 of Picus viridis. NCBI lineage: Eukaryota > Metazoa > Chordata > Aves > Piciformes > Picidae > Picus > Picus viridis. The sequence continues at coordinate 2,718,320 of CM066594.1, forward strand.
GGATAGGATAGGATAGGATAGGATAGGATAGGATAGGATAGGATAGGATAGGATAGGATAGGATAGGATAGGATAGGATAGGATGGGATAGGATAGGATAGGATGGGATAGGATGGGATAGGATGGGATAGGATGGGATGGGATAGGATGGGATGGGATAGGATGGGATGGGATAGGATGGGATGGGATAGGATGGGATGGGATAGGATGGGATAGGATAGGATGGGATAGGATAGGATGGGATAGGATAGGATAGAATAGAATAGAATAGAATAGAATAGAATAGAATAGAATAGAATAGAATAGACCAGGTTGGAAAAGACCTTCAAGATCATTGTGTCCAACCTATCATCCAACACCACCTAAACAACTAACCCATGGCACCAAGCACCCCATCAAGTCTCCTCCTGAACACCTCCAATGAAGGTGACTCCACCACCTCTCCAGGCAGCCCATTCCAATGGGCAATCACTCTCTCTGTATAGAACTTCTTCCTAACATCCAGCCTAAACCTCCCCTGGCACAGCTTGAGACTGTGTCCTCTTGTTCTGGTGCAGGTTGCCTGGGAGAAGAGACCAACCCCCACCCGGCTACAACCTCCCTTAAGGTAGTTGTAGAGAGCAATGAGGTCCCCCTGAGTCTCCTCTAGTCCAGGCTAAGCCTCTCCTCACAGGGCTGTGCTCCAGACCCCTCCCCAGCTTTGTTGCCCTTCTCTGGACACCTTCCAGCAACTCAGCATCTTTCCTAAACTGAAGGGCCCAGAACTGGACACAGGACTCAAGGTGTGGCCTAACCAGTGCAGTGTACAGGGGCAGAATCACCTCCCTGCTCCTGCTGGCCACACTCTTCCTGATGTAGGCCAGGATGCCATTGGCCCTCTTGGCTGCCTGGGCACACTGCAGGCTCATGTTCAGCCTACCATCAACCAGTACCCCCAGGTCCCTCTCTGCCTGGCTGCTCTCAGCCACTCTGCCCCCAGCCTGTAGCACTGCCTGGGGTTGCTGTGGCCAATGTGCAGCACCTGGCACTTGGATGTGTTCAATCTCCTGCCCTTGGCCTCTGCCCATCTGTCCAGCCTGGCAAGGTCCCTCTGCAGAGCTCTCCTACCCTCCAGCAGATCAACTCCTGCCCCCAGCTTGGTGTCATCTGCAAACTGACTGCTGATGGACTCAATCCCCTCATCCAGATCGTCCATAAAGATGTTAAAGAGCATGGGGCCCAGCACTGATCCTTGGGCAAGAAGAAGTACTGTGTAGCTACAGCTCTAAGTGCAGCCTGTGTGGGGACACTTTGCAGCAGCCAGAGAGGACTGAAGTGCCTGCTTTCAGCCTGCAGTATGCTCCCCAGAATTCACCTCCCATGAACTCAGCTTTTGGCACCTCCCATTAACTTTTGACTCTTCTCACCAGTTCTGTTTGCCTTACAGGAGTTTAACCCTGCCTGCTTCACCCTGGGGTTTAATATTTATTTCTCTTTCTCTTCTGTTTCTTTGGTATTTTGTGTACTTGCCTCGTTTATTTTCTCCTGTTGTGTTTTGTTTTGTGTTTATGGCCATGTTCCCATTTCAGAGACCAATGTCCTCTAACTGATGAGCAATTGGTTTCAGGGTAAGACCAAACGTGCTGAACAACCACCTGTGTCCAGAATGGCTTTCTTCTCTCACCCTCCTTATAATTGTGCTCTGTTTCTACTTTCTGTTTTTACACTGAGTGATGAGATAATTCCATGCTGAATCACAATGGCTGCAGGAAAGGTGCTGCTGGAGGTTTCTGGCAGGATAATTACCAAGGGTCTTGCTAATGTTACTACAGATGTTACTCCCAGAATGGGAGTGCTGCTGTCCCAGATCGGGGACAAAGGAGCTGAGGAAGGTTGTGATCCTCCAAGTCTGGCCCTTGGTATTGTGGTTATTCCAACAAGGAGCCCTAAACCAAACTGCATTTTGATCAGCACCCAGTTAGGTGGTCAGTGAGCAAACCCTTCAGTCCCCCAGTGATAATGGAGAGCTCTTCAGAGGCCTGGCTTGCAGAAGCTGTGCTGGTTACTTGTTCCTGGTGCCTCACTAAGCTGAACTGGGTGGCTGCATCATGTATCATAGTATCAATCAGGGTTGGAAGGGACCACAAGGATCATCTAGTTCCAACCCCCTGCCATGGGCAGGGACACCCTGCACTAGATCAGGCCAGCTAGAGCCTCATCCAGCCTGGCCTTAAACACCTCCAGGGACGGGGCCTCAACCACCTCCCTGGACAACCCATTCCAGGGCTTCACCACTCTCACAGTGAAGAACTTCCTCCTCATGTCCAGCCTGAATCTCCCCACCTCCGGCTTCATTCCGTTCCCCCTAGTCCTATCACTCCCTGATATCCTGAGCAGTCCCTCCCCAGCCTTCCTGTAGCCCCCTTCAGATCCTGGAAGGCCACAATGAGGTCACCTCGGAGCCTTCTCTTCTCCAGATTGAACAGCCCCAACTCCTTCAGTCTGTCCTCACAGGAGAGGTGCTCCAGCCCTCTGCTCATCCTCGTGGCCCTTCTCTGGACATGTTCCAGCACGTCCTTCCCTTTTGAAGGTGTGGAGGGAGAAGTGCTGATCACAGAATCACAGAAGCTTAGGGGCCAGAAGGGACCTTGAAAGATCATCCAGTCCAGAGCAGGCTCACCTAGAGCAGATCACACAGGAACACATCCATGTGGATTTGGCTTATCTCCAGAGACAGAGACTCCACAACCCCCTGGGCAGCCTGCTCCAGTGTCCCCTCACCCTCACAGTGAAAAAGCTCTCCCCCAGAACCCCAGGTGTATTGAACTAGTCCCTGCTTAACACAGAGATGCTCCCATTCTGAAGTACTTCAAAGAAGAGTTGCATATAAAAGCCTTACTTTGAATTCCTGTGGCATAGAAATGAATTTCTGTTTGAGATTCCTTCCCCCTCCTTTTCCTTTTGCCACAGCAGTTGTGGTTTCAGCTGGTTTCCAGAGGAGATGCTGCTGACAGTTAATCTGCACTGGTATGGTTTGTACCATACTGCTGTTGCTGCTCCATTGAGCTTGTGATAAAGACTGGTGGGATATTTTGGGCAAATCACAGCTTTTAGGTTGTGTGTTTAGTTTCTGCCTGCTGAGTTCCTGAGCAGAGGAGATGTTTGCTTCCCTCTGGAAATCACAGTGCCCAGACTAATCCTGTAAAAGGAGAAGGGGCTGTTACTGCCCAGCTGTGGAACCTAATCTGCCTCTAACAAACTCTTTGGCTCTCATTAGCCTACAATTTTTAGGTCATCATAACAGGCCCTAGAGATTGAAAATCAGTGTTAAAATACATCAAGTGAACATGTTACTTTCTCAGGTACAACAGTGAGTTAAAATGGTGAGAGCAATGTGTCTGCTGTCCTTTAACCCCCCTAGCATCCTGAGGCCCAGGAAATGGCATAGTGGGCAAACCACCACCCCCCAAACCAGCAAACCCAATACATTTCTAGGCCATCAGAGGAGGAGAATGGAGCTGGAGTCCAGGTCACTCTGGGGAGAGCTTGTGGTGATCCTAGGTGTCTGTACCCATCAGGTAGCACCCCTGTAGCCCATCTGTCATGGATTGAATTGACAGCTTTGTCTGTCCTGAGTGTGTCATTTGGATGCAGCTGCAGTGCTCTCCCAGAAAGAGAAGTCTCTGCTAGTGAGAAGATCCTGAGGCCTCTACCAACCCAGCCTTTTAAACTCTTCTTCCCCACAGAGCCATGTGCAGGGCAGGGCAGACAGCAGGGGTCGTGGGGAGCAGCTGGACACCTTCAGCACCACATCTGTCTGTAAAAGATCTGCTGGGGTAATTCCTTGGAAAAGTCAGATCTTCATGGTGGTGCAAGTCATCATAATGATCAGTTTTCCCGTTCCCAAGGTCTCCTGTGCCAGGGCTGGAGAAGAGTAACTCATTTCTTCCCAGCAGGCAGCCATTTTCTGTTCCCCCCCTCCTCCGACACATGCTCCTTTGGAGCCATCACTGTTAGTGTTACAGCCTTGCTGGCTCCATTAGGAGCCTGTTAACTAACACGGGGCCAAAAGGGTGGGAAAGCTCACTGCTGCCATGGTGACTTCTCATTCAGATTCTGATGTGATCTCCAGGGACTCTCAGTCCAGGTCCTGTCTGAGGACACTTGGCCCTTTCTTCACAAACTCCACCTGTTGTGCCTCCCAGCGCAGCGTGGTGGCAGAGGAGTGTGGGCTTGGTGGCCTCAGGAGTCTCTGTCTAGTCTCCCCATCTCTCTGCTTGCCTTTAGCTGTGTTTGGAGAAGAGCTGCCAGGGATTCAGAAGCTTGTACACAGCTGCTCCTTCCATGAGCCAAAGGCCAGCAGCGTGCTGTGTTCAGGATGACCTGCTTGGGCAAACGCCAGTTCTGACAGCTCCTGAAGCCCCTGTACTGCCCTTTATCTTCAGACTATGTAGGGCTAATAAAAGAAGTGCCTGTGGGTCATATGGAGATGGCTACCCAAAAAGATCTGGCTGTGAGCATTTGTCTTAGTTTCTGTAGCACTCCCTAAGTCATAGTATCATAGTATCAGTCAGGGTTGGAAGGCACCACAAGGATCATCTAGTTCCAACCCCCTGCCGTGGGCAGGGACACCCCACACTAGGTCAGGCCGGCCAGAGCCTCATCCTGCTTGGTATCAGAGTATCACAGTATCACCGGGGTTGGAAGAGACCTCAAAGATCATTGAGTCCAACCTGTTACCACAGACCTCATGACTAGACCATGGTACCAAGTGCCACATCCAATCCCCTCTTGAACACCTCTAGGGACGGGGCCTCAACCACCTCCCTGGATAACCCATTCCAGGGCTTCACCACTCTCATGGGCAAGAACTTCCTCCTCACATCCAGCCTGAATCTCCCCACCTCCAGCTTCATTCCATTCCCCCTAGTCCTATCACTACCTGATATCCTGAGAAGTCCCTCCCCAGCCTTCTTGTAGGCTCCCTTCAGGTACTGGAAGGCCACAATTAGGTCACCTCAGAGCCTTCTCTTCTGAGGCAGGAGCATGGTGCAGAAATTCCCTCTCTGGGCATCGAGGGCTCGCTTGTGGCCGAGAGATAAGGAGAGCGCAGCACACACCCAGGCCTGCCCTGCTCCCTGAGTGATACTGGGTTATCTGGGACACCTGCCTGGTGGAGGGGGGCTGGGCTGAAGGGACACACATCCCCAAATGTAAATAAGGAAAATGAAATAAACATTTTCATTGTTAAAGACCCCCCCCCGCCCAGTCTCATCAGAAACTGGTCAGAAGTTCGTTTGGTTGAATGGGAGCTCCTGAGAAATCAGATGAGGGAAGAGCTTGCCACCACCAAACCTTGCACTGCTCCACTTTTAGGACAGCAAGTTCCCTCCTGCAGCTAACTGAGGTAGAATAGAATAGAATAGAATAGAATAGAATAGAACAGAATAGAACAGAATAGACCAGGTTGGAAGAGACCTTCGAGATCATCGTGTCCAATCCATCATCCAACCCCATCTAATCAACTCAACCATGGCACCAAGCACCCCATCAAGCCTCCTAAACACCTGCAGTGATGGTGACTCCACCACCTCCCCAGGCAGCCCATTCCAATGGGTAATCCCTCTCTCTATGAAGAATTTCCTCCTAACATCCAGCCTAAACCTCCCCTGGCACAGCTTGAGACTGTGTCTTCTTGTTCTGCTGCTGGGTGCCTGGGAGAAGAGACCAACCCCCACCTGTCCACAACCTCCCTTCAGGGAGTTGTAGAGAGCAAGAAGGTCTCCCCTGAGCCTCCTCTTCTGCAGGCTAAGCAACCCCAGCTCCCTCAGCCTCTCCTCACAGGGCTGTGCTCCAGACCCCTCCCCAGCCTTGTTGCCCTTCTTTGGACACCTTCCAGCAACTCAACATCTTTCCTAAACTGAGGGTCCTTTCCCCTGTGGATTTGAGCTTCACTCTTTCAGGGGACACTGAGGAGGACAAGTGCTTGTAGTGGCCAGACCAGTGTTGGAGGGCTGGGGGAAGGAGCAGTTGCAGAATTCCTTCCTAGCCCTCTTGGATCCTTACCCAGCTGTAGCTGGCATTTAGAGGGCAGGCTCTTTGTAGGCCCTTGCGGCTGCTTTCTTCCCACCTCTGATCCAGAGCAGTGAGAGTTGGGAAGGGCCTGCTCTGTCATGAACTTGCCTTGGTTTGGTTTGTCAAGTGAGAAAGCCCTGGTGAGGCCAGGAAGCTCTCCAGAGGTGCTGCTGCTCTGGTGACCACAAGCTCAAATCTGTTACGTGAGCAAATTTGAGTCTATGCTGGCGAGAGTTGGGAGAGGAAGGACAAGTGTTGGTTGTTGGTTTCTTCTAATTGAATCAGCTCTTTCTTGCCTTCCTCCTCTGCCATACTGGGTGGCTTAAAAGATCTCTGTGGTGCTTGAGTGACAGGCTGTGTCCATGTGTAGTCGCTTGGTAAGTTCATTAACCTTGCAGCCTAATCCAGGCAATGGCTAACTCGAGCTGGTTTTATCTTTGAGCAAACTGCATCTAATCTTTCCAATGTATTTTGCTGAGCATGTAACTCAATAAAGCATGACCCTCCAGTCTTTGTCCTGAATGCTTCCTGGTTGGTAATTGTGGTGATCTGAGGAGATGTAATTAAGGGCTTCTTGATTTCCCATAATTGGTGGTGCTCCAGGTACAGCAATTTCAACACAATTCATGATATTTAAGAACCTGTGTCAGTTAAATCTGGTCCTCTTTGGAGGAATATTCTGGGGGGTGGTGGGGGGGTTTGCTTTAGGAAAACTCTAACAGCTCCTCTCTCTGCTCCTCAAGGTTTTCAGATGTCATCCTGGCAACCATTTTGGCAACCAAGTCAGATATGTGTGGCAAGAAGTTTGAGCTGAAGATCGACAACGTTCGCTTTGTTGGCCATCCCACCTTGCTCCAGCATGCCCTTGGGCAGGTATGCTCCAGGGGCCTGCCTGGGGACCTGCCTCCTTTGCACACTGCCTGGCTTGCCTGGGAAACTTAGGACTCACAGGGTGCCTTTTGAGCCCCTTCAGCCTGGAGAAGAGCACACTCTGGGTGGACTTTAGAGCTGCGTGAAGGGAACCTACAGGAAGGCTGCAGAGGGATTTTTCCTGAGGGTGCCTAGAGACAGGACAAGGGGGAATGGTTTGAAGCTGAGGGAGGGCAGGGCTAGCCTGGAGCTGAGGAAGAAGCTCTTCAATGTGAGGGTGGTGGGACTCTGGAATAGGTTGCCCAGGGAGGCTGTGGATGCCTCCTTCCTGGAGGTGTTCAAGGCTAAGTTGGATGAGGCCTTGTGCAGCCAAGTTCAGTGGAGAGGCATCCCTGCCCATGGCGGGGGTGGAGTAGATGACCTCTGAGGTCCCTTCCACCCTGAGCCATTCTGGGATTTTATTTCCTGATGCTCAAAGCTGTCTTTTCCTTACTTCCAGATAAACACAGGGAGTGGCAAACTGGGGGAGCTGTGTCAGTGATTCACAGAAAGCCCCTTCTGGTTGCAGTACCTGAAGCAGGCCTACAAGAAAGCTGGAGATGGACCTTTTTACAGGGGCTTGTAGAGTCAGGAGGAGGGGCAGTGGTTCTGAGCTGAAAGAGGGGAGATTGAGACTGGAGATGACAAGGAAATTCTTTGCAGTGAGGGTGGGGAGGCACTGGAACAGGCTGCCCTGGGAGGCTGTGGATGCCTCCTCCCTGGAGGTGTTGAAGGCCAGGCTGGATGAAGCCCTGGGCAGCTTGGGCTGGTGGGAGGTGTCCCTGCCCGTGGCAGGGGGTTGGAACTGGATGATCTTTTAGGTCCCTTCCAACCCAACCCATTCTATGAATCTAGGCTTCTACTGCAGAAAAGCAGTGTGGGGAAAGGGAAGCAATACTAAGCAGTCCAGCTCAAAAGGCCATTTCTCACTAAATTAGTTACTGCAAGTTGGCTTTTTAGCACCTCTAATTAGGGTGGCAGTTAAAAAAATAGCACCCAAAACCTTCACAGATGCTAGGAGCTGCGTCAGCCTTGCTTGGCTTTTAACTCTTACTGGTGCTGGGGGTGATTCACAAGGCTCACTTGGACCAGGCTGGATGTGGAAAGGTCTAAAATCTTCCTGTGGACAAAGTCAGGCTGCCGCTGGCATCGGGACCTTGTTCCAGGGCCTGGGTTTTAGCTGCTTGGAATGAAAGGAGGTCCTGTTGAAATCTAGGAAAGAACTGGCATGTTTCTACATGTGAAACATTCCCTGTCCCTTTCCTTCTTCCTGATAGACTGTCAGAATGAGCTAGGCTTTGGGAGTTTCTGGATTCAGGGCTGATCTCTCTCGCTGAACAGCTTTGCTCTCCTTCTCGTCACATTTACTAAGTCCTTCATGGTTTTTCGGGGGGGGATAAAAAAGGTTGCTTGCCAATTCTGTCCTTCCTAGCTATAATTAGAGGTGCAAACAGACTGTTGGCAACTCCCCCTGATATTTAGAGGACCAGACTGCTTCAGTCCAAGCGAGGAGCTGGCCTTAAGCATCAGAAGATGCTTGTGTTCCACTTTCAGAGCGCTGCCATGAGTCTGCAACAAATGTGATGGCAGCTCACCAAGACTCAGCCCTCAAATGCTGGAGCTGTTTTGGAAGGCAGAATTCAAGCATCATCAAGGTTTGCAAGCCCATCAGCAGCTCCAGACAAGGCAAGTGATGAACCAGGCCCAAGGTCTGTACAGGGAACCCCAGCCAGGAGCAAAAGGAGATGGCACTAGGGGCAGGGCTGGAGGACACAGTTACCATCTGCTTAGCCAGGGTCCATCCAGGACACCAAGCTACCTACAACAATGTGGTCCAAGAGACAGGGCTGGAGACAGGCACAGCTCCAGGCTTTAGGCTGAACTTAAATGGAGCTCCAGGGCCAAGTTTCAATGGGACTCCTGGATCATGGGCTAGGGTGTGTCTGGGACACCATTAAGGCCTTTTGGTGCCCTCAGAGTCCTGCAGGTGGTGACAGTCTTGTTCTCTCATAATACCAGATCCTTTTATTTTGCTAATCTTATGCACCTGGGTGTGGTGTAAATGAGGGTGAAAATGGCCATTTCCCCTTTTTTCCCCCACATATTATACATTCTCTCCACTTCCCAGCCAGTGTTATCCTAATGGCACAAAATGGCTCTTCAGTGTCAGTCTGCACCTGGGCAAATAAAGTTCTAAAGTGCTGTAAAGACTTCTTTGTTACTTCTCCAAGGATCTTCTTTCTGGGTGTGCCTTATCACCTCTGCACCCCAGAACTTTCTGGTGTCCAGAGCCATCTAGATGAGGCAGCCATCTCCCAGAGTTCCTTTGAGTCTAAATCTGGGACCCTTCTGCCCTTAGGAAGAAGCTAGGTGGAGATCCTTTCCCCTGGAGCAAAGGCAGTGCCCTGACTAACCTGACACTCTTTGGTTTGGGTTTCTTCACAGTAAATTTGGTTTACCACAGTAAATTAATCCATAGGATAGCTCAGCAAATTCTTACTGAGATGAGATTCAGGAGTTCCAAGAGCAGCAGTATTTAATCCTGGGTGCCAGACCACATTGTGTGTAGCAGTATTTGGAGTTCTTCTCATTCCCTCAGCATTTTCCTTTCCAGCTCAGTCTTTCCCCCCCCGCCCCGTACCTGGAGTCCTAGAATGGCTCAGGTTGGAAGATGATCTCTGGATCATCCACTCCAACCCTCCTGCCATGAGCAGGGACACCTCTCAACTAGACTCTGCTGCTCATCCAGCCTGGCCTTGGATACCCTCAGGGAGGAGGCACCCACAACCTCCCTGGGCAACCTATTCCACAGTCTCACCACCCTTGTACTGGAGAACTTCTTCCTCAGCTCCAGTCTAACCCTGCTCTGCCTCAACTTCAAACCATTCATAGAATCATAGAATTAGTAAGGTTGGAAAAGACCTCAAAGATCGTCAAGTCCAACCTGTCAGCCAAGACCTCATGACTACTACACCATGGCACCAAGTCCCCTCTTGAACACCTCCGTGGATGGTAACTCCACCACCTCCCTGGGCAGCACATTCCAATGGCTAACAACTCTCTCTGGGAAGAACTTTCTCCTACCTTCAGCCTAAACCTCCCCTGGCACAGCTTGAGACTGTGGCCTCTTGTTCTGCTGCTGAGGGCCTGGGAGAAGAGCCCAAGCCCCACCTGGCTGCAACCTGCCTTCAGGGAGTTGGAGAGAGCAAGAAGGTCTCCCCTGAGCCTCCTCTTCTCCAGGCTAAGCAACCCCAGCTCCCTCAGCCTCTCCTCCCAGGGCTGTGCTCCAGACCCCTCCCCAGCTTTGTTGCCCTTCTCTGGACACCTTCCAGCAAGTCAACCTCCTTCCTAAACTGAAGAGCCCAGAACTGGACACAGGACTCAAGGTGTGGCCTAACCAGTGCTGAGCACAGGGCAGAATGACTTCCCTGCTCCTGCTGGCCACACTGTTCCTGATGCAGGCCATGATGCCCTTGGCCTTCTTGGCCACCTGGGCACACTGCAGGCTCATGTTCAGGTGGCTGTCAATCAGTACCTCCAGGTCTCTTTCTGTTTTACTGCTCTCAGCCACTCTGACCCCAGCCTGTAGCTCTGCATGGGGTTGCTGTGGCCAAAGTGCAGCACCTGGCACTTGGACTTGTTTAGTGCCATCATGTTGGCCTCTGCCCATCTGTCGAGCCTGGCAAGGTCCCTCTGCAGAGCCCTTCTGCCCTTTAACTGATCAACTCCTGCCCCCAGCTTGGTGTTATCTGCAGATTTACTGCTGATGGACTCAATCCCCTCCTCCAGATCATCAGTAAAGATATTGAACAGGCTGGGGCCCAGCACTGATCCCTGGGGCACACCACTGGTGCCTGGCTGCCAGCTGGCTGTGGCACCATTCACCACCACTCTCTGGGCTCAGCCTCCAGCCAGTTCCTAACCCAGCTCAGAGTGCTGCTGTCCAAGCCAGGGGCTGACTTCTTGGCCAGGAGTTTGCTGTGGGGAATGGTCCCCCCTTTCCCCCTTGTCCTGTCTCCAGACAGCCTCAGGAGAAGTCCCTCTGCTGTCTTCCTGTAGGATCCCTTTGGGTACTGGCAGGCAGCTCTACAATCCCCTCAGAATCTTTTCTTCTCCAGGCTGAACACCCCCAGCTCCCTCAGGCCATCCTCACAGCAGAGGTGCTTCAGCCCTTGGATCATCTTTGTGGCCCTCCTCTGGGCTCACTCCAGCAGCTCTGTGTCCATGTTAATGGTGGTAGTTTCTTGTGTTTTAAGGAAGGACCAGGGTCATGCCCACACTCAAAAATGCTTTTGAACCTTCAGTGATGTTCACAAGACATCCTGGAACCTGTGGCTAAAGAAGAAATGAGCACAGGCTTTACCCCCTCCCTCCCACCCTGCCTTTCTGATAGCACTGCACTTACCCTTTGGAATAAATTAAACACCTGCATCTCTTCTTGTAGGTCACTAATCTTTGAAGACTAATTAGTGGAAGCCCTCCAGGTTTGGAGTTCACTGCTGAGCAGTTCATTGCTGCAGCTTAGGACCTGCCAGGAGGGGTGGATGCAGCCCTGCTTTTGCCAGCTTCTCTCTGGTTGCCCTGTCTCAAACACCACATTAAGAACAAAGACTCCTGGAATCGTTTTGGTTGGAAGAGATCCTTAAGATCATCAAGTCCAGCCATTGCCCCAGCACTGCCAGCTCACCACCAAACCATGCCCCTCAGCAATGCATCTGCATGGCTTTGAAACCCCTGCCCTGGTCAGCTTGGTCCAGGGCTTGGCAACCCTTTTGGGGCAGAAATTCATAGTATCATAGTATCAGTCAGGGTTGGAAGGGACCACAAGGATCATCTAGTTCCAACCCCCTGCCATGGGCAGGGACACCCTACACTAGATCAGACCAGCCAGAGCCTCCTCCAGCCTGGGCTTAAACACCTCCAGGAACGGGGCCTCAACCACCTCCCTGGACAGCCCATTCCAGGGCTTCACCACTCTCATGGGGAACAACTTCTTCCTCATGTCCAGCCTGAATCTCCCCACCTCCAGCTTCATTCCATTCCCCCTAGTCCTATCACTCCCTGAGATTCTGAGCAGTCCCTCCCCAGCCTTCCTGTAGCCCCCTTCAGATACTGGAAGGCCACAATGAGGTCACCTCTGAGCCTTCTCTTCTCCAGACTGAACTCCTTCAGTCTGTCCTCACAGGAGAGGTGCTGCAGCCCTCTGATTGTTCCTGATGCACAACCAGATGTTGGGTAGAGCCCAAAAGCTGGGTTAGCTGCATGTGTGGCCCGGCAGGGTGTAGCTCTTCTCACTTGGCATCGGGTGGGTGTTCAGCAGGGAGCTTCAGGGCCGGCAGGAGTGTCCTCTGGATTTTGTGCTCCATCTTGTGGTGACACTCACTCGAGTCAGTGCTGGTAGTTCTTGGATGTGCCAATTCAGCTTGCTCCTCTTGGCTTCCACACCGTTCCTTCCCCCAGAAACTCTGGTCCTTCATTAGGGGATGAAGCTTTCTGCTGCAGAAGGCATCCAGGAGGCTGGGGAATGTTTGGAATTTTGCAGGAAGTCAGACTCAAAGCTTTTATTTGAGTACTGGGGTTCTAGAGCCTGGGTTTTGGTGATAAAAGCAGCAGTTGATGCAATTCAGTTGGGGATCTGAGGAAAGAACAGGTATGAGCTGGGGTGGGAAATCCATGGAGTTCTCTTCAGTTAAGATCTGTTAGAGCTGTGCTTAGGGATTCAAACCCAGGGTCCCTAATGGTGCTGGAATGCAGGAGTCAAGACACCTGATGAGACTGCTGTCTGGACTGCTGCTGATTTCCATGGCCATGACCAAGAATCACAGAATGCCAGGGGCTGGAAGGGACCTCAAAAGATCATCCAGTCCAACCTCCCTGCCAGAGCAGGAGCACCTAGAGCAGATCACACAGGAATGTGTCCAGGCAGGTTTTGAGTATCTCCAGAGAGGGAGACTCCACAATCCCCCTGGGCAGCCTGCTCCAGGGCTCTGTCACCCTCAGAGCAGCAATTTTTTTCCTCCTGTTTCCATGGCACTTCCTCTGCCTCAGCTTCCACCACTGGCCCTTGTGCTGGCATTGGGCATCACCCAGCAGAGCCTGGCTCCAGCCTCTGGGCACATCTTTATAACCATGAGTAAGGCCACCCCTGCCCAGGTGGCCCAGAAGGTCGATGCCATCCTGGCCTGGATCAGGAATAGTGTGGCCAGCAGGAGCAGGGAAGTCATTCTAGCCTGGAGGAGCTCAGGGAGACCTTCTTGCCCTCTCCAACTCCCTGAAGGGAGGTTGTAGCCAGGTGGGGGTTGGGCTCTTCTCCCAGGCACCCAGCAGCAGAACAAGAGGACACAGTCTCAAGCTGTGCCAGGGAATTTTAGGCTGGAGGTGAGGAGAAAGTTCTTCCCAGCAAGAGAGATTGGCCACTGGGATGTGCTGCCCAGGGAGCTGGTGGAGTTCCCATCCCTGGAGGTGTTCAAGAGGGGTTTGGATGTGGCACTTGGTGCCATGGTTTAGTAGTCATGAGGTCTGTGGTGACAGGTTGGACTTGATGACCTTTGAAGTCTTTTCCAACCTTATTGATTCTATGATTCTCCCCTGTGCTCAGCACTGCTGAGGCCACACCTTGAGTCCTGTGTCCAGCTCTGGGCTCCTCAATTCAGGAAGGACATTGAGAGACTTGAAGGTGTCCAGAGAAGGGCAACAAGGCTGGGGAGGGGTCTGGAGCACAGCCCTGTGAGGAGAGGCTGAGGGAGCTGGGGTTGCTGAGCCTGGAGAAGAGGAGGCTCAGGGGAGACCTTCTTGCTCTCTCCAACTCCCTGCAGGGAGGTTGTAGCCGGGTGGGAGTTGGGCTCTTCTCCACAGCTTCTGAGCAGTGTTAGAGATTAGCCATGATGCTTCAGTGATGAAAAACTAAACTCCTAGCCTTTTGTTTTTCCTTTCTTTTTGGCTTCCCACCCAGGGTGTTACCAGACCTACCTGGCACTGTCTGATGGGGTTTTGTAAACTCTATTTTTCAGGTATCCAAAACTGATCCCTCCCCAAAGAGAGAGATGCCTACTATGATTCTCTTCAACGTGGTGTTTGCACTGAGGGTAAGGACTGACTGACTTCCAGCTGACCCTTGGGAAGCTCTGGAGGTGTATGAGAGAATACAGCAGGCTCATGCTCCAGTGAGCTCCTGTCAGACATTCAGGGCCCCATTTCACTGGGGCAGTTTTACACTGTTTGGGTTTGTGGTTCCCAGCTGAAGGTGACACAAATGGGGAGGTTCTGCAGCTTGGTGGGAAACAAGAGCAGTTGGTCTCTGCAGGAGGTTTGCTAGAGCATTTGGGTTGAAATACCCCAAGTGTGAGGGCATGCAGGAAAGCACTTTGCAAAACAGATCTGACCCCAGCTGCAAATGCTCTCTCTGTCTTGTCTGCTGTTGCTGGTGAGCTGGGAGTTGCTGGGAGTTCTCTACACCCTGCAGCTGAGGCTTGTCCAACTGAGCTGAGCAGAAGGCAGCCTGGCTTTGTGTGTCCTGTGTGCCAGGTGCTTCTCTCGGTCTGTGACTGCTCTGCTCCTGCCCAAGACAGGACCAGATCCCTACTAGCACAATGCTGAGCCCTGGAGACTCCCTGAAGTTTGGTCACTGAGGGTCACTTTTGCTCCAGCAGGCAGATTGGACAGAGGCTCATTCTTGCCAGCCTTAAGGGCCAGGTCCTCACCATAGCCTTGGGCAGCCCAAGCTGGCTCAGGGCAGAGTCACTCAGAAACCTGCTCTGGCTCAGGACAGGGCTGTTTTGAGCCCTTCCTCATGCTGGGTGACACACACATGTGCCTTTGCCCAGTGCCTCTAGGACTTTTAAATGGACACTGCAAGCTACTTCCTCTTAGCAATGAGATCATTGTGCCAGGAGAGTGCCAGCTGCAGCAGTCTAAATGAGGAGCACAAGTGAAGAATGAGTAGATTCTGATGCTCAGCCAGAACCTGGACCAAATGTGAAGGTTTTGCTTGGGTTTTCTTCCCCAGCCTGATTGTTGACTGGATGTTGGTGTCTGGGTGAAGGGATCCTGGCTTGGGTAATTGGGTGGCATGAGCCCCTGGTTCAAGCATTATTTGATTTCTAAGCTTGGGCTTCCTCTTCCCAGCCCACAGGTTGCATCTGTGGAGCCATCATATTCATTTTGTGGCTTGTACACACATGGAAAAAACATTTTAAAGGGAAAAGAGGGAGTTGGAAGAGCTGTCCTCATGGAAGTGGTTGAGTTTTCCTTGACTGGTTATAGTGTCATGATTTAAAAGCCTCCAGCTCCCTCCTTGTGAAATTCCCTTTGGGTTTTTTCCCTTTAGCACTTACTGATGGCTTTGCACTGGTGACTAACATGGATGTGGCCACAGTCTTGGTGGCTTCTCCTCAGCTGAAGAGCAAGGCTTTGCCCAAGACAGTGAGCAGATCTAGGGAGGCTCTTCTCCCCTTCTGCTTTGCCCTGGTGAGACCACCCCTGGAGCACTGTCTCCAGTTTTGGGCTCCCAGTTCAAGAGAGACAGGGATCTGAGGAGACTCAGGGGTGACCTCACTCATGTTGATAAAGCTGTGCAGGGTGAGTGCCCAGAGGCTGGAGCCAGGCTCTGCTGGGGGATGCCCAATGCCAGCACAAGGGGCAGTGGTGGAAGCTGAGGCATAGGAAGTGCCATGGAGACAGGAGGGAACATTTTTCCCCTGTGAGGATGGCAGAGCCCTGGAGCAGGCTGCCTGAGGGGGTTGTGGAGTCTCCCTCTCTGGAGGTATTCCAAACCTGCCTGGGTGTGTTCCTGTGTGATCTGCTCTAGGTGCTCCTGCTCTGGCAGGGGGAGTTGATCTTTTGAGGGGCCTTCCAACCCCTAACATTCTGTGAATCCAGGAGAGTTTGCTTTTTGGCACTGTGGTGACACTGATGCAGTTGTGTGGATGAAATCCCATCTGCCCCTCAGCCACTCTCAGTGCCCAGAGAGCTGCCAGGTTTCGGCAAAGTGCTGTGTAAGAAGCAAGTGGATTTCCCCCTCCTCTCCCTCCCCCCGGTGTAGAGCACTGCAGGGGGTGGGTGGAGGCATTTGGAGATAAAACAGAGAGTCCATCTGCAGCAGGCAGACACAGCAGGCACAGTCCCAAGTGCTATAATCAGCAGCGATCCTGCTGTGCTGAAGCTGCAGGGTAACCAACGTGTCGTGACTCAGCACGAGCCGCGGGGCGCCCAGGTGCTGAGTCATGGTTGGCTCCTCTGCTTGCCAAGTTATCACTAGCTAGAACTCTGAATTCCTTTAAATATCTTCACAAACATGCAGCAGCTGCTTACTCAGCCTGGAGCCACTGAGCTCTCCCCTCCCTCCCTGGTCAGCTGGACTTACACGATAGATTTTTCCAGCACTTTCATTCCGGGGGCCACACAAAGGCAGTGTCAGTGCTGAGCCATGTTTGTGCATTTGGGGAGCATCAAGCCAAATTCACTCTGGTTTGGGATCCAGCTGTTGGTCATGTGCTGGTAATACCTAGCTAGCTTCTGTCCTGTCAGTGTGTGAGCCAAACCTGAGTACAGCAGCATGGAGTGGCTGGGCTGTGTTAAAGGCACTGCAGCCTTTGTGCTCCCAGTGACCTGAGCCTGCACCTGGAATCAGAACCATAGAGTCATAGAACTGTCAGGGTTGGAAGGGACCTCAAGGCTCAGCCAGTCCCAACCCCCTGCCATGGCCAGGGACACCTCACACTGCAGCAGGTTGCTCACAGCCACTTCCAGCCTGGCTGTGAACACCTCCAGGCATGAGGCTTCCACCACCTCCCTGGGCAGCCTGTGCCAGGCTCTCACCACCCTCCTGGGCAACAACTTCTTCCTCACAGCCAATCTCAATCTCCCCACTTCTAGTTTTGCTCCATCCCCCCCAGTCCTATCACTCCCTGACACCCTCAAAAGTCCCTCCCCAGCTTGCTTTCTTCCATCAGATCCTGGAATGCCACAATTAGGTCTCCTGGGAGCCTTCTCTTCTGCAGACTGAACAACCCCAACACTCTCAGTCATAGAATGGTCTGGGTTGGAAGGGACCTTCAAAGGTCATCTAGTCCAACCCCACTGCAGTGAGCAGGGACTTCCTCCCTAATGATCAGGATGCCCTGAGCCCTGTCCAGCCTGACCTTGAATATTTCTAAGGATGGGGCCTCAACTGGGCAATCTGTTGCAGTGTTCCAGCACCCTCGTGGTGCAGAACTTGTTCCTAACAGCCAATCTAAGTCTGCTCTGCTCTCATTTCAAACCACTGCCCCATGCCCTATCATTGCAGGCCTCTGGAAGCAGCCCCTCTGCAGCCTTCTTGCAGTCTCCTTCAGGTGCTGGAAGGCCACTCTTAGGTCCCCCTGGAGCCTTCTGCTCTCTAGGCTGAACAACCCCAGGCTGACACTCCTTTCTCACTGGCTGAAATTGAGTTCTTTGGTCTCTCTGCTGGCAGAAGGCCCATCAGTGAGGTTTTTTTCCCCAGATCCTTTGTTACCTTGGAATTATATTTGGCTTGAGGGGTGCTCCAGCACTAGATTACCTTTGGAGTAGAATCTGTGAAGGTCATGATCTGTCTTGGGGTGCTTTGCTTGCAGCCAGCCCATAACCCAAGGCTGGGGAGTTGCCTGCATATGGCAGCTGCATTTCCCACAGCACACAGATTTAGGGGAAGTTGGTTATTGAGGTGTTCAACCCATGCTGGGCATCCCTGAATTGCAGGAGACAGCCTGAAGTTGTTGCCAGTTTCTTCACTGAAAGAGTGAGGTGGTGGAGACACCATCCCTGAAGGTGCTCAATAAGGGTAGCACCTGGGGGCAGGGTTTAATGGCCCATGGTGGTGGTGGCTTGATGGTTGGACTGGATGAGCTTGGGGGCTTGGCCAACCCAAACAATTCTGTGATTAACAACTGGAAAAAATGAGCCAAACAGTAGAATGGGACTCCAGGTTCTGTGTTCATTTGAGGCACATGGGCAAGGTTAGAAACCCCTCAGTCATCTCTTTACCTTTGGACATCTCTGAGCTTCTGCTTTGTTGCTGCAAGTGAGAATCCCTTTCTTTCTCCACTTGCCAGGGAGGCTGACTTTTGATATCTACTGAAGAGAATGGTTTTGCTTACTGATCCCCCAGTGTAGTTGCATAGGCTGAACATGAGCCAGCAGTGTGCCCAGGTGGCCAAGAAGGCCAAGGTCATCCTGGCCTGCATCAGGAACAGTGTGGCCAGCAGGAGCAGGGAGGTCATTCTGCCCTGTGCTCAGCACTGGTTAGGCCACACCTTGAGTCCTGTGTCCAGTTCTGGGCTCCTCAGTTTAGGAAAGATGTTGAGCTGCTGGAAGGTGTCCAGAGAAGGGCAACAAAGCTGGGGAGGGGTCTGGAGCACAGCCCTGTGAGGAGAGGCTAAGGGAGCTGGGGTTGCTTAGCCTGGAGAAGAGGAGGCCCAGGGGAGACCTTCTTGCTCTCTGCAACTCCCTGAAGGCAGGTTGTAGCCAGGTGGGGGTTGGTCTCTTCTCCTAGGCACCCAGCACCAGAACAAGAGGCCACAGTCTCAAGCTGTGCCAGAGGAGGCTCAGGCTGGATGTTAGGGAGAAATTCTTCATAGAAAGAGAGATTGGCCAGTGGGATGTGCTGCCCAGGGAGGTGGTGGAGTCCCCATGCCTGGAGGTGTTTAGGAAGAGCCTGGATGCCATGGTTGAGTTGATCAGATGGTGCTGGGTGGTAGGTTGGACTCAATGATCTCAAAGGTCTTTTCCAACCTGGTTAATTCTGTATTCTGGTATCTACTGAAGAGAATTCTTTTGCTTACTGATCCCCCCATGTGATTGCACAGATGTGGCTGTGGGCAAGCCCTGACCTGTTCCTCTCCTCTGCTGCCTGCAGGCCAATGCAGACCCCTCGGTGATCAACTGCTTGCACAACCTGTCCCGCAGGATCGCCATCGTCCTGCAGCACGAGGAGCGCCGCTGCCAGTACCTGACCAGGGAGGCCAAGCTGATCTTGGCTATTCAGGATGAGGTGTCTGCCATGTCAGAGAGTGAGTGCTGAGCTTTCTGCAGGAGGAGCTTTGTCCAGGAGCTCCTCTTGTGCCCTTTTCCTTTCTTTGTGGCTCAGCTTAGCGTGAACGAGTCTCAGCGCTCTTCAGTATTCCGACAGCTTCTGGCTGCGCTTTGCCTCGTCCCTAATCCCTGCCCCTGTGCAGAGGTGTCAGCTTTGGAAGTGCAGCAGCTTGTTTACTTCCCCTCTTGGCTCAGGTGGGTGTGATCCCTGAGCCATCACATTTGGATCTGCCTGCCAGGCTGAGGCAGAAGCACTCCCATGGAGGCCGCTTCCCCTGCTTTAACGCTGCGTGCTGAGTCACCGGGCTTCTGGTGTGGAAGCTTCCCTCTTGCATGTTGTTCCCATGGCTAGCAAATGCTCACAGAGTCTTCTTACACAGTGCTCACAGAGTGTTCTTACACACTGCACTGCAGAGACATTGCCTGGAGTAACAGGTGAATGGTACCTGATGGTGATGCATCATCTTGCTGCAAGCATTGAAGATTAAAACTGAACGTGGGGCAAAAACCCCAAAGGAGTTCAAATACTCACCTGTCAAACTCCCAGTTCCATGTGCTCAGCTGAGCTGAGTTTTAGGAGTGGTTGGCCATGATTCACTGTTACTATTTTAAGAGGCAAGTGGAGTTGCTGGGAAAGCTCTGAAAGATGATTGTAGATTAAAAAGGTGCAGATTCTGTCCCTAAGGTAGTGTTGGATACCTAGCTGGGGAAGGGGAGACTCTCTTTGCTTTGCAATCAGTTGTTTGCTTTCTTGTGCTGCAATTTCCCATAGCCACAGAAGGGCCCCAGTCACCTTTTCACCACATTCTGCCCAAGTGCAAGCTGGCCAGAGATCTCAAAGAGACCTATGACAGGTAAGTGAGATTTTTCTTCCTAGCTCATGGTGTGCTGCTTCTCACTGAAACCTCTTGGCCATGTCCCTTTGGAAGTGGAGATACTCAAGGTGGGGCTAGATGAGGCCCTGGGCAGCCTGGTCTAGGTGAGGATGTCCCTGCTGACTGTGGGGACGTCAGGCTAGATGACCTTTGAAGGTCCCTTCATAGAATCATCATAGAATCAATAAGGTTGGAAAGACCTCAGAGATCATCAAGTCCAGCCTGTCAACCAACACCTCATGACTAACTAAACCATGGCTCCAAGTGCCACATCCAAGCCTTTTTTGAACACCTGCAGGGACAGGGACTCCACCAGCTCCCTGGGCAGCACATTCCAGTGGCCAATTCCTCTTTCTGGGAAGAACTTTCTCCTCACCTCCAGTCTAAACTTCCCCTGGTGCAGCTTGAGACTGTGTCCTCTTGTTCTGGTGCTGCTTGCCTGGCAGAAGAGCCTGGATATTTTATGATCCTATGATTCTCCACCCTTTCATGCTGTTGAGTGCCAGGGAGTTGGGGTTGGGAGCAGGTGGAGCAATGTGAAGGGGCAGCTGTCAGGCGAAACGTTTGTGGACTTGCTCCCCTGATCACTGCCTTGCTCTGCCCTTGGGTATGTTCTGGTTCTGTAAAGATGGTGGTCTGTCACAGCTGTAAGAACTGCAGTTTTCTGTCCCTTGCAGAGCTGGGAGGTGTCATAGTGTGCATATCAGATCTCTGTAGAAATGCTGCAGCTGAGAGAAAAATGCTGCATCTAGTGCTGATGGCAAGCCAGCTACTGCCCTGGCTTCATCTGGTTACACTGTGCCTGTCTGGGCAGGGAATTGGGATTAGGTGGTGAGAATTTCAGCAGAATGGAGAGTGTAACATGCTGTTTCTTGACTCCATCTAAAAGATCTGGCCAGGATTTCAAAGGCATGCGGAGTTAGTGTTGAATTTCAGCAGGAGCTGGCAGCAGCCTCCTGCAGCGGTGCTTCTGCTCTGACAGCTTGTCTCCAGCAGGCACACCTCTGGTTCAGGATGTGTGCTCCCTGAAAGGCAAGGCAGCACAGGAGGTTTTGGGGGGAAGAAAGCTGCTACATCCCTTGCTGAGGGTGTTTGTCAGGGAAGAGAGTCACTCTGGAGCTCCTTTGCTGACTGCAGAGCGCATGGGGATGAGATCAGGCGAAGCCTTTCGCCTCCCAGGCTGCGGTTTCCCTTGTACCTAGGGATAATTGCAGAGCCCTGTCAGGTGAGGCACTGAGAGGCACTAAGTAATGTAATGATTGCAAGGCACAGGAGAAAACTTCTTTTCAGACCTGTTCTTTGTTATGTTCAAGAGCTGTGAGTTTCAGCTCGTTTGGAGGGAAGGGTGTCTGTTGTTGAGTGCAATCACACAGGACCTGTAGTAAAGCTGAAAGTGTGCCTTGGAATTCTGATATGAAACTCCACCTGTTTCTTTTCCTGTTCCTCTAGGGCTGTGTTTTTGTGACTGGGAGCCCTCTGGTCTTGCTTCCGAGCACTGTGGTGACACAGTGACACCTTGTGGCACTTAGCCATGACTGGAGGGACCGGAGTGTGCTGATAGGACTTCCCCGTGACAGGAGGAGGAACAGACTGAGTGGAGACCCCCAGCTGTAGAATCGGGCGGTGTCTCTCTCCTGTAGGCATTGCCAGGGGGGAGAAGTGGTGTGAGCTCTCTTTTGACACTTTTGCATGATGCTGTCATAAGGAAATGTGAGAAGGTGCTGGGAAAAATAGAAGAGGTCTGTGCCTGTGGCTGGCAAGATCTGTTTGAGTAGGTAGCAGTGCTGCTGGCTGGGGGATCTGGTAGTGTTCTGCAGTGTTCTTCCATTGATGCTTCTGCCTGGACAACTGGAACTGTGCTTGGTACACCTGCAGGCAGATCAAGGGAGAGGAGCTGCAGCCCCTTGCCAGGCAGGCATAGAATTACAATTCTTGTCTGGTAAGACAGAAGAAATGGTGTCCCCAGCACAAGAGGGACACGCAGCTGTTGCAGTGAGTCCAGAAGAGGCCACAAAGATGATTCAAGGGCTGGAGCAGCTCTGCTGTGAGGACAGGCTGAGTGAGCTGGGGGTGTTCAGCCTGGAGAAGAGAACACTCTGGGGGAACCTTAGGGCTGCCTTCCAATACCCCAAGGGATCCTACAGGAAGACTGCAGAGGGACTTTTCCTGAGGGTGTCTGGAAACAGGACAAGGGGGAATGGTTTGAAGTTGAGGGAGAGCAAGGTTAGACTGGAGCTGAGGAAGAAGTTCTCCAGTAAAAGGGTGGTGAAACTCTGGAATAGGGAGGTTGTGGATGCTGCCTTCATGGAGGTGTTCAAGGCCAGGCTGGATGAGGCCTTGGGCAGCTGAGTCTGGTTGAGAGGCATCCCTGCCCATGGCAGAGAAGTTGGGGTAGATGATCTCTGAGGTTGCTTCCAACTTGGGCCTTTCTAAGATTCTATTATCCACTTTGGGGCACCACATTTCTGGCATTTGGGGCACCTAGAGACTGTGGAGGAGTGAGAATGACCCAGGAAGCAAGATGGAAAGATTTGGTCTGTTTCTCTCAGAGGAGCAAAGGGTTCTGAGGACAGTGAGCCTTCAGCTGCATGCAGTGACAGCCTGCAGCTCCAGACTGACAGAGGTCTCTGGCAGAGCCTTGGGTGCAGAGGAGCATCACAGGAAGGTGGAGAGAGAACTTGGAATTGCAGATGGGAACCCAGCTCTCCATTCAGCATTCCTTGGTGTCTGCTGAGTCCTGCAGTTCCTGTGGCAGGCCTCTTGCCTTCAGGATGGCTCCAGAGGTGCTGTCTAGCCTTTAGCTTCCTGTAGGTGGTGCTGAGGTATTTCAGGCGGGACCAAACCCATCGCCTTAGCAAGCTGCTGCCTACAGAAGCACCGGTGTGGGGATTCTGCTGGTTTCCAAGCTGTGCCTTGCATTTTGAATGAACCAGCTGTGTTTGCACAGAGGCACAGAATGAACCAGGTTGGAAAAGACCACAGAGATCATCAAGTCCAACCTATCACCCAGCACCATCTGATCAACTCAACCATGGCACCAAGGGCCTCATCCAGACTCTTCCTAAACGCCTCCAGGGATGGGGACTCCACCATCTCCCTGGGCAGCACATTCCAGTGGCCAATTTCTCTTTCTATGAAAAATTTCTTCCTAACATCCAGCCTGACCCTCCCCTGGCACAGCTTGAGACTGTATCCCCTTGTTCTGGTGCAGGTTGCCTGGGAGAAGAGCCCAACCCCCACCTGTCCACAACCTCCCTTCAGGGAGTTGCAGAGAGCAAAAAGGTCTCCCCTGAGCCTCCTCTTCTCCAGGCTAAGCAACCCCAGCTCCCTCAGCCTCTCCTCACAGGGCTGTGCTTCAGACCCCTCCCCAGCTTTGTTGCCCTGGTGGGTACCCCAAGAATGCAGGGCAGGCTCTCCCTTGTTCTCTGCTCCTTTGCTCACCATACCTCTGTTTTTTTGCGGTGTGGCTGCACCCTGAGCTTGTTTTCACTGCGTTGAAATTTTCCCTGACCCATCTGCTGCAATTCCCTTCCCTTCCCTTCCCTTCCCTTCCCTTCCCTTCCCTTCCCTTCCCTTCCCTTCCCTTCCCTTCCCTTCCCTTCCCCCTTCCCTTCCCTTCCTTCCCTTCCCTTCCCTTCCCTTCCCTTCCCTTCCCTTCCCTTCCCTTCCTTCCCTTCCCTTCCCTTCCCTTCCCTTCCCTTCCTTCCCTTCCTTCCCTTCCCTTCCCTTCCCTTCCCTTCCCTTCCCTTCCCTTCCTTCCCTTCCCTTCCCTTCCCTTCCCTTCCCTTCCCTTCCCTTCCCTTCCCTTCCCTTCCCTTCCCTTCCTTCCCTTCCCTTCCCTTCCCTTCCCTTCCCTTCCCTTCCCTTCCCTTCCTTCCCTTCCCTTCCCTTCCCTTCCCTTCCCTTCCCTTCCCTTCCCTTCCCTTCCCTTCCCTTCCCTTCCCTTCCCTTCCCTTCCCTTCCCTTCCCTTCCCTTCCCTTCCCCCTGACTTTCCCGGTGTGCATTGCAGCCACTGCAAGGTCTTCACCTTCCCACAGTCCTGCATCTTCCTGGGCTCTCTCTTGGCTCCATGGTTTTAATTTGTTAAGCAGGATAAGAGTAATAAGAAGTTCTCCAGCATGAGGGTGCTGAGACACTGGCACAGGTTGCCCAGGGAGGTGGTGCAAGCCCCATCCCTGGAGGTTTTTAAGGCCAGGCTGGATTGGACCTGAGCAACTTGATCTAGTGGAAGGTGTCCTTACCCATGGCAGGGGGGTTGGAACTAAATGATCCTTGAGGTCCCTTCCAACCCTGACAATTCTCTGATTGTGTGACAAAGCAGAACTGGAGCTAGGTGACTCCCTGGTGGGACTGAAAACTTGTCAGCTTGGTATTCTCTTCTGTTGCTGGTTTTTGCCCTCCTGCTTCTGCCCCTGAAAGGGGCTTCTGGGTCTGCTGTTCCCCAGCCAAAGAGCTTGGGGCCAGCTCCTGGAGATTTGGGAAGCTCACAGCTAAAAGCTGTCTGAAGAGCTGACTTCATGGGGAATCTGCAAAAGTGAAGGCAGTGTGGATCCAAGCTCCGCTTCCTGGGCCTTGACTCTGTCTGATGTTGCCTGAATCCTTCTGTATGTGCTGGTGAAATGATCTAAACTGTGTTGGCTGGAAGAGGGCAGTCACACACACTGCTGCTGGAGGAAGTAGCTCATTCCCCCTCAAGTTAGTAGAGACTTAAATCATTTTCCATCTGAGGAGGGGCAGGTGAAGGAGAAGTCCTGTAAATAAACCTGTAAGGAAGGCTCAGAGTTGTACAGTTGAATGCAAATGGGGAAGGATGAAATGAAGCTGCAGATCAGAACTGAAAAGCTGGTTTGCTTGTGGCCTCTTAATTCTGGGCTCTTGTTGTGTAGTGCACTGTGGACAAAATGCTGCTGTGCAGAGTGTAATTAGGTAATTAAAGCTTTTGCCTTGGTGCACTCGGGCCAAAGAATGAAAGGACCCAACTGTGGGGTTTTGCCTCTGTCTCCTGAGTGTTAAAAACTCTGCAGGGAAAATCTCCCTGCAAGTGTTTCATGCTTCCATGTCTCTCTGCTGCTTTTCAGTAACCCATTTTAACAGCCCTGAGAGCTTTGCTCAACTCACTAGGCCCATTCCTTGTCATGTGCTCTCCTGGGCAGGGAGTTGGATATGTGCTGCCTCAGGGTGTCCTTTATCTTGATGCATGTTGAGAGAATCCAGCTTTATCTGTTGGTTGGTGTGTGTGTGTCTGGTGGGATAAGCCCTCTTCCTGGAGCTGCAGCATTTAATACAGGACAAACTGAGGGTGTTTGCTGAGCTTTGCATCTTCCTTCAGGGCTTGGAGCCTCTGAGCAGATGTGAGAGACAGTGGATTCATCCTGTCAGCTCCTTTTCTTTTCAATACCAGTCTAGATAGTATCTGGTCCATCTGCAGCTGGGTTTTGGAGGTCAGTGCAAGGTTTGAGCACAGAGCCACAGCCCCTGGTTTTGCCAAGCACTGTCTGCAGTCAGATTTTTCTCCCTCATCAGCCTGCCCCTGCAGCAGGCAGGACAGGATCATGTTGCTCTCTCACCACTCTGGTGTGGTTTGGGGAAGAGCTACCAGCAGCAGCCAAAGCCACCCAGTGTTTTTGTTTTCAAGCTGAGTTTTCAGGTCTCTCTAAAAAGCCTGGATGCAACCAGATGAACTTGACAAGGAGCCTGCTAGTTTGTGGCCTGCAACTGAATGCCAGGTAGAAATGGCTAAATCCCCACAGAAAGAGTTTCTAAGACCTTTATTTGCTCCTGGCCTCTTCCTGGCCTGCTTTGAAATCTGTTTGTGGAGGGGGAAATTGGTGGCTGTTGCTGAGGCAGAGGTCCTACTGCAGGGCTCAGCACTCTGCAGGTTCAAATTCAGGCTGGAATTTTCAGGGTGCAAACTTGGAAAAATTTACTTTTAGCCCCCCCCCCCCCCCCAGTTATTCTGAAACAAAGTCTAAAATCAAGGACTGTACTCAGAAGGGCTTATGATGGAGAGACTCTAAAGGGCTTTCCCCCATTGACTTCTCCCTACCTCAAGTTTAGACTATGGTGCTCTGCTCTGCTGAGATCCCACCTGCAGCACTGCATCCAGCTCTGGAGCCCCCAGCACAAGAAGGACCTGGTGGAGGGGGTCCAGAGGAGGCCACAAAGATGACCAGAGGGCTGGAGAAGCTCCCCAGGCTGAGGCTGTTAAGCCTAGAGGAGGGAAACTTGGGAGAGTTAGGGCTGTTCAGCCTGGAGAAGAGAAGGCTCCAGAGAGACCTTAGAGCAGCCTTCCACTACCTGAAGGGGCTCAGGGGAGCTGGGGAAGGACTTCTGACAAGGGCTTGGAATGATAGAACAAGGGACAAAGGTTTGAAACTCGAGCAGGGCTGATTTAGATTGGACATTAGGAAGAAGTTATTTCCAGTGAGGTTGGTGAGATGCTGAAACAGGTTGCCCAGAGAAGGTGTGGACACCTCATCCCTGAAGTGTTCAAGAGCAGGCTGGATGAGGCTCTGAGCAGCCTGGGCTGGTGGGAGGTGTCCCTGGCCATGGCACAGGGGGTTTGGAACTGGATGATCTTTAAGGTCCCTTCCAACTCAAGCCATTCCATGAATCTGAATTCAACTCTCCAGTGCAGACCAGACTGATTTGCTGTTGATGAGTGAGGTTATGTGTGTCCCTAGTTCAGTGTACACAAAGAGATGCAGTGAGTCTTGCCTCCTCCTCCTGCTGAGTCCCTCTGCCTCTGGCAAAGCTGTTGCCAGCCTGTGGCCTTGGGATGGTTGGCAGGGTGGTGCTAGCTGAGCTCTTCACGGCATGTTAGCCTTATGGTATCTTCATCCATTCCAAGTAGGCTTCCCTCTGCATGTGTATTTAGTCTGTTGCCTGGATTTGCAGACCTCCCCAAAAACTACCTGGATGACATTCATTGCTCTGATCTCCCAGCTCCCTGAGGGTTTTCAGCAACAGTCTTGCAAGCTGAACAAGAGGGTCAGACTTCACTGCCATTCCTGAGGTGCCCATCTTTTCCACCCCACTCCTCCTGCCTGAAGGCTTTAGCTTAGTCCTTGTGGTTTCCTAGAATGAAAAAAAAAACCCCAAACCAAAACATTTCACAAGCACCTCTGTGATTTCATGTGACAAGCAGGTTAGCAGGAAAGACCCAAGAGAAGCAGTGCTGAAGGAGGCAGTTACTCTGTGGAAATCTGCTGCTCAGAACACCCCTTGGCCAGCACAGGCATCTCCTCTTCCCTGGAGAGGAAGATGGAAAGTGGAGTGGAAACATCATGCCCTATTCATCTTTGTCCTTTGCAGCTCTGGTCTGGGGAATTTTCCAGTGCCTTGCAGCAGATCTTCCATGAAACTCTTTCTAAGAGCTGCTGCTGCAATGCTGAGAGCAGAGGGAGCAGGAGGTGAGGGAGGTGGAGTCTTTCCGATCCCCCAGGGCTTCGTCACTGATGATGCTCTGTGAGGACAAGTTAAGGAAGCCCTTGCAGCTAGGAATCAGCTGGTCCTCAGCCAGCTGGGGGTAGACAGGGTATGTTCAGTCTCTGTTGATGGGATTCCTGTGTGGGGGTGAATTTGGACCACCCTTTCCATTTGGCACCCGTGGCAAATGCTGTGTGTGTTTCTTTTCCTCCCCTTTCAGTCTGTGCACCACGGGAGTGGTCAGGTTGCACATCAACAACTGGCTGGAAGTGAGCTTCTGCCTGCCTCATAAAATCCATTATGTTGCCACAAACTTTATCCCCCCTGAAGCCATTGAGAGGAGCCTGAAATCTATCAGGTAAGAGCAAGCAAGCTCTGTCCTTCAGTGTCCCAGGTCCCAAGGGGTGCTGCTGTCTGTCTGCCGGTGCGGCTGGGGGAAATGATTGTGACCCTAAGCTGCAGTGGTGCTGAGGGCATGGACTGAGGCCTGCCTGAGGCTGACACCGGCCTGTACACGGTGGTGTGGAGCCACAGCCTTTGTGCTGACATCAGGTGGTTGTACTGAGGTGATGCTGCAAGGGAGGAATTGTGTGTCCATTGGGTTCCTCTTGATCTGCTGACCCAGAAGTCGTTTTGCTTTTAGAAGAAAGAGAGCCCAGGCCCCATGGTATCTCGTTACCTGCATTCCATGTTTACAGCTCTTCACCTGCAGAAGTAACTCACTCTGGCTTTCTCCCTTCCTTCTGCTCCATTCTCTATTTCAGGACTGCCAGATGAGCAGTTTTCAGACCAGTTTCCCAGGCTTTAATTGGACTCCAGCACACTGCAGCCTATTTTTCCCTAGTCGCTGAGACATCCAGCTACTATATCACCCTCTATCCCCTTTTTATGGGCAGCATCTCACATCATGACATAAAACTGAGCTGAATCTGAACCCACTCACATCAAAAGAAGTTCTTTGTGGCCAGTAGATTGACCCTAGGTATGATGGCCTGGGAATAGCTAAGCCCGCAGGAAGAGCTGCAGTTTACAGTGCAAATGTGTTCTGTTTTTCTGCAGGCCTTACCATGCCTTATTACTATTAAATGATGAGAAGTCACTGCTTAATGAGCTCCCATTGGACTGCTCTCCTGCCCTGGTGAGAGTAATTAAAACTACCTCTGCTGTGAAGAATCTGCAGCAGCTGGCTCAAGATGCTGACTTGGCACTGCTGCAGGTACGGGGAGCTGCCTGCGGCCACCGGGGGCCTTTAAACCAGGGCGCTGCCGCCTGGGTGCCAGGGGGATCCTCTGGGTTCTCTCAGTGTGAGCAGAGGGCATGGAGGAAGTGTGAGCCTCAGAGCATGGGGGAAAGGTCAGAGAGGTGAGGAGTAGTGGTGCAGCAGCAGTGCTCAGCAGTCCTGCAGCCACGTCTGAGTCTCAGCTTGCTGTGGGTGGCGGGGTGCCTGGAGGTCTCGAGGTCACCCCAGCACTTAAAGCAAGTCCAGCAGGCTGCTCAGGAGCCTCGCTCTTCAAATCCTCAACACCCCCAGGGATACCTACCACAGCCTCTCTGGGCCCCAGTCTGGCATTTCACCAGCACCAGAGTGAAAAACTTCCCTCATACCTAATGGGAATTTCCCGTCTTCCACCTGGTGTGTGTTGCCTCCTGTGCCCCTCTGACAAGAGAGGTGCTGTCTTCTCTGTGCCTTCCCCTTGGGTAGTTAAAGCCAGAACAGACAGAACTCCTGACTTACACCACAGTGCTCTGCCTTGATTCTGCCATGTTGGTGTCTGTGTGCAAAGGGAGGCACCCAAAATGCAGGTGAAAGCTTACAGCTGTCATGGCCAAACGTGTGGCTTCCCCTGGACCTTCCAAGAGCTGTTGTCTGAAGAGCTGTCACGGCCTGTGCAAGCCTGCCTCTTGCTTTCCCTTGGTACATCAGGGTGGGGACTGCAGAGTCCCAGGAGGAGGCTCTAGTTTGGGCTTGGTCGGGAATGCTGAGCCATTCTCTACAGTGCAACAGCTCTTCCCAAAAGCCTTTCCAGTACTGACCCCAGGATTTCAAACCTGAATTGCTTGAGGTGATGCGAAGGGCCCTTGAGAAGGGAGGTTTGTGCCAGTGGTGGGAAAGAGACTCTGGCAATCACATGAGACATGAGTCCACTCAGAGACCACTATGCATGCTTGTGGTCATTGTGGCCCTTTGCTTGTTGGGCCTGGTGCCCATATTAGATGGCATGGGAGAGGGGAAGGCCACTCCATGCTGCTAAAGGTCGATTCAGAGCCGAGGATGTGAGCTGTGCTCAGAGTGACGGGTGAGAGGAACGTGGCTTGTCATCTCGGGTGCTGTGCCTTCTGCCACTTGAAGGGGAAGCTCCTGTTCTGTAATAGAACTTCTTAGAGCAGGCTGTGTGCCTTACTTGGCTTTGCACAGCTCTGGGATGAGCTCTGGAAATTCCCTCCTGCTCCTGTGGTTTTGTTCTCCACACAGCAGCCAGGTGAAATGTTTCCAGTGATAGAAGCTGGACTTCGTGTCTCGTGGGTGCTGTTTCTGTGGCTTTTCCAGAGCCATCCCCAACCCCTGGCTTGGCTCCCACATTCAAACCCTTGGGGTCAGTCATCACTGCAACAGCTCACTGCATTCAAAACAGGGCTGTTGCTTTCCTGGATGTTGTGTGCCCTTGCAGGAGCTGCTGCTTCTGGTTTCATGGAGAGCACATTTTGTGCATAAATGAAAATGGGGGCATGAAAAGTACCTCAGCTCCTCTTGGTGCAGGCTGAAGAAATTCCTTTGAGGCAGGAAATACTGAATTAGTTGGAAATGTGAAGCATTCATAACCTTGTCAGATGCTTTTTGATGTGCCACATGTTCTATTAGGCCGTGAATGTGTTTGTGAGGCAGGGTGAAAGGATGCAAGGACGTTGTGCTTTCATTTCAGCTCAAACAAGACTCTTCTGCCATTGACTGGAACTCTTGATGAGAGCTGGAAATTGATGAGGGTTGGCTTTTGCTCCTCCAGACTGCAGACTGGAGAGCTGGGCAAGGAGGAACCTCATGAGGTTCAACAAGGATAAGTGCAGAGTCCTGCCCCTGGGGAGGAAGAATAAACTGCAGCAGTACAGGTTGGGAGGCCATCTGCTGGACAGCAGCCCTGTGGAGAAGCACCTGGGATTCCTGGTGGAAAACAAGTTCTCCATGGGACAGGAATGTGTCCTTGTGGCCAAGAAGGCCAATGGGATCCTGGGATGCATTGAGAGTGTGGCCAGCAGATCCAGGAGGTTCTCTTCCCCCTCTACTCTGCCCTAGTGAGGCCCCCCTGGAGTATTGCATCCAGTTCTGGGCTCCCCAGTTCAGGAGGAACAGGGATCTGCTGGAGAGAGTCCAAGGGAGGGCTACAAGGATGCTGAAGGGACTGCAGCACTGCCTGGTGAAGAAAGACTGAGAGCCCTGGGGCTGTTTAGTCTGGAGAGGAGAAGACTGAGAGGAGATCTAATAAATGTGAGGAAGGAAAGGACAGGGACAGCTTCTGCTCACTTGTGCCCTGTGATAGGCCAAGGGGCAATGGATATAAACTCCAGCACAGGAGGTTCCACCTCAACATGAGGATGAACTTCTTCACTGTAAGGGGTCACAGAGCACTGGAACAGGCTGCCCAGAGAGGTTGTGGAATGTCCTTCTGTGGAGCCTTTCCAGCCCTGTCTGGATGTGTTCCTGTGCGACCTGCGCTGGATTCTCTGCTCCTGCTCTGGCAGCGGGGTCAGGCTGGCAGATCTCCAGAGGCCCCTTCCAGCCATCCTGTGGTGCTGTGTAACTTGTGCCTGATTTCTCCACACAGGTTTTCCAGCTTGCTGCACATCTTGTTTACTGGGGGAAAGCAATCATCATTTACCCCCTGTGTGAGAACAATGTCTACATGCTCTCTCCAAACGCCAGCGTCTGTCTGTAAGTAGAAGGAGAGCGAGTGACTGGCAACAAAGTGGTGAGAAGTGCAGATGTGCTTCCCTCCCCTGCCTTGCTGGGGACTGAGTGGGCTCCTTCTTCACATGTGAATGTGTAAGAGGGTGTGCAGAACACAAACCATTGCATGTGCCTGGGCTTGCAAAGCCATACAGGGGTCTGTGTGGGGTAGGGAGGAGCAGATCAGCATGGTTCTGCTGTCCTGTGGGCCCTGGAAGGCCACATATTTATCCTGGCAAGCTGCTTTGAATATTTTTAGTACATGTGCTCACTGAGTCTCCATCTCAGGCTGCTTGAACCTGCAGCAATATGGAAACATGCACAGAACAAGCCACTTTGGGCCACGGCAGTCAAGTGAGCATTTCCTAGCACTGTCTCTGCATCTGGCACACAGCATCACCTGACACTCGTCCAAAGCAGCCAGACAGGGTGGCACTGCTGTCACTGCTGTGGTGTTCCCTCTGCTGGCACTGTGGTGTTCCCTCTGCTGGCACTGTACCCTGCCCAGGCCAGGCTGAAGGCACTGTGGCCCTTTTGAGAGCAGGCAGCGGCGCCGCAGGGAAGACGTGGAGGCCACGGTGGGTATTTTTGCCCTGCTGGAGGCTGGCAACCCTTTCTGTGTTGGGTTTTGAGATGGTTTTGGAACTGGGTTGTAGGAAAATAGTTTTAAATCCAAACTTCTGTGGGGGAAGTATAAAAATAAGGCTGGAAGGGCCCTTGAGGTCGTTCAGGAACAGCTGTGCCTGGGTCATATATGGCAGCGCCGCTCTTGAAGACCTAAGATGGACAATTTTCCCAGGGCTGAAATTGCCTCTCCTTTACTCCTGACCACTCCAATTGCTTGTGCTGTCAGCAGAGGCAGGCACAGCAGCCACAGCTGCAGCTGCATTTTGCATATTCAAAGCCTGTGGCTCTATCCTGCCCACACCTGCCTGCCTGAGTGCCCAATCCCCGTTCCTTTGATCAGAGCCTGCACAAGTCCAGGCTTTGTATCATTGCTGTGTTTCTCCCTTGGCTTCCCTCCACACCTTGAACACTGGAGCTGACCATAACACCAGGATGGAGGTGCATGTGCTTCTGGCTTGGTTTTGCAGGATGCCACAAACTCTCCCTGCTGTTTGCCTGGGTCACAGAGAATGTTTTGTTTGGGAGCTGGCACACGTGCAGCGTGCAAACGGATCGATGTTACACTGATTGCTGCCTTCCCCTCTTCCCTGCAGTTACTCCCCACTAGCAGATGCCTTTTCCTGTCAGTTCAGAGGCCACAACCTGCCCTCCATGCTCTCCAAGTTCTCCCTCCCAGTGTCCCTCTCCGAGTTCAAGAACCCGCTGGCGCCGCCCGTGCAGGAGGTGAGGTGGGGAGTGCAGTGTGCAGGAGCTCCTGGTCCTCCTGCTAGGGAGACCAAGGAGTGCTGCTGCTTCTGGAGTACCTGCTCAGGAGCCTGCCAGGGCAGGTGGAGCACCATATGATTGGTGTTTCATAGAACCACAGAATGGGTTGGGTTGGAAGGGATCATCCAGTTCCGGCCCTCCTGCCATGGGCAGGGACACCTCCCACTAGAGCAGGCTGCTCAAGGCCCCATCCATCCAGCCTGGCTTTGAGCACTTGCAGATTTGGAGCCTCCACAACCTCCCTGGGCAATCTGTTCCAGTGCCTCACCGCCCTCATGGGGAAGAATTTCCTCCTAACATCTAATCTAAAGCTGAGCTGTTCCAGTGTGAAGCCATCAGGCCTCAATCCTGTCACTCCATGCCTTTGGAAAAAGCCCAACCCCATGTTTTGTTGTTTCAGAGAGTTGTGGGGATGCTCAGGGTGAAGCTGTGTGGAAAAGAAAAGGAAAATCAGAATGAAGTGATCTAGTAAGGAAAAAAAAACCCAACCTGTAGCTAACTCCATTGGACCTGCTGAAAAGAAACTAGGAAAGCTGAGTGCAAGGTCGTGGATCCCTCACCATCACATTTCATTTTGATTCCATCTGCTTCAAGTTCCCAGCCTGGTTTTAAAAGCAAACTGTCTGCCCACTCAGGTCTTGCTAGGAAACTGGACTTGTTGACAGGCTGCTGGAGGAAGTAGGCTCAGCATGCAGTCACCAGCAGTCCCTGTGCTGCAGCATTCGCCCCTGAATGTCCAGGTTTGGAACAGTAGCACAGGGGGTTGGAGTTGTCAGCCCTTTTGCTTACACACAGGGCATGGCTTGTGGCATTGCTGGGAACTGGTGAGATGCAAGAAGCTCAGCAATGTGTTGGTGGAGTCACCATCTCTGGAGGTGTTTAGGAAGAGCCTGGATGGGGCACTTGGTGCCACGGTTTAGTTGATCAGATGGTGTTGGGTGATAGGTCGGACTGGATGATCTCAAAGGTCTTCTCCAACCTGTTCTGTTCTGCTCTATTCTATTCTATTCTATTCTATTCTATTCTATTCTATTCCTATTCTGTTATATTCCTA
Organism: Picus viridis; assembly: GCA_033816785.1. Classification (NCBI taxonomy): domain Eukaryota; kingdom Metazoa; phylum Chordata; class Aves; order Piciformes; family Picidae; genus Picus; species Picus viridis. The sequence goes on from CM066594.1 coordinate 2,752,021, forward strand.
CTCTATTCTAATTATTCTATCCTATTCTATTCTGTTCTATTCTGTTATATTCCTATTCTATTCTAATTATTCTATCCTATTCTGTTATATTCTTTTCTGTTCTATTCTATTATATTCCTATTCTATCCTATTCTGTTATATTTCTATCCTATCCTATCCTATCCTATCCTATCCTATCCTATCCTATCCTATCCTATCCTATCCTATCCTATCCTATCCTGTTCTTCTCCTGGCTGGCACAGTTACACTCCCAGGTGAATCACAGAATCATAGCATCACCCTGGTTGGAAGGGATCTCCAAAGGTCACCCAGTCCAACCACCCTGCAGTGAGAAGGGGCATCCTCAACTAGACATGTCACCCAGAGTCCTGTTGAGCTTCACCTTGAATATCTCCAGGCATGGGGCCTTAACCACCTCTCTGGGCAACCTGTTCCAGTGTTCCACCACCCTCATGGTAAAGAACTTGTCCCTAGCATCCAATGTAAATCTGCTCTTTAATTTCAAACCATTGCCCCCTGTCCTGTCCCTGCAGACCTTGACAAACAGTCCCTCTGCAGCCTTCATGCAAGCCCCCTGCAGGTACTGGCAGGCTGCTATTAGGTCCCCCTGGAGCCTTCTCTTCTCCAGGCTGAACAGCCTGGGCAGACCAGTCCAGTGTCTGAGAACCCTTTCAGTGAAGAAATATTTCCCTCTGGTGCTGTCACTTGGCACCAAGGAGAAGAGGCTGCCCCTCCCCCCCCCCCCCCGACTTCAACCTCCCTTCAAGGAGTTGTAGAGGGCAGAGGTCTCCCCTCAGCCTCCTCTTCTCCAGGCTGAACACCCCCAGCTCCCTCAGCCTGTCCTCCTAGCAGAGCTGCTCCAGCCCCCTGATCACTTTGGTGGCCCTCCTCTGGACCTGCTCCATCCTGCCCATGCGAAGCAGCTGGGAGCTGTGAACACAGCTCACCCAGGCCCATCTCCTGCGCTGCTCTCTTGCAGTGCTGTTTGCTAGCCTCCTTTCTTGGCTGACTTGCTGGCTGGCTGAATTTAGGCACTGCTCAGATCTGGAAGATTCACATCCACTGTGCACACAGGCACAATTGTGAGGGAAGAACTTGTTGCAATTACAGGCTGGCAGAGATTATGATCAGAGATGAAGATAAGTGATGATGCAGTGTCTAATGCCAACAGTATGCACTGGTCAGCTGCCACCTTGGGAGGCAGGGGCAGAGCAGCTCTGCTGTTTTGTCAGTAATTCACTGTGGTTACAGACAAATCAGAGCCCTGAGAAAATGAAGCTGACTTAAGAGCATTCCCTTGATTGTGGCTGCAGTAGCTTCAGGAGCTGTTCTTAACTCTCAGCACTCCTTTTCAAATGGATGGCTTGCCTTAATGCTTCTCCTCCAGTACTTCTGGTTGTTCTCAGGTCCTGCTCCTCTTTAAAATGCACAAATGAAGCCTGCCACTGAGTGCTGCAGTTGTGCCTTGAGCTAACAGCAAGGGATCGATGCTGCAGTTATGCCTTGAAGCAGCAGTGAGTGATCCATGTCTGCCAGAGCTGCTGGAGTACTGAAATGGCTCTCTGGGAGTCTGCACCTTCTCTCTGGTGCTTGCCTGCCTTGTGGTGGGGTCCTGAAGGTCAGCAGAGCAGCTTGTTGTCATTGTCCTTGTGGTGAGGGACCTTTTAGGATGTTGGGTAGTGATAGGACTGGGGGGGATGGAGCAAAACTGGAAATGGGTAGGTTCAGATTGGATGTTAGGAAGAAGTTCTTCCCCATGAGGGTGGTGAGGGACTGGCACAGGTTGCCCAGGGAGGTGGTGGAAGCCTCATGTCTGGAGGTTCTGAAGGCCAGGCTGGATGTGGCTCTGGGCAGCCTGCTCTAGTGTGAGGTGTCCCTGCCCATGGCAGGGGGCTTGGAACTGGATGATCCTTGAGGTCCTTTCCAACCCTGACAATTCTGTGATTCTGTGTGTATGGAATGATGAAGGATGCTGCTGTGAAGAGCTTTGGAAGTGCCATCTGCAGTCTGCAAAGGGCAGGTGGGAGCTGTGGTTGCAGAAGAATCACAATCTCACAATACATCCAGCTGGAAGAGACCTCAAAGATCATCCAGTCCAGCCTTGACCTGGGTACCGAAGGATCGACATTGAAGTGTGTCCCTAAGTGCCAGGTCAACAGGCTGCTCAAACACCCTCAGGGATGGTGACTCCAGCACTGCCCTGGGCAGACCAGTGAAGAAATATTTCCCTCTGGTGCAGCTTGTAACCTTTTCCTCTGGTGCTGTCACTTGGCACCAAGGAGAAGAGGCTGCCCCCCTCACTCCAACCTCCCTTCGAGGAGTTGTAGAGGGCAGAGGTCTCCCCTCGGCCTCTGCTTGTCCAGACTGAACACCCCCAGCTCCCTCAGGCACTCCTTGCAGGCCAGGTGCTCCAGGCCCTTCCCCCAGCCTCTTTGCCCTTCTCTGGACACCCTCCAGCACCTCAGTGTCCTTCCTGTAGTGAGGGGCCCAGAGCTGAACACAGCCCTCGAGGTCAAGGATGTGCTGAAGGAGACCACCTCACCCTGGTGGGGTGTTTTGAGTCATGGCAAAGCTTCCTTTTGATACAAATGTGACAGTTCTTGGTGGAGTTTAGACTGGAGAGGGCTTTGAGATGTTTTGCTATCGCTGCATCTTCTTCTGCTTTGGTTTCCCTCTTTGCATCGTTATTTTGTTTGGAGCTAACCTTTTTGAGAGGTGAATCCAATGCCTGTCCTGAAGTGCTCAGGCTCCAGCTGTGATTAACAGAGCTCTAATCAATAAGAGCAATGAATCTGCTGCAACGGGGGTGGGGGTTTGTCCTGCTGGGGCTGTACTCTGAACTGTAAATATTATCCAACTGGATTTGCTTTGCCTTTGAGCCTCTCAGGGTCATTTTACTCTCGGTGTGGTGGGAGGGGGGTGTGGGGATTTTAACTTGGAAGGTTTTCTGTTATCTTCTGCTGTTCCTCATGCTGGCTCTGCTGCCTCTGTTGCTGAAGGTCAGTACTGTGGGAAGGGCTCTGTGCTCTGCAGAACCGTGGCCTGATGGCATCCATCCCACCTGATGCTTCTCTGAAGTGTGGGGCTGGCTCCCCCTTGGGGCCCTGTGCCTCTGATGGGCACAGAACAGGGAAGGCATTAGTGAGGTCCATGATACCGAATAGGGAAGCTGTGCCAGAGCCCTTCCTCCTGTTGTTCCACAGTCATACTGCTGCGTTGGAAAGAGGGCAGAGTTATCCTGCTAGCTTGGGGTGGAATTCATAGTATCATGGTATCAGTCAGGGTTGGAAGGGACCACAAGGATCATCTACTTCCAACCCCCTGCCATGGGCAGGGACACCCCACACTAGATCAGCCTGGCCAGAGCCTCATCCAGCCTGGGCTTAAACACCTCCAGGGACGGGGCCTCAACCACCTCCCTGGACAACCCATTCCAGGGCTTCACCACTCTCATGGTGAAGAACTTCCTCCTCACCTCCAGCCTGAATCTCCCTACCTCCAGCTTCATTCCATTCCCCCTAGTCCTTTCACTACCTGATAGCCTGAGAAGTCCCTCCCCAGCCTTCCTGTAGCCCCCTTCAGATACTGGAAGGCCACAGTTGGGTCAGATGAAAAGAAGTGACACTGGCATTGGTGTGCTTGAGGTGCTGTGGTGGGTTTTGGCTGCAAGGAGATAGAACCACCCTGCAAGCCCCTGAGCAAAGACAAGACTGCCTTGCAAGGTGGAGTGCATGTCTGCATTCTGCTCTGGGTGCAGGCAGGAGGCACCCAGTGAGCGGTGTGTGCCAGCACCTCCAGAGCCCTCAGCCGTGCCCCGTGCTAGGAGTCCTTCTTGAGCCTTGATCTCTTTTCTTGCCTGCTGATGGTGAGCAGCACATTGCAGTGGAACCCTCTGCTCCTTGTACATGTCAGTGGTCTTGTGCTTATGATTGGGTTTTGTGCAGTGTTCCCTGTGCTTGCCCCATGCCAACCTGCCTTGCTTGGGCCAGCAGCCGTGCAGCAGCCTGAGGGTGTGCCCAGGGCTCAGCAGGTGTAAGGCCACCTGGGTGCAGCTGGCAGGAGGCCCTGTTTCTCTCTCCTGCTCTCAGGTGTGTGCACACAAACCTTTCTCCTTTCTCTCTCCCCTTGAGCTGGAGCTCTGGCTCCTGCCCAGCTTGACTCCTTTCACTTCACTTACAGAATCATAGAATCAATAAGGTTAGAAAAGACCTCAGAGATCATCAAGTCCAACCTGTCACCCAACACCTCCTGACAACTAAACCATGGCTCCAAGTGCCACATCCAATCCTCTTTCGAACACCTCCAGGGACAGTGACTCCACCACCTCCCTGGGCAGCACATCCCTGTGGCCAATCTCTCTTGCTGGGAAGAACTTTCTCCTAACATCCAGCCTGAACTTCCCCTGGCACAGCTTGAGACTGTGTCCTCTTGTTCTGCTGCTTGCCTGAGAGAAGAGCCCAACCCCCACCTGGCTACAGCCTCCCTTCAGGGAGTTGGAGAGAGCAAGAAGGTCTCCCCTGAGCCTCCTCTTCTCCAGGCTAAGCAACCCCAGCTCCCTCAGCCTCTCCTCACAGGGCTGTGCTCCAGACCCCTCCCCAGCCTTGTTGCCCTTCTCTGGACACCTTCAAGTCTCTCAAAGTCCTTCTTGAACTGAGGAGCCCAGAGCTGGACACAGGACTCAAGGTGTGGCCTCAGCAGTGCTCAGTACTTGTTCCAGCTGTGTGACTTTCTGCCAGGTTAGCAGGTGGAATTCACCCAGGGGATATCCCACAAGCTCCAGGGCTGGCACAGGACAAGGGAGGCATTTCTGCAGCTGGGTAAGGGAGAAGAGCAGAAGGTAGTTTCCCCTTGTCCTGGTGGTGAGTTGTCTGTCAGCTCCCCTGTGCTGTGTAGTGGCACCTGGGCTTGTAGCAATCCAGAGCAGCCTGGGTCTGCCCTCAACAGCCACCAGTTCAGCTGCTGGATCTCACCAGGGTGCAGCCACAGGGTGAGGAGATCCTGTGAGCTCATCCAGTGGTTCCCTTTTGGTGTTTTTACTGGAAAAGAAGCCGTTTGCACCTCCTCTACCCCAACCCTAAAGAAGCTCTCCTCCTTTTTGCTGCCTCTGACTGTTGCTTCCTGTGCCTGTGCTCTCCTCTCCTGTGTGGCTGCAGAGCACACCAGAGTGGAGCTCTGGTGCTGCTCAGGGTGGTGTGCAGCCCTTCAGAACCTCCTTGTGAAAGCACAGAAGCATTTGGTGACCCCAAACCCAACATGGGTGTCAGCACACATGCATGGACAGAGCAGGTGGTGTCCCTGGAGGTGTGTCAGAGGTGTGATGCTGAAGGCCATGGTTTAGCACCAGACTTGTCAGAGGTACAGAATGGTTTGGCTTGATGCTCTTAAAGGTCTTTTCCAACCCAAAAGATTCTCCTGGGCACTGCAGCTGGTGCATGGCAATGCCTTGGCCTGCTTCTCAGTGCAAGGCTTGCTTTGGACAGGGTTCTGCACCCAGCCACTCTGCAAACCAGGAGACAGGGATAATGCCTGTGACTTCCTCTCAGCCATGCTTTATGGCCCTGTGACATCCCTCTACCCTGCCTTGAGGCACAGAGGTGGGCTGGCAGGAGGGATCTTCCCAGCTGCAAGGGAGGGGTGTCCCCAGGTGAATTAGCCACCCCCATTGCCTCCCTGCATCCCCTCCACTCCACTGGCTCTGTCCCAGCTGCACTGTTGTCGCTTCTGTAGGTATTGTGACTGCTGGAGGTGCCTCTCCCTCCCTGGGGCAGCTGTGTTAAAACCCAGCAGGGGGAGGTGTGACAGCTGCTGCCGAACAAAGCCTGCTTGGGTTTTCACTTCTGCTTCCCTGGGCCTGGCCATCCTGTCGGGGGTAAGGCCCTGGTGACTGAGGGCTCTGCTTTCTGCATCCCTGCTGTGAGGAGCAGCTGGGTGGAGCTGGGATGGCCGTGTCGGGGTGGAGGAGGAGGAGAGCTGCATGCAAATGCTGAGGAGGAGTCCTGTCCCTCCCCCGAGGCTGCAAGTGGCACTGCTCTGCTGGGCATCTGGGAGGCATTAGGAGTCAGGGGAGCTTTTGTTGGCAGAGCTGTGGAAGCCACGTTCAGGTGCATTTATAGTCAGTTGGGCCAGGTCTAAAATCAAGAGGGCAAGTTAAAACCCTCTCTGTTTCTGGGCCTCACTGGAGGGAGTGGATGAGCTGAGAATTCAAGGCTGTTACCTAATGGCTCAAATGGTGACATCAGACCAGAAGCGTTTTGCCCTGTGTTAAGAGAGCTCTGCAGATTCTGTGTTCTGTAAACCAGGAGGAAGTCTTACTAGCTGGCTGGCTTTGCATGGAACAGCATGGTCTGAGTGAGAAACAAAGGGGACCTCTTTCACCAAACATCCATTTGCCCCAAGGGCTTGGAAGGTGCTGTGCTGCTGGGCCAAGGCAGCCCTTAGCTCTCCGGGTCAGACCTTGAGGAATCACAGAATGGCAGGGGTTGGAAGGGACCTCCAGAGATCATCCAGTCCAACCCCCTGTCAAAGCAGGATCACCCAGGGCAGGCCACACAGGAGTATATCCAGGTTGGCTTTGGAAGTCTCCTGAGAAGGAGACTCCATAACCTCTCTGGGCAGCCTGCTCCAGGGCTCTGTCACCCTCACAGTAAAGAAGTTTCTCCTCTTGCTGAGGTCAGCTTCCTGTGTTCTAGCTAATATCCATTATTCCTTGTCCTATGACTGGCTGCCACTGAAAAGAGCCTTGCCCCTTCCTCTTGCCCCTCACCCCTCACATATTTATGGACACTGATCAGATTCCCTCTCAGCCTTCTCTTCTCCAGACTCAACAGCCCCCGGGCTCTGAGTCTTTCTTCACAGGTGAGATGTTCAAGTCCCCTAATCATCCCTGTGGCTCTCCAGCAGATCCCTGTCTCTCTTGAACTGGGGAGCCCAGAACTGGGTAGAGTACTCCAGGTGTGTTCTGCCCAGGGCAGAGCAGAGAGTGAAGTTTCAGACAAGGGGTACAGGGCAGGCAAAACAAGCTCAGAGGGGATCCTCGTGTCATGAGAAACAAGCCAGGGCTGAGTACTTCTGGGTTGCTGCTTCCCCTTCCCTTTCCTGAAGCTGGCCTCAGTTATTCTGGTGTTTTCCTCAGCTTTTGAGGTGTGGGAAAGCAGAGAGCCCTAGGGAATCCCTGCAGCAATGCCTTCACTGAACACAGTTGCTGGAGAGTCTGACAGCTCCCTGTCGTTCCCAGAGGGAAGAGGATGATGAATGCTGGATCTTGTTCCTCCAGGTCTTGGGGTTGAGCTTTCCCTTGTGTGTCCCAAGCTGCCCAGGTGGGCTGGGGTGCAGTGCCCATGTTTGCAGAGGCTAATGCAGCTCCTGTGCCTTTGCCAGAGGGTACAAAGTGCTGCCTTGTGGCTGAGGCCTTCCTGCTGCCTTGCACCGCAGCAGGCTCTGACTGCTGGGGAGAAGCAGGGGATGGCCACAGGCTGCTCCGTGCCAGCGGGCTCCAGATGCTGCAGCACACAGGACCCCCTCAGAGCAGCCTGGAAAGAGGCAGGAAGGATGAAAGGACTATGGAAGAAATGTGGAGTTCATGGGGAGTTAAATTAAGCAAGAAAAAAAAAGGGTTTGCTTTGTGTCCGTGTCACAGCTCTGCTGGTGCAGCCAAGAAAGGCTGGCTGGGGATTCCTGCCATGCCAGAGGAGGGAGGGAGTGGTGGCAGTCCTGGCACTGAAGTGTACCCATGCCTGGGAAGCTACTCCCAGCCCTTGGCAAGGAGCCCAAGCAACCCAGCAGGCTGAGAGCAAGAAGACAGAGAAGGCTGCACCTCTGAGGGACAAAGAGCAGCTGCAACAGCTGTGCAGCACAGCTGGTGCAGGGCAGCCTCTTCCCCAGCAGATCTGTCTGTGATCTTCATCAGAGCTCAGGAGAACAGCAGACCTGGCTGTGAGCTCCATCAGAGCTCAGGAGGAGAACAGCAGACCTGGCTGTGAGCTCCATCAGAGCTCAGGAGGAGAACAGCAGACCTGGCTGTGAGCTCCATCAGAGCTCAGGAGGAGAACAGCAGACCTGGCTGTGAGCTCCATCAGAGCTCAGGAGGAGAACAGCAGACCTGGCTGTGAGCTCCATCAGAGCTCAGGAGGAGAACAGCAGACCTGGCTGTGAGCTCCATCAGAGCTCAGGAGGAGAACAGCAGACCTGGCTGTGAGCTCCATCAGAGCTCAGGAGAAGCAGATGGAGAATGAAGTGAATTCAACATTTGTGTCTGGAAGGCCAAGTAGCAGAAGGTACTGGCAGAGCCTCTGCAGGTTTTCTGTGTGCCAACACTTGCTGCTTGTGGTGAGAAACAGGCTTGAAGCTGGCAGAAGTGCAGTGGTGTGAGGCAGACGTTGTGAGGCACAAAGCACACATCTGGGGCACGGGGCCTGCCTTAGGGTGCTGCATTGCTTGGGCTTTTTTCTAGGCCTAGATTTGAAGAGGTACTAAATTCCCATTGCAGGCTGGCCTGTTACAGGCAACTGCCAGTGATCATCATTCCCTCTGGGCTAGGGATGAGTGCTCAGGCTCCCTGAGCAGTTCTGGATAGGACAAGAGAGAATGGCCTCAAGTTACTCCAGGGGAGGCTCAAGTTGGACATGAGGAGCAATTTCGTCCCTGAGAGGGTTGTCAAGGCCTGGCTCAGGCTGCCCAGGCCTGTGGCAGAGTCCCCATCCCTGGAGGGTTTTCCCAGCTGTGTAGATGTGGTGCTGAAGGGTTCAGTAGTGAGCTGGCAGTGCTGGGTTAGCACTTGGACTTGATGATCCTTTTCCAACCTACAGGATTCCATGAGTCTATGATTCAAGTTAGCCACAGCATTCCCACTTAGGGCACAAAGGCTTTTGGCAGTCCCTGGTTGTAGAATGTTATCACAGCATCACAGAACATTGGAAGGGAAGGGACCTTGAAAGCTCCCCCAATGCAACCCCCTGCCAGGGCAGGATCACCTGGACTAGGTCACACAGGAATGCATCCAGGCAGGTTTGGAATAGTCTCTAGAGAAAGAGACTCCACAACCAATTCCATTTCCATGATGGATGGAAAGGTGGAACACCACTCTTGCCCAGCTCCTTGTCCCACTGAGCCAGAGACAGGACAAGGGGGATGGTTTTGAGAGTAGGTTCACACTGGATCTTAGGAAGAAGTTCTCCAGTGCAAGGGTGGTGAAACACTGGAACAAGTTGCCCAGGGAGGCTGTGGCTGCCTCCTCCCTGGGGGTGTTCAAGGCCAGGCTGGATGAGGCCTTGAGCAGTTGAGTCTAGTTGAAAGGTGTCCCTGCCCATGGCAGGGAGGTTGGAGCAGATGGTCTCTGAGGTCCCTTCCAGCCTGAGCCATTCTGTGATTCAGAGCTGCTGGCTCAGGGGTGGCCCTCTAGGTATTTGCACAGGAGTGCAGAGGTAAAGCTGCCTGTGCAGAGTCAGAGTGCTGGGTAAGGCTCCATGCACATGGAGCTGCAGGGGAAGCAGCTGGCTGGTTCTGGCATTCAGGAAACCAGCAGTGAGCAGTGGAGGCTGGGCTGGGGCAGCTCTTGCCTGCCTCCTGGGATTTTTGCAGGGTTCTTTTGTGCTGTGAAAGGTGCAGACCTCTCTCATGTGATGTCAGCCAGGCTGCTCAGCTGCTGCTGCGTGCCAGCAGGCTGGAAAGGGCAGTTCAATCCATGAGGCATCCTTCCATCCAGGCCTGCAGCTGGGAGGGAGGTTCTCAGCAGTGCAATCACCAGAGGGGAGGCTCCTCTCTCCTCCAGGCTGGTTTGGGATGTTAGCAAAGCCCTCTGCCTTTGGCAGCTCCTGCCAGCCTTCCTCTCCTGGAGCTTTGCTGTTCAACCTGCCCCATCAACCAGGGCTTTTCTGAACAAGAGCTGTCTGAAGGGGATCCCAGCTAACCTGGTGCAGGATTAACATCCATTCAGGCCCCAGAAGTGCTAATCCCTGAGAAGCCAGGGTGTGGGTCTGCCTGCACAAAGATGTTCCTTTGTGGTTTGATAGCAGAGGAGGAACTGAGAGGATTTATGGCAAAAGGAGAACTATGTGGGCTGATGAACTTTGGTTTGGGGCTTCTATTGAGATCTGGCCTGTCCCCCTGATGATTAATACAGCAGAGCAAGCTTCCTTCTCAGGGGCTGAGCTCATGCTCCTTGTGTTGCTCCCAGCAAACAGTGCTGGTTGCTAGGAAATCCCCAAACAGCCTTTGTCAAGGAATCAGAGTGTTCAGAGCTGGTAGCTCGGGAAAGGCTTTGCCTGCTGCCATATGAAAAGACTTTTTGTGCAGATTCAGACAGGATGATGCCCTCTGAATGCTCCTCCAAGACTCCAGAGACTAGGCCATGCCAAGAACCCCCAGAGCCTTGTCCCTCACTCTGCCCACTGCTTGCAGCAGCGCTCTGGGGACGCTGGGCAGGTCTCAGCTGCTGTGACACAAAGGTGGTGTACCTGCTTGTGCAATCTGAGCCTTGGAAACTCTTGCTGTCTGCATCCTTCAAACCCTCACTGCCTTCAGAAACATGGCCTGTCCTGTATTGCAGAGGGGTGGTGAGCAGATGGGGGCCATTAACCCTTTGCACTGGAAGGAGACTTCTTGGAGGCGGCAGGCTGCTGCCTCTGGCCAAGGGTCCTGCTGCTGGTGGTGCTGTATCTGCATCACCGAGTCCTGGCAGGGCTCTGCTCTCCTGCAGCAGCTTCCCAGCTGACAGCAAATGCCTCCTGCTTCTGAGGACCTGTTTTGGTTCCTTCAGCTCTGCCCCATCACCCTGCCCTCTCCCTGGCTTCCCTGGGGGAGTCTGCACTTCAACCTGACCACTTCCCCCTTCAGTGATTACTGATTTTAGCAGACCCTTGTGTAGAAACCAGCAAAGTGGTCTTGGGCCTCACACTGTTGGGCCATGGGCATCAGGGCCTGCCTCTGATTGACTCTTTTTCCATGTCAGAAGGAAGTCTACCCCCTTTTTTGGGCAGCTACTAAACTTGTTGAAAGAAGGCAGAACAGCTCCCAGGGGGTTGTGCAGGTACAGTTGTGTGGCTGAAGGGCTCTGTGCTGAGGGCACTCTGCAGGTGCAGAGCTATGGCAGGGAGCTGCAGGGCTGGTGCTGTGAGGATCCTGCCTGTGCTGGCCAGTGTGGCATAAAGACATCATAGTATCAGTCAGGGTTGGAAGGGACCACAAAGATCATCTAGTTCCAACCCCCGTGCCATGGGCAGGGACACCCCACACTAGATCAGACTGGCCAGAGCCTCATCCAGCCTGGCCTTAAATACCTCCAGGGACGGGGCCTCAACCACCTCCCTGGACAACCCATTCCAGGGCTTCACCACTCTCATGGGGAAGATCTTCTTCCTCACGTCCAGCCTGAATCTCCCCACCTCCAGCTTCATTCCATTCCCCCTAGTCCTATCACTACCTGAGATCCTGAGAAGTCCCTCCCCAGCCTTCTTGTAGGCCCCCTTCAGATACTGGAAGGCCACAATTAGGTCACATGGACTGATTGCAGCCTAAGCATCCACAAAGGCTTTGGGTGTGATGCCCACGTGTGTGCCAGGCCAGGAGGAGAGAGAAAACTGCTGTGTGGGGTGGGAAGCATTGCTCCTTGTGACTTCTCAGTGACAAAGCCTAACCTCTGTGCATTGTTTCCCCCTGTCTGTTCCCTCCTGGGTGTTTGCTGCCTGGTTTCTCACCCTGCAGACTCAGCTCATTCAGATGGTGATCTGGATGCTCCAGCACCGGCTGCTCATCCAGCTGCACACCTACGTCTGCCTGATGGTGCCGCCCAACGAGGAGGAGTTCAGAGCCCAAGATGAGGACATGCCCTTCACTGCCAGGGTTGGAGGCCGGAGTCTCAGCACCCCCAACGCTCTCAGCTTTGGTTCTCCAAGTATGAGCACACTTTTCTCTGCTGTTCAGCCCACAGCCCACCCCCAGAGCCTCCCTTTGCCATGCCCGGGGCAGTCAGACCTCGGCAACAAGAGGACTTGGTCTGTGCCGGAGCGATGCTAATTGAGCCCAGTCCATCTTACGTTTCATGCTGGGCATTGGTGAAAGTCTTAAGGGCTATTAGACCTTCAAGTCTTGGGTTTAAAAGGAAGTAGTGCTCTGGAATTAGCCAGTTCTTATTTGGCTCTTACTAGAGGTGCTTCTCTATTTTTAAAGTGACTTCCTTCTCCCCTGCTGTACTCAGAAGTGAGTTCTTCTGGCTGGTGCTGCACTGCTCTCGAGCTTTGGTTTTCAGGAGAGCAGGAAAATGGAGAGAAATTGCTTCCAATTGGTTTCCCTGGGCTGCAGAGCCACCTCAGCAGGCACAGCAGCAGCTGGCAGTCTCACAGAGGGGTGGCTTCTGTTTGTGTCTGCTGATTCCTGTAATCTCCTCGGTGCCATTCTTCATTCCAGGGAAGCATTTTCTCAAGAGCAATCTTTGCAACCCCCAACCTTCGCTGCCTGGGCTGCTCCAAGCAGCATTCTCAGAATGCCACCGAGGGTGCCTGGCAGGAGAGGTTCTCTGTACAACTTCCAGCTTTACAGAAGTCAGGAATTAGGGCAGAAACCTTGGAATGTGAGCCAGAGGAGTCTGCAATCTGCTTATTCTGGCTGGCTCACAAGAGGATATTGCTTCTTGGCCTTCCTTTCTGCTTGCCTCCCACCTTCTCTGCTCTTAGGCTTTTCATGTTGCCACTTCATGGTATTCCAGCAGAGCTGGCTGGGAATTTTCTCTTCAGATGTTATTTATGAACTGTGTATGGGCCCCAGAAGTACAAATTTCCACAGAGATTGGTGGTTTGCTTGAAGCTTGGGGCTTCCTCAGTGAGAAGATGGCTGGGTTGGCATTGCAGATCCACACAGCATTTCAAGAGCCCCTTGCCCTGCTCTGCAGACCTGAAGGGGCTGTTTGGGCAGCCCGCAGAGGAGCAGCCCTGAGTTGATCCCCTTGCAGCCTGCTCCCCAGGAGTCTGCTCAGTCTGCCTCTCTTTCTCTCTTCCCCTGCTAGCCAGCAGCGATGACATGACTCTGACAAGCCCTAGCATGGATAACTCCAGTGCTGAGTTGATACCTGGTGGGGACTCCCCCTCAATAAAAGGATGACAGAGAATCTCCTGGCAAGCTTGTTGGAACACGAGAGGGAAGCCATCCTCAACGTCCCTGCTGCCCAGAACCCCGAAGACCTTCGCATGTTTGCCAGGTAGGAGATGTGGAGTGCAGGATGCAGTCTCTTGCTCTCAGCCTTGCTGGGTCATTGAAGGGACTCTGAACAAAGCCTGTTAGCCTGGGAGGTTGGGGGATAAAGCACAGAATCACAGAATGGGCCAGGCCAGCAGGCACCTCCAAAGCTCATCCAGTCCGACCTCCCCGTAGTCAGCAGGGACATCCCCGACCTGATCAGGCTGTCCAGAGCCTCATTGAGCCTCACCTTGAGTATCTCCAGGGATGGGTCCTCAACCACCTCCCTGGGCAACCTGTTCCAGTGTTTCATCACCCTCATAGTGAAGAACTTCTTCCTGATATGCAATCTAAATCTCCCTTTATCTAGTTTGAAGCCATTGCCTCTCATCCTGTCCCTGCAGGCCTTTGCAAACAGTCTCTCTCCATCCTTCCTGGAGCCCCTTCAGGTACTGGCAGACTGCTATCAGGTCTCTCTGGAGCCTTCTCTCCTCCATGCTGAACACCCCCAGCTCCCTCAGCCTGTAGATCCCAGCAGATCTGCTCCAACCCCCTGATCATTTTCATGGCCTCCTCTGGACCCTCTCCATCAGGTCCAGGTCCTTCCTGTGTTGAGGGCTCCAGAGCTGCACATGCCTTGGGGTTTGTTACTGAAGGGACTCTGAACAAACCCTGTTAGCCTGGGGGCTGGGGGGGGGATAAATGCTTTTGGGGTTCTTCCCTCTTCACCTGTGCACATGAGTTACTGACCAACATTTGTGTGTGTGTCACAAGGAGTGCTGGGTGTATGGAGGAGCATTAGGGCTGGACACCAGGAACTTCACTCTTTACCTGCCAGTTTTCCTGTGCCCACACACAAAGCAGAAAGCTTACATGGCCTGGAAAAGCCTCCTAAGCTCTGCAAAGATCCAGGCATGCTGAAGCTGTTGTGCATCACTGAGACTTCCAGCCAGCTGTCACACACAGGATCCCAGGCTCACAGGATGTTAGGAGTTGGAAGGGATCTCTGGAGGTCTTCCAGCCCAACCTCCCTGCCAGAGCAGGACCATAGACTCCAGCACAGGTCACACAGGAACACATCCAGACAGGTCTGGAATGTCTCCAGAGAAGGAGACTCCACAATCTCTCTGGGCAGCCTGCTCCAGGGCTCTGGGACCCTTGCAGTAAAGAAGTTCTTCCTCATGTTGAGGTGGAACCTCTTGTGCTGCAGTTTGCATCCACTGCCCCTTGGCCTATCCCAGGGCACAAGTGAGCTGTCCCTGTCCCTTCCTTCCTGACACCCTTTAAGGTTTGTAAACTCCATGCAAACACAGAGCAAAGAGCATCAGACACAAAGGCAGCCTCAGTGCTTTACCAGAGCAGACACTGCCAGGTCTGTTTGCAGAGATGAGCTGCTCCTTACATTAGGCTAAAGCAGTTAGGATGTGTGATTAGTAGCACACAGATGTGCTGCTGCAAATATAAACACAGCAGAAACAGGCAAGATGTGGCTCTGCACACAGGCCAGAAAGTCAGATGACTTCCTAACCAGCCAGCTGGGAAGGAGGTGTGGGGCAAAAGACTTTTTTCTTCCTAAGCATTTCAAACCACACTCAGCCTCACTGGAGTGCAGCTTTCACTGGGGTTTGTGCTGCTGGTGGAGCAGCAAACCAGAGGAGAGTGTCTGGGTTAGCCTATTGCTCTTGGTGAAGGTGGAAACAGCTGGGGCAAAGCTGCTGCAGTGAACCCTAGAAACACAGAATTGTTTCAGGTGGAGAAGACTTCCAAGAGCATCCAGCCCAACATCAAACCAACCCCATCATGGCCACTAAACCATGGCCCCAAGTGCCATGGCCACACATTTCTGGACCACCTCCAGGGATGGGGACTCCAGCACCTCCCTGGGCAGCCTCTCCTGCAGAAAAAAAGTCATTCCCAGTGTCCAACCTAACCCTCCCCTGGCACAATTTCAGGCCATTTCCTCTCCTTCTGTCACCTGAGACTAGGAAGAAGAGACCAACCCTTAGCCTCCTCTTCTCCAGACTGAACACCCCCAGCTCCCTCAGCTGCTCCTCCCCAGCCCTGTTCCCCAGACCCTTCAGCTCAGCTCTTTGCTTCCTCCTGAGGAGCTGCAGCCCAGTGAGGGCTGTGCTCTGCAAACAGCTCTGCTGCAGCAGCTGCCTCCCAGAGCAAACTCCTGCCAGAAATGCACAGGCAGTGCCCTGGGCAGACTGCAGCTGCCCCTCCCCAGGCAGTTGTGTGCACAGCAAGGACTGAGCTGTTTCAGCAGAGCAGTGAAGTCCAGCCCCGTCCATTTTCTGTCTCTGAAGGCCTGGTGCTCATTAAGCAGATGGCAGAAGGAGCTTGTGCCTGTCCATGGCCATGCACAGCCAATATGTGCAAGACAGAAACCTTCAGAGGAAATGAGGAACGCTGAAGCTCGGCTCCAGCACTGGCTGCATTAACCCTAACAGAGAATGGAATTGAAATCCAAGGTCTTAGGTCTTCAGAAGTAAACTTAAGCAGGAGATGAGTTCTTTTTGAGCTAGGTCTTGGGTAGTGTGCACAGTGCATTCCTGGCTGCACGGTGAGCAGTGCCTCTGAGGCTGCCCTCGTGGCTGCTCTCCCAAGCCATGGCTGTGGAGCCACCCTGGGGAATTTGCTTTTCTTGCTCCCAGGTAGGGAGATGATGGAGTAAGGACTCCACTAAGCTGTGTGCAGTTCTGCTGCAGTGCCAAGCAGTGCTGGGAGCAGGGCTGTCTCCCTGGCCAGGAAGAATCCTGATTTCTTGGAATGCCCAGGCTGAGCTGTGGTGAAGGACACTGCACTGCTGCTCCTGCAGCTCAGAGGGGAGAGCAGTGGTGAGCAGTGCAAAGCAATCATCCTCCATCACTGCACCTGGGAGTGCACATCTGTCCACAGACACATCTGTGCAGCTTCAGAGGGACTCACATCATCTGCCCCAAGAAGTGCCATCCTCTGTCCTGGCTGGGTCCAGCAATGTTCATTGTCCAAATAGGTGGTGAGAGACTGGCACAGGTTGCCCAGGGAGGAGGTGGAAGCCTCATCCCTGGAAGTTTTTAAGGCCAGGCTGGATGTGGCTCGGAGCAACCTGATGTAGTGTGAGGTGCGCCTGCCCATGGCAACTGGATGATGCTTGAGGTCCCTTCCAGCCCTGACAGTTGTGTGATTCTGTGATGAGGGCAGTGCCCACCCTCCCTGGAGCTGTGGGACACAAGTTACGGCTTCCAGCCTTTGGGGAGAACCTCCTCCGTGGCAGGGTGGTGCTGCTCAGGATGGATTACCCAGGTATGTAGGGGGGGGGGAGTCTCCACCCTTGGAGGGTTTCAGAGCTTGGCTAGGAACAGCTACAACATTGGCAGCAGTCCTGCTGGAGTGTAGTGCTGGACTAGGCTTTGGAGGTGTCTTCCAGCCAGCATTTTTGTGATATGCTTTAATATCCGCTCGAGGTTTCATTGGAGTGGAAAGATTTCCTCTTGACTGGCAACACATCCAGGCTCTTTTTGAACACAGGGTGGATTTCTTTATGGGAAAAGTCCTGCCTGCTCTGGGTGACTGTTGCAAGCCAGCTCATGATGGCTTGCACAGGAGACAGCAGCACCAGGAGATGAGAGCATGGGCAGCCACAGCGAGGGAAGGCAGTGGGAGCTTGGAAAACTTATCTCAAGGTCACTTTTTGAGCAGTGATACAGGCTGTAGGATGAAATACACAAACCTTCCTGGCATGCCCCAGGGAAGGGCCTGCTTTGGACTTAGACACACATACACCCATGCTGTCCCTGCTAACGGCCTCTGCTCAGTGTGCTCTGGTTGCCATCAGCCCAGAGGAGGAAGCCACTTAGCCTGATTTAAATCCCCAGTGGGCAGCTGCTGCAAAAGGCAAATGTTCCTAACATCCAATCTCAATCTGCTCTGCTCCAGTTTGAAGCCACTGCCTCTCATCCTATCCCTGCAGGCCTTTGCAAACAGTATCTCTCCATCCTTCTTGTAGGCCCCTTTCAGGTACTGGAAGGTTGTTACTAGGTCTCCCTGGAGCCTTCTCTTCTCCAGGCTGAACACCCCCAGCTCCCTCAGCCTGTCCTTGTAGCAGAGGTGCTCCAGCCCTCTGATCATCTTCATGGCCCTCCTCTGGACCCTCTCCAGCAGGTCCATGTCCTTCCTGTGTTGAGGGCCCCATAGCTGTGAGGTGTCCCCAGAGCAGAGGGGCAGGGTCCCCTGCTGCCACGTTGCTTTGGATGCAGCCCAGGCTGCCACTGGCCTGCAGACGCTCACGTGTCTGCTCACGCTTAGCTTCTGGTCCATCAGCACCCCCAAGTCCTCCTCCGCAGGGCTGCTCTCTCTCTCCTCCTCCCCCAGCGGGAGGCAGGCACAGGGAAGGTAAGAACTCACTGAACCACCCGTGCTGCCCGCAGGCTGCTGCACTACTTCCGCGGGCGGCACCACCTGGAGGAGATCATGTACAACGAGAACATGCGGCGCTCCCAGCTCCTCATGCTCTTCGACAAGTTCCGCAGCGTGCTGGTGGTCACCAGCCACGAGGACCCTGTCATCTCCGTCTTCCAGTCCCTCCTCAAGTGACCTGAGGGGCAAAGAGGGGATGCCTACAGACTGGAGGTGATTGGACAGTCCTTCTCGCCCTGTGCCACCCAGCAGCTTCTGCCCCTGCGCAGCTCCCTCCCTGTCTGCTGGGTCTGGATCCGGGGCCTGCTACAGGACACCAAGAGCTTGCTCCTCAGCCCGGGCAGCCGCTGCTGCTGCTGCTGCTGCTGCTGCTCCTCAGCCCGGGCAGCCGCTGCTGCTGCTGCTGCTGCTGCTGCTGCTGCTGCTCCTCAGCCCGGGCAGCCGCTGCTGCTGCTGCTGCTGCTGCTGCTCCTCAGCCCGGGCAGCCGCTGCTGCTGCTGCTGCTGCTCCTCAGCCCGGGCAGCCGCTGCTGCAGCTGCTGCTGCTGCTCCTCGGCCCGGGTGGTGGCTGCTGCTGCTACTGCTGGGCTTGGGCGGCTGCTGCTGCTGCTCCTCGGCCCGGGTGGCGGCTGCTGCTCCTCCTCGGCCCGGGCGGCTGCTGCTGCTGCTCCTCGGCCCGGGCGGCTGCTGCTGCTGCTCCTCGGCCCGGGCGGCTGCTGCTGCTCCTCCTCGGCCCGGGCGGCTGCTGCTGCTGCTCCTCGGCCCGGGCGGCTGCTGCTGCTGCTCCTCGGCCCGGGCGGCTGCTGCTGCTGCTCCTCGGCCCGGGCGGCTGCTGCTGCTGCTCCTCGGCCCGGGCGGCTGCTGCTGCTGCTCCTCGGCCCGGGCGGCTGCTGCTGCTGCTCCTCGGCCCGGGCGGCTGCTGCTGCTGCTCCTCGGCCCGGGCGGCTGCTGCTGCTGCTCCTCGGCCCGGGCGGCTGCTGCTGCTGCTCCTCGGCCCGGGCGGCTGCTGCTGCTGCTCCTCGGCCTGGGTGGCTGCTGCTGCTGCTGCTCCTCGGCCCGGGCGGCTGCTGCTGCTGCTCCTCGGCCCGGGCGGCTGCTGCTGCTGCTCCTCGGCCTGGGTGGATGCTGCTGCTGCTCCTTGGCCTGGGTGGCTGCTGCTGCTGCTCCTCGGCCTGGGTGGCTGCTGCTGCTGCTCAGCCCCGGTGGCTGCTGCTGCTCCTCGGCCTGGGCGGCTGCTGCTGCTGCTCAGCCCCGGTGGCTGCTGCTGCTCCTCGGCGTGGGTGGCTGCTGCTGCTGCTCCTCGGCCTGGGTGGCTGCTGCTGCTCCTCGGCCTGGGTGGCTGCTGCTGCTCCTCGGCCCGGGTGGATGCTGCTGCTGCTCCTCGGCCCGGGCGGCTGCTGCTGCTGCTCCTCGGCCCGGGCGGCTGCTGCTGCTGCTCCTCGGCCCGGGCGGCTGCTGCTGCTGCTCCTCGGCCTGGGTGGCTGCTGCTGCTCCTCGGCCTGGGTGGCTGCTGCTGCTGCTCGGCCTGGGTGGCTGCTGCTGCTGCTCCTCGGCCTGGGTGCCTGCTGCTGCTCCTCGGCCTGGGTGGCTGCTGCTGCTGCTCCTCGGCCTGGGTGGCTGCTGCTGCTGCTCCTCGGCTTGGGTGGCTGCTCCTGCTGCTCAGCCCCGGTGGCTGCTGCTGCTCCTCGGCGTGGGTGGCTGCTGCTGCTGCTGCTTGGCCTGGGTGGCTGCTGCTGTGCCATGGTCGCAGCATGGGAGCTGCTGGTTCAGAGCCCTGCCCTGCCCTGCCCCCTCCCAGCGCAGTTTTCCTGACCATGCTTCACCTGTGGTGCATCGCAGCCCTTCCTCTGCTCCCCAGCACCATGGCTGCTGGCTCAGTGCCTGTGAGCAGCCTGCCCCGTGGCACAGCATGCATGGCCTCTGCCTGGGGGCAGGGTGGAGCTGGGCCAGCTTTTAGGGAAGTGTCCCTGGGTGCCAGGGAATTCTGCCTGGCCATTGTTGTGTGGCAGCAGTGAGGACACAGGTAGGAAGAAGCATAAGTAAACAGTTTCATGAATGAGAATGAGCTGCTCCATGAGTTCCAGCTTGTTATTTCCTCTCCCTAGTACCCGTTACCAAGTGTCACCAAGCAGCCTTTGTGCTTGTGGGTGTTCAGGGCTGACAGTTTTTGACTGGGTGTGGGGAGCTGGCTTGGTGGACAGGACTGAAGTGGGCTGACCAAGCCACAGGTGCTTGCATGCTGTTCCACACAGCCACAGGCTGGTGCCAAGGACACTCAGGCCTGTCCCCCAGGGCTAGTTTTGTTCATCTGTTCCCCTCCCTGCCAGCATGGCTGTGGCTCCAGGGAGCCAGACTGGGAACCTGGCCTCAGCTAAAGCTGTCCAGCTGGAAAACACCACACAGGTCTGTATGTGGCTGTGTTCCCTCATCTGGTGCAGCACTGCTCCTCCAGCTGTGCCAAAGCTAGAACATGGGGTGACAGTCTTTCTGGGGCCAGCAGGAGCTTGGCAGCTCAGCCCTGGCCCGAGGCCCCCACTCCCCACAGCTGCTCAGCACTCTGTGCTGCAGAGCCAGGGAAGGTGACCTGAGCCTCAGAGCCTGGGCTCAGAGACAGGGCTGTGCTGGGTTCCAAGATCCCCTGTGGGCAGACCAAGGGGAACCCAGCCCCAGGGGGCTGTGGAACCCAACAGAGTTCTTCACTCAACACAGAGAGCAGCAGCAGTGCAGGAAAGGAGGTGCCCTGCAGCTTGTTCAGTGTCACACATGGTCAAAAGAGCTTGAAGAGGAGGGGAGAGGACAGAGAACAAAAGGAGAGACCTTTCCACCCCAGGCTCCAGGGGCATGTGGTGTGGAGTTCTGTGGCTGTGGGGTGCCAGCCCAGCCTGGCTAACTTTGCCCCTTTTATAGTCTCCAGTGCCTTGGGGTCCTCCCCTCGGGCAGAGTTTGCTGGGCATGGGCACTGTGGTGCTCTGGAAGGTTCCCAAGATGGGTCTGGGGATGTAGGGAGTCTCAGGGGTCTGTCACTGCCCCTGCTACTGTGCACTTGTGCCCTTGGTCCCAGGCCAGAGCAGGGCACTAGGCAGGAGGGGTCCCACTCTCCACCCTCCCAGGCTGCCTCTCGCTGCTCACAGCCTGGCACAGCCACGTGGGTACAGCAAAGCCTTCAGGTCATGGCCATGACAGAAGGTTGGGGATCCTTCACCTCCATGGTGGTGGCTTCCAGGGGTCAGACTCCCCTTTAAGACCTCCCCTTACAGCATGCACACAGGAGTTTCTCCCAGAGCTGCAGGCTCTTCCAGGGCAGCTTCCCTTGCCTACACAAACTGGGTGCAGCTCAATCCCAGAGGATTTTTTCCTTCTGTGCCACATGCAGGCTGCAGCATCACAGCAGCCTCAGCATTGGTGCTGGCCAGGATTCACACTCTGGTAAGTTTTGACCTGGCTTCAGAAGCAGCTGGGGAAATAACCAAACCTCATTCTTGTTCTCTAAGCTGGCTGTCACAGAGTGGGATAGTTTGGGAGGTGTCCAGACCTCTACTCACAGAAAAGGTGTCAGATCAGGTCACTCAGGAGCCTGTCCAGTGCTTTGAGTGTCCCACAGCTCCTCTGGGCCACTGTTCCAGTTTGACCACCCCCATGGTGAAATTTTTTTCCATACAGCTAATGAGAATTTCCTGTTTTCCACAGCTTGTGCCCATTGCCTCTCATCCTGCCTGACAAAAGCCTGGCTCTGTCTTCTCTATACCTTCCCACCAGGCAGTTGTAGACAACACTGGGATCCCTCCTTTACCTCCTCCCAGCTCTCATCCTTTCAGCAAGCCCTGCTGCCAGCCAGGCTTTTGACTGTTCTTCCACAGCAACCCAGTGAAGGCCTCTGCTGGGGAGCAGGGCAGGGCTGTGAACCTTAATTAAGCCTGGATCCACTACCAAGGGAGAAAGTGGCCTTCAGGATCCAAAGCCAACCTCAGCCCTGTGTGGGAGGCCCATGCCAGACCCCACAGATCAAATGCCCCCTTCCCCACTCCTGGTGATAAAGAACATTTATTGTTAAAAGCCTCCAAGCCACCTTCTGGCCCAGCTGCTGCCAGGCCCCCGAGGCGTCCCGCAGAGCACAGCTCACGTCCTGGGTGCCGGCACACTTGCCAGACCTGTCAGCTGCAAGAGACTTGTCCCGTTGCTGCCATCTCTCTCTCTCTTTTCTTGTCTACAACACTCACAAATTTGTTGCCCCTCAAGTAAAACCTCAGAGGTTTCTCTGTCCACTCTCCTCGGTTGCCGATCCCGATCCTTGTTGTGGCTACCACGTCCTGCTCCCCAGGTAGGTCGTGTCCAGGCACCATCCAGATGGCTGCATCCTGAGTCAGGTCCCTTTGGTCAAAGGCTTTGTCGATGCCAAAGGCTTGGCAGAGCTTGGAGGGGCCGTTGCACAGCTGCCAGTCCTTCAGCAGCTTGCCGGGTGCCTTCCTGGCCGTGCTGCGCAGCTCTCGCATTGCATCCAGACCCTGCAGGGGCTCCAAGGAGCGAAGCAGCACTGCAGCCCCTTCCCCTGTGCAGGACAAGGACCAACTCTTAGAGCAGGGCTGTTCAGCAGGAACATCTCAGCTGTCAGCCCCATCACCAGCAGCACTTAGAATCATAGTATCAGTCAGGGTTGGAAGGGACCACAAGGATCAGCCAGTTCCAACCCCCTGCCATAGGCAGGGACACCCCACACTAGAGCAGGCTGCCCAGAGCCTCATCCAGCCTGGGCTTAAACACCTCCAGGGATGGGGCCTCAACCATCTCCCTGGACAACCCATTCCATGGCCTCACCACTCTCACAGTGAAGAACTCTCTCCTCATGTCCTGCCTGAATCTCCCCACCTCCAGCTTCATTCCATTCCCCCTAGTCCTATCACTACCTGATGTCCTGAGAAGTCCCTCCCCAGCCTTCTTGTAGCCCCCTTCAGATACTGGAAGGCCACAATGAGGTCACCTCGGAGCCTTCTCTTCTCCAGACTGAACAGCCCCAACTCCTTCAGTCTGTCCTCACAGGAGAGGTGCTCCAGCCTCGTGGCCCTTCTCTGGACACCTTTCAGCACCTCCAGATCCCTCTCGTAATAGGGGCTCCAGAACTGGAGGCAGTACTCCAGGTGGGGTCTCACCAGGGCTGAGCAGAGGGGGAGAATCACCTCCCTTGCCCTGCTGGCCACACTTCTCTTGCTGGAGCCCAGGCTCTGATTGGCTTTCCGGGCTGCAAGTGCACATTGAGAGCTCCTGTTGAGCTTCTCCTCCCCCAGCACCCCCAAGTCTCTCTCCTCAGGGCTGCTCTCCAGCCAGTCCCTGCCCAGCCTGGATTTGTGCCTGGGATTGCCCCGACCCAGCTGCAGGACCCTGCCCTTGGTCTTGTTGAAGCTCATGAGGTTGGCTTGTGCCCACCTCTCCAGCCTGTCCAGGTCCCTCTGGATGGCATCCCTTCTTTCCAGCGTGTCTGCTGCACCACACAGCTTGGTTCAGCCCTGAGCCTGTGGCCCAGCTTAGCCTAACGCAGCAGGGTGCCATCTGCATGCCCACCCACAGTGCCTGTCCTTGGGCCACTTGGCTTCAAGAGCCAGGTTCCAGAGTCAGCCTGTGGTCAGTGCTCTCCCTTCCCTCACCTGAGTGTCCAGTGCTCCATAGCTTTGAGTCTTGCTTTCCCCAACCCTGCTGCCTGGTGTTCCTAAGCCTAGCTGCTGCTCCAAGGCTTGCCTGAGGGCAAGAGGTTTTTCTTGCCTCAGCAGAATGCTCAGGAACAAACAGACACAGGGCTGAGCTCTGGCACAGCCACCCAAAGCTGCTCCCAAACCCAGAGGGTCTCAACCACTCTAAGTTACAAGAGCTCCAGCTGACAAAGGAGGGGGATGAGCCCCAGGTGCTGCCAGCAGCCAGAGGCAGCCTGCAGAGTTAGACTGGGCAAAGAGAGACCTGGGCAGGAACTGCAGGCACTGCCCCTGCTGCTGCTTGAAGGAGCCCTGGCAAAGCTTTGCAAGAGGCAGGGCAGGATGGAGCTGCACAGCCTCTGGCTGTAGGATGCAGAGCCCTGGGAGCATCACTTCAGCAGAGAAGTGTCTATGACAAGAAGTGAAGCACACTGACAGCCTCTCTTTTCCAGTGTGATCTGCCACCCTGTCAGGAGCCTTAGGAATTCCCTCATGGTGCTGCCCTCCCCGATTTTGGTGGCAGTGGAGGAAAGGTGCAGCTCTGAGCACAGACACTGCCCTGGGACAAGGATCTCCAGCCCAAGTGGGACCTAAGCACTTCCCTGGTATTTCCATGGGGCAGCAGGAGGGCTTCTCATGATGTGGAGTGGGCGAGGAGAGCGCCTGGCAAAGCAGGCTGCGTGCTGTGCCCCACACTGCACCCCTTGTGCCAGGCCACCCCGGCATTCCTGCTGCCAGCAGCTGTGGCTGCCGCTCGGCAGGAGCCCCCTCTCCAGCCTCACACATCTGCAGCCCTGCTCGTGCCTGGCAGAGGCTTTCTGTGCAGGCACTGGGGACCTGCTGCTTCCAAAAATAGAACCCCTCTGGTGTGCTGTACAGCTCCCACGCTGAGTCACCCTGCTGGCTCCCAGCTGAGGGCCTGACTCCTGCCTCTGTGAGGTGTGGCTCTTGCCCTGAACCTGCTCAGAGCCCCCTCGGAGGGTCAGCAGCTGCCAGCAATCTGTTCCCAGGCACTCCCTTCTCTAAGGACAGGAATGGATGCAAATCTGGCAGCCAAAAGTTGCTTCCCTGTACTACAGGGATGCAGAGCTCAAAGGTCATCTGAGATTTTTAAGAATATTCTCCATGTCTTAATTCTGCTTTCATCCATGCCCAGAGACATCCTCCACACCAGGAGGCTGCCTCGCTGGCCAGCACAGCCCTGGGACTCTGAGCAGTCCCTAGTTACACTAATTGCTTTCATCCTTCACGGAAACAAGTGGAAACCCTGGGCACACTTCAATTGAACTGAGTCCTTGGGAGCTCACGTGAAGAGAGAGGTCCTCAGAGCTGTTGCAGCTGCTGCCAGGGCACAGGCAGAGCCCCCAAACACCACAGCAGGCAGGGGAAGAGCGCAGGGATGCCACGGAGAGCTCATGCCCACACCATGCGCACACCTCCAGGCTGATGTCCAGGTCCTCCTGAGCATACTTGCACATCACAAGTTCTAACCATTAAAGAGTAGATGAATCCTTCCAACTCAACTCCTGCCTGCAGCAGTTTGCTCTCAGGGGTTATGTGGCTTAAGCATCTGCCCAGCACAGACACAGCCACAGACAGGCCAGCAGCAGCAGTGCCAGTCTGGAGAGGAGTGTCTGCCTCCCATGCCCAGGGGTCATTCCATCAAGGAGTAGCATTCAGAGCTAAAAGCTGGGACCTGACAGCACTGTAGAAGCCAATTCCCTCCTAGAGTAACTATAAATCATAAACTGATAAGGAAGTCCAACCCCCACACCCCCACTGTGCAGCTTGCTGCTGCTTCCCTGGCTCCAGCTCCCATTCTTGGAGACAGCTCTTGGCCACTGGAGAGAAGACAATTTTCTCCTCTCTCCACCCTTCTGACTCACTGCTCCTGAAACTCTTCCTTCAAAGTCCTGGGCCAGGAGCAGAAAGTTAGGGGAAGTCCACAGAGCGTGACCCTGAGCATGGGCAGAGCATCCCTGGGGTCTGAGCTTCACAAGCTGTGCTTTCAAGTCTGGCAGCAGAAGGCCAAAGGAGTAGACCACAGCCCACTCAGGCTCTCACAGCACTCCCAGGCAGGCGCTGAGGGGCTGGGCTATTTTGTATCCAGTTCCCTGCACAAAGATGCTGAAACCCATCCAGCAGAAACCCATCCTGCAACCACAGCATGCTCCCTGCCCCTAAGGAGGACCAAGCTATGCCACACCACTTTTCTTGGGTGGTGTTTCCTTGTGTTTTCTGCACAGCCACAGCCTGATTCAAGAGTTTCCAAGGCCTGTCCCATAACCAGAGAAGGAAATGCTTCTGCCTTTTACCCAAGTGCTTGAGTGGCACCAGGAACAATCACTTCAACCTTTCCCTCAGGCTAAACAACAGGACAGGCTGCTTCTCCTTCTCTCTTCAGATGAGAAAAGCACCTCAGGTATGACTCTTCTGCAGGTTCTCTTCCAGCACATCTGCACTTGGGCCAAGGCATGGAAGGGCTAAACCCTACCTGTGTGGACAGATCCATGAGCAGCCATGCAGCTTTACCATGAGGGTGGTGGAACACTGCAGCAGGTTGCCCAGGCAGATGATTGGGGTCCCATGCCTGGAGATATTCAAGGTGAGGCTCGACAGGGCTCTGGGCATCCTGACCTAGTTAAGGATTCCCCTGCTGAGGGGCTTGGCCTGGATGGCCTTTGGAGGTCCCTTCCAACCCAAAGCATTCCATGATTCTGTGCAGCCCTGCCCTCCACTGCAGCGTGCTCGAGCAGAGCTGCTGGTGCCAGCTGTGCTTGCTGGCAGCATGGCTGCATGTGACAGCCTCACACACCCTAAGTCTGGACCAAAAAGTCCCAACTAAATCCATCACACCCTGAGCTCTCCAACTGATATGCTACAAAACTAAAGAGGTACAGAAGGGAAATCTTCCCCAAGGATACACTTCAAAGAAATCTTTTTAGACTTGGAAAGCCTAGCTTTTGAAATTCTCTTAACAGAAATGATTCTTTCTAATGTTTCAAACACCAACAATCCCACCCTGAGTAAGGAACAGTTCTGCTTTCATAGGATATCACAGGATCCCAGAATGGCTCAGAGATCATCTACTCCAACCCCTCCTGCCATGGGCAGGGACACCTCTCAACAAGACTCAGATGCTCAAGGCCTCATCCAACCTGGCCTTGAACACCCCCAGGAGGAGGCATCCAGAACCTTACTGGGCAACCTGTTGCAGTCTCACTACACTCCTAACACTGACTCCTTCCTCAAGCTTAGGACATCTCAGACCTTTTTGTTTTCCCCACCATTTACAGCTTCCAAAGGTAATGATAGGAGGCAGAAAAATTTGTTGTCATGACAACAGACAGCAAGACTTAGACTGCCATTAGACTGCAAACTGACTTCTCCATCACCACTCTGGAGGAACAAAGGTCACTGAATCACATAAACAAGGCAGCAACCCAGGTCTTCAGAACCAAAAGCTCCATCCCATGAAGATTCTCCTCCAGTCTCTTTCTGTGCCTGAACAGCTCCCACAGCAGGCAGCCAGGACCGAAATCCCACCGGGCCGGCCAGCGTGCAGCTGGGGAGGGGTTGATAGCTAGCACAGATCATCTGCCCACAGTGCCAGAACCCAGCTGTAAGCCCCCTTAGGGGAGCTCAGAGTGGCTCTGGCTCAGCTCACCTTGGCTGGAGACGTTGACACAGAAGTAGATGCCATAGATCTGGTAGACGTAGAGAGTGCCTGGCTTCATGAACATCGCCGCGTTGCGCTGCGTCTGCTTCCCCCTTTCGAGTGGGAAGCTTCATCTTCCCCACCCAGATAAGCTTCTGTTTCAACAATCCTCCCCCAGAGTTCTCTGCCATCAGGAAGCCTGCGGACTAAAATCTGAAAGAGAGGTCAGGGTGCATCAGTTAGCAAGCCTCTGGACAAAATGAGCCGAGCACAAGGGCCGTGGAAACAAAGAGGGCAGGAAAAAGGCCCTGATGGTGCTACGTGCTCTGCTCTTCAGCCAGCGGTCCAGCCTGGCAGCTGCTGGGAACCTCTGCAGCTTGCTGCTCAGGCCACAGCCCAGTGCAAGTAGCTGCTGCCTGCCATTCACCCCACCAAAGGCCTGGAGTGCCCAGATGTGGCAGCACCGTCAAGAACCAACTTATGACCCTATGTACAATGAAGCCCACAGAGCTGCTTTTGAGGTTATTTGCTCTAGGGTTGGAAGGGACCTCAAAGCTCATCTGGCCCCAACCCCCTGCCATGGGCAGGGACACCTCCCACCAGGCCTCATGCAGCCTGGCCTTCAACACCTCCAGCCTGGCAGCTGCTGGGAACCTTTGCAGCTTGCTGCTCAGGCCACAACCCAGTGCAAGAAGCTGCTGCCTGCATTCACCCCACCAAAGGCCTGGAGTGCCTAGATGTGGCAGCACCGTCAAGAACCAGCTCATGATCCTATGTACAATGAAGCCCACAGAGTTGCTTTTGTGGCTATTTGCTCTATTCTCCACCCCAATCCTCCAGGTTTAAGGCAAAAAAGCACCACCAGTATTAACCTTGAAGCATCATCAAGGTACATCCTTTAGATCAGCAGCAATAGGGCAGAGGCACAATTAAGTATCTCCTCCGATTAGATGGTCTGGATCCTCAGTGATGTTTCAAACAAGTCCTACTCCCTGCCCAGAGATAATCATGGCCAGAAGGTGCAGAAATGGTGATTCCATGTCTGCAGTACACAGAGAGGGGGCAGTGCAGGGGAGCTGGGAACTGGCCCCGGGCAGCCAGCAGGAGATCTGCCTGATGGCAGCGTGCTCCTTGCTGCTGGCACCTCCTTACCTAAAACAAAGCAGATGTGAGGGGCAGGGGGAAACTATGACAGTGAAAAGATTCTCTTTAAAAATAAAGCAACCCCTAAGCTTCCTACAAAGGCTTTTCTGGCTTGACCTGGTTTCTAATTCTTTCTTGACCATGTGTTTAATAAATCCTGCAGCATGGCCTGGTTTAGGCAGCAGCCATGACTTTAATTATACCATTCAGAGCTTTCAGCTTCCAGAGCTGAAAGGCAGCCATTCAAAACTGACCTCCAAGAAAATCAGCTCAATTCCTACCAGATGTCTGTGCTGGATTGCTAATGGATCAGCAGGGATGTGCCAGAAGCCAGCCTCCACTGCTGCAGCTCGGTGTCAGCTTGCTGTTGTGGCAGTTCCCTTTCAGAGGCCATTTACTGAGTGTGTATTTCTGGGGTGGTTTTTGTTTCTAAGACCCCCAGTCTCAAATTCAAGGTAAGTGAGCTACCAGGCACCTCCAGGGTTTGGCAGAAGGAAGCACTGTAGTGAGAATTAGAAGAAAATAAGATAGGGAATGAAGCATTGTAGTGGTAATTAGAAGAAAGTAAGATAGTGACTGAAGCACAGTGGTGGTAATTAGAATAAAGTAAGATAGTGACTGAAGCACTGTAGTGGTAATTAGAGGAAAATAAGAGACTAGGGCAGGGAGACTGGGATGTATACCTCAAAGAAAAAACAGATAGAAATTACCTGGCCTGTAATTCTAGGCCTCAATAGGAAAAGCAGAGAATTAGGACTAAAAATAGCAGCTGCCCAGGGTAACTGAAAGCAGAAGGATGTCAGAGTCACTGAGCCAACAAAAAACTGCATCAGTATTGGGAGCTTTCAGGTATCCTCTTGCAGACCAAATAAATCCCACAGCAGGACAGGACACAGGGCCACAGGCTGGGTTTTTCAGACATCATCAAATACTTTGCAGAGTGAGTAATCCAGGATGTCCCAAGAGCCTAAACTCTCAGACCGATCGAGAGCAAAAGCAGTGTCCTTTCCAAAGCCTTATCCCTGAAAACCAACTTTGTGTCATGGCCATGAAGTACAAACTTCAGTGTCCTTCCCTGAGCACTGAGGTCCAAAACCAATCTTGTCAGAGTCCTGCTTACCAGCAAAAGGGGAAGCTTGGTAGGAAGAACTTAGAGAGGCAGCCAAAAGTTAAAGCTGGGAAGGCAAACCTCTAGCAGGACGTCTACAAAGATAGCAAACACACACATGGTGCATCCCAGGGAGGTTCAGGCAGAGCAAAAGAAAACCCAGCAGGGTGAAAGAGCAGAGTAAAGGCGTTAATTACAAGCAAGACAATATCCTCAGAAAAGAAAACAAAGCTGGAGACAGCAAGCCAGGCCAAAACCAACAGTTTGTGGAGCAAATTCCTCAAGTTATCTAACCCAGTGAGAGCCCAGAGCCTGCTCACCCTACAGACAAAGGTATAATGACCACTCCAAGAAGATAAGGGCACAGCAGTGAAACTAAACCCATGCTTTGCACTTGTGTTTAGGAGGTCCCAGACCAGGATTTTTTATGGCACTGGAGGAACTCACTCCCATAAAGACAGGAGAGCTTTTTGAAGGCCTCACTAAGCAGAAGAGGCACATTTGATCCCCAAAGGCTTTCGACAAGGTCCAAAGATTCCTTCAAAGTTTCTGCAAGGGGATAAGGCAGAAGGTCCATCCAGGAACAAGGAATTGGCTGGAAACCTCAGACAGCCAAGACAGGAAGAGTAGTTTTGGAGTGGAGAGAGTTTAGGTGACAGACTGTGGAGTCCCCAAGATCTTCACTCTAGGGCCTGTGCTGCCTCACACACTTGTGTTACCCTCAGAAAGGGGATAACTGGAGAGCTCACCACGTGTACTGACAGCACTGAGTTACTCAGAACAGCAAAACTGACAGCAGGTAGAATGAGGCAGAACTTCCAAAGCTTACAGGGCAGCATCAAAGAAAGATTCAAGCAGTCTGCTGAGCCTGCAGATAAAAATGAAATGCTCAAGTACACTGTGACAGGGGATGCTGGTCAAGAAAGGGCCAGGGCCTGCCATGCTATCAGCATCACAAAGATAGGAAAATGGGAGCAGAGAAGATGCTGGTGACTGCAGAGCATCACTTTCCTCTTGGCAAAAGCCAAAACTAAGTAAAGGAACCCCTGAAAGGAAAATAATGGGCCCGAAACCACCTTCAAAGCAGCAAAGTACATTGCAATAAACCAGAACAAAACTCCACAAAAAGCTGCTTCTGACATGTGACAGTAAATTAAACTCAAGAAATGACTCCCCTGACTTCATCCAAAATGGTCAGCTACTGGCCTTTAAATTCCACTGCACTGAACAAGAGGACTCAGAGCTGTGCTCCTGTAACAGCCAAACCCTGCAGTCAAATGGCAACAAAAGATTTTCATCCTTTCACCCCCAGTTATGAGCTAGGAAGAGCTCCAGCACAGTCAGCTCTTACAGTTCAGGTCTTACCTGTCCCAGAAAGGACTTGGCCAGACTAACACAGGGCTGGTTGAAAAAATCTGCCTCTAGCTGGGCAGATTTTTTTCTCTGCTGCAAAATATTTGCTGCTCTTTGGAGAAGAATTGCCATCAGGTGTGGCCCTCAGGTCCTCCAAGGCATCACATGGAGGGAAGCTGGAGTTGCTTTGGAGAGCACTTAATTGAGCCAACAGCTTTCTCTTTCTTGGCATGGCCCTGGAAAATGGATAGAGACAGCATTAGGAATACAAAGCTTATTTAAAAATAACTCATTCCCCCCAAACTCTGATTTTCACACAGTGAATCTCAAGGCTATGACTGCTTGGACAAACTAAGGCAAACTACAGGAGCAGGTGACAGATTTAGCTGTGTCTGCATCAGGTAAGGCAAATATTGGGCTCTACTGATAAGCAAATCAAGAACTGCAGTTTGAGCATTCACCTCTTAAAGACTGCTGCTAAAGAGCAACTTTCCTCCACTCAGTAAAAAGAAGCTTTCTAACTGTCAGGGTAGGAAATGCAGGCATTGGAAACAAAGATGAACCAGTGCCAGCTACTTCTTCCCTGTAACTAATGAAAGCAGACAGAATAGAAAGCAAGCACCTCAAAAACTGCACTGAGGAAGTCCACCCAAGTCAGCTGTCAATCATTTAAAACAGTTCTGTGTGACCTGAGCAGAACCTAAAACCCCAGAGGACACAGGACACTTGAGTTGGGATGTTCACAGTTACAAACTTGGTTGTCATGCTGCAGAAAGCTTGGGTTAGAACCTCCACAAAAGAAGCTTTACATCCAACCTACCAGAAAGATGAAGACTCCTTCAGTCAACAGTTTGGTATTTGAGGCAACTGTTTAATCTGGGATTATTCTTCTAGGTTTGACACCAATCTACTCTGTGAGCTTCAAAAGGGAATGTTTCTCCTTCTGTGCTGCAGTCCTTACACCTGCCCAACAGGAACAAACTTACTTAGTCTGTATAAAGCACTTTGAAACAGGCTCAGATTTTGGAGCTGGAGACCATGACACCAACAGTGCATCACTGACTCAAACTCAAGAACAGCTGGCAGTTCTCTACTGGTCTAGCAAAAGACCATTGTGCAGCTGGGGCACTGATGGAGATGATCATGTCTGGGGGTGTTGAAGGCCAGGCTGGATGAGGCCTTCAGCAGCTGAGAGGTATCCCTGAGAACTAGTTGAGAGGCATTCCTGCCCATGGTGGGGAGTTTGGAGTAGATGATCTCTGAGGTCCCTCCCAACCTGAGCCATTCTAGGATTCTGTGATGATTCTGTGATCTGTTAGCCTTTGGTACACAAGAAGCTATGAAACCAGTGGGGAATGCACTTCTCTAAACAAGCAAAACTCTGAAGCCAAACTTTAAAGAATTCCCCTGCTGGTACTAAAGCTCAAGGTGCACCAGGAGAGGTTTTGGCTGGAAGTTAGGAAGGAGTTAGGAAGGAGTTAGGAAGGAGTTAGGAAGGAGTTAGGAAGGAGTTAGGAAGGAGTTAGGAAGGAGTTAGGAAGGAGTTAGGAAGATGTTCTTCCCAGAAAGAGAGATTGGCCATTGGAATGTGCTGCCCAGGGAGGTGGTGGAGTCACCATCACTGGAGGTGTTTAAGAAGAGCCTGGAGGAGGCCCTCAGTGCCATAGTTTAGTTGATTAGATGGTGTTGGGTAATAGGTTGGACTGGATGATCTCAAAGGTCTTTTCCTTGATGGAAAGCAACAGGACTAGAGGAAATGGTTTGCAGCTGCATCAGGGGAGGTTCAGGCTGGATGCTGGGAGGCATCAAAGTGAGGGTTATCAGACTTGGGAATGGTCTGCCCAGGGCAGTGGTAGAGTCACTGTCCCTGAAGGTGTTTAAACAGTGTGTGGGCCTGGCGCTTAGGGACCTGCTTAATTCTACTCTATTCTAAACTTAGACAGTGGCAGCCTTACAAAAAGGATTCTCACACAAGCATGCAAAGACACCAGGCTTTAGAAGATGCCTCATCAGTTCTGAAAATCAACCACATGTAAATATAAGGGGGGAAAAAAACAACCCAAAGGTTCAACATGATATGTAACTAGAAAGAAGAATCCTCCATACAGCTGAACCCACAAGGGAAGTGTTTATGTAATTATGTAGCTGTTGCCATTCATTTCTCACCAGCTTTGAAAAATAACTACAACATTTTTCACCACCAAAGCCAAGCTTCATCTTGCTCTTCATCTTTCTGCTCACACAGGGGAAAAAAATCCACCAGCAATAGTTTCCTTGAACTCCACTGAAACAAATTTAGCCCTGCTGCACTCTGGATCACCAGTGCCAACTCCTCACCAGGGTCACATTTCACTTCAGAAGAATCCAGACATAAACATATAAAAATAGACAGGAAAAACCCCAAATCACACTGGCAGGACTGGCAGAGAGGTGGAATATATTCCCCCCAATATCTAAATTGCAGTAACTCAGTGATGACAGAGAGCTGCCACAGAACAGCCAGCTCTGTGCCAGGTGTGCTGCTCTGAACTGTGCCTCCCACATGCTGGGAATTCTTAATGCTGTCACAAATCACCAGCCTGCCTCAGACAACTGCCTGATGGCTTTTGCAAAGAAGAGTCTTGCCTAGGAAGAAGGGTTTGATAGGGAAAGGGCTGCAGGAAGGACAGGATGGAGGAGGAACACTTCAGGCCCAACTCAAGGGAAGGTTTCATGCTGAAGACAGCACCTTCAGACTCCTCTGACAGTGTTAACTGGAACTTCCAGTTCATCAGCCACACACAAAGGGTGCTGCAAGCAGGGCCAATCTGAGCGGAGAGCATTGACTCACTTGGTGGTTTGTGCTCTCATGGAATGTGACATGAGAAACAGGATCCCAGCTGCCTGGCACCCAGTGCATGGCCAATGAAGACAAAGCTGCAAGTGCTCTCATGTAAATGCTGTACCTTGGGGCACTTGCAGCTTCATCACCATGGGCTGATCCTAGATAGATCTCAGCATTATAGAATCATAGAGTTGTCAGGCTTGGGAGTTCCAACCTCTCTGCCATGGAGGAACACCTCACACTAGATCAGGTTGCTCACAGCCACATCCAGCCTGGCCTTAAAAACCTCCAGGCATGAGGCTTCCACCACCTCCCTGGGCAACTTGCTCTAGTCTCTCACCACCCTCATGGGGAAGAACTTCTTCCTAACATCCAACCTGAATCGACCCACTTCTAGTTTTGCTCCATTCCCCCAGTCCTATCCCTATCCCACACCCTAAAAAGTCCCTCCCATGCTTTCTTGTAGCCCCCTTCAGATACTGGAAGGCCACAACTAGGTCTCCTGGGAGCCTTCTCTTCTCCAGACTGAATAACCCCAACTCTCTCAGTCTGTCTCCATTGGTTGGACTTGATGCCCCCAAAGGTCTTTTCCAACCTAAATGATTCTGTGATTCTATCTTCATCTCTCTTTAGAAGTGGCAGGAGGAAACTGCCTCATAGTCCTGAGAAATGAGTCACATACAGCAATGTGCAGAATGAAAGGACACTGCAACACCATCTCAGAAATCCAGGAAAGCCCCAGCCTACCTTTTGTCTCTCTGCTTGCTCATAGCAAGATATGAACCATAAACCCCTAGGCCTCAAAGCCTGTCTCCACTTTCTCTACAGGATGTGCTTGTAAAGACAGATCCCTCCCTGTCTAAGGAAAAGCACACTGCAGATAGAAGAGAGTCCACACCAAGTACCCCAGCCCCATGGATCTGGGAAGTAAGAGACACAACCTCTTCACATGCAAGTCTACAGACAAATTCTGCAGCTCTTCACTTCCATCTAGGTTTTCTTGCTTGTACAGGAAACAAATTCTACCTCTGTGCCTCCACTACCAAGCAGCTGGGGGGTTATTCACCTTTTGACTAATCCTGTTGTAACCAAACTGGCTACAAGTTGTTAAGGACATCTGTGTACACAGGCACACAAAAAACCCACATGGAAGGTCAGAAAAGGAAGATCAAGAGCTGCCTAAAGAGTTGAGGGCTGCTGGGCTAGCCTCAGGCAAGCTTAGAGACCCTGCAAGGCACAATCAGGCACTGAAACTCAGTGTAAAATACAGCTCACCCTATAGCCAGACACAACTGACTCTGCTCAGGCTTCTTTAGTCCTTCAAATAAGACTGCATTTGTAGGTATTTCCTCATGCATTTAATGAGCTTTCACTAAAAGGAGGTTACAAAACCAAACCCCCCACCAGTAATTTGCATGGGCTTTTGGCTCACAGGTCCAGCTACCTTCAAAATTTTCCTCACACATGATGAAGCAGCAGACATAAGAACACGTTTCTGGAGAGCCAGCTGCTCACACCAAAGGTTCAGCATGGAAATGTGTGAACAGTCAGTGCTGGCTTGGACCAAAGGACATCTCTCCCTGTATCCTGCCCTCCAGCACAGGTCAGAAACAGGAGCCCAGGGAAGAACAGAATAAGCACATAGTGCTTCTCCACGCCCCCAGACCAGAACTTGCAGAACCTGGCACAGTTTCTGTGCCCCTCAAAGCTTACACAGTCTTCCCTGAGCCTGTCTAATACTATCCAAATGGGGACTTTACCAATGAAGAAAGCCTCACAGAATTACTCATTATGGCTCAAAAATCTCAGCTCATTTTGTGTGTGAAATGAGGGCTGCTCCCCACCCACATGAATCAGTTTACATTTGCAATTCATCACTCTCAGCCCTCTCCTTTACCACCTCAAATAAGGTAAAGCCAGCTGGAGACACTGTTTTTCCAGGTCATTTACAAAACATCCCCGTGGCACCCCAACAGTGACCTGCAGCCAGCACCAGGGCTGCCCATTTACTCACATCCTCTTTCCTATCTTTGCACTCACTGTTTATTTAAGGCAGGGAACTCCCTTATTATGTCAAGGGTTGCTCAGGTGAGGGCTCTTGTTTAAAAACTTCCTGAACTCTGGTAAGCCAGACCTCTCCACATGTTTATTTAGGCATTTAGAGAACTCCAGCATTCTTTAAAGGCATGACTTTTTTCCCCCACTACAAAAGCCATGCTGGCTCTTCCACTGGCTGTGCTTTCTACTAATTCAGTTGGCAGTGGTCAAGCTTCCAGGTCTGCAGTCACAGGTTTCACCTAGAAAAAAGCAGTGACACATTTGGTGCTGAGCCAACTGTCTGCAGCATTATCTCTGGGGCTTCATCTGGTTCAGCAGCTTGCTTCTCCTGCCCATTGCCTGTTTGCTCCATAGCCTCTTACAGAGACACTTCATTTTAAGCCAGATCCTTCAATGAGTTCTCAGCAAGAAGGATTTCCATCCACTTTTCCTGTCTAGTCTACCCTATTAGTTAATAACATATAGATTCCTGGACAAGAGTGTAAGAAGCAGGCAAAAAAAAACCACCCCAAACCTGAAGGAAGAGTGCAGAGAGAAGCCACTGTAACTACTATGGCAACCTCTGCACAGACAGATTTTGGCACAACTACTACTTCAAAAGCATGGCAAAATACATGGTTTTATTCACCTTACTGAGTGCTGGGGAGGTCACTTCCTGCAAGAAGTCCTTGTTAATTCCACTCCTTGCTCCTACTGCATACAGGACATGGAATGAAACTTACTCATCCTGCTGTAAAGAACAAAGAAGATAAAAATGAGAGAGAGAAAAAGTCACTAAAAACACCAAAAGGCCTCCACAGCAAAATTATGCTCAGTTTTGTTTGACTCTTTTAAAACCATTTTGACTTGCTCTGTTCCCTCACCCTCCAACATTCTAGCTGCTATTTTTAACTGAGTGTCAAGCTTGCATATGAAATGAAAGCAAACAAGTTAAACAGAGCACTAACAATGGAACTCAGCTAGCTCAGCCTCCTGAGATTTCAGTTCATCAAGGCAGCATTTAGAGAAGCCACAAACACCAAGCAGTAAATGGATGTAAGGATCCCAAATCATCTGCAGCTCAGCTTTTTCTCTGAATCAACATTATTTGTAGCAAAAGCACACTGAGTGCATTGGGCTAATCACCCAGGAGTTGCAAGTCGTATTCTTCTCCACCTACATGACAGCAGAGAGAACACCCCTGGTCTGTAAAGCATATTGAAAGAGCTATGTAAGGGGAAACAGAACTAGTTACACCCAAGTCTTAAGTACCCATCTTATAAAATGACCCTAGAAAACACATTTCTTCCCCAAATCTTCATATTGCATGAGAAATTTTGTTTTGGCATGGGTGTTTGACTCAGAGACCAAAGATGCTTCACCAAAGCCTTCATTAAAAGGGAGATTTATGATTTAACTGCTCCAACAGCTGAACAATTGCCTCAATGAGAGTTCCACTTCAGAGTTCCTGTTGAAGTACCAGAAACTTAAAGACTAAGAGGAAAAACATAAACAGAAGACACAATGATTTCTCTGCATGAGCATGGAAGCATAGGGCTCTCACACCTCCTCCTGAGGAGTCAGCCCTAAGCTCAGAGAAAGCAACTGCTCCACATCCACTTTTACAATAGAGGACTGCGTGAAGTCCTATGAGAAGTCTGTGACTCAGTGAGGGAGAAAGAGAAGAGATTTCAGGGCAAGATACTGAAAGAAAGACCTCAGTATTCATGCTCTGCACAAAGAATCACTGAATCACCAAAGTTGGAAGAGACCTCAAAGATCATCAAGTCCAACCTGTCACCACAGACCTCATGACTAAACGATGGCACCAAGTGCCACATCCAATGCCCTCTTGAACACCTCCAGGGATGGTGACTCCACCACCTCCCTGGGCAGCACATTCCAATGGTGAAAAACTCTCTCTGGGAAGAACTTTCTCCTCACCTCCAGCCTAAACTTCCCCTGGTGCAGCTTGAGACTGTGTCCTCTTGTTCTGCTGCTGGTTGCCTTGGAGAAGAGACCAACCCCTCCTGGCCACAACCACCCTTCAGGTAGTTGTAGACAGCAAGAACCTGAGCACTCCACCAAAACCATGTGAGGGAATCACAGTCATACTTTGAAATCAGTTGAGACAGGCTCACCAACAGCTAAGGTGCTGCTCAAGGTGATTAAATTGGGACTGAGACAATCCATGAGCAATGAGCCTGCCTTCTTAGTGAGATCAGAGAATCATAGAATCAATAAGGCTGGAAAAGACCTCTGAGATCATCCAGTCCAACCTGTCACCCAACACCTCATGACTACTAACCCATGGCTTCAAGTGCCACATCCAATCCCTTTTTGAACACCTCCAGGGACGGTGACTCCACCACCTCCCTGGGCAGCACATTCCAACAGCTAACAATTCTTTCTGGGAAGAACTTTCTCCTCACCTCCAGCCTAAACTTCCCCTGGCACAGCTTGAGACTATGTCTTCTTGTTCTGGTGCTGGGTGCCTGGGAGAAGAGACCAACCCCTCCTGGCTACAACCTCCCTTCAGGGAGTTGGAGAGAGCAAGAAGGTCTCCCCTGAGCCTCCTCTTCTCCAGGCTAAGCAACCCCAGCTCCCTCAGCCTCTCCTCCCAGGGCTGTGCTCCAGACCCCTCCCCAGCTTTGTTACCCTTCTCTGGACACATTCAAGAGTCTCAATGTCCTTGTTAAAATGAAGGGCCGAGAACTGAACCCAGTACTCAAAGTGTGGCCTAAGCAGTGCTGAGTACAGGGGCACAGTGACTTCCCTGCTCCTGCTGGCCACACTATTCCTGATGCAGGCCAGGAGCTGGTCCCTTTCTTCTATTTTCAAGCAGAGGAAAGGCCTGTCCCACATGTAGCAATTCAGAATTCATCTGTCTAGTATATCCTTGGCACAGACGAACTCTTTGTGTGTTCTTTGCATTGTGCTACCAGACACTGTTAAACAGATAGTTAAAAAATAGAACACTGGATCAAAGCCTCAACAGATGATGGGCTGCAAAGACACAAGTGTAAATGCAGATGAAGATAAATAGCTGATGTAATGCCCACCGTGAAAAGTGGTGGGCATTTTCAAACCACCAGAACAAAGCCTTCAGACCCTATATAAACAAAGAAGTATCTGAGGGAGGACAATTTCCCTGCACAGCTTTGGATAGTATGCTGTATGTGACAATAGCTTGTTAATGGCAAGTGAGACAAAACACTTCTGATGCTACAACACAGGAACAAAAGCAGAAGTCTCCCCTACAAAAGATGCTTCCAGGAAAGCAGTAAATCACTTCTGGCTGTGAAAACCTGAGTCAGCCACGTCTTTGAGCAAGAAGAGCTCAAAGGTGCTCCTGTTTTGCCACAGTAGCCTTGTTCCTTACACGGCAATCTTTATTTTAAGAAGCCTCTGGGTTTTTATAACAGGCTTGCTGCACGTTTCTGTAGCAGAATGTGTCCTTTTCCTCCTTACAGGGTCCAGACCACAGCACTCGTGACACATCTGTACAGCAGCTGCTCTTTGAGCACTGAACTGTGACATCCCCCAAATCTCTACAGTGTGTATTATCACTTACAGAGTGTTTACTTCATTATGTACAAAAGGAATCTCTCTGCAGAACAAAAGCAACCTGCGAGGTGAGAAATCACAGGGCAACCTTCTCCCCTGTGCACTCTACATTGGGATTCGTTATTTAACCAGCTGATCACACAGCTTTCCCCTACCTGAGCTGTTCCCTTTTGCCTTAGAGTCTCTGCAGAGTCTCTGCCTCACAACGCCTATAAAACAGGGTTTATAGCGTTAGAGCACATCGCTTCCACAGGCAGGCAATAAACATTGCCATGAAGGCAACGCAGCATCCCTCGTAGCTTTTCTCATTCGATACGTGAGAAGCAGCGGGAGAAAGAAGCGGCTCCGATCCCGGCCCCGCCGGCTGCACCGGCCGGGCCCTACCGAGCGCAGAGGGCGGCGCTGGGGCCGCCGCCGGTCCCAGGCCTCGAAGCCTAACAGTAGCAGCCGGAGCTCCCTCACCCCGCCCCGGAGCGGCCCGGCCCGGCCCGGCCCGGCCCCGCCGCACACGCACCTGCCGGGGCCGCACCTGCCGGGGCCGCACCTGCCGGGACCACACCAGGCCGGGACCACACCAGGCCGCCGCCACACCAGGCCGCCGCCACCGGCCGCTTTCCCGCCTCGGCCTGGGCGCAGCTGCCGCGGGGAGGCGCGGGCGGGCGCGGCCCGCAGGCCCGGCGGAAGCCAGGAGCTTTCCTGAGGGGCGTGCCCGGCGCGGCGGCAGGGGAGGCGGGCCTGAGAGCAGGGAAGGGCTGAAGATCCCTCCTTTACCTGGCACCTCGCGGCGGCGGGCCGCAGGCAGATTGATTTACAGTCGTGTTTCAGAGCTCGCTGTGCCTCTCATCGGAGCTGTTGTTTGCTGGACCACAGGTCCTCTGTAGGCTGCCTTTGAACTCTTCCCAGTTTTCAGCATCCACTCTCGCATCACTTGCTGCTGCTTCGTAGTGAAAGGACTGAATGGTCTCAAGCTGGCTTTGCAGAGAGCTGTATTAACTATTCTCTCAGTTCCCCGAGTAACAAGTAAATAAGTACCTGGCATGTAAAAAAATTAGTTATTTCGGCTGTTAAGCAGATAGAGCATACAGTCAAAATGGGGTCAAAACAGACAATTTTCCTCACAGCTTTCTGGAGACATGCAGTCACGGTCATTGATTCATCAACAAGTGTTTACACGAAGAGTATGAGGGAATGTCTGATGCATCAGAATGGATTTATTTCCATTTGTATACTAAAATAGTTGTTTCCAGGCTAGCACTAGCTGGCACATCACCAGCCAGTGGTGCAGAGAAGCACTTAGTGTCTACCCCATCTGTGAATCTGCAAGCAAGAAGGATAAATTTCTGTCTGAAATTTTAGGAGATAGCAACAGCCGTGGAGGTGCAGCCAGGTGTATGAGTGTCTAAGGATAGTCTTATGGAGGCAGAAATAGTGACTTGACAGACAGTCCAGTAGTGAGCCCAAATGAGAGTGTGCAGGATAAAAAGCTTTAACATTCCTGTAAACCCTGAACTGAACACAGAACTTTCTCATTTTACTACCCCTGTTTGGAGATGGAAAGAAATCTCCACACCAACTGTGGATGGAGCAAATTCAGAGTCTGTTGCACAATAGTTGTTCTTTCTGACTAGAAGAAACAGCTAATATACTCTGGAACCCAAAACAGTGCCAAGAATGCACTGAAAAGCCCTTAATTCATTGTCATAAATCATGATAGCACTGCTACTGTACTGGTCTAAAAACAGAAAGGGAAGGAAATATGACAGCTATTGATACTTTAATTGGAGAGCTCTATGGTTTTCTGGTAATTTAATTTTTATATATATATATATATATATTTAGTTAAAATGGACAAAAATAAGTTTGCAAGAGTTAGGATTCCCTGAAGACATTTTAACAGCTGGCTGCATAAATATGTTTAGCTCCAGGCTGAAATCAGCTGTCTGTGTTATTAGCAAAGACAACAAGAAGTATTTTTAAGTGAGTGTCTCCAAAGGAGCATCTTGGGCTTCCTGACTTGCGTGGTTCACATCCCAGCTTTGATGTGGTATTAATACAAGAAAGGAAGAGCAGGAGAGTGCATGGAAAGGAAGATCACTAAACATCAAACTAGCCTTTCAGCAAATGCTGAAAATTACAGGAGAAGCTAGGCAAGAGTGAGAGATGTGGGAAGGATTTCCTGGGGTCAGCCTGGTTCGGCTCTGCAGACTTTCTCCTGTGGGAGTCTGTGGCACAGGCACTGCCAGGAATGCTGGCTTGTTTGACAGCAGAGCTATTTCATGCCCAGAGGAAGTATTTAAAGCTTTTAGCACCTGAGGAATGTGAATTGCTCCAAGCTACAGCATATGCCATGTTCTTCATTTGTCCAATAACTTCACTGTTATAGAATCAACACCTAAAATAGCCTTGCTGTAAAAGCTGATCTGTTTGGGAAGAGTAAAGTTTCCCTCCCTAGTGGACAAAACCATTTTATGTCTTGGAATGTGAGGAATGACTGGGAATCTTAGAATCTCTGGTTTTCAGGGATGCTGTGGCATAAAGTGTGCATACAGAGGGCTGGGCTTCTCTTGGAGCAAAAACTGTTTGCAGAGTGGTTCCCTACAGCTTCCAGGATTTGCAGGCTGCTGACTTGCCACCCTTTTACAGTGAGGACATGGAAGCAGAATGAAGCAGACAGGACGGATTTCCAAGGGTTTTTTTTTCCAGTGCAAGATACCTGCTGAAAGCCTCCTCTGTCCACTTAGGAAGGGAGATGGAGTTCCTCACCAACAGCCATTGACTGGCCACTTCACATGGCCACACTGCTCTTGCCAGCATTTGCAAGGCAGCTGCAATGTTTCATGAGCCAGCTATTGAAGAATTCCCGTGGATGAAAACACTCCAAACAGCTCAGGGCTTTTATGACATCCACTCCTGGCCTTTCCTGACATCCAGTCTTGGCTGCTGCTTCTTCTTATCCTCAGTTGCCAGCGTGTCTTATTCAGAGCTACTTACAATCGGCGTCTGCTCGAGGTGCACACAGCCCTCAAATTAGTACCAGAACTGACTGCCTACCAGAAGGGAGAGGAGCTCACAGCTACTTTTGTATCTCCCACACCCAAGGTGAGCCACAGATCAAATGTCTCCTACACCTCCTTATGTAAGCAGTTGTGTATGTTGCACTCTACATTTGGTGAGGCACGGTGGGTACCGTTCCACGCTTTGCACTCAGGGTGCATGGAATCCTAGCAAGTTCCCTGTGTATAATGGGAAAGCACGGTAAATGAAAAGCCCTCCTGGGAGCTTTGGGACCTGAGAGGGCAGGCAAGTTCTGGTTAGTGACATATTGATGGATGCTGCTGAGCTGTTTTTTTGGGGTTGTTTTGTGTGCAAGGCATTTTTGTTCTCTCACAAGAGAGAAATGTTTGTTTAAAGGATTTCTCTGTGCAGAGAAACAAATGAAAAACCAATTGAGCAAGGCAGACTGCTGGGGGTGCTGCTCACTGTGTCTGCAGGACACAGGTTCTGTGGTACCCCCAATGCAACTGGTTTTGGTGGTGCCATAAGGGCAGCAGTTGAGCTGATGATGGCAATTTGTTTTTACAGGATTTATTCTGTACTCTTTGTAAACAGAGAAGAGCTGCTGGGAGGGGACTTCAAAGGTGCTGCTTGTATTGTATGAGTGCACTGGGATAAAGACTGGTCAGCTACTGATTACCCTCATCCTGGGGGTCTCTCCCAGTTGCACAGGACAGGAACAGTGGGAAGCTGTTGCCAAAGGTTTGGCTGAACTAGGGAGGCCACCCCTAGAAGGATGGAGCCACCCAGGCAGCCAGCCAAGCTTTTTGTAACATGGTACTTTCTTTTTTTTTTGGAAGGTGTTAAAGGAAGCTTATTCACAATTTCCTAAATTAAGAGGAGTAGTACTGCCAGCATGCCTTATAAATCAATGAAACCAGAAACAGAGTAAACATGAGAGAGTGGGGGGGTTGTGCATATAGGCATGTAAGTGTGTGTGCATGTAAGTGTGCATCTCTAGAGTCAGAGCACAGCAAGCCTAAGAGTTGTTAGCCACCCCCTGCCCTGCCCTTCTCTGAGTGCTCAGAATGTGCTGGGTGTAGAGAAAATGCCAGCTGAAAAAATTTCACTGCCCCTTTGCTCCCAACCACTTACTCTTGCCTCTCTCCTTCAGAGCAGTTTCCTCTCCACTGTACCAGTACAATAGCTTGCAGAGCTGTGCTTAAAGTAGCTCACTGAACTGGTTGAGGTTAACATCTCCTCCATATCCTGAGGTTAACATCTCCATATCCTGCTGCTACCATGTCCATACCCTCTGGAACAACAGATCACCTTTGACACGTACAGCCTAGAGCAGTAAGGGGAGAGACAGGCACAAATGAGGCAAAGCTGAGGGCAGGGTAACACACTGAGGAATAAGCATTCTTCTGCCTCCTGTGCAATGTCAGTACTTCAGATAAGCTCCACCAGCATCTCATAACAGATGAAAAATGTTCAAATTAGGATGCAGTTGAGCTGATGATGGTAATTTGTTTTTACAGGATTCATTCTGTACCCTTTGTGAACCGAGAAGAGTTGCTGGGAGGGGGATTTCAAAGGTGCTGCTTGTGTGAGTGTATTGGGATAAAGACTGGTTAGCTACTTACTAGCTCCCCTGGGAAAACAACAGAGCAGTTTCCAAAGGAAACCAGCTGAGTCCTAGTCTCTGTCTGTCTTAGAGGCTCATTACAAAACTTGGCATGGAGAAGTTGAGCAAAGACTGCAAAGGAAAGCAAGTGGCCTAGAAAGCAGCAGGATCAAAAAGAAGGAGACAATTCACACACAGGCCGAGGAAGTTGTTTCCATAAGACACTGTGAGCACGAAAATGTTGTGAGGGTTCAAGAACCTTTTGAAGAAATACCAGGAAGAAAAGTCTGTCCAGGCTATTAAACACAGACACAGCATCTCCAGCTCAGGAAGTCCCTGAGCCACAAACTGCTGGGTCTGGTGGAGTATTTAGGAGAAATATGGCTGTATACTTGATCTGTTTTCAGTCTGTCTGTAAGCTTTTGCAACTGGCCACTGTTGGAGGTAGATATCTTCTCTTGGTGGATCTGTTATCTGACTCATCCAGCTCGCAGAGACATTCTGCAGGAGCCACAATCGCTTTGCTTATCCTGCTTAGCTGATCTCTTCTCAGAAATCTCAGTTTATCCAGGCAATGCTCAGAAGGTGAAAGAAAAGGTTCAAAGAGCAAAAATGCCCCAGATCTGTGGTGAAAGAGGCCTGGGCAGGCAGCCCCTGCTGTTTGCTCTCACAGACGTCCAGATTTAGGAAGCAAGGGCGTGGGCATATTTAGAGGCCCTGACCACAGGCACGGCATAGCGCCGGTTACTAAAACTGCCCTGATGTCCCCTGCCTTGCAGGATATGCTAAGGAGGCTTGGATTGAATATCATTGACTAAG
This sequence comes from Picus viridis, assembly GCA_033816785.1. Classification (NCBI taxonomy): domain Eukaryota; kingdom Metazoa; phylum Chordata; class Aves; order Piciformes; family Picidae; genus Picus; species Picus viridis. Next base: position 2,796,393 of record CM066594.1, read on the forward strand.
GTCACAAGAGTTAAGCTTGAAATAGCAGAACTTGAGAGCATTTGGGCTGTAAACAGGTGACTGGAGGGAGTATGTCACAAGCTTTTTGCAAGGGATAATCATTGACCAGGACTGGTGGTGTGTAGGAGCCAGTCTGAGAAAGGCTTTAGTGCTTGTGTCACTGCTGGCCACAGGGAGTTGGGCTCTGCAGTCACGTCTGTTCCTAGCAATTTGAAACTCCAGCGTGCTGGGCCTCATAAATTAAGAGGATGATGGTGAATGCTGTGAGAGAGAGGATCATGCTGGGGCTGACAAGCCAGAAGAAGAGACAAAGACCTCTTCTTTGGGGGTTTGCCTTTCAGGCTTAGTCGTTGTAACTGAAATTGCAGCTACATTTCCCTTTTAACCTTCTTCCCCAGGGGAAGCAGTGTGTGTGCTCACATTGGCTGTAGATCTATCTCCTCCCCTGTTGTATCTGCAGGCTGAGTTCCTGTAGGTTTTATAAATCTCAGCTTCTAGGTAGAGGGGAACAACTAGGAATCAAGAGGAGCTTAAACTTGAGTGATCTCCAGTTTCTCTCTGAGGTCCCATTTGGAAAAAAAAAGGCTTCCTGAACTGGTCTGCCTTCAGACACTCCCTGGGGTTTGCTGTGATTATTTGCTGCTGCAGGATTTCCCAGGGAAACACAGGCAGTCTGAGAGCTCAGGGGGAGAATTCAAGTAACTGGGAAGCAGTGGAGTGCATCCTCGGCATAGCAATTTTTCAGCTGGCATCAGATTTAGTGTTCCAGTTCCAAGAACTGCCACTGAAAACAAACTCCTCCTTTAGAAGAGATGGGAACTCAGATATTCCCAGGGGAAAAAAAGAAATGGTCTGGTGGCATAAATACAATATAGGTAAAGTTTGCTTGTGCATGTGAATCTCTAATGCTTTCTGCAGTGCTCACTCATTTCTAGCATCTCTGTCTTTCCCCACTGCTTCAGGCAGGACAGGGCTGTGCTGCAGCTCTGCTGTGGCTTTTACTTTAGGAATGTGGGGGGATGAAAAACAAACAAAGAAACAACCAACCAAAAAGCCAAACAGCAAGCAAAAAAAATAAGAAAGAAAGAAAGAAAGAAAGAAAGAAAGAAAGAAAGAAAGAAAGAAAGAAAGAAAGAAAGAAAGAAAGAAAGAAAGAAAGAAAGAAAGAAAGAAAGAAAGAAAGAAAGAAAGAAAGAAAGGAAGGAAGGAAGGAAGGAAGGAAGGAAGGAAGGAAGGAAGGAAGGAAGGAAGGAAGGAAGGAAGGAAGGAAGGAAGGAAGGGAGAGAGAGAGAAAGAAAGAAAGAAAGAAAGAAAGAAAGAAAGAAAGAAAGAAAGAAAGAAAGAAAGAAAGAAAGAAAGAAAGAAAGAAAGAAAGAGAAAGAAAGAAAGAAAGAGAAAGGAAAGGAAAGGAAAGGAAAGGAAAGGAAAGGAAAGGAAAGGAAAGGAAAGGAAAGGAAAGGAAAGGAAAGGAAAGGAAAGGAAAGGAAAGGAAAGGAAAGGGAAAGGAAAGGAAAGGAAAGGAAAGGAAAGGAAAGGAAAGGAAAGGAAAGGAAAGGAAAGGAAAGGAAAGGAAAGGAAAGGAAAGGAAAGGAAAGGAAAGGAAAGGAAAGGAAAGGAAAGGAAAGGAAAGGAAAGGAAAGGAAAGGAAAGGAAAGGAAAGGAAAGGAAAGGAAAGGAAAGGAAAGGAAAGGAAAGGAAAGGAAAGGAAAGGAAAGGAAAGGAAAGGAAAGGAAAGGAAAGGAAAGGAAAGGAAAGGAAAGGAAAGGAAAGGGGAAAGGAAATGAGGGGAAAGAAAATGAGGGGAAAGAAAGAAAGAAAGAAAGAAAGAAAGAAAGAAAGAAAGAAAGAAAGAAAGAAAGAAAGAAAGAAAGAAAGAAAGAAAGAAAGAAAGAAAGAAAGAAAGAAAGAAGGAAGAAAAAGAGGAAGAAAGGGAGAAATTAAGTAAGAAAGAAAAAGAGATAAATAAAGGAAGAAATTAAGAAAGGAAGGAAGAACGAAAGAAAAAGAAAAAAATAAAGAAAGAAAGGAAGGAAGAAAAGAAGAAAGAAAGAAAGAAAGAGAGAGAGAGAAAAACAGGGGGAGGAAAATCATACCCTGACCAATAAAATTCTGTTGGGAAAATTCCCAGTAGAGATTTAATTAATAATGAAAAGTGAGTTCCTTAGCTGAGGGATCTTACTCTGAGGTAGTAATTCCTCCCAACTATCCAGGAACACTCTGTGTGTAAGCTGCAAGGAATTTTTAACAGGCTTTGAAGGTAACTCAGGTGCTTAAGAAATCATCTCTGCTGAGTGCAGACGGTGACTGGGCTCCAGCTCTTCCACGACCTCTAAGCCTCTCTGCAACCAACTTTCACATGACCTTGGCTAGGCAGCCAAGGTTAAACCCAAGATAACTTCTGAGCCAAGCGGTGCTGTAGCTCAGGCAAGGCCCCCTGCAGGGTTTGGGGGTGATTAGGCTGAGATCAGCCATCCCTAGGGCATGGTAGCCCAAAGCCAAGGTCTCGGCTCTGACAAAGCAGCAGGTTTAACTGGAGTTGCTGAACCTGGTCCTGCCCCATCTGCTCCCCCTTGCGCTCTCATGGGTGGCCAAAGAGGAGATGCAGGAGCTGTATTTGTGTTCCCATAGTATAATATATACATTCCCAGAAGGGACTATAAACTCTGCTCTCTTTCCTCCTAGGAGCCCTCTTCCCCTTGCTGCCTGTCAGAAGCTTCTTCCACCTTTTAGTCTCGGCGCTGGCTGAGGTGCACACCACATCTGCTTGCAGTGATCTGAGACTTCCTTGCCCTTCTCCAGGCAGCTTTGCTGAAGCAGGCTGTGTGTGCACAACATGCACATCAATGTGCTTTAGTTGGAATATGGAACCATTTTGGCCTTGTGTCAAAATACATCATCCCATGGTGAGAAGCAGAGTTTTGCCTGGAAAGATGGGAGCACAGAGCCAATATAAATATTCACTGAAGAAAAAAAGGAATTACTTTCAAAATAGCTAAGCTCCCAGTTTATTCCTTCCTACTTCCTGAAGAGTTATCACATTTGCTTAGCTCATGGCTTTTCCCCACTTATCTCTGTTTTCTCTCTGCTGACATGTTTCTGAAAGCCAGCAGGAGCTGGGTCTTGACACATTTTGTGGGCTGCAGTAGGTCCTTCAATCCAAACCTGCAACTGTGTCTACAGTGGGGTTGTGGGTTAGCCAGTTCTGCTCTTAACAATTTTGTAGTGCTGCAGGGTAACCAAAGACACTTTGGAGTAAATCAGAATTCCTGCATTCCTCCTGGTGTAAATAAAGTGACCAGAGTTGGGGCTTGGGGTTTTCTGTTGTGGTCTGAGCTGCTGGTGAATTCTTCTGCTTGTCTACAGAGGGGTGGAAAAAAAAAGAACAAGAAAACAGCCTTAATGCAGCCAATGTGTCTGTATCAGTTTTCACTTTCCTGGACAGTACATTGACAATATGAGAGGGACAAGAACAAAATTGGAGCCCGGTGAAGGGCTGCTGCAAGGTCACCCTGGAAGAGGTTATGGTCAGAGAGCAAATCACACCTTGTGCTGCTCGTGGGGGTTACAAGGACCTCGTGAGGCCAGGAAGCCACAGGTAGTAACAAGGGAAGCTCTGGTTCCTATGCACTAGGTAGTACCCAGAGAGGTGGTGGGGCCTCCGTCCATGGAGGTGTTTCAAAACTCAGCTGTGCAAGGCACTGCTCAACTTGCTCTAGTTTTGCAGCCAGCCCTGCTTGGAGCAGGAGGCTGGACTGGAGGTCCTCCAGAGCTTCTGTTCCAAAATCCCCCAAATGGTAGGGGTTGGAAGGGACTTCTGGAAATCATCTAATCCAATCCCCAAGTTCTTAGTGACTTGAGATTCAGGGAGTCTATTGCTGATGTCAGACACAATCTCCTCTTTTACAGAAATCTGCAAGCCTTTTGCTGTAAAAATCCCAGAGGTTTCACCCAAAAGATCACTGCAGTGTGTCTCACAAGCCTGATAAGTACAGATTTCCTACAAAGAACTCACAGAAAGCCTGCTCATGGTGGAGCAGTTGCCTGTTCCCTGAGGGGCTACTCTAAGCCTTTCTTTGTGGACCTGTTTCTTAAGGAAGGTCTTCTTACCGTCTTTGTCCTTTTGTCCTGAGACAGACACTGAGAGACCCACAGATCAATCCTCCATCCATCATGACCCTCTCTGTAAGCCACTTTGCCTGCAGTCTCATCCTTTGTGGTTGCTAAAACCCCAAAGTACCCTGCAGGAGGTATTTCAGATTAGGCTTGGTAGAAATGACTACAGAGGATGAAAAGATGGGAGAGGAGTGGGGCAGCTTAAGGAGGATGTGGGAGTGAGGAACTGACAGTGACACTGGAGAGATGTTGACTAACTGGGGGAGTCAGATTTCAGAGAGTGTCTTTCTTCAGAAACTCTCTGGCCAGATGTCAGATCTCTCCAGTGGGGAGCTCTTCAGAAACCCTCTGGCCAGAGGCAGGTCTCTCCTGTGGGGAGCTCCTCGGGATAACAGCTTTTTTGGGCCTGGTTTTGCTCTAGGAAACTATTGACAGGCTCTCTGTCACTTACCGATGGCATCTGAAAGTCCATTGATTTTGTTCTGTCACCACATTTTCATTCCCATAGCACAGCCCATCTTTGGCCTGCTGATGTGCAGCATTTCTGCAGCATCACTTCCCCAGATGTCAGCATCAAACTGGAGCCTGGAACATCTGGGGAGGAAAAGCCAAGGCGGAGGGGATTGCCAGCTGGGGTGGTGCGTGTGATGACGGGTTTGGAAGGGAAGCACAATAGCTTGGTGACCTCCAGCCAAACAGCCCCAGTGCTGTTTACACACCTCACTACATTCATTACCAGCCAGTTCCTGTTGCAATGGAGTTTAGGTTTTTGGGTTTATTTTGGGTGGGTTTTTTTTTTTTTTTGACTGTGAGGATTAGAAGTTAACTGATGGTGCACAATCCATTTCTGGAGTCAGTGCTGTCTGTCTGGAGCAATGTCTCTGGGTTAGATGAGCCCTCACCAGTGCTTTCCACAAGCATCTGGCTGGCCAGTTTGAAGAACTGCCATACTGTGCTCCCAAGCTGAGAGATTAAAGATAAAAAAGGCCTTCTGCTCTAATCAAAGATAAACTGAGTGATCATGAGAAAGGAAATGCTTGTGTTACTAACTCCTCTGTCCTGCCCTGTCATCTTGCAGCGTGCTGCTTGTCTGCCCTTTCCCAGGAGAAGACCATGCAGGTGGCTGATCCCACTGGTTTGGGATAATGTACATACCCAGGATTCAGTGTGATCAGGAAGCTGAGCTCCCATGCCAGCATGCTCCCATGCTCTCCTTTGAGAAGAATCATCTCCTGTGGCACAGTGAGGTGTTCCCAGGGTCTAGCATCATCCACTGACTTTGCCACACTGGTCTCTGCTGCCAACAGAAACTGTCCCCATGAGGGATTTTGAGCCTGGCTGGCTTCTAAAAATGGAAAGGAGTTAGACTATTTTTGAGACTGCTGGGAGGAAAGTCAAAGGATTGTCAGAGCTATGGGAAAAGGGGAGGACACCATCAGAGAGGAGTGTGGGACCAGCGATGTGGGATTGTAACCACAGACCTGGAATATGGAGATGTTCCACACTGGGAAAGAAATGAGCCACTGGCACAGTGGGCTGCAGTAACCAGAGGGCAGTAAAGAAACTTGGGGCAGTAAAGAAACTGTCTGCCCAGCAGCATTTTACCCAGCTGGGGTCTGTGGGACTCCATTTGCCAAAGATCAGGACAGATACCAAAGTGGCACTGCATCTGCAGACCTCAGGAAACTAAGCAAACAAAACAACACCCCTCAAAGCTCCAAACTTTAACCACCTCTAACCATCCTAGTGCTGTCAAAATTAGTTGGTCTTCACTGTGCTGTGTGTGGGAAAATCCCTTCTGGCAGAGACCCCTGTGAGCTGTGCACACAGCAGGCCAAGCTGGGGACTTTCCAGGTATGCTCTTGGATTGGAAGAGGGGCAAGGTGGAGGGCATCATAAGGGCCTTGGGGGACAGTACACAGAATTTAAATTGAGCAGGAGCTCTACAGCAGTAAAATAAGCTCTAAGCTCTGTGTACATTTTGGAGCTAAGTTTTACTCCAGTCCTTCCAAATGTGTGCTTGTGTAACTGGAGGTCTGCCAGACTAGCTTGCTGTAGAAGACATGGATATTTTGGGAACAAGAAGCGATGTTTTTCCCCAGAGCTTGTGCCAAACCTCAGTTCTGAACATGAGGACATAGCTCAGGCAGCAGGGTCCTAGTACAGGGTCTCACTACATGGCCCAGGAAAAATAAACCTGGGTCAAGTCCACTGGTCTTGGTTGCTCACAGGCCCACGGCTCTCCGGGCTTGCAGAGGTGCCCAGCATCGTGGCACTGTGCTCAGGCAGGGCTGGGTGCTGCTCCTTCCTGGTCCCATCATGAGTTGTGAGGGAGCTCAGGATTCCCAAGCCGCTCCAGGCACTAAGCCACTGGCCTCCTTCCCATTAGCCATAATCACTGGTTTGCTGGGAAATTTATGAGACCTGCTGTAGTGCTGCTCATGAGTGTAGAAGCTGTTGGAAATGTGCTTTGTTCCTAGGATTTGACAGCGTTTATCTGAGCAACAAGCAGCCAACCATCATTTGCAGTGGCTATGGCACTGCTTCTGCTGATGGCCTGGGAGAGCCATGAGCTGCTGTCAAGGGTGTTCAGCTTGTGCCAAGAAGCATGGCAGCTGGTCCCTCTGGGTTAGCATTATTGCTGGAAAGGTTGTTGTCAGCCATTGAATTTGCTAACCCTGTTTTCAAGGTTACTGCAGCGTTTAACTTGGCTGCTCCAGCGTGCTTGGAAAGTTGTCTTCCCAACATATGATATGGAGTAAAAATAGACAGTGTCTAATTAGGGTAATCCCTGGAGAAACTCCCATTGCTCAGCCTCATGTTGTTCTGCTCACAACATGGCAGGCACATTTCAGCTCAGTGCCAGTTCCTTTTCCACCAATATGGGTGAACCTAGACCTCCATCAGCTGGGCAGAGGCTGTGATCAGGGAGTCCAGGAGGAAGCTCCTGAGCAAAGCCTTCAGGAGAGCATTTCACAATGCAGGAGACAGCTGCTTCTCCAGATTGGACACTTAGGTAGGGTTCAGGTGACCACCCCCAATAGGTTTTGCATGTGTATTTAGCTTTTCCTTTGCTAAGATCCTGTGTGGGTGTGTGAAAAAAATCCCCTGCCTCATCCATGGCTGGAATTCCTGGGAATGGGGCAGTGTGGCTGCAGGGTTAGGGTTTGGGCTCTAGGCTGGCAGAGGTGCCAGAAATAGCCTTGTGCAAGCCACAGCACAGCCGCTGGGTGGGCAGTCAGATTCCATGGGGCTATCATTATCCTATGAAACATTCCTGGGGTCTGCAGTGGGGCATGGGGCTTGAGGACCAGCAGTGGCCTTCAGGCTGCCCACCATCCCAGCTCTGTCCCACAGAGGAAAATGAGTCAGGCCCTCAGAGCTGTGGTTCCAGCAGCTGGGGAGTGGTCCAGGCCCTCCCACAGTACCACAGGACAGCTGGGGGCTATGCTCTGGGAAGCTCTGGCATGGGTGGGGAAGTCTAAGAGGTCTGGATAGGTTGCTCCACCTGTGGCTCTTGAATTCCTGCTAAACCCCCTGTCCTGAGGGGCTCTGGGAACATTCTGTTGGAGGAGATGGGAGGCTGGGGAGTGGCTTATCTCTTCCTCTCAAAGCTTGCCAAGCCAAGCTCACCATAGCTTTGCCCAGACACACTCAGCAACCCCTCTCCAGGTCTTGATCTTGTTTTAGTATTTGTTCAACTGAAATGAGACTTGGAAACAGAAATATGAGGTGGGTGCTACCAAGTTACTGGGAAGTTGTTTGGACATCTCCTCCCTGGCCTTCCAAAGGGCTGTGGGAGGTGTCCTCAGCTGGCCAGGACCCCCTGGCCTCCAGGAGCAACAGTGCTCAGAGCAGGCTGGGGACATTGCTCTGAGCAGGACACTTACTGCCTCCATCCCCCAAATAGATGGAAAGAGTTCTGTGTTCCAAAATCAGTTTCCAAATGTGTTGGAATTTCCTTTTAATAGGAATTCTTGAGAATCTGGTCCTCACTGTGAAACCTAATGGCAACTTCTTCCAAATCCCCTTCTCTGGAGTGCCTCACCCAAAGCAGATGGCAGGTTTCAGGCAGTTTCGCTCATGGGGCAGCTCTCAGCAGTGCTCTGCTGAGAGCATGAGGCAGGGGCTCGCTGTCTGCTGTGTGGCTGCTTGGATTTTCATCTAACAGTGCTTTAGCTGTTTGGGAGCCTGGCTGTACTCGAGCCCATGGACACATCCTGGGCTGCATCAAAAGAAGCATGGCTGTCAGATTGAGGGAGGTGATTCTGCCCCTTTGCTCTGCTGAAGCCTCACCTGGAGTACTGTATCCAGGTCTGGAGTCTTCAGTACAGGAAGGACATAGACCTGATGGAGAGGGCCCAGAGGAGGGCCAGGAAAATGATCAGGTGCTGCAGCATGTGTGCTACAAAGACAGGCTGGGGGAGCTGGGGTTGTTCAGCCGGGAGAAGAGAAGGCTCCAGGGACACCTAATGACGACCTGAAGGGGGGCTGCAAGAAGGATGGAGAGAGACTGTTCCCAAAGGCCTGAAGTGAGAGGATGAGGGGCAATGGCTTCAAGCTAGAGAAGGGCAGATTTAGACTGGATGTTAGGAAGAAGTTCTGCACCATGAGGGTGGTGGAACGCTGGAAGAGGTTGTCCAGGGAGGTAGTCGAGGCCCCATCCCTGGAGATTAGAATAGAATAGAATAGAATAGAATAGAATAGAATAGAATAGAATAGAATAGAATAGAATAGAGTAGAATAGAATAGGAATAGAATAGAATAGAATAGAATAGAATAGAATAGAATAGAATAGAATAGGAATAGGAATAGGAATAGGAATAGGAATAGGAATAGGAATAGGAATAGGAATAGGAATAGGAATAGACCAGGTTGGAAGAGACCTTCGAGATCATCACATCCAACCCATCACCCAACACCATCTAATCAACTAAACCATGGCACCAAGCACCCCATCCAGTCTCCCCCTAAACACCTCCAGTGATGGTGACTCCACCACCTCCCTGGGCAGCCTATTCCAATGGTCAATAACTCTCTCTATGAAGAATTTCTTCCTAACATCCAGTCTAAACCTCCCCTGGTGCAGCTTGAGACTGTGTCCTCTTGTTCTGGTCCTGGGTGCCTGGAATATTCAAGATGAGGCTTGATGGGGCTCTGGGCAACCTGATCTAGTTGAGGATGTCCCTGCTGACTGCAGAGGGGGTTGGACTGGATGATCTTTGGAGGTCCCTTCCAACCCAGACCATTCTATGATCCTGTGATGCTATGACACACACAACCCGGCGCGGGTCCCCGCTGCTTGGCACGACAGCCTCTGCTTGGGAAGGACCCAAAGGTCCCTTCCAACCCAGACCATTCTATGATCCTGTGATGCTATGACACACACAACCCGGCGCGGGTCCCCGCTGCTTGGCACGACAGCCTCTGCTTGGGAAGGACCCAAAGGTCCCTTCCAACCCAGACCATTCTATGATCCTGTGATGCTATGACACACACAACCCGGCGCGGGTCCCTGCTGCTTGGCACGACAGCCTCTGCTTGGGAAGGACCGCAGCCCTTTGGGTCACACCCCAGACTGCACCGCCACAATGGGAGCACTTTGCAGCAAGGCAGAGTGTCAATAATCTCATTTAAGAATGACATAGCTTATTTTCCATGTCTTCTGATACCATCTGGACCTCTGGGGGAATATCTGGAGCGGGCTGGCAAATTCCCAAAGCACACATCTGAAAAGCCTCCTTCTCAGAAGGCCAGAAAAACAACAGTTGGAGAGGGCTGATTTCACAGGCTGACTTCACTTGGAGCAGTGAAGCTCCTCAGCACTTTGCTTACCAGGGTCACGCTTTTTTCAACATCTATGACAAAACTCAAGCTCTAGACAGAAAACACAACTGCCTTTCAATATGAAGACCCTCAACAACAAGGCAGATAATTTCATTTGGGGCCTTGCTTACAGAAACTCTTTGTCTGAAGTTCTCCCAGAGCTGCATGAGCTCATCGCAGCAAGCAACCAGCTTCAGCGGGCACCCAGGAAGCATCTATGCTCAGGACTGTTTTGGGAGTCTGAGCCCAATGGCTCTTTTGCTCAAAAGTAGGTCAGATTTTACTCCTGTTCCAGTGAGAAAATTACAGCAAGCTCCAACCCAAGATTTCCAGGAAACCAGAAGAAATTGTTGCTTCAATTTCATGGCATCATAGAATGGTCTGGGTTGGAAGGGACCTCCAAAGGTCATCAGTCCAAGCCCCTCTGCAGTCAGCAGAGACATCCTCAACTAGATCAGGTTGCCCAGAGCCCTATCGAGCCTCACCTTGAATATCTACACAGATGGGGCCTCAACTACCTCCTTGGGCAACCTGTTCCAGTGTTCTACCACCCTGATGGTGCAGAACTTGTTCCTAACATCCAATCTAAATCTGCTCTGCTCTAGTTTGAAGCCATTGCCCCTCATCCTATCACTGCAGGCTTTTGTAAAGAGTCTCCATCCTTCCTGTAGGACCCCTTCAGGTACTGGCAGGCTGTTATTAGGTCTCCCTGGTGCCTCCTCTTCTCCAGGCTAATCACCCCCAGGTCCCTCAGCCTGTCCTGGTAGCAGAGGTGCTCCAATTTCTGGAGAGCCTGCCAGAGACAAGCTCCTTTGTACTCAGGCTCACTCCTCTCCTAACTTCATCATACAATTGATGACTCAGATCATGAAGTTTTGTTTCCTATTGCTACCTGAGATTTCCTGTTTGGGCTCTTCCCAGATACAGTAAGAAAGGTTCCCACAGAGATATTTATGAACATATAACTCTAGCTGCTAAAATGGTAATTGCCCAGGCCTGGGGCTGAACATCCTTTCAGTGGTAGAAGAATGCAGCACACACCATGGAAAACCAACTGCTCACCCACCATGCTGGCACCTCTGGAGTGGTGATGTGCAGCTAGATGATGTTAGACTTTGTGATCACTGGGGCTGAGTCAGCAGCACTACTGGATGCTGCCATCTCCACCTTCCCCAGTCCCCGGTATGCCCAGCTCTGTGCTGGCAACCTCCCATCCTTCAAACACTTCTTGGAGAGATTGAAACATTCAGTTTGGATCCTCCTGGGAGTTGCTGAGAATTTACATTGCCGGAGGCGTTTTCTGTGGAAGTGTCCATTTAGAAGCAGCAGCAGCAGCCCCTGTGCACAGCACAGTCTGTATGAGCAAGAAGAGCGGTGCACATGAGGCTGGAGGCAAACCTCAGCTCAGCAGCCAGGCTGAATTGCTGGCTTATGCTGGAGATGCGTCTGGTTGAGGAGCTCTGTCCCAGTACCCTGGGGTCCCTCCCACATGTCCCAGTCAGGCCACTGTTCAGATGGCAATGGGGCTGCTGCAATGAGCCCGAAGGACGTGTGCAGACCTGGGACATGGAGCATTACCCTGTGGATCCATTAAGCAATGTGTTAGATCACCCATCAAGCAAGGTGTTAGGTCACCTTTGCTAAGCAACTGCAGCTGCAACTAGGTCCAAACTGCAGCTTGGTAAAGACACCAAAATATTTGTCCTCTCCACAGCAACCACATGGAAAGGCTGATGAGGGGGATAGGCCCATTTCCAGAAAGGAGGGATCCACACTTTGCAGCACAACATGGTGGGGATGGCTCCCCTCTGCCTGGGCAGGAGGCCTGGTGCAGGGCTTATGGGCACCAACATGCCTCATCTCCCTGCCTGCAGTGCCTGCTGCCCTTCATCTCTGGTGTCTGAGCCATCAAATCCTCCCACATTCCTGCCACCATGGCTGCTGCAGTAAGGCAACGTTTGCAGCCCAAGGTCAGGCTCAGGTGTGAGCACTGTTGTTCATCTATAAGTAACCACAGCTAACGCTCCAAGAACAGAAAGGGACCCCTTGCTGCCAGGAAACCCCATCTGAGCTCATTTACAGCTGACCTGCCACAAATGATGGTCTGTGCAGTCATCAGGCAGCTGTGGTGGTCAGAACGTCAGCCTTGCTGATTGAATGATTCCGTTTGAGGACAGTGTGAGCCTGCCAGCATGGTGTGTGCAACCATTACAGAGCATGGGCCACTGGAGCAAAGTCCTGCTGTCTCCTACTGCCAGCTGGGTGGGAAAGGCCATGAGGACCCAGCTTGCTCAGTTATAACATGTGAGCTGAAATGATGGTGGCACTGTGGGAGAAATATGCCCACATCCATTAACACAGGGGTCCTTCCTTCCCCAGAGGTTGTGGCATGCTCTTGGGAAGGCTCCCTGGTACGAGGCAAGTCATTTTAGTCTGGAGACACCATGGATGTGAAGATATTCTGGGTTCCCCCTCAGGAGCTGAGCAGCAAGCGTGACTGCAGGGACTAACGGTCTTGCAGACAGCTTGTGGGCCTTTTCCAGCAAAAGGCCATGGAGGAGGCCAAGAGGAGAAACCATACTGCTGGCAGTCATGCAGAAGCCACAGATGGTGGAGAAACCACATAACCAAAGGCTGGCCTTGAGAAAACATCCTGATCACCTCCCTCTGCAACCAGGAGCCACCACTGGCCTGTTCATAGCAGACAGTCTTTTCCATGAGCTTTCACAGAGCCAGGGGTTTCTTCTCCTTGGTAAGTTCCCACCAAAGACATCCTGCCACCCCAAACTGCATCCCAGCTGAAAAGCACCTGGACAGTCCTATGCTCCTGGTCTTTCCTATGCTTCTTCAAAGCATGATGGAGCTGAGAGCATACCAGGAAGGATCTATGGGTGCCAGTATGAAGGTGGCATTGTGTTGAGCAAAGTTTGTCCAGTTTGCCTGATTTCTCTGCTGTAAATGAACCTAAGAGCAGAAGGGCAGCTTTGTCTGGTTCCCTCTGTGTCTTCCTGAAGGTTTTTAGACAAGACATTGACTCTCTTGATCTCAGGGAGTATAATCACTTCCATGGCTGTTGGCAAGGCTAAGAGCTGGCTGCCCTCAGTGCTCAGTAGCTTGAGGCGGAGCATTTGCTCCATTGCCTTGGAGAGAGCAGGAATTACTAGGGAAAAGATCCTCATTACTGCTGGAACATGTCCCAGGGACCAGGGACCTCGAGAAAAAGTGCATTTGGTGATAAACCCAAGAGCAGAGGTGAAAAGGCCAGCCTGGTGATGGGGTCTCTGCCCAAGCTGAGCCCCACCAGGCTGGTTGGGGTGCTGCCAGGCTCGGGGCCGCCGCAGGAGTGGGGACTCCCCACAGCAGCCTGTGCCCCGCCGGGGCTCGTGCCTGGGCTCCAGCCCTGCCGCTCTGCAAACAGGAAGCTGGCAAGCAGCTGCTGAATAACTCATTCTGGGGAGTTTGTACCAAACTGGCTTTCAACTCCTGAATGTGTAGGAAGGAAAACGCCATGAATACGTCTTTGTGACCGAGTTTGGCACCAGCCACCCTCTGCAAGAGGGACAAGAATGTGGCCATTTAGAGGGGAGGCAGCTGCCCTTTAAGAAGTGAAATGATCCCTTCCCTTTCCTGCAAGCCTTTATTCAGGGGAGAATAGGAAGGAGACAGTGAGCAGCTTCTTTCTCTTGGTTGCAATCCAAGGCGTGGATGCTGGAGCGCAGGAGGGACTCCACTCCAAGGAAGATGCACAGCCCAGCCATGAGCCCAGCTGGCTGCTCCCCCTCCTGCAGCCTGCTTGCTCCGGGACCAGTGAAGCTCCAGATCTGCCCTTTGCTGGATGATTGTGTGTGCCCTGGGGCTCCAGCAAAACATCTGCCTGTCTCCTCCACAGGGCTTGGAGGGGTTTTGGAAGCAAGCAGTTTGGAAGGGTCTACCCCTCAGACCATTCCCCACCCATTTTTGGAGCAGGTTCTGTAGGTTCCATGGAAATGGACTCTGTCCAGGCATTGGTGGGGTTTGTCTTGGAAAGGTTTGGCTATGTTGTGTGGACAACACGAAATCCAGGGGCCTTGCAGCAATCTGGAATGAAGACACACTCTGTTTTAGCAAATCCTTCAGGGAGGTAGCAGCCTTCTGCTTTGTGTCTGGTTGAAGCTTTGCCCACGTTCAGCGGCACATTTGTCCCATCCAGTACCGGAGGGAGCAGGTCTCAGGGGCAGGCAGCCCACGCCAGCCCAGGCTCGGAGAGGACAGCTTGGCTGCGCCTAGACCCAAACGTTTTCCAGAGGGTGACTTAGGAGTTTTCTGAACGACTTGCTCTGGGACCTCACAGATCCTGCAGCAGTAGGAAGCTGCAGATGATTTCAAAATGCTTCACGTGCCAGGAAAAAGGCAAAACAAGCAAGGCCCCTGTTTGTCAGTTGGCTGCCGCTGAAGCCTATGGCTCCGCTGGGAGCCTTTGCTCCAAGTGAGGACTTTTTTTGCAAGAGATGCTTGTAATGAAATGTAATAAATGCAGGGATCTTGGGTGGGAGTCAAGATTAACAGTTGCTTTCTTCTTGGGTTTCATGACTTTCTTGTCTTCCCCTGGCTTGGCTTCCTGTGGTCGGCATAAACAGAATATTGGTTAAAAACTTTGCTGGCAGCTTCCTCCTGGATTGCATCAGGTGAACTGTGGCCAGCAGGTCAAGAGAGGTGATTCTCCCCCTCTACACTGCTCTCATGAGACCCCAAGCTGGAGTACTGTGTCCAGTTCTGGAACCCCTATTACCCCCTGGAGGTGCTGGAAGGTGTCCAGGGAAGAGTCATGAGGATGATCAGAGGAGTGGAGCTGCCCTGCTATGAGGACAGGCTGAGAGAGTTGGAGTTGTTCAGTTTGGAGAAGAGAAGGCTCTGAAGAGACCTTCTTGTGGCCCTCAGTATCTGAAGGGGGCTACAAGAAAGCTGGGGAGGGAAGTTTTAGGGTGTCAGGTGGTGACAGGACTGGGGGGAATGGATCCAAGCTGCAGGAGGGTAGATTTAGATTAGGTCTTAGGAAGAAGTTCTTCCCCATGAGGGTGGTGAGACACTGGCACAGGTTGCCCAGGGAGGTGGTGGAAGCCTCATCCCTGGAGGTTTTTAAGGTCAGGCTGGATGTGGCTCTGGGCAACCTGATCTAGTGGAAAGTGTCACTGCCTATGGCAGAGTGGTTGAAACTGGATGGTCCCTGAGATCCCTTTCAACCCTGACAATTGTGTGATTCTGTGTGATTCTTTCTACCATGTCCTGTGGAAGGTCTGGAAAGACAGAGACAGCTCCACCAGGTCAACAGCAGCTCCTTTAGATCCTAAACTGAATTACAGCTTGGTGTGTTTTTAAGGATGTTTGTAGGCTCAGTGTTGATGTGGTTTCACTAACCCTTCTGTTCTTGTTTGCACAGCACCAATGTCTCTGTGCATGTGCCCTGAGGCAGCCCAGTTTGGGTCCCCAGCAGAGGGGAGAGGTAGAGAAGCTGGAGAGCCCCGTGAAGGGCCACTGGGATGGCTGGGGCTGGGTAGGAGAGGCTGCGAGAGTTGCTTTGCTCACCCTGGAAGACAAAGTGGAGTGTATTGAAACCCACCTTGCATGGCCCGTGGCAGGGTACAGGGACTCTCTAAGAGCCAGAGGCCATGGAAGTGACAAGGGAAAGTGGCTGCACAGAAAGATGAATCTCTTCCCTGTGAGAGCAGTGCAGCCCTGGGACAGGACCCAGCAGGGTGGTAGGGCCTCCATCCTCAGAGGTCTTCAAGAGGTCTGCAAAACTCAGTTGCAAGGTCACACTTCAGACATGTCAGTAACAGAGCTCATAAAACCTGTGGAAGATGGTAACCCATTCCTCTCCCTTGGTTGCTTTTTCAACCTGAAAATCAGGAATTACACAGAAGGACCAGAGCAGCAAAGCAGGGAGCAGAGGGAGAAGAGGAACCACCTCTCCAGCCATACCTTTTCCCATTCACTGAGCAGAGCAGCAGGACCAAAACCAGTTTATATCAGAACCCAGGAAACTAAATCACATGGAATAGTTTTGGCATTACATATGATGGCTCCCTAGCTCTGACCAACTAGGGGTGCATTAGCTGTTGCAGGAGAGTGGATCTGTGCCACTGAAACAGACAGAGTGGAATTTACTTGGACATTTCAGCCTGTGCTAAAACTGTTCTTAAGGATGGGTTTCAAGATTGTCTGGGTTTACACAGAGCTCTGTTATTTAAGCCCAGCAAGTCCTTTGCAATCTTCTTGTCAGTGACTGAATGATTTTTGTGTCTCCTCACTGAGTTTGTAGCACATCTCTGCTCTTTCTTCAAAAATGTAGCTTATTTCTGACAGACCAACCAAGATCCCTCAGTGCTTTTATGAACTCCTTCAGTTCAGCTATGAGTAACTGGCCTGGAAATGTGTATTCATGTATGTATTTATTTACTACATTCAGTTCTCTTTTAGTTAATATAGGAATTTGCAGGTGGTGATCTGCCATTTTGCTCTGGTAAGACCTCACCTGGAGTACTGCATCCAGGTCTGGAGCCCTCAATACAGGAAGGACATGGACATGATGGAGCAGGTCCAAAGGAGGGCCATGAAAATGCTCAGGGGTTGGAGCACCTCTGCTACAAGGACAGGCTGAGGGAGCTGGGGGTGTTCAGCCTGGAGAAGAGGAGGCACCAGGGAGACCTAATAACAGCCTGCCAGTACCTGAAGGGGGCTACAGGAAGGATGGAGAGAGACTGTTTGCAAGGGTCTGCAGTGACAGGATGAGGGCCAATGGCTTCAAACTAGAGCAGAGCAGATTTAGATTGGATGTTAGGAACAAGTTCTGCACCATGAGGATAGTGGAACACTATAAAAGGTTGCCCAGGGAGTTAGATGAAGTCCCATCCATGTAAATATTCAAGGTGAGGCTTGGCAGAGCTCTGGGCAACCTCATCTAATTGAGGACTCCCCTGCTGACTGCAGGGGGGTGGACTAAATGACCTTGGGAGGTTCTTTCCAACCCCAACCATTCTATGATTCTGTCTTCACTGTGGCTAATGCTGGGTTTGAGTCCCTTCCCATGGATGCTTTCCTTTCTGATCTGAGTATCATGCATTATTATCAAATTTCAATGTTCTCCTTCAAGGCTTGTCCCCAGCTGCAGGTTAGAAACCACCTGGGCTGGCCTGGAGGGATGCACTCAGTGGGTTCAGGCTACCAAACCTGACTTGTCCACCTGCTGTCATTTCTCACAGTGCTTTGGCATCTGCCAAGCTGATGTGGTGTGTTCCTACCTCTTGTGCATCTCTTTTTCCTCAGCATGAGTAGCTCTTAGTACTGGAAACAAGTGTAACACCAGTGGCTGCTCACCAGCCCTGGCAGGAGGCAAGCAAGGACCCCAGCCACAGCCGCGACGTTTAACTTACAGCCACAGAGTTCACACTCCTTATGGCTCATCTTTCCCTTCTGGTGTCCATTCTCCCTTAGCAGAAGCTGGACATTTAAATGGAAGTCACTGCTCAAACTTCAGGCACTCAGGACGACAAATCATCTAGTAGGGAGGTAATTTGCTTGGCATGCTCTTTAATATCTTTATTGATGATCTGGATGAGGATATTGAGTCCATCATCAGTAAATTTACAGACAACACCAACCTGGGGGCAGGAGTTGATGTGTTAGAGGGTAGGAGAGCTCTGCAGAGGGACCTTGCCAGGCTGGACAGATGGGCAGAGGCCAAGGGCAGGAGATTGAACAAATCTAAGTGCTGGGTTATACACATTGGCCACAGCAACCCCATGCAGTGCTACAGGCTGGGGTCAGAGTGGCTGAGAGCAGCCAGACAGAAAGGGACCTGGGGGTACTGGTTGATAGTAGGCTAAACATGAGCCAGCAGTGTGCCCAGGTGGCCAAGAAGGCCAATGGCATCCTGGCCTGCATCAGGAAGAGTGTGGCCAGCAGGGGCAGGGAGGTCATTCGGCCCTGTGCTCAGCACTGGTTAGGCCACACTTTGAGTCCTGTGTCCAGTTCTGGGCCCCTCAGCTTAGGAAAGATGTTGAGATGCTGGAAGGTGTCCAGAGAAGGGCAACAAAGCTGGGGAGGGATGTGGAGCACAGCCCTGTGAGGAGAGGCTGAGGGAGCTGGGGTTGCTTAGCCTGGAGAAGAGGAGGCTTAGAGGAGACCTTCTTGCTGTCTACAACTCCCTGAATGGAGGTTGTAGCCAGGTGGGGGTTGGTCTCTTCTGCCAGGCACCCAGCACCAGAACAAGAGGACACAGTCTCAAGCTGTGCCAGGGGAGGTTTAGGCTGGCTGTTAGGAAGAAGCTCTTCATAGAAAGAGAGATTGGCCATTGGAATGTGCTGCCCAGGGAGGTTGTGGAGTCCCCATCCCTGGAGGTGTTTAGGAAGAGCCTGGATGAGGCACTTGGTGCCATGGTTGAGTTGATTAGATGGTGTTGGACGATGGGTTGGACTGGATGATCTCAAGGTCTCTTCCAACCTGGTTAATCCTATTCTATTCTATTCTATTCTATTCTATTCTATTCTATTCTATTCTATTCTATTCTATTCTATTCTATTCTATTCCTTTCCATTCCATTCCATTCCATTCCATTCTACTCCTATTCTATTCTATTCTATTCTATTCTATTCTATTCTATTCTATTCTATTCTATTCTATTCTATTCTATTCTATTCTATTCCATTCCATTCCATTCCATTCCATTCTACTCCTATTCTAGTCTACTCCTATTCTATTCTACTCCTATTCTATTCTATTCTATTCTATTCTATTCTATTCTATTCTATTCTATTCTATTCTATTCTATTCTATTCTATTCTACTTCTATTCTACTCTATTCTATTCTATTCTATTCTATTCTACTCTATTCTATTCTATCCTACTCTATTCTATTCTATTCTACACATACCAACTTGAATGCAGCCTTTCCTGTGCCTCTGTTCTGTCAGCAAGGGTTGATCAGAGGCTTGGCGACTGCGCTCTGTCTGTGACCGCTTTCAGAGAGTCCTCATGTGCCTCTTGGAAAGAAATCTGCCTAGTTTTGAAATTCTGAAGCAGTATTATTTCATCTCTTGCCAACAGTGGATTGAAAAACGATAGGAGTCTTTCAGGCTACAGAACAGATATTTGGGGAGTTTCTGCTTGCTTCTTCCATGACATTTTTATTCCTTCCATATGAAGCACACATATATGTAGGGAGGTGTGTGCTAAAAGATCCTTCTTGTGTGTGTGTTGAAATAAACTGGGGGAAGGAAACTATTCTGCTAAGTGACATTTCCTAAGTATTTTGGAAATAAACAGCCTTCTGTGCACATGCTTTTCTTCCTTTGGAATTTTGTTCAGTTGCCCCAATGGGCTGATCAGCACAAAAATTGCCATTTTGATCCAAATAGATTTGCTGGGTGAAATGCAGTTGAAAAAACCAAATATCTCTGTAAGGGCCGGCCAGAAAATCCTACTTTTATGTTATTTCCACTCCTCCACCTTCTTCTGGCACTGCAAACGCACACATTCCCTGCAGCTAGAGCTAGGAATGATCAGTTGCAGTTAATCTGGGCAGAAAATTAAGGGGCTGGGCTTTGATGTGATTTCCTTGTGCTCTGCTGGGCAGCAGCTCCGGTGGCCATAAGCAGCCTGGGGTGGTACCACCACTGCCCCAAATTCTCAGCATTTTGGCTCCTCTCTTGCTTCATCTCCTGGTTTGGGTCCCCAGCTCCCCATGGACTCGCTGACCATGCCTGTGAAGTGAATTATACATCCTGGTTTCACAGAATCACAGAATCACCAAGGTTGGAAGAGACCTCAAAGATCATCAAGTCCAACCTGTCACCACAGACCTCATGACTAAACCATGGCACCAAGTGCCACATCCAGTCCCCTCTTGAACACCTCCAGGGATGGCGACTCCACCACCTCCCTGGGCAGCACATTCCAATGGTGAACGACTCTTTCAGTGAAGAACTTTCTCCTCACCTGGAGCCTGAACTTCCCCTGGCACAGCTTGAGACTGTGTCCTCTCGTTCTGGTGCTGGTTGCTTGAGAGAAGAGACCAACTCCCTCCTGGCTACAACCACCCTTCAGGTAGTTGTAGACAGCAATAAGGTCTCCCCTGAGCCCCCTCTTCTCCAGGCTAAACAACCCCAGCTCCCTCAGCCTCTCCTCATAGGGCTTGTGCTCAAGGCCTCTCACCAGCCTCGTTGCCCTTCTCTGGACACCTTCAAGTGTCTCGATGTCCTTCTTAAACTGAGGGGCCAAGAACTGGACACAGTACTCAAGGTGTGGCCTAACCAGTGCAGAGTACAGGGGCACAATGACTTCCCTGCTCCTGCTGGCCACACTATTCTTGATGCAGGCCAGAATGCCATTGGCCTTCTTGGCCACCTGGGCACACTGCTGGCTCATGTTCAGCTGCTGTCAATCAGCACCCCCAGGTCCCTTTCTGTTTGGCAGCTCTCCAGCCACTCCGACCCCAGCCTGTAGCACTGCATGGGGTTGTTGTGGTGCCAAAGTGCAGCACGAAGTGGTGCCAAAATGCAGCACAAAGTGGTTTGGACTGGATTAGCTGTGGATGAGGAGAATGGAGCTTGGTTTTATTCTGGGGCTTTAAGCGCTGGTTTAACATGCAGTCCCTGCTCTAAGGGCAGCCCTGCAGGCCTGCTGCCAGCTCAGCCTGCAGCACAACCAGCACCCTGCAAGGTGCATGGAGTCACAGGGCTAAATTCACCTCTGTGTCCCTGCTTGACACTCTGAAATCCTGCATCATAATGTCGGCTGC
This sequence comes from Picus viridis, assembly GCA_033816785.1. NCBI lineage: Eukaryota > Metazoa > Chordata > Aves > Piciformes > Picidae > Picus > Picus viridis. The sequence continues at coordinate 2,817,106 of CM066594.1, forward strand.
TGCCTGAGGGTGACAGAAGCTTCTGAAGACTTTCTGCCCAGTGCTGGGATTTTGAACTTCCTGTAAATTGGGTGGGTTATAAGGGACTCAAGTTGCAACATTGCTGCTTGTTAGCAGAGTCTTATGGGTTGGTTTGGGGTTTTTTTGAAGCAAAAGGTATTTAATTTGCACTCCAGAAAGTGTCAATATTTCCTTTGCAGGTCAGCAGTCACCAGCTTGGCAATGATTTGGAGGAGAGTGATCTGTACTCCAAACACTTTGTGCCAACACTCTAGATTGATTAGCACCCACGGGACAGGGGAAAGGGTGCTGCTGGATGCTCAGAGCAGTCAGTGCTGCTCTTGCTGGTGTGAGGTTGGGGCAGGAAGTGGCAATGCCAGCTGCACATGCAGGAGCTGCAGGGCAGCAAGCAGGAAGAGAGGCCCTTTTATGTGGCAGCTCTGGTGAACAGAGCCCACAGTACCCATCCCACTTATGTCCACAGGGATTCTCCCTGCTTACCAGGCTGGGGATGACAAGCTGATCTACTGGTGGTGGCCAGGAATCAGATTTGTTCCCCACTGAGGGGATGCAGGCGATCTCCAGTCTGCCCTGGAGATGCATTCCCCAAGGGAAATCCCCATCCTCTCACTCCTGGCAGTTCCCCGTCTGGGTCATGGCCAAGCCACTTGCATTTGAAACTCCATGGTGCTTTGCTTGGGTTTCTGTGATATTAATCCACCCCAGAAGAAATCCCAGTCCTTTCTGGACCTCTTCCCTGTTTGCTAGGACAGCTGCCAGAGGTGTGCCACTGCATCATGTCAGCACAGGAAGCACTGCAAAGCCTGTGTGTTTGCAGAAGGCAAGGGAAGCTCTGCTCTCCCCCCGAAGGCTGCAGCCTGATGCTCTTCACTGTGCTTGCTGGATAGTGGGATGCTTTCTTGGCCTAAACCCTGAATGAAGCAGGCCAAAATCAAATTGTCTGTCTAGATTACCAGTAATCCAGATAAAAATAGACCTCTGTGCTCGTGGTATGTCTCAGCTGTCCTCACATAGCTGTCAGGCAATGCACGCAGACAGCAGGAAGGTGATGGAAAAGCTGCCGGGAGCACTGCAGAGCTCCCCGGTGCCACGTATCCAGCGGTGGCCACGAGCACGTGCCAAGACCAGCCTTTGCCTATGTCTGGATAATCAGTGTACAGTGCAGCCACATTTAGTACCTGATGCTACAGGATCCCTGCTCCAAGAAGCACGGCTCGCCCAGCTTGGAAGGAGCAGCTGGAGCAAGCTGCAGCAGGAAAAGCTCTGCGCTGATGAATATTGATTTCATTGGGTCCTAACCATGGCTTGTGGCAAGATCAGAGTTTCTAACGGCTTTCAAGCAGAGGGAGGAAATTCCAGTTTCCAGCAGAGAAGAATGAAACAAATCTGTGTAATCACATGTTCACATTGAACACAACAAGCGCCAGAAGAGAGCTCTCCTTCAGCTGGTCCTCAGAAGCCAGGTTACAAGCAGAAGCACTCACCGTAAGCATTCACAAACAAGGCTGTTGGGCTGGATGAACTGCTGTGGACCAGGACTGCTGGGTCCTCAGCACCAAACTGCTCCTGTTTACCACCTTGTGCAGGAGAGCAGCAACAGTCATAAGCGGGCCTTAAGTCACCCTGTTCCATGTATTTTAGGCTGATAGGACTCAGTGCACTGAAAAAGAAACGCTCTGTGTTGATGAGAGTAAGGAAGGAATTTTCTTGTCCAGGAGGGTAAATTTTATCCAACTAAGTGCAGATGCCTGCAGCTGGATCAAATGAATCCCACCCCACAGTCCCAGAGGGGCTGGGCAGGGCAGCACTGGGGGAGGGAGACCTTGTAGAATGGGTCGAGCAGTGCTGTATGCAAGAGTGTTTGTTACACAGGAGTAAGAAATGATGTTTCAGTGATTTCAGGGACAGAGCTTTGCCTTGCAAAATGCACGTACTGTTAGCAGGAGGCTAAGAAAGAGCAAGGGTGGGTCAGAGTCACACTCTGGCTCCAGAGTGAGAGGTCCCTCCTGGGAGATGCTGGAGGGCCCCGCGAGTTCATCTCCGCTCTGTTACGTTACGTTACTGGACACTTCTTTTCCTTGTTTATGTGGTACAAACATCTGAAAATAATTTGTGCCTTTTAAGCACGGGGTTCAATTTGCAATTTGGTCTCCTCCTCAGCCAGGACTAGCTGAAGCTGCTCTGTGTTTGCTCATTAGCTAACAAGACACAATGTAGTTAGCAGGGCTCTCTCGGGGGCTGCCTTCGGAGCGTGGTTCTGTTGCTGTGCGTGGGCGAGCCAGAGGTGGGTGCGGTGCTGATGAGCTCACCCTTCGCGGGGAGAGCCGGCCCCTGCCACAGCAGCTCCTGTGCGGCCCAACTGCTCTCTCGCACAGGTCAGCAGGGAGGGTGCAGCAGGACAGCGCTGAATATGGGCCCCATTCCCCTGTAGCTGCCACAATAAGCATCTGCAGCTGTGGGCTGGGGACCTGCTGAAGAAGGATGTGCATGCTGCAGGGTCTTGCTGGAGCTCTAGCAAACCTCTGCGTGACCAGTACTTGTGAGCAATACAGCGTGTGAGCAATACATGCTGACCGATGCTTTGGAGAGAGCTGATGGAGAAATCTTCGGCAAGAATCCCAGGACAAAGGCGAGGACGGCTGAGCAAACGAGGTGGGAGGATGCCATCCAGAAGGGGAAAGTGAGCTGGGAAGAAAGAGCGAGCTTTGGGAAGGGATGATGCTCTAACCACATGGTTGAAGGAGGAGGTGTGAGGAAGTTGATGGGAAACACAGAACTGAGAACAGGGGGGATGAGGCAAAGAGCAGGTAAAAGGCAGTGAAATGGTCCCGAAAGAATGAAGTACCTGAGAACCACGGGGCCGCGCCTGGCCCAGCTGCCTCTGTACCCCACGCTGAGCCTGCCAGCGGCGCCGGCCCGGGGGCACCGCACACCCGCGGGCACGGCCGCTGCAGGAGCCGGGCGCTCCGGGGCAGCGGAGTTTCCAGCAGCCGCGGCAGCACCCCGCGGGCCCGGGGCTAACGGAACCCGGCGCTGAACAGTCACGGCGGCTGGGCCGTGGTGGGCGCTGCACGCCTGACAGGCGCTGCCCACCTCCGAGGCGGACCCCAGAAGCGCTTCGGGGAGGCGGGGGACTCCGGGATGGGGCTGCGGGGGCCGCGGGCGGGCCGGTGGCTTCCGCCCGGCGCGGCACATTCCTGCACCGTGAGTCAGGGCGGCGGCGCGGCGGGATGCGTCGTCCCGCTGCCCTCGGCTCTGGCAGCTCTCTGGCGGGATTCACGCCGCCGATCCCGGCTCCCTTCCCGTCACCCATTTGCATGCCGCAGCTGTGAATGGCGTGCCCGGCCGGCCGGCCCCTGGCACGGGGGAGGAGTCTCCGCGCCCTACCCGGGCCGAGCTCGGCGGCGCCGGTTCCTTAAACCTCACTGGGGGGTGGCCCGAACCGAGCGGCGCTCCGCCGCTGCGCTTCACCCGCCTTCACGGTGAGTGCGGGGCCCGGAGGTGGTGGTGGGGAACCAGGGAGGAACGGCGGGGGCTGCCCCGGGGCACGGCGCACACGTGAGTTGCGAGCCCTATCCCGTCCCGTCCCGGGGCCCGGCAGCCTGAGCCGCGGCTCGGCAGCCCCCTGCTGGCGGCCCGGCCGCGAGGGGCAGCCCCTGCCGGCGCCGGTCGCGCCGCCTCAGCCGGGCCGGTCGCGGGCCGCGGCGGAGCGCGGGGCAGGGCCGAAGCCCCGAGGTCGGCGGCCCCGACCCTTGACAGCCCTCAGAAGATGGCTCCCCGCCGGGCACCGCCGCCTGCCCCGTGAGGTGAGGAGAGGCGGGGGGCGGCTTTCGCTCGTGTGCCGGTGCCTCAGGTGGGAGCCGGCCCTGTCAGTGACAGGCAGAAGTTGGACCTGTGCGGTTTTGCGTCCCCAGGCTCCGGTGAGTCTTTGGAGCTTGGCGAGCCCGGTGCCTTCGGCTCTAGGTGTGTGTGCATGGCTCGTTGCACCTGGGTCAAGTCCACGCTGGAGCAGAAAGGCCACTCCGCTTCCATCTCCTGCCACGCGTTCCCACTCACCCCTCCCCTGATGCTGGCACCGGTGTTTTGGCAGCCACTTCCGAGCAGATCTGGTGGAAAATATAACACTTTGTGCATGGAGAGGTTGCTTCTCCTTTGCACCGAGTCCCTCAAGTGACTTCTCACTCTGAAGCAGGGGATCAGAGCAGCCCAACATGAGCTCTTGCAGGATTGCACCCTTGGTGCTGAGTCCTCTTGAGCTCCTCGGAGAGCGACCTGACCTCCTCCTACTTGCCCAGCTGTGCTCCTTGCACCCCTTTTTGACTTGTGCTTTTCTCTCGTGTAGCTCAGGAGAGGTGAGTGGCAGCACAAAAGGGTTTTGCCTGGTGCTTGTCCTTGTGCATGCCTTGGTTCCGGCTGCTGATTCTCTTGCAGGTTGGCTTTGCGGTGGGATGCAGAGTGTTGGTCAGGGCTGTCTCCAGGCTGGGTCTTGGAGTGAGCAGGAAGTTGTTTCCTTTCTTCCTGTTTTTGTCCCCATGGCTGCAGATTTCCTCTGGGAAGAAAAAGCTGTGCATTCTGCAGTAAAGGAAAAAATAGTCACACGTAATGGGAAGGGACAGGGCAGCAAAGCTGAAGGTGCTTCTGAATGAAGCATGGGATGAGGAAGGAGCGCAGGCTGTTGACTGCAGTAACGCTGCTGCAGCTGCAAAGTTGCTGCCTTTGTGCTGTGACCACAGGGGTGGAAAAGGTCCACGTGGGACAAACTGGGGAGCAGACCTTTGGAAGGAGAATTAGATTTCACTCCTGTGCATGGATTTATGTTGCTCTCCAGCTCTTCTCTCTTGGTTGGTCCAGGGCTTGCAAGAGGAGTTGGGATAATCTGTGTTAAATTGGTTGGTATAGTTGGAAGAAAGAGGTGAACTTGGAGATGTGTCCTTCCTTCAGGATTTGGTTGTTAAAAGGCCCTTGTGTGCCTTACAGCTTGTCTGCTTTTTTTATCTCCCTCCTTTTTATTTTTAACCCTCTGTTGCTCAAATCTAAAATCCTTCTCCCCTTCTGTGTCCCTCTTGTGTTCTTAGGTCCTTGTGGCCATGCAGGGCGGCCCAGGTCTCCACTGCCCATGTGTGGGCAGATGAGGACCCCGTGCTGTTCCCGAGCTGGGACCCTGCCAGCCTCGCAGGAGGGGCCGTGGGTTTATAATGGGGGAAGGAGCTCACTTATGGTCTGTGTGCTCATCGGTGCTGAGCCCACCTGCAAGGCAGGAGCTCTCACTTGTGGTCATGTGTCAGTGGTGTGCCTGCTTCTCGGTGTTCCCATGAAAGGAGGTTAATGCTGCACGGTGTAAAAGCAACTCCCACAAAACTAGTTTTGCTCTGGGACTTCCCATGACAGGCTCTTTTTTTTTTTTTTTTTCTTTCTCTCTTTCTTTTTTTTTTTTTTTTCTTTTCTAAGCAATACACTTGCAAGGGCTCAGCCTACAAACTGGCTTTTCAGGTTCTGGGGAAAACCATGGGCTGGCCCTGGTCTCAGGAATGTCTTGCTCAGTGCTGGGTAGGCTACAGCCAGGGTGATGAACGTTGGATGTGGAGAGCGCTGCTCACGAGAGCAGAGCAGGCTCCTCTTCCCTGGCAAGCTGGTCCTTCCAGTGGCTTGGTGCTGAGAGCACATGGTCCTGATGTGTCACCTCGGTCCAGAGTTAACGTCCCTTAGAGGGGACCGGCCCCTCCTCACTGGACTTGGCAGATGGCTCCTTTCGCTTTCCTGGCAGGGAGTGCAAGGAAGCTGCAGCTGAGTGAGGTTGCCAGGCAGAAATAGGAATTCCTTTTGGGGTCATCAGTCCTGTTCCTCTGGAATCCAGAACCAGAGAGTAGCCAGCAAGTCCCAGCACGTCCCCTGAGAGAGGCAGGGTCTGCTGAGCATGGCATGATAGGACAGTTTATTCTGGGCACAGAGCCTGCACGCTCAGATAGCATTGGTAAGGGTTTGCTTCCACTCAGTGTGTTGGATCTCTCGGTGGTGCAAATACAACCTGGGTAGTGCTGGAGACCTGGGCTGGGCAGCATGACCAGGAGTCCCAGGATGTCTTCCTTTTCCATTCAGTAGAAAGGTTGGCAGGGCTTTTCTTTCTTTCCCCATCCCATGTCCTGCTGGGGATGCTGCCTGCGGAGCAGGACTGGCCGAGCTGAAGATGCTGATGTTTCTCTGTGTCTTAGCTTTTATCCAATACAAGAGTCTTTGATAGAAGTCTTCCCTTCTGGTTGTTGCCATTTTTTCCTTAGTTATGTCTGGAGGCTTTGGCATCTCGTGGAGACCATGCACCCTTCTCAGAGGCTCCAGCATTAATTGTGACCCAACATGACACTTCTCTTGATGCTATTGCTGCAGCCACCTGCCTGCCACCAGCCTGTGACCCATTTCAATAGAAACACTTCAAACTCGAGGAGGGGTTCCTTCCTCAACATTTTCCCTGAGCTCAGATGTGGATTATTTTCCTTTCTGCTGAAGAGGTGCTGGGCTCCAAGTCTGACTTGATCATCATCATCTAGTTTGAATGCAGGGGACATGAAATGTGCAGATCTCACGCTGTTGTTAGGTTGCCTCCCTGCTGCTGGGCATGGACTTGCTTCAGTTTTAAGTAACCCACAGAAGGTCTGTGTTGCATCCTCTCTGCTCAGAGATGCAACCTGAATTTAGTGATGTTCATGCCTGGGTCATGGGTAAAATGGCACAGTGCTGCTGGAAAGTAGTGTGAAGATGGTTTCACTCTTCAGAGAATGGGAAGGCCTGCTGTCCAGGGTCATGCAGGTGGTTGTCTCCCCAAGTGGTGGAGTTTTTTTACTGCTTTGTGGTTGGCTGTTTTGTTTTGGGTTTTTTGTTATGGTCTTTTTGTTTGGTTGGTTGGTTTTGCTTTGTTGGGAGCTAGCACATGAAGCAATTGAACTGATGGATGTTAGGACCTATTGCTTGCTTCACCGGTGCTCAGTCATTCTGCTCTGAGGTCAGCACCCACCATGCAAGTAACAGGAAAATAGTTAGAAGGGACAATCCTACCCTGCAGCTATTATTCGCAGGAGATTAGGGAGGCACCAGGGAAGATGCACCCTTGGAAGGAAATGGATCTCTGAGACAGCATTTCTCATGGTCATGCTGGCAGCTCTGTCTCTGTGTCCTTGAAGAACCTCAAGCAGATTCGGTCTGTGATGTCTGCTCTTGCCATCCAGGCCTGCTTGCATGGAGCTGTGGAGACCCTCACTCCAGTGCAGTGGACAAGGCTTGCCTGCCAACCACTCTGTTTTCATAGGCAGGCTCTTCTGTGCTGTTGGGAAGGTCTGGGGACAATCCTTGAGAGAGCAAGGGAGCAGTGAAAAGTGTCTGTGCTGAGATTACCTGTTATCCAAGTTAGTTAACTTCAAGGGTTTCTGATTGATTGCTCTTTTTTGTTTTCTTTTTTTCCTGTCCTGCTCATCTAGCTGCTGTCCAGGACTGGTTGAAGCCCACCTCTCATGACATCTCTCACACCTGTTTCAGGCCATGCTGCTGCAGGACTGAGGAGGTGGGAATTTTAGTGTGTGTTGGGCTGATGCCACAACAAGCAAACTGGTGGCTGAGCTTTTGAACAAATCATGTCAAGTATGGTCAAATCCTTTAGAGTACCAAACAGAGCTTCTCCTGCATGTTAATCTCAACTGAAACCTAAAGCTGTGGAGTGTAAGTTGCATTACTTGTGCACTTTGTATGCTGCAGAGAGAGCAAACAGCAGATTGATGTGGTGACATTTCCTTTGGGTGCCCTCTTCAGCTGTGTAGATAAACCATTTATTGAAAATAGAATTCAAACTACTTTTTGCTTACCATAAAACATCCTTAACTATTGCCATGCAGGCCTGAGCAGCAGATTTCTTGCTCAAATGCTGGAGCCTTTAGCAACAGACAGGCAGACTTTGCCTCAGTAATCAGAGCATCTCTAAAACACAGTGATTATTAAAGGAAATGTAATTTCTTCTCAGTGAGCTAAGAAGCATCATTGCAAAATACTTCCCTGGCACAGTACAGCCTTCCCAGGGGAGAAGAGATATGGAGACATGCCCGAGCTTGCCTTTTCTGGAAAGCCTACCTTTGCCTCCTCCTCCCCTTCCTGTTTCCCCTTCGCTGAGAGACAGCCCCAGGCTCGGCTGGTCAGCAGCAGTCCCTGCTTTGAAAGGCTTTTTTTCCTTAGCAAAGGAACAATCTAGATGAGGTCATCCTGAAGCTGTGCAGGACATTGCTTTTACTACTCTGCAGGTCCAGCACTTACTTGGCTTTACTTGGTGGGAGTTACAACTGCTTGACTTTTAGTATGTTGAGGGTAGATGAATACAGCTTCTGGATTTCAGGATCTGCTGCCCTGTAGCAGTCAGCACACAGAGGGTACCCTTCTCTGTTGCTTGAATTCAAAGCTCAGTGCTTGAAAGAGAACTGGAGAAGACAGCAGGCTGTGAGTTGTGCTGCCAAAAAGGGGGAGCGTACTTTACTGGGAGGACAGGAAGCCAGTACCAGAACAAGAGGACACAGTCTCAGGCTGGGCCAGGGGAGGTTTAGGCTGGATGTTAGGAAGAAGTTCTATACAGAGAGAGTGATTGCCCATTGGAATGGGCTGCCCGTGGAGGTGGTGGAGTCACCTTCATTGGAGGTGTTCAGGAGGAGACTTGCTGGGGTGCTTGGTGCCATGGGTTAGTTGTTTAGGTGGGTTGGATTGGTTGATGGGTTGGACGTGATGATCTTGAAGGTCTTTTCCAACCTGGTGTATTGTATTGTATTGACAGTGAGAGAGAATCACTCACTCACGATTCTCACAGAATTGTCATGGCTGGAAGGGACCCCAAGGATCATCCAGTTCCAACTCCCTGCCCTGCTCAGAGCCTCTTCCAGCCTGGCTTAAAAAAAAATCCAGGGATGGGGCTTCTACCACCTCCCTGGGTAACCTGTTCCAGTGTCTCCGCACCCTCATGGTGAAGAACTTCTTCCTGACATCTAATCTAAGTCTTCCATCCTCTCACTTGGATCCATTCCTCCCGGTGCTATCACTACCTGATGCACTAGAAAGTCCCTCCCCAGCTTTCTTGTAGCCCCCTTCAGATACTGGAAGGCCACAAGAAGGTCTCCTCGGAGCCTTCTCTTCTGCAGACTGAACAACCCCAACTCTCTCAGCCTGTCCTCATAGGAGAGCAGTTCCAGCCCTCTGATCTTCCTCATTGCCCTTCTCTGGACACGTTCTCCTAGGAGTGTGGCTCTCCTGGGCTTGAAAAGTTTTCTGCTTGAGCTCCTTTAGAATTGTGGTTATTTGTGTTTGGGTTATAAATAAGGTGGAGCATTGTGCAGGCAGGAGTGTACACATGTGCACACACTTCCAGAGTGAGACCAGCTCTTCCTGCAGCTGCTTCCCAGACAGAGTAGGGGATGGTGTGTGGCTGGATGCTGAGCACTAGCAGAAATCACAGAATCAGAGTGGCAGGCTAGCTCTCCTCTATCCTTCATTCCTGGCTGGACCAGTGAATACTTAGGAAGAGCAGCTCCAGCCAAACCAGTCTCCTCCTCTGTTCAGTTCTGGTGAGCCCCCACCTGGAGTACTGCGTCCAGTTCTGGAGCCCCTATGACAAGAGGGATCTGGAGGTGCTGGAAGGTGTCCAGAGAAGGGCCACGAGGATGAGCAGAGGGCTGGAGCACCTCTCCTGTGAGGACAGACTAAAGGAGTTGGGGCTGTTCAGTCTGGAGAAGAGAAGGCTCCGAGGTGACCTCATTGTAGCCCCCTTCAGATACTGGAAGGCCACAAGAAGGCTGGGGAGGGACTTCTCAGGATCTCAGGTAGTGATAGGACTACGGGGAATGGAATGGATCTGGAGGTGGGGAGATTCAGGCTGGAGGTGAGGAGGAAGTTCTTCACTGTGAGAGTGGTGAGGCCATGGAATGGGTTGTCCAGTGAGGTGGTTGAGGCCCCATCCCTGGAGGTGTTTAAGCCCAGGCTGGATGAGGCTCTGGGCAGGCTGATCTAGTGTGGGGTGTCCCTGCCCATGGCAGGGGGTTTGGAACTAGATGATCCTCGTGGTCCCTTCCAACCCTGACTGATACTACGATACTATGCTCTGAGTCCTTGGCTGTTCAGTTGTACCTTTGAGGCATCTTCACTGGGCTTTGCTGCTGTGGGTGTTATTGGGGGATGCAGGGTGGTGGTGGGTGCAGGATGCAGCTTGCCAGGTGGAGAAGGCAGGTGTGTGGCAGTGAGCAAGGCTGCTCTCACTTTGAAAGGAGTGTGCGAGGAAAGCTGGGCCGGAGAGGCTCAGATGCTGCAGCTTCCATCCTTCCTGAATACAAAGTCTGTCTTCTGGTGGCTCCAGCAGTTATTGTTATTTCCTCTGGAGATTTTTTTTTTGTTAAGGTTGCTATTCAGTGTGGGGTTTTTATGTAACTTTCCATAGGAAATGTTGTCATTTGTGGCAGGTTTGATCTCCATTTCCAGTGAAGTGTTTTTATTTAGCACAACAAACCCTGATTCTTAGCTGCTTTTAGTACCCAGAGCCTTTGCCATGGAGGTTGGGTGGCTTTTGGTCTACCATAATTTTTGGTTTGGGGTGTTGTGATTTTTAATTTTTTTTTTAATTTTTTTTTTTTTTGGTTTGAGGGGAGGTTGCTAGTTTGGGCAGTTCCTTTTCCAGCACTTTATTGATGGTGTCTGTTCTAAATGAACAAATTCCCAAGGAGAAGGGGCTGCCCAGGGAAGTGGTGGAGTCACCATCCCTGGAGGGGTTCAAGAGGGGATTGGATGTGGCGCTTGGTGCCATGGCCTAGGCATGAGGTCTGTGGTGACAGGTTGGACTTGAGGTCTCTTCCAACCTTGGTGATACTGTGAGCATTATTTTACCAAGGAAATTGCTCCTGAGCTGGGTGCACTGGCATCAGGTAGTCCAAAAGCATCCAGACCAGTGTTTACTGCTCTCCAGTGTTGCCTTCCCAGCTTTCCTTGTGTCTCAAACTCTTATGGTACTTGTGATGAATATGAGAGCTGGTAGGGGGGATTAAAAGCCCTACAAATGCAGAATTTCACTGAAAACAAAAACCAAAGAAAATTGAGTTTGGATTTTGTTGGGTTTGTCTTTTGTTTCCTAATGAGGGGTCATGGCTGCACTTAAAAAGCATTTTTGGGTGGCTATTTGGGACAATGACCGTGTCCGTGGGACGTGTGGATCAGCCAGCACTTCACAGTGCTTCTATTCTACTAGAAATGAAAATAAACCCGGAGCTGGGTCTTCTGGAGCCCCATTGAATTGTGGCTGTGAGTTAAATGTGGACTAAAATAGTTTCTGTGGTCACTCTTTCCTGCTGCTTTGTTCACGAGGAGCTGGAGAACGTGCAGACCCAGGCAGAGCACTGAGGCAACTGTGCTTGGAGGCTGCTGGGGACCCCAGAGTGAAGGGCTCTGCCAGCACAGCCCAGCGCTGCCAACCCTACAGGCAGCTGTGCTTACCTTTGGATGGGTGCAAGAACAAGGCTGGTGTAGATGATCCTTCCTCTGGATGCACCTGCAGTGCTGGCAGTCAGTTGTTTCCAGGTGGAGCTGTGAACGTTTGTGTTGGTAATGTGATTATGCTTGTCCTCCACTCTGGCTGCACCACTGGACCACCAGGAGTGTCCTGGCTCCCTGCATCGACATGCTGAGATGCATCTGCAGTCTGGTAGCTGGTCATGGATCTCTAGGTGCAAAGTAGCTCCTTTTGAGGATCAGGCAGTGCTGGCTCTCCTGCCTTCCCTAAGGAATGGGAGTGCTGGTCAGTGCTGGCTTCTCACCTGGCTGTGCGTGATGTACTGTCCCTGGAGCTGTTAGCAGACAGCACACCAGTTCATGCCCAGGTGTAACCTAGGAGTGGAGAGCTGTGGCCATAGCAGTGGCAGTGTGGCTGCTACATGTGGTGGCTGCTACATGTGGTGGCTGCTACATGTGGTGGCTGCTACATGTGGTGGCTGCTACATGTGGTGGCTGCTACATGTGGTGGCTGCTACATGTGGTGGCTGCTACATGTGGTGGCTGCCAGTGCTCTCTCTGCAGAGCTGCAGGGTGTGCTCATGGGGAAACAGAATGAAAGATGTTAAAGTACTCTAGAAGGTTTTCCACTGCTCCCCTTTGTTGTGGATTGTGTTCTGTGCTCACTGTTCACATTCCTGCTGTCTAGGCAGGTTGTAGATGACTTGGTATTTGGTTTACTTTAGAAGGTGGAGTTGGATGCTGATCTAGAGAAGGAGAACAAAGTTGATGAAGGGTCTGGAGAACAGGTCTGGTGAGGAGCAGCTGAGGGAACTGGGGTTGTTCAGCCTGGAGAAAAGGAGTCTGAGGGGAGACCTCATTGCTCTCTACAGTTCCCTGAAAGGAGGCTGGAGCCAGGTGTGGGTTGGTCTCTTCTCCTTAGTAACAAATGATGGGACAGGAGGAAATGGCCTCAAATTGCACCAGGTAAGGTTTGGCTTGGGCAAGAAGAAACTTCTTCACTGAAAGGCTTCTCAGAGACTGGAACCGGCTGCCCGGGGAGGTGGTTGAATTCCCATGCTTGGAGGTGTTTCAAAGATGCAGAGATGTGGTGCTGAAGGATGTGGCTTAGCACCAGCCTTGGTAGAGTTAGGCAATGGTTGGAGTTGATGGCCTTACAGGGCTTTTGCAGCCCAGATGATTCTGATTGCTCATTGCCTGGCTCCTGCAGGGGCTCTGGGGCATGGGCACGCTGGCTGATGCTGCGACGCTGCTTTTGTCATCTCGGCCACACCTGCTTAGGAGATGGAAAAGGCCCCTCTGCCTAGTTTGCTCTGATTGGCTTCCTTCCACCTCCTTGCTTTGTGCATGCTACAGATGAGCAGGAGAAACTCATCCCTTGGGAATGCTTCTATGGGAGCTGCCCTTGTGTGAGGCTTGGCCATGAGCTCTGGAGAAATCTGTGGATGGTTTGGATGTTTTCCCATCTAACAACCCCACCAAAAATTCACTCTGCCTCTGGTGATACAGCAGTATTTTATTCCTGCTGCACTCAACACCTGCACTGAGAGCACTTCCCAGAAGAGAAGCCTCAGGAGATGCAGAACCCACCACCTCCCTTGTGGTAACTGTCTGCTTCCCACAGTGCTACAAGTGAGTCTTTGGCTGTGTTTTCACAATCGCTTCAAACCCTGCTGCCTTGAGAAGCAGTCCAGTCACCTGGCTCCAGTTGCTGTCTTTGTCCCTGCTTCCTCCCTGTTCTTTCTGCTGGCACAAGTTTTGGTGGAACAGCCTGGTGACTTGGGTCAGGGAAAGAGCTTGGGCTGGAACAAACCACTTTCTTTGTGCTAATGTGGGTTGGTTCCCAATGTGGATCAGCCAGCAGCTGTGGGGATGCTTTTGCCAGTGTGAGGAGGAGATCAACACAGAGGGCTGTGGGCACTGCTGCTGCTTTTGGCTTCCATCTCTTGAGTGGCCAAGGCATTGGCTTCCGTGTTCTTGTTACTGCTCTGCCTCTTGTCTGCTGCGCTGAAAGGATCCCAAAGATCAGAGTCTGTTGCCTGTGTGAGTATTTGCAGGTTATCTTTTGACCTGCATTTGGAGAAGTTCAACTACAGATCTGGGGACTAACAGGAATCAAAACAGTTTTTTGAGCTCCCTGTTTTTCCTCTCTTCTATATGAAAGCACCAGGCCTGGATGCCCTTCAGCTCCCTTGTGAAGCTGCTTTGAAAGCTTCTGCTGCTGATGTTCCAGTAAGAGCTCATTGATGCTTCATTTCCATCATGACTTGCATCTTTTTCTGGAAATCAAGCAAATCAGTTGCTCAAAGGGACATCAAATCTGCTTTCCTGATCATGGGATTGACTTGCATGCATTCAGACTCCACTGGCAGATGTTTCCATTGCCTGTATTTAAAGCCCTCTGGTATATGGCTGAACTTTCTCCCAGTTCAGTGGATCCCAGTTGAAGCTTTGCACTCTGCCTCTTGCATGCCAGTATCATTCTACAGGGCTGTGCGTGAAATCCAAACCCTTGGGGTTTTTCTGATGTAGCTTCCTATTTCCTGTCTAGGGTCTGCCAGGCTTTTTCCAAGCCAGGAAGTTTCCACTGGTATTTCTCAGCTAGTTAAGCTGAGTGGCTGACGGTGAGGTTCCCTCAGAGCTGCCTCGGTTGCTTGGGTAGCCGCAGAAGTTAGAATCCCTTCCCCAGAGCGGGCACCCTGCCCTAGTGGGTTCCTCCTGGCAGGGCTCTGTGGTGGTGCTTGTGTGCTGCTTTCCCACCATCTCCTTGCATGCTGGTTTTATGGCCACCTGCTCAAGCCAGCAGATCTGCTTCTAGCTCTTTCTGGAGATATGGTTGAAAAGAACACTCTGAGGAGGAAGATTCATTCTTTGTCACTCGCTTTCTACAAGGTGAAGGCCTCTGTGCCAGCAGAGCCCAGGCAAGGGCTTTCACTACCCCAGCTCTGTTTCTTCCGTGTTCTACTTTGTGTTAAAGACAATGTGGCTGGGGACAGGCTTTCTGATGTGCCACACTGGCATGCAGGAAAGCTCTGTTCCTAAGAGGTTGGCTATTCCCCAGTCCCGAGGAGTGTGCCAGGGGCTCAGCATGCTGCGCGTGTGTGTGTGGGGGGGCAGTTTCCCCCTGAGCACTGATGTGCTGGGCTGGGAATGGAGGAGCAGAGTTTCACGTGGGCAGGGGACAGAGGCTGGGGCTGTAGTTTGCTGTTTCCGCTGAGCTGCTATCATGCTGAGCTATCACTGAACGAGCTGGTCCTACCCTTCCTCTCTCTCAGGTTGCACACAGCTTATCTGGGGTTGTCTGAGCCTCTTCAGGATGCCAGATCAACAGGAAATGATTTGCCAGGGTTAGTTCTGTGCTGGTAAAACACCTTGAAGTGGCTCATTGGAGTAAGGTGAGACTCCTCTTTGAGCAGCAGCTAGGTGCCAGCTTGGTTTGCTTGCAAGCTGAAGGTAGGGCAGAGCTGGTGCAGGCTGTTGTAGGCAGTGGGTAGAATGTGGGAATGGCAGTCCTGCCAGCTGCCTGCTGTGCAGGGCTAAAAGGCAGCATGTCTGCCTAGCTGGCTGCCAGGCTTGTGCTCAGCAGTGCCTGAACTGCTCAGGTCCCAGCTCCTGCTTGGCAGCCTGTGGGTCTGCAAAGCTTTGTGGCATCTCCTCGGAGCTTAGCAGGGAGGGCTGGGAAAGCAGGGGAGAGGCTGGCACAGGGCTGCTGCCAGGGCAGTGCCAGTGGCCTTGTTTCATTTCTGAGGTGGTCCCCTATGGTGGGACACGGTGATGGCCTCAGCTGGAACCCAGGTGCTGCTGTCTCCCTGGCTCTCTCTGTGTGGAGAACACACTTTTTGCGGTCTCTCCACAAGGGTGCCTGGTGGTGTGCCTCAACCAGAATAGCTGCATGGACACAGCCTCTCAGGTACCCACTCTACAAAACTTGCTGCTGCAATGTGGAGGAGAAGAGCTGGAGGCCAGCCACGGGATGTGGGGGTTCGATTGCAGCAGAATAACCCCAGAGCCTGTTAGCTCCTGGGGGTGTCTAAGAACACTCACATGCTGTGCTGGGGAGGAGCAGTGTTCTTGGTAGATGATGTGTGTTTGTGTGGTAGGCTTGAAGTTGGGGGTTGTTTTTAGTTTGGAATGTGCTGGGGAACCCCTCCCAGCTTTCTTTTAAATGGGAGTGCTGCTGAAATGGAAAGTTGGGAAGAAAAGCCTCAACTGGGGAATAGCTTTGGCTGTCTGAGTGGAAGGGTGCTCTGTCTTTGAAATGACTCTGCAAATCTCTGGATGTGTTTGAGATGCCTGTCAGTTTCAGGAGCATGCTCAGGCTTCTGTAGGAAGCTTTTCCTTCTGTGTTTGGGTCAGTGGATTTCACTAAGCAGCTTTTCTTGATCATGTGCCAACTTTGGAATTTAATGCTCTCTGCCTCTCTCTCAGGCTGACCCACAGCAGCGGCTTTGCCTTTCCTTCTGCTACTGTGACCTTGCTTTGGCAGGGAGCTTTTGAAGATGACTTTCTCAGAACATCTGCAACCTACAAGTGTTTTCCTCTGTTTGTTTGTTTGTTTTGATTGATTGAAATGGACTTTCTTACTCACTCTTGTGCTGCTTGGAGTGTTGTAGGTGCAGGTGAGCAGCAGACTTGCAAATGCCATCGCGTTCAGCCCATGTGCTGGAGAAGAGTTTTGTGTTGCTGGATTCCTGGGTTTTGTCTTGCTGAGGGAACAGTTTCTGAGCTGAATGAGCAGTGCAAGTGGTGGCACCAGGACAGGGAATACACCATTCCACCTCTTCTCAAACTCTTCAGACAGTGTCCTTACCCCCATCTCCAGTGGCTCTTACATGGTTTTGGTAATAGTGAAAAGTCCCCTCTTGATGTCCCTTGTTGGAATTGCTCTGCTGATGGTTTACAAAAGCAGAGTTTCAAGCCCCAGTGACAGTTCACAAAAGCTTACAGATTTCCACCTGCCCAGGGTGAAGGTCCCTAGCTGATGTCTACGTTGATGGAGCATTTTCTGGACTTTGGGAGGTGCTGCAAACCACAAACGCAGGGGAGAGCTTTGGAACAGCTTCTGTTCAAGAACTGAGCAGCTGAATGTGGATCGTGCAGTGTTTGTGAGAAGAGAGGATGGTAGGAAGGGCATGGAAGAGATCTGTAGAATCAGGGTTAGCATGGAGAGAGGACAGGGAAAAGCTGTTCACTCTGGGGCATGGAGTAAGCCCAGGGGATGGCAGCTGTAGAGACTAACTGCAGAAAGTGGCTTGTCACACAGCTCGTGTTTCAGCTGTGGAGTTGTGTGTCATGTGCCTTTATGAGTGCTAAGAGTTTGCTTGGACTGAAAAAAGAGTTGGGTAAGTTCTGGAAGAAAACCCACTGAATGGCAAAGGAGATGGATACAGAACTTGTAAATACAAGGAGATCTCTGGCACAAGCAGCCTGGGAGCTATTCATAGCACATGCCATGACTGTCCCAGGAGATAGAGCATGGGATCACTCAACAGCCTTGTCTCCAGTGCCAGGCAGCCTCTGCTGGACAGGAGATACTGGGTTTAGATGGACACTTGGCTTGACCTTGCATGGCTGTGCTCTGTGTATGCCTATTCTGCTGCTCTCCTCACCTCTTGGAGGCAGGACTGAGAAATTGGACTTGAGGGTGTGGAACCATTCAGATGAAATATGTGTCAATAGGTTGAAAGCAAAGCCCATTGGCCCCATGAAATAGGTGGCCACTGTGTCCTGAGCCCCTAAAAGCAATCAGGGGGTTAGTGTGAAACTCAGCAGGAGCTTCTAGTGCAGCTGTGAGACAGGAGTGACTGCAGCACTTTGGGGGAGGAGCAGGTGTAATAAGGCCTTGCAAGGACCATTCTCGTCCATCCAGCTGTCCCTCTATGTACTGCTGGTCGATAATGTCTCACTATACAGCTGGATCCAGCCTCACCATTCAGCTCCTGGAGTCTTGCCTCTTGTATCCGTGCCCTTGGGTCAGAGGCAGCTGGCTGCCCTGTGCTGTGGCTGTGTCTTCAGAGTGTGCAGAGCATCAGGCCCTGCCAGGGCAGGGGCTGCAAGTTTCCTTTCCTGTGTTTTTGAGGTTTCTCATTGGCCATTCCAGCTGGGAATGCTGAGTGGCTCTACTCTCCCTGCACTCTTCTGGTGGGAAATGAACATCTTAGTAAATAAAGAAAGTCAAACTGCTAGAGGAAATTGCTCCTCAGTTAAACAGTCTGTAGGCAGCCTTGAAACTCAGCTGGTTTTAAATCCTGAGTGCACTGCCACAAGTATTGTACCTGCCTTTGGATCCTTTGCTATTTAAAGGACCCTTAACTGCTGAAGCCAGGAGAAAGCAGTCTGGTGCTCAGTCAGCGATGTGAATTTCATCTTCTGCTTCCTCTTGCATGAAGTACAAAGTTGAGTCAGCTTTGGGGATAATCATAAGGCCACAGGCTTGACCCCACGAGTGTGGCTGTACTGCCCTCCTCTTGGTACATGATGTGTGTGCATGCTGCTGGCTCTCCTCCTGCACTGCTCTGCAAGGGTCACGGTGAAGCCAGGGTGATGGAGACGTGGACATCCCTGTCTGTGGCAATTTAAGAAAGGGAACTAACAGTTGATTTGATTGGGAAGGTTTCCATGGAGCACAGAGCTGTCTTGGCAGGTTTTGAGCAATACAGGAGTAATTCATCCGCTGCCTCCTTCTTTGGCATTGCTGATGAAGCTGCAGATCTTGCATGTCTGTGTGCTTTACACCTGCTCACAAAGGCAGCTCACTAGGTGGGCTGGAGGGAAGCTGTGATGTCTGCTCGTTGGAGGGATCCTGGAAAAAGAGGAGTTGCCTGTCCAGAGGTTCTGAATTTTCCTTTGAAGGCACAGGAAGGAGACTCTTCAGCTGTGTCATGAGGGGTACGTGTGAAATAGGTTGTGTTTGGTCATGCCAGAGTGGTGGCTCCGTCCTTCTTGGCCGGTCTCCGATTAGAGCATCTCAGGAAGTCCTGGTGTTCATCATCCTGATGGGTAGATGCTGGAGCTCTTTGCATTGCACCAAGGGAGTTTTCCAGGCTTGAGAAATCTTTCTGACCTCACCACGAAGACACATCAGCCTGTGCTGCATGCAAGACTGGAAGCTGCCTTGTGGTGGATTTGCCCTTACCAAGAGCAGGCAGGAGCTCCCCTCTGCCTCTCGCTGTTCTCATCTTGTAGGAAGTCAGAACAGATGCATTTAGTCAGCCCCGAGGCTAGGGGTGGAGGGAAGGGAGGAATGGTGTCCCTCTAAGGGCTGTGCACACGGGACCGTGTGCCTGTACGCAGGGCATGTCTGTGCAGGCTGCATCATGAATTCCCAGACTTTTGGGGGCCTGTGGTATTTGCTGAAACCCAACCTTCATCCACCTACAGCTGAGTCCTCCCTTTCTGTCGTTCCGGCTCAGCTGAGCGCTGCACTGCTGGCAGCCAGCCCAGCTTGTGTGACTGAGCTGGCAGCTGGTCATCAGCTCCTTTTAGATGAGATTCTCTTCTCCTAACCCAATCCAGATCATCCCCCACTCCCTTTTGTTGACCTATTTCCCCCTCCCTTCTATACCTTCTGTGTACATATTCTGTGTACTTTCTGCAATGGTGAGCTTCACCGGTCGCACAGCTCCCTTCCCTGGGCAGCTGCTGTGGGAACAGGGTGGGAATGCTGGGACAGGCAGTGCATGTTCCAGGGACCCAGTTCTTGGTTTGGGTTGGAAGGGACCTACCAGGCTGTCTGGCTCAGCCACTTGGCAAGGCAGGGATTGTTCAGGCTGCTCAGGGCCTCCTTTAGTTGAGTGCCAAATGTCTTTGAGGATGGAGATCCTTCTGCCTCTGGTCCTGCCCTAGGACCTGACCACTCTCAAGGAAGCATCCTTGCATGGTGAACTCATTGTGCATTCAAAATGGATGGACATTTTCACCCTGTGAGGAGACTGAGTTTTAATCCAAACAGAGCTTTTGTACTTCTGTATGGCAACCCTGTAGTGTTTCAAGGAGGCTACAAGAGAGCTGGAGAGGGACTTTTGTCAAAGGCATGGAGTGACAGGATGAAGGTGATGGCTTCAAGCTGGGAGAAGCTGGATTTAGATTAGACATTAGGAAGCAATTCTTCCCTCCCCACGAGGGTGGTGAGGTTATGGTGAGGCTCCAAGCCTGGCAGTGTGGAAAGCCAGGTTGGATGAGGCCTTGAGCAGTCTGCTCTAGGTTTGGAACTAGATGATCTTTAAGGTCTCTTCCAACCCAAACCATTCTGTGTTTCTTTCAAACCATGCATGCCTGCTAAATTAACTGGCTGCTTACTGCATCTGCCCACGTGGGGGGAAGGCAATGGTACTCTTGAGGGTTTTTTCCCATTTTTAAAATTGTTTTCTGTCCCCTGTGGGATCTGTGGCTCAGGACAATGTAAGGAGGGAACTGGGAGGGAATTGGATCTGTTGTTCCCTTCAGCTTCCCACTGCTAGCTTGTGGTTGTGTGTGTGCTAGGAGAGGAAGAAATATGGGCTTGTAGAGTAATTCAGGTTGGAGGGTGCCTGTGGAGGTCTCTGAACTGGGCTCCAATGCAGTCTGTTTTAGGAGTTGTTTCTCCGAGTGTGCAGAGTGAAATAGGTGTTCTGCCAGCCTGAAGGAGCTGTGTGGTTCCTGCCCCACTGCATGCAGCCTAAACAGGAGGGTGGGCAGGATGAGAGCAAGTCACTCTGGTTCCTTTGGCATGCTGGTTACCCAGTGGGTTTGATTTAAACACTCTATCATTATTATTTATGTCTGAAACCCACTCCTGGGCAGGATTAGTGCCAGCTCCGATGTTCTTGCTGTACTTGCATTGCTCTGTGCACTCTGATGTGTCTCTAGAAGGGGACTGCCTTTCAAAGAGATCAGAACAACCAGAAGTGGCCACTTGCCGATTGCTGTGCAGTAGGTAGGAGATTGTGGTGCCTGGCTTTGGGTGGGCAAGGGTGGCAGTGAGTCACAAGCTGTTTTTAGAGGGAGGTCAGTGGCTTTTGATACTGCAGTTACTTAGCTGCTTGGACTGGACCCAGAGCTCATTAAGATTTAATTCATGACTGATTCTTAAGGAATCTGAATCTCACTGTAGTCTCAGCAAAAATCGTAATGGGAGGTGACTCTCAAGCTTGTGACTGGTCTCTGGCATCTGTGTGGAGGTCCTGCAGGTCTTAGAACCGTACCATGTCCTCAGTGTCTGGTCCTGGCTGAGCGGTACAGACCCCAGCTGGGATGCCTGGACCCTCAGGAGGCACTTTGAGAAGCCGTCTGGTGTGGGGCTTGCCTCCCATCAGTTGCAGCCTGGAGGAGAGTGCTCTGCTTGGCCCTGCTGGCATACCCTGTGCCAGGGCTGAGCCTGGCTCCCTCCTGACTGCCATTTCTCTCCTCTGCTAGGCCTGAGGACAGACACGGGAGGATGTCGGAGGTGCGACACGACAGCACCAGCAGTTTACAGCGGAAGAAGCCACCATGGTTGAAACTGGACATCCCGGTGCCAGTGCCTGTGCCCGTGCCAGAAGAGCCCCAGTTTGTGCAGGTACAGAGGCTGGGGGCAGGAGGGAGGGTCTGTGGAGTTGGGGGGAGGTGTGGAACCCCACTGTGCTGAGGGCGTGCCTGTGGTCCCCAGCAGTCCAGGGTGAGAGAAATGCAGCGTGCGATGGCAGGTCACGAGGCCTCGTGAGAAGAGGCAGAGAATTTATGATCAGTAATTAACTCCCCCTTGAAAGGGATGTGGGAGGGATGAGGGTGGGTTGCTGATGTGCTCAGATCAGGGAATGTGACTGTTTGGATCCATGGGGATTGCGAAAGGTGTCCTGGCTAGGGGGTATGGGAGTGAGGAATTCAAACTTAAGGGGGCTGGGGGAGCAAAGGGCTTCTAGACAAACATTAGGGGTGGGAAGTGCTGAAATGAGCAGGGAACAAATCTGACTTAGGAACAGCCAAAATAATGCCAGGCTCTCGTCAGTAACAGCAGGGAAAGAACAGTCACTGGCAACACAAAGCTGTTAACAGCATGAGGAACACAAGAGAATCATGTGGGATGAGGAATAAGTAGCATTGAAGAGGGGTGAAGTAGAGATGGAGTGAGTGGTTAATGGGCACTGTGCAAAGTAGGAGAGTAAAACATCCCTATTTGTGCTGGGGCTAGGAAAAGGGACAGGAATTTCTGCTACAAGGTCACAGGATCACAGGATGTCAGGGGTTGGAAGGGACCTCCAAAGATCAAGTCCAAAGACTTTCATGTAGGGGTGAGACCTGGGTGAGATGATTGCTAGCTGCTTCCATGACCTTCCTGCAGAAACAGAGACTACCTGACCCCAGGGCAGAGCCAGAGGCTTCCTGCTGCCCAGCTCCATGGGTGGGCTGCAGTGCCTGGGTTCTCCTGCTTAGTTGCCAGAGAAATGGAGGCTTGTGAGGTTTCCCTGCAGGGGAGCTGAGGACAAGCTGGTCTGAAGAGAGGACATGGGCTTTGCTTAGGATAGCAAGGCCTGGCCCCTTGGCTATGCCTTGATCTGCGGGCCAAAGTGCACTTCAGTTATGTGACAGCTTCTGGCAGCTAAGTCTTGGTCCTGGGCTTCCCTTGGTAGGAAAGTGATTTGGGTTCAGTCTGCAGGGATTAGAAGTGGAATGCAGGGTTTTAACAGTACAGGTTGAAGCCTTCCAAATCACTTATTTAAGGTTTTGATGGATGTTCTCTTACCTGAAATGTCTAAGTCTAATGTCTAACTTCTGGGGAGACCTTGTGTACTTAGGATGGGAGCTGTCAGAGGTGATGTTTTCTGGACAGCACAGCTGTCACGATGAGAGTGCACAGTGGGCTCCTTTGGCTTATAACCTGAGTATCTGTGCATTGTTTTCACATAAAACTTGTTAATTGTGTTAAGATTAGTGGAAATTATCAGCTCTCTAGGCTGAATTAGCAAGTAGCCTTGAGGCAGAGACAGTGTCTGAACGGAGGAGCAGTCGATCAGAGCTTCACTTGCCAGAGGGACAGTCTGCTCAGCCTGCCCTTTACAAATGGGAGATGATGTCTCTGCCAAGCTGATGAAAAATTAATCCAGAGCAGCCCTGGGGAGGCAGTTGTGTGAGCTGAGAACAGTCTGGTGAGTTGTGTCATATGTGGTAGGTGACACTCAGCCAAGAAATGCCAAGAGCTCTCAGACCTGAGTGTGTTCAGACAGTTAGGTTATGAGCAAAGCCATTGTGGCTTTCTCAGCTTGCTTAGCCTGCACCAGGCAGCAGCTAGAACACAGACCCACCCACAGCTCCTGCAGGCTTTTGCTGCAGATCCAGACTCACTTCTGAAGCAAATCTCACTGTGCTTCTCTTCACCTTCTGCAGTGGTCTAGGAGTGTCTGGCCTGGCTTCCTTCTGGCTAGGAAAAAGCCAGCAGTATGTGCTGCAGGAGCTTAGTGATGCAGCTCATCTCTGAACAGCCATCAGTCAAGGGGCCAGGCTAGAGGCAGCCTGGATGGGACCCACCACAACACGCAGGTGCTGCCTCCTTGGTGCCGACTGTTCTGTTGCGGCCGTTCCTGGCCAGCATGGCCGCAGGCCCAACTGCATGCACCCAGCTCGTGCTTGGGGTGTTGGGTGGCGGTTGGCTTGCTGCTGACTGTTTCACAGCCTGACTGGCCTTGTGGAGCATCAGTCTCTGACTGCCCTCCTGCTTTGTGTGGCAGCCCACCCGACGCCAGGCCTTCCTGCGGAGCGTCAGCATGCCGGCCGACAACACCCGCGTGCCCTCCCTGCCCCACGAGGGCAGGAGGCCAGTGCTGCAACGACAGACCTCCATCACCCAGACCATCAAGAGGTGAGACACTGACTTCATGGAGCCTCCTTTGGTGGATTCTGCCATCCACTGCCTTCCTTTATTTCTAGGTTTACAGTCCTCTGCGTGACCCTTGGTAGAACGCTGTCGCAGCAGGGTTAGATCGTCTCCCTTCTTGTCTGTCATGAGACTGCAGGAGAGGCTGGGTGCAGGTACCAAACAGATAAGCCCAGTGGTGCTGTGTAGCCTCTTGAGTAAGTCCTGGGAGGAAGATTATGATCATCAGGACAACAAATGGTTCTTGACACTTTGGTTCAGACAAATGCTGACTGTCCCCACACCCCAAGGAGCTGACCCCTTCTGAGAAGCAGGATGCCTCAGGCTCTTGATGTTTAGCTGAAGCTGTGTGATGCAGTGCCCTGGGCTTGCTTTAGTCAGGTATCTGAGAGCACAGGATTGCTGGGGGAAGCAGGAGCCCATCCTATTCAGGTCAAGGCTTCCAGTACCTTGGCTTCTAGCACTAGCTTGTTGGCAGGTCCATGATGGAGAGTGGGGAGAGGCTGCTCGGATCCTCTCCTGCACGAAGGGTTATCATTTGTCCCCATGACCTGTGCGTCCCTGAGACATGGCCACACAGCTGGGTGCTCCTCCTTTCCTCCCTGTGACAAAGGCTTATCCCAGTTCATCCAAAGGGAGTGGTTCTCCCAGCTGCTCTCCTGAAATGCCTGGCTGTTATCCCTGGCAGCGTGTCAGGCCTGCCTGGATCCCAGGAGCATCCCTGGAGCCCCGCAGGTCAGGGGCACTTCCAATCAGTCAGGCTTCGCCCACTCGGAGGAGCAACTTTCCAGCTATGGGAAAGACTGGCCTCCCACTCACTGTTTGCCTTTGCTTCAGACCTTCCCCAGCTGCCTTGGTGGTGAAGCTCTCCCACAGAAGCTCTCTGTGATTCCGCTTCTTGTGAGGTTGTGAAGGCTGAGCTGTGAGGGCCGAGCCATGAAGCCTGCTCCTTTCAGGGCTGTGGACAGCTTCTGAGGCTGTCGCTGCACACCTGGACTGCCTTTTCCCTCACCTTCTTGCCCTGGTCCAGTTCCTTGCCAGGACAATTAGGCAAGAGCAGGTCAAACATGAGGAGATATCCTTGGTGGGGGCTGTGGAGGCCCCAACAAGGATTGTGCAAGAGGGCCAGAGGAACCTTCTGCCTCAAACATGCACGACATGAAGCTTGTTTGTAGGGTGGAGAGGCTGGGGAAGCGCAAACTACCTTGGTGCTGGGGGAACAAATTTGCCCCCAGTGCTGCTGCAAGACTGAGAAGACATATGAAGCTACAGTGAGCAAGGCAGGAGGGCTGGAGAGTGGTGGTGAATCTCTCACACACTGAGGGAGGTGCTCATGTCCTAGCACTGGGGCTGTGGGCAGGTGTGTGGCTGTTGCACCAACAGACCCTGTGGCATCTCTTCCTCTTGCCTGTCCAGGCTGTAATGGAATTGCTGTGGCTCAGGTTGGTGGCTGCATCCCTGCCTGTGCTTAATGGTCTGTGCAGGGCTTTTGTATCCTGAGAGTACGTGTGGCCGCACAGGGAGTGGCCCAGAGGTGTGCACATGGGTTTGGAAGTCCTGGGAGTCTCCTGCTCAGAGTGTGCATGTGTGGGTTCAGTGCTATTTTGGGAGTGTTGAGTTGTGTCATGCAGGCTGTTGTGCAGCACGGGGGTGTGTGTGGGGTGTGGGGGTGTGTCCAGGCCTCTTTCTCCTGGAGGAGGGTGACTTCTGCAGTGCTGTGGGGTGTGGGTAGGACAGCATGGAGGAGAGTGACTTCTGCAGAGTGCTGCAGGGGCAGCAGTGGGAAGGTCTTTCCAAGGGGCAGACCTGCAGGAGATGCACATGACATGACACTAGAAATAGAAGCATGAAATAAGTGGAACAGAAACAAGGGCAGGGAACTGGAAAGTACCAGGGAAAGGCCTGAAACCCTGTGCTCCATTTAGCAGAACTGGGAGTGCAATGGAGAACTGCAGGCCGTGCATCCCTGGAGGTGTCTTGGGGGATTTACTTTGTGAGTCCAGGGAGGCTGACTGCCAGGATTTCTTCTTAACACAGCCCCCAGAAAGTGAAACTCTTTTGGCAGAAGGACTCCACACCGTCCTCTTCCCTGGGGCTTAGAGGATACAGATCAAGTGTGAGCCTAAGGTCAAGCCTGTGTGGTCCAAAACATGGTGTGGGAGTAATTCATGTGCTTGAGTGTAGGCATTTAACACCACCTTCAGTCTCCCAGAGTGTCCGAGCTGGACATGCAAGGCAGCAGATGTCAGACAGACTCATCCAACAGGCAAGATCCTGCCAGGGTCATTCAGAAGGGGCCCAGAGCACTTCCAGTGGCATCAGGCACCTGTATCTCAGCAAATGGTATCTCAGCCTACTGACACCTCCATAGTTTCATACTCCACTGTCCAAAGCCAGCCAGGGGAGGTCTGTAGCTGGGCATTTGGGCAGAAGGTGGCAGATCAGAGGTCTTGGGGTTGAAGGGTATTGCAATATCCCTGGTATCTTCAGGAGCAATGGGAGGTCTGTGTCAGAGGTACAGATGCACCCAAAGGATTCAGCAGCCTCCCTGCTTCCAAGCTGGTGTTGTGTGGCTCAAGTCTGTTCTCTTCTCTTGGGTCATGCTCTCAGCTGGAGGCTGCTGTCGTGTGTGGTGTAGCACAATTGCTGCTGACAGGACTATGGAAGGAGCTGGGGAGGTGCAGGCTGCAGGTGGCTACTGCCCTCCACATCCCTGCAGCCCCTTCCCCTCAGCTCTCTTTTCTTTGCAGCAGACAGGTTCGGTTTCAGAGGAGTCAGACCATGCCCCTGCAGGGGCACCGGGGCAGGAGTCCCCTGAGAAAGCGACAGTCCCTGCCCCGATCCTTCTTCAGGTACCGCTAGCACTGAGTGTGAAACCCACCCCTGCATGTGTGTGCAAGGGCTGTTGTGAGCTGCACAGATCCTGGCTGCTGCTGGCCAGGACCACGGTGCTTTCCCAGGGCTGGCCAGGAGGCCTGCAAGCAGGCAGGAGCGAGACAGTTCCCGTGTGCTTCTAACCAAGTCAGTTGTCACTCCTACTAAACGTGTAGGCAGCTGTCAGTGAGCAGCATGGACTAACAAGCTGTCCACCCGCCAGCCTCGCTCCCTCCTGCCTTTCCTAACAAGCTGTCACCCTTCTGGCGTCCACCGTGGCTGGAACATCTCCCCAGGGCAGCCACAGCGCAGCCTGGCTCTGCTGGCGTCACTGCAACACGTGGTGCATACCTGTGTTGGTCCCAGAGCCTCCTCAGGGCAGAAGGGAAAGAAGAGGAAGCAGAACCAAACAGATGCTGCTTATGTTGGACCAGATGGAGCTCAGGAGCTGGTGACTGGAACAGAGCATCCACTCCTTCCCTGTTGACACGGTGGCTCTTCCTGATCCAAATGTGACTGTCTTGTCTTTGAGGTGGAGGTCTTTGTTTGCTTACACCAAGGAGATGAGCTACCCCAGGAGTCCTGGGCACCATGGTGCATCAAGCACCACCTTGAGACTGGAGCCCAGTGAACCTTTAAATCACACACTGTGACTTTGTGCATGAGAGGGACTGCACCCAGTGCCCAGGAGTCCATTCCTGCCCTACCTTCTTCACTGCTGCCACTGACCAGGTGCCACTCTGGCACTATGTCCACCTTTGGTGACAGCTTGCATTTGGTCTTGGGCTTTCGGTGCTGGTGATGTAAGAGCAGGAGCTGACCTCTGGTTTTGGTTTGTTGCTTGTCACAGTGCTCCAGGGAATCTGTAGGATGTGATGGGGCTCCTCAGCTGGACAGGGGCCTTCAGCATCTTGCCAGGGTGCTCCAGATACTCTGTAGTCAGCTCTCCTGGGCTATCTTGACAGCTTGGAGGCTTGGACAGCTCTTTGCCCCAGCCCTGGGCCAGTGCTGGTCTCTGGCAGTTCAGGAGTGGCACTCACAGTGCTGTGCTGGTCTCTCCAGGCTAGCAGGAGCATGGTTCCAGAAGGCTCTGAGGTGTTGCTCTTGGTGCAGTGGTCTCATATGGGAACAAATGACTCCTAGTCCTCTCCCTTAGAGGGGTGACTCCATGTAAGGGCTTGTCACCCAAGGTCACTTTGGTGTTGAAACCTTGGCTCTGGCAGCGTGTGAGAAGCCCTCTGAGGTGTAAGGCTGTTCGGGGCTGTGTGTTCTGCCTGTGCATCTGCATGGCCAGAGCATGACCTCTGTGCTGTAGGCATGGTTTGGGTCTGCAGACTCTGATGGGATGTGGGTCTGGGGGAGCAGAGCACTGCTCCAAGACATCCATCTACCCTCATGTCTGAGTTCTGGCCCCTTTTGACTTGCTGGACTGTTTGGAGAGGCCAGGTGAGAGCCAGCAATGGCCCGTGTGACTCGATGCCTGCTGAAGGGTCAGCTGTGGGTCATGGGGGGAAAGGCTGAGGGCAGCGTGGTTTGCATCTGCAGGGTTTAGCTGGAGAGGCTTTGAGTGTCAAATGTACACCTTTTTCACATGGTGGCAGGACACCTTCACCTCTTGGTTGATGGCATTTTTGCTGGGAAGGGTGCAAAGCACAGGACTAGTTCCCTGTCTCCAGTGCACCAGCTCAGTTCCCCAGGGTGACCCAGCTGTGGCTTTAACCCAGCCTTCACTCCAGTGTGTGCTTTAGTGCTCCTCAGTGGGCTGGGAGCTGTGGCTTCTCAGCAGCTGGAAACCCTGCCCCTGGGCTGGGGGGCTGAGGCCAAGGTTTGGGGTTTGGCTTGGAAGGAACTTTCAGGTTTTGATGCTTGGGCCAGAAAGCTGTAGGCTGACACAGCTTGTCCTCTTCTGAGGAAGGATTCACCATGGTGGGAAGGGCTTAGCAGGCTCCAGTGGGCTCTGTAGGTGGAGGGAACCAGCTGTCCTGTGGTATTTGAAGGAAGTTGTTAGCCCTGATCCTTCTGTGCCTTTCTTGGGATTTTGCTTGTGATCCACTGCTCTTCCATGAAAACAGCCACCTGGCACCAAACCTACTTCATGGCTCCCACCTTGTGCTCCTGCTTCTGCCATCAGCAGCTCAGAACTGTGTGTGTCTGCCTCAGCAGGGATCGGGACCGTGGCAAACATTTGCCATCAATGATACCTTGGAGGTGGACAGAAACCCTGCTGCATGAGGAGAAGAATTTGGGGGTATTGTGGGAGTGTGTTGGGGGGAGGCTGGGAGAGAGCAGTGAGTTCTGGTGGCTCTTGGGAGAAGCCCCAGAGCCATGGAACTGCAGTCCCACGCTGGGGCCCTAGAGCTGGCCTGCAGACGGTAAGTGCGCTCCGCGGAGCAAACCCAGCCCTTTCACCAGCATCTTCTCTCAGCTTCATTTCTGTTGCTTTCTTTTAGAAGAACTCAGACCAAACTGTCCTTTACACATGAGTGGATCTCTCCTGTCATTTTTCAGACTGCTGGTGATGGTTGAACGTTTCTGGCCAGCATCTGTCAGGTTGCTAAAGCCAGCTGAGGCCAGGCGGCGAGATGTTTGTGGGGAAGAGTTCTTCCTGGCTTTGAACTGGGGTGGGCTGGAAGCGACTGCCAGGGCTTTTGTCTTTTGATGGGCATAGTCCAAACAAGCATAATGTTTCTTTGCACTTGTGTGCTGGCATCTTTCAGAGGCACAGCAGACTGGTTTGGGGTGAGCAAAGACAGCGACGCGACTCAGAAGTGGCAGAGGAAGAGCCTCCGCCACTGCAGCCTGCGCTATGGGAAGCTGAAGCCTCAGGTCATCCGGGAGATGGACTTGCCCAGCCAGGACAACATTTCTCTGACCAGCACAGAGACTCCCCCTCCGCTCTATGTCGGGCCCTGCCAGCTGGGCATGCAAAAGGTGAGTACCCTGGGGCAGAGGCAAGGCTAGGGGCAGTTTCCTGCACAGCGTCTTTGCCACTTTAGCAGCCGTGACCTATCTGTGGGCTTGAAGCTCTGCCTGCGTGTGTCTGGGATCTGTGCTCAGACACTTCTCAGGTCTCAGATACAGTTTGGCAGACTCCTTCCTTCAGCAACCTCTCTGCAGTCTCCTTGGCTGAGTTCCCTCAGCTATTTGGGTGATAGGCTCAGAGCTCTGTTTGTCCTGTTGTGACTATGGAACTGATTAGATGTGTGCAGCGGGTCCAGGAGCTCAGGCTTTTTGCTGCCATTTTGCAAGGACAGAATTGTGTTGTATGTAGAGTGGCTGGTATCCTGGGCCCAAACACACAGCAACAGGCCTGGTGTCACTCAGGAAGCTGATCTTGGTCCTTGTCCCAAGCAGAGTGCTAAGCTCAGAGCTGGTTCTGTTTCAGGGCTTCAAAAAGTGTCTCTCGTGGGTCCTCAGAAATGGTTTTGAGTGCCTCAGAGGTACTCACTGCCCTCAAGTCTGACCCCAGAGGACAAGTCCCAGTCAAGCACATCCAGCTGGCAGCAATTCAGAGCTGACCCACCATGTCTCAGCTCTTCCCTTTGCTCCCTTTGTGGCTGATTACTGTGCATTACTGCAACTGGGGCAAGCAGTGAAACAAATTCCTTCTGCAGCAGGCTAGCCTGTGACCTAAAGCCTGGCTGCAGCACTCAAGGAGTGGAGAACACCGTGCATCTTTCAATCAAGTTTCATGTGCCCTTTCCTGCTGTCTTAATAGCTGAGCTGTACTGCAGTTAGTCTTTGGTCACAGAAGGCTCAGAAATATTGTTGGGCTCTATGTGGGCTACATGAAATCAGAGCATGGCATCAGGAGGTGTGAGGCCATAAAGCTTCGTGTTGAATGTACAGCTGTGGATTAAAAATGGCTTATAAAGCATCAGGGTTCTGCACAGAAGTCTTAGGGAAGCCACAGCTTTGGCAAGATCTGTAGCTGAAGGCAATATTTTCATGAGGTTGATTAGTTTGTTTGGGAGAAGTGAGAGCTTTGGCCTGGAGAGCTCCAAAGAAGGGCTTGCAGCTCCGGGAAGCTTGCCTGCTTTTCCCAGCTGTTACAGCTTAGCTAATGGAAGCAGATGTAAATATACAGGGACGCTTCAGCAGGGCTCTCTTAAGGTCCTGGCTGGCCAGCACCAGAAAGGAAACTGGCTGGAGACAGAGCATGGCTCTTCCCAGGGATTGCTGAAGCTCCTGTGCAGATAGCACGTTCTCTGACTGCAGAGCCCTGTGGCACCGGAGATGAATGACACAGGTTAGGAAGGGCTGAAGGAGATGTGGAGTCTCCTGTGAACATCAAGAACATGATGGGTGAAAATAGTCAATGCAGACAAGAGAAAAAGGGCAGGGGGAAGAGTAGGAGGAGAGGTTTGAGGACTTTCAGTTTGAGGCTTACAAAAGGTTATTCTGTATCTCCCCACTGTAGAATTGCTTGTTGGTCCATCCATAGATTCATGGAAGGGTTTGGGTTGGGAGGCACCTTAAAGATACCCAGCTCCAACCACCCTGCTGTAGGCAGGGATACCTCCCACTAGCCCAGGTTGCTCAAGGCCTCATTCAGCCTGGCCTTGAACAGCTCCAGGGAGGGGGCATCCACAGCCTCCCTGGGCAACCTGTTCCAGTCTCTCCCCAGCCTCACTGCAAAGAATTTCTTCTTCATCTCCACTCTGTCTGCCCTCTCCAAGCTCAAAGCCACTGTCCCTCCTGCTGTTATTCTCAGCCCTTGTCAAAAGTCCCTCCCCAGCATTCCTGGAGCCCCTTCAGGTACTGGAAGGCTGCTTTAAGGTCTCGCTGGAGCCTTCTCTTTTCCAGGCTGAAGAGCCCCAAATCTCCCAGCCTGTCCCCACTGGAGAGGTTCTCCAACCCTCTGATCATCTTCATGGCCTCCTCTGGACAGTCTCAAACAGTTCCATGTCCTTCTTGTGCTGGGGGCCCCAGAGCTGGACAGATTCCAGGCAGGGTCTCAGCAGAGCAGAGGGGCAGAATCCCCTCCCTCGTCCTGCTGGTCATCCAGCCTGGTTCTTGGTCAATGCCAGGAGCCACGTCATGGTCTCCAGCTGGAAGGGGAGGGTTGGGGCGGGGGGCTGTACTGACAGGCTGCTTCTCTGGGCAGATCATAGACCCCTTGGCCCGCGGGCGAGCCTTCCGTGTGGCGGATGACAGCGAGGGCTGCAGCGTGCCCCACACGCCCATCACGCCGGGCGCCACCTCGCTCTGCTCCTTCACCAGCTCCCGCTCCGGCTTCAGCCGCCTGCCGCGCCGCCGCAAGCGCGAGTCCGTGGCCAAGATGAGCTTCCGAGCTGCTGCCGCCCTCGTCAAGGTAGGCTCAGGTGTCAGAAAGAAGCTCTTCCCAGGAGGAGAAACTGCCCCTCGGAATGGGCTGCCCAGGGAGGGGCTGGGGTCGGCGTCCCTGGCGGTGTTAAGAAAAGCCTGGATGAGGCACTTTGTGCTGTGGTCGAGTTGATTAGGTAGGGTTGGGTGATCGGTCGAACTTGATGGTCTCGGAGGTCTCTTCCATCCTGGCTGATTCTGTGAGGGTACTGCCTGTGGGCACGGCCTGGGAGGAGGGCGAGGGGCAAGGAGCTGCCAAGGGCAGGGCAGCAGTGGAGGGCATGAAACTGAGGCACTTCCTGTCCCGCTTCAGCCCCATGTCTAGGAGGCAGGACTTGCAAGAAGCTAGGTTATGGTACAGGTCTTGCTTGCCCTTTGTTGGCCCGAGGGCTTTGATTCACACAGCCAGCAGCCTCAGAGTGTTCCAGTTCAGGCTGGACCTCTGGCTGGTCAGCAGCCAGGGAAAAGTAGAAGTGCCTAAGGCCCTTATTAGGCAAGTCTCTATCCTGCCACGTGTCTGCTTTCCTGGACCCAGAGACTTTTTTGCTGTGTCCTGTAGCACCCATCTCTGCCATTTGGTCAGCAGTGCTGCACAGCACATGGTAGAGGAGCATGTTAGAAGCCTCACCTGTGTGGGAGATGGGCACTGTGGATGCAGACGTGGAGTAACTACCACCTGTGAGTCTCACCAGGAAGGCACCACAGAGGAGCGGCTCTGCTGTGCTCCACGCACAAGCATGAACCAGCTGAGCACTGGGGCTCCCTGTGTGCTAGCTGGGGTGGCTCTGCAGGTGCCTGGGGTGAGGTTTGTGACAGTGAGGTGACACCAGGTTGTGTGGCTGCAGGGGCGCTCGGTGAAGGACAGCACCTTGCGGAGGGCTCAGCGGCGCAGCTTCACCCCTGCGAGCTTCCTGGAGGAGGACACGGTGGATTTCCCGGATGAGCTCGACACCTCCTTCTTCGCTCGGGTGAGGGGCAGCACTCTGGCCTGCTGCTGGCCACAGAGGCCTGGCAGGGCAGCGCGTTGCAGAGGGCAGCACTGCTTTCTGCCGGGGCTGGTGTCTCAGATGTGAAGCTGGCTTCTTCTGATGGGACTTCTGTTTCTCTGCCCAGGAAGGAGTCCTTCATGAGGAGCTTTCTACGTACCCGGATGAAGTGTTTGAGTCGCCGTCAGAAGCTGCAATCAAAGATGCTGAAGTGAAACCTCTGGATCAGACAGATCTCACAGGAGGTGCCTTGGACAAAAATGAGCTTGAAAGAAGCCACTTGCTGCTGTGAGTATCCTGGAGGCTGCCAAAGCCTAGCATAGGGTGACCAACCCATTCAGAGTGGGGCTTCCTGCATGGAGGAAGCTGGGGGTGCTTGGTGCTCAAAGAGCGGTGCAGTGATGGATTTCCTTTAAGCCCTGCTTAAGACCTCCTGCCCCAGCTCCCCAGGCATGTGAAAGGTGACTCTGAGGCCACCTCTGCAATCTCTCCAGCAACTTCCAGCTTCATGTGCTGTGTTTGGGAGACCCTGAGGAAACAAAAGACTCCTTAGACCAGCTGTGAGGATGCTGGAGGCCCAGCCTTTGGCTATGGAGAAGGTAAAGAGGAGGAGGCTGCTGCCGTTGCCACAGTCCCCAGGAACAACAGTTCGAGGTGCGGTGTGAAGCACTGTGGCGTGTCAAGCTGGGCCACATTCCTCACTTGAAATGAGAGAAAGGTGTGGCACTGGTGCCCAGAGCCCTACAAGTCTGTGGGTGGTACTGTGCCCTCTGCCTAGATTTTTTCCACCTGAGTAACTGGTACTGAGTAATTGCTCTGTGTCGTTTCCGAGTCAGCTCCAGCTTAGCTGGCAGCTCACCCCGGCGTGGACCTCTGCTGGGTGTGAACATGGAGCAGACTGGGAGGTCCCTGGTGTCGCTCTGCTGCTCAGGGCCCATCTTGCTGTGTTGGTGCTTTGCCTTCCAGTGTTTCCAAGAACTTGACTCAGCCTTAACAGAAATGGAAGCAGCAAATAGTGGGAGTTCATTGTCACTCCTCTGAGATGGTCTCAGCCTTCTTGGCTCTGTTTGGCTCTCCTTAAATAGTTTTATTTATTGAGGAAACACATTTCTTCCACACTTCAGAGAGCTGCTATCAGAATCACAGTAGGGTGCCCTTCTAGGTGCCCAGGTGTTTATTTTGGCACAGGCTGATCGCCCAGCACCGGAAACACTGGGAAACAGCAGGTCTGTAACACAGAAACCACTTCAGCTCCTGGTGCAAGGGCAGACTGTGGTGGAATCCACACTTTCTGCTAGAGACAAGCTGGAACTTCCAGCTTCATAATAATACATCTGCTAGGGGCAGGATTGGCAATACTTGAACTTTTGCAGCAAGGT
Organism: Picus viridis; assembly: GCA_033816785.1. Taxonomy (NCBI): domain Eukaryota; kingdom Metazoa; phylum Chordata; class Aves; order Piciformes; family Picidae; genus Picus; species Picus viridis. The sequence goes on from CM066594.1 coordinate 2,851,026, forward strand.
TTTTGGCCACAGAGGTTCAGATTCCCCAGATCCTGTTGCTTGCCCATGCTTCACAGCTGCTGTGAGCTCTCCAAGATGCTCTGGTGATCTTTCAGAAAGAAGTTTGTCACCTGGCTTCTCTGACGGCTCCTGGCAACCATTGTCTTGGTGCAGAGGGATCATTTAGGAAGCCAGAGAAGGTAAACTAGGGTGGAGCACATCAGAGATATGGCTACCATGGTGCTGAGCAGTGAGCAAGGGTGAAAGGGTGGTCAGGGTCTGAAGACTGCAGACCTGACCTCCAGAGTGCTGTTCAAGAGCAAAGAAATATAAAACCATCTGGATATGATGGAGGCTTAAGAAGCAGGTCCTTGTCTTCCCCAGTTGCTGCTCAGCCCAGCTGTGGTGGCACAGCCAGAGGGTCTGCTGCTACCAAAGACCAGGGAAGGGCTGCTCCCCATTGCTCAGACATGGAGAAGGAAACCATTCACAGGATTACAGAATGATGAGGTTTGGAAGGGACCTCTGGAGATCATCCAGTCCAACCCCTCTGCTAAAGCAGGGGCACCCACAGCAGCTTGCCCAGGAGCACAGTGGCCATCTGGGGTTGGAAGCTCTCCAGAGAGCTCCACAACCTCTCTGGGCAGCCTCCTCCAGAGCTCCATCACTCTCACAGCAAAGAATTTTCTCCTCCTCTTCAGATGGAACCCCCTGGGTTCCAGTTTATGCCCATTGCCCCTTGTCCTGTCACTGGCCACCAATGACAAGAGTCTGACCCCACCCTCTTGCACCACAACCCTTACCTCTTGCTGAGCATTGCTGAGATCCCCTCTGGGCTGCTCTTCTCCCAGCTTTCAGCCCCAGGGCTCTCAGCCTTTGCTCCTCACAGCGATGCTCCAGGCCCCTCAGCATCCTCATAGCCTCTGCTGGACTCTCTTGAGCAGTTCCCTGTCTCTGCTGAACTGGGAAGCCCAGAACTGGAGCCAACACACCTCACCGTAGCCTCACTGGGATGAAGCAGAGAGGGAGAATACCCTCCCTTGACCTGCTGGTGGCGTTCTCCTCAGACCGTTGGTGTCCTGCTTTGCCTTGCAGCCCGCTGGAGCGCGGCTGGAGGAAGCAGAAGGACGGGGCCCTGGCACAGCCCAAGGTGCGCTTGCGGCAGGAGGTGGTGAGCGTCAGCCCTCAGAAGCGCGGGCAGCGCATCGCCGTGCCCGTCAGGAAGCTCTTTGCCAAGGAGAAGAGGCCCTATGGCCTGGGCATGGTGGGCAAGCTGACCAACAGGACCTACCGCAAGCGCATCGACAGCTACGTCAAGCGGCAGATCGAGGACATGGATGACCACAGGTGAGAGCTGCACTCACAGAGGAGGTCCCAGCCAAAGGAGGGAGGGAGGGAGTGCTGGTGCCCCTGGGCCACTTGGGGTGGTTGGGTGCAACCTGCTGGTAAGACCCCTCCAGTTTGCATCTCCTGCACCGGGACCACAGCTTGCTTTGGGTGTCTGGACCTCCGCTACCTCGAGGGCCTGCAGATGGCTGCCCCACCACTGCTGTCCTGTGCTGAACACAGGCTCAGATATCCCTGACTCTCAGCATCCCTCCCCTCACCCCAGCCTCCCCTCCCCACCAGCATGCTGGCATCAGGCTTAGGAGTTTTCCTGGTGCCTTCCTGGGAAAGGAGGCCTTGTCCATTGTCACGGGGCAATAAACACAGCCTGACTGCCAGCAAGACCTTAGGTCACTGCCTCCAGTCTTGGGCATCCCTAAGTGATCCGGCTCCTGTACCCCAGCTTCTGCCAAGGCCCCTGGGGAGAACCAGCAGCTTTCCTCCCATGCCCTGAGAGGTGATACTCATGGAGTTCTGCCTCTGATCTTCTCCCCTTCCCTCCCCCCAGGCCTTTCTTCACTTACTGGGTCACCTTTGTGCATTCCCTCATCACCATCCTGGCTGTGTGCATCTACGGCATCGCCCCTGTGGGGTTCTCGCAGCACGAAACTGTGGATTCTGTGAGTAGATCCTCTCGGCTTCCCTGCAGTCTGATGGGGTCTGTGCCTTCAGCTGGGCCTCATTTGTCCTCAGCACATTGGCCTTGTGGGGGCTGCCTGCAGCATCTCTGTGAGCCCCCCACTGCCTTCTCTCCCTTCTGCAGCCACATTGCCCTTGACATCAAGTTATATCCAGCACAGACAGTGGGCTCCCTCCAGGCTCTGTGCTGGGAGCCCATCCAAACAACTTGTTCCCCTCCTGCTGGAGACCAGAAGGATGTTCATGGCAGGGAAATCTTTCAGACCTGAGTTAAGTTTTCACAACAGTTGGAGCACTTTGCTTCTGCCAGGAGCAAAAGTGACTTGTCTGACTTAGAGAGCTGATCTTGAAGCTGTTTGTAGGCTTCCCCTGTGGTGTTGAAGGTCGCTGGGCTACCTACCTCTGCAGCTTTGTCCCTGATCCATGCAGGGCATGCCCTGGGGACCTTCTCACCTGCGTGTCTGACAGCCTGCAGAGCACAGTCACCAGCACCTGGGCCTATGTTGCCAGCAGGTGCTGCTTTATGCTTCTGAGCTGTGCAGAGCTTTTTGCAGGCTCTCCAGCTCCTCCCAGGTCTCCAGGCCCTGGGATTTCTTGGAAGTTGAAGTAGCCAGGGTGAAACCCGAAGATCCCAGGCTTTGATGGGAACTTATCTGTGGTCCTGCAGAAGACCAGTTTGAGAGAAGTGTGTGCCAGTTGTAGGCTGTGGACGTTGTGTTCATGCTGGGGGCTGTTTTGCACAGCCCCTGCTGCTTGCCCTGCTGCCCCTGCCAGCAGGAGCTCACGGGGCCCTGGCTTTCCCTCCTTGCAGGTCTTGCGAAACAGAGGGGTTTACGAGAACGTCAAATACGTTCAGCAGGAGAACTTCTGGATCGGCCCCAGCTCAGTGAGTGTCCTTGCCTGGGACTGCTGGGGCACTGTGCTGCAGGGAACAAAGCCCTCCACTCCTTGGAGCATGATGCTAGCAGCTGCCACGGGGACTTCCCATGGGGTCCTGCCCTCAATGGCAGAACGCAGTAGTGCTCCCAGCCCCTGCCCCCTGCAGAATGGGCTACCTGGAGGCTGGAGTCATATGGTGTGTGATAGCCTTCCTGATGCCATTTCTCCTGGGAAAGGTTGACATGTTGTGAAGTTTCCTTCCTTGGACACAGTGCTGGCTTTTCTGGGGCCATGGGCAAGGGAATCCCTATTTTTTTCCCAGACTTGCCTTTTTCAAAGCAATTTTGGGAGTGTGCCTGACACGTGCTGGGCTGCAGCACGCAGGACTTGGCCCCGGAGTCCTGAGAGGGGTACCCCTTGAGTTCCCCCAGCCTGTTCCTGCCCCAGGCAATCCTCACCTCCCCCTTAGCTGAGCTGATGTTTCCATCTCTGCCAGGAGGCCCTGATCCACCTAGGGGCCAAGTTCTCTCCGTGCATGAGGCAGGACCAGCAGGTGCACAGCTTCATCAGTGCCAAGAGGGAGAAGGAGAAGCACTCGGCCTGCTGCGTGCGCAACGACAAGTCAGGCTGCGTGCAGACCTCGGAGGAGGAGTGCTCGGTGAGTGTGGCGACCCTGCAGCCTCAGGGCCACCCCTGCTGATGCCTCTCCCACCCTGGCCTCCGTGCTGACACCTCTCCTCTGTCCTGCAGTCCACGCTGGCTGTGTGGGTGAAATGGCCTCAGCACCCCAGCACCCCAACGCTGGCAGGAAGCAAGAGGCAGTTTGGGTCTGTTTGTCATCAGGACCCCAGGTAGGTCCTTGCTAGCCCAGCTGCCATCCTGGGTGGGGCAGGGCTGGTGTGACAGTAGAATCAGAGGCATGGAATCCCAGACTAGCTGAGTGCTGGGCGGGACAGCAGCATCTCTGGAGACCAAGGGACACGGGGACAGTGCTGTCCCTTCCTGCTCCAATGCCACAAGGGAGGCTGAGGCAGAGCACAACCATCATTCATCTTTCTGCTCACCCTGTTCTCCACAGCTATTGGCTGACCACCTTCATAGGGGCCTGTGGTGAGCTGTGGGTGACTTGCTCATCGCTCTCCCCCTCCTCACCTGTTCCCACAGTCTTCTTTCCTGGGGTGCAGCAGTCAAGTTCCCAGCACAACTCTTTCCCAGAGCCCTGCCAGCTTCTGGGTGCCCCACATGCCTTTGTCCTCATTACCATGGGCTGGTGTAGAGCTGAGACCAGCTGAATGTCCACCTTTGGTGTTGTGTCCACCTGGAAAGGAGCCAGCGACTTGCTGGGCAGCTGCTTTGTGCTGAGGCCCTGCTCTCTGCTCACTGAGGGACTGTGGCTTTCATCTGCACAGCTGTGGCTGATGCTGCTGTCACCTAGCCTCTTGCAGAGACAGAGGGGAGCTATGGGACTGCAGCCTGGGGACAGGGACAGGCCCTGGGGGATCCTGCCTGGTGCTGGGGAAAGCAGCTTCTCAGGCTAATGTCCGCTTCGTGTTGCTGCAGGGTGTGTGAGCAGCCAGCCTCGATGGAGCCCCACGAGTGGCCAGATGACATCACCAAGTGGCCGGTGAGCACGGCAGAGTGGCACGGGGGCTGGCAGGACAGCTGGCAGCTGCATCCCACTGTGCAGAGCCACAGCTGTGTTGGTGGAAGGGGGTGGCCCTCTGCTTTGCTGTCACAGACACTTGATCAGGGCAGCCATGGCCCTGTCTAGCCAAGACTCAAAGCTCTTCCACAACAAAGTTGCCCTGGGCCCTGCCAAGGGAATAGGGGGATGGGCTCTTCTTATCCCCTGGTGCTGACTGGGGCTCAGGCAGGTGGGGTGTCGGGCACCATCCTGCTGTCAAGAGAGAGGCCGTGGGAAGCCCACATCCCCAAGGGGCTGTGGCTTCTGACTGCAGCCCACTGTTGTGCTCCAGATCTGCACCAAGAACAGTGCTGGCAATTACACCAACCACCTGCACATGGACTGTGTGATCACAGGCCGGCCCTGCTGCATTGGGACCAAAGGAAGGTAAGGAGCTCTTCATGTGTGGAGAGGGGCTGGCTCTCAGGGTGAGGCACAGGGAGTCCTTCTCAGGTTGCAGAGACAGCCATTTGTCCCTTGTCCTTCCCACGTGCAGCCCAGAGCCCTGCTGGGGAGTTGGCCAGGGAGCCATGCCAGGTTTCCCAAATGGAGCAGGGCTGTGGGATGAGCAGGAGACAGCAGCCAGCCTGTGCCTTTGGTGCAGCAGGGCAGCTCACCCGACTGCTCCTGCAGTTGGAGGGACCCTCATTTTAATGGGAATTGGGAATGGCCAGCTTGGTCCTGACAGGCTACACTGGCCCCAGTCTGGAGTCCCTGAGCACTCCAGGAGATGTCAGGAAGCAACATGCTCTGGGTTTGACAAAGAACAAGATGCTGTTCTTCCTGAGACTGCTTCTCAGCTCGAGTAGCTCCCTAGTGCTTGGGCCTGACCTTCCCAGCTAGGGAGAACTATCAGTGCTGTCCAAGGAGCTTCTCTGTTCCTAGAAGCCATGACCAGGATGTTCTTAGCCTCACCCCTCCTTTTCCACTGTCAGCTATAGAGGCCCAAGCACCACAGCCCCAGCTGCCCCAAGCTCTGGTGGCCCTTTCTCAACATTTACAGCTCATCTTGCACTTGTTCTGGAGGCCCTCTGTGCAGGGCACCAGGCTGTGGGGGGATCTCAGGCCTGTCTGGGGAGAGAAGCAGGAGGGGTGTCTGGAGGGTGGCACTGAGCTTGAGTGGACTGCTGCAGACACTGCAGCACGTCAGGGGCAGCTGAAGGCAGCAGTTCTCCCCAGCAGCCTTGGGGGTGGCAGTGGGTGGCCTGGGAGGGCACAGGATGGTCCCATGTGACTTGTTCCTTGAGCACTTCTGCCTCCTGCAGGTGTGAGATAACCTCCCGTGAGTATTGTGAGTTCATGCGGGGCTACTTCCATGAGGAGGCAACACTCTGCTCTCAGGTGAGTGCAGCTGGGGGCTGCCCTCCTCCCTCCCTTAGCAGCTTGGTGGTTTGAGGGCTGCTGTGCTGCAGTGTAAGTAGGACTCTCATGACCTGTCCCACCCTGAGCCCAGAGGAAGCTGCTCATCCAGGCTGTAGTGGCAGAGCTTGCCTCCATCTGTCCGACCCTCCTTGGAGACCAGTTTAGGCATTGGGCTGGCAGCTGTGACAGCCCAACACAGGCCCACTGGGGAAGCAGCAGAGAACACAACCTTCCTGCCCCCTTCGTGAACGAATAACGATGCCTCAGTTGTGTGTGGGGTGCAGAATGAGGGCAGAGCTGCCCAGGGAATGGGTGGGGTCAGGTGTAGCTTGGTGTTGGGATGTGACACAGAGGAGAACCCCTTTCAGTGTCTGCTCTGGGTACAGGCCATGCTGGCTGGCACACCTGACAGCCCCTTCTGCCCTAGGTGCACTGCATGGACGATGTCTGTGGACTCCTCCCTTTCCTGAATCCAGAAGTCCCTGACCAGTTCTACCGCCTCTGGCTCTCGCTTTTCCTGCACGCTGGGTAAGCACAGGGACAAAGCTGCTGCTGTCCTGGGTAGGGAACCCTGAGCCCTGGCACTGCTGAGGCTGCTTCTGCCAGCCCCTTCCCTGGGCCCCCGAGCTGTTGCCTCTGCTGGGAGGGATGTTGGAGGCGTGGGCAAGGCCAGAGCAGGAGCTCTTAGCAAGGTCCAGCAGAGGGGTGGCTGCAGTGGCTGCTGCGGCTGCTGCTTCAGCTCTGTACTCTGAACTTGGCAGGATCCTGCACTGTCTGGTTTCAGTCTGTTTCCAAATGACGATCCTGCGGGACCTAGAGAAGCTGGCAGGATGGCATCGCATCTCTATCATCTACCTGCTCAGTGGCATCACTGGGAACCTTGCCAGTGCAATATTTCTACCCTACAGAGCAGAGGTGGGTCTCCTGCAGACTAGGGTCCTGGGGACTTGCCCTTGACGATCTTTGAGGTCTCTTCCAACCTTACTGATTCTATGATTCAACATGAGCCTTCTCTACACATCTGTGCCGCTCCGGCAGAGGCAGACACCAGAGTCGGGCTCCTCTCTGCACCATGGGCCTTGTACAGAGTTGTAGCACCACAACCATCACCTAGGTGCTGAGCACTAACAAGTCTGCAGAGTACCCTGGGCTTGTCGAGGGTCTGGCCCAGTCTGGCTGCAGCAAGAAAGCTGCTGATGAACTGGGAATTAAGAGATGTAGCTGCTGCCAGGGACCTTCCACGTGTGAGTGGCAGGCAGGAGATGGGCAAAGAGCAGAGTTCACTTTCCCCAGACCGTCCAGGCCTGCCCCTGTGTCACAGCTGGAGAAGTCTGATGTGACTGTCCTGCATCACAAGACTGTGACAGGACCTGGAGGATCTTCTAGGCCCCTCAAAAGGAAGAGTGCATGGTGGGTGGGGAGCCAGGAGACTGCCTTCGGGGGCTTCTCCCCTCTGGGAACTTACACCAGATGTGTCCTCCTTAAAGTCTGTTCTGGTGATTGTTGGCCTCACAGCTACATGGCTCCTAAATCAAACCAGGCCCCGTAACTCCTTGAACCCCTCCTAAGGATGAAGTTTCAGAGGAGGAGCTGAATCACCACTGACTGCTGCCTGGAGCTGGCTGCAGGAGCCAGGCAGGGCCAGGAGCCTGACGTCACCTGTGCTGCTCTTCTTCTGCAGGTCGGCCCTGCAGGATCCCAGTTTGGGATTCTGGCCTGTCTCTTTGTGGAGCTGTTCCAGAGCTGGCAAATCCTGGCACGCCCGTGGAGGGCCTTCTTCAAGCTGCTGGCCGTGGTGCTCTTCCTTTTTGCCTTTGGCCTCCTGCCTTGGATCGATAACTTTGCTCACATTTCAGGATTTATCAGCGGCTTCTTCCTCTCCTTTGCCTTCCTGCCCTACATTAGCTTTGGGAAGTTTGATCTGTACAGGAAGCGATGCCAAATCATAGTCTTCCAGCTCATCTTCATCGCCCTCTTCTCAGGACTGGTGATCCTCTTCTACTTCTACCCCATCAAGTGCGAGTGGTGCGAGTTCCTCACCTGCATCCCCTTCACAGACAAGTTCTGCGAGAAGTACGACCTGGACACGCAGCTCCACTGACCGGCGGGGGCCGGCGTCTCCAGCGGGCACTGGAGAGGGCCTGCCTTTGCCTCTGCTGTGCCACCTCCCTGGGGACAAAGCCTCTAACCCCCTGACCCTTCTAACCCTGCCCCTGGATAATTTAAACTGCCTCCCCAGCCCTCGGCAGGCGGGGTTTGCCTTATCTCAGAGGACTCCGGAGACCCAGCGGTTGTGCCTTGTTCAATGGTATTGAACCTCCTCTGCTGCCATGGTTTTTATTACACTAAGTTTCAGTACTGCATTTTTAACCAGACTTGTTTACTGCTGCTAAGGTGGTGATTAAAACGGTGAGGTAGCGTTTTAGCTACTGTTAATTGTTCTGCACGGTCTGTGGCTGCCTTTGTTACTGTATCTCGCCTCTGCTCTCCCACGGCCCAGCAGCCCTCCAGCCTTTTCTAGCACCCAAACTGCAGAGTTGCAGCTGGAAGTAAGGGCCTTGAAAGCCTAAAAAGAAAAGGGGAGGGTGTCTTTACATCACTGCAGGTACAATCCACATGCAGCTCAGAAGGGAACACTGCAAAAACCAGGTGAGAATGTCCAGTCAGCTGCAGCCTGCTTCTCCCCGAAGTGCTACAACCTCGTCCTCCTGGGAAGTGCTGAATCCACAGGCTGGCCTTGGGAGGGTTGGAGTCTCTGCTCTGTGAGGAAAAAGGAGAACAGCTGGTAGTGACAGCAGCTCCTGGACAGCTGGGGGTGAGGGGACTCAGTGCTGCAGGTGACTGATCACAGGCACACATTTCACCACCCTCGGTGCTGTGCATGCAGCAGAGCTGAAAGAATAAAAGTTATTGTGGCCACAGACAACAGTTTCTACCCCAGCTAGCTGGAGCTGCAGAACAAAATCCCAAGCAGGTGCAGGGCTGCTGCTACCCCTGCCCTTCAGGCAGTGTGGTTTTAGCTGTGGAAAGCTGCAGATAGAAATCTGAACAGCTGAAGGGGCTTGGTCACATCTTGTGTTTATGTGCACAGCTTTCTAAAAGCAGTACAAGGCCTGAGCTAGGTCTGCCTGGGCTCCACAGAGAGGAAGCAGAACAAGAAGCAAAAAGGGGGAGAGACTCTTTACAAAGCCATGAAGCAATAGGACAAGGGACAATGGCTTTTAAATACAGAAGGGTAGAGTCAGATTAACTTTAGGAAGAAGTTCTTTACTATGAGGGGGTGGAGAACTGAAAACAGGCTGCCCAGAGAGGTGGTGGAGGCCCCATTTCTAGAGACATTCAAGGTAAGGCGTGATGGGGCTCTGAGCGACCTGCTCCAGTTGAGGCTGTCCTTGCTTATTGCAGGGGGCGTGGACTAGATGACCCTACAAAGGTTCCCTTCCAACCCAGTGGATTCTGTGAGTACAGGTGCTGCTGGTGCTGCCTGTGCTCTACCTCTTCTGAAATGGATCCGCTGCACACAAAGGCCATGCCCAAAAGTTGTCTAGTGCTGTGTCCTCTCTGAGAGCAGTGAATTGGTTAAGCTCAAGTTCCTATACAACAGGAAATGGAGAAACTGGGAGTTAAAACCTACAGGCTCTGCCAGCTGCTGTCTCTTCTTGCAGCCCGCAGTAACTGAGAGAAATGGCTCAAAGCACAGCCGCGGGGGAACACCACTGAACAGCCTGTGTCTGCAGCCCTGGGACCCTGCTCTCAGCTGCAGGTACTCTGCATGGCACAGGAGTGCTGGGAGCAGGGGGGAACAGGCACTTGGGTGTGAAGCACACACAAGGACCCAAAGGGAGCTGGGGAGGGCAAGTGCCTGTAGCACAGAGACCTCCATCCTCTGAGGGATGATGAGTCAGCAGCCAGCCCCATTCCTGACAGTCCTTTCCAGACACTCAAGAAGTCTAAAAGCAAGCAAAGTCCTGCAAGCAACCACAGCAGTAAAGGAACGCTGCCTTTTAATGAGTCTCAAGCTGCTGTGAGAGCAGAGCCCACACATCAAGTAGGGCTAGAGAGAGCAGGGCCAGCACCATGGTGCTGCTGCCCCTGCACTGTGATAGCTGCAGCAGCTGAACTCCCAGCCCCCAGAGGAGCACAACCAGGACACACCTAGGGCACAGACTCGGCACAGGCACTCAGGAAAGCTCTGCTGCACAGCAGAAAAGCAGCAGCAGGAGCTGCTCTGAGCCTGAACCCCAAGGCCTGAGGAGGATGATGAGGAATGGGTGGCTCCTAACAGAGTCAGGGCTTACCTGGCAGGTTACTTGCGAAGCTTCTTTATGAAGCTGACCTCGTCCCGGTTCCTGATGCCGTACCTGAAGAGAGGGCCAAGCTGTTACATGCCAGTCTCCCAGGAGCCAGAAACTGAAATCCTACAGCTGCCCCTTCCCTGGGGGTCAGAGGGACTCCTGTGAGCACAAGCTGTGCTCTGATACTGGACAAGTTCAAATCCTCACGTGTAGGCAGAGCAGGGAGCCAGCACCGAAGGAGCTGAGCAGCATCTGCAACACTTCCTTAACCACAGCATCTCTCAGCCATGGCCCAGGCCCTCCAGGACAGCTTTAATGAGGGCTACCTTGCTCAGTGTTCCTGCAGACAAGCTGACTGGCCTGCACACAGCTGGCTTACCAAGCACTGCTGCAAGCAGCTGCTGGAGCACTCACAAGCATCTCCTGCCTCCTTGCCCTGCCAATGGACATGGAAATGGGGGAATCATTTTCTCAGTGCTGTAACCAGACTGCCTCTGATGGGTGGCTGAGCAGGTCCAGAGCCCAACCCCCATATCCTTCTTTTGCTCTTTACTTGGTATTATTCCAGCCTCCTTCCTACCTCCACAGCTTAGCCCTCTGTGAGGGTGCTGAAGCACTGGACCAGGTCTACGCTCTTGGAAATATTCAAAACCCAACTGCACACAACCCTGAGCAACCAGCTCCAGCTGGCCCTGCTTGTGTAGGGGGTCAGATGAGCTGATGTCCAGAGATCTCATCCACTCTGGATCCCTCCCACATCATGGGTCCTGACCACATGCTGAGTAGCTGCTCCCCAAGTGCTCCCAGTTTCCCTAAACTAAGGTGCTCCACGTACCTGACACCAGCCCTGCCTTTTTTTGTATCCTATTCCCCTTGCCCTCGTATCTTTTGTCACAAACCCTGTCTCTGCAGGACACCTAAGGCAGAAGCTCAGTAAGCACCACCTGTTCTGCAGGGGTTGGGCATGGACAGCCAAGGGGCAGTAGGTCCAAGTGCCTTGCTGTGATACGAACTGGCTGAACATGCTCAGCACAGGATGGCTGAGGCCTTCCTGTCATGCAGATGCCACTCAGGACCTGTCCCACTCCCCAGTGCAGTGCTGGTGGTGCCATTTCCAGTTAGTTTCAAAGGCAAGACACAAAGGCAGCCGTGCCCGTGAAAATGCTGCGTGGGCTCCAGCGAGACCTCTCCAGTGCCCCCCACCCCTGACACCAGTTTCTTACTCACTCTCTCAGCTTCTTCCTGTCATCTGCCAGTTTCTCGCCGGCGAAGGTTAAGTGGTACGTCCTCCAGATGTACTTCCTAGGGAACAAACAGTCAGGGGGGCGGTGCTGAAGGCTGGGGCGAGCAGGCAGAGCCCCCGCCCGGGTCCCGCTCACCAGCTGAGGTGCTGCACGCCGCCCTGCCGTGCCTGCCGCAGCTGGACGTGCCGCCGCAGCGCCTTCTTCAGATCCAGCACCGAGGCGTTCTGCACCACCACCACGGCTGTTGGGTTAGGGAAAAGCTCCGTCAGCTCCCCGGCCGCCAGCCCGGCTCCTCCCGGCCGGGCTGTCCCCCAGGCCCCGCTCCTCCGGCCGCCGGGACTCACGCATGATCTCGCCGTCCGCCTTGCAGACGCGCACGGTCATGGCCTGCCCGTACTCCAGCGCCACCTGCGAACCGATCTCCTCCGCCGTCACCTGCGGGCGGCACGGCAGCGGCAGGCGAGGGCTGCAGGCCTGAGCCCCGGCGCCAGCCCCGGCCCCGGCCCGGTCCCCGCCGGCCCCGGCCTCACCTGCGGCGGGAGGTCGCAGAGCAGCGGGTCCTGCACCAGCCGCGCCAGCGCCTCCTGGAAGAGCTCCAGCACCTCGGCGTGCGCCAGCTCCTCCTCGGCCTCCGCCGCCATCGCCGCTACCGCCGCCGGAAGGGGCGGGACGGGCGGCGCGGAGCCGGCGATGCGGAGATGCTGCTCTTCTGCCCGGCCTGCGGCAACGTGCTGGTGGCCGAGGAGGGGCCGCGCTGCCACCGCTTCGCCTGCACCACCTGCCCCTACGTGCGCAACGTGACGCGGAAGGTACCGGCAGCGGCGGGGGGCGGCAGGGCCGAGGGTGGGGGGCGAGGCGGGGGCGTCCCGGGGCCCGCTGACCGGCGGCGTCCCGCAGGTGACGAGCAGGAAGTACCCGCGGCTGAAGGAGGTGGACGATGTGCTGGGCGGCGCCGCGGCCTGGGAGAACGTGGACTCCACCGCAGGTAGGGCCGGGCCGGGGCGGGCTGGGCCGGGGCGCTCGGGGGTTCGGGCCGGGCCTGGCCTCACAGCGCCGCGCTTCGCCCCCAGAGCCCTGCCCCAAGTGCGAGCACCCCAGAGCCTACTTCATGCAGATCCAGACGCGCTCGGCCGACGAGCCCATGACCACCTTCTACAAGTGCTGCAACGCGCAGTGCGGGCACCGCTGGCGGGACTGAGCGCCTCGGACACCGGCGGCCCCAGCAGCCGCCCGGGGCCTGGCCCCTCTCCCTCGGCAAGGCTGAGGGGCAGTGCCTCGGCCCTGGCAGCGGGCACTGCTGCCTTCTCCTGCAATAAAGCTGTCCCTGGGTGGAAGTAAGTGTCTGCTGTGGGGGTGTTTTAAAACCTGAGGCGGGGTGAGGCTGCCGCACATAGCACCACCCTTGTAGAGGCTCTCCGCTGTCCGGCTGTGCTGTGGCACCGGGGACAGTCCCCCTTCACCCGGCACAGTGGTTCTGCGAGGAGCACAGGTAATAAACTAATGCCAGTGTGTAAAATACAGACAGACCTTCGGGTAACTGAGTTAAAGGAGCGTTACCAAACCTTAGAACAGAGCCTGCTGCTGTACAACACAACAAAAGCAAAGTGCTACTGTAGGGAAAAGGAGTTTGTGTTGTGACCTGTAAAAACCCCATAAGATAAAGCAGAAGCTATGCAATTACTGGTAAAAACTTCAGGTGGGATCAGACATTACCTGTGCCTGAAGGTGAAGCTTTATTCTCAGCATAAATACATTTAGAAGTAAAAAGGATAAATAACTTAGCAAAACCATGATGGAGCACAAACACTTGATCTGCCCTCAACACTCACCCTCTGCAGCCTGAACCCATTGTGTATGGCTCAGCTTTACCTCTTTTACACGGGGATAATCTGCACCCATTTATTCCAGTTCACTTCAGAGGGGAACACTCTTCCCAGCCTGAGAGTGCAGTCGATGGTGGGCTCGTAGTACACGGCTGGGGTTTCGCTCAGCTTGGGGTTGCTGAGCTGCTCTTCCAGAGCTGGCTGAGAAAAGAGCGACACTGGGGATGGCTTTGTCATGTAGAACCGTCTGATGCAACCCAGAGTCTCCAGTCCCTGCAGGGAAATCACAGAGTTGAGTTTGGGTAGTTGTGCTGAAACCCCCATGCTGAACACTGTCCTAGAAACGCTGGAAGTGGCTTCACCTCACCCCCACCAGAGTCCATGGAGCTGGCAGAGATTCCAGCACAATAAAGGTCACACAGCTGGGTAGATGCTTGCCTGCTACTTCCAGCACCCAGGCTACTGTCTGGCTATTGACACAAGGTGTGCTGAACAGCAGATCTCAGCGTTCAGGACCAGCTAGAAATGATTCAAAGCTGGGGTAGGAGTAAATCCCAGAGCTCTGGGTCAGAAGGGGTCAGCATCTATCACACAGCAACACCCAGCCAGGCACTTGCTGTGCTCTGTATGCAGAAAATATCTGGCGTGCAGTCACTCAGAGTTACTAACGCTTGGTAGATTACACATCTAAGCTCTGCCTGTGGTTTCAAACCCACTTCTTGCCACATGTTTTGGTAGGGAATAGAATAGAATTCAGAATAGAATAGAACAGAATAGAATCAAACAGGTTGGAAGAGATCACCAAGTCCAACCTATTATCCAACACCATCTAATCAACTAAACCATGGCACCAAGCACCCCATCCAGTCTCTTCCTAAACACCTCCAGGGATGGGGACTCCACCACCTCCCTGGGCAGCACATTCCAATGGCCAATCTCTCTTTCTGGGAAGAACTTCTCCCTAACATCCAGCCTAAACCTCTGCTGGCACAGCTTGAGACTGTGTCCTCTTGTTCTGTCACAGATTGCCTGGGAGAAGAGCCCAGTTCTCCAGACTGTAAAACTTGCAGGGAACTGCTTGGGTTTGTGTCTTTGCATTGCATCGGCCTACAATCTGTACTGCTGCCCCACAGTGCACATCCCACCACTAAAGCCTGTCCTCCGAGCACAGGCAGGCTCTGGGCAGTGCTGCTGTGGCACAGGACATGCAGACAAGCTGTGCTGGAACACCCAGGCACAGGATGGATCATAGTATCGTAGTATCAGTCAGGGTTGGAAGGGACCACAAGGATCATCTAGTTCCAACCCCCTGCCATGGGCAGGGACACCCCACACTAGATCAGGCTGCCCAGAGCCTCAGCCAGCCTGGGCTTAAACACCTCCAGGGACGGGGCCTCAACCACCTCCCTGGACAACCCATTCCAGGGCTTCACCACTCTCATGGTGAAGAACTTCCTCCTCACCTCCAGCCTGAATCTCCCCACCTGCAGCTTCATTCCGTTCCCCCTAGTCCTATCACTACCTGAGATCCTGAGAAGTCCCTCCCCAGCCTTCCTGTAGCCCCCTTCAGATCCTGGAAGGCCACAATGAGGTCACCTGGGAGCCTTCTCTTCTCCAGCCTGAACAGCCCCAACTCCTTCAGTCTGTCCTCACAGGAGAGGTGCTCCAGCCCTCTGCTCATCCTCGTGGCCCTTCTCTGGACACCTTTCAGCACCTCCATATCCCTCTTGTAATAGGGGCTCCAGAACTGGAGGCAGTACTCCAGGTGGGGTCTCACCAGAGCTGAGTAGAGGGGGAGAATCACCTCCCTCTACCATCCCTCTATGGATGCTCAACAACAAGCCTTCAAATGGCCATGAGCCACACAAACACTGGAATGCTGACTTCCAGCAGCAGTAGGGAAAGGCAGAGTTTAGGGCAGGACTGCACTGTTGCTGCTGTCCTAAAGGTTGTGCACCCTTACAGGAAAAAACAAAAGGGGAAGTCAAAGTTTCATTTGCAGTGGTGGCAATCAAGCTTCAAGACAGGGGAAAAACCCCAGGAGCTCCTGTCTTGTGGCCAGGTATTGTTTCACAGGGCAGGGTGTGTGTCTGTAAGGCAGGCTGGCAGGACAGGAGGTTTCATTCTCTAGCACAGACACATTTCACTCTGTTCTTACATCACAGACTCCACATCTGGAAGGCACATAAGGTAAAAACAATAAGATGAACTCCCTGGTGATTAACACTGCATTGAACAACCCAGCTTAACACTTGACTGTGTCAAGCCAGCCCCCTCCATAACCAAGCAGAGTTCCAGCTGCCTGTACATCCAGTTCAGGAGCCAGCTGACGATTTACAATCAGGAGCATGGTAATTTCAAGGATGAGTAAAGCAGGCTCCCTGCCTCCCTCTCACTGAGCAGTGACTCGCTCTGGCTCTGGTTAATTTACACTGAAGGCAGAAGGTTGTTTTCCATGCTTCAGCCACGGTCCCATTTCCCTGGGATCTGCAGCAAAGCAGCTGCTGCCTTCCTGGGGGAGCTGAAGGAGCAAAGCTCACGCAGCTGGCAGTGACCCACGTACCTGCAGGATCTCCAGGACGGCCACAGGCTGCAGCACCCCCAGGTAGTGCTGCAGCAGCAGGTCCTGAGTGAGGCCTGGCTTGGTCATGATGTGGTAGAGCACAGCCTCCATCATGCCCTTGCACACAGGCTTGTTCAGGTTCCCGTCCACGATCCGCCACGGCCTCCCGATGAAGCAGACGTTCTCGCAGGCCCTGCAAAGACAGCTGAAGTTAGCTCTGGCAGGAGTCGCTCCTCTAGCCAGGTCTTCCCATCATCATCATCATTTCTGCGTAACACCCATCCTTTGCTCATTGTTGGAAAGGACCTTGAAGGGTCATCTGGTCCAACCCCCCTGCAGTCAGCAGGATAACAAATGAAGTTATCCAGGAAGCAGCAAATATAACAAAGACCTGAGTTCAGCCTGACGAAGAGAGCAGAGTGTTTGCATGAACCTCCTCCCTGCTGAGGAAAGCCAGCTGGGAGTTTAGACTAAGACCCTTCAGAACTTACAAATAAAGTAAGTAAATTCAGCTGGCCCAGGTTGCTCAGAACTTGTGGATTCTCCATCCCTGGAAATACTCAAGGCCGAGCTGGACAGGCCTTGTGAGCAGCCTGGTCTAGTGGGAGGTGTCCCTGCCCATAGCACGGGGGTTGGAGCTAGATATCTTTAGGGTCCTTTCCATTCCAAACCATTCTGTGATTCTGTGACCATCCAGGGGTCAGTTCTGCAGCTGCTCTCACCAGGATGGGGCTGAACAGTTCCACAGACCTGAGTGTTCCACACCAGGTGTTCACCTCTCCAGGTGCACTCACAGCACCCAGCAATTGCCCTGAGTCTTGATGAGCAGGAAGGTTTTCGTAGCATCACAGAATGCCAGGTTGGAAGGGACCCCAAGAATCATCTGGTCCAACCTTTCTAGGTGATAGTCCAGTTGAAATGAGCTGCCCTAGCACCCTGCCAAGCTGAGTCTTTGATCTGTCCAAAGCTCTGATCTCCACCAAAAGTTATCCAAGACCTGCTTCAGTCCGCAACCTGCAGCAGCAGTGCTCAGA
This sequence comes from Picus viridis, assembly GCA_033816785.1. Taxonomy (NCBI): domain Eukaryota; kingdom Metazoa; phylum Chordata; class Aves; order Piciformes; family Picidae; genus Picus; species Picus viridis. The sequence goes on from CM066594.1 coordinate 2,867,914, forward strand.
CAGGAGAGAAATTCCTCCCTTGTTAGCGTTTTGGAGTCAAAAGGCAGACCCTGCAGGGAAATTCTCATGTCCAGCCAGCAGTTTCTCCAAGCCTTTCCTGGGTACCAGGGGAAGCTGAGACTTTCTAGCACTGGATTTCTTGGTGAAATAAACTAAGTTTTGTTGCTCTGATATTTGAAGCTACTTGGCTTTGGGGAGAAAATGTGTACCAAGAGAAATGTTTTCAGCATGCATAGGAGCACAAGCAACATTAACAAGAGAAAGGCAGGACAATGTGGGGCGTGTCCATTGTCAGTGCTTGCTGCTCAGCTCAGCATGAACATTAGGGTTCCAAATAATTCCCAGTGTCATAGAATTGAATCATGGAATTGTTTGGGTTGGAAAAGCCCTCCCAGAGCATCCAGTCCAACCACCAACGCAACCCCACCATGGCCACCAAACTATGTCCCTAAGCCCCATGGCCACATGGCTCTGGAACACCTCCAGGGATGGGGACTCCACCACCTCCCTGGGCAGCCTCTGCCAGTCCCTGACCACTCTTGCAGCAAAGAAATATTTCCTCCTCTCCAACCTAACCCTCCCCTGGCACAATTTCAGGCCATTGCCTTTCCTTCTATTACCTGATATGAGGGAGAAGAGATCAACCCGCACCTCACTGCAGCCTCCTCTCAGGGAGTTGTAGAGAGCAATGAGGTCTCCCCTCAGCCTCCTCTTTCCAGGTGAACCACCCCCAGCTCCCTCAGCTGCTCCCCACCAGCCCTCCAAATGTCCCTTCTGCTGGCAGCAGTGTGCAGTTATTCTGCAGCCATCTCTGTCACTCACCGGTCCCTGTCTGCCTGGGATACATCTGTCAGAGAACTTCCTGTAAAAAAAAAACCACAGAGGTTTTCATTAACCCAAACTCTTTATCTAGTGGAAGGAAAGTGAAAGGTGGCTGAGGTGTAAAATGCAACAGCTTATGCTAGAAAACAACACAGGCAAACCACACCACAGCTGCAGAGGGAGCTCCCATCTTGCCCTCTTTGCCTGCACACACACACGCCCTTTCTTCCCACACCTTGCCACCATGTCTGCCTACTCCAGCCACACTTCTTGTGGTTCCATTCCCAAATCACAGCAACCAGTTTTATTCCTAGAAGCCCAAAGAGGTGGCTGAGCAGCAGGCAGCTCTCTGGACTGACAGGGCAGAGCCTCTCTGGACTGACAGGGCAGAGCCTCTCTGGACTGACAGGGCAGAGCCTCACACGGAGCCATGCAGGGTCGCTGCTCTTCAAGCCCTCCCTTAAGTTTCACTTAGTGCTCCCGGTGATCACAGGGCAGCTGAGCAGAACTCAGAGTAGCTGCAGCCTTCAGGATGGAAACTCAAGCTTTCAGCTGTCTGCAGCCTCCCTCATGCATTATGTCATGGGCTTTAAGTACACAATTACTTCATGTGGGTATTTCTACCACACCCAGCTGCCAACAGCTTTGGCTGAGGTCCATGCAACCCCTTCAGCAGCAAGACCAGCAAGAACTCTGCTGGACCACACAACCATTTTTAACTCCTGTGGTGCAAACAAGCAGAGCAAGTCCAATGCACACAGCAGTGGCACGTTCAGAAGTGCTGAGGTCTGTATTGCTCAGAGCCCTGAGTGTTTCCCCCTGAACAATGCCAGGCTCTGAGGTGCTGGAGGGATCAGGTTGCACTGACTCGAGGCAGCCGGCATCTCTGACCGCGGGTAAGGGCACCTCTTGGCAAACCCACCCCCCCAGCAGTTAGCTGGTGATTCAACCTGAAATCAGAGCTGATAAAAACAAACCCAAATCCCCAACAACCTACTTAAAGGAAGGCTTGGCAAGAACTACCAGCTATTAAAAGAGAAAACTGGCAGTAAAAAAGAAATGAAACTGAAGGCAAATTGGGTTACAAACGAGGCTATTAATCTTCTCACTGGCATGTGCTGCTTTCTGGGGCATGGCTTAATGACTTCACAGCTTCAGTCATGGGCATTCTAGTGAACTGTACACCAGCAGCACTGGGTTTTCTAGGTTCAGAGCTCTCTAGCCTTTGGACTGAAGCCAGAGATGAGAAACTGCAGAGCCAAATATGCTTCTGCAGATGAGTAAGACATGGAGATGAGTTTCTAAGGAAAACATATTGCTGAAGGCAGCAGCAGGCACAGGAAGGAATCTTTGCTGTATGGGAAACTTCCAAGACCTTCCAGACCAGGTATCATTATCCACTTGGCCTGTGAGAAATGAGAACCTCTCTCTCTGGTACAGCTTCATGAAGAATCCAATATTTGCTTATGGAATGCAGCTCCCCGTTTGGGATCAGCTGTGGATGAGCCAGGCTCTATTTCTTGGGCAGTGCTTTTACGTACCTTTAGAGGCCCCTGGGCTCTCCTGCAGGTAGGAAAGATCATCCTCTTGCTCACTGGCTGATTGCTCAAGGCTAGGGATGTGTTTGCTGTGCTCAGTGCTGAGCTCACCACTCTCCACTTCAGGTTCTTTGTCCTCAAAAGCAGCTTTTCCGTGTTCTTTGTCAGCTTCCACCATGGCAGCCTCTGGAGGACACGCTGGCTCTTCAGCTCCATGTCCTGCCTGCCCTGTTTCCTCATCCACAACTGGAGGTTCCTTCATTGTAACAGAATCACTCCCATCTGCATCAAAGTTATTTTCATCTGCACCTTTCAAAGTGCTCTGTGAACCCTGGCAGAGCTGATTGCCATCTTGAAGGACCTCGTTTAGAGTCTTGCATCTCTTCCTTGGGGGTTCTTCATCTGTGTCTTTTCCCAGCTGCTCCTCCTCTCGGGAGCATTCCTCTCCTTTCTTTGGTTCTGTTGGCAGGCAATCCTGTTGTACATCTGGGAGAGTGGTGTCTGCATCCTGCTGATCAGAGTCTTCTGCTTTATTCTTCAGGCATACTGAATGCAATAGCCACGGCTTGGCAAACACTATGGCAACCAGTCTGACAGCATGGCCTCCTACTTCTAAAACCTGCTGCATTTCAACAAGGTCCTACAAGAAAAAACACAACAACCCAAAAGAACAAAAATAAACCCCACAAAAATCATCTCAGGAGCTTTCACTGGGAAATGTCAGTTCAAACAAACAGCAGCAGCAAAGAAAAAGGAAGATGTCAGGAGGAATCAGGTTTTCTCTCCTGCTGCACTGGACCTGAAAAGATGTTTTACCCCTTAAATTCCTCTGAAATAACATCACAAGCATTTCTGTTCAGCTTAAAGGAAGTGAAAATGTAACTTGGAAAGAGCATTCTGCTTCCAAAGGTGACTGTTGGCACCTCTAGGTCTCTGGAACAGCTCATTCCTATCTTTGACTAAGCGCTGCTTGTGTTTTTGGCCCTCCCGCCACGGAGACGAGATCGCTGTCAGGTATTGGTTTATGATCCGTTGCTGCAACATCATCATCATCATAATAGCTCTGCTCAATTTCTGTTGGCTTCCTACAGCCTACAAGATGGTCCTGTTCAAGAGAAATACCAAGCATGTAAACAGTAGTGTAGAGAAAGCAGCTGGCTGCACACCCACCTGAAGGTACTGCTGCAAGCTGCGGGTGCGTTCCGGCTCCACCTCTTCGTAGCTGCAGAAGCGTTTGCTCAGCTCAGCTCTGCAAATCCCAAAGTGGGAGGTGGCCTCTATGGCCTCACGGATCTCCAGCACAGCAGCCACATCCCTGGGGCTGTAGCCATAGCCTTCCCTACACTCCTGAAGAAACCCTTCCATCTTGTAAATTTCTTCCTGGATTTTTATCAGCCTGGTGAAACTTTCAGGGAGGCAGGAGATTCCCACAGCCATGTTATCAAGCGGAGAAGCAACTGCAGAGCAAATGAGACCCAAGGGTATAAGCTGTGAAGCAGTTGTTACTGTGTGACAGACTTCAGGAAGAGAACTATTCTGAGACAGATCAGAAGTGTTCTAGACTATTCCAATGACAGAGCTCACTTTTCCATCTTTATTGCTGCAGTTTCCTTTCATCCCTGTGCCTTACAGATCTGTCTCTGAAAAGACCCGCAGAGGAAGAGCTAGGTTTACCCTCCTGGCTCACTGAGGCGTTGCTGAAAGACAGCACAGACTTAGTGGTATTCTCTCTAACATTGGGTAGGCCAGCTTAGCTCTGAGTTAAAAAGGGAATCCTCTCCCTTTTCATGGAAGTCTTAAGACCAAGTGACCAGGACAAGGAAATGCTATGGAGATCCTACCCATCAAAAACTGTCAAGCAGCTGATCCACGGCAGAAATTTGTTGACCAAAGCTGGTGTCAACTACAAGCTGTCAATGCAGCTCTAGCAGCAAGAAAGCATCTGTGTTTGGGTCCCTCACTGCACAAACCTGTGCCCCACTGCACAGTCTACCCAGAAGCTGAAGCAGCCAAACGCCTTCTCCAGGCCTGGGTGAGCAGAGGGCAGCTGTGGCACTGTTCTTACCTGCTCCCCACCTGTTTATCTGCAGCTGCCTTTCTGTCCTGCCTGCTGGGACACTCACATGGCTGTCAAACAAGCTGCCAAGTCAAAATGAGAACAACTGTAAAGAGCTGTCAGCTCAGCAGACCTGGAAGGTGTTGTGTGGCAGAAGATAGGACACTTTACCTCTGCCACAACAGCAGCAGGAGTGGGCATGGACAGCACCAGCTGAAGAGCTGAACAGCTAAAGGCCTTCCCAGCTACACAGAAACATAGAATAGTTTGGGTTGGAAGGGACCTCCAAAGGTCATCTAGTCCAACCCCCCTGCAGTCAGCATGGGCATCCTCCACCAGATCAGGTTGCTCAGAGCTCTGACCTTGAATATCTCCAAGAATGGGGCCTCAACTACCTCCCTGACCAACCTGTTCCAGTGTTCCACCACCCTCATGGTAAAGAGCTTCCTCTTAACATCTAACCTGAATCTCCTCTCATTTCAAACCACTGCCCTATCACTGCAGGCCTTTGGAAACACTCCCTCTGCAGCCTCCTTGTAGCCCCCTTCGGGTACTGGAAGACTGCTATTAGGTCTCCCTGGAGCCTCCTCTTCTCCAGGCTGAACATCCTCAGCTCCCTCAGCCTGTCCTTGTAGGAGAGCTGCTCCAGCCCCTTGAAAGGAAGATGCTCATTAAGGGGGAGTGCTGATCAAACACAAATATTCAAGCTGTAATTATTACCAGAATGTTTCAGTTAGTCCAGGTAAAGGGCCAGAGACTGGACACCACTATTTCAGGAACTTGGACTTGATGATCTGAAAAGATCTTTTCCAACCAAAGCAGTTCTCTGATTCTCAGTCAATGTGAATTCAAGGAGCTCTGTAAGATTTTCTTTTCTCTTTACAGAGGAGAAAGCTTGAGTGTGACATAACACAGTTGCTGAAGTTGCAGGAAGGACTAAAAAACATCCTGGAGAAGGGATAAGAGTGCAGAGGCCACACTTTCCCTTTGGATTAACAGTTTCAGATAGCAAGAAATGCAGGAAGGGAGTTGTTACTGACAAGTGCCTCTTTAAGTCAACCACCTGTTTGCTTTCAGTGGAGAGAGGAAAGCTTAACAAGGCCAACTGTGTCCAGTTCTGGGCCCTTCAGTTTAGGAAAGATGTTGAGATGCTGGAAGGTGTCCAGAGAAGGGCAACAAAGCTGGGGAGGGGTCTGGAGCACAGCCCTGTGAGGAGAGGCTGAGGGAGCTGGGGTTGCTTAGTCTGGAGAAGAGGAAGCTCAGGGAGATCTCATTGCTCTCTACAACTACCTGAAGGGAGGCTGTAGCCAGGTGGGGGTTGGTCTCTTCTCCCAGGCAACCTGCACCAGAACAAGAGGACACAGTCTCAAGCTGTGCCAGGGGAGATTCAGGCTGGATGTTAGGAAGAAGTTCTTCCCAGCAAGAGAGATTGGCCACTGGAATGTGCTGCCCAGGGAGGTGGTAGAGTCCCCATCACTGGAGGTGTTTAAGAAGAGTCTGGATGGGGTGCTGGGTGATAGGTTGGACTCGATGACCTCAAAGGTCTTTTCCAACCTGGTTAATTCTGTTCTATTCTAACTGCAGCTGCAACAAACAAAGAAGGTTCCCATGCAGAGGCTTTGCCCAGAGCAGCTCCTCAGCTGGTGAGCTCTCTGCTTTTCCTGCTGCAACCCACTTCTGTGCAAGTTAGGCCAAAGAGGAACTAACCTGGAGAGCTGAGCCTTCCTGGCAGCGGTGCTGAGCGCAGCTTCACCTTCACCTGGCAGGCGTTGACCACGATGTTGTCGCTGGGGCTGAGGTTCCGCGTGCTGACGATCCCGGGGGCGTAGTAGCCTCTCATCAGCAAGTAGTTGGTGTGAGACGCCTGGCGAGCTTTCACCTCTATCCTCCTTTTGCCTCCAGAGCCATCATCGAGGTCATCATCCTCCTCGTCCTCATCCTCAAGCCCTTCTTTTCCCAAACTGCAGCAAACACAGGTGTTTGGTTGGTTTGTTGAGCCTTTTTGTTTGCCAAAATAAGAAAGTGACTCATTGCAGCCAGCAGAGCAAGGACAGAAGCTCCTCTGCATTCGGCTGTTCAGTCAGCAACAGCTGTGGCTGTGTCCACAGCAGTGTGATTTGAAGTGCTGACAGCAAGCAACTACAGGAAAGAGAATATGCTGAAGGTCCCTGGAAAAGGAAACTCTCTGTGTTGAAATGATCCCCAAATATCTGAGTGTGGAGTGCTGAACCCCTTCAGTTCAGCAGTCTCTTCAGGGAGGTGGTTGAAGAGTGGAGAAGAGGAGGCTCAGGGGCGACCTCATTGCTCTCTACAACTACCTGAAAGGTGGTTGTAGCCAGGAAGGGGTTGGCCTCTTCTCCCTAGCAACCAGCACCAGAACAAGGGGACACAGTCTCAAGCTGCAACAGGGGAAGTTTAGGCTCGAGGTGAGGAGAAAGTTCTTCATCGAGAGAGTGATTCGCCATTGGAATGTGCTGCCCAGGGAGGTGGTGGAGTCACCGTCCCTGGAGGCGTTCAAGAGGGGACTGGACGTGGCACTTGGTGCCATGGTCTAGTCGTGAGGTTTGTGGTTACAGGTTGGACTTGATCTTCGAGGTCTCTTCCAACCTTAGTAATACTGTGATACTGTGAAAAAGAGACGGAGATGTGGGGCTGAGGGATACCAAGCATCAGCCTTGGTAGAGTTAGAGAATGGCTGGACTCAATGATCTTAAAGGTCTTGATTCTGAGGGAACATCTGGCAGAGCACAAAGACTGAGACCAGAAGAGATGCTGCAGTATAGGGCAGACTATTTTTAAGGGAGAAAAGAAGAATTACAGACCCTGCACTGGGGGATTTGGCTGCCCCTCTTTTTTTAAGGGGGAGTTGGGGGGGGCTGTCATCAACAGTTACATCACTTCCATAACTTGATGTCATTGGCACAGACCTGCCAGCAACAGCATGGCATTTGGTTTTTGACATCACAGTTGAGTGCAGAGGAAAATGAGAGAGAAAGCTGGGTAATATGAACACCACGCCGAAACCACAAGCAAGAGCAGCATATTGTGGGGGAGGACTGTGACAACAATCTTCAAATAGGTAATAAGCTGCTCCAAAGAGAAAGGCAACAAAGGTTTTTCCATGTGTGGAGACAACAGGAAACTACAGCCAGAGCAAACACATAATGATTGTTAGGATAACTGTTGACAGGATTAGACTGCCTGGGGAGAGAGCTTCAATTTCAGTGCTAGGCAATTACTGGAGGCTTAAAAACAAATCAGAGAGGAGACAATACCCAGAGGCAGCACTGTGGAGACAGGCTTCAGGGCTAAAGCTGAAACCCTGCTGCTAATCCTTCTCAGATTTTGCCTTGGTGAAATGCTCACCTAGCCACACTGCTCCTTTCCACAGAAGCTCTGATGGCAGAAGAGCCCAGCAATTTAAATGTCACAGACGCAGTCCAGGGCTGTGACAACCTGCACTGAAGAGCCATTAAACCTTCAGAATGCTCCCTCAGAAATTGAACCACATCACAGTAAAACACACCACAACACAGTGCTGCAAGTGCCAGTGTCTGCCCAATTTCCTTCAAGCTCTCCCCAGACTGTATTTACCCACAGAAATAACAGTGTTTACCTTTTCATGACTTCATTTTCCACCATAGTGCTGTCCACCACCACTATCTGCTCCGGGATCCTCACACTGACAGACACGAGTCCCAGGGAGAAGAGAGAAAGCATCGCTGCACACTGGCCACCAGGTCCATCCATGGGAAATGCAACCATGCCCTCTGATGCCTCGTTCTCTTGATCTTTAAAGGAGAAGCTATCTGGCTGGTCTGATCTTTCAGCATCCTTGAGCTTCTCAAGGAACTGAAAGGACTCTGTACAAACGGTGCTGGGAAACCGCCACGTGAACACTCTGGACAAAAAGACAAACGCAGAGAAGCACAAAAGTTTCTCAGACTGATCTTTGCTGCAGACAGATTTTAAACCCTTGGTAGCACAGAGCAGGCAAACAGCTGCAAGAGCTGGTGACCCAGTACCTTCTGCACCTGCTTTTCCCAGTCCTTTTACTAGCTGCAGGACATTAGGTGCTTATGCACCGTGTCAAGGTCAGGTGCTCCATGGCAAACACAAAGCAAAGATGTCACCTTCTGCTTGAGCACCGAATGTCATTTATAGTTCAACTCTCCTCCTCCACCTCCAATGCTCTCAGATACACTGCAGCATAAAGTCACTGGAGAGGAGAAGTGAACAAGCAACCACCAGAATGACCTCACTGAGGTAAAAAACCTCAACCTTTCCAGAACCTCTATAACTTTGGTGCTGCCTCTCCTCCTTTCTGCTTATGTCCTTGTCTAGCAAGCTCAGCCCCATTCCCTAACTGCTGACCACACCAAGGGCTAAAATACAGAGATTTTACTTTCACAGAATCATAGAATGGTCTGGGTTGGAAGGACCCTCCAAAGGTCATCCAATCCAACCCCTCTGCACTAAGCAGGGACATCCTCAACTACATCAGGTTGCCCAGAGCCCTGTAAAGCCTCAACCACCTCCCAGGGCAACCTGTTCTAGTGTTCCACCACCCTCATGGTAAAGAACTCCTCCTGCTCTGGGGGTAGGTTCTTTGCTCTAGGTACCTCATGTGTATGTTTTCCTTCACACCTCTTTGATTTGCTCAGACACAGAGAGTGGCCTTCCTGACACTCACCTGTAGTAGCTCTGAGAGAGCTGATAGGACATGGGCACAAAGGGCAGCGCCCTGCTCTTCTTGGGGCCCAGCGTGTGGCTGACGCGCCGGCGGTTGACCAAGCTCCGCTTCTGGCACTCCAGGAAGGCCTTCAGGAGGACATCGTCCTGGTACTCCCGGTACAGACGGAAGGTCTGCAGAAAGGAAAAGGCAGAGTTAGCTCTGGAATCCACTGCCAGACTCAGCAGCTTGAGCTTCACCTTCACTAAGTGAAGCTGGAGCTCCTAGCCAGAGTGGAGGTGGTGCACACTGACATGTATTACACGACACTGCTGGAGTCCTCTCCTGGGCCTGCAGGCTGTCCACACTGAATGCCAATTACATTAACCACACATCAAAGAACACCTGATGTTCAAAATGGGGTCAGGATCCCTTCAGAATGATACATGGAGAAATGCTCATCTGCAACACATTTTGGTTGATTCTTCCCATCATTTCAGCAGGAACACATTGCTTCTATGAGCCTGGCTTTCTAGGCTCCACTCCTGCCTGCTGGTCAGATAAATTCCCTTTGAACTTTTACCTTTATTAAGGTAAATGACTGATAAATGATGAGTTTTTGTGGTCCAACACTGAAGGAGAGACTCCCCAACACCAGTGTCAGCTGGGTATTAAGATTGCCATTATGGTATCTCCTCCAGAGCATCATTCCAACGGCTCCAGTGGGCACTAAATCATGTCTGACCCAGTGGAAGGGATGTGGAGATTATTTCACAAGGCTGTTGGGGGATTGCTTCAGCATTACATCTTCCACTCTCATCCTCAGAGAGAAAAGCAACATGCTGAAAAACTGCCATGTGATCCTGCTCTGGCAGGGGGTTGGACTAGATGATCTTTCAAGGTCCCTTCCAGCCCCTAACATTCTGTGATTTCCTACAGGCAGAAGGGAACAATTCCCACAGAAAGGATACAAATCCACCTAAACATGAGTCAGCAGCGTTCCCAGGTGGCCAAGAAGGCCAATGGCATCCTGGCCTGCATCAAGAATAGTGTGGCCAGCAGGACGCAGGGAAGTCATTGTGCCCCTGTACTCTGCATTGGTTAGGCCACACCTTGAGTCCTGTGTCCAGTTCTGGGCCCCTCAGTTTAAGAAGGACATTGAGACACTTGAAGGTGTCCAGAGAAGGGCAATGAGGCTGGGGAGAGGCCTTGAACACAAGCCCTACGAGGAGAGGCTGAGGGAGCTGGGATTGTTTAGCCTGGAGAAGAGGAGGCTGTCTACAACTACCTGAAGGGTGGTTGTAGCCAGGAGGAGGTTGGTCTCTTCTCTCAAGCAACCAGCACCAGAACAAGGGGACACAGTCTCAAGCTGCACCAGAGGAAGTTTAGGTTCGAGGTGAGGAGAAAGCTCTTCACAGAGAGAGTCGTTTGCCATTGGAATGGGCTGCCCAGGGAGGTGGTGGAGTCGCCATCCCTGGAGGTGTTCAAGAGGGGATTGGATGTGGCACTTGGTGCCATGGTTTAGTCATAAGGTCTGTGGTGGCAGGTTGGACTTGATCTTTGAGGTCTCTTCCAACCTTGGTGATTCTGTGAAATCTAAGTTTCTGGGCACATATCAAGGTAGGAAAGAGAATCTCTTTAGGGTTATGTGACCATGTGTAGGCATATTGTTGAGAGACATGGTTCAGTGGTGGACTTGGCAGTGTTAGGTTGATGGTTGGACTCAATGATCTTAAAGGTCTTTCCCAACCTGAATGAATCTGTGATTCTATGATCAATGAAGTTTGGTCCAGGTACTGTACCTGAAATGACTGGCAGGATTTCATCTGGTTATCTGAGAGTGCCAACGTGCTCTGAATCAGATTCTGTAGCACTAGGAAATGGATATCATAGACACTGCAAGATTAAAGAAGAAAAGAGTTAATTCATGGAGGTTTTTGAGCATGAGGTACCAAACTACTGAGGTAGCACAAAATTCATCCAAACACACATACAATCACACCAACTTAATCACCTGCTTCTGAAATGGAAGCATTAAGGCCAGAGATCACTACAGCTGAGGATCATTCATGTAAAGGAGCCCATCACATTTTCTCTTGACTTCTACCCTGAATTTTTGGATCAGTTCAGATAACCTGACACATAACAAAGTTCTCTGATGACTTCTCCTCCTTTTATGATATAACACCCACATAGAAACCACACACTGTTGTCCTCAGGATGAAAACAGGACTGAATTAGAAGACTTTATATAAGACACATCTGTGAGGGGTGCCGTGGCACTGCAGTGCTAAAAGCAGTGCTACTGCTACTTACCTGTTCAGACTGTCCTCCTTTGTGTGCTGATTCCTGTCTTCTCCAATGGCCAGAACTCGAAATCTAGTTAAGGGAAGGGAAAGGGAAACTACTGCAGGGAAAGTGACACTCTGTGATATCAGCCATGAAACCCGGGGGCTGACAAGTGCAGCTGCTAATAAGGCAAGTGTTGAAACGGCACAGGGAGCTCTGCTCCAGCAGCTCTCACCACAAGTGTCAAAATTAAAGACCTGCTCAGATCAATCTCCTTCACTTCACTGAGGTGTCCACTGACAAGGAGACAGCACAGAGCTGTATGGATTTGCTGTTCTGTTGGGCTCCCAGTTCCCGTAGGCAGCACTTCCACTGTAATGTGCAGCTCTTCCCGAAGTAAGAAACTCTACAAAGGTGCTAAATTTGTCATCATAGAATGGTTTGAGACCTAGGTTTTCACACTTCTCTCCAAATGTTATTCACCACAAATAAACCCCTGAGGCCCTGGGGCTGGAGAATGCTATACAAAGCTCAGCACAGCTCTTCTGTAGCAACAGCTTTAGCAGCGCTGAGATAATCTAGCTGTGCAACCAGCTACCAACTGTGATAAAAAATAGGGCCAGTTAAGCTGCAAAGTGGTAAAGGGAACTCTTCTGGTGCATTAAAATGTTACACCCAAGTACCAACAGCTCTATCAGCAAAGCTGATGGTTTATGAGCAGCCAACATAGTGACTTTCTGGTTTGAAAGCCCTTATTTAGCAAGATGGGAATGGTTTAAAATAAGCAAGGTTTGTGTGGATAACTTAAACCCAGTTCTATGTGTTTAGAAAGGATGGATTTGAAAACAATATTGGTGGTTGTGTTTACTGAAACATCTTCTGATTCTGAGAGTACAAATCACAGAATGGGTTGGGCTGGAAGGGACCTTCAAGATCATCCAGTTCCAACCCCCTGCTGTGGACACGGCCACCTCCCACCAGCCCAGGTTGCTTAAGGCCTCATCCAACCCGGCCTTGAACACCTCCGGGGAAGGATGTCTTGGTCCAGAGAGGAAAAGAGACTCAGTTCTTTTAAATATTGCTGTGTAAGATTTAGTCTCTCACAAGAGAGCATCCACAACCTTCCTGGGCAACCTGTTTCAGTGTCACTCCACCCTAACTGTTAAGGATTTCTTCCTAATCTCCGGTCTTAAATCTGCCCTCTTCCAGCTAAAAGCCATTGCCTCTCAAATCATGCATAGCAGAGAAGAGCTCTGCCCTTCTCTCACTGTCTCAGCCCATGTGCAGAGTCAAAAGCACCAACCATAAATACCTGGCAAAGAGCTCCTGCAAAGTATCAGGAATCTCCAGTTTAGGATTCCCCAGGGTCGAACTGAATTTCTCTTTCAGTCTTTCCACAAACTCTTTAAACTCCTTTGCACACACCTTAGGGAAGAAGAGAGAGAAATGTTACCAACCTCAATTTCCTGGAGTGGGAAAAAGACTCTGTACTTTTAAAGCATTCATGGAAAATTCTATTAGAAAGAGCTTGGTTTGGATTATCAAGTCAGGAACAGTACAACACAACCCCTCAAGCACAAGCTCTATGAGGAGAGGTTGAGGGATCTTTGGTTGTTTAGCCTGGAGAAGAGGAGGCTCAGGGGAGACCTTATTGCTGTCTACAACTACCTGAAGGGAGGTTGTAGCCAGGCAACCAGCATCAGAACAAGAGGACACAGTCTCAAGCTGTGCCAGGGGAGGTTTAGGCTGGAGGTGAGGAGAAGATTCTTCCCAGAAAGGGTAATTGGCCACTGGAATGAGCTGCCCAGGGAGGTGGTGGAGTCACTGTCCCTGGAGGTGTTCAAAAAGGGATGGGACGTGGCACTTGGAGCCATGGTTTAGTTAGTCATGAGGTGTTGGGTGATAGGTTGGAGTGGATGATCTCTGAGGTCTTTTCCAACCTTATTGATTCTATGAACACGCACAAGAGTGAATCAGAACTGCTCCATGGTGCTGATTTACTGCACCAATTGCACTAAATTAACAGCATAAGATCTCTTGCTAGAGCTTTGTTTAAGCTTCTACTAAACCTTTGTTTCTCTTCCTACCCTTCAGAGGCTTTATCATGTTCTCCATTAAGTCTGTTTGGAGGACACCTGTTACATGAGAAGAACAGGTTTCTCCCTCTATCTCTCTGGAAGCAGATTTTTCACTTGCTTCCAAAGGCAGACCTTGGGGATGGGGACACATTTCAGCAATGTCCCACCAGTGAACAACTGCTCTGTTTAAACACCAACCACCAACAGCACTGGCTGGGGTTTTCTGACAACAGTACCACTTGTCATCCCTGGATAAAACCCCAGAAAATCTTGCCATGAATGGCCCATTCCTGGCAGTTTTGCAATTCCTAATGGAATTGTTTTGCACTGAAAGTGTAAGCAGCTTTTCAAGGTGAAATTGTGGTTGATTTAAGCCTTAATAAAGCTGAAAAATAAAGAAATAACATCTTTTGCCTGATCAGATCACGGCTTCTCTCCTGAAATTTGCTGCCATTTCCACACTCACCAACAGAAACTAAGATGTTATTTCAGCATGGAACCAGAATTAACAGTAAAGAACATACAGGGCAAAAATGTTTCCTTGCTCAGATAACAAAGCTGAGGAGATGAAAGGAAAAAATCAGTGCATAGAGATGCTCAGCCAGGGATGTTGATAAACAAGCACGTTGAAAAAACACCACTGTGGTGGCACAGCAGTGCTGTGCCTTTGGGAAGCTGCCTGTGTCCACTTCACTCCCAAAGCAGTGATGCTGCTGCATTTTAATGCTGATGCTATTTTAAAGGATCCAGAGGAGGGAAGCTGTGAAATCACAATAACCAAAACAGAGCAAGCACTCAGGAATCCAAAGAGCAGGAAGCATTCTGTGACCTTTTAAGAATGCTTCCCTCTTACCTGGGGATCTTCATAATTGTTTTCTCTATTCATGAAATCTTCTGTGAGGGCTTTATCTTGGTAAACCTCAGCAAGGCAAACTCTACAACAGACACAAGTGAAGGTGCTCAACATAAATGAAGTTTTCCCTCTTCAGTACAAGGGGGAAGCACTAGGGTGGAAAGAAGTTGGCATTTATAAGTCATATGAAACAAGACAAAAACACAGAAGGACCACTTCACTGAACTTCAGGAGAACTTAGCCTGTAGCAAAAGAACAACTTCATGGATCAGTATAGGTTGGGGACTGACCTGCTGGAGAGCAGTGAAGGGAAAAGGACCTGGGGGTCCTAGTGGATGGGAGGTTGACTGTGAGCCAGTAATGTGCTCTTGTGGCCAAGAAGGCCAGTGGCATCCTGGGGTGGATTAGGAGGGCTGTGGTTAGCAGGTCAAGAGAGGTTCTCCTTTCCCCTCTGCTCTGCCCTGGTGAGGCAACATCTGGAATACTGTGTCCAGGTCTGCGCCCCTCAGTTCAAGAAGGGCCTCAGGGAATTGCTTGGGAGAGTGAAGCACAGAGCCACAAAAATGATTAAGGGAGTGGAACAGCTTCCTTATGAGGAGAGACTGAGGGAGCCGAGAGCTCTGTAGCTTGGAGGAGACTCAGGGGTTGACCTCATTATTGGTTATAAAGACGTGAAGAGTTGAGTGCCGAGAGGATGGAGCCAGGCTCTGCTGGGTGATGCCCAATGACAGCACAAGGGACAATGGGTGGAAGTTGAGGCATAGGAAGTTGCATGGAAACAGGAAGGAACATTTTTCCTTTGTGAGGGTGACAGAACACTGGAGCAGGCTACCCAGGGGGGTTGTGGAGTTTCCCTCTCTGGAGATATTCCAAACCCCCTGGATGTGTTCCTGTGTGATCTGCTCTAGGGGATCCTGCTCTGGCAGGGGGTTGGAGGTCTCTTCTAGTCCCTAACATTCTGTGAGGTTCTGTGAACACAGAATCCTTCTTACTTGTAGTTGAGATAGGTCTGTGGGTTCCTGATGATGTAGCGAGCTCGTCGGCCGACCGAGTGCGAGGTTTTGTCGAGGGACTCCTCGAAGCTGGCGTGCATGATGTCCCGCACGACCTGCCACGGGACGAAGGGCCCTTTCACCTGTGGGAAGAAGAAACATCCCTGAAGCTTCAGCTTTTACAGAGAAAAATGATGCTCAGAAATTCCTAGGGTGATGAGATGCCTTCAGCTGCTAGGACCTCTCTGCCAGGGGTCCAGCAGGTACCTTTGCGTTGAGGACGTGACTGGCGATGCGGCACAGCATCAGCAGGCTGTCCTCCTGCACCGTCCAGGTGACTCGCAGCCTGGTCATCCTCTGCAGGGCGCTCTGGTCAGCTTCGTCGTGGTAGCGCAGCCTCTTGCTTTTCTCCACTGAATCCTCTTCTGACAAACCCAGCAACAAAAGGAAACAAAAAAGAAGACACTCAGCACTACCTACCCTGATTAATTCAAACTCTTGTCACAGGCAGTATCAGCACCAGGGGGAGCTTGTAGGAGTGAGAGACAAAAGCAGGGAAGGCAGTAGCAGTTCAGGGAGTAAAATGTATGAACTCCTCTCCCAGGAACGAGAAAACAAGCACTTTAGTTAGCAAGATAACTGAGCATGGAGAATCCCCCAGCCTTCGGTTAGCAGTCTGAACATGGAGAATCTCCAAGCCTTTGGTTAGTGAGCTGAGCATGGAGAATCTCCAAGCCTTTGGTTAGTGAGCTAACTGAGCATGGAGAATCTCCTAGCCTTCGGTTAGCAATCTGAACATGGAGAATCTCCAAGCCTTTGGTTAGTGAGCTAACTGAGCATGGAGAATCTCCCAGCCTTTGGTTAGCAATCTGAACATGGAGAATCTACAAGCCTTTGGTCAGTGAGCTAACTGAGCACGGAGAATCCTCAAGCCTTTGGTTAGCAATCTGAACATGGAGAATCCCCAAGCCTTTGGTTAGCAAGCTAAATGATGATGGAGAATCCCCAAGCTTTTGGTTAGCAAGCTAACTGAGCATGGAGAATCCCCAAGCCTTTGGTTAGCAAGCTAACTGAGCATGGAGAATCCCCAAGCCTTTGGTTAGCAAGCTAACTGAGCATGGAGGATCCCCAAGCCTTTGGTTAGCAAGCTAACTGAGCATGGAGAATCTCCAAGCCTTTGGTTGCAAGCTAACTGAGCATGGAGAATCCCCAAGCCTTTGGTTAGCAAGCTAACTGAGCATGGAGAATCCCCAAGCCTTTGGTTAGCAAGCTAACTGAGCATGGAGAATCCCCAAGCCTTTGGTTAGCAAGCTAACTGAGCATGGAGGATCTCAAGCCTTTGGTTGCAAGCTAACTGAGCATGGAGAATCTCCAAGCCTTTGGTTAGCAAGCTAACTGAGCATGGAGAATCCTCAAGCCTTTGGTTAGCAAGCTAAATGATGATGGAGAATCCCCAAGCCTTTGGTCAGCAAGCTAACTGGGCATGGAGAATCTTTAAACCAGCTATCATGAGCTGCTGGTGAATTGCACAGAGCTGATCTGGCACAGACACAATTAGAATTCCTTTGCACAGTACAGTACTGCAATCACAAGTCACACCCTGGGAGCAGCATGCTGTGGTTTTCCTCCAGAGCTTGAATACAGCTCCAGGACATAAGATACTCTTGGCTGAAAGAAGAAATCTAAAGAGATGACCAAGAAGTTTCCATTTCCCACACTGTGACAGTCATGTCAGCTTCCCTAAAGCAGCTTCCAGCAGGCCTGTGCAGGAATGCTGCTCTTCAGGTACTTGCCTTTCTTCTTCTTCCTTGTCTTCTTCCCAGTGTCTTTCTTGAGCCTCTTCCTCTTCTGGCTTTTTCCACCTCTCACTCGTTTGGTTCGATCCTGGGTTGGTTCTTTAGTTATTTCAACACATTCCTCTTTCTGGACAAGTGACTCAGGTCCTATCTTTGCTTCTCCCAAAATATTAATTTTGCTACCTAAAATGACACATATTACAGGAGTGGAACCTTACAGCAGTTACATTCTCTAAGATTAAGGCATACAGAGCAAATGCCAGAGTTTCAGTCTATTAAAAGACAGGAGCCCTCTCAGGCTTGCCCTTTCTTAGTCCTATCATTTCATGCCACTTCCTCAGCAGCTCACAAAATAAAATCCCACATAACTAGGGAAGCATCAAGAAATCAGCAAGTCTAGTGCACAGTGCACAAACAAAGGACCTGAAGTTTTGTATTCAGCCTGAATGATTTCCTCGTCCTCGGTGCGAGGCTGTGCAGTTGTAACAGTGCTCAGCTGTACGAAACATTGGTCCCTCCAGGCCCTCTGCAAACTGCACATCAGAAATTACAAAGGACAGAAATGATGCTTCTATAGGAAACTATTTACATATTTATTTTACTGCCTCAGAAGCATCCTAGATCATTGTAAGGAGACAGGAACAGGCTGGGACATCAATACTGGATAAATAGTTACTGTTCTGTATGTCCATAAATAGGGAAGGACCTCAGTTATCTATTTTACCGCCCCAGAAGCATCTCAGATTACTGTAAGGAGACAGGAACAACCCACATCCTCCACACTGGGTTTGATAAAAGACAGTAACAGCTATAACAGAGCTGCAGACCCCAGCACCTTACCTCCAGTACTGAGTGGCAGGGGGTGTTTGGTTAGGAAGGTTTGGAGTCTCACTGTCAGTCCGTTCTCAGAAACTGTGTTTTCCTAAGACAAGACAGCTTTAAAACTGGTGATATGCAAAAGAAGGGCACTGCTTTTAACATCACTATGCACAATATCCTTTGAGTAGGGTCAGAAATACATTTTCAGTGGAAAGGAAAACATCCTTGACTACAGTTTGTCTTATTTTTTCAAGCCTGCCTTATTACTACCACAGATTTCAATAGCTCTAGAGCTGTTCTTAAATCATACTGCAATCACCACAAGATTAGAAGGTTAGAACTTCTTCTATATTTGAGGAGATTTGCTGAAGTCATCACTGGCAAAGAAATGTTTGATTCTTTCACTGCTACAGAGGGTGAGCAGAATTGCCTGTAGAACAGCCCTTTTCCAAAGCATTTTACACTCCAAAGGAAATTCTTGAAAGCACAAAACCAGAATGCAGACAGAAGCACTCAGTAAATGCCTCCTACATCACATTCTACCCATCTTAAACCTAAGAGTAAACTGATTGCAATGTAGTTCTGCCATCCTCAGCAGTGCCAGTTTCTCTTGTGTGGAATTAGATAATGATAGAGGTTGGTCACAGCTGTAGAAAGGAAAGCCAAGACTCAGATGGTGATAGAGGTTGGTCACAGCTGTAGAAAGGAAAGCCAAGAGTCGGATGGTGATAGAGGTTGGTCACAGCTGTAGAAAGGAAAGCCAAGACTGAAGAACTGCAAAAGGTCCTGTTCATTCTGAACAACTAGGTGACAGAATCACAAAATGTTAGGGGTTGGAAGGGACCTCAAAAGATCATCCAGTCCAACCCCGCTGCCAGAGCAGGATCACTTAGAGTAGGTCATACAGGAATGCATCCAGGTAGGTTTTGAGTATCTCCAGAGAGAGAGAGACTCCACAATCAGAACATGAGATGAAATTCAGAGTGAAATGATCCTGCCTGAGGTAAAGCCAAGCAACTCTTCTTTTACATGCAGACTGATAAGCTTTAATTTGACCACAACACAGGGCAGGGTAAGGAAAGATGTTTCTGTGGAAGTACCTGTACAGTGCTTGGTCATGGGCAAAAAGCAAAGCAAATTAAGGAATTCTTAGGAAAGCACTATGCAGCTATAAAAATCCCTGCCTGGCTGCAGCCTGCATACAATATGTGACTCTATCTTCACCTTAGAAAGGATATAGTACAAGTAGAACAGGTTAAAGGGAGGAGAACAAGAGGAGGTTCCATGCTGGGCACAGTTAAGCAGTTTAGTAGCTATCATTCTTTAAAAAGAGATGATAATGGGAAACAGAAAGGATAATGAAGAATAATTTTTACAGCTTCCCTTATTACTGCAATTATTAGAGAGCTTAAAAACGTCAAAAGGACGTGGTGACACATGACAGGACTCTGAAACACATTGCTGTATGAGTATCACAGTATCACTAAGGTTGGAAGAGACCTCAAAGATCATCGAGTCCAATCTGTCACCACAGACCCCATGACTAGACCATGGCATCAAGTGCCACGTCCAATCCCCAATCTCCACTGTGGATACTGAAGATGTACCTGTGTCCAAAAAACCCAATTAGACTAATAATGCAAGAACCAACAAGCAGCTTTGAAACATCACCCTCAAGTTTAGAATGTCCTTGAGTCAAACTTTCAAACAGCTGGGAGAAGGTTCTGAGGAACTATCACTATACATTTACCTTGCTCTTCCAGCCTTCCCTACAAATCTTTTCTTGGCAAACATCATCCAACAGCATGAGATTGAACACATCCAAGTGCCAGGTTCTGCACATTGGCCACAGCAACCCCAGGCAGTGCTACAGGCTGGGGTCAGAGTGGCTGAGAGCAGCCAGGCAGAGAGGGACCTGGGGGTACTGGTTGATGGGAGGCTGAACATGAGCCTGCAGTGTGCCCAGACAGCCAAGAGGGCCAATGGCATCCTGGCCTGCATCAGGATCAGTGTGGCCAGCAGGAGCAAGGAGGTCATTCTCCCCCTGTATGCTGCACTGGTTAGGCCACACCTTGAGTCCTGTGTCCAGTTCTGGGCCCCTCAGTTTAGGAAGGATGTTGACTTGCTGGAACATGTCCAGAGAAGGGCAACAAAGTTGGTGAGGGGTTTGGAACACAAGCCCTATGAGAAGAGGCTGAGGGAGCTGGGGTTGCTTAGCCTGGAGAAGAGGAGACTCAGGGGTGACATTATTGGTCTCTACAACTCCCTGAAGGGAGGTTGTGGACAGGTGGGGGCTGGTCTCTTCTCCCAGGCAGCCAGCACCAGAACAAGAGGACACAGTCTCAAGCTGCACCAGGGCAGGTTTAGGCTGGCTGTTAGGAAGAAGTTCTATACAGAGAGAGTGATTGCCCATTGGAATGGGCTGCCTGGGGAGGTGGTGGAGTCACCTTCATTGGAGGTGTTCAGGAGGAGACTTGATGGGGTGCTTGGTGCCATGGTTTAGTTGTTTAGGTGGGTTGGATTGGTTGATGGGTTGGACGCGATGATCTTGAAGGTCTCTTCCAACCTGGTCTGGTCTATTCTATTCTATTCTATTCTATTCTATTCTATTCTATTCTATTCTATTCTATTCTATTCTATTCTGAGACAGGACATTAGCCAGCACTGGCATAGCAATTCTTATTTGCCTTTGGGTTTTTTTTTCTGCCCCCCTTCCTAGTAATTTAATTTATTTTCTTCTTTCCTTGCTCTGGATGTTTCCCTTTTCACCTGACCAATTCCCTGCTTCAGAAAGGCAGCACTAAGTAGTCTGAGCCACTCAGTATTTTTGCTTTGGTTGACTGCATTATCAGATTCAGTGCAGATAAAATTTACATCCAATTCCTTCATTCACTCAGCACTGAGATTTGCCACACTTGGCATTCATTTCTTTCCAGCGATGCAAAGCCTTGCTGAGATGCACGACTGAGAGAGCAGGCAAGCAGTACCTCTGTGTTACCAGTATCTCAACCTTAAGGGCATTAAAGTTTGGAGAAGTGCTTACAGTCTGTCCATTCTAAGGAGCCTCACCTTCCTAGTCTTGTTCATGATGTAGCTTGTCCAGATCCAGTTGCGTTTGAGGTGCCCATAAAAGCTGGAATCCAGGCCTGCAGCTCCTAACCCATCTCCAGGGATAGTTCCATCATCAACTACCTCTCGGCTGCCTCTAAGAGGAAGAGTAACCAAGTGCACAGTGATGATTTTGCAGGGAGTGCCTTCTGAGCTGCTCTTCAGTGGTGTGTGTGCCATGAGCAGAACCCTTCCCTTGCATTCCCAGTTCATGCAGGACTTAGCAGGAAGAAAAGCAGCAGAAGTAGCTCTAGAAGTAGCACGGCAATGCTTTTCCACGAAGTTTTCACCTCTGATATTTAATGCCTGAGCTCTCAGTTTTAAGACTGCATCCAGAGCAACCTCATTATTGTTAACTAAATTCCAGTGGCCATGTTAAAACTCTGTTCTCAGCACCATTCCTGCCACAGGCTAGGGAAGATACCTGCTCAGAGGAGGAACTGTCTCAGGACAAGTGTGGGAAAAATCTTCCACTGAATTAAAAGGCAACCAGACTTCTGCATTTGCCACACTGACTGTCAAGCACTGATCCCTCCAGTGTCTTAACAAATACACTAATGCTTGTTTAAGTACATAACCAACCTCGAGTCTGAACTGCACCTGCCACCAGCCTCACCCCCAGCAAATTCTTTTGGCCCACTCTATTCAGCCCCCAAGGATGAAGAAGATGACCTACGTGGTGTACTCCAGCATCGCACACTTGCGTTCCAGGTTGTGCTTATCCACTGCTGACTCTTGTTCCATTTCCACATCCAGGGCAGTCTCCTCCCCTTGAAGATTGCTTCTCTTGGAACGAGGACAGCGGACAACTCCTGGACACAAAAATGGTTTTGACTATCAGGACAAGAAGGGTAGGGTAGGGTAGGGTAGGGTAGGGTAGGGTAGGGTAGGGTAGGGTGGGGTAGGGTGGGGTAGGGTGGGGTAGGGTGGGGTAGGGTGGGGTAGGGTGGGGTAGGGTGGGGTAGGGTGGGGTAGGGTAGGGTGGGGTAGGGTAGGGTGGGGTGGGGTGGGGTGGGGTGGGGTGGGGTAGTGTGGGGTAGGGTGGGGTAGGGTGGGGTAGGGTAGAATTAAGCAGGTTGGAAAAGATCTTTGTGATCATCGAGTCCAACCTATCACCCAACACCATCTCATCAACTCAACCATGGCACCAAATGCCTTATCCAAGCTCTTCCTAAACACCTCCAGGCATGGTGACTCCACCATCTCCCTGGGCAGCACATTCCAATGGCCAATCTCTCTTTCTATGAAGAACTTCTTCCTAACATCCAGCCTAAACCTCCCCTGGCACAAGCCTGAGACTGTGTCCTCTTGTTCTGGTGCAGGTTGCCTGGGAGAAGAGACCAACCCCCACCTGTCTACAACCTCCCTTCAGGTAGTTGTAGAGAACAATAAGGTCTCCTCTGAGCCTCCTCTTCTCCAGGCTAAGCAATCCCAGCTCCCTCAGCCTCTCCTCACAGGGCTTGTGCTCCAGACCCCTCACAAACTTGACATCCACCCATTTTCAATCCACCCTGCTGGGGCAAACTACTGCTCCCAAACAGGAGCCCTTCTCATTAAATCCTGCTACCTTCTCACAGGGGCTAATGGCATGCCAGTTAATTTCCAGTACAAGGCACTAGCTTGGCCAAAATTGTATTCAGGGCAGAAGAGATGGGAGGCTGGTACCCTTTGTAAGGAAAAAACATCAGCAGCTGACTGATATTCTAGGCATGGATCACGGCTTCTCAGACACCCAAGCCCTAAAGAAACACGGTGGCAGGTTGTGACTGCTGAAGGTGAAGGTTTTGCACCTCTATGCTGGAGATCAGAAGAGTCATGAGATGGTTTTAGAGTGACAAAACTCAAAGGCAGGAAGACAACCCAGTTTCTGGCTTACTGCTACTTTTTGGCTGCCCTTGCTACAAAGGCAGTAGGGCAGGCCTGGATCTCAGGCAGGCATCCGATCTCCAGGCTCAATAGAAATTTAAATCCAGCAGAGAGCAATTTTCCCTTCCAGCTCAATGTGGCAAAATACTGAGCAGGAACACAACAAAGCTTCCAAAAAGATGCAAACTGGTGAGTTGGGAGGCAAAAAGTAACCAGGGTCTGAGCAGCCTGCACAAGGTGCAACCACAAACACAGCACCGTTTGACAGACAGGTAAGGAGCCTTTTCACACAACTGCTTCAACACAAAAGTAAGACAGAATCACAATAAGATCCTTTTACCTGGCTGACTGAAAAGTGTTGTTTAGGGTTTCAGGAGGAACATCTTATTTGCCATTTCTTTCTTTATTCTGTGTTCTTCTAGTTGTATTTATATATTAAAACATGTAAAGGGCCCAAATACAAAAATAAACTCCAATAAACCTCAGCTTCCACTCCTAATCTAGCTTGGGCTATCCATTAGAAGGCTCAGCCACATCTTCCTAAAGAAAAGGGATCTCTGCTCAGCCCAGCAGAGAGCTATGGTGACAATGGCCTAGTAACTCTTTTCAAAAAGGCTCTTTTACAACTGGATTAAAATCTAACAGAATCACAGAATGTCAGGGGCTGGAAGGGACCTCTAAAGCTCATCCAGTCCAACCCCCCTGCCAGAGCAGGATCACCTACACCAGATCACACAGGAACACATCCAGGTGAGTTTTGAGTATCTCCAGAGAGAGAGTGACTCCACAACCTCCCTGGGCAGCCTGTTCCAGAGTTCTGTCACCCTCACAGGGAAATTTTTTTCCCTCATATTTACGTGAAACTTTCTATGCCTCAACTTCCACCCACTGCCCCTTGTCCTGTCACCAAGAAGAGCCTGGCTCCATCCTCTCAGGATTCTCCCTTGACATCTTTATAAACATGAATGAGGTCACCTCTCAGTCTCCTTTAAGCTAAAGAGCCTCAGCTCCCTCAGTCTCTCCTTGTATGGAAGATGTTTCACTCCCTTCATCATCCTTGTGGCTGAGCTGGACTCTCTCAAGCAGCTCATTGTCTGTCTTGAATGAAGAGGCCCAGAGCTGGACACAATATTCCAGCTGTGGCCTCACCAGTGCAGAGTAGAGGGGAGGACAACCTCTATTAGCAAACCTCCCACTGCTGACAGGACACCAGTTCTCTTCCCTTAGCATTGCTCTGAAAAAGTTGAAAGCTACCACACGGGCACAATTCTGTTTCTCGGATCTCAGCTGCACAGAATTCATACGGACAGAACATTGAAAGTGACAAAACAGAGCCTACCTCAAGTTTGAGGGGAGAAGGAGGAACTGTGGTGTGAGGAGAACAAAGAGTAAAGGTGCTAAGAGTGCTGAGTGATGCCATACCCAGTGGTGTGTTGAGGCAGACACACTGCAGGTCGAACCAGAAGTTCTCCACGTCCTGCATGGTGCTCAGGACGTACGAGCGCCTCTCAAAGGGGCGGCTGCTGTGAGCCAGGTTGTAGTGAGGGTCACAGATGGTGGTGTCAACAATCACAGCGTTTCTCTTCATGTACACAAAGACCTGTCAAACACACCACATGTCAGGCTGCAAACAGTTGAAACTGCAGGACACAGCTTCATCAAGCTTAGGCCTCTTTGGCTTTTCCTCTGTCTTTGCCATTTGGAGGCAGTGCTGTGACGGAGGACACACCTAGCCCCACCCTACTGCACTGTAATCCCAAACTTCCTTTGCCAGCCACCCAGACATCTCATTTCTAGATTTAGAACAGTCTGTTTACCCCTTGCACACAGGATATTCCAAGTTTCCACAGAGAGTGACTATGTCCTACAAGCTCTTACTCAGGATTTGAACAGATGTGTTTGGGGCCTAATTATCTTTCCTCTCACAAACTCCCAAGTTGGGACTGCCTTCTCCCAGGCATCTGCCTCCTATGTATAACAAGATGCAGATCGATGTCACTATGCTACCCTGATCAGTGAGTTTGTTCTGTCAGATACCCAGAGCCTAACACCCTGATGGAACAGAATGTGGTATGCTTGCTTTTCATAGCCTCGAACCTCCCAGACCATTATTGTGGGCAACGTTCAGCATGACACATTTCATAGAATCCTAGAATGGCTTTGGTTGGAAGGGACCTCAGAGATCATCTAACCCAACCTCCCCACCATGGGCAGGGATACCTCTTCACTAGACTCAGCTGCTCAAGCCCACACCCAGCCTGGCCTTGAACACCCTCAGGGAAGAGGCATCCACAGCCTCCCTGGGCAGCCTATTTCAGCGTCTCACCAGCCACACACTGAAGGACTTCTTCCTAAGGTCCACTCTAACCCTGCTCTGCCTCAGCTTCAAACCATTCCCCATCCTCCTGTCTCTAGACACCCTCAGGAAAAATCCCTCTGCAGCCTTCCTGCAGGATCCCTTCAGGTACTGGCAGGCAGCTCTAAGGTCCTACCAGAGTTTTCTCTTCCTCAGGCTGAACACTCCCAGCTCCCTCAGCCTGTGCTCACAGCAGAGCTCCTCCGGCCCTTGGATCATCTCTGTGGTTCCTCTGGACTCACTTCACCAGCTCTGTGTACTTCTTATGCTGGGGACATCAGAACTGGACACGGTACTGGAGGTGGGGTCTCAGCAGAGCAAAGGGTCAGAATCCCTCTCTTGCCAGGCTGCCCACACTCCTCTGGCTGCAGCCCAGCACACAGCTGCCTGCTGGGCTGCATGAGGGCA
The DNA here is from genome assembly GCA_033816785.1 of Picus viridis. Classification (NCBI taxonomy): domain Eukaryota; kingdom Metazoa; phylum Chordata; class Aves; order Piciformes; family Picidae; genus Picus; species Picus viridis. The sequence goes on from CM066594.1 coordinate 2,893,567, forward strand.
CTGCTGGCACATGGTGAGCTTCCCACCAATAAACACCTCCAAGTCTTTTCCTTCAGAGCTACTTTCAACCCGCTCTGCTCCCAGCCTGGATTTGTGCCTCAGGTTGGCCCAACCCAGCTGCAGGACCTTGCACTCTTGACTTGTTGAACCTCATTCAGCTGGCACTGGCCCACTTCTCAAGCCTGTCAAGATCCTTCATTGGGGTCTTTCCAGATGAGGAGGGAACAGTTATCTGCACAACTTTCAGTGCCACTTGGAGCTGGAGGTTTGCATGGAGATCTGAAACATCAGTATTTCACTGATGTAAAATTACCTTTACTTAAGGTAACCACAACCCCCAAATCTTGCATTTGCTTCACTGGACAAACGCCATGAAGAATAATGGCTAAACTGAAAAGATATGTATTCAAAATTACCTGGTCTTTGTCTTGAAACTTCTCTGTTGGGCCAAACTGTATCAGTCCCATGTAACATAACCTTTGAAGGTTTTCCACCACTGAGAAGATGTACCTCCTGCAGCAGCATCAGAAGTAGTACAGTTAGAACTGATGATAACAGGAACAGTGACAGCAGAAAACATGCCCTGTCCATGCAGCAACCTGGAGCTTCAGGAAACCTTAACCTTCAGGAAACCTTTGCAGCACTGAGGTTTAAAAGGCCTGAAGTGGTATTTTGTTTGAACTGTCAGCCTACAGGAAATATACAATTAGCCCAAGGCTCCAGATTCCCTTTTCTCAAATCATAAACAGTATCTTAGCCAAAAACTGACTGGAATTTTGTTAGTGAAGGGAAAAGATTGCCCAGAAATATCAAAATGAATCAGACAAGGCAGCAGGAGCACTTCTGTGTTATGCAAAGAAGACCTGAGTACCATAACAGGCTGCTAAGTGCTCAGTAAGGCTGATAAGCCTTTGCATATGCACATGTAAAGAACTGGGCAAGGATTCTGGCAGTGAAGGTTGTGTGGCATTCCTGCTCCAAGAAACTGTTTTCAGTTACTTATAGCTTTGGCAGAGCAAAAAGCACAACGTTTCCCATGCTGTGCATCTCCTTGGATGGCAACCCTCTGGGAGTTTCTGGAAGCTTTTGCAAGATCTAGTCTCAGAGTTTGTCAAAAATTCAGCTTTGCCCAATTTAACTTGCTAAGATCTTGTGCAGTTAACAGGGAATTGTCTTTTGGCAGGAGTTTTCCCTGGGGCTCAGAGAGATTGTTCAACAAGCCTAGAAAACACTGAAGTACATTTGGTTGAGTTAAAAGCTGTGGGGGGCACAGAGATCACTTGGTTCCAGGTCACACTGTTTTGCAGAAACCTGTCAGATGGAGACAGGAAATGTCTGACAGTTCCCTTGTTCAGGGGAGACTTTATTGCTCTCTACAACTACCTGTAGGGCGGTTGTAGCCAGGTGGGGGTTGGTCTCTTCTCCCAGGCACCCAGCACCAGAACAAGAGGACAGAGTCTCAAGCTGCACCAGGGGAGGTTTAGGCTGGATGTTAGGAAGAAATTCTTCATAGAGAAAGTGATTGCCCATTGGAATGTGCTGCCCAGGGACCCCACCACCTGGTGGAGTCACCATCACTGGAGGTGTTTAGGAAGAGACTTGATGGGGTGCTTGGTGCCATGTTTAGTTGATTAGATGGTGCTGGATGATGGGTTGGATGCAATGATCTTGAAGGTCTCTTCCAACCTGGTTTGGTCTGGTCTACTTCTATTCTATTCTATTCTATTCTATTCTATTCTATTCTATTCTATTCTATTCTATTCTATTCTATTCTATTCTATTCTATCCTATCCTATCCTATCCTATCCTATCCTATCCTATCCTATCCTATCCTATCCTATCCTATCCTATCCTATTTTTATTAAGATTTCACAAGTAAAGGGTAAGGAATTGCAAAGCTGAGCTGGCCACAAGTCCTGCCAGCTGATACTGCCTAGCATTGCTCACCACTGACAGGCTGCAGGTTTACAAATAGCATCATAGAATGGTCTGAGTTGGAAGAAGAGACCTCCCAAAGGTCATCCAGCCCAACACCATCTGCAGTAACTAGATCAGGTTGCCCACAGCCCTGTCGAGCCTCACCTTGAATATCTACAGGGATGGGGCCTCAAGCACCTCCCTGGGCAGCCTGTTCCAGTGTTCCACTACCCTCATGGTAAAGAGCTTGTTCCTAACCTCCAAATAGATATTGGATAAGCCTCCAACCACATAAACTCATTCCCTTAGCAATGGCTTCCCAGGGAAGCGAACATGCTGCTGTGGAGTCCACACATTCTGTGGTGGGTTGAAATCACTTTCTTTTAATGGTGCTTTCCTCTCCTATCATCAGTCCAAACTCAGTTTTTAAATCTCCTAGATGAGGAATGGCAAACAATGGCAGCCATGCCAATGGCAGCAGGAGTGGCAATCGAATGGTGCGTACGAGAGGCAGGAACTGTGAAGTGTGGCATCTTCTGAAAGATTTATGAAGGACAGCACCATTTAAACTCTACTAAATTCTGAATTTAGAAGCAGTCAGGAGTGTGTTTTATACAGAAGCAACAGCCTGCTGATGAGTTATGAAGGACAGAAGCTCCCAGTTCTCAAAGACTGCCTGACAGCATACATGAATATTGTTTATTAGTTTCTTATTACCTTCTATTTGGGAGAGAAAAATACAATTTGGCAAGCTCTGCCTGGCAGACTGATGATCCCTGTTTTAAGGCACAACATCCTCTTTGACACAAACAGGAAATAACACTGCTGTTTCCTCCCTAGAGCCATTCACTTTGACTCATCTCCTTACCTTTTGTAGAGAAGCTGCTGCCGAACTGACCTTGGAAGGAATCTGATCAGAGTGTGCTTTTTGAGGGGATCAGTTAAAAAATCTTCCAGCCCCTCCACCTAGAACGATGAGAGAAGTTAAGCCAAATGTGAAACAGAATTACTTTCAAGTTAATCAAAATGGGAAATACAACTCCAGCCTTTCAAGTATCAAAGCTTTGCTGCCAGAAGTGTCAACTGAAATATTTTCTAAGCTTTAACATTATTCCTGTTAATCAATGAGGCAGAGGAGGCTGGGAGGTTAAAAAAGCTCTTTGCAAAACAGGCATTTGCAGTATTACAGGGCTACACAGTTGTTTTCACTGTGGCTGTAAAAGTAACTATCTCTTCAGCAGAAGAAGCTACCAAGAACTGAAGTGTTTATCTCCAATGCCTGGTTTGGGTCAAACAGACCAAGAGGGTATTTGTTAACGCTTATAGGTACAGTTGCCATTAGCAGACAGAACCACAGAATGTTAGGAGTTGGAAGGGATCTCCAGAGATCATTAAGTCCAACCCTGCTGCCACAGCAGGATCACCCAGGGCAGTTCACACAGGAACAAGTCCAGGCAGGTTTTGGAAGTCTCCAGAGAAGGAGACTCCACAACCTCTCTGGGCAGCCCGCTCCAGGGCTCCAGCACCACCACACCAAAAAGTTTCTCTTTAAGTTGAGATGGAACCTCCTGGGTTCCAGCCTGTACCCATTGTTCCTTGTCCTTATCACTGAGCACCACCAGAAAGAGCCTGGCACCTTCATCCTGACACCCACCCCTCAGATATTTATAGACATTGGTAAGATCCCCTCTTAGCCTCCTCTTCTCAAGATTAAACAGCCACAGGGCTATCGGCCCTTCTTCCCAGGAGAGATGTTTAAGTCTCTCAGTCATCCTCATAGCCTCCATTGGACTGTCTCCAGCAAGTCCATGTCTCTCTTGAACTGGAGAGCCCAAAACTGGACACAGTATTCCAAGTGTGGTCTCAGCAGGGCAGAATAGATACCTTAAAGTAAACCAACCAAACTCAACAGAAGCATTGTACCTTGTAGCTGACTTGCACTATCTGAACAAAGATGGAGAGAGGCAAGCAGAGAAGAATGTCACTAACAAGAGCCCATCCAAATCCAAACTCTCTGTGCACAGGCAGAGGAGGGACGTAGCGTGTCCAGGACACATCATCCACGTACACTAGGAACAAGAACCATAGAATCACAGAATTGTTAGGGTTGGAGGGGACCTGAAGGATCATCCAGTTCCAAACCCCCTGCCATGGCCAGGGACACCTCACACTACAGCAGGTTGCTCACAGCCACATCCAGCCTGGCCTTAAAAACCTCCAGGGATGAGGCTTCCACCACCTCCCTGGGCAACCTGTGCCAGGCTCTCACCACCCTCATGGGCAACAACTTCTTCCTCACATCCAATCTCAATCTCCCCACTCCCAGTTTTGCCCCATCCCCCCCCAGTCCTATCACTCCCTGACACCCTCAAAAGTCCCTCCCCAGCTTTCTTTTAGCCCCCTTCAGATACTGGAAGGCCACAGTAAGGTCTCCTGGGAGCCTTCTCTTCTCCAGACTGAACAACCCCAACTCTCTCAATCTGTCTGCATAGGAGAGGTGCTCCAGCCCACTGCTCATCCTCGTGGTCCTTCTCTGGACACCTTCCAGCACCTCCAGATCTTTTCTGTAATAGAGGCTCCAGAACTGGACACAGTGCTCCAGGTGGGGTCTCAGCAGAGTGGAGGAGAGGAGGAGGATTGCCTCCCTTAACCTGCTGGCCACACTTCTCTTGCTGCAGCCCAGGCTCTGCTTGGCTCTCTGGGCTGCAAGTGCTCACTGCTGGCTCCTGTTGAGCTTCTCATTCACCAGCACCATCAAGTCCTTTTCTTCAGAGCTGCTCTCCAGCCAGTCCCTGCCCAGCCGCTATAGGTGCCTGGGATTGCCCTGACTCAGATGCAGGACCTTGTACTCGGTCATGTTGAACTTCATGAGGTTGTCATGGGCCCAGCTCTGCAGCCTGTCAAGGTGCCTTTGGATAGATCCCTTCCCTCCAGCGTGAGATGCAGGCAGGACAAACATCACGCTTACAGCAATGGCTTTACTGGGAGTGTGCAAGCAGAACACATTTGGCAGTTCATAGGCTGGAAATCTGTACATCTAAAACGACCTGAAAATGATCTAAGCCATTGATTTTCAATCTTTCCTGAAGTGGACCACTACAGAGTTTTTTTCAGTGTGGATGAGGACTCTGGAATAGCAAAGCACATTCAGCCTACTGTGTCTGCTCTTTTTCCTTAGCTGGCACAGACATTTCAGAGGATGCCTGACAGCAACCAATGTAATGAATTTTCCATGTTCTGATGTATGGTTATTGCACTTGCACTACGCTCCTAAGGCTGCATTTTTCACTTAGATCATCTCTTCCAAGACTTAACTACCCTTACAGCATTCTATAAGAAATAAAAACATTCTGGATACCCAACCCAAGGATTTATTTTTCTATACCAAATACCATGGAGAAGAGTTTATCAACTCCCTCTAATGTCCTTTTTACTTTGTAAGACATGCATCTTGTTCCCCCTTACAAGTTCTTTTTGGCAAAGAAATAGAAGTAGCCACATTTCTAAGTTAGTTTAAGCACTGATGCTGTAACTAAGGCTTCTGTGGAGCCCTGTACCTACTGAAATGAAATCTAAAGCATTGCTGCAAATTTACCTGAGGTTAACACAGAATGGTTTGGGTTGGAAGGGACCTTAAAGATCATCTAGTTATAATCTCCCTGCCATAGGCAGGGACACCTCCTCCTAAATCATCTTGCTCAAGGCCCCATCCAGCCTGGCTTTGAACATTCCCAGACTTAGAGCCTCCACAAGTTCTCTGGGCAACCTGTTCCAGGGCCTCACCGCCCTCATAGGGAAAAATTTCCTCCTAATGTCTCATCTCAAATCAGCTTCTCCCAGTTTGATGCCATTACCCCTCATCCTTGTCTCTCCATGCCTTGGTCAAAAGTCCCTCTCCAGCTCTCCTGTAGCCCCCTTCAGATACTGTAAGGTTGCTCTGAGGTCTCTTCACAGTCTTGTCCTCTTCAGGCTGAACAACCCCAGCTCAGAATCCAAATCCTGCTCACTGAACTAGCAGCGAACTTCTGACCTTTTTACTCCCCCACTCTATTTCACTCTCCAGAACAATGTCCCTGCATGAGATCCCTTTCATCTGGAGCCCAGGCCATTAATAATAGCTGTGTGTTTATTTCAAACATTTGTGTTCCTACCTTCAGGTGTTTTCATGGAAATCTTACTGTCAATCACTCATGGCAGTACTACACTGAACCATGGCCAAGCCTGTAGCAAAGTCAGGATGTGCCATCTCTTACCTGTTTGATTAGACAGCTCTACTTCACTCTCCTGGGCAGAGGTTTCAGGATTCACCTCAGCTGTCACAATTTCTAAGGTCCCATCTGGTTGTGCTTCAATTACAGTTGCATTTGCATCCAGCCCTTGCTTGCTGCCTTTTTTCTCACCATCAGCACCTCCTTTTTGCTGTGTTTCATTTAAAGGGTGCCCATAAATTAAGTACCAGAGGAACATGTGGACCATTCTTAAGCGGGGCATTTTGGGAAGGAAGCCAAGGGACCGCCCAAGTCCTGGAACTGTGAGGGAAGATGAAGTTACCACCCAGAAATAAAGAGAGGATTAGAGCAGGAGAAGTAGCTGCCTCTGCAGAGGTGGGCAGTTGAAAGTCAATGACTGTTACAAATATAAAGCTACAAATAATAAAGCAGTAATGAATGCAAGTACTCCAGCTTGCAAAGAGTAAGAAATGAGCAGCAAAGAAACCCCTGGACAGTGAGATTGCTTGAATCCAAACCCCATTTATCTTCTATAAAAGAAGGAAAAAACCCACCCCAATTGTATCTTAGGAAAGCCCAGTATCTCAGAGGGACTGTAAAAACTGGCAAAGCAGGATGCCATTAAACCCAGTTAGATGTACCTGTAACTGGGTGATAGTTTTTCAGCTGGCTGATGCCCATTTTCTCATCACTTTTCCCTGCACGACTATTATCAGCTTTGCAGGAGCCTTCTTGTGCTTCTCCTGAAGCAGGGGCTGCCTCTGGCCCCACGTTTTCTTCCTCAGCATGGTCTTGGGATGTTGGTGTCTGGGAAACTTTAATCCTGTATTAAAAACACACAACATTTGGTAAAAAAGTTCAGCAGACTCCAATGCCTTTGCTTTCCTGACTTCAGGAGATGTGCTGGAACATGTCCAGAGAAGGGCCACGAGGATGAGCAGAGGGCTGGAGCACCTCTCCTGTGAGGACAGACTGAAGGAGTTGGGGCTGTTCAGGCTGGAGAAGAGAAGGCTCCCAGGTGACCTAACTGTGGCCTTCCAGTATCTGAAGGGGGCTACAGGAAGGCTGGGGAGGGACTTCTCAGGATCTCAGGTAGTGATAGGACTAGGGGGAATGGAATGAAGCTGGAGGTGGGGAGATTCAGGCTGGACATGAGGAGATTCAGGCTGGACATGAGGAGGAAGTTCTTCCCTATGAGAGTGGTGAAGCCCTGGAATGGGTTGTCCAAGGAGGTGGTTGAGGCCCCGGCCCTGGAGGTGTTTAAGCCCAGGCTGGATGAGGCTCTGGGCAGCCTGCTCTAGTGTGGGGTGTCCCTGCCTATGGCAGGGGGTTGGAACTAGATGATCCTTGTGGTCCCTTCCAACCCTGACTGATACTATGATATTATGCTTCCATTTCTCCGTGGCTAAAGAGGAGAATTTGCTTTTCTTCTGCTCACTTTTTAAAAATTTCCCCCCCCCCCACTTTCCTCTGCCTCTGTTTGCACACAGTAGGAAAGCCCAGGTCCCCACAAGCCACCCAGACCATCCCTGCCACTTGCCTGTTGGCGGTGCTTGAATTGGAGATCCGGAAGCGCACCTGCTCGATGGCACTCTTGACAAGGGGATCACTAGGGCTCACTGAAGGATGCACAACAAACTCCACCTGTGCAGAGCAGCACAAACCAAAAGCTGTTTATGGGGAGAGTGGCTCTTAAGCAGCTGCATAAACAGTCAGAGATTAACAGACTGTCAGCTAACTGTAGCCAGGATGGGTGGATCCCATGAGGGTTTAAGAGTTCACAGAGTATGGAACACTTTTGGGTGACAACTGAGCAGACTGATCTAGTGCAGGATGTCCTTGCTCGCTGCACAGGGGTGGACTAGATGACCTGTGGAGCTCCCTTCTAACCCAAACCATTCTTTTCATAGAACCAAACCATGGTTCTATGAAAACTGCTGTCGCCAGTTTGCATTAAGCAAGAGGCCAGACCCTATGGTCTCTGTATCAACAGTTAACATCTTTCCTACAAAACTCAGGCATTTTGATTTTTAAAGTCTGCAATATTTGGGGAACAGACACTTTAACTTGCAGATATTAGGCTAAAAGGGACAACTGAAAAGCCCAGCCTCATAAGGCCAAACTAGCATGTGCTGTTGCTGACAGCACTGGTAAGATCCCACAGGTGCTCTACAGGAATTGTGCAGGGGGAGATTTCATAGTTTGGGTTGGAAGAGACCTCAGCGATCTACTCCAACCTCCCTGACATGGCCAGGGACAAATTTCACTAGCCCAGGTTGCTCAAGGCTCTACCCAACCTGGCCTTGAACACCCCCAGGGAGAAGGCTTCCACAGCCTCCCTGGGCAGCCTGTTCCAAAGTCTCACCATCCTTGTACTGAAGAACTTCTTCCTATGCTCCAGGCTAACCCTGTTCTCCCTCAGCTTAAAACCATTCCCCCTTGTCCTGTTTCTAGACACCCTAATGAAAAGTCCCTCTACAGCCTTCCCGTAGGCTCCCTTTAAGTATTGGGAGGCAGCTCTAAGGTCCTCCCAGAGTGTCTCTTCTCTAGGTGGAACAACCCCAGCTCCCTCAGGCTATCCTCACAGCAGTTACAAAGCCCCAGCTTTACAACTACAGGTATTTTACTTCCATAAACCTTATTTTTTGTTTTAAAACAGACAGATCATGTTCTCTTCAGTTTCAGCTCAGAAGCTAACTCATGATGGCTCATATACTCCTGACTTTCAGAAGGGGATTAACCAGAATTGTATTGCAGCCTGACGGTGCGGGGAGAGAACCATGAATTGCATAACTGATAAGCAGCAGAACCTCTCAGAAGGGAGATTCAGAGACTTTGATCTCTGGACTATTCCTTGGTCTCACAATTATCTGCAGCACAATAATTGAAAGCACTAATCTATTTTTCACAGTAGCTTAGTTTGGGACATGAAGCTTCCAGGCAGCTCAGCTGTGGGTTCTGCTACAGAGAGTGAAATCATCCCCGTGATTTCCAGCCCAAAATATGTCAATAAATCAGAAGGTTGTGAGAGAAGCTGCTTCTGCTGCCAGGGGTCTGTGCAGTCACCTTTTTACTAATGCCATCCTGAATGACTGTGGTGTGGTAGAGTCTGAGGAGTCCTTCTTGTGCAAGCCTCCGCACCAGGCGGACGATGGACTTCTTGCAGCATTTAGTGGAGACACCTTCTTGCTTCTCTTGATCCATCACCATCTTCTGAAGCCTAAAAGATGCACAAAACACCTTGAATTTTAGGCAGTCTGCAGCATTGCTGGGCTTAAGCTGTTTGTTAGCTTAATGTTAGGGATGTGGGGAGCCCTGTGTATATTGACATGCCAGGACCTGATGTGCTGACAGAAGGTGGATGGCGCAACCCTATTTGTGACTGCTGGGAAGCTGAGACTCCAGGAGAGCACCAGAATTGCACTTTCTCTTTGGAGGTGAATCTTAGAATGCTGAAAGATGTTACAACATTCAGGGAAGTATTTGCAGTCCAGAGAAGGCAAGTTAAGAGAGGACATATAACCATACCACACAAAACTGCAAAGAAAAGCAAACTTAGAGGACCTTGCTAGACTCCTGGTGCCCACTGATGGCTGCCATGAGAACAGGAGTCTCCACAGTCCATGACCGAGTAAAACATGAACAAGTTTTGAAACTGTGAGGAAATAAAATGTAGGCAGCAGGGAAGTGCTGCATCCTACTAAGTGGCTCCAAGCCCTGGCATACTGTGAGCAGAGCAGAAAGTTCTCTGATCTCAATTTATGGGACATAAAAGGAGGCCACCAGCATCCTGGCCAGTCTCAGGATCACAGGATGTTAAGGGTTGGAAGGGACCTCTGAAGATCATCAAGTCCAACCCCAGAGCTGCACCATAGAATCTAGTGCAGGTTGCACAGGAATGCATCCAGATGGGTCTTGAAAATCCCCAAAGGAGACTCCAAAACCTCTCTGTGGGGAACTTGTTCCAGTGCTCTGTGACCCTCACAGTGAAGGAGTTCCTCTTCATGTTGAGGTGGAACCTCCTGTGCTGAAGTTTATATCCATTACCCCTTGTCAGCAACAGTGCGGTCAGCAGGATAAGGGCAGGGATTGGGCCCCTGTACCGGGCACTGGTTAGACTGCACCTCAAATCCTGGGTTCAGTTTTGGGCCTCTCACTCCAAGAAGGACATTGAGGGGCTGGAGCAGGTCCAGAGAAGGGCAACGAAGCTGGGGAAGGCTCTGGGAAACAGGGCTGGGGAGCAGCAGCTGAGGGAGCTGGGGGTGTTCAGTCTGGCGAGGAGGAGGCTGAGGGGAGACCTTCTGGCTCTCTACTTTCCAGAGAGGAGGCTGGAGCCAGGTGGGGGTTGGTCTCTTTTCCCAGGCAACAAACAAGAGGACAGGAATGAAATTGTACCATGGGAGGTTTAGGCTGGACATTAGAACAATTTCTTCACTGAAAGGGTTGTCAAGCCCTGGAACAGGCTGCCCATGGCAGGGCTGGAATCAGTTGCTGGAAGTGTTCAAAACCATGTAGATGCTGAGTGATGTGGTTTTATGGTGGACTTGGCAGTGCTGGTTAGTGGTTGGACTCAATGATCTTGGAAGTTGTTTCTAACCTTAGTGATTCTACAGTTCTGTGTAGCCGATTAATATCCAATAAATCAATCACTTGTGGCATGATCTGCAGAGAGCTGTTCCTGCTTCCAAAGGGCTGATTGCTTTGGAGGATTCAGTGTAACCGCAACCCCTCCCCACCTCCCGTGTGCCCTTCTCTCCAACTCTAGAGCACGGGGTGCCACCAGGGCCAAGAAAAACCAAGGATGAAATAAGGCCATGTTCTGCTTGCTGAAATAGAGCTTCTAGCAGCACAGTGCATCGGGCCCCCAGCAGCCTGCTCTCGGAGGGACTCACGTGAACAAGCTTTCGATCAGCCGGAGGTTTCGAACGGCTTCCACAATCAGATTCCTGCGCTTCAGCAGCCTGTAGGTTTCATGAGATCTCTCCACCACTGTAGCTTTGGAACGCTTCTCCTTCTTTTGGCCACACGTCTTCTAGTGCACAGGATGGACAGAAGAACAATTTTACATCAACTGTTGAATGTCTCTGGCCCAACGCTGGCTCCTCACACAGCAGTGTCTGAGGAATTCAGCGTTTTGATGGGTCTATTTGTAACAGACTAGTCGGATGGGGATGATCTTTCCTCTCCCCTTCACAGGCAGAGAATCAAGGCAGAAACTAAGATTTTCATGCTGTTAGATATAGAGGTTTATGCACTTTCCCTGCCAAGCCCACACTCTAAGCCATTTGGACCCGAGCATTTTGGCCTAGACAGCTGGTAGCTGCCTTAAGATTGTGCTGAGTCCAAGCCATCATATCCTGTCTCTCAGAAAGGCTTCCTGTTGCAGGCTCAGTCCTGCAGCAGGGAAACTACACAACTCAGATGTCAAAATCATGGTATTTTTGTTGTTGTTCCTCCTACTTCAGAGCAGACAGAGAGGATGATATGGAGCACTTGTGTGCTCCCACTGAGGTTAAGTGCTGACATGCATTATGTCAACACAGGGGATCTGGAGAGCACTAACCCACAACTGTGTTTTGGACATCTACCCTCCGGCCTCCTGGAATCATTTTCACCTCTAGACAATGCAGCTAAAAGACTTGGAAATCAAATTGAAAAGCCCCAACGTTCTCAAAAATGATTAAATCCCCTATAGCTTGCAGCCTTGCTCTGAGAGCACAGAACTTAGCTCAGACAGAAAAAACAACAAGGAATATGAAGAAATGTGACCTTACCTTAGGGTCTTCAAGTCTGACCTCCTCCACCACAGCCACATCTCCATCCTCATCAGCAGAATGAGCATAGGTGGAAAGACTGGACTCCTGCTTTAGAGTTTCCAAAGTAGAATTCTCTCCTGAAAGGTTTTCTGGGAGTTCATTGGGTTCTTCAACAGTTTGAGGGGAAGACAGCTTCTTCCCCTGAGACTTCACAGGCACTGGCTTTGAGCCTGGTTTGAGAGCAAACAGCCTTGCAATTATTCTGCTTTCACAGCTTCCTGTAACTGTTCATCTTTCTCTCGACACAAAGCACCCCCCACCCACCCAGGCACCGCTACACTGTTCACACCCTTCTACCCTGCTGGAAGCAGAGGTTTGATCACGAATGACTGCCTCCAGCCTCCAAAAGTAAAGTGAGCTCCCTGTCACCAAATATAACTCTAAGTGCAGAAGCCTCTTCACAGGCAGACTTAGAAGCCCATGAAGGGCCAGATTAGCTTATCCAGAAACCACTGTCTGGAGAGAGATTCTGTCACAGAGATTCTCAGGTTCTGCCAGAAACCTGACTTCTCTGGCTCAAAGCAGAATGAGGATGAGGCTTTGGTATCACTGCAAAGATAATCTCCCTTCTCTTGGCGTTTATCAAGGAAGGTGTAGGAACATTCAAGTAGGTAAACAAAATAAACAACTAAACCACCACATCCTCTTTCAAATATGTCCCCAGAAGGCTGGTAGCTTTCACATTAAGACATTCCAAACAACTGGAAAAAAATAAAGCAGTTAGCTTCAGGAGAGAAGACCATTTTGTTACAATATGCTGTGGGTGAAGTCAATCCCAAACCTTCTGCTGCTTGAAAGCAATTAGTTAATGGCTAACCTGCTCTCAGGCATGGAGTCAGCATTACTCTGTGTATGCTCATCCCACTCCAAGGTCTGCAACAGGGGACCATAGAATCCTAAAATGACTTAGGTTGGAAGGGACCTCAGAGATCATCTACTCCAACCCCTCCTGCCAAAGGCAGGGACACCTCCCAAGTAGACTCAGCTGCTCAATAATAATAATAATAATACAATAAACCAGGTTGGAAGAGACCTTCAAGATCATCGCGTCCAACCCATCAACCAATCCAACCCACCTAAACAACTAACCCATGGCACCAAGCACCCCATCAAGTCTCCTCCTGAACACCTCCAATGAAGGTGACTCCACCACCTCCCCAGGCAGCACATTCTAATGGGCAATCACTCTCTCTGTATAGAACCTCTTCCTAACATCCAGCCTAAACCTCCCCTGGTGCAGCCTGAGACTGTGTCCTCTTGTTCTGGTACTGGGTGCCTGGGAGAAGAGACCAACCTCCGCCTGCCTACAACCTCCCTTCAGGTAGTTGTAGAGAGCAATAATGTCACCCCTGAGTCTCCTCTTCTCCAGGCTAAGCAACCCCAGCTCCCTCAGCCTCTCCTCATAGGGCTTGTCCAGCCTGGCCTTGAACACCCTCAGGGAAGAGGCATCCACAACCTTCCTGGACAACCTATTCCAGTGTCTCACCACCCTTGCACTGAAGAACTTCTTCCTCAGCTCCAGTCTAACTGTGCTCTGACTCAGTTTGAAACCATTCCCCCTTCTCCTGTCTCTAGACACCCTCAGGAAAAGTCCCTCTGCAGCCTTTCTATAGGCTCCCTTCAGGTATTGGAAGATAGCCCTAAGGTTCCCCTGGAGTCTTCTCTTCTCTAAGGCTGAACAAACCCAGCTCCCTTAGCCTATCCTCATAGCAGAAGTGCTCCAGTACATGAACAAATACATTTTGCACAGACTCTTAAAGCTCAGTAGGAGAAATTTCCAACTGAAAAAAAAACCAACCCACAGCTAAAAGGGGAAGAATTTTTGTATATTACAATTGAAACTGTGGAGTGGCTGGGCTGTCAGCTGCTGTGCTATCTCCCACACCTAGGATGTCATTTACACATCCACTGAAATGAATGGATGTGCTTCAGTGAGAGGCACAGCCCACCCTTTTCCTTAGGGAGGAAGGAATTAGGTATTTCAAGAAATACAAAGCACATTCAAATCTCTTCTGATGCCCTCAAGGACTTAAGTTCCACCTGAGATACTGCTCTCTGATGGGCACAGCCTGAGCTGTAAGGTATTTTGAAAACCAGAGTCCATGACGGATTCTTTGTCAGTTCACCAGGGAACATCCAAGGCACACACAAAATTTACCCATGGATGCTGTTTCTGTCAGCAGCTTAAGCCAGTCTGACTGCTAGCTACCATGGTCTCCCCACTCTGCCCAGTTTTAGCCACACAGTCCTGCCTCCTTCCTTGCAACAGATTAGGCATTTGTCTGATCCTCTGCAGAACCATTTCAGCCCTTCAAGTCACCAGAAAAGTAGCTCAGTATCCAAGGGGCATGCACAGTGTGCGAGCCCCTTTCATGTGCATGGAGAAAAGGGGTTGAAATGACACAGGGAGAAGCTGATATTCCCAGTGATGGCTGACAGTCAAACATCAGAGAAACTAAGAAACTCCAAAGATAAGCACACCTACAGTATTCCAAAACATAACTCTTCTGGGGAAAAGAACATCAAAAAAGCATAGAACTAATCAACTGTAAAAATAAATGTGTCAAAAACTTCATTGGAAGCTAACAGCAGATCAGTTGGGGTTTTTTTAATTTAAAGAAAGTGTAAGAACACTGCAAGGTTCTTCCCAAATGTCAGAGCCATCACCTACCTTTAGCTGGTGTTGACTGTTGGGTGGTGTCTTGGAAACTTGATTTCAACAGAGAACCAGAGCTGGCCTTCTGACTTTTTTGTCTCTTCCTGCCATCTTTCCCTTCTTCTTCATTGTCAGACTCTGAGACTAAAGCATCATCCTCCCTAGGAGTGACTTCTTCCACAGGCAGGGAATCTTCTGGCACCAGAGCCAAGGTAACTGTGGCTAACTGCTCACTTCTTGCCTTCTCTCTCTCAAATTGACGGTTCAGGTCGCTCTCCTCCGCAAAAATGTAGGAGACGTACTTTGTTGTCCTCTGCCGTCCTTCATCCTCCATAAAGCCCTAAGGAAACAGTTGGAAGGTTATTTTACCACCTCAATTATCCATTCCTGCAGTCTGTTTTCCAGCAGCCAGTGGGAAAAGTCTCTAACTGCTCTCCCCTCACGTCTAAAGATAGCATGTTATTCTCTTCACTAAGTAGCAAAACTGTTGACTAACCTTAAACAGAACTCAAAAGAAATACCATGCTTGTGGGGAAAAAAACCCACCCTAAATCTGCATTACCTGCATACTGGAATGAAACACCTACACTATGTGGGATGGAGAGAAGTCTAAGGAAGAGCAGCCTCTGTCTATTCAGACTGGAAACTTTCACTGGAAAAATATTCTGTGAAATAACTGCAGTGCAGAAGTCACCAGCGTGAATCAGACTTCGGTGGAACTCTTGCTGCTGCTGCTTACTATAGCAGATGCTTTCAAGTAGCTAGAAACTTGATTTCATCTTCACATCTGACTTAGGAACAAGCATAGATTGGTTTTGTTTTACAGAGTTTTTTTCCCCAATGACAAGATCTTCCATAAAAAGGGTTTCTGCTGGGGGAAGATGGCCTTAGTGAAAAGGGGCAGGCTGAGGGAGGGCAGAGTTAGACTGGAGCTTAGGAAGAAGTTCTTCAGTATGAGGGTGCTGAGACTCTGGAATAGACTGCCCAGGGAAGTTGTGGATGCCTCCCCCAGAGGCTGTTCAAGGCCAGGTTGGATGAGGCCTTGAGCAGCTGAGTCTAGTTGAGAGGCTTTCCTGCCCATGGCAGGGAGGCTGGAGTAGAGGATCTCTGGGGTCCTTCCCAACCAGAGCCATTCTATGTGAGAAATGACAGCTGAATTTGTCTCGGTGAAATGAAGAAAACACTGAAACAGCCAGAAATAAGGGGTTTGATCACCAGACCATCCACAGAAGGCACTGAAGGTTGCCAGAACGGACTGGTATTTCCAAAAAGCAGATGAATGATTTCCAATGTCCAGAGGGTCTCTGGCAAGATCCTACGCTACAGGATCTTGCAAAACAGTTGTCCTACAGGCACACATGAAGCAAAGGGGCTGCTTTGAATTGAGAGACATTAGTGTTCATCTCCATAAAGCAGCAGCCCCCATGTCCCTTGGATCTCTGCTGCTGACAGAGGATGACTTAGGAAGTGGTTAAGAGCAGACACAAGCAGAGCTGAGGGCAGTTTCTCTGCCCTGACTCTCTTTGGAGGGCACACCTGTGTGTGCCACAGCGCTGGGAACTTTCTTTGGAATGCTGTGAGCAGCATCCAGCAGAATCCCACCAGGTGGTTTCAGTAGGTATCTAAATTATTTTACTCTTACCTTGACAACTTTGTACCTCTCCAGAAGACGACAGAGCATCCTTGCTTCTAGCTTCCCCACATTCATAGCCAGGCGGATTTCTGCCTGAGATATACCTTTGGTTCCCCTGCTCTCAACTGTTTCAGAAAGGAAAACCAGAATACAGCTCAGAGAAATGTGACCAAATTCTAGACTCATCTATTTGTAGGCATGTTCATATTTGCTTTGAATAACTGTATATATCAGAAGAGAAAAATCTCACCTTCCCCATTAACAGCTAAAGATACTTTCACAGACTTATACAATATACAGCCAAACACAGCCACAAAACACAACTGCACATGAAGCAGTGGCACAGCAGGATGAGGTTTGTGGACAATAGCTTCACAAAACCACCACAGCCCAGGTGGCCAAGAAGGCCAACAGCATCCTGGCCAGCTTCAGAAACAGTGTGGCCAGCAGGACCCGGGCAGGGATTGTTCCCCTGTAGTCTGCACTGGTGAGGCCACACACTGAGTGCTGGGTTCAGTTTTGGGGCTCTCACTCCAAGGACATTGAGGGGCTGGAGCAGGTCCAGAAAAGGGCAATGAAGCTGGGGAAGGGCCTGGAGAACAGGGCTGGGGAGGAGCAGCTGAGAAAACTGGGGTTGTTCGGCCTGAAGAAGAGGAGGCTGAGGGGAGACCTTCTGTCTCTCTACAATTCCCTGAAAGTAGGGGTTGGTCTCTTCCCCTATCAAGTGATAGGCCAAGAGAAAATGGCTTCAGGTTGCACTAGGGTAGGTTTAGATTGGACATTTTTAAGCACCAGGCTTGGTAGAGCCAGACAATGGTTGGACTTGATCTCAAAAGACCTTTTCCAACCAAAACAGTTCTGTGCTTTTATAACAAAGCCCAAGGGTATTTTTCCCCTCAGGCTAATTTCTTCATTAAAGGTAGGAAAAGAGATAGAAAAAGGAACAACACTGTTTTATTCATCATCATTCCTCATCCCACCACAACATCCTGCTTCTACCACGCTGGTTTATTTTGGTGCTATTGAATTGTTGATAAGCTTCCAGGGAGGGCTAACAGGTGGCAGTGCCTAGAGCTGGATAGAATTTTTCAAGGAGAAGCTGAGCTTGAAAGCAACCAGAACTTAACCCCCACCCAAACGCACCTTTCTTTTATACATACAAGGAGTAAGAAGGCAGAGAGGAAAATCTTTCAGCATGTGTGACTACACCACCTACTTAGCTCAAAGGCCTGGGTGAGCATGTCCCTTTCACAAATGATATCCACAGGCTGAACAGCTTTTGTGATGATCTCCTCTTCATCATCATCATGATAGTCTTCCATTTTCTTCCGAAATTCCTTCAGTAACTTCAGGCAACGGACCATGACATCAGTCCCTGGGGACAGGAGTGTCAGCAACATCTCTTACCAAAATGCAGAGTGGGTGGCACACCTTAAACCAGTGGGGCAGTTTCAGGCTGATGCCTAGGAAATTCTCCACAGATATTGTGTAGAAAGCGATAGAATGTAAATAAATCACCACTGGATGCAAAAGGGAGAATAATGCTAAGGGACCTGGGGGTACTGGTTGATAGTAGGCTGAACATGATGAGCCTGCAGTGTGCCCAGGGGGCCAAGAGGGCCAATGGCATCCTGGCCTGTATCAGGAAAAGTGTGGCCAGCAGGAGCAGGGAAGTCATTCTGCCCCTGTACTCAGCACTGGTTAGGCCACACCTTGAGGCCTGTGTCCAGTTCTGGGCCCCTCAGTTTAGGAAAGATGTGGACTTGCTGGAAAGTGTCCACAGAAGGGCAACAAGGCTGGGGAGTGGTCTGGAGCACAGCCCTGTGAGGAGAGGCTGAGGGAGCTGGGGTTGCTTAGCCTGGAGAAGAGGAGGCTCAGAGGAGACCTTCTTGCTCTCTCCAACTCCCTGAAGGGAGGTTGTAGCCAGGTGAGGGTTGGTCTCTTCTCCCAGGCAACCTGCACCAGAACAAGAGGACACAGTCTCAAGCTGCGCCAGGGGAGATTTAGGCCAGATGTTAGGAAGTTCTTTATAGAAAGAGAGATTGGCCACTGGAATGTGCTGCCCAGGGAGGTGGTGGAGTCCCCATCACTGGAAGTGATTAAGAAGAGTCTGGATGGGGTGCTTGGTGCCATGGTTCAGTTGATTAGATGGTGTTGGATGATAGGCTGGACTCGATCTCAAAGGTCTCTTCCAGCCTGGTTAATTCTATTCAATTCTAATTCTAAATAATCCCTTGGGTCTGATAACTACCATAAAGTTAGTTGTATAAACTATTTTGTTCTCTTTTTCTTGGCTCTTTCCTCTGCTGATACTAGCTGGTGGTTTTTGCTTGGCTGTAGCTGACCTTGGCTGCGTTTTCAAAGAACCAGAGAAGTGCTATGGTTAGAAGGGACCTCAAGGCTCATCCAGTTCCAACCCCCCTGCCATGGCCAGGGACACTTCACACTACATCAGGGTGCTCAGAGCCATATCCAGCCTGGCCTTAAAAGCCTCCAGGGATATGGCTTCTACCACCTCCTATGGCTAAGTAACTAAAAAGCTACTCTCCTCTTTTCTCTTTTCCCTTGTACAGAGAGAAAGGGGAGAAGTTGCTGGTAACCCCCTGGTTTTGCCCAGGGGGTCCTTGTGTTGTTCATAAATTATGAATGTAAATATTGTGTATTCTGCACATACTCATTGCATTTCATGTTTCTAGATTTCAGTTTGCTTGTAAATACAGCTTCATTTGCTTCCATCCCAAAGTGAACTACTCTGGCAATTTTATTCTGGGGGTTAGTTCTCCAAATGAGTTGGGGGTAATTTCAACCCCCCCCTCCCAACCAGCAGCACAAATGAGTGGCAGTGCAATGGGCAGGCAACAAATTACTAGAGACAACTGTTTACTTCAAGGAAAGCTTTGCCACAGCTCTGCCCTCTATAGCAATCTCTCAAAATACTGACTAGCTGAATTTTTGAGGTGCTCCAAAGCTTCATGGCAGCATTAAGGAATGTCCAATACAGTGGCTTGTGAGGGGAAGGGAAAATGCTGCAATTACAGGAGAAATTTCAACAGCACAAATAAATCAGAGGAAAGACTAAGTGCTGGTCCACAGTGTTAGATCTTCAGTACACACATCTGACTGAGACACCACTCACAGGGCATACAACCACTCCTTTCCTTTATACAGACACAAAGCATTTCTTGCTTTCTACAAATGCAGGTCACAGAGTGAGAGAAAACCAGACATTTGAGGTTACAGAACTTGAACAATAAGCCACCTGGTTGCAGAAATGTTCCTTGACACAGGATTGCCTTTCCTCTGCAAGTCATCAAAGTGGCCACCTCTTGGTGGGCCCCTTCAAGTGCTGCTGCAAACTCCCAATATTTAACAATCCCAGAGCCTACAAGAGCTGTCAGTTTATAGCACTTGCTTCCATACTGGCATGCATGCATGTTGGAGGAAGCACACACCAAGCCAGTAGCATCCTGAGGAAGAGGATCAAATAGAAGAGTGCAGCCCAATCCAGTAAGCCCTGCTAGCTTTAAGTGTCACCTAGCTCCTGATGAATATCTGAAGAGACCAGCAGTAAAGCAGAGCTGGGTTACTCTGCACTGCCAGCTTAGCAAGGGGCAGTGATTCAGCAGCTGCTGCAGAAGTAGCCAGGTCAGCCTGCAGCAGTGGGTGGCAACATCTACAGCCACCTCTAACCTGCTGCTACAGCCCTGCTGTGAAAAAAAGCCAGGTGAAAGCTTTAGTTGAAGACATTAAGATTTAGGCTGATGAATTCTCTCCTATGTGTATATATGATCAGGGACTGAAGCCCAGCTGACATGAAGTCAATGTGCTGTAACTTAACCCTGTGACTGAGCTCTAGACCACGTGACTCAATCTGAATCCTTTCCCTGCCAGTATCTTTAGATAGTGCTTAGGACAGCCATTAAGTGCTGACATTTTGGCAGGTCTGCAGGCACTGTTATCACATCCTCCCCATTTCTACAGCCCATTAATTTTCACATCAAGCAGTATTTCAATAGAACACACACACACAAAAAAAAGGAACAAAAAGCAACCCCAAAAACCTAACAAATAAACCAATTCCTTTCACTTCAGCTCCTGCTGCCCAATAATGTGCTTCCCATAGCAGATGCTCTGGCTTCATCCTCAGCATGTCCCACATAATTCTATCTGCTTTCCTGTATAACTCCAGAGATTAAACTATCTTGATCTCTGAAGAAAACCAGCTATTATTAATTCATCCTGCTTTAATACCTAGCGATTTTTAAGGCATTTTGGGGGATTTTCAGCTTTTACTCCTCTTAAGATGGAATTAGCAGTCAAGTGAAACATTCATTAGGTGGCATTTTTCATGAGAAACTTAAAGAGTAGCAAATGCAGCTGCCATTGGCCAGCAGGAGCAGGTAGGTCACCTACCCCTGTGCTCAGCACTGGTTAGGCCACACCTTGAGTCCTGTGTCCAGTTCTGGGCTCCTCAGTTTAGGAAACATGTTGAGATGCTGGAACGTGTCCAGAGAAGGGCAACAAAGCTGGGGAGGGGTCTGGAGCACAGCCCTGTGAGGAGAGGCTGAGGGAGCTGGGGTTGCTTAGCCTGCAGAAGAGGAGGCTCAGTGGAGACCTTATTGCTGCCTACAACTCCCTGAAGGGAGGTTGTAGCCAGGTGGGGGTTGGGCTCTTCTCCCAAGCAACCAGCACCAGAACAAGAGGCCACAGTCTCAAGCTGTGCCAGGGGAGGTTTAGGCCGGATGTTAGGAAGACGTTCTTCATAGAAAGAGTGATTTGCCATTGGAATGTGCTGCCCAGGGAAGTGGTGGAGTCACCATCACTGGAGGTGTTTAGGAAGAGACTGGATGGGATGCTTGGTGCCATGGTTTAGTTGATTACATGGTGTTGGGTGATAGGTTGGACTCAATGATCTCAAAGGTCTTTTCCAACCTGGTATATTCTACTCTACTCTATTCTGCTCTACTCTGCTCTGCTCTACCAATCTCTGATAAAACAGGAACCACCTACTGCCTTGGAAATTACCACTAAGTGAGTACAGAATAGAATAGAATTAACCAGTTTGGAAGAGACCTTTGAGATCATCAAGTCCAACCTATCACCCAACACCATCTGATCAACCAAACCAGTTTATAAATGGATTTGTATTTTGGTGTCTTCTAAGTGAGTACTTTAATTGGACATCAGATGGTTTTACTACTGATTATAAAATGTAAGTATTAGGAATACTATCTAGGCTTCTGGGTTTGACTTCCAAGTGTATTCAGCTCCTTAGAACACCCTTGAAACTCAAGTCAATGCGAGGAGGTATAAACAAATGTAACCTGGAGAATAAATCTTATGAAGAGTGACTGAAGGAGTTTAGTTTGAAAGAGAGGAGGCTGAGGGGAAGCCTCATCACTGTCTACAACTACCTGAAAGGAGGCTGTGGAGAGGCTGGTGCTGGTCTCTTCTCACAGGTAATTAGGGATAGAACAAGAGGAAATTGCCTCAAGCTGCACCTGGGTAGGTTTAGATTGGCATTAGGAAAACATTTTCACTGAAAGAGTGGTCAGGCACTGGAATATGCTGCCCAAGGAGATGGTTGAATCAGCAACCCTGGATGTGCTAAAAGTTCACCAACCCTGGATGTGGTGCTTGGGGATAGTGTTTGGGGGTGAACCTTGCAGAGAAGGGTTAATGGTTGGACTTGGTGATCCTGAGGGTCTTTTCCAACCTGAGTGTTTCTGTGATTCTGTGAATTCCACTGAAAGACAGAGGAAGAGAGAATCTAGGGCTGTATCGATGCCAGTGCTCAATGGTGTGACCAAAGGGATGCCAGCCATACAAGCCACTCTCTGCTGAGACCCTTGCTCAAACCAGAAATACAGTAAATATGTACAAGACAGATTTTGTAGAACTTGGATGGTCATTTTCCCCATACAATTTACTGCCTACTGAACTATCTACAACTGCTGCCGAGGGGGGTTGTGGAGTCTCCTACTCTGGAGATATTAAAAACCCACCTGGATGTGTTCCTGTGTGATCTGCTCTAGGTGACCCTGCTCTGGCAGAGGGGTTGGACTGGATGATCTTTGGAAGTCCCTTCCAGCCCCTAACATTCTGTGATTCTGTGATCTTTTTAGGATCTTCACATCTTTTTGAAACTGTGAACTTGAATGAATTGTGCTGTGCAAAACTCCCCCGAGATTCTTACAGCAAAGAGGTGGACCTGGGGATTTTAGGATGAATGAACTCTTTCAATCACTCCCATAGTTATTCCACACGATGTAGGAGATTTACCTCTGCACAATGCTGTACCTGCTTGTGGCTGCTGCTTCTCCTTGTTCACAATACTATTTCCCTACAGAGACTTCTTTCCCCTTGATTTAAAAGATTGGAAGGAATTTGTTGTCTTAACAAGAGCCTTAAATCCAACTCCATGTGACTGGCATTCAATTCATCTGCTCACAGTTCTGGTGTGTGACTGGCTCTTTCACTTCATCCTTCATGATCACTCTTATCATCAAGGGCTCTGTAATTTGCAGTGTTTGGCTCAGATTTATTTTTTCTCAATAAAGAGTTCACTACATCTCTCTGTAAAAACACTGTTCATTTCCTAGCACTCTTCCTTTTTCAACCCCTGCACATCTGCCTCTTAGGATTGCCTGTGATTAAAGATTTGGTTTTAGAGTTCCTTAAGCAGCAGCCTTAATTCCACTGGTGATACTACCCTTCCTCACACCCTCTCTTATTTTTCTAGTTTTATCTGCAGCTTTTTACTCAGAGCAGTTGCTTTCTTGTGTTCCCTTTCTCCGTGCAGGTCTGCTCTCTGTTGTCTTTTCACTACATGTTGGGAAGTTACCAGCAGTTCCAGTAAACCTGTTACAACTTGAACTGAAAGCTGCTTATGCACAGGACTGCCAGTGGACTGGGGCTTTTCTGAAGTACAGCTGCTGGCTGTCTTGCCTACTTCAAGAATTCCAAGGTAGTGTTGTAGGAACTTACTTCCCTTGTTCGATATCATAGAATCACAGAATCAATGACATTGGAAAAGACCTCAGAGATCAAGTCCAACCTGTCTCCCAACACCTCCTGAAAACTAAACCATGGCTCCAAGTGCCACATCCAATCCCTTTTTGAACACCTCCAGTGATGGTGACTCCACCACCTCCCTGGGCAGCACATTCCAGTGGCCAATTCCTCTTTCTGGGAAGAACTTTCTCCTCACCTCCAGCCTAAACCTCCCTGGCACAGCTTGAGCCTGTGTCCTCTGGTTCTGGTGCTGGCTGCCTGGGAGAAGAGACCAACCCCCACCTGGCTACAACCACCCTTCAGGGAGTTGGAGAGAGCAAGAAAGTCTCCCCTGAGCCTCTTTATCTCCAGGCTGAACAACCCCAGCTCCCTCAGCCTGTCCTCACAGGGCTGTGCTCCAGACCCCTCCCTAGCCTCATTGCCCTTCTCTGGACACATTCAAGTGTTTCAATATCCTTCTTGAATTGAGAGGCCCAGAACTAGACACAGGACTCAAGGTGTGGCCTAACCAGTGCTGAGTGCAGGGCAGAATGACCTCCCTGCTCCTGCTGGCCACGCTATTTCTTGGTCCTTCTTGGCCACCTGGGCACACTGCTGGCTCACATTCAGCTGCTGTCAACCAGTACCCCCAAGGTCCCTTTCTGCCTGGCTGCTCTCAGCCACTCTGTCACCAGCCTGCAGCGCTGTATGGGGTTGTTCTGGCCAAAGTGCAGCACCTGGCACTTGGACTTGTTAAATGCCTGTTGGACTCTGTCCATCTGTCCAGCCTGTCGATGTCCCTCTGGGGAGCCCTCCTACACTCTAACAGATCAACACCTGCTCCCAACTTGGTGTCATCTGAAAACTTACAAATGGTGGCCTCAATCTCCTTGTCCAGATCATCAATAAAGATATTAAACGGGATGGGGCCCAGCACTGATCCCTTGGGGACACCACTAGTGCCCGGCTGCCAGCTGGATGTGGCACCACTCACCACCACTCTCTGGGTTGCAGATAAATGTTGCATTCTCCTGACTTCCAGCAGAAGTCCTGATTTCAGCAAAAGCTCTGACTAAGACAGTCTGTTTCTTTAGCTCATTTCCTAAGAGTCCTTTTTGCTTGAAATAACTGTGGTGAAGTTTACTGGC
Organism: Picus viridis; assembly: GCA_033816785.1. NCBI lineage: Eukaryota > Metazoa > Chordata > Aves > Piciformes > Picidae > Picus > Picus viridis. The sequence continues at coordinate 2,917,959 of CM066594.1, forward strand.
TTGCTATTCAACTCCAGCCTGAAAGGGCAGCAGACTGCTCTTTGCCCCTGCTCTCTCTACTGGCTTGATCAGTCTTGTTAGGAGTCACAACCAACTTACATGGTCGTACACAGTGGTCATGGCAGTTGGGTTACAGTTGGACTCCATGATCTTAAAGGTCTTTTCCACCCTTAGAGATTCTATGATACTCTGATATAGAACAAAACTGGAAGGAAGTTCTTCACCATGAGAGTGGTGAAGCCCTGGAATGGGTTGTCCAGGGAGGTGGTTGAGGCCCTGTCCCTGGAGGTGTTTAAGCCCAGGCTGGATGAGGCTCTGGCCAGCCTGATCTAGTGCAGGGTGTCCCTTCCCATGGCAGGGGGATTGGTACTAATGATCCTTGTGGTCCCTTCCAACCCTGACTGATACTATGATACTATGAAAACTGCCTACATTCACTTCTTCACCTGGAACAAATGCCCCATTCAATGGGCTGCAGTGTTCCAGCTTCAGTAACACATTTCTCCATCTGACTGCATAACCAGATTTTCACTTAGGTGTCTTTTGAGAGTGGAAGCTTACAGATAAGAATGGCACCAATGTAGTGACACAAAAAAAGCAAGCAAGGAGACGGTTGTAGTTACCTTTCTTTGTCTTGTAGGGTCCTCCGCCGGGGTGAATATCTTGTAAAGGGACAGACACTACCTTGGCTAGGCCAGCGTTCATCATATATTGATAGAGGCGTTTGAAAGTCCTCTCACAAAGACCCTAGTGCAAAGAGAAATGCTGAATGTCACTGCAGGCCAAAAGTCTCACCTGTAGCTGACTGGCATCAAAGACTCTCACACCACTGCCTGCTCTTAAAACACAATTCTGGAGTAGGATATCAAAGGAAGGTCTTAAAATCCTTCTAGTGCAGAGCCCAGGAGAGCATGAGATGCTTCTGGAGTGTGTTCTGTCTCCCCAGCTCTACCATCCAAAGAAGCAGCAGCAACCAGCAGCAGCACTGGGCAAAAACTGCATGAGGACATTCACTGACAAAACCTCTCTGAAGCTGGATCAAACAGAACTCCTTCCTTCTCACAAACAGCAACTTCATCAAATTGGGTTTTTAAGATCCCTCTTTTGATACCCTACCCCAAGTTTTTGTGTAACTTTAAAACACAAGCAGTATGAGTCTTTGATACTAATTACCCAGATTAATTGCAGAGGAAGGAACCTCACCAATTCTTCCCTCAAGTGGCTTAATGTTTCCATCTGGTTTGAACGAGCAGTTAGCATACTTGAGACCTTCTCCATCAAGATATCATATTTGCTTCTCCTAACCAAGAAAAGAAAATTATTTTACAGTATGCAAATAGCTTTATAAACACAAGCTGTACCTTTACAGCCTGCCAGTCACTTGAGAAAGTATGGTGGAGTGTTCTCAGGTTGGTTAAGGAATTAACAGTTTTGTTTTCCTTCTGTGAACAGCACATGAGAGAATGTGTCACTAAGAGGAGACCCCAACTGAGGGAACTAAGGCCAGGCTGCTACTTCCCTGACAATCCACAGAAGCACAAGTTCTAATCATAAACAAGATGGGAAAAATCAAAACATCTACAAGAAATGTGTTTGAAGTGAGGACTACATCAAGAAGAGATTGGCTACTGTAGGTAGGTGACAGGCACTAGAGCACCCCTTTGTTTACAGCTCCAAGACTGTGTCCAGAGAAGGGCAACAAAGCTGATGAGGGGTTTGGAGCACAAACCCTATGAGGAGAGGCTGAGGGAGCTGGGGTTGCTTAGCCTGGAGAAGAGGAGGCTCAGGGGAGACCTAATTGCTGTCTACAACTCCCTGAAGGGAGGCTGTAGACAGGCAGGGGTTGGTCTCTTCTCCCAGGCAACCAGCACCAGAACAAGAGGACAGAGTCTCAAGCTGCACCAGGGGAGGTTTAGGCTGGATGTTAGGAAAAAGTTCTTCATAGAAAGAGAGATTGGCCATTGGAATGGGCTGCCCAGGAAGGCGGTGGAGTCACCATCACTGGAGGTATTTAAGAAGAGCCTGGATGAGGCACTTGGTGCCATGGTTTAGTTGATTAGATGGTGTTGGATGATAGGTTGGACTTGGCGATATCAAAGGTCTCTTCCAACCTGGTCTATTCCATTCCCTTCCATTTCATTCTATTCTATGACAGTAAGTGTTCAACTGTCCAGAATTTGGAGGAGGATTTAAAGAAATTGAGAAGAGTCAATACCAGGAATATTTGATGGTTCTGTGAAAACAAAACTTCATCACAGGTCACAGTTTACCCAAGAGACCATTAAAAGATCTGAGTGGCACTCACCTATCAACATGAAAACGAGTCAGTAGCAGAAGAATTGAGTGCTGCTGTGCTCCACTTGGTAGTTTGATGACGTGGGACTGCATTGTTATGAGACCATTTCTGTCCAGTACTCTTCGGTGATAATGCATTTTCCCAGCATCCACCCTAAAGAAAAGATGGCAAAATAGGCATAGGAACTGCTGCAAAGAAGTCCTCATTAGCCAGCACCCTAAAATACTTCACCTAAACTACCTAAGTTATGCTCATTTGCAAAGTGATCATCTCAAAATTAGGATGTGTCAAGATTAAGACAGCCTGTAGAATTTTTTCTCCTAGTTAATTCAATTCAACAGATTCCTCTGACTTCATTTAACCTGCACACTCACAGCATCAGATATGGTTCGATGAGACAGCTGACCAATATTTTGCATCTCCAGGAGCTCCTTCCCCAATTTCTCTTTACAACTCCTGGCTTACACCACAGGTGTTGTGCAAAAAGGCTGGTGAGAGGCCTTGAGCACAAGCCCTGTGAGGAGAGGCTGAGGGAGCTGGGATTGTTTAGCCTGGAGAAGAGGAGGCTCAGGGGAGACCTCATCGCTCTCTACAGCTACCTGAAAGGTGGTTGTAGCCAGGAAGGGGTTGGTCTCTTCTCTCTAGCTACCAGCACCAGAACAAGAGGACACAGTCTCAAGCTGCACCAGGGGAAGTTTAGGCTGGAGATGAGAAGAAAGTTCTTAAGAGAGTTGTTCATCATTGGAATGTGCTGCCCAGGGAGGTGGTGGAGTCACCGTCCCCGGAGGTGTTCAAGAGGGGACTGGATGTGGCACTTGGTGCCATGGCCTACTCATGAGGTCTGTGGTGACAGGCTGGACTCTATGATCTTTGAGGTCTCTTCCAACTTTGGTGATGCTGTGATACTGTGTGATACAATCACTGCCCTCCTCTAGACTAGCTCTGGCATTCATCTCACCCCTTGGTGAGGCCACTGACCTGACAGAAAAGCATCCACAAAGGATTTCCCTTCCACCCCCACCATCTCAGATACCTAAAAGAGCTTCCCAAGTGGCAAAAAAACAATGTCACTGTGGTTGGCAAGCTACACATGCTTCATCTCCTAAAAGCAGTGAATCCTTAACAGCAATGCTGATATTCTCTAACACTGCAACACAAACCCAGACATTCTTAAGAGGCTGTATAATGTTTCTCCATCTACAAAACACATGAATTAGTTTGGGAGCTAGTAACTCAGGCTCCCATCCAGGTCATAGAGAGGAGGATGTCACGTGGGGCAAATGCTAGAGGCAAAAGGTGGGCATCCAAGTACTTCTTCAGAACTTGGGCAGGATGAGATGCTTACTCTGCAGTTTAGGAAATGAAATGGCTATCATCATTCCATCCCAGATTTGAAGAAAAAGTGGTTTAGAGGAAGCAAAAACTTCCAGAGATTAGAAACTTGTGTATTGACCCAAGAGACAATCTCTGCTTCCATGAGAAAATGTCAGGAAGTATAATGAGCTCAAGGAAGAGATCAATATACTTCTGTGCTCCTGGTAAGGGGGGGGATGAGATACTACCAACACAGATCACAGTTTAAATACAATACAATACACCAGGTTGAAAGAGACCTTCAAGATCATTGCGTCCAACCCATAAATCACCACACAGGAATTCTCCAGTGGACAGAGCTTCAAAAATAACCAGTAGGAACTTATTAACTTTGCTTTAATTCATAGAGCAAGACATAAACTTACTTGAAAGCCCCACTGTGAAGATCCCTCTGAAGCTCTCCTTGCCACCTAGCACGACCTAAACGCTCCAGTATACAATAGGAGAAGTCAGGGAGTTTTAAGTCAGGGTCCCCCTCCCAGCTTATTAAAGCTCGGTAACGCAGCTCCTGGGAAGCAACAACGACCAGTTTCTCTCCCCATCTAAGAAACAGAAGGGAAAAGAGATGAGTTATTATTAGCTCCATAAAAAAGAAGAGGCCAGTCACTTCCCCTGCACAAATTGAGTGAGGACTACATTTTAAAACTTCAGCTATAAAATTGTACTGACAAACATAAAGATTTCACTCACTTTTCAACAGCCTCCACGTAAGTATAACAAGGCTGCAAGTCCTTCTTCCTTATCTGATCAGTGATATCTACTCTTTCTTTAAAATACTGGCAGGAACCCTGTATGCCATCTTTATTATCCAAAATCATGTGGACAGGATAAATATCTTCTGCAGTAACAGGATCCCTTTTGGATTCCACTACTCCGGTTTCAAGGTCTATTTCTTCGTACCTGAAACAAAAGCAGAGAGCCAACATTTCACTACACAAAAGGAATTCTGGATCAGAAATGTAAGAATCACAAACAATGCTGACACCTCAGTGAAAAAGCTTGGGAAAATGCAGCCTCAAAATTGGTAAAATACAAAGACTCCAGTACAGGTCTCCTAAATATCAAGCTTCAAGCCGACACTCTGGGTTGCCGCCAACGTTCCCTCAGCAAAGCCCGAGTGGCTCCTGAGAACAAGCCGAGGCGGCGGGGGCAGCCTGAGAGCCAGGCCCGATTTGCCCCCGGCAGAGAAGGCAGCCTTCCCGGATCGCCCTGTGGGGTACCCGGCCCGGCGGTGAGAGAAGCGCGTCCCGCTGGGACTGCCCTCACCGGTCGTGTAGACAGAGCGGTGGGCGCGCCTGCGGCAGCAGGTAGAAGCGGACGTCGGGCTGCGCGCTGAGTGCGGCCCAGAGCAGCTGCTGCGTGGCGGGCTCCAGCGGCAGCGGGAAAGGTGGCGAGCGAGTGGCCAGGCGCTGCCACAGCGCGCCCGGCGTGATGCCGTCCAGCCCCTCCAGGGCCACCTCGTCCAGCAGCAGCCACAGAGCCTCCATCCCCGCCACCTGCCACCGCTTCCGGGCGGCGCGCCGGAAGTGACGTCACGGCAACGACCGTAACCAAGGGAACGCTCAAACAGGGCAGCGCCGCTGCGGCCTGCTCCGAGCCAGCTTTTCTGGGGGCTACGGGGGCTCTGCCCCCGCCTTGTCTCCTCAGCCTGGTTCTTGCAGGGGTAAAGCATCAGGGAGGTTGACTCCGAGCCTGAGCCCGAGGCACTGCCCTGCCGTTCGGGACAGCTGTTAGCTCGATCCCAAGGCCGCGTTACCTCAGCGAGGGCGTGGGACGGGGCAGTGTTTTAGCAGAGATACTCTGCAGTCGGTAAGACATCAAGTACGGGGTTACTTTTTTCTTCCTTTTTCGTTGTTTTTTTTTGTTATTTTTTTTTTTGTACAGGGCGAAGTTACACATTTGGGAGGCAAGTTTAAAGTTCTGAGTGTGTAAGAGGGCACCCTACTCCAACTTGCAGCAGCAGCTCAGAGGTACTTGGTGGGACTTGTTGGAAAAGTTCTTATTTCTTGAAAGGTAAATGAGGTAAACCCTGTAACTAAACACTTTAAAGTCATACAGCCTCTGCCATGTATGAGTCCTAGAGTTAAATGACTTCATGAATAGTAGCAATTGAGGGAAAACTCTTGGAACAGTTAAACTTTGGCTGTGGGCACTGCAACTTCTGCCCCAGAATTGATTTGCTTGCTGGTTTTTAGGTTATAAATTCATTATAGCATATGCCTTTCTATTTTAGTGCTTTTAGGCTCTTCAGTACATTGTGAAAGGTTCTGAAAAAAAATTAAGTAAACCAAGTAACATTTCCTCTGTTCTTCAGGAACTTATATTTACTACAATAACAGCTTTATGCTTTGTTGGAAGTGGAATGTTTTTCAGTTCATAGCATTCTCATCTGCCAAGGGTGCAAACCCAGTAGTACTCTATAATAAATCATTTCTATGCTCCAATGTGGCAATTATATTCTCATTTCAGCTTTATATTAAGGACATGGTGACTGACTTTGATGAAATACATGATGAATACTTAATATCCCTTCAGCAGAGAAACCGGTGAGATACAGAATGGTTACTACCATTGAGTATGTAATAGCTGTTGCTTGCTATCTAATATAGTCTCTAATATCAGCAGTTGTGAATATTAGTTCAAAACGTGATGCAAAGTCTTAACTTGCTTAGCTTAAAGCATTCAGGTGTTTCTCCTCTTTTCCTCTGTTTTCTAAGTGTATCAAAGCTCTTATTTCCAGAGGAGGTCACGCTGTTTCTTCAGAATACTTTCTTAATAAGTTGATCTATATTTTAAAACACTTTCCATGGCTTACAGAGAAGATATTTGTTTATGGAGCAAGGGATTCTAGATACAGAAGTGACTGGTAGCTCACACTGTGCGAGGATGTTGTGAGGCAAGGTTGTTATGCTGTCTGTAGTACAGAAAAGGGCATAACAAAGCTGCTAAAGCTGAATGAGCAAAGTCAGTTTTTGCTGAGGTGAGAGCTAAGGACATCTAGGTTGTTCTTGCAAACTTCAGTATCTTTCAGACAAGTTTCAAGCATTTTCTTTTAGCTCTAGTTCGTGTGACCCTTCCTGTCATTGTACCCTAGGCAGTTGAATTTCTTAGTTTCACTTAGAAGGGTCTACAGAACTTCCTTTCTGGATTCACTCTACCACAAACCATATGATTTGTACTTCTGCAATTCACCTGTTTAGAGCAGCCTGGGATGGATTCAAGAGAGCAATAGCTGCAGGTGTGGGGTGCTCCTGCAGAGGCATGCTGCCTACAGAGACACACCATTGGAGGAAAGTGATTTTTGTTGTAACAGACACAGCCCTGAGGGATTCTGGCCTGTGATTGACCCACCCTGGAGTAAGAAGGAAAACAGGAAGCGGTGCACAGGGGCAGGTGCAGATGGCCACCCATGTGACCACAACCTGTCTCCATTGCACCTCACCAAAGGAGTTGGGGTGTACTGAGTATAACCCATGGTGGAAGGTGGGAAGATTTGACTTGGAAGAGGGAGGGGTAGGTGTTTCACTTTAATTGGGCCCAGGGAGGAGCTTTTATTAATATTTTAACCAAGCCTTAATGTTGTGGTATCTCTAAAGGCACTACTGACTTCTCCCTCAGGTTTCAAAACCACAAATAATCTTTGACTAGAGCTTAGCCATTTTTAAGCTTTTTGAAATTCTAAGTAAAACTGTTAAAAAGGAGAAAGGCTAAATATGCTAAATACCAAATGAAAAAAAACCCAGTGTGAAATGAGAAACAACATTGGGGGGAAAAAAAATCTCAAAAGGGAAAGACTTGGTTAAACTTCACAGGTGTCAGTGCATTGTAGAACAGGAACAGATCCTGGAAGCTGTATTCTGAAATAGTTATTTGAATAATAAGTATGTTTTTCAGTTTTGTGGTGTTCTGTGGTTATGTCTTTATTGCTGACCTGACCATCTGTGTATGTGCTGTGTAGGATGAATTATTTTCCTTTCTGCTTCAGGCTACTGGAACGTTTGAAAAGAAAAGATCCTGTGCAAGCCAGACTGGAGGAGTTGGAGCAAGGCTTTTCTCTGTATCTGAATGGAGCTAATTCAGAGCTGAGGAATCACCACAGAAAAATCGGCTCTCATGGCTATCCTAAAAAAGAGATAAAGCCCAGCAGGACAAATGGTGAGTTACAGCAGAGTCTGCCTACATCTAGCACATACCTGGGGCTAAACTCCAGCAGATGCCCCACCCTGCCAGCAGAGAAAGGGGATAAGGAAAAGGAGGAGGCCCGCAGGTTGAAATGAAAAGGGGTTTAAAGCAGCAGCCAAACTAACTAACTAGTAGCAGCTGATTGACAGCTGCCTGAACATGAGCCAGCAGTGTGCCCAGGTGGCCAAGAAGGCCAATGACATCCTGGCCTGCATTAGGAATAGTGTGGCCAGCAGGAGCAGGGAGGTCATTGTGCCCCTGTACTCTGCATTGGTTAGGCCACACCTTGAGTCCTGTGTCCAGTTCTGGGCCCCTCAGTTTAAGGAGGACATCGAGACACTTGAAGGTGGCCAGAGAAAGGCAATGAGGCTGGGGAGAGGCCTTGAGCACAAGCCCTATGAGGAGAGGCTGAGGGAGCGGGGATTGTTTAGCCTGGAGAAGAGGAGGCTCAGGGGTGACCTCATTGCTCTCTACAACTACCTGAAGGGTGGTTATAGCCAGGAAGGGATTGGCCTCTTCTCCCTAGCAACCAGCACCAGAACAAGGGCACACAGTCTCAAGCTGCTCCAGGGGAAGTTTAGGCTGGAGGTGAGGAGAAAGTTCTTCACCGAGAGAGTCATTCGCCATTGGAATGGGCTGCCCAGGGAGGTGGTGGAGTCACCGTCCCCGGAGGTGTTCAGGAGGGGATTGGATGTGGCACTTGGTGCCATGGTCTAGTCATGAGGTCTGTGGTGACAGGTTGGACTGGATGATCTTTGAGGTCTCTTCCAACCTTAGTGATACTGTGATACTGTAATACCTATGTCAGTATAAAGTATGCAGAGTTATATTTAACCCAGCAAAGGTACACAGTAACTGGGAAGGTAGTACTTGGGAGCAGAGTGATAAGTAAGCCCCTCCAGGGATGATGATGATGAGAAAGAACAGCAGGAGTCCCCATCCTCAGCAAACTTGCACCTTTTTACTGAGTGTGGTGTTTATGATATGGGATACACCAGTAGCCCTTTTGGAGCAGCTGCCTGCCCAATTTCAAACTGCTAATGGCCTGCAGCCCTTGGCTGGCCTAGGGTTCTCTCCCAGTCAAACCCAGAGTTTTATAGAGATTGCAATTTATAACTGTTTTAAACATTTCCTCATCAAAGCTGTAATTCAGTCAGTGAGGTTATTGATCAGGCCATCATAAATGGACAGCAGCATTTGGCTTCCTGGAATGAAGTTCCTTGGGACTCTTTAATCAATGTGCTTGGGGTGGTTTCATGTAATCCCCATCCTTGCACATGTTTAAGAGAGGCAGAGATGTCTGGTGCTAAACCATGACCCTCTGCACCACTTGTCAGAGTTGGATGATGTTTGGACTCCATGATATTAGAAGTTTTTTTTTTCTAACCAAAATGATTGTTTAATTCTGCATTGCCCTATCAAGTTCTCAGTTGATCCCTAATTAATCCCAAAGTTTAACTTCCTCACTTCTCCATTTGTTAAACTCTTATAACTCTAAACAGCAGATTAGAAATGGATCTAAATTTTGAGTGTAGGATAATGGCATACTTTTGTCTGGTACCTACCACCACTAATAGGCTTTAAAATCTGGTGGACTTCAACAGTACCTAAGCATGGTGCCCTGACAGTTAAGGACAGGCTGAGAAAGTTGGGACTGTTCAGTTTGAGAAGAGAAAGCTTATTGTGGCCTTCCAATATGTGAAGGGAGCCTACAAGAAAGCTGGTGAGGGACTTTTAGGGTGCCAGGTAATGATAGGACTGGGGGAATGGATCCAAGCTAGAGGAGGGTAGATTTAGATGGGACATTAGGAAGAAGTTCTTCACCATGAGGCTGGTGAGACACTGGAACAGGTTGACAAGGTGGGGTGGTGGAAGCCTCATCCCTGGATGTTTTTAAGGCCTGGCTGGATGTGGCTCTGGGCAACCTGATCTAGTGGAAAGTGTTGCTGCCTGTGGCAGGGGGGTTGGAACTAGATGATCCCTGGGGTCCCTTCCAACCCTGACAATTCTGTGATCCTGTGACATAGCCTATGATCAAATTATATCCAGTAATAGCTGCGTTAAGCTCATAAATTGTGCTCAAACTGTAATAGTTGTCTTTAAAAGACAGCTAATCTTCATTTAAATATTTGAAATAAGGAAAACCTACCACATTCTGCCAGTGATTATCTGGCTTTATTTGAAAAAAAATGTGTATTTTGTTTCTAATTTAAGTCTGTCTGTCAAAGAAAGCAGTGTAGTGACAGGAATAATTTTGCATGTATGAATATGCGAAGTGTGAGCTTACTGGCCTTGTAAGCTCTTTAGCATGGTGAAAATAAAGTTGATTTCACTAAATCCCCCTGCAAAGCAGTTTACCCATCTTAGTCTGTCACACTGGGATGACACACCTTTGTGTAGCTAAAGAGGATGTGAAACAATGTCTTGGGCTTTTTGGTCCAAAGTGGATGCAGGGATGTTGTGGCAGCAGCTGTAACAGAAATCTGTTGAGAGAATTTTCCCCTTGAAGTTCTGCTCTCAGCTGCTGTCTCTAAGCGCAACCGAAGTTGTTTGTGGTTGCTCAATGCCATTTGATTCAGTTATGGTGGAATGCTTCAGCTCTTCTTTGGGACCTTTGAGGATTTCAGTGGCAGCCTCTGTTCCTTTCCTCAACTCCATCAACTTGGGGGCAGAGGCATTATCTCTGCAGAAGAGAGCTTGGCGTTGTGCTGTTTCTTAGCTACCCAGGGCTGTTATTTCAAACGTGTAGCTGCATTGAAAGAGATCAGCTGAATCATCATCTCTCATTTCTCTTCTTCCAGTTGATTTTGCCACTAGAGTCCAGAGTGGGAGCCATTGGTGATCTGTGTCAGCTTCTTGCCTGGGGGTAGTTGCTTAGCAGTTTTGTGGTTTGTCTTGTGAATGAATATGATTTACACAAATGATTTCTAGCTGAGATACAGCACTGCATTTTCTTCCCTATCTATCTCCTGTGAGAATTATTGCATTATTACTTCTAAAGCATCCATCTATAGGATTAGTCTTCACTGCAAAATTAGGAATGTGTGATACTTAATAATATAGAACAGGCACAAATCCCCTTTGTGGTTCCTGAAGATGTCGTCATAAATCTACTCGTCTGGACTGTTTTCTTTGTCTGTGTTCCCTAGGAGTAATTAATGATACTAGTAATTAATAAACTTTTTACTCTTAGGCTTGGAAAGTGAATTAAAATAAATGATGGTCTTAGAAGGCAGTGAGGTACACTGACATTTCCCTGGGTGTATCACCCAGCCACAGCTCCACAATTTTGGATGTGTGCTTCCAGTCAATGTCAATGTGTGTGGCTTAAGGGCAGCATGGGGCCTCCTTTGATTATGAATAATATTTTCATGAGGTAACTACTCAATTCTGAGCTACTAGAACAGACACTGTCAGTTCAAGTCTTCAAGGGAGTGACACCAGTGGAGCTACTTTGGGTGCTGAAACATGCAGTGGTTAGTATTTGCATCCCAGCCGTTGCTTGAGAAAGATGTTTTTGTTCTAAAGTGATATTTGTAGCACAGACAGTACAGCAGCTAGCTCAGCTGCACCAGCTTGGGAGTTGAACTACTGTTTTGGTGTGTTTTTTTTTCTGATTTAGAGAGACCTGGTTGCATGAATCCACCCCAAAACACTAAATTCTGAGAGCATTTCATCAGTGGCAGCCTGAGTCCTACCCTGTTCCCTTTTCCTGCTTGCATTTGTAGCAACACAAGTGGATTTCTGGGCAATTGCTTGGGAAGTGGAAGAAGCTTCCAGTTCTGCCCCAAAACAGGGACTGAATCAGACCATGCTTGCAGTGCTGCAGCCTCAGGACAGGTCGCCCTCAGTGCCTGAAGAGCCTCATAGCAATGAGCACAAATGCTAAAGACTGCAAAGTATTTGTGAAGTTACTTAGTGGTAGCAGTAGCTCTAGTTGGAAGGTCTCTTATTTTTCCTTGATAGAATCCACTCCTTTCCCCCCCCATGGTCTTAGTCCTATTTCAGGCTTAAGAGACACTTTATACTGAAGCAGTAGAACAGCATCTTTTTCTTCTTGCTTTGTAATTTTTTTTTTGATCACTTTAAATTGGTATAAATGTACACTGTTCCCCCAGGAATGGTCTTACCCTCTCTCCTATCTCTTTCTACCAGCATTTGTGCAATCTCATGGTGATCCACGTTGCACTAGTGACTACAATTAAAAATGATCTGCCTTTTCTGTTTTTCCTCAGTTAAAACTTGTCCACAGCAGTCTGAACAGTTTGAACAGTTCTCTACACAGGTGTGGGTAGGGTTGTCCAACCCCAAAAAGAAAATGTGATTTATTTATTTTTTTTTTTTAAATTAATTTTTTGGACCTCTATAATGAGCAACTTAATTTAATTTTGAAGTAAGCCCTGCTTGGAATGGAAAGCTGGACTAGGTGACTTCCAGAGGTCCCTTCCAAACTAAATCTTTCAGTGATTCTAGACCTTTGTAGGACAACTTCTTCTTTTATGGGTAGTGCCACCTTCTGCCTGTTTAGAGTGACAATTAAATTATGGCTTAAAGAAAGAAGGTTTTGCATCATCTGTTTTTCTCCACTGAGAAGAAATGGAAGCTGTAAATCTGTCTTGGACAGAGGAAATGAGAAGCCTTTATTTAGGATGCTCTTGAGAGTGTTGGTCATGCCCTTGCTCCATCGAGGATGCTGATGTGACCTGCAAGATGTTTGTCTCTTTGTCTCAGTCAAAGCATCTTCTCAAAAGTCCCTTGTTCTGCAGTAAGGTGGGACCATTTCCAGCACAGGAACCCTGAGTTTTCCTTGACTACACAGAATATTTGCAGAAGTTCTGGAACCTGTTCTTCCTTCCCTTAGAAATGAAGGGAAATTGTTGTTTGTGCTTCAGTTGTGACTTGTGCATGAAGAATCCTTCCCTACACAGTATGCTAAACACATTCTGTTTAATCTGCTAGTATCTTATGTTTCCTTAGTTGGAGAGTAAATGCACACAATTCCCCTCTACTCAGCTCTGGTGAGACCCCACCTGGAGTACTGCATCCAGTTCTGGAGCCCCTATTACAAGAGGGATGTGGACGTGCTGTCGCGTGTCCAGAGAAGGGCCACGAGGATGAGCAGAGGGCTGGAGCACCTCTCCTGTGAGGACAGACTGAAGGAGTTGGGGCTGTTCAGTCTGGAGAAGAGAAGGCTCCGAGGTGACCTCATTGTGGCCTTCCAGGATCTGAAGGGGGCCTACAGGAGGGCTGGGGAGGGACTTCTCAGGATCTCAGGTAGTGATTGGACTAGGGGGAACGGAATGAAGCTGGAAATAGGGAGATTCAGGCTAGATGTGAGGAAGAAGTTCTTCACCATGAGAGTGGTGAAGCCATGGAATGGGTTATCCAGGGAGGTGGTTGAGGCCCTGTCCCTGGAGGTGTTTAAGCCCAGGCTGGATGAGGCTGTGGCCAGCGTGATCTAGTGTAGGGTGTCCCTGCCCATGGCAGGGGGGTTGGAACTAGATGATCCTTGTGGTCCCTTCCAACCCTGACTGATTCTATGATAATTCCTTTGTAAAGCCAGCATAACACATGTTGTTCAGCAGTTCAGTGCTGTGGGTTCTAGGCTCAGCTGACTTCCTAGGACAGCTCACTGTTTGGCCAACTAGGAGTTACAATCATGTGCACCCCTATTCTGGAACATGGTTCTCTACTTCCATGCCAGTGAATGTGGGGCTTCACTTGCTGTTGAACTAATATGTCTTTAGACACTTTATTCTCTTGAATACACATGGAGTTGAATGCCCCAAAGGCTTCCAGGCTCCTGCTACTAATACACAGCTAGCCAGTATCTGAGGTGGGATGTCTTTTTAGTTGGTGATACCATTCATGTGTCAAAAAGTTACTCCTCTGTTCTCATCTGGGATGAGAACTCACCTGGTGTACTGCATCCAGTTCTGGAGTGCTCAATATAGGAAGGACAAGAACCTGATGGAGCCGGTCCAGAGGAGGGCCACAAAGATTATCGGGGATTGGAGCAGCTCTGCTGCAAGGGCAGGCTGAGGGAGCTGGGGTTGTTCATCCTGGAAAAGAGGAAGCTCTGGGAAGACCTAACAGCAGCCTTCCAGTACCTGAAGGGGCCTACAAGAAGGATGGAGAGAGACTATTTACAAAGGCCTGTAGGAATAGCATAAGGGGAGATGGCTTCAAACTGGAGCAGAGCACATTTAGATTGGATGTTAGGAATAGGTCCATTACCATGAGGGTGGTGAATGCTGGAGCAGGTTGCCTGGGGAAGTGGTTGAGGCCCCATCCCTGGAGATAGTCAAAGTGAGACACAACAGGGCTCTGGGCAACCTGATGTAGTTGAGGATGCCCCTGCTGACTGCAGAGGGGTTGGGCTGGAAGACCTTGGAGGTCTCTTCCAACCCAAACCATTCTGTGAAAGAAAGAACACAAACTAAGTTGTGTATTGTCAAATCCTGTATGTCTATTTTCTGCCTTCTAATCCTTGTCTCTGTTCTGGAGCAGCAGCCCAGCTGGATGACAGCACACAGACTGCACCAGACAAAATGCAGCGCAGGGGTTGGCTGCAGGTAAGAAACAGTTTGAAAGAATACAGCTTCAAACTAAGACTGTAAATAATTTTAGGGGAAAAGGGTTGTGACTAGTAGCTAGAGGGCAGGTGTGATTCTGGTAGAATCTGGGTCTTGGTTTGGTCTGGGCTCTGAGTGACAGCAGGAAATGATACCCTGACCAGTTTTCTGTCTTATTTTGAAGCCTAAAGAGGCAAATCTCATTGAAAGGGTCTGGTTTCAGTGCCATCCATCACAGAAACTTTTGTAGCCTTGACATGATTGGTTCAATCTGTCCTCCAGCAGAATTGCTGTTGTTTGACACCTCTGATGGCAAGCCTAGAGAGCTTATCAAGTGCAAAGGATGGAGAATCTCATTTTGGAGATACATCCCTGCCTGTCACTGACTGCTGTTCTCCACCCTGCAATAGTATTAAGTGACACAGAGGTGTGATTTGCATAGCTTGAGATGTAGTTTTTGACAGCTGCTTGTAGATCAGAGGAGAAGAAAATGCATAGAGGTGATAAAAATACCTCCTTGTAAGAAGTTTTGAGCCACTGGCTACAGAGTTGTTGGTTCACTGGAGAAACCACAATGGTTTTGTTGTTTGGTTTTTGTTTTCTTCTTTTGGCCTAAAGAAGGATCCTGTCCTTAACCTGTCAAGAAGTATGATTTAATTAACAGAGCAAATGTGAATTCTCAACAGCTGAGGCCTGGCACTCAAATAACTTCTCTCCTTGATGATCAGTTACCCCAGTTGGATGCTTGAGTGACTGGGGAACAGAGGTGTGTGTTGCTGCAGACCAGGCATTCACATCAGGCAGGTTTTCTTTCAGCCAAGATTGCACATTCAAGTTCTAAGGCTGCATTACTTTATTTTTCTCAGCTGCTCTTTATCTCAGTAGATCACTGCTTACATGCAGGCCTGTCAGAACTTGTTTGCTAAACCTGCTAATTTTGCTAAATGTATGGCCAGTCATAACCTACATCATTGTAATCACAGGAGCCAAATGAGTAAGGAGGCTCTCCTCTGGCTGGATTGGAAAGTTAGTTTGATATAGATAAGTGAACTAAAAACTAGCTACTGCTTCAGACTAACTTAGAATGGTACCTGAAATCTTTTATCCAGTTGGATGGGGAGGATGGAGAAGGATGGAGGGAGGCTGTTAACAAAGGCTTGTAGTGATAGGATGAGGGGCAATGGCTTCAAACTACAGAAGGACAGATTTAGATTGGATGTTAGGAAGAAGTTCTTTACCATGAGGGTGGTGGAACATGGGAACAGGTTGCTCAGGGAGGTAATTGAGGCCCCATCCCTGGAGATAGTCAAGATGAGGGTTGACAAGGCTCTGGGCAACCTGATCTAGGGACATCTCTAGTGGAAGATGTCCCTGCTTAGTGCAGAGGAGATTGGGCTAGTTGACCTTTGGCGATCCCTTCCAACCCAAACCATTCTGTGATAACAGAATGAACAAGTGGAATTATTTGACTGAGGAAATATGTAACCACTGAGTAAGATGCAGGTGAGCCAGGCATCCAGTGTCCCTGGGGGTTTGTTGGATAGCTAGAGGACCTAGCAATCCATGCTTAAAGTACCAAACATAGGCTGTGCTAAGGTATGCTGTGAGGTGGAAAGATAGAACATCCCAAGGTAAACTGTCTTTTCAATAATTCTTTCTGGGACACCTCTGCTCCTCACAGCCTGGAGATGAGAACTAAGGTAGAGGAGGGCAGATTTAGTCTGGATCTCAGGAAGAAATTCTTTGCAGTGAGGGTCATGAGACACTGAAACAGGTAGCCCTGGGAGGTTGTGGATTCCCCCTCCCTGGAGATGTTCAAGTTCAGGCTGGATGAGGCCTTGAGCAACCTGGGCTAGTGGAAGGTGTCCCTGCCCATGGCAGGGGGTGGGAAATGAGTGATCTTTAAGCTCTCTTCCAAGCCAAACCATTCTATGAATCTGAGAACCAGATTTAGAACAGAATAGAATGGAATTAACCAGGTTGGAAAAGATCTTTGAGATTGAGTCTAACCTATCATCCAACCCCATCTAATCAACTAAACCATGCCACCAAGCACCCCATCCAGTCTCTTCCTAAACACCTCCAGTGATGATGACTCCACCACCTCCCTGGGCAGCACATTCCAGTGGTCAGTCACTCCTTCTATGAAGAACCTCTTCCTAACATCCAGCCTAAACCTCCCCTGGTGCAGCTTGAGACTCTGTCCTCTTGTTCTGGTGCTGGTTGCCTGGGAGAGGAGACCAACCCCTATAATATCATTGCACAGACTTCTGGATCCCATCATTGCCTTTAATTCATTGTTCACTTACAAGATTTTCCCCTATGCAATGTGTCTGCACCAGAGTTCAAAAGTGTGTGTGTGTGTGTGTGGGAAAGTTACTTCCAGATAATTTCATTCTTTGAGAGGAGTATTTCCACTTCCTGCTTTCTCTTTTGTCATCTTTTGGAGTGCTGAGATGATGTGGTATGGAAAGATGAGTTTCTCAGATCTTCTACCCCTCTTCAGCCCTGCTTAAATAACTGACAGTATGCATACTTCAATTGCATCCTAATTATGAAGCAAAACAAATTAATTAGACCCACTTTCACAGCCATGTCTGACATTTAGTAAGGCAAAGAAATCTTTGTGCTTGAATGCTTATGGCACAACTTCCCCTTCATTATATTATACACAAGAGTAATACATCTTCCAAAAACCTGCAATTACTTCAAGTAGTCATTTTCATACATAGACATTAGAGAATTGCAGAATTACTGCTCAAAAGGGAACTCTTGAGGTAGTCAAACAGGGTCAACCAGAGCATGTTCTTTAGGGCTGTGTCCAGTCAGGTTTTGAATACTCTACGGATAGAGACTCCACAACCATTCCAGGAAACCTGTTCCAGTGTTTGATGACTCTCACAGGAAATTCCTTGGCTCAGACAGAATGTCATGGTTCTGTTCAGTCTGTGTCACTGAGCAGATACCTACCAGGTGTTTGTATACATTGATGAGATTCCCCCAGAGCCTTCTCTTCCCCAGGCTGAAGAGTCCCAGCATTTCCAGCAGAGCACCTTTGCTTGTTGGTTCCTCAATCCTGTGTGCTAGAAATCACTTTGGTTGTTTGAACCCTGCTGCGTTGTCTTTCCAGCAGATATCAGGTTTGTTAATGTACTCCATGAGGACAAGGATCTTTGAACTTGCAGGTTCTTCTACTTTTTTTTGAGGAAGGCCTCATCTACTTCTTCCTGATCAGGAAGTCTGTAGCAGATACCTGCTATAACAGCACCCATGCTGGTCTGCCTGCTAGTCTTGATTGGCTCCTGACTTGTTCCTTGCAGAAATCTGTATGTGCCAGCTCTGTCTCACATGAAGGATGACAATTCCTTCTCACCACCTCAGCCTGTCTTTAAGAATCTGTGTCTCTGTCCATCCATTGCAGAAGTCCAGCCTTGGGAGCTTTCCCACTGTATTTATAAGGAGCAGCTAAGGGAACTGGGGTTGTTTAGTCTGAAGAAGAGGAGGCTGAAGGGAGACCTTGTCTCTGAGAAGAAACTCCCTGAGTGGAGGTTGTAGTGAGGTGGAGGTTGGACTCTTTTCCCAGGTAACAAGCAACAGGAAAGGGCTTCAAGTTTGGCCAGGGAAAGTTTAGTTTTGTTATCAGGAAAAAATGTCTTCACTGAAAGAATGGTTTAGCACTGAACAGACTGCCTAGGGAAGTGATGGAATTGCTGTGCCTGAAAGTGTTCAAAAACCATGCAGATGTTGCACTTACAACTGTCAGTACTGGGCTAACAGATGGACTTGATAATCTTGGAGATCTTTTCCAGCCTTAATGATTTTATGAATCTCTATGAATCCAGTGAGGTCATAGCCCTGTAACTAGATGCAAGCTTTTAACTCCTCCTCCTCCTCCTCCTTGTTCCCCATGGGTTTGTTTTGCATTAATGGTGACATTTCAGAGAGGCACCCAAGCATGCTGATTCCCTTGAAGAGGCTGGTGAGCTTTCACCATGAGGTTGTTCTGCCAGCAGATGGGGAGTTTCCCTAGGGCAGTTAAACCATAGTGCAGGGGCCCAAAGGTGGGCTCACAGAGTGGGAAGAGCATTCCTTGGTGTAGATGTTTTTATGTAAAATGTGGTGATTATTCTCTGTGTGTTGCTGATAGCACAAAAGATGTCTCCTTTCTCTGAACGCTGCTTTTAACAGAAAGCTGTGAAGATCAAAACACAAAGAGGGGCTAGACTCTGCCTTAGGCCTCCTGTTGAATACTCTGAGGATTTTGAACCTTATGAAAGCCTGAGCCTGGAGACAGATGGGGATGATCCTCTCCATGACTCCCAGGTACAATCAGCAGTTGCCTTCTGTTGTTCGCGGCAGTGTCAGTGGAGATGTGAATGGGCCCAGGTATGGGCCAGAGTACAAACCCACTATGTAGTGTTTCTTTCATTAGCTGATTTTGCATTGATGGGATGTGACAGAAAGAAAGAATAAATAAAAAGAAAAAGTAAAATCTAATTTCAGCCAACAAAGCTCTAACATGTTAAAGAGGTAAAATACTGTCTCTGGTGGATAGAACTAAAAGTATTTCATGCAAGGAGGCTCCTTCAGTTCACTTCATTCTAGTCCGCATGAGCATCACTCTTGGCTGTCAGACTAGAGAAAGCTTAAAGGACAACTTTTTCTGGAGTTAGGTTAGCTTATGAAGAACTGTGCTGAAATTGTTGCATATCACCTAGGAGAAGTCAGAGCACATTCTGATCAACACAGCCGCTTTCCATCAAAAGTTGTTGGCTGCTGTTGGACAGTGCAGCCTCCCATTTGGGCACTAATTGCAGCTTGTTCTAGCACGCTTCGCAAATGCTCTGTCCCTCAAAGTCAAGACATGAACACAAACTTAGCACTCTTTCTGCCTGGGCAATGGCATGATAGAGCTTTTCTGGGTTAGAGGAGTAGCACCTACAGGTGAAACTCTCTATGGATCTTCGCACTGATATCAGACAAACTTTCCAAGCAGATTTGCCAAGCTTGGATCTTCTGCCTTTCTTGCATAGCTTTTGAGCTTCTGATTTGTGTTCCACAAACCAGTAAGTTGTTTGCAGTGATGGATATTTGTCATCATTTATTTCTCAGGATTAAGTGAATGACTTGAAACCAAAAGCTCACTTTTCTTTGTATCCCAGATGGAAATGCATTTGGTTTTCCTGAAGCTACAGTGTGTTTCCTTGAATATCGCGTTACAATGCAGATGTCATGAGGGTTTCTAACTAAAAGAAAGCCTGTACAATTCCCTGGCAAATCACTAGGAATATTAGTCTTGACTGTCATAGAGATATGCTCAACACCAAGCCTCAGGTTGCTTGTAGACCCTCATTTGAACCCAAGTTTGCCTGCTCTTTGTAATATGTTCATGTCAACATGGATTTCTTAGCAAGTGTAGTCTGTAGAGGAGAGCAGCTTGAAGCTTTCATTGCAAACTGAACACACACTGTCACAGTTCATTTGTCCCTAAGATAGCCTCAGGTTTTCGTTTCACTCATACAATTTGTTTACCTATACTTATCTCCAAGCTCTTATACCAACAAAATAGGGAAATAAAAAAGCATTTAAGATATGCAATACCTTTTCCTTTTGTGCTCCTACAATCATAGGGCTCTCCAGCATCATCTCTGCTGTTTGTGGCTTGTGCTGGGAGAGGCAGGGCAGGTTTTTCGATAGTAGACTTCAAAGGAGCTTCATTTTTGCATTAACTCCTGTTGCAGATCTGTTGAAGCTTAGTTCATGAGAGCACAACTCTTTTCAGCAGTTTGTTGAAGTTTAGGTGTGTACAAGACAGTATCATCCATCCATTTGCTTATCAAGAAATTGTGATTATGGTGGCCCTGTAGTCTTGTGAAGGTGTTTGGAAAATCAGGATTGCAGATAGGAAGCCAAAAGATAGGGCAATGAGCTGGGTGAGACTGCATGTCCTTGTCCTCTCCATGGTTGTAACTTACTCAGAACAATTGGTTTTGCACATAAAAATTCCATCACCTACAGAATTTGCCTTGCAAGGTTTCTGATGAGAAGGAACAAAGGAGTTGGAGGATAAATTTTCTTTGCAATCCTCTCATCAGAGGATTCCTCAACATGGGAATGTGAATATTTTTAGCTGCATCATGGATTTGAGTTCAAGAGAAGGTATTTCTTTTACCTGGAGGAGGAAGAGGCAGCCACATTGGTTTATTTCAAAACAGATGTTTGTGCTTTTCTGACAAATCTGTTTGAATTGTACCAGAAATTGAGAAGAAGCTTGCAGCTCAGTGCAGAAGAGAAAAAGATGGAGGAAGACTCTCTCAGTGATGATGATGATGACTCTATTGAGGAGGATGTGTCTTCAGAATCATCTTCTGCTGAGGAAACAATTCCAAGCTTTGAAGACCTTCAGTTGCATAGCAATAGGTTCTTGCGGAAAGAAGCTTCTGAACACCAGGATGCTGAGAGCTGCTCTGGCCTTGATTCTGGTGCCCACAGTGTGCTGGAGTTCAGGCAGGATCAAAGCAGTAAGTCTCTGTGTTATACATTGCAGCAGTGCTACACAAATACTCATCCTTAGAGAGCATTGCTTTTAAGGTTGATCATTCCTGGTTATTCTGTACTGTCATGAGTTTTTATGCTCTTAGCAAACCTGTTGTTTTAATCTCTTGATTTGGGAGACTTGCTTCCTCTTAATGCTCCATGAAGAGGGTTTTTTTACAAAGACCAAGATCTAGCCCTGGTGAAGAAACTTGCCTCACCAGGCCTAGGCACTTGAACTAAGATTGTTGCAGACTGAGATCTCTCAAGAGGTTATTTTTGTAACTGTTTTTGAATTGGTTTTACAGGAACCCAGGCAGCCAAATCTTCCCAGTATCAGCTTGCTCCTTTTTACATCCTGGGTGTTGGATACTATTTGTCTTTGCATGTGCTATTGAGCCCTAATGAAAGATGTGTTCATTCAAGAACAGAAATCTTTCTGGCTATGAGCCACTTCCTTTTGTCAGGTCTTCTCCTTTGGAGACCTGAATGTCCAAGCTCTAAACCAGTCACGAGTTCTCAAAGATGTTTATTTAGCTTGGTAAAGGTAGAGAGTTCAGGCAGAAATCAGACCTTGACCTACATTCAGAATTTCTCTCAAATTCCATCTCTGCTTATTTCAGGAGCATTCATTGGTTTGGTTTTTGTTTTAACTACTATATAATTTTTTTCTCTGTATCCATGGCTATTTGCTTAACTTAAGAGGAACAATCTTTGAGCAATCTGAGTAAAAAAGTGTTCCCCTCATTAGCATAAAGGTGTGGGGAGTGTGAGTGGGGACAGGTGGCAGAAGAGCTGAGAACAAAGGAGGGAGCAGCAAACATTTGGGGAGGCTACAGAGTGGGTTTTTTTTCCAGAGAGAAGTTTGAAAGCTGTGATGCAAACAATGGAGGCATTAATAACTCTCAAACAAACAAACCAAAAAATGAAGTACTGGTCTGGGCTACACCAGACAACCACCTTCTCATTTGAAAAAAGACAAGATTTTGGGCTGTTTCCCACAAATTTATTTTGGCTTAACTATGTTAATAAGTGACTCAGGGCTTCTGTTTTTCTTGTTACTTTTCTTGGCAGTAATGCAGGTAAATATCTGGTCCAGATGAGTTCTGTTGGTACCTTCATAATGATGGAGTTTATTTTGCTTCACTCGGTGCAAGCCATGCATATGTACTTCTACCTCAATAGAGTAGAATCAGTGTAAGAGAGGGAGGATGGAGGCTATCACTTTTAACTATGCCAGCATAATTGAAGTGTTAAAATTTTAGCAGTTAAGACCCAGTATGTCTTCTCTGTCTGGGAGCTCCTAAATGTTCTTTAATATCTTTGTTGATGATCTGGATGAGGGTATTGAGTCCATCATCAGTAAGTTCGCACATGACACCAAGCTGGGGGCAGGAATTGATCTGTTAGAGGGTAAGGGAGCTCTGCGGAGGGACCTTGCCAGGCTGGGCAGATGGGCAGAGTCCAAGGGCAGGAGATTGAACACATCCTAGTGCCAGGTTCTACACATTGGCTACAATAACCCCAGGCAGCGCTACAGGCTGGGGTCAGAGTGGCAGCCAGGCAGAAAGGGACCTGGGGGTACTGGTTGACAGCAGCTGAACATGAGCCAGCAGTGTGCCCAGGTGGACAAGAAGGCCAATGGCATCCTGGCCTCTACCATGAACAGTGTGGCCAGCAGGAGCAGGGAAGTCATTCTGCCCCGTATGCTGCACTGGTTAGGCCACATCTTGAGTCCTGTGTCCAGTTCTGGGCCCCTCAGTTTAGGAAAGATGTTGAGTTGCTGGAAGGTGTCCAGAGAAGGGCAACAAGGCTGGGGAGGGGTTTGGAACACAAGCCCTATGAGGAGAGGCTGAGGGAGCTGGGGTTGCTTAGCCTGGAGAAGAGGAGGCTCAAGGGAGACCTTCTTGCTCTCTACAACTCCCTGAAGGGAGGTTGTAGCCAGGCAGGGATCGGTCTCTTCTCCCAAGCAACCAGCACCAGAACAAGAGGACACAGACTCAAGCTGGCAAGGGGAGGTTTAGGCTGGATGTTAGGAAGAAGTTCTTCCCAGAAAGAGTGATTTGCCATTGGAATGTGCTGCCCAGGGAGGTGGTGGAGTCACCATCACTGGAGGTATTTAGGAAGAGACTGGATGAGATGCTTGGTGCCATGGTTTAGTTGATCAGAGGGTGTGGGGTGATAGGTTGCACTGGATGATCTCAAAGATCTTTTCCAACCTATGCTATGCTATGCTATGCTATGCTATGCTATGCTATGCTATGCTATGCTATGCTATGCTATGCATCTCTGATGCTGATTATTTCTGCTCCCTTACTACCTTGCAGAGGTGAAGTCACTGCGAGTCCTCTCTGCGAAGAGAAAAGACAATGCTGAGATGTACATTCCTGCCAGCCCAGCTGTGGGGAGAAACACAATCACTCGGCCACTCTCTGCTGAGTTCTTGCACCGGGAAAGACATGAAAGAATTTGTTCCAGTAAGAAACAAGAATATCTCATGTCAACAAGAAGAGTTTGCATGCTTTTTCCCCCTCTGGCTCTGTTGTAATTACAGCACACATCTGTCATTATGAGATTTTTCTTAGCTGTTGGTTTGGGCTTTATTCCATTTCTTTTTGTCAGGTTTTCTTGTTGGTGTTTTTACCACCTGGAGTGTTTTGACTTTAAGTAAAATTGTCAGAAAGTCCAGAACCTGTATACTTTTAAGTCTTCCCCTACATCTTTAATACCTTCTTTCTCTTTTTTGCTTCCACAGCATAACCTTTTTCCTACTCCCTTTCAGTTCTTGTGCTTGCTCTGTTTCCCATTGCCCTCAGGGAGATCTGCTTCCTGTGGTAATAACAGAAATGTGTCTTCTCCAAATCAGCAACTGACACTTGGAGGATTTGAACACAATGCATTTATAGCACTAAAGACACAGCCTTCCACATCACAGCCAAATTAGCTCTGTTGCTGTGTGAAACATGAATTATACCTTGAACACTGCAGATGACTCTCCAGTGCTGGGTAGATGTGCCAGTATCTCGTACCATACTGGGAAATGTTTTTCCTGGACTGGAGGACACCATTTTGAAGGCACTGCTGCTTATCTTAGAAATCCACTGCTGAAGTGTGGGCTTTACCTGTGTTGAAAACCCAAAAAAAACCACCCCAAACCACAAAACCCAGAACAAACTAAAATGAAAAACCACAACTAACACAACCCCGATCCCCAAAGGTAGAGGCTGAAATCGTGGCTGCGTTTGTTTCTTCAGCACAAGTCCTTAACTGAACAACAGCCCCATGCAACGTTCCAGGTTTGGGGAAGTGTGGCTGGAAAGTTGTCTGGCAGAAAGGGACCTGGGGGTTCTGAATATGAGCCAGGAGTGCCCAGATGACAGACAAAGCCAGTGGCATCCTGTCTTGGATGAGCAATTATGTGACCAGCTGTCAGATGAAAAGGGAAGTGCTCATCCCACGGTACCAGGCATTGGTGAGGCTGCACATCACAGAATCACCAAGGTTGGAAGAGACCTCAAAGACCATCAAGTCCAACCGTCACCACAGACCTCATGACTAAACCGTAGCACCAAGTGCCATGTCAAATCCCCTCTTGAACATCTCCAGGGATGGTGACTCCACCACCTCCCTGGGCAGCACGTTCCAATGGCGAACGACTCAGTGAAAAAATTTCTCCTCACCTCCAGCCTAAACTTCCCCTGGTGCAGCTTGAGACTGTGTCCTCTTGTTCTGGTGCTGGTTGCCTGGGAGAAGAGACCCAATCCCCTCCTGACTACAACCACCCTTCAAGTAGTTGTAGACAGCAGTAAGGTCTCCACTTCAAGTGCTGTGTTCAGTTTTGGGCACCTCATTACAAGAAGGACATTGAGGGGCTGGAGCAGGTGCATAGAGGAGGACCTAAACTGGTAAAAGGGCTAGAGAATAAGGCTGATGAAAGAGCAGCTGCAGGAGCTAGGACACTAGTTTGAGGAAGAGGAGGCTGAGGAAAGACCTCATTGTCCTCTATACCTATCTGGAAGGACTATATAGAGAGGTAAGTGCTGGTTTCATCTCACAGGTAATTAGTTGCAGAAAAGAGGGAATGGCCTTAAGCTGCACCAGGGGAAGTTTAGGCTAGAGATCAGGAAACATGTTCCACTGAAACAGTGGTCAGGCATTGAGAGAGACTGCCCGGAGAGGTGGTGGAGTCACCATCCCTGTATGGTGTTTAAGGGTCATTCAGATGTGGTGCTTAGCAATATGGTTTAATGGTGAACTT
Organism: Picus viridis; assembly: GCA_033816785.1. Classification (NCBI taxonomy): domain Eukaryota; kingdom Metazoa; phylum Chordata; class Aves; order Piciformes; family Picidae; genus Picus; species Picus viridis. The sequence goes on from CM066594.1 coordinate 2,943,178, forward strand.
GGCAGAGCAGGGTTAATGGTTGGACCTGATGGTCTCAAGGGTCTTTCCCAGTCTCAATGATTCTGTGGTTCTAGGTGTGATGAACTTGAGTTTTAGAGATCTGAATTAAAGCTTTTAGATTGGCCATACTCCGAAAAAGAGTCTTCCCCATCAACAAAGCAAGATCCAGATGCATCCCAGGAAAGCAGTAATGAGAACAGTTTGGAAAAGCCAAAGTATGGGTTTCTTAGTTGGCAGAAAATCAAACTGAGGAAAAGAAGCTATTTCTTTTTGGCTTCAGAATAAATCCTCTGTAGCTTCTGAGACCCTCACCCACCATCTGTCTGAGCAGATGCTTGCTTTGACCACTTTCCAAAGATGTGTGTAGCATTTTCTAGGGTTACAACAGTGCTCTTTCAAACTCTAACTATCACTTTAATCCTTAAATGAATTTCATTTGAGGGGGATGATATAGAACAGAATATAAAATAGCCATTCTTCTCTCCCTGTGTTTGCAGTGATGACCAATGCTGGCTCAAAGGATTTTGAGTATAGATCATAGAATCAATAAGGTTGGAAAAGACCTCAGAGATCAAGTCCAACCTGTCACCCAAGACCTCATGACTAACTAAACCATGGCTTCAAGTGCCACGTCCAATCCCCTCTTGAACACCTCCAGGGATGGTGACTCCACCACCTCCCTAGACAGCACATTCCAGTGGCCAATTACTCTTTCAGTGAAGAACTTCCTAACATCCAGCCTAAACCTCCCCTGGTGCATCTCGAAACTGTGTCCTCTTGTTCTGGTGCTGGTTGCCTGGGAGAAGAGACCAACCCCCTCCTGGCTACAACCTCCCTTCAGGTAGTTGTAGATAGCAATAAGGTCTCCCCTGAGCCTCCTCTTCTCCAGGCTGAACAACCCCAGTTCCCTCAGCCTCTCCTCATAGGGCTTGTAACTTAAGGCTTAAGGAGGGTGAATGCACACAAATCTCAGCTCAGTTTTCACCTCTCTTTCCAAGGCAGACGTTGCAGCCCCTGCCATTTTGCCCTCCTGCTCAGCAAACCTCACTGCAGCGCTATGAGCACGCCTTTCACATCAGCCCCGTTCTTCCATGTCTTAATTGAAATGTCTGTGCAACTTTGGTCTCTCTTTTCTTCCTTTGACTTTGGGAGTCCTTGACTATATAATCACTCTGCTTCTCTTTCAGTCCAATCTCAGCTCCTCTGTTGTTAAATTTTATTCCCTTTCTTTTAAACCTCTTTATAGGCTGTGACGTTTCTGTTGCTTCGTGATGTTTGGGAAGACTGGGAGGCGTGTGGCCATGTTGATGACTACTTAAGTGATAAGGTCATTTGTTTTGCCTTGCAAATAGCAGTTCCTGACTCCCCCTTGTTTTGCTAGGAGGCTCTGGGGATTCCTCCAAAATAGCTAAACAGTTACACTGAAAAATTCTGGTGTGCTGTAATGTATATATCTTTTTCAATGAGCTGTTACAAGGCTTTTCTATTAAATAGCAGAAAAAAGTGCCAAAAAAAGTACTAAGTACCCGGGGAAAAAAAAATCTTAAAGAATAAAAATCATGGTTCTTATTTGTCAGTTTCCCTCCTCTTATGATACTGGTTTTGCTCTTGTCTAAGGAAGATGTGACCTGGAATCTCAATGTGAAAACAAATTGGAGCCATTCAGCCTTGCTTGGGATGGTTGCAGGCCTGCTGGCCAAGCCCTGTGCTAGTAACTGAAATGTTTCATATGTGTGTTGTTGTGATGTTCCATACTTGTATGTCCAGACAAACAAATACTCTTTCCTTCTTTTGGTGGCAGGACCCCTAAGTCAACCAGGAAGATTGCTTTCAGCAACAAGAAAGAACGTGTGTGAGAGGGATCCTGATCTCTCTGTTTCAGATGTGGTTAAAGCAATGCAAATGGAAAATCAAGGCTTGCAGAGAGAGCTGCAAAAGCAGATGGTTTCCACAAGCCTCCAAAAGGTATGGCAAAATGAAGTGAGAGGTCTTTGATCAGGTAGCAAACCCCCTATGAATGACAGTCTCTTACACATAAGAATTGTGTGTGAGTGAATGGTGGTGCCTCTGAAGTGTAATTGAATTTGTATTATTCTTCCATAGGGTGGTTTTCTTTAGTCTGCTTCCTCAGGATAGCATCCACAGCTCTCTCTTGATTTCAGGGATCGCTGAGCAGCTGATAGAGCAGCCACATGATATGTCTATGCAGTCAAATGCACAGCTGCAGGCCCAGTTGGGCCGTTTCCATTCTGGAAGCTTCTTAAAGAAGATAATGTGTGATTTTCGTGCCAATAAATCCTGCCTCCCTACCGGACTCATTAATATGGGCTCTGTTCCCTGGTTTTGGAGCAGAGCTGTCATCTGCTCTGCTGGCTCTTAGCGAGGAGGGGCTCGTGTGGGTTTGCCGCACCAATGCGTGTACATCTCTTATCTCCAACAACCATGTTCAAAACAATTAAAACCTCATAAACAAGGAAATCAACAGCAATTCCTTCCCTTCTGATTCAGGGCAGACCATTGTTCCTCATGAAGTTAAAGAATAAGGGGATTTGTGTTGACAAGTGTTAGCTGAACTTTGAGCATGAGCTGGAATTCAGCGCTGACAGAAACTGCCTGGAGAAGACTCTAGGGGGGACCTTGGAGCTGCCTTTCAATACCTGAATGGATCCTACAGGAAGGCTGCAGAGGGACTTTCCATAAGGGTGCCTAGAAACAGACAAGTGGGAATGGTTTGAAGCTGAAGGTGAGGAGATTTAGACTGGATCTCAGAGGTTTTTCAGTATGAGAGTGGTGGGACTCTGAAATAGGCTGCCTGGGAGGTTGTGGATGCCTCCTTCCTGGGAGTGTTCAAGGCCAGATTGGATGAGGCCTTGAACTGTGGAGTCTAGTTGAGAGGCATCCCTGCCCATGTCAGGGTTTTTGAGTAGGTGATTTTTAGGGTCCCTTACAACCTGAGCTGTTCTGGGAAAGTTGAAGAAATTTGGGCACAAAGTGAAATTGATAACACTGTCTCTTACTGACATCAAACAGTGTCCATCAGCAGTGATTCATGGATTCAGAGTCTGCTTCCAGTCTGGGGTTTAGGAGACTCATTTTAATGGGAAGGAAAAGACAGATGCCTCCACATTCTTGAAGTTACTCATTTGAATTCAAAGAATTTCCAAGACAACTGACTACTTCAGCCCCAGCTGATGCTGCCTCTTGTGAGTTGGTGCTTTGATGAATGTGTCCATTGTCATCCCTGAGTCAACATTAGGTTTGGGGGGAGTTTTGGTTAGGAGCAAAGGTGAACATGTTGCTGTACTATAGGTAAGTACTTCACATATGATTGCACCATCTAGGGCAGGTTTTCAATCTTACTCCTCTTGGATTTGAGATATTTATAGCTTTGTGACAGAGAGGATGAGTGCCATTGAATATTCTCACATAATGGATCTTCCTGCTAACAGTAGGACTAATTTTAATATTATTGTGCTCAAATGAAAAATAATGAAATACTTAAAATAGACATCATTTTACTCTGACACAGGGGAGGGAATTTCAGCAGCTCACTGTGAATTCTCAGCCTTGCAGCTGACCTGAATGGTCTCCCAGAAATAATTTAATTTTGCTTACACAATTAAGGGATTGTGGAGCTTGGCCTTTGGTATTTGAACACTCAACAATGCAGAGGTTTTGCTAATAAAAATGTAATTAACTTCCAAGCACTTTAAAGTTCTCTTACTCTTCAAAAATTATAGAAATGGAAGTGACCTGAGACTGCCACTCCTCACCTGGCACTGAGTGTTCTGTCTCTGACAGAAGCTAACAACAAATTCTTAGGAGCAGGATATATAGAATCATAGAATCAGTCAGGGTTGGAAGGGACCACAAGGGTCATCTAGTTCCAACCCCCCTGCCATGGGCAGGGACACCCTACACTAGATCAGCCTGGCCAGAGCCTCATCCAGCCTGGCCTTAAACATCTCCAGGGATGGGGCCTCAACCACCTCCCTGGACAACCCATTCCAGGGCTTCACCACTCTCATGGGGAAGAACTTCTTCCTCATGTCCACCCTGAATCTCCCCACCTCCAGCTTCATTCCATTCCCCCTAGTCCTATCACTACCTGATAGCCTGAGATGTCCCTCCCCAGCCTTCTTGTAGGCCCCCTTCAGATACTGGAAGACCACAATTAGGTCACCTGGGAGCCTTCTCTTCTCCAGCCTGAACAGCCCCAACTCCCTCAGTCTGTCCTCACAGGAGAGGTGCTGCAGCCCTCTGCTCATCCTTGTGGCCCTTCTCTGGACACCTTTCAGCACCTCCAGATCCCTCTTGTAATAGGGGCTCCAGAACTGGAGGCAGTACTCCAGGTGGGGTCTCACCAGAGCTGAGTAGAGGGGGAGAATCACCTCCCTTGCCCTGCTGGCCACACTTCTCCTGATGCAGCCCAGGATCTGATTGGCCTTCTGGGCTGCAAGTGCGTATATGCGCGAAGGGAGATTCAGGCAAAGAAAGATCCTAAAGCATTGCAAGAACTGCAGGACTTGTAGAATTGTTTCAGCTGGGGGAGACCTTTAAGATCAAGTCCAACCTGAGACCTCTCTTTTCTCTTACAGTCACTGATAATAATTCTACTTTTAAATGAATCAATCAAGATTTTATTGTAACTGAGCTTCTTCGGACTTAAAAGTCTTTATCATCCTTTTTTTGGAGAAGAGGAAAGTCTAGGCAAAGCTGTGCCAAAGTTTAGGCCATCTCCATGCCCTATGGAACATATCAGTGGGGTTTAAGATCTGTTTATTTATGTATTTAATACTCATCAGAGAATGCTTTCATGCTACATTTCTTCCACACAGAAGATCAAACTCTAAGCTCAGCTCTTTCGCTGCAAATCAAGAGCAATCCTGTTGGATATACTTCAGCTCAGTGTAGAGTCACAGATTAGTTAAAGTGAACTGAAACCAGAGCTGGGCCCTTACTTTTATTCCAGAGCTGCAAACTGATACTCATTGGCAAGTGGAGAACAATGTGAATGAAACATGTTCATCCTTTTCTTACTTAGAAACAATTTTCTCTGTCCTCTGTTGCTTCTGTGATGACTGAACCTCCAGAACACAGCCAGACAAGGACTGCAGTCACCAAAGCTGCTGAGGGGATGTGTCCTTTTGGAAGCAGGTATCTGTATTTCCTTTGGAGCTAGCCTCCTCTCTTGAGCTGCTGTGCAATATACCACCAGATGTAGTGGAGTACCACTAGACCCCATAATCTTTACATGCCTGAGACATCAGGCAAGTAGGAGCAAATCAGGGAGAGGGTTCCAGCCTTGGGCCAGTCTCTGTGGATCAGGGATTTGCCAACATCTCCCTCTGTCTTTATATTATCTCTGTATTACTTCCTCCAGCTGAGAACTGAAGCCTGGGCTGTTAACCAAGCTCTGTGCATCTAAGGTGGGATGCTGCAACACTTGTTCAGTGTGGGGGTTCATGGGGTGTGTGGATTCATCCTATCACCTCTTCACCTTTGCACCAACTAAACCATTGTTTAAAAATACAAGAATTGTGAGGAAGTAGCAGATAAAAGAATCTGTGTCTTGCAGATAACAGAATCTGTATGTTTCAGACAACAGAAGAAACTTCTGAAAAGCCTTCTGGAGCCTGAGAGCCATTCTGCCTGTGATAATGACACATTTCTGTCTGATGATCAATCTGAAGCAGGCTCCATGCTGAGAGAGAAGGTTTGTGTATATGTTTACCACAACTGATGCTTCCCAGCATTACTGGAATAAAAGTGGATTGAAAGATCTCTACTCCACTGATTCTGCTCCACATCCACTCCTAGGGTGAGAGAAGAGAATATCTCATAATTTGTTTGTCCTTCAGAATGACAAATCAAACAAAGAACAGAGACCTGTTTTTTCTGTAGGCTTTCTAAGAGGGTGATAGGTTCTTTTCTCTTACCCTGCCACAAACTTACTAGTTGATGTGGGGCAGAATTGGTGAAAGCCAGAATGGTTGAATGCCATCCAGATAGCCTTGAGTTTGCCAGCATCTTGGTTTGAGGCCAGGCAGATCCTCTCTTGCCTTTGAGAGGGGCAAAAGAAGGACACTCACACAAATAGATTGCAGAAGTGATGGAAAGTTTAAGTGGAAAAGCAGTAAGTGTTTTACAGAAGCTGCAAGCACAGTGAGAAAGGAATCACAAAGAGTGACAGAGTCCCTTCCAACACATCCAAAGGTCCCCAACAATTCCCTTCTCCTCTCCCAAGGGTACACCCAAACCCCCCAGGGCTCTTTCTGCCCTGCCCTGAGTGCTAGGCTAGTCTCAGGCTGGCCAGGTCTGAGACTGCCCCTCCCCTCTTCTTCTCCTGGCATTAGGCCTAGACAGGCCTAAGAGGCCTTGAGATACTCCCCCACCATTACCTGCTAGGGAGAATCTCTCATGGGAGCAGAGAGGGAAGAAAAGAGGAAGAGAAAGGCTTTGCTGATGGATTTACAGGGTGCAGGATATTATGGGTACGAAATACACAGCTTCTTGTGTCCACAGGCTGGACACTTAGGACACTGGAGGTGTATGTGGCAGGAACAGGAGGCACCCAGCCTGAACTGCCAGAGCCAGCTTTTTGTTTGTGGCTTGTCAGCGTGGTAGTCTTGAACAGCCCTTGTTTTGCTCTGCATTGTTCTGTCGCTTCTGCTCATACTGTGTTTTGTTTTGATCCAGGTGACAAGCAGGATGGAAGTATCTGATGCCATTTATGTGACTGTGGAACTTCTTTCTAACTGGGGAAATCCAGAGAATGTGGGCCTGAGCCAGGTGGAGTTCTTTGATTTGTACAACCGGAAGATATTTGTCTCTCCTCATGATGTGGATATTCGGAACGCTGACAACCGAGGGGATTTGTGCTGCTTGGTCAATAAGACCTTAAATGTAAGATGCCTTAGTGATGGATGTGAACATTTTTTTGGGGGGTGTTTTATACTTGCTGGAACATGTCCAGAGAAGGGCAACAAAGCTGGGGAGGGGTCTGGAGCACAAGCCCTGTGAGGAAAGGCTGAGGGAGCTGGGGTTGCTTAGCCTGGAGAAGAGGAGGCTCAGAGGAGACCTTATTTTTGTCTACAACTACTGAAGGGAGGTCGTAGACAGGTGGGAGTTGGTCTCTCCTCCCAGGCAGCCAGCACCAGAACAAGAGGACACAGTCTCAAGCTGTGCCAGGGGGGTTTAGGCTGGATGTTAGGAAGAGGTTCTTCCCAGAAAGAGAGATTGGCCATTGGAATGTGCTGCCCAGGGAGGTGGTGGAGTTCCCATCCCTGGAGGTGTTTAAGAAGAGACTGGATGGGGTGCTTGGTGCCATGGTTTGGTTTATGAGATGGTCTTGGGTGATAGGTTGGACTTGATGATCTCAAAGGTCTCTTCTGGTCTGGTCTGGTCTATTCTGTTCTATTCTGTTCTGTTCTCACTAGTTTTGTTTGTTTGTTTTTTGTTGTTGTTTAGAAACATCATTTAATTTTGAAACTCTTCCCCTTTACCCTGCTCTTGTGAGACCTCACCTCAAATACTGTGTCCAGCTCTGGTGTCCCCATCATAAGAAAGACACAAAGCTGTTGGTGTGAGTTCAGAGGAGTGCCACTAGGATGATCCACGGGCTGGAGCACCTCTACTATGAGGACAGGCTGAGGGAGTTGGGGGTGTTCAGCCTGGAGAAGACTTAACTCTGAAGGGACCTTAGAGCTGCCTTCCAATACCTAAAGAGATCCTACAGGAAGGTTGCAGAGTGACTTTTACTAAGGGTGTCTAGAGACAGGACAAGGGGGAAATGGTTTGAAGCTGAGGGAGAGCAGGGTTACAGTGGAGCTTAGGAAGAAGCTCTTCTGTGTGAGGGAGGTGAGACACCGGAATAGGCTGCCCAGGGAGGTTGTAGATGCCTCTTCCCTGGGGGTGTTCAAGGCCAGGATGGATGAGGCCTTGAGCTGCCAAGTCTAGTTGAGAGGTGTCTCTGCCCATGGCAGGGAGGTTGGAGCAGATGATCTCTCAGGTCCCTTCAACTCTGACCCATTCTGTGATTGCTTATTATTAAGAAAACCAGGTTTCCTATCCAAGATGTTGGTATTCAGTTGTAATTTTGTTGAAGAACACCATTTGATTAATTCTCCTGACTTAATTGAGCAGTGGAAGAAGGCAGCTTTAACTCTGCCTCCTTATATATTAACTATGTGGTAATGTCTTGGATGAAAGAACACACTCAGTTTTTAAAGTACTGTAATATAATCATAGTGTCTGTAGAACAAGATCACAAAACTTTCAGGACTGCTTGGGAGGATGCAGGAAAGGGCTACCAAGATGTTTAGGGGACTAGAACATCTCTTTTTATCAAGAAAGGCTGAGGGACTTAAGGCTTTTTAGCCTGCAGAAGAGCAAACTGAGGGGAGATCTCATCAATGTTTATAAATGCTTAAAGGATGAGTGTCAGGGGGATGGGGCCAGGCTTTCTTCAGTGGTGCCCAGTGACAGGACAAGAGGTAATGGGCACAAGTTTGGACATAGAAAGTTCTGTCTAAACATGAGGAGGAACTTCTTTGGGAGTGATGGAGCAGTGGAGCAGGCTGGCCAGAGAGGTGGTATAGTCTCCATATCTGGACTCATTCAATACCAACCTGGACTCATTCATGCTAGTGCTGCTTTCCTGCTTGCAGGGGGAAGGAGAACAGAAAGAGGGCAGGTCTGCAGTATTTGGAAATGTAGTTGAAAGTCAGTATGGATTTTTTTTTTTTCCCCAGGCAAATATTTGTACTTGAAACATCCTTCTTACTTTGTCCTGAAAACTGTAATTTGGGTGTCATAAATACCCATTCTCCTCTCTAGGTCGTGCTCTCTGGCTGATGACACTCAGTAGTGGTAGCAGCAACGACACTCAGCTTTTCTAGATCGTTATAAATCATGTAGTAATATATTCATTAAGCCATTATGAACTTCTTAGCATTGCTCATCTAGTTTACTATCCTATTATCCTTAAGTAATGAGATTTTATATTTCATTAATTGATATATTCCTTTGATTTGTGACACCATAATCTCCTCTCGAAGCTGGAGGAGAACCAGAGAAGATGCAGTCTGGAGGGGGAATATGGTCTTAGAATGTGGATGCATGGTAACTGATCTCCTCTAGAGGTTAAAGCAGAGTTTCCAGGTGTGTGTACATTTCAGATCACACAGGAAAGCTTTTGGGTGCATTAGGGGGAAAAAAAGCCAACAAATGAATCCCCAAACAACTCAGATTTTCAACAGAATGAAAGTTTAACATCAAAACCAACTTTGTGGGAAACTTGCTTCACCATGGTTAAGACACTTGCATCTTGGATCCTCTAGGCATCCATTTGGCTTTGAGAGATCTCCTATTGGAGATCAGGGATTCTACTTGTTGAGTAATTTATTTACTACCCTTGCAGACTTCTAGGAACACTTAAATTGTCTCCTCCCTTTTGCTTTGTGATTTGCTGTAAACCAAAAAACAATGCCTGGCAGAACATCAAGTGCTGTCACCTCAGGAGCAGTGCCTGATGAGATTTAGTGCTTCATGAGACAGATTTGGCATTCAATTTAGATTGGTTTTTATAAACATTTTGATTTTTATATGTGTAGAGAGGTCTCTTAAACCTCAGAATACGAAGGAGGGGTGACTGCAATTCTGGAACTACCAAACTGAAGTACTTCTTTACAGTGGTGGATCCTCAGACCCACAGCATTCCTCTTCACGGTGCTTGAGCCTTCCTTTACTCTTCCTCAGGTATCCCTTCAGTGCCCATACAAAGCAGTCTCAAGCCAGTCTTCCACAAATTCTAAGGCCCAAGGTTCCCACATTGATTTTGGGGTTGTTTTTCTCCCCCTTGATCCAATTCAAATGTAATTCCTACTTCTGACATACCAGATTCACCCTGATGGTTCAAAGAACTTTGGGGCTAGGTATTCAGTGCTAGGTGCAAGAACAGTACTTCCAGACTCCAGCATATCATGTGAAGGAAAAGACATCACCATCACTCTTAGTTGCATGAGAGAGCTCCACAGTCTCATGAGTTTTGCCATGGAATCATCAAGTTGCCTTCAGTTTTTGGTGTCAGATCTTTGACATGCTGATGGAGACACTTCTGAGACTGTGTAGCCTCAGTCTTAAGCAGTGACTTGCTCCAATCCACAAAATGATCTCTGCAGCAGCCTCTCACTCAAGACACAGTACTCAGCCTGGCTGTGCTATGCCTCTGTGAGAAGTGTGAACAGGGCTCTCCAGACCCCATCTCTGTTCTGAATCTGGAACCCTTTTGTGAGGGCATCTCTCTCACTGTGTCAGTACACATCAGAACAAATTGATTTCCAGGATGGAGATGGGTCACTCACCAGATGTTGCCTGTTGTTGGGAAATGATTTTTCAGTTGTTCATATTCATAATATGGCTATCAGCATGACCTAACTTTGCAGCTGATGCTGAAATTGGGCTCACACTGGTTTGAGGGTTGTCCTTCATTTCTTTGATGTTAAGAGGATTCTTTGTTTTGCTACAGAAAAAAAAATTATACCTGCCTGGCACTCTTATGGTTACTTATGCCCAAATCTGATATTCAAAGCAGCAACAGTCTCCCAAAGTTTTTTTGAGGGACCTCTGGAGCAGAGGCATTATAGAATCATAGAATCAATAAGGTTGGAAGAGACCTCAAAGATCATCAGGTCCAACCTGTCACCCAAGACCTCATGACTACTAAACCATAGTACCAAGTGCCACGTCCAGTCCCCTCTTGATCACCTCCAGGGATGATGACTCCACCACCTCCCTAGGCAGCACATTCCAATGGCTAACAACTCTCTCTGTGAAGAACTTTCTCCCCACCTCCAGCTTAAACTTCCCCTGGTGCAGCTTGAGACTGTGTCCTCTTGTTCTGGTTGCCTGGGAGAAGAGACCAACCTCCACCTGTCCACAACCACCCTTCAGGTAGCTGTAGGCAGCAATAAGGTCTCACCTGAGCTTCCTCCAGGCATGAACTATCAGAGATTGGAACATGAAGATGCCCACTCTGAGAAGTGTATCTGTTTATGATGTTGTTGAACAGGCTGGCAGTGCTCTCTCTCTACCATCAGGCACACATCTGAAGTACACAGTAGGAAAGTTTTGTAGTTACTGTCTTTTGGAAAAACTGAGAGGCTGACTTCAGAGTGAAAGGATATGGAGACATAGTGGCTGTGTGTCCCCTCTGTGTGACTGCATGTACTGCATCCTTGAAAGTAAAGGGAGCTGATTTGTCTGCTCATCTCAGATCACTGAAGTGTTGTCTGCATGTGTATTTGTGTCCTAGTTCATCTCTGGTTGGGGGTTACATTCAATATCAACTGTATGCATATTCAACATTTTGATTCTGAAGCTCTCTAGTCCTTGCTTCTTTCTGAGCTAACACACAGCCTTTTCCTCCATTCCTGAACAGCTAGAGTAGCAGTTCTGAAGCATGTCCAGAATTAGGCATCCTTTGGTAGTGTAAAATGTATTGATTGTCAATTGTCTATAAAAATCACATTGGGAGTTTCTGGAATATCTTAGATAATTTGAAGTATGGAGTCCTATATATAGCTCTGAGGGCTAGATCTGGAATTGATATGAATTGTCTGCAAAGCCTGATTTAGAGACAGAGAAATACAACTCTATAAGGCCAAACCACAAGTGTAAACACTGGAAGAAAGAAAATGATTCTAGATTGTCCATTGTGCTCAGTGATCTCCTCCATGCCTGCAAAGCTGATTAATGTGATTAAAATAAACTGGGCTTGCTCTGAGCCTGCAAATACAAAGCATGGCAGACTGCCTGTCACCCATGAGCGTGCAGATGTCTTCCTGGGACAGCAAGCAGCTGACCTTTATCTAATTGTCAGGTTGTTGTGAGCTGTCTTACAGGCAGGAGGGGCGGATTTACTGCTTGGAAATGAGGTTAAGGGCTTGCTCTCACCCTAGTGGATGTAGAAAATGATTACTTTTATGATCAGTGTCTGGTTTCCTGGGGGTGGGGAGTTAATGACAATCTCCTGCTTTCTGAGAAAGAGCATTAGTGACAGTCTGCTGGTCTGTGTTTTTAGATCACAGAGGAAAGCTCCCCTTGGATGTGCCCTTTCCATCCACCCCTCCAACTTTACTTTGTTATCCGCAATCCCACCCGGTCACATGACTTTGGTATATCCAAGATCAAGATTTGGAATTACAGCACAACAACTCCCAGTGTAAGTAGACTTTTCTCAACTCCTCTCTCTGTGTGCTCTGCCTTCCCTTGGGGAAACTTGCTGTGATCTGCTTTCCAAAGGAGGAAATAAAAGCGGATCCTGTTTAACACCATGGGGAGCTGGGAGGGCTCCCTGGCTGCAGGGAAATTTGCTGTTGTCTTAATTGTGAGGGGTAGCAGTGGTCATGTTTTCAGAGGCACAGTGAGCATCTTCTTTCAAAGGTGTCTATAGACCTAGTAAAAGCCTAGCATGTTCTGTCCCTCAACCCTTTACTGTGGTGAGAAATAGAGATACAAAGGTAAGTACGTCTTCAGAGTCAAGATTTGAAGCTGTTTTATCACAGGAGAAATAAATGTGTGTTTAAATCTGTGTTTTCTGGTGTAAATAAGTATAAATAGGCTGACTGCTACTTGACTTTGCTATTGTCACCTAATTAAAAGTGTACTAACTGTGTTCATAATAAACCACGTAATCTGGTGCTACACGAGAGACATCTCATGGCAGATGGTCTCTTGTTTGTGTGTTTGAATGTCACCATGGAAATTATTCTTGTTTGTACACTGCAGTGCTATGAAAAAAAAATAAATACAAAAATCCCAGGTACTGAATCAAAGAGGATTTTCAGTTCTGGATTAGAAATAAGAGGCTTTCTCTCTCTGGTTTTGCTCTCATCCATGTTCTTATATAAGCACATATGGTAATTTATACATATGGGAATGGCTGTGGAAGGGGCAGCTTAAACAAATTTCTTAGAACATGATTTATATTTATTTCCTGGAGTTTTAATAGCTTTTTATTTCCCCCTCCCCCCCCCCATTAAAAAGTGAGCTACAGAATGTTCCATCATCGTTGAGAGATGGTTGGTTTTGGAGGTAATAGTATGGCTTGTTACCAAACCTATTGAATATAATGCAAGAGACGCACATAAATGTGTTTCTGTATTCCAAGGTACTGTTTTTAATAAACCCTTAGGAGGCAAGCTGTAAAATCCATTAGGAGTTTAATCCCATGGATTTGGTGGCAGTGCAGCAGTCTACATCAGCTCAAGGAAAAGTCTCCTTGTTGTGGAGATGAAAGAATCATGCAAAGAAGTTCTGCCTAATTCTGTAATCTGTTATGAGGAAGTTCTGCTGTGAAGTGCGTCCCCCCAAAATACAATTAGCTAAGTTTCCCTCCTCCTGAGGTAAATGCAGAGCTGGATTTCTGTGTGATGTTTTGGTAGTCATTCTAACCTCCTCCTTTCCCTCACATAACTGAGAGGTGCCCCAGTACTTCTTCAAAAACAGGCAAAAAATTAATTCAGACCACAACTTCTGTATGCTTGGGTGCCTGAACATGAGTCTGGAAGTAGGAAACATATGTCTGAAGGAAGCTGTAAAAGTCAGATGAGATCACATAGATTCCTTGATTCATTGAACTGCAAGGTCTCAGAGAAGTCTTCCTCTTTATTCACTTCAGATGAGGTCTGCAAAAACAGGAGGTCATTTTCAGTCTGCAGGAAGAGATCAGGTGTCAGCAGGGGCAGCCAGCTCTCTCCCAGTTTGTCTGAAATACCCAGGCAGTTTGCAAGCACTTGATGCAAACTGCTTTGATGTTGCAGCCCGACTGGATGCTATTAAAACTTTCCATAAGCTCCAATATAATGTCTGTTGAGTGTCTTCACAAATCCATGAATGGAATTAACACTTAAATGTATTAAGATCTTTGTTGTTCTCTAATTGGCTCATTTTCTTCTTCAAGCAGTTGCTTGTATCCATGATCCTCCTGGCTGTGTGCTCATGTCCACGCTCTTGGGTTGGAGATTTTTTTGCAGTGCTGGACTGCATTGTCTGTAAGGATGCAGCAGCTTTGTTCCACAAGAGTTGGGTTTATGGAAGAACTTGTTTTTTCTAGTCTTTTCTTTTGCTCCTTTCTCTCTCATCTGTGAGAAGCCAGGCAGAGGCAGCTTAAGTCCTCTGTTCAGGTGTAATTGGCAGAGAAGTGCCTCTGTTTTTATTATGCCCTTTGTGCACAAATATCACTGAATTGGCCAGAAATGCCACCCCTCTTGCTTTGGTGTGGTAAGTGCTGTACCAGCAGGCACTCTGGGAGGGCTGAAAGTGCAAACTGGGAGGGAACATCAAGAGAAACTGTAGACTTATTCTCACAAATCTTTCCCTTTTGCCTCTCTGACTCAGATCATACATGCCTGATTTTTCTGAGGCGTTGTGCCATTCTGCTGACTCTTCCTGGAGGAGAAAAACCTGCTGTAGATGAAGGATTGAGGGCTTGTTGATAGGGTGGCTTTGTGATGGAATTTCTCTGAGGAAGGGATTTCTTCAGCCTCCTCATGTGCACAGTTAAGCAGTGGCACAAGGGAAGCCAACCATCCTGTCAGTCTTTCCCACCACATCTGATCACTAAGCAACTGGAAGCTCAGAAGAAGGGTGGGAGGGAAAGGAAAAGAGCAGTTCATAGTCTTGTGTCTGCATATGTTGGTTCCTGGAGTCCCCAAGCTCTGTTCATATTTTCTCTCCCTGAGCCTCAATCTGCTTAGGATGTTGGTGTAGGAGAATTTAATGAGCTCTGTCACTGGTTCTTCAGGATCAGGTGGGTTTTCTGAGCTATCAGCCTGGTTGTTAATGCCTGCCCCAGTTCAGGCTGTCTCTGTTTACCTGGAAATGTTTTAGCGTTGCCTCATTCATTTTGCTGCAGTCCCAACAACTCTCTTGCTTCCTGTGATAATGTTGCAGACTTTCCAAAACATCAGAGAGGGGAATGTAATTTCCCCTGACTGGAGCAGTGACTGGCCCTTTTTCTGTGGTTGAGTGATGCCCCTTTTAGAAAGAATAAGCTCCACTATCTCATTTTGTAAGGTTTTCCCTGTCTACCTGTCCTCCTCCAGTACTAGTGGGTGGAGTGGCATTCAAAACATGTTGCTTTTAAGAGGTGGCTGATTTTGATTTTTAAAAGATTCAGTTGACAAATAGCCCTCAAAATATCCAAGTGTGTATTTCTGTGGCTCTGTGCAGTATCTGGAAACAGATATAGAGCTAAGGTTTGAATATTGCTGCAGGCAGTCGGATATTATGTAGAAATGTTGCAGTCATCCCAAATTCAATGTAAGTATCTGATATCTCTAGCATTTAAGGAGGCCATTAACAGTCCAGACATACAGAGATACAAAAAATAGCATTCCTGGGACATCCTGATGGACTTTCTCTCCCCTGTCCAAGCAGACCAAGGTAGTTAGTTTTTAATACATACAATTATTAAAGTGTTGTGATCTCCAGTTAGAGTAATCTGGCAGTGTCCTTGGTCAAGGGGAAAGTAGACCATGTTTTCTGGCCAACTGCAGATATGCAGCACTTTGTGATAGTCTGGAGGTAACAAAGGCAGCCATGACATAATGGCCAATTCAAAGGGGTGTACAGCTGTTGGCTGAGAAGTTACTGAAGGCGATTTTCTTCTGTCAAGGATGCATCTTGCATGCCTACATCCACTCCCCTCTCTCAGCTTTCTTGTTACACCTGCATCTGGCTTTGCCCCTGTGTAGGTCTATGTTATGTGTTTCACCTCATACATGTTTTTGGAAGGCAGTAGGGTGGGAGCTGTAAAGCCTTGGAGGCTGTAAAGAGTGCATGCAGGAGTGAAGAACTGGAGACACCTGAAAATGAAGGAGCAACTGGTTTAGGCTGGGAACAGAGGAAAATTTGAATCAGTGTTCAAGGAGAACTGACATCCAGGAGATGAGCAAGAGGATGAAACTGAAACTTCTTACTTTCAAAACCAGCTTCTCAGTTTCTATGAGCATTAGGAAAGAACAGAGAATCTTTAAAGCCTCCACATGATGGACACATTACTGGATGTTAGAGGACGGAAAGGAGATGGATTTTGTCTCATCTCTATTTTCTTTGAAGATGCCAGTGTTTTTGTCAAGAGGGAGGAAAGGTTAGGTGGAGGAGAAGGTAGAGAATAGAAAGAACATTAATTTCAATGGAATAAAAACCATCAAGTTTTAGTGGGTGCCACTGAGAAGGAGACCATAGAGATGAAGTTGTGAGGGGCAGTGTTGTCTGAGATAAAGGCCAGTTAAGTGTTGGAGCAGCCTGGCAAGACAGATGATTGGAAAGCTGTTAAACTTGGCTTTCTTCACAATGATGTAGTGGAAAGAGATGGATTGGATTCTTTTCTTTTTTTAAGAAGCCATCTTTTCCAGGCTTATATTTCTATAACTCCAGTGGCTGTGATCCAGGTGGTTAGCTGTGCTGGAACATGTCAGGAAAGTGGTGAATCTCAGAGATGTTGAAGCAAAATGTGCTTCTGGAATGTCTATCCTGATCAAATGCAATTATTCTTAATCTAGGCGGCTTTGTTCAAGCTTTTCTAAATATTGAAGCCTGGTCAGCCAAAAATGTTTCATGGCAGTGTCTATCATGGTTTTTAGAATAGAATAGAATTAACCAGGTTGGAAAAGACCTTTGAGATCATCAAGTCCAACCTATCACCCAACACCATCTCATCAACTAAACCATGGCACCAAGCATCCCATCAAGTCATTTTTTTAAACACCTCCAGTGATGGGGACTCCACCACCTCCCTGGGCAGCACATTCCAATGGCAAATCACTCTTTCTATGATGAACTTCTTCCTAACATCCAGCCTAAACCTCCCCTGGCACAGCTTCGGTCTGTGTTCTCTTGTTCTGGTGCTGGTTGCTTGGGAGAAGAGACCAACCCCCTCCTGGTTACAACCTCCCTGCAGGGAGTTGGAGAGAGCAATAAGGTATCCCCTGAGCCTCCTGTTCTCCAGGCTAAGCAACCCCAGCTCCCTCAGCCTCTCCTCACTGGGCTGTGCTCCAGACCCCTCCCCAGCTTTGTTGCCCTTCTCTGGACACCTTCCAGCAAGTCAACATCTTTCCTAAACTGAGGAGCCCAGCACTGGACACAGGACTCAAGGTGTGGCCTGAGCAGTGCTGAGCACAGGGCAGGATGACTTCCCCGCTCCTGCTGGCCACACTGTTCCTGGTAGATGGCCAGGATGCCATTGGCCTTCTTGGCCACCTGGGCACACTGCTGGCTCATGTTCAGCTGCTGTCAACCAGTACTCCCAGGTCCCTTTCTGCCTGGCTGCTCTTCAGCCACTGTGACCCCAGCCTGTAGCACCGCATGGGGTTGTTGTGGCCAATGTGCAGTCCTTTTCTATGAAATCTTAAATGTTCCACAATGTTTTCCAGTTGCTGGAGCTTTTGATTACGAAGTAGTCAAAAGCAGTCAAAACCCTGGCACAGGGTTTTAATCATTTTAATCTGCTAAGTGGTGAAATGCCAGAGTTCCAGAGCTGTGCTATGTGTAATGCTGGAACAGCCTCACTGAAATTTTCATCCTTGTCTTTTTGCAGGATCTTGATGTTGGAGCAAAGAAGGTGAAGTTGTATGTTGACAAGAACCTAGTGTTTGATGGTGAGTTAGAGAGAGCCTCTGGAGATCTCCTCACTGACCACAGCACTACAATTGACCTTAAGGATCACAAGCAAGAGACCTCTACATGTTCTTCAAATGAAAGCAAAGAAGTAAATACTCCTGCAGTCACAGAGAAGAAAACAGAGCCACATGTTAAATACCTGCACTCAAACAGTGCTTCACTCGGCGAGAAATCTCTACCAGGAGAAAATCCTGAGCATCAGATGAACTCAAACAGCTCCTCAAAGAAAAGGTTGGCTGAGTTGGAGGATGGTCTGAAAGTGTTCCCATCTCAGGTTTGTAGAAAAGATGCCAAAGAGGACACGACAGTACAGGCAGTTGCAGTGTGTGTTCAGCCTGATGAGGAACTTCCTTTGAGTAAGCAAATGGAGAAGCTAACAGGAAGGAAATTGTCTGATTCTGCAGGTGCAATTCCTTCTTGGTTACAGTCTTCTTCCCAGGTAACACAGAGTAATCAAGTTACTTCCAGCAAGCAGAAGCCCCCTGGCTTGCCACAGAGCCTTGTGCAGGCTTCAGATTTCAAACGCAGTCAGAGGGGAGCACCAAAAGCTTTAAAGATCTGACTAATGAAGATGTCAAACTGCAGAGAAATGAAATGAGCAGATCCAGTAGCAGAATTGCAAATGGAGATGAGAGATCACAGATGCTCACCAGAAAGGATGCTGATGTGAGCTTGGACATGTCAGAGCAACTTTCTAACAAAAACTGCTGCAGCTCACAGTACCCTACCAGTGGAAGAAGAAGTGCCAGGTGTATGAAAAGGGCAGGATTAAACACCATGCATCTTGGAGAAGACGATTCTGCTCTCAAAGGTAAGAGCACGAGCTGGCAAACATGGTGCAAGTGCTGACATGCTCTCCAGTTTGCAGAAGGCCAGTCAGATCCTGGGCTGCATCAGAAGTGTGGCCAGTAGGTCAAGGGAGGTGATTCTCCCCCTCTACTCATCTCTGGTGAGACCCCACCTGGAGTACTGCCTCCAGTTCTGGAGCCCCTATTACAAGAGGGATCTGGAGGTGCTGAAAGGTGTCCAGAGAAGGGCCACGAGGATGAGCAGAGGGCTGGAGCACCTCTCCAATGAGGACAGACTGAAGGAGTTGGGGCTGTTCAGTCTGGAGAAGAGAAGGCTCTGAGGTGACCTAATTGTGGTCTTCCAGTATCTGGAGGGGGCTACAAGAAGACTGGGGAGGGACTTCTTAGGATCTCAGGTAGTGATAGGACTAGGGGGAATGGAATGAAGCTGGAGGTGGGGAAATTCAGGCTGGACGTGAGGAGGAGAAAGTTCTTCCCCATGAGAGTGGTGAAGCCCTGCAGTGGGTTGTGCAGGGAGGTGGTTGAGGCCCCGTCCCTGGAGGTGTTTAAGCCCAGGCTGGATGAGGCTCTGGGCATCCTGATCTAGTGTGGGGTGTCCCTGCCCATGGCAGGGGCGTTGGAACTAGATGATCCTTGTGGTCCCTTCCAACCCTGACTGATACTGCTATGATACTAAGCAGGGAATCATTTAGGTGGGAAGGAACCTCTTGAGGTTCTGGGAGGGATAGACAGAGGGATTTTAGTTTTGCTGTTTGCAGTATTGAGTCTTTCTCCTTCACACTGTGAAGATGCTCAGAGTCTTCTGGTCCTACATTGATGTGAAATGCTCTCCTTCTGAGGAGTTTGCATTCCGTGGTAGTGCTTTGTAATATATTTGGAGAAGATTGAGGACTAAATTTCAGTAAATTATGTTCTAAAACCTGACAGTCCTGCAGACAGCAAATATTTGCTAATATCAATGAAAATCTGCAAGAAGAGTGTGACTTCCAGGTAGGGAGGGAATTGACAGAGTTCCTTTTGCAGTGGGTTTGTGCCTTTCTCTGTGGGAATATAAGCTGTGAATAGATTTACTTGGAGCGAATGGAAACCTGCCCTCATTTTCCCTTCTCCACTAATGAAGTTGCATTCCTCTTCCAAACCTTTCCCTTACACATCTCTGCTTATTATGAAGAGGTTTTTTTACTGCATTTAGCTGTTACCTGCTCCCTGTGTTTGATTATCATTGTCATCCTGCTCCAAGCTTTTCTTAGTTAACCTGGGATTCTGTTGGAGGTGGAGGATCCATCTGGTATAGCTGTGTGCTGTCTCTGGCCGTGGCCAATGGTGTGTCCCCAGAGAAGAGTATGAGAACTGGGCAAGCACCAAATAATTTGTCTTGAGTGAAGGGAGTCTGGCAGAGCAGGGACAAGAAGACTCAGAGAATTGGAAGAAGAGGTTACAAAAATAAAACCTGAAATTGTTGGGAGTGGTTTAGCATCAGAACAATTTCCATGAATCCCAGGATGCTAGAATGGCTTAGGGTGGAAGGGACCCTAGACATCATCTACTCCAACCTCTCCACCATGGGCAGGGACACCTCTCAATTGGATTCAGCTGCTCAAGGCCTCTTCCATCCTGGCATTGAGCACCCCCAGGGAGGAGGCACCTGCAACCTCCTTGGGCAGCCTATTCCAGGGTCTCACCACTCTCATAATGAAGAACTTCTTTCTGAGATCCAGTCTAAATCTCTTCTCCCTCAGCTCCAAACCATTCCCCCTTGTCCTGTCGCTAGACACCCTCATGAAAAGTTCCCCTCCAGTCTTCCTGTAGGATCCCTTCTGGTATTGGAAGGCAGCTTTAAGGTCCTCTCAGAGTCTTTACTCTAGGCTGAACAACCCCAGGTCCCTCAGCCCATCCTCACAGCAGAGGTACTCTAGCCATTGAATCATCTTTGTGGTACTCCTCTGGACTTGCTCCAAGAGCTCTGTGTCCTTCTTATGATGGGGCCACCATATCTGGACGTAGTATTCAAGGTGGGGTCTTACAAGAGCAGAGTAAAGGGGCAGAATCACCTCTCTTGATCTTGCATTCTGTATATTTGAACGTTTGCCTTAAAGTTCTGGCCATAAGGGACAGGAAATATGCCTGAGTGCAGGAGTGCCAGCTCCAATGAGCAGGTACAGCATGAATTTTTCAGACCAAGGTGAGGAAAATGGTTCTTTCTAAATTTAGAATGTCTGGATTTTTCCTTCTCTGTCTCTCTTTGGAGGAACCAGCAATTTTACAAGTGTGTCTGCAAATTATACCTTTGAGAAGAAAAAAGTCTGGAAGTAGTGGGAATTGTTGCCATCTTCCCTTTAGCCACCCACTCAGCACAGCCCCTTTGCTGTTTCACACATTTTGCAGCGTCTCTGTTTGATTAAAAACTGGTCAACATTATGGAAGCTGTAAATAAATCCCACCTTAGTCATTTCTGTTCAGTTGTAGAAGCAGGAGCAATTCAGAAGTTTTAATGTAAACTCTAAGATGAGGGTTGTCAGCATTCTAATTATAATGTCCTCTAATTTTGCTCAGAGCATATTTTGTCATCTGGTGGTTAAAACCCCCAGTGTGTGTTTGTCCCTGGGAAAACTGCAAGCCAGCCAGCAGCTTTTGTTCTCTCTGCACTGCACTGTGCAGGGCAAAGCCATCTTCAAAGTGGAGCTGAGTGAGCATTAACCACAGGGAAACAGTTTTAAGTGTTTCCCCAAGAGTGGTGAATTTTAATTGGTGCGGGGCACGGGGAACTGCCATTTCCTAGAGCAGGATGTGAGAGAGGGGAGCCTGCAGGAGCTGCCATGCAATGTCCCAGCATGCCTTTGGTCACTATGAAAAAGAACCAGAGCAAGGGAAATCAGAAATAGCACCTGCAGGTGTGCTTAGCCCAGGTGGGCACTGCTGTAAAAACTTACCAGCTTACTTTGCTAACTGCTTGAATGTGCAAAGGAGATGATGGGAGCATGGTGACAAATCATAGAATCATAACATTGTTTGGGTTGGAAAAACACTTTAAGAACATCCGGTCCCAACATCAACCCAACACCACCATGGCCATTCAACCACATCACCCAGTGCCATGGCACCTCCAGGGATGGGGACTCCACCACCTCCCTGGACAGCCTGTTCTAATCCCTGACTGCTCTTACAGCAAAGACATTTTTCCTAATACTGCCTCGACCTCCCCTGGTGCAGCTTGAGGCCATTTCCTCTCATTATATCACCTGATACTAGGGAGAAGAGACCAGCTCCTGTCTCACTCCCACCTCTTTTCAGAGATCAAGAAGGTCTTCCCTCAGCCTCCTCTTCTGCAGACAAAACAATCTCCTGTTACTGGAAAATAACACATCATTTTGAGGGGGAATTATAAATTAAGAAGCTGGAACAATGGCACAGAAAGATGAACTTGAGGGCTGGACTGATAGCAGTGGAATGCAGTTAATTAGCACTGCTCACAGGGTCATGTGGGGACTGAAACCAAACAATTAAGTTGCAAGCTGAGTAATCATCAATCGCAGCTGACCGAGGCAAAGAAGGATGATGGCTGAGTAGCTGCTAACAGATTGGCTATGAGATGGCAGCGTGAGGCAGGCATGACTCTAGCAGAGCACTCCCAGGATGTATCAGCATTGCTGGTAGTTAGGGAAAATGTTAATCTCTGAACACAGGCACTTGTGAGATGTCAGTTGGAAAACTGCAGTTGTGATCATCCATTTTCAGGAAAGCTGATTACAAAGTGGAACAAGACAGAGCAGAGAGCTTTCAGAATGATTTGGGAAATGAAGCATGTGATTGCAGCATGGAAATACGATTGCTATTTATAGCTGCAGGGAGTAAAAAAATCAGGTTAAAACAACAGAGGGAGAGGAAAGGTGTTTGTGTCAAGCTGCTGTTGCCCCCAAATGTAGCTGACTGAAATTTGGAGAGGAACTGTATGCTGGGCGGTGCCATCAGAAGCAGGACAAGAGACTTGGTGGTGGAAGCCCCGCTGGGGGGGATGCGCGTTGGAGGTGGCATCATTTCAGTACTCTGGCATCCATGACACAGTCCCCTCAGGCACGCAGGAGGTTGGGAATGCACCCATAACATCTGCAGCTGGAATACTCTCTTTCTACAAGCAGAGTTTATTGCTCACATGGCTCCAGTAGAAATGATCAGCTTTAGAGTCTAAAAGAAATGCCAAAGCCTGCGAGCCTTCAGCCGCTGACCTCTGCTTTGGGGCTATTTGCCGCTTTCCTTTCAGAGCTGCGCTTCTCTTGTTGCCACTCCGGGTAGCTAACAAACCTCTTAACCTCCCTTTGAAAGTCACTGCTCTTGAACTGCGCTAGAAGTGCCTCAGAGCTGTAATTTCTCTACTGCTTGAAGTGCTGAGCAGAAAAAAAGAAAATAATTAAGTTGGAAAGAAAAAGAAAACCTTCTCCAAACCAAGGGGAGTTAATGTGTCAAATACTTTTCTGTCCATGCTTGTCCTGAAATTTTCAAGTGGTGAATTTTCATTTTCAGGGGGTCAGTACATAAACACTATCACCTTTGGGTAAATTGTGAGGCTCTGGGAAGTACTCTTTGGGATCACCCACCCGATGTGGAGGTCCATGGACGATGGTTTGACCTAGCAAGTGACTTCTAAATGAACTGATGTGCAGCTGATGTGCTGTGAAATACCTCCCTTTGCTTTCTACCTGTATTTCCTTTTTGGGGTAAGGAGGAATGGTCAGGTTAGTCTCCAGCCTTTTATTCTGGAAGACAACCCTCTGTCAGGTAGTTTCCCATCTGCTTTAAAATTCTTATTTGTAGCTCCCTTGTCCTTGCAAATGACTATTTGCCATAGACAGATGAGGAACATTGCTTCTTTCCTAGTATTTCCAAAAGCAGAGTTAAAAGGTAGTCCTGAGCAGCCTTCTGAGAAAAGGTTCTTTTGCATTTTATGGCAACTGCTATTTATTCTTGCTAGCCATTTGTTTTAGTAGCCACACAAGAACATTGTGCAGAAATAGAATCTAGCTCATGGGCCTGCAATTGTTTAGTACTCCACTTACTTTTCTTCATTTACTGGAAGGAAATACATAAGTGACAGCTTCATTGAAAATCTTTGTTATTATCTGTTCTTAATTGTTTCGAGATGGAAATTAGGCAGCTCCCTGGTGCAGTCACAGAGAGAGAAGGCTTTGCTCCCACTGTGCTTCTCTAATTTGCTGTCCCCACTCCATTCCTGTTTGATATTTTGTCATTATTCCCCTTCTACATTTCACACTTGCTGAAAAATGAGAGAGAGATTTGCACATTGAGTGCACAGAATGCAGTGCTCAGCTCACCCTCCTTGTATCCTGAGCCTGCTGCTTCTCTCACTGCTTCCCTTTGGAAAGATGCAGCTGATTTTCATTGGAGGCTTTAGAAATGGAACCAGTTTGGCCATTTCCTGCTCTGTGAAAGAGCTGCAGAAATGCAGGCAGATGATTTAAATCATTGTGACAGCCACACAGCCAGTATCTGTGTCTTCAGTAGTTAAAAGTGATTGGGTTTTGTTGTGCCTAAATGGGGAAGGGAAATTGGGACATGCAGCCTCCGTAAGAGGGAGGCAATATAAAAGTGCTGCTGTAACAGAATTTCATGATAAGGGAACACGAGTATGATCAGCATCATTCTGGAGAGTCTGTGTGGTGGTGGTTTGCTGCCACTCCTGTTTATACTCTAAATGCCTTTGTAATATTGTTTGCAGATGAAGACTTTGCTATCAAGGACATAGCAGCCTCTAGAGCAAAGTGGCACAGTGAACAAGAACACACCCTGCAGGAGTCCTGGAACTCCTTGGTGAAGTTCAATTATTCCCATCGCGGCCGAATCTCTAACATGGATTTTCAAGGGGATATCTTTGATGAGTTTCTCCATCAGCAGAAAATCAACAGGCCTGGAGACTGTCAGCAAATGAAAAAAGAGGGACTCCAAACACTACCAAAAAGGCAAGAAGAAAATTCTTTGGAGGTACACGACGGAAATGACTTCAGAATTCCTGTGTTACCGTACGGACAGCGCTTGGCGATAGACATTCGAACGACGTGGGGAGACAGGCACTACGTGGGTCTGAATGGGATTGAAGTTTTCAGTTCTAAAGGAGAACCTGTTCAGATTTCCAAAATAACAGCTGAACCACCTGATATAAATATTTTACCAGCTTATGGCAACGATCCCAGAGTAATAACCAACCTCGTTGATGGGGTACATCGGACTCAGGATGATATGCATCTCTGGCTAGCACCATTTACTCCTGGAAAACCTCACTTCATCTTTATTGACTTTGTGAATCCCTGTCAAGTAGCTATGATTAGGATTTGGAATTACAATAAATCTCGCATCCACTCTTTCAGAGGGGTGAAAGACATGATAATGCTGCTGGATGAACAATGCATCTTTAAAGGAGAAATTGCCAAAGCTTCGGGAACCTTGGCTGGAGGTACGGCACCGTCGCTTCCTCCCTTTGTGCAAACAGAGTAATGCAAACCAATGCATTCAGCTTGCTTCTTATTACTTTGCACTGCAAAGCAAGCTGGCACTTCATGTAGAATTTAGTCCCTTGGATTTCAAAACATAATGCAAACCTCACTAATGCACTTCTTCAGCAGTGCTGGGAATTTCAGCAGCATGTAGAGCCAGTCTCTATTTTAACAATGCCTTGGCAACAAATCCATGTTTCAGTAACACCAGACAGTCTCACTAGATATTTAAAAGTTGCAGATTTCATAGTATCAGTATCATAGTGTCAGTCAAGGTTGGAAGGGACCACAAGGATCATCTAGTTCCAACCCCCTGCCATGGGCAGGGACACCCCACACTAGATCAGGCTGGCCAGAGCCTCATTCAGCCTGCTCTTAAACACCTCCAGGAACGGGGCCTCAACCACCTCCCTGGACAACCCACTGCAGGGCTTCACCACTCTCATGGGGAAGAACTTCTTCCTCACGTCCAGCCTGAATCTCCCCACCTCCAGCTTCATTCCATTTTTCCTTATTTTCATTGATTTGGTCTTTTGGAAAGGGTGATGGAGTTTTTTCCCCCCATTTTTTCCCCCCTCTGTATTGGAAATTTGTCTGAATTCTCTAGGGTTTTCTGCTGTGTAGTTTAAAGTTTGAGAATGAACAGGCTAATTCTATCAGCAGTCAGTAGCAATTTACCATACATTAAACACTGCTGAAACTGAAGTGTAAAGAAGGACCAGAAATGTGGGTGTTTTTTTTATCAGTCTCTCTGTTCCTTTGTATGATTTCTCCATCTGATTTTTGTCTGTTGCCTGCAGCTCCAGAGCACTTGGGGGATACTATACTGTTCACAACTGATGATGATATTCTGGAAGCTATCTACTGCTATGATCAGACATGTGATGGAGAAATGGAAAATGCCAGCTCCTTGAGATACGAGGAAGAGCTGAAGAGGCCAACAACTGCTGACAGGGAGGGAGATGAAAGACCTTTTACACAAGCAGGGTTAAGAACAGAGAATCGACAGGTAGGGGCCTCTGTGTTCAGAACTCTCTATAAATGTCTTTCTGAGCCATGACATGGGAGTGGGAGACAGATTTCCATGATGGAGTGAAGGTCTGCAGCAGCCAGTTTTTCTGTATTGAAGATATCTTTTTTCCCCCACCAGCTCAGTAATTTATGTGTTTGTGTTTTAAGCCCCAAAGGTCCTCCAAATTTTGGTTTCCCTGATTAATTAATAAGACTACAGAGAAGACTGTTCTGGATCATGTGGCTGAGGTTGCAAGGGACCTTAGAGATCATCTGCTCCAAACTCCCTGTGGTGGGCAGGTTGAGGGACGCCTCTCAACTGGACTTGGTTGCTCAAGGCCTCCTCATTCAACCTGGCCTTGAACACCCCCAGGGAGGAGCCATCTGCAACCTTCTGGGTCAACCTATTCCAGAGTCTGACCACCCTCATCCTGACAAACATCTTCATAAGATACAGTCTAATCCTTCTCTCCCTCTGCTTCAACCCATTCCCTCTTGTCCTGTCTCTAGACATCCTCGTGAAAAGTCCCTCTGCAGCCTTCCTGTAGAATCCCTTCAGGTACTTGAAGGCAGCTCTTCAGGTCCCCTCAGAGTTAAGTCTTCTTCAGGCTGAACAGCTCCAGCTCCCTCAGCCTGTCCTTGTAGCAGAGGTACCCCAGCCCTTGGATCATCTTTGTGGCCTCCTGTGGACTCACTCCAACAGCTCTGTGTCCTTCTTATGCTGGGGACAGCGGAACTGGAGGCAGATGGGGTCTCAGCAGAGCAGAGTCAAGGGACAGAATTGCCTCTTGCTGCTGATCGCACTCCTCTTGCTGCAACCCAGGACACTGCTGCCTTCTGGGCTGCATGAGGATAGAATAGAATTAACCAAGTTGGAAAAGACCTCAGAGATCATCCAGTCGAATCTATCACCCAGCACCATCTAATCAACTAAACCATGGCACCCAGTGCCTCATCTACGCTCTTCTTATACACCTCCAGGGACAGTAACTCCACCACCTCCCTGGGCAGCACATTCCAATGGCCAATCTCTCTTTCTGTGAAGAACTTCTTCCTAACATCCAGCCTGAACCTCCCCTGGCACAGCTTGAGACTGTCCTCTTGTTCTGGTGCTGGTTGCCTGGGATAAGAGACCAACCTCCACCTGGCTACAACCTCCCTTCAGGGAGTTGTAGACAGCAATGAGGTCTCCTCTGAGCCTCCTCTTCTCCAGGCTAAGCAACCCCAGCTCCCTCAGCCTCTCCTCACAGGGCTGTGCTCCAGACCCCTCCCCAGCTTTGTTGCCCTTCTCTGGACACCTTCCAGCAACTCAACATCTTTCCTGGATTGGATTTTTTCCCCCTTCACTTACTTGGATAGAGATGAGAGTGAGTTCTGTGAACACAAACTGAAGTTCTTCTTGATCATGTGTTGTTTGCTGTGGGCATTCAGCAGAATGCCCATTCCACTGCAGAAGCCTGAACTGTCTGGCATTTCCTCAGAGCCCCTGCCTTTTGTTTTGCTATTCATCTCTGCTGCTCTTCCTACTCCTTGTCTAACTCTATCAGCAATGGCATGACAAAAGCTGTTAAGACTGAGCCATTGGTCTCCCTGTCATTCTGTAATTGCTGGTACTATCAAGCTTTGTAGATGAATGCTTATGCCATTAGAATGACACAGATCTGCTAGATGTTTTGTCCTCCCCAGCTGTTGTCCTTCAGACTAGTACTGGGGTTGAACAGCCTCTGCCTGTTGGTCCTTCCCCCTTTTCTCCTGTAGCAGGATCAGTGGATGAAGTGGTGTGGACTGCACTGACTTTTCCAAAGCTCTTATGGCAGTGTCTTTCTTGTCAGTGTTGTCCATGCTCATGTCTTTCCCAGGAATTTAATAATCCTTGCCATGCCAACTTTCATAGCAGGTCAGACCTACAACTGGTTCTGTTTCTCTGAAACACTTATCCAGCCCTTTGAAATTTGTCACATGAGGACATTTTGAGGGACCTTTGTTTAGTATCTTGCCACGGATTTTTGTGCTGTTTGACCTGCCTTAGGTGACCCTGCTTTGGCAGGGCAGCTGGACTCTAGAAGTCCCTTCCAACCCCTACCATTTTGTGATCTTGTGTTTCCTCCACTAGCTTTTTGAACCCCCTGTGCCCTTCTACAACTTAGAGTGCTCTGTGCTAAGTTTCCCAGCTTAACTCACATAGCACCAAGATCTTCCTGTTTGTCTCTGAGCTCGTTTAATGTCCCCTAGTTTCAGTGCTGGAAGAAGTGAAACAATTATTCCCCATTCCCTTCTTCAGGCCACTTGAGATTTATGCCTCTGTTAGAAGCATAAATGCCTCTAAATGTCTTCTCCAGAATGCTTAGTCCTGCTCACATGGAAGGTGCTGTGCAGGGTGGTCAGGTGTAGGAGCATGGGAATGCTTTTTACTGCTTTTCCACTAAGTCCTGAACTACGGTAGTGTTCTGTTTTAACCCTAAGTATCTAAGAACACAGGCAGGACAAGGCTCAAAAGTGGAAGTATTTGAAATAGGAGAGAATTAGACCATGTCTGAAAGAAAAGACAGTGGGCACCAGTGCACTGAAGGGATCTGAGCAGCCAAGAAAGTAGGAAGAGGAAGAGAGGAGGCGATGAGGTGTTTGGCACAGGTGTTTTACAGCCTGCGAAGGGGAACATTGCTCTGCGTTCCGTAGTGCCAGTAGCTTTATTGCATCCATGGGGTTTGATATTCAGTAGGGTTACAAATTTTGACTCCCAGGCTGGTCTTCTAAGGTTGTTCTGAAGGAATGGTATCAGACATCAAAGAGGCAGTCAGTGTTTCGTAATAAAGGTACCCCCAACAGGAGGGGGCTGATGGGGGGGGGGGGGTCCCACCTGCTGTAGGTAATCTGTGTGCTTTTATTTCAGAACACAGTTCCTGTGCATTTTCACCTATTTAGTTCCCACAAGGAACATTTGCTGAAGTATATTGCGCTCTAGAAGCTCCAAGATGTCAGTGGTTAAGCAGCAGAGATCTAATATAAGAGGAGGAGAAAACTGTTGACAAGGCTTTTATTTTATTTTGTGTTTTGGCACAGGGTAGGTCTGCTGGATGTGTTTTGGATGATAGGTGTCTACTTCTAATGATAAATGAAACTATACAGAAGGAGCCTAGACTTGTAATTTACTATTTGGCTTTTTGACTGCTGGTGTTTTTGTAGACCTCCTCATATAATGCCAAAACTTCGTTCTAGCCTGCTCTTATGTTGCTTGGAGCCCAGTTCTATAGAGGTATCTATGAAGTAAAGATGGTTTTCCTCACATGGAGCATCTTTAAATTTACCTGCAGTGAACATAATCACAAAATCACCAAGGTTGGAACAGACCTCCAACCTGTCACCACAGACCTCATGACTAAACCATGGCACCAAGTGCCATGTCCAGTCCCCTTTTGAACACCTCCAGGGATGGTGACTCCACCACCTCCCTGGGCAGCACATTCAATGGCTAACAACTCTCTCTGTGAAGAACTTTCTCCTCACCTCCAGCCTAAACCTCCCCTGGCACAGCTTGAGACTGTGTCCTCTTGTTCTGGTGCTGGGTGCCTGGGAGAAAAGACCAACCCCCTCCTGGCCACAACCTCCCTTCAGGTAGCTGTAGACAGCAATAAGGTCTCCCCTGAGCCTCCTCTTCTCCAGGCTAAATAATCCCAGCTCCCTCAGCCATCTACTGCTCATTCAGTCAAGAAATATCTGCAACCCTTTGCAGCTGTCCTTTGTCTCTACTACCCTGATTGCCCCAGTATGATCAGCAAATTTTGCCAGCTGGTTGTTCTGGTTTACTCTGCTGACTAGCAGAGGCTGTTATTAATTACTCTTGTCCAAGAGCAAATGAAAGCTTTTGAACAAGCTTGATTCCTTGTTCTTCCCCTTGATTCTTAAGAAGAAATTGTGGCATACTCTCAATACAATACAATACAATACAATACAATACAATACAATACAATACAATACGCCAGGTTGGAAGAGACCTTCAAGATCATCGCGTCCAACCCATCAACCAATCCAACCCACCCAAACAACTAGACCATACAGCCAAGCACCCCATCAAGTCTTCTCCTGAACACCTCCAGTGAAGGTGACTCCACCACCTCCACGGGCAGCCGATTCCAATGGCCAATCACTCTCTCCGTGTAGAACTTCTTCCTAACATCCAGCCTAAACCTGCCCTGGTGCAGCCTGAGACTGTGTCCTCTTGTTCTGGTGCTGGCTGCCTGGGAGAAGAGGCCAACCTCTGCCTGGCTACAACCTCCCTTCAGGTAGTTGTAGAGAGCAATAAGGTCACCCCTCAGTCTCCTCTTCTCCAGGCTAAGCAACCCCAGCTCCCTCAGCCTTTCCTCATAGGGCTTGTGTTCCAAACCCCTCACCAGCTTTGTTGCCCTTCTCTGGACACGTTCCAGCAAGTCAACATCCTTCCTAAACTGAGGGGCCCAGAACTGGACACAGTACTCAAGGTGTGGCCTAACCAGTGCAGTGTACAGGGGGAGAATGACCTCCCTGCTCCTGCTGGCCACACTGTTCCTGATGCAAGCTAGGATGCCATTGGCCTTCTTGGCTGCCTGGGCACACTGCAGGCTCATGTTCAGCCTACAATCAACCAGTACCCCCAGGTCCCTCTCTGCCTGTCCACTCTCCAGCCACTCTGACCCCAGCCTGTAGCACTGCCTGGGGTTGTTGTGGCCAATGTGCAGAATCCGGCACTTGGATGTGTTCAATCTCATGCCATTGGACTCTGCCCATCTGTCCAGCCTGTCGAGGTCCCTCTGCAAAGCCTCTCTGCCCTCCAGCAAATCAACTGCTGCCCAAATCAAATCAACTGCTACCTCTCTGAGGTCTTCACTTCCTTCCAGACTTTTTGTCTCTGCAACATGTTTGTGACATATTGCAAATACAGCACATTGTCATTTCCTGATGGCAGTCTGCAGGTAAATAAGAGTGACTTAAGAATTTCAGCCTCTGTAGGTAGCCCACTCTGGGGAGTCTCCCATTTCACACTCCTGTAACAGTTCTGACTTTCCATGTGACCTCCTACTTTTTGGGGGGCATGTTTTCTATTATTTTCAGGACAGTCTGGGTGGTGAGACAGGGAGGGAGATTGATATCCAAAAGGCTGCATGTAAAAAACCAGCCAAACAAAAGAAGCCTCAAAGAAACAGACAAAAGAAAACATGATAAAGAAGCCACTTTTGAAGCAAAAGTCTGTAGTATCTGTGGTGTATGTGTTCATTGCACCACTGTCTAAGCAGTGTGCCTGTAGTACCTACGATGTCCATGTTCATTGCACCACTGTCTAAGCAGTGTGCCTGTAGTATCTATGGTGTCCACGTTCATTGCCTCAGCAACCAGTATGGTTGTAGGTTCTATGGTGTATATGTTCATTGCACCTCTTGGGTTGTGTTTCAGGTTCAAGAGCCAGAGCCTCTCTCTGAATGCATACCCAAGGAATCAGGAATATTCACTGCAAAATGTAAGTCCTCACTGTTCCTTCTAGCTCAACCATCCTTCCCCCTAAGATGTTATCAAGGAGGGTCTGATCTGTCAGAGCTGTGCAGAACTTTGTGACAGATGTCAGCTCTAGAATAAAGAAGAGTAATTGAATAGCTAAGACTGAAGCTTTGTCTGCTATGGTATTAGAAACATGATATCCTGACAGTTGGCTTTTAATCTCAGAAAGCTAACACTAGCCATTTGCCTAGTCACTGAATGAGACTTGGAAGAGCTGTGTCCCTCACCCAGGAATTCTCTCCCAGTCCTGTGTATTCTTGTAGAGGTATTTCTGTAGAGAGAGTCCAATGCAGGGCTACAAGGATGATGAAGGCACTGGAGTACTGCCTGATGAGGAAAGGCTGACAGACCTGGGGATGGTTAGTCTGGAGAGGAGAAGACTGAGAGGGGATTTAATAAATATCTATAAATATCTGAGAGCTGGGTGTCAGAAGGAAGGGGCAGGGGCAGTCTCTGCTCAGTTGCACCCTGTGATAGGACAAGGGGCAATGGATGTAAACTACAGCACAGGAAGTTCCAGCTCTACGTGAGGAAGAACTTCTTTACTGTAAGAGTCACAGAGCACTGGAACAGGCTGTCCAGAGAGGTTGTGGAGTCGTCTTCTCTGGCAACTTTCAAGCCCTGTCTAGATGTGTTCCTGTGTGACCTGTGCTGGATTCTATGGTCCTGCTCTGTCAGGGGGGTTGGACATGAAGATCTCCAGAGCTCCCTTCCAACCCCTGACATCCTGGGGTCCTGTGTGTAATTGCTCAGCTGGGAGTGACAACAGACACCTTACAATAAAGCTAGAGCAGAATGTTCTATCCCTACCTAATTATCTTGTACCAAACCAGCTCTCTGCAGGCCTTGAAATTATTGTCCAGAGTGCTTCTGGATGACCCACAAGTTTCAGTATCACTGCCTACCTGGTCCTTTGACCAGCACATGAGAAATAGGGTTATTTGGCCTGGTAGGAAGTCTTAATCAAGCTGGAACATACTATCTGAAAACACAGCCAGTGCTGTGGCTTAGCCAGATACCTGTCTGAGAGCCATGCCTGTGATCTAGGAACTGTATCTAGAGCTGTGATCTATGAACATGTCTATGATTAATTCATATCTCTGAACTTCCTTTCCCTCCTCCCATTTCTCAAAGTGGGTGAAAAAGATGGTGAGGGTGTGACTGAGAGCTCAGCAGATGTAGTCTCTCACACCAACAAGATACTGTTAATCAGCTGCTTGGACTGACTTGTCTCTACCAAAGCTGTCCTGATTTCTATGACTTCTTGCCAGGAAAGAGCTGGAGAAGGGTGATTGTATTGAAGGGAGGCTTTCCATGTCCTATCAAACACACAGGAAACTCCAGTTTAGTCTTTCACACAGGAAAATATTGCCACAGGTTGCTCCAAGGGACTTTGTGAATGTCCTGCTGCAAAAGCCAAACACAAACTAGAAGCTGCAAGCTCAGTTTTGCCTATTTTGTATACCTTGTGCTGCCTCTGCTTATTGTTCCTCATTCTCCTTACTCTGTGGGGTGCTCCCTTGGACCTGGAGTGAGAGTCCTCTGGCTTCTTCTTTTGGGGAATTATTGGGACTTATGCAAAATTTTAGACCTGTTCTGCCTTTTTCACCTGGAACTCCTGGTAGCAAACAGGATGTGGAATCACTGGGGATTTGTATCCTTGACCTGTTGTAGTCACTTTTCATCTCTTGCAACCTGTTACCGGTTAGGATGTCAAGGAGAAATAGTGCCTCAAAGTATGATGATCACTGCTACAAAGTCCAGCTAGTGGCTAGTGTCCTTCAGGGATCAGTGCTACTAGTGTACATTGATTAATGTCTTTAAAGATCTTGGATGATGGGATAAAATGCAGTCTCACCAAGTACTGTGGGTACCAAAGGGAGGGGAGTGATTGATATGCTGAAGGGCAAGGCTGTTCATCAGAGGGACCTCAACAGAAGAAATGGTGACCTCATGATGCTACCCAATGTAACTTCATGAAGTTCAGGGCAAATGCAAAGACCTGTCTGTGGCATGTAATAGCCCAAGCTACAGAACAGGCTGGAGTCAGTTAGCTGGGAAAGCAGCTTTGCATTGAAGGTCCTGAAGTCCTTGTAACATCACAAGGTGGGCACTGAAGGGCCTGAAGGCTTTGTAACATCACAAGGTGGGCACTGAAGGGCCTGAAGGCTTTGTAACATCACAAGGTGGGCACTGAAGGGCCTGAAGGCTTTGTAACATCACAAGGTGGGCAAGAGTTAGCAGTGCAGCTTTGCAGTGAAGGTGGCCACCTGCCTCCTGGCCTGTGAAATAAGAATGCAGCCAGCAGGGCAAGGAAAGGGTTTCTTTCCCTGAGTTTGATGCTTCTGAGACTGCACTTGGAGAACTGTGTGAACTATGGAGCTCTCTAGGACAACCAGAAAAATGACATACTGGTGCAAGTCCAGTGGAGGAGGGTGACCAAGATGGTCAGGCAAGTGAAGTACCTGATGTGTGGGAAAAGTGAGAGAGAGCAGAGTGGGTTTGTCCATCCTGGAGGCAAGAAGGTGAAGAGGAGATCCTCTTGCTGCCTATAGCTCTTAGGAGGACACGGAAAGAATGGATCCAGGCTGTTTGCAGGCAACCTTGCCTTGGTGTCAAGAGGCAGCAGAAACAGCAAGCTGGAAGACAAGAATTTCCAAGTGGGAATCTGAATAAGGGTGAAAAACCTTGAGAGCAATCAAACAAGGAACAGGTTGACAGAGTTTTGAAATCTGCCAGTCTTGGAGATGTTGAAACTTCCACTCCAATTCCTGAGACCTGATCTAATCACTTGCTGTGAGCCTGGAGTCAGACTAGAGACTTCCAGAGGTCTCTTCCACCATGTCATTGGGAGATTCTGAAGGCACTGGCTTGGTGATGTGAACTCTAAATCTCGTGGGGTTCACTGCCTTTTCTTTCCCTTGGGTTTTCCTGGGCCCTCTCCTTGCATGGTGGTGCACTAAGCAAGTTTAGCCCTAGCAATGGCCTTGGGAATTACATCAAGCATCAATGTAGCCATAGCTCCAAACTTGTCAACCACTAGAACTCTTTAATTTCTTAGTGCCCTTGCAAATGCTAATGAAATCTTGCACTCAAGTGAATTTATGTGTACATCAAGACTTAGTCTGGTGTAAATTGCTGTGGCTGTTCAGAGGTAATTGGGCTGGAAGGCTTAATAGGTTTAATGCTTGTTTGTTTTACAGCACGTCGTGACTGCTGGTGCTTCTTTAGACATTATCCAGCCTGGGTGTTTCTGGTCTGCTCTAATGTGTAAAAAGAAAGATGTTTTTAATTTACAGTGATGGATTTTTATGGAACCTGATCAGATTGGAGCATTACTTGCTATATCTGTCCATGCTATTTATATTTTTCCAATAAGGCATGAAACAGGTGGATCTGAAGATCTTTTGTCTGGCCAGTTTTTCTTTCCTATTTATTCTCTGGAGGTGCAGGCTAATCAACATTGCTGCTCTCCCATTATGATACTTCCATGTGTCTCCCATTCCATGCTTCCCATGCTCTCCTATCAAAATACTTCCAGTGCTGATGTGAAGATAATAAACACATTACTAAACCAAATTTGGGGGTTGATTTAACAGTGAACTGGTGTTCTTGAACAATTTATGGGCTTCTGAGAGACTGGATTTATATTAATCTATACAGTCATTTAGCTGGCAAAAGATGATTGATAGGCTGCAGACTAATAGGTCTGATGTTGATATGAGATGTTGGTAGCTCCCCAAGGGAGTCTAACAGAGATTTACAGGATATATAATTCTAGGAGCACCTCTCCTATGAAGACAGAGAGAGTTGGGGTGGTTCAGCCTGGAGAAGAAAAGGCTCCAAGGACACCTTAGAGCAGCTACCTGAAGAGGGCTACAAGAAAGCTGGGGAGGGACTATTTTCAAAGGCCTGCAGCACCAGGACGAGAGCAATGGTTCTGGGGAGGGACTATTTACAAAGGCCTGCAGCACCAGGACGAGAGCAATGGTTCTGGGAGGGACTATTTACAAAGGCCTGCAGCACCAGGATGAGAGCAATGGTTCTGGGGAGGGACTATTTTCAAAGGCCTGCAGCACCAGGACAAGAGCAATGGTTCTGGGGAAGGACTATTTACAAAGGCCTGCAGCACCAGGACAAGAGCAATGGTTCTGGGGAAGGACTATTTACAAAGGCCTGCAGCACCAAGATGAGAGCAATGGTTCTGGGGAGGGACTATTTACAAAGGCCTGCAGCACCAAGATGAGAGCAATGGTTCTGGGGAGGGACTATTTAAAAAGGCCTGCAGCACCAAGGACGAGAGCAATGGTTCTGAAGTAGAGGAGGGCAGATCGAGACTGGACATGAGGATAAAGCTCTTTACTATGAGGATGGTGAAACACTGGAAGAGGTTATAGAGGGAGGTGGTGGAGGCCCCATCCCTGGAGACATTCAAGGTTGGGCTTGATGGGGCTCTGAGCAGGCTGATCTGTTTGGGATAATCCTGCTTACTGCAGCAGGGTTGGACAAGATGCCTTTTCAAGTGCCCTTCCGACTTGGTGCATTCTGTGATTCCATGATTCTGTTACCTGGAGGTAGGCTAGTAGGAAGTACCCAACTGCAGCCTAAATTATTTACTCTGACCAAAATGCACATGATGATGATCCTTGGGGCTTGCATGCATGCTCCCATTGGCTGCTTCCTTCCCATCAGTATGCACATGGATGTTTTGTATCTCTATTCTTTCGTGTAGGTCTGCAACTGAATTTTACCACGACCTGGGGAGACTCTCATTACCTTGGCCTGACAGGACTTGAAGTGATAGGAAAGAATGGTCAGACATTAAAAATAACTGCAGAACAGATTTCTGCTTCACCCCAGGACTTAAATGATCTTCCAGAGTACACAGGAGATTCCAGAACACTGGCCAAGTAAGTAGCAGAAGAACTGGAATGCCCAAGCCTGTTCTGCAGGGCTCTTTTTGATGTTTTTACTTTGTGCCTGTTGTTTCCACCAACAGTTTTGGAGTTTATCAGTTTTAGATGCCTCTTCCATCAAACTGTAGAAAAGTGACAGAATGCTGGAAGCCTGGATTATGTTAACACATGTTAACATGCACATGGTTTTCATCCCATCACTGCTCATTCTTGGATTTCACAAGCTACCCAGGAACAGCTTGTTGGAGAAACATGAATGAGATGTTTCCAAAAGCTGGGGTTTTGAGTTAGGAGATGGCAGCATGCCTGGTTGGTATCTCTGCTAAGGACTTTCCAGGCAGAAGTGTGGGTGTTGTGTAGCATCTGTCCATGCATATGCAAGGATATTTATGTAGGATTTCTGGATAAGTGTGAGAATGCATTAGGGAATGGCACAAATAGATGCCATTCTTCTGGCAGTTCTGCAGCTTTCCCTCCCCCCTTAATAAGTCCAGGAAAATTTTATTCATGGACAAGCTGAATTCCTCAGATGAACTTGTGCTTCCTAAATGGTAGCAATATAGAAATCATAGGCTACAGGTCTGGAGAGGAATTGGCAGTTGGTTGTTAATGAAGCTACAGGCTGTTGTTTCTGAGTCATATCTCCATTTTAAAGGATGTTTTCAGTTGTGCCCCTGTCCTCTGGCATGTTCATGGCCTGGGAATGTGTTTAGAAGTTAGGACTTCTCTTCGCAGTCTTTGCTGAGCCTTCCTTGGAATGTCATCTCCATGCACACTAACTCTGCTCCTGGTAACTGCTCTCATCTGACTAATACAGATGTCAGGCCTGCTTGTATAGAACTCCATGGTGGTTCTACTTTTTTTGTATGAGAAGCTCTTCTGTAGGAATCAAGATCTAAGAAATTTTCCCATGAGAGCCCCTGTGACACAGAGATTCTGGTGGCGGAGCCTCTCCGTGCTCTACCATGATGGACCCAGATGCGAAGAATCCATTTAGCTTTCTCTGGGTGTCTCATCTCTGAATACTTTTGGTCATCTGTTCATCCTACAGAATTTCTGGCAGGCTTTCTGCTTCTGATGGAGTTGAGGAGTTTTATTTATGGGACCTTTTGCTTGCTAGTCCTTACACTCTTTCTTTTTTGTGGCCTGTGCATACGCATTTAGCCTTCCAGACTTTATGATCCTATCAGTTTAGGGGGGTTTGATCATGTATTTTGTTGAGAGGTGGCTTATAATAACTTTCTCCATTCTGTTTCTCAGCCAGGCTGCCTTTGATTTTTCAAGTCCACTCTCTTTGTAATGTCTTTCTTAGTCAGTGAGGTGCATTTGTTCTGTGCTTCCAGGATAACAGCTCCTGATAGTCTCTCTGCCGTGCATAAGGATTTTATTTTGTTGCTCCTTCT
Source organism: Picus viridis (assembly GCA_033816785.1). NCBI lineage: Eukaryota > Metazoa > Chordata > Aves > Piciformes > Picidae > Picus > Picus viridis. Next base: position 2,981,031 of record CM066594.1, read on the forward strand.
GGTTTTGGTTTGGGTTTTGGATTTGGATTATTGTTTTTCCCCCCACATATTTAATAGTTTTTGCTTAAGAACTCTTTCAGGCACAAGAAAAAGGGGCTTTTATGGCTTTTGGTATTTCTGTAAGTATATTGAATTTGAGTACACTATTGTGGCATTTGGAATAGGTCCTGTGTACTGTTCGGGATGAAGTCAAGGCTTATAGCTACGCTCGCGGGCTCCCTAATCAGTTCCTCTGTGAAAGAGTCATTACTGAAATCTTTTTCTTTAAGGATCTGCCAAGCCTGGCCCTCAATCTTCCATTAAACTTTTAAATAAATAGTAAGTACCCAGGGCAGTGTACCAAAGTCATTACAGTGGACAATTAGTTCATATTCCCCTTTGCTCCGTCTTTGTATGCTGCAGTTTGTGGCAGAAGAATGCTGTCAGGATTCCAAAATGAGGAAATAATGGCATTAACTTTATCTGGCCTGCCTGAAGTCTGTGCTCTTGTGAGGAGGCACCATCCTGCTGGTAGAAAGCTTTAGAAAAACTGGGGCTGCTTCTGACTGTGTGGATGAAGAAGGATGGGAACAAACTCTGCCTATTCTCTGGGTCTCTCCAGCTGCCGTCCGGCTCGCTGTAGGATTCAGAGGAGCTGCGTTGGCATAGTAACACACTGCAGAGTGCCAGATAGACTGGGTTAGCCATGGCACTCTATTAATAACTTAGATTGTGTCTGGGACTTCGAGTTTTGCCTTTGGCCATCTCAGTACAGAGGTAGCTGAGCTTTCCTTTCCCTGCCTCTGTCCACACAGGGGGAAAAAGTAAGGATTTTTCTGATTTGCCTCAAACGGACTCAATTAAAGGACATCCTGATTTTCCTCTCCTCACTGTCTCTCACTCAACCATTGCAGATTATTTCTGATGCTTGCTGTGCTTTTTTAAGTGCATCCATATTGGGTACAATGAGCCCTGGAAGCTTGGAAGTGCCATCTAGAAAAAAAAAAAAACCCACCCTAACACCTTTAATGCCTGCTTTTCAGGAGAAAAGTAAGCTTTTCCTTTTCTTTCTTTGCACTTAATGGATTTTTCTCTTTGTAGGTTAATAGATGGGACTAATATCACTGTGGAGGATGACCATATGTGGCTCATTCCCTTCTCTTTTGGAGAAGATCATCTGCTCACCATCCATTTTGATAAAATTGAAAGCGTTGCAGGGCTTCGCTTTTGGAACTATAATAAATCTCCTGAGGATACCTATAGAGGGGTAAGTAAAAGAAAAGGAGCACTGCCAGCAAAATATACAGCAGTGCATTGGAAAATTGGTACTGTGATGAATGAATATAGCTGCCTTAATGGAACACCATAAATCTTTCTGGATTGTCTGAGGCTGAATTTCGTGGCGGGCGTAATGCATTTCTGTCTCCACAAACGGCATATAGTGAAAAAAAGCCAGAGAGAGTTTAAAGAAATCTTCCCAGCTGATTTTTCCAAGAGACACCTACCATAGCACATATAATTTTCAAGATCTATGGTGGTGAAGTGGTATCCTCTCCTTATCTACTGTTTAGGGCTAGCCTATGATTATTTCCTGGGAATGACAGAATGGGGATGTTTACCCAACTGAAATTGTGTTTAGTTAAAGTTCCAGAAGGTCAGGCAATCAGTACTTCTTTTCCAAGAATCACAGAACTTCTTTTTCCAAGAATCACAGAACTTCTTTTTCCAAGAATCACAGAACTTCTTTTTCCAAGAATCATAGAACCCTAGAATGGCTCAGGTTGGAAGGGACCTCAGAGATCATCTACTCCAACCCCCCTGCCATGGTCGCGGACACCTCTCAACTAGACTTGGCTGCTGAAGGCCTCATCCAACCTGGTCTTGAATGTCCTCAGGAGGAGGCATCCACAACCTCCCTGGGCAGCCTATTCCATAGTCCCATCACCCTCATACTGAAGAACCTCCTAAGATCCAGTCTAACCCTGCTCTCCCTCAACTTCAAACCATTCCCTCTTGTTGTGTTGCTAGACACCCTCATGAAAAGTCCCTCTCCAGCCGTCCTGTATTCAGGTATTGGAAGGCAGCTCTAAGGTCCCTTCAGAATCAAGTCTTCTCCAGGCTGAACAGCCCAAGCTCATTCAGCCTGTCCTCATAGCAGAGGTGCTCCAGCCCTTGGATTGTCTTTGTGGCCCTCCTCTGGACTCATTTCCACCAGCTGTGTGTCCTTATGCTGGTACCACCAGAACTGGAGACAGTGTTGGAGGTGGGGGTCTCAGCCGAGCAGAGTCGAGGGGCAGAATCCCCTCTCTTGCCCTGCTGGCCACACTCCTCTTGATGCAGGAATGGAGATGCTTACCCAGCTGAAATTCTGGTTAGGTAAGTTCCAGAAGGCCAGTCAATGAGCACTCTTTTTTTTTTTTTTTTTTTCCCAAGCAACAAGCAGAGTCTCTAAAACTCAAATGGTTTTTAGGTGAAGTTGACTTCTTCACACAGATCAGTTAAAAAATTGCATAGCACATCTCCTCTCTTCTTTTTCCAAACTACATGCTTTATATCTTTTTCAATATAAAATTCTCGGACTGGACTGGCAGTTGGAGCCTGTTGGAGATGATGTTGTGTCATGCTGGCACTCTGAGTCTGGCTGTGCCTCATGTCCCTGGTTTTTTTCAAAGCAAGACATTCAACTTGTACTGATAATGAAGACACAGTTGCTGCTCACTGCACAGAAAGTTTATTAATCCATTTGTTTCCAGATTTTTACATATCACTGCTGCATTCTTGATGTCCAAACCCAGTCAATAGGTAAGGAAATTGTTGGCATGCTTTAAGCCAGAGAGAGACAGGGCAAAGAGGATCAGCAAAGTTCTGGCCAAGAATTCTTCCAGGGAGTCTAGCATTGGAGTTAGAGGCATGGATCCTTCTTAGGATTGGGCAAGATAGGGGCAAAAGTTGTGCACCTGCTTCTTTGTGTAAATTTACCTTCCAGGAATTGCTTTAATAAATGTGTGGGGAGGAGTTCCCTCTTGGAGCATCAGCATGAGGAGTTGTTGAGTGCCAAAGACTCCCACAGGGCTAGAGCAGTAGATCTTCTATTACAACTCATTAGAGACTCTAAAATACAACTCCTGATCTTGTCATGTATTGCATTAACCTGACATGTTTGATCCATGGGAGGACTGAGGAGCACGTTGAGCTCAGCATCTGAACATCCACCCTGGGGCAGACCTAGGGATTTTAGTGAGATCTGTTACTTAGTTGCTATGATTCAGCGTGAGGGGAAGAATTCTTCCCTGTAAGGGTGGTGCAGCTATGGGACACTCTGCACTGGTAGGAGATTTGTAAAACTAAACTGGACAAAGTCCAGAGCAGCTTCATTTAGCTTTGCAGCCTTCTCTGCTCTGAGCAGGAGTTGTGGCTGCAGTCATGCTGGAATCCCTTCCAACCTTAATCTCTCCAATTCAGTGGACAAAATACAACATGATGAGCTGGAGCTGTGAATGGAGGCATGCAGGAATCCCTTCCAACCTTAATCTCTCTGGTTCAGTGGACAAAATACAACATGAGGAACTCTCTTAAAGTGCAGCTGTGCAACGTTTTCCTCTGCAATTGTAAGCCCAAGCTTCTCCAAGGCAGAGCAAGGGGAAAAGGTTGGAACACAAATCTTAATACCAAATGAATTCCTTATATGTGTGTCTCAGTTAAGGGAAGGAAAGAACTAGTCAAATCCCTGTAATCTAACATGGAATTTGGTCTTTGAAGGCAAAACCAAGAAAAAGAAAGAAAAGTTTGTTTTCACTGTAGGTAGGTACAAAAAGAGAGGGCTTTGATCCAGTATGCATGCAGGTGGCTCACCTGTAAGTGCCATAGCAGTTAGTGGGTACAGTTTAAATGACCTGCAGTCCTGTAAAATGATAAATTATTTGGAAACCTGAAGATAGAAGGGATCTGCAGGGCCCCAGTGAAGAGGCTTCAGGCTGTAAACCTGGGGGATTGTGACATCTGTCTCCTGCAGTATTTCTGTGCCTTCGCAGAAGCAGTCCCCAGGTATGAGATCTAATGATTTGTTAGGCAGCTGTGGACTGGTGGATTCTATTCCCAGCCTCAGTACGAGAGGGGAATGGCAGTGAACTGTCAAAATGAAGCCTTGTGTGCTATTTCCAGCCTGATGAAAAATCACCTCCTGAAAGCTTTGTTATGCCATTTGTAAAATGCTCAGTGTGATGGTTGAGTGCCTTCTCAGATGATGAACATTACTTAGAAATGAAGGCTGGAAAGGGCACATAAATGTAAGGAGCTGTGGTATAATAGGTAAGATTTAATCTCCATGTCTCTGGACTTCCCATTCAATGCATATTTCCTAAACTGAAGTGTACCTCAGTGGATTTTTTTACTTCCTCTCCTTAGCATGGCAGACTGATTCAGCTGGAAAGTAACATGCAGGAGAGTCTCTGATCTGCAAAAGGACATTTCCTGTCTTTATTTCCAAGAGTGTTGAAGATGAAACCAGAAATAGCTATTTTTTCATACTTGATACTCATACAAACATTCCCCTCTGGTTAATCTGAGCACATCCTCTAGTCTAGCACAAAACCTGAGGTTTTCAGATCAAGAAATGTCTGTGTAATAAAACCTCAACATCTTCCTGAAGATCCTTTGCCTTTGGGATATTGCCTATATAATTTTGTGAAATTGTAATTGAATGCAAAAATCACTTAGAGATGGCAGAAGTATGAAAACTGGGATGAATTTCAGGTCACCAATATACCAATTTCAGGTCACCAATAATACCCAGGCTTTGCATAATGCTCTGAACGTTTCGAAATTCATCCCAGCTAGACACCTGAAGTGAGAATTTGAACTCCAGATACAGCTTATATATTTTTAATGGAAATCCTGATAATGAAAACTCAATATTTGCATACCAACCTAAGTTCACCTCAAACTATACAGCAGGCAGGGTAAAAACTCAAGAGCAGAAAAGTGACTCACATTCCCTTCAGACTAAATTAAGTCATTTATTAACTTGCTGTTTTGGTCCAGTCCATTAGTCACCAAGCTTTAATCATAGTGCCAGGTATGAGGCCACCTTGTCACCTTATACAAGTATCATTCCTTCCTTAACCAGTAGTTAGTGAAAGACTCAGTGCAGTAAATGCTACTTGTGGTTAACATGAAGTTATACTCATTATATTTTAGGGCTAGATGTAGTGGTAATTGTTGCTGCATGATTGAATTCTTGTGTTTGGGATCATTTACACAACCCCAGATGGTGCTCATGGGGGAGAGCGAGGAGGCTCCTGCATCACCTGAATACTTATGACTGAATGATTTAGTTTAATCTTCAGAGATTGCATAAGATGTGCCTGCATCTGTGATGTGGAAAAGGCTGAGTTCTGCCTGGTATGGGTACCTCTTCTTTATTCATATGCCCTGGGGTTACATACAGCACTGCTTGGTAGATGAATTTGCATGGTCCTGGAAAAGTCCAAGTGGCAGCTGCCACAATGACAAATGGGGAAGTGCAGGCTCTCTGTAAATGCAGCCCCCAAGAGAGTCTGCTTGAGGGAGAGCAGCAGCTTATGTGGCTCCTTACAGGCTGGCTTCCAGCCTGATCTAGCAGTGGGTTCAGGAGCATGATGGCTCTGCCTCCTCAGATCACCTTTATAATATATGCTGACTTGAAAACCCAGCCTCTCCAGTCTGTTGATGAGTGTCTGTACTACTGAAGGCTCAAGAATCGTACAACTGTAGAATTCTTTAGGTTGGAGAAGGCCTTTGATATCGAGTCCACCATTAAACCACATCCCTCAGCACCACGTCTTCCTGTCTTTTCAGTCCTTCCAGGGATGGTGACTCCACCACTTTCCAGGGCCACCTGTTTGAGGGCTTGATAACCCATCTGGGGAAGAAGGGAAGCTTCAGTTTGACAAAATTTAGTGAGAGGCAGTAAATGCAGTGCCTCTGCAATACCTTTTTTTTTGGTTACCTCTTTTCCCCAAACCCTCTCCTCTCCCATCTTCATCAGTGTTGGCTATGATGCTCTGAATTGCACACTATGGGTGGCAACTGGTGTCTGCTGGTTTAGGCTTCCTCTTGTTGAAGGAAGGAGGAATGGAGTAAATGTAACAAAATTACTGACTTTATTTCAGCATCTGAAATGGTTTCAGTTGTTTTGGATCTGGTTTATTTTATGTCATGTCTTGTAATCTCACCCTATGTTATTTTACACAAGGCTAAGGTAGTCCATGTGCTGCTGGATGGTCACAGCGTCTCCCCACCAGAAGGCTTTCTTATCCGCAAGGGACCAGGCAACTGCCACTTTGACTTTGCCCAAGAAATTCTCTTCCTTGACTACCTGCAGCCCCAGCTGATTAATAAAGTGCAAAGAAGGTAAAGTAGGCTGGTTTTACTCTCTACACCTCCCAATTTCTCTTTAATGTTCAGTGTTCTTTCATATTCTCTGCTGAAGCAATTGTATGAGGCACCTGGATGAAAATAAGCACTGAGAGCAAAATGTTTCATGTAGTTGTAACTGTAGACTGTTAAGCAGAGATCAGAGGACAATCTAGTCCAGGAATGCAAGCACCAGTGTGTGGAGGCTTAGTTCTGTGGGTTTGTTCTCTTGATTTGTGAATGAGCCAAATGTACATGAAGAAACTATTGAAGGTATTCTGTCTTGTTTTATTTTTTTTTTTGGCAGACCAGGGGCAAAGAGAATGGAGCAAGCCAGTATGGACTATGAAGCACCCTTAATGCCATGTGGCTGTATCCTTGTCTGTAATTTTCTTACTTGGCATACAGAATATTTTGGAGTTATAAACTGTGGTTCTGAGTCCTGAGATTTTTGATTCCAACTATTTCTGGGACATTGACAAGATGCCATGAATCTGAGAAAGGCTTCTGTTAAGTATGAATTAAGAATAAATAAATGGAGCTATGAATTCAGTAGTTCTTCATCTGATGGGATAAACACATGCATGTGAACATCTACACATGTAAGCACACACAGCCTTTTGCTTAGTTGTACCACCTGCTGATGTTCATCTGTGGGTATTATCATTGAACTCCTTGTCTTGAAAGGAAATTGTTTCTTCAGAGAGATTTAAGATATAGTGAAGTCAGAAGTGAAAACCAGATGGTTGGGATTTGTTTTCACCCTCTTCTGAACTGCAAATAAGAGTGTCTGACATTGAGATGTGGGCTGCTATGAAGCTGCAAATGAAGTAATCTGTTAGGACAAAGTATCAACATTTTCCTTAACAGCTTTTTCTTTTTCAGTTGTTTTCCAGTTTCAGCTTCTGACAAGTTGGGGTGATCCATACTACATTGGTTTGAATGGACTTGAGTTGTTCAATGAACATGGAGACCAAATCCTGCTCACTGAAAGCAGTATCCTTCCACAGAGAAAGCACCTCTGTCCTTTTCAGATACACAGTTTGCTCCCTGGCAAATGATCTTATGGCATCACTTGCTGCTGCTTCCAAATTGCCAGTTGATCCTGTGTCATTCCTCTGTATATCTCTGTGTTGTGATACTTGTTATGTTTAATGTCTTCTATATACTTCCAGAGCATTTCTTCTCTGAATGGGGTGCACCAGCAAAGCAGGACAAGGTTACAGAAGGGAAAGCTTAGGCAGGAAGATAAGGTATTTTTTTTTCTACCAAAGTTTACTACTTCTATGATGTGGAAGGAGCAGGGTGTTTGAGCTGTAAATTCTTTTCAAAGGGTTGAGTTCAGTTCTTCTTTCATTGTGCAACAAGAAATACAGTTTTCAGAACTCTTGGCCTGGAGCTTTGGGCTATTCTAGGCTCCCAGTTGAGTCACGAAGGTAAAGGCTGAGGCTTTGATTCAGCATTCCCTGGGTAACCAACAGAGGGAGTGAAGGACGTGTTTGAAAGATTCGTAGTCATCAAGGTTACACTTGGGTGCTCTGTATCAGCTAAGGTCTCTTAGGAGCTGAAAGCTTCACACCCCAACATATAATTCATGTAGTTCAGTCACTTGCAAGAAACGTTTCTTAGCCAAGTAGAAAGGATGAAAAGCATGGATGCTGGTGAATTGTGGGTCTCTGAGGATCCCTCTTGCCTAATAAATAGAGGCTACAATGAAAAAGGTAGTGAAGGCTTTTTCTTGAGTGCTGTTTTTATTTGTATCTTGTATGATCCATGATGAACCTGAAACATCCGTAAGGGAGAAGCAGCGTTTTGAAATGGAAAAGTGGTAACAAATTGTTTTTAAGAGCAAGGGATTTGAACTTCACTTTCACAGAGTGTCTCTCTACCTGGCAGTGTGTTGTACTAGAAAGACACCTCAGCTGCTTTTGAATGATGGCCTGTTTCTGCCCTGCAGTGCAGCTGCTTGGATATATTAGGATCCCCAAAAGAGGATATTTGTCTTAGTGCAGTACTAAATGTGGTAATTTAGTGCTGAGTCTGGAGCAGGCCTTTCTTAAACAGCTGAGGCATTGCTGTGTTATTCCTTAAATGCTTTCTAAGTACTTACAGACTCAGGCCTTCTGGAAGGCAAGACAAGGGGAAATGACTAGGGATTTGTAATTCTGAAGCCAGTGCCATCTATCCAAGTTCCTTTGCATATCTTTAATGCAGGTTTGTTTCTAACATAAATGTTCTCTTATGGAGGAAATGTGATTACCTAGAAAGCTTGTTCAATAGAAGGTTTAATCTTTCCCTTTCAAAGAGCTGAAAGAAGGCTTTTATAGAATCAGAGAACAGTTTGGGTTGGAAAAGACCTCTAAGATCATTGAGTCCAACCATTGTCTAGCTGTACCAAGTCTGGTGCTAAACCATGGCACTCAGCACCATATCTCTGCCTCTTTCAAACACTTCCAGGGAATTCAACCATCTCCCTGGGGAGCCTGTTCCAGTGTTTAAGACCCCTTTCAGTGAAGAAGCTCTTCTAATTTCCAACCTAAACCTGCCCTGCTGTGACCTGAGGCTGTTTCCTCTTGTCTTATATCACTTGTCATAAGGGAAGGAGACTGTCCCCCCACCACACTCCAGTCTCCTTTCATGGAGTTGTAGAGAGCGGGAAGGTCTACCCTCAGCCTTCTCTTCTTCAGACTAATCAATCCCAGTTCTTTATTAGACAGTTACAGATTTTTATCCCTAACAAAACTTAATCTAATGGATGACTACCTCCTGCAAGGATACTTCCCTTGAGATATGTTTTGTATGAGGAGTTTTCACAAGTTCATGCTAAAAATGTGGCACTTGGTCACAAAGGAAAAAATGCTGGCAAATGCCTATTCTTCATCAGGGAAACTTAGTGATTTAAATACATATTTGACAATAAATTAGATGCAACTAATTAATTAATTTTGGTTAAAACAATTAGTTTGAATGGCAGGATCTGTAAGGGTTACTCTCCTCCTCAAAATGAGCCCAAATTTCCTGAGCTACCTGTGGGAAGTACTTGGAGGTTTTTTAAGTTCGACTGCTGTGGTGGCCAATATTTGCTCATGGAATCTGGAAGACCAAACATGAACTTTCAAATTTGGTGTTTCTGAAATACCCTCTTTCTGGTTATTTACCCTTAAAGTTGTTTTTGTTTACAGATATTGCTGCTTTTCCAGATAGTGTCAACATATTAGAAGATGTATCTGGAGATGTCCGCACCCCAGACAAACTAATTGACAGAGTGAATGACACAATTGATGGCAGACATATGTGGCTTGCACCAATTCTTCCTGGTTTGGTACAGTTCCCTTTTTTATTCCATTTTAGTGGTGTGTGTAGGTGTGTCATAGAATCCTAGAATGACTCAGGTTGGAAGCTCCCTGCCACGGGCAGGGACACCTCTCAACTAGACTCAGCTGCTCAAGGCCTCATCCAGCCTGGCCTTGGACACCCCTAAGGAGGAGGCATTCACAGAGTCTCACCACCCTCATACTGCAGAACTTCTTTCTAAGATCCAGATTAACCCTGCTCTCCCTCAGCCTCAAACCATTTCCCCTTGTCCTGTTGCTAGACACCCTTTTGGAAGGTCCCTCTGCAGCCTTCCTGGAGGATCCCTTCAGGCACGAGAAGGCAGCTCTAAGGTCTTCTCCAGGCTGAACACCCCCAGCTCCGTCAGCCTGTCCTCGTAGCAGAGCTGCTTCAGCCCTTGGATCATCTTTGTGGCCCTTGTCTGGACTCACTCCACCTACTCTGTCCTCCTTATTCTGAGGACACCAGAACTAGAGGCAGGACTGGAGGTGAGGCCTCAGCAGAGCAGAGTACCGGAGCATAATCCTCTCTTGCCCTGCTGGCCACGGTCCTCTTGCTGCAGCCCAGCACGCAGCTGCCTTATGGGCTGCCTGAGGGCACTGCTGGCTCATGGAGAGCTTCTCATCGATCAACACCCCCGAGTGTCTTCTGGGTCACTCTCAACCCACCCTGCACCCAGCCTGGCTTTGTGCCTGGGGTTGGCCCGACCCAGCTGCATGCAGCTAGAAGCATAAAGGGAAGGGGAAGCACATAGAATTTGAAGACACATTTTAATAGTAGTACCCGATGTGAAATCGCTGCCTTGGAGTAGTTCTTTTCATTCCAGTTTTCCTTCACTGCATGAATAGCAGCAGCAGAGGTTTCCCAGGTTTTTCATCTCCTCCTGTCTCCATGGTGCAACAGCAGCAGAATTTCCAAGGCTTGCATAGATGTGTTTTCAGTTACTATGATAAAGATGCCGACAAAGGGGTTTAATATGCGTGTTTTGAGCAACAAGCACCTTGCAGACGGCCCCTGACTGGCATCTGGAATTTGTTTGGTTGGGGTTGTTTTTTTTTTTTTTGCAGAAAGCAGTGGATGCTGCTCCAGCAGTGAGAATTGCTTTAATCTCATTATCTGTGTGAATTAAAATTCATAAATTAGAGATGACAGGCTCAGTATTTTGTGTCCTAATGCCCCGGGTGATTCAGCCCTTTCAGAAGCCCCCTGTTTAAAATACAGGGTATCAAATATCGAAACAGGAAAAAGCAGCTAAACTTTGATCCGAGTTCTGACTTTGCTTTGGGGAAGGACAGTTTTTATAGTCTGTTCTGGACATCATTAAGCTGTGTTTATTTCTTAGGAGAGGATGGATTTCAAAACTAACAGAATGTACGCCTGATGTGTGGCATGGTGTAGCTTGCTGGATTGGAATAATCTTTACTCATAGAATCCTAGGATGGTTTAGATTGGAAGGGACCTTGGAGATCATCTACTCCAACTTCCCTGCCATGGGCAGGGATGCCTCTCAGGTAAACTTGGCTGCTCAAGGTCTCATCCAACCTGGCCTTGAATACCTCTAGGCAGGAGACCTCCACAACCTCCCTGAGCAGCCTCTTCCAGTGTCTCACCACCCTCATACTGAAGAACTTCTTCCTAAGACCCGATCTCTCATCTTCAAGCCATTCCTCATTGTCTTGTTGTTAGACACCCTCATGAAAAGTCTCTCTCCAGCCTTCCTGTAGGATCCTTTCAGGTATTGGAAGGCAGCTCTAAGGTCCCCTTGGGCCCCCAGGCTGTACAGCTCCTTCAGCCGACCCTCATAGCAGGGGGTGTGTTGCAATTGTTCATTGGAATATCAAAAGCAGAGAATTAAGTCAATTTGGAAAATGCTTTGTGTATCATAGAATCATAGAATCAGTCAGGGTTGGAAGGGACCACAAGGATCATCTAGTTCCAACCCCTGCCATGGGCAGGGACACCCTACACTAGATCACGCTGGCCAAAGCCTCGTCCAGCCTGGTCCTAAACACCTCCAGGGACGGGGCCTCAACCACCTCCCTGGATAACCCATTCCAGGGCTTCACCACTCTCATGGTGAAGAACTTCTTCCTCACATCTAGCCTGAATCTCCCCATTTCCAGCTTCATTCCGTTCCCCCTAGTCCTATCACTACCTGAGATCCTGAGAAGTCCCTCCCCAGCCTTCTTGTAGGCCCCCTTCAGATACTGGAAGGCCACAATGAGGTCACCTGGGAGCCTTCTCTTCTCCAGACTGAACAGCCCCAACTCCTTCAGTCTGTCCTCATAGGAGAGGTGCTCCAGCCCTCTGCTCATCCTCGTGGCCCTTCTCTGGACACGCTCCAGCACGTCCACATCCCTCCTGTAATAGGGGCTCCAGAACTGGATGCAGTACTCCAGGTGGGGTCTCACCAGAGCTGAGTAGAGGGGGAGAATCACCTCCCTTCACCTGCTGGTCACACTTCTCCTGAAGTGGAAGAGGAAGCCTTCTCCTGATGCAGCCCAGGATCTGATTGGCTTTCCGGGCTGCAAGCGCACATTGAGAGCTCATGTTGAGCTTCTCGTCCACCAGCACCCCCAAGTCATCATTATAAGTTACAATGCAGAGGGTATAATTAAGAGGAAGCCTTTAAGTATCCTTTGGAATGCTGAACACTTGTGTTTCATAGGAAAAAGGAGGCATCTGTGTAATGTGTGAAGTTCCTGGTGTGTAGATCCCACATCCTGAATCCTGGTCATTACTTGCTGAGATGCCCAGACGACCATCTCATGTCCTTCTAACAGACGTACTTGCAGAGGCTGTTTCCTTTTGGCAAAGAGGAAAATAACTGTACCTGGAGTCCTAGCCCAGATGCAATGCTGCTCTGTGGTGTTACTTCTGACACCAAAGTACAGCAGCAGAACATTTTTCAAGGGTAAATTGCTGAAGGGTGTTACGCAGGAGGGGAGAGTACCCAATTCAATAGCACTTTCTGTCCTTAAACTGTAGCAAATCCCATCTTTTCAAGATCCACATGGTGCTTTTCTCTCTTCCATCGTCCTTGGTACAGTTATACAGCCAGGAGGTGCAAATGGATTAAGAAATCAACTTATGCATCATCATCCTGTGCAGCTGGGAAGCTGAACCAAAGCTTGTGTGTACTTCCTTCCTCATTGCTAGGCTGCTTTCAGACATGCTGCTTGCCTGGAAAGCTGAATTAACTCTTTGGTGTATTAGAACATTTGAAAGCTTGAAGGAAATTTTATACCTGACCTTTCTTTTCCTTTCTAAATATCTTTTCCTTCCTGATTCTAAAAGTGGTTTTGTCTTTGGCAGATGTATCACTGCTGTAAGTACAAGGTCAATTCTTTGTTCCCCTCTTCCTGATTGTCATTGCTGTTTACCATTTGCTGGGAGACTACCAGTTGCTGTTGGAGGCTATGCTCAAATTGTGCCCTGGGAAACCACTGACAGAAACATTTCTATTGATCACATCCAACCTTTCTTTAGTCAGTTAAAAAAGTGCAGAATTATTTAGTGCAACTAACAATATCTGCTCCAGCACATCAAAGGATTAAAACTTCAAAGGATGCTGGAGATGAAGTTTAAGATATGTTGGCCTGTGGTTGGTCTGGTAGCTCGTAAAAGGAATGGCATAGAATTAACTGTAACAGGCAAGATTGGTTTCTACAGCCTAATCTTTGGTTTTAACACCTTGACATTAATGTCACTGAAAGGAGAATGAGCAATACCTCCAGTGCTAGCAGTTCAGCAGGCAGCTGGAGAATTGTCAGGTGTAGCTGTCAGCTTCTGATGAGTTACACCTCTATTGGAGGGGGCAGCTCTGGGGCAGGGAAAACAGCTGTGAATTATCAACAGAGATGATAGCTGAGCTTAAATCCTTTGCATCATTTTTCTGTCCTCTAGTTAGATCTCTTTAAATATGGACCTCTTTTGCTCCAACATGCATGAGAATTTCATTTCTTTGGGGGATTTGTGCTGTTAAATTAATTCTCTTTTACAGGTGAATAGGGTTTATGTCATTTTCGATGTACCTACCACTGTGTCAATGATCAAGCTGTGGAATTATGCCAAAACACCTCAGAGAGGTGTGAAGGAATTTGGTGTAAGTACTCTTTGTATGCATGTTGCACGTTTCTCCAAGCCAGCCTGCTTGATTTGTGCACTTATTGTCACAGTTTACTGAAGTGTGAGGCCATCTTATCTCCAAGGATGGGATTCATCTCATTTAACTCTGCATTTAGGATTAAAATGACTCATCTGTGCCAGTTGTCTGCCCTCCCTTCCTTGTCCAGGGAAAGAACAGTTCCTCTGATTTCTCCCTTAGATTATAGGACTATGCTTTCTTGTTTCCACTGGCTGTAGAGCAGCTCTGGAAGTCTGTTTTAAACTAGAAACCCAAGTCTGAGACAGCTGAAGTGAAGTGAGATTCATCAATTCCTAGATTTAAGAGTGACTCACTCCAGTTAATAGAATGGCAATTATGAAACATGAAATACATTTTTAATTACCTGCCTGAAAGCTGCATTTGCAAACATCACGGAGGAGACAGAAGCTTGTAAAAAGCAATGAAATGTCAAAACTCAGCAGCAAATAGAGAGAAATGGAAGTTTTAAGGAACAAAAGCTAAACTAAGGAGCAGGCTTGTGAAACAAATAGGGGCAAAATGATTTCCAGTGAATTCAGAGAATCACAGAATGTTAGGGATTGCAAGGGACCTTGGAAGCTCATCCAGTCCAGCCCCCTGCCAGAGCAGGAGCACCTAGAGCAGATCACACAGGAACACATCCAGGTGGGTTTGGAATATCTCCAGAGAGGGAGACTCCACAACACCCCTGGGCAGCCTGTTCCAGTGTTCTGTCACCCTCACAGTGAAAAAGCTTTTCCTCCTGTTTCCATGGAACTTCCTAAGCCTCAACTTCCACCTTTGCCCCTTGTGCTGTCATTGGGCATCACCAAACAGAGCCTGGCTCCAGCCTCTGGGCATTCACCCTGCACATCTTTATCAACATGAATGAGGTCAACCCTTAGTCATCTCCTCTCCAAGCTAAAGAGCCCCAGCTCCCTCAGTTTCTCCTCGTAAGGAAGATGTTCCACTCCCTTAATCATTTTTGTGGTTCTGCACTGGACTCTTTCAAGCAGTTCCCTGAGGCCCTTCTTGAACTGAGGAGCCCAGAACTGGGCACAATATTCCAGATGTGGCCTCACCAGGGCAGAGCAGAGGGGGAGGAGAACCTCTCTCCACCTATTAACCACCGCCCTTCTAATCCACCCCAGAATGGCATTGGCCTTCTTGGCCACAAGAGCACATTGAATTAATATAAACCAGTGCCTGACTTCTAAATGTTTTGTTTGTGCCTTGAATCCCTTCAGCTTCTGGTGGATGACTTGCTTGTCTACAACGGGATTCTGGAGATGGTGAGCCACGTCGTGTCAGGCATCCTACCAACCTGTGACCCAGTGGTCCCCTATCACACCATTCTCTTCACAGATGATGAGAAGATCTGCCATCAGGAGAGGAGAACTGTTATTAGGTAGGTGAGGGGATGTTAACTGGAAAAACAGAACCTTGTTTTCAAAAGATGTTTTGATGTGCCTGGTGTCAGCAGGATGTGTGCTGCTGTGGAAAATTCCCATCCAAAGCACACTCAGCCTCCCTTCATGAGAAGTAACCTCTAGCTTTTTAGATACTCGGACCGAATTACCAGCTGTATTAGGAAGCATTTTTTAGCACTTCTTAGGATTCCTGATTCATGTTTACATCTGTTTTCATGGAAAGCTGTAGTAATAAACAAAAAAGAAGTTGGACTTCCTAAGAGAAGAGTTAATAAATCCCAATGATACTGCTCTGGGTGGGGGAGGAGAAATTAGGATGTTAATGAAAAAGAACCAAACATCAAAAGTAAAGAAAAGAATGTCTGATTTGGCACAGATTCCTAATGAAGGAACCAGAATTCTGCTTGTCTTGGTTTGAAGGAGTGAGACAGAATCTTATTTTATGCTCCTGCCCAGGAGTGAAATAAAATTCTCACACAGGATTGGAGAGAAATACAGGATGGTATTCAAAAATATATATATAGAATACAGAATAAATCAATCCAAAATTCAGAATATAAAAATCCATACTACATACCAAGAAAACCCTTCCCCCCATCCATGCCTTAATACCCAGGCCTTAGGTGCAAATTTCTCCCCACCATGTCTTACTTCATTAGGCCCAAACAGGCTAAAAACTGCATAGGAAGAATTTACCCAGGTAGCTCAAGGCCACAGAGAGACCCAAAATTCTCCCCCATGCCTAATAAGAACTCATTCCTTTGCAAAGGAGAAAGAAGTATCACAGGATGTTAAGGGTTGGAAGGGACCTATGGAGATCTTCATGTCCAACCCCCTGCCAGAGCAGGACCATAGAATCCAGCACAGGTCACACAGGAACACATCCAGATGGGTCTTGGAAGTCCCCAGAGAAGGGACTCCACAACATCTCTGGGCAGCCTGTTCCAGTGCTCTGTGATCCTCACAGTGAAGATGTTTTTCCTCATGTTGAGGTAGAACCTCCTGTGCTGTAGTCTGTATCCATTGCCCCTTGTCCTCTCACAGGATGCAGCTGAGCAGAGCCTGTGCCCTCCCTCTTGACCCCCAGCCCTCAGATATTTATAGATATTTATCAAGTCCCCTCTCAGTCTTCTCTCCAGACTAACCAGCTCCAGGTCTCAGCCTCTCCCTGTGGGGCAGTGTTCCAGTCCCTTTATCATCCTTGTAGTCCTCTGTTGGACTCTCTCCAGCGGATTCTTGTCCCTCTTCAACTGGGGAGCCCAGAACTGGATGCTATATTCCAGGTGAGGTCTCACCAGGGCACAGTAGAGGGAGAGGAGAACCTCTCTCAATCTGCTGGCCACACTCTTCTGAATTCACCCCAGGATCCCACTCTTGGCCACCAGGGCAAAAGGGAGAAAAGATTAAAAAGCTGGTAGTACAGCCTGCTTATAAAGAGATTGCACAATTATGGGATAGAGTAAACAATTTCATAGTATCATAGTATCAGTCAGGGTTGGAAGGGACCACAAGGATCATCTAGTTCCAACCCCTGCCATGGGCAGGGACACCTCACACTAGATCAGGCTGGCCAAAGCCTCATCCAGCCTGGTCTTAAACACCTCCAGGGACAGGGCCCCAACCACCTCCCTGAACAACCCATTCCAGGGCTTCACCACTCTCATGGGGAAGAACATCCTCCTCACATCCAGCCTGAATCTCCCCACCTCCAGCTTCATTCCATTCCCCCTAGCCCTATCACTACCTGAGATCCTGAGAAGTCCCTCCCCAGCCTTCCTGTAGGCCCCCTTCAGATACTGGAAGGCCACAATGAGGTCACCTCGGAGCCTTCTCTTCTCCAGACTGAACAGCCCCAACTCTTTCAGTCTGTCTCATCCATCCCTGGATCCTGAGGGTCTTCCTGTGGTTCTTAAAGGCACCCAGCCTCAAACCATAACGCTACTGTTTTGTAAACTTCCTGAGGTAATACGTTTCTGCAATGAGAAATGGATTGCACTCAGAGGAATGCCACTTTGAAACCACCAAGTTGTCAGTCTTCGCAGAAAAGAGGATGAACAGCAGTTAGAAATGTAGTCACGTTTAGAACGCCAGCAGTGACAGGGGCTAAAAACCCAGCCCCTAACAAGGAAAATAAAGATTGAAAGAATGATTCCTTTTAAATGAGACAGGGAAGTTGAAAAATGAAAAGCTGCTGGAAATAAACACTCCCCTCTGCATGGCACAGCTAGCAAACAGAATGTCTTGCACACAAAAAAAGGTGACAGTTTTCTGTGGTGAAATGGGACATTCAGAAGACTATTCAAATACATAGGAAGAAATGGAAGGAATTTAAGCTGTCCTGCTGAAGAACAGCAGCTCACATTTGCCTATGGAGTTTATTGTCCTCACTCTCTCTCTAAAATATTGCTGTTGGCCACTGGTGCTGGCAGGTGTTGGAATAAACTGGTGGTGTTTGGCTGTATTGCATTAGACTTGTGTCAGATGTTTATGTACAAGTGGCTGGGGTGTTGTGGTCAGATTTGGAGGTACACAATTTTTCAAGGGAGAAAGTTTCATTTCAGTAGATGTCCTGAGGAAATACGAGTTTTGAGACATTTTTCAGTGAGATACAGAATGGAGGTGGAGAAATGACTCTTTCAGAGAATCACAGAATGAATGGCTCAGGTTAGAAGGGAGTTGAGAGATCATCTACTCCAACCTCCCTGCTGTGGGCAGGGTCACCTCTCCACTAGACTCAGCTGCCTAAGGCCTCATCCAATCTGGCCTTGAACATTCCCAGCGAGGAGGCATCCACAATTTCCCTGGGCAGCCTCTACCAGAGTCTCATCCTCATACTGAAGAACTTCTTCCTTAAGATCCAGTCTGAACCTCCCCTCCCTCAGCTTGAAACCATTCCCCCTTGTCCTCTCTCTAGACACCCTCATGAAAAGTCCCTCTGCAGCCTTTCCATATGATCCCTTCAGGTATTGGAAGGCAGCTCTAAGGTCACCCCAGAGTTTTATCTTCTCCAGGCTTAACATCCCCAGCTCCTTCAGCCTGTGCCCAGAGCAGAACTGCTCCAGCCCTTGGATCATCTTTGTGGCCTTCTCTGGCCACAGCTCTTCTTCTCTCCAGCAGCTCTGTGTCCTCCTTCTGCTGGAGACAGCAGAACTGGAGGCACGATTGGAGGTGAGGCTTCAGCAGAGCAGGGGCAAGGGGCAGAATGCCGTCTCTTGCCCTGCTGTATCTTTCTGTGGGTAAAGTTTGATTGGAAGCAGAGTAGCAGAAGTTGTAACTGTGGCTGTATTTCCAGGAAAAATGTGCTTTGATTTAGTTTTAAGAAGGGCACATTTTGGGGGCCATGCACACACTGTTTTCCAGTCAAGAACATGCTGAATCTTTGCTAGACTCATGTGCAGGAGCTTTCATGGTCTTTCTTCTTGTCTCATTTTGCAATCTTTTCTATTTTTTCCTCTACTAGCCTACTGAAATCTAGGGTGCTTCAGCACTAGAAGACAAAGCCCTTACTACCTGCTAGATAATATCCCTCCATTGAAAAAAGGTTCCTAAGCTTACATCTATTATTAGTTCTGCTTTTGGCCTATTGCCTTTCCTGTGTCACTGCTTGATATTTTTATGGACCTTGAACTTGAGTCTGGTTTTATCAACAAGAGCGTAAGTTATGATTTACCTCAGTATTACTTCCCCTGAGAGTTTGAGAGCTTGTTCTCCAGAAATAGAAGCAGATACTGTGCAGGATTTGGAGAGGAAAGAAAAAAGAAAATCCAACTTCTTTTTTCTTTCTTTCTTTTTTTTTTACCTTCCTTTTTCCCCCAAAGGCCTGGATGTTTTCTTTAGGTCTGTGTGAGAAGGAGATGTTTTTAGCCATGCTTTCTTTTAACTCCCCACATCCCTTCCCCTTAATTTGTTTAATTTAGAATCAGGGTTGGAAGGGACCTCAAGGCTCAGCCAGTTCCAACCCCCCTGCCGTGGCCAGGGACACCTCACACTACAGCAGGTTGTTCACAGCCGCATCCAGCCTAGCCTTCAAAACCTCCGGGGATAAGGCTTCCACCACCTCCTGCCAGGCTCTCACCACCCTCATGGGGAAAAACTTCTTCCTGACATCCAGTCTGAATCTCCCCATTTCTAGTTTTGTTCCATTCCCCCCAGTCCTATCACTCCCTGACACCCTCAAAAGTCCCTCTCCAGCTTTCTTGGAGCCCCCATCAGATCCTGGAAGGCCACAATTACATCTCCTGGGAGCCTTCTCTTTTCCAGGCTGAGCAGCCCCAACTCTCTCAGTCTGTTCTCACAGCAGAGGTGCTCCAGCCCTCTAATCATCCTTGTGGCCCTTCTCTGGGCACACTCCAGCACCTCCAGATCCTTCCTGTACTAGGGGCTTGAGAACTGGATGCAGTGCTCCAGGTGGGGTCTCACCAGAGTGGAGTAGAGAGGGAGAATTTCCTCCCTTAACCTGCTGGCTATGCTTCTCTTGCTGCAGCCCAGGCTCTGCTTGGCTCTCTGGGCTGCAAGTGCTCACTGCTGGCTCCTGTTGAGCTTCTTCTCCACCAGCACCCCCAAGTCCTTTTCTTCAGGGCTGCTCTCAAGCCAGTCCCTACTTTTGAAGTTACTCCCTTTTTCCTCCAAAGAAACTGTTCAAATTTTGCAGCAGCCTGCAGGCAAAGCTTGTCACAGCAAATGAAGTTTTAGTTCATCAAGTTTTCAAACCTGCGTTAAGTTCCGTAGAGGGATTTTTCCTGACCTCTTTGTGCAGCACTCATTTGAAAATCTCACTTTGGCTAATGTGGTTCAAGCTGTGTAGGCAGGAAAGAAAATTGTAGAGTGACTATGATATTTATATTTGTGTGTGTGCCTGAGTGAATGCAGCTAATTAAAGCTGGCAAGAAGTCCTTCAGGTGGATGCAAACAGAATGCCTTCCCTTTCTTGTTAGTCTGGGGTGCTGTGGCTGTGCTTCCTGGGGCTTTGTCTAGCCTCCTAACCTTTTTCCATGGCTCTTGCAGCTTACCACAAGGTTGATTGTTTTGGCTATTGTACTGCTTTTAATCTTTTCAGCAATCATGTGGGAGATCAGGATGTACGAATGATGAATGAAAATGAGGTTGTCACCCACAGCAAAAAGAAGCAGGTTGTGGCCGATCCAGGTTAGTTCTGTCTTCTACGTTGTCCTTCTGCTCACTTTCCACAGATACATGGATAATGAGCATTGCTTTAGGCCTAAGCTGGTAAAAATGGGGAGATTTGCTCCTCTTTTGTCTATTTTGCTCTGCCATTTCTACCATAGGAAGGCCAACCAGGAATCTCATACTCTGATGGTGTGCATCTAAATCTGGATGTTGATGATATAAATCAAAGACATATAACCATAGCCTATACCAACACATACACAGAGGTCCTGAGGAAAGAAACCAAATCTAAACTGAAAACTGATGTTAATTCTGCAGGTTCTTAGACAGTTTTTGAAATGAAAGGCTCATTGCATCCCCACTGGCCTTCGAAGCAGCTTTAGAGATGATGTGCCTGTGTCTCAGAATAAGCTGCGTGTTTCACCTCAAGCAAATACAAAATCACAATAACAGGGGGAAAACCATGTTGGCTTTATTCCTCCCACTGTCTTTCTGGTTGGTCTTTCCTCTTACAAAGGGATAATTAAAAAGACAGCCTCTTTTTTTTTTTTTTTTCCTTTCCCAAGGAGAAAAAGTAGATTGTATTTATAGTCTGAAGAGTCCCAGTCATTCATTGTAAATTACTCTGAATAGCTCCCTAACTACATTACAAATTCTCAGCCAAGCTGATACAGTCATGATTGGTTTTCTCTCCTGTGCATGACACTTTCTCCAATTAGTTCCTCTGGAAAGTGTTACAGAAATTATTTGATGGCTTTTAATAACAGTTCTGGAGGAGAAGGATTTGAAGTGCCACTGCCTGTGCAAATACAGCTTCAGAGTTAGTAGGATATTAGCTCTGACTGGGCCACAAGTGTTTGGAACATCTCTGTGCCTGTTATAATGACATCCCAGGTTCCAGTGCAGACATGCACCGTGCCTGGTACAGAGCAGCTGGCATTGCCATGACCTTCTCTTGTCCAAGCAGTAAGGGCACAGAATGGCTCTGAAGCCAGCAGTTGAGGGTTGCCTATTGCCATCTGCCCCCTTGTCTCCTCTTTAGCCCTTGCTGGTATCAGCCACAGTGGTTGATAGCACAGATTTATAGAATGATTGGGGCTGGAGCAGACCTCAGGGGGTCCCTTCCTGAGGGAGAGTCGAACCTCCTACTGAGAACTGTGTCAGCACTGCATTCAGACCACACTCCACAGGAAAGTGATTCCATGGGACTGAAAGAATCAGCAGTGCTCATGTTCAGTGCAAGAAATCTTCCTGATGAGAGCAGCTTTGCTTTCATTCTGGGAAGGAAAGAGAAATGGCTATGTTTCCTCCACATTTTAGTGTGTGGCTTCACTGTTCCTCTAGGTTCAGTCTTAAAACAGCACTTTCTTTTCTTTTACAGCTTTACGTCCAAAAACCTGCATATCTGAAAGAGGGCTGCAGAGGAGGAAGAGATAACAAGGGGCTGTGGTTGAAAAGTCCTGAATGCATCCAGCCCTAATTAACTGCAATCTACATCTCCAAGATATTCATCATCCAAAAAGAAGATTTTCCATGTCTTCTGCTGCTGAACCAGCTCCTGTCTTAAGAGAGAAAGGCTTATTTGCTACAGTAATGCAGTTTAAAGCACACATTGAGTTAAATTGGTTTTTCTTATTTGTCATTATCTGTCTGATTTCACCCCTCCTTATCTGGAAATCCAGGGAAGAAGGAACCTGAAGGACTGAGTGAGAACTGTGTTCCTAACTGACAGCTGTTCCTGCCAGGCACCGAGAACTCAGGTTCCAAGAACAGGTGAAGGAGGGTTAGGACAAGAGATTTTTCAGGGTATTCCTCAAGCTTTCATTTCAAACCCCTATCTGGGTGACCACAAAGCTCCTCAGCAGAAGCAAGGGTCTGCTTGCTTTGTGATGCCTGTAAATAGTTCTTTGGGAAAAGCACTTAGAGGAAATGTTCTTTACTTCTGTATGTTTTGATGCCGTGGCTCTCTCGGGGGCTGCCACTGTTCCTGGTACTTGGAGAGATTCCCCTGTGTGTGCAGAAGTGTGATGAATGATTTGAGGAGATCAGGAAGTGGCTTTATCAAGGCTTAATCAGTAGGTTTCAGCTGTCATTTCTTCATCTTCTGCAGTGAAAAAAATTCTTTCTTTCATTATTTCACTACCATGAAAAAAGCCAAGTAGGTGTTTTGCCTGAAGTGCCCTTGCCAGATGCTCTAGACATTCTTCAGGGTCCTCCCGCTACAGAGCAATGCTTTTTTTCCCCCCTCCTGTTTTGCCTGAATTTGGTTATATGAACAAGGAGGCCATACCTCTGTGCTGCACCAACCAGGTCTGCTGCCAGCAGCAGATCATCACTTCTGGGAAATGCTAAATGCATCCTAACTAGTAGAAAGTAAGGAGTGCACTACATTTTTAAAGACAGAATACGCTGTGTCTGTAGCTGTTGAAACAGAAACTCTAACCAAATAGTTCTGCTGCAGGATTTGTAGCTATGCAAATGTGCTTTTCACTCCAAATTTGTGGCAACCTGTCAGTCTCTTCATAGGAGAGTCTTTTCTCACATAGAACTGGACACTCTGAAATCACTTTATGCTTTTAGACTATGCACTACTGCAGCTCCTGGCATAGGATCACTGTGCTGCTTCCCTTTCTGCACAAAGTCAGGAGGGCAAATTCTTTTATATTTGCCTATCGAAACCATCCTTCTCTAACTGGTGTTGGCTAAGCTGATAAGAGACACACACTGGCAATACATTACCCACATTTCTGTGTTGTTGAAGCAACAAAATGCATTTTGTACTAAATACAAACCACTTCTAAATGTACAGCAGCGTGTGAGTGCGTTCTGTTTTGTTTAAAGGCTCCTCCCAAGCTGCACTGACAGTTGGGGGTGTTTTGACTTCTCTTGTTTTCGGAGCCCTGTCTCCCCTCCTGCGTTTGCCAGTCTTTGTCAACCAAGGTAAGCTCCTCCTTTTTTATCCTGCTTTCCTCTGGGGCCTCAGGGCTCTCATTTGGCAGAGGAGAGGCTATAGGAAGGCTTTCAAGGCTGGAGGCACAATCACAGGTTTGTCATGTAGCTGCTCCCTGGATGAGGTGAGGCCTGTCACATTGTTTGTTCTTCTGAGAAAATTTCATTGAATGCGAAGAGAAATTAAATTCATTGTGCTTCCTGGCAGAGAATAGCATCCTTATTGATCAGAGGAGGTATGAGGGGGAGAGGACTTTCTGTGCTCATCTGTCTTCCCTGTGTCTGGAACATCTCGAGTCCCGTGTGATGGACTAATGATTTTTCAACCCAAACCCTTTGTGAGGAAACCCCAGGTTTTGGAAATGATTGCAAAACGCTTGATTGGGTTCAGATGGGGCACAGTTCTCTCTATCATCCTTTCCTCCTTCACTAATTCTTCCTCACTGACCAGTTGGTAACTGCAGCTGGTTTTCACACCTTTTGCCTCTGGAAATCTGTGTCCAGCTCAGCTGGTGTGGTAGAGAAGGTAATACAGTATCACAGTATTACTAAGGTTGGAAGAGACCTTGAAGGTCATTGAGTCCAACCTGTAACCACAGACCTCATGACTAGACCATGGCACCAAGTGCCACATCCAGTCCCCTCTTGAACGCCTCCAGGGACGGCGACTCAACCACCTCCCCGGGCAGCCCATTCCAATGGCGAATCACTATCTCGGTGAAGAACTTTCTCCTCACCTCCAGCCTAAACTTCCCCTGTTGCAGCTTGAGACTGTGTCCCCTTGTTCTGGTGCTGGTTGCTAGGGAGAAGAGGCCAACCCCTTCCTGGCTACAACCACCTTTCAGGTAGTTGTAGAGAGCAATGAAGTCGCCCCTGAGCCTCCTCTTCTCCAGGCTAAACAACCCCAGCTCCCTCAGCCTCTCTTCATAGGGCTTGCGGTCAAGGCCTCTCACCAGCCTTGTTGCCCTTCTCTGGACACATTCAAGTGTCTCGATGTCCTTCTTAAACTGAGGGGCCCAGAACTGGACACAGGACTCAAGTTGCGGCCTAACCAAAGCAGAGTAGAGGGGCACAATGACCTCCCTGCTCCTGCTGACCACACCATTCCTAATGCAGGCCAGGATGCCGTTGGCCTTCTTGGCCACCTGGGCACACTGCTGGCTCATGTTCAGGCAGCTGTCAATCAGCACCCCCAGGTCCCTCTCTGTTTGGCCGCTCTCCAGCCACTCCGACCCCAGCCTGTAGCTCTGCATGGGGTTGTTGTGGCAATACCTTGGACCTTCTCCCAGCAGCTCCTCTACCCATTCCAGAGATTCTCCATAGCTACCACACTGGAAAGAGCAAGAAAGTGTTAATTTGTTAGGAATGTGTTGAAGTGGTGGATCACCCTCCCTTCGGTATCTCTGCCTGAAAGCAGGGCTTGCCAGCCTGCTGTCTGCTCTGGGATGACACACACCACCAAGGCAAGGCCTAATCAAGGCCTTGATTCTTCTCAGTTCCATATAGAAAGGAGCCTAATGTTTAAAAAATACTTCATTAATCTCTGTCAGTGTTTGCCCTGCTAATTGGAGCTGAGCTGTAATGACCCTTTGTCTAACCAAAGATAATTAAGTGTCCTTGTCAGCCCTACACACTCAAACAGAGATACTTGACTCGTTTCCACAGTGAATCAAGGGGGGAAAGAAGCAAAACAACAACAAAAAAAGAGTTTATTCCATTTCTCACCTCTTTTTTTTTTTTTTTTTTTTTTTTTTAAACTAAGTAGTAACAAGTGCATTCCTGTCAGAGCAGCATTTACAGGGGGGAGAAGAGGCAGAGTAAACATGAAATCAAGAAAATCCCCATGGAGCACTTCAGTCAATGCCAGGCACAGTCTGAGCAGCAGGAATTCAGCAGGAATGTGGCAGCAGCATCGATCCACGTTGTCAAAAGCATGACGAAGGAAAAGGAAGGATTAATGTCAATTCTCCCTTAAAGCCTTTGATATAAATTATTCAACTTTGCCCAGTTCCAGCTTCTGGGCCACTGAGCAACCTTCATGTCAGGGTTGCTCACCTTCACCCAAAGTGACTTGCTTTAAAGGGGTTGGATTGTGATAACAGAAATGAGTTTGGTCATCCCACAATGCCATTGAGAAGGGCAGAAGATAAAGAAATAATCTGTGAGGAAATACATGTCATGCTGCCTGCTTTTTGATCTTTAAAGAGAGATTTTTATCAGTCTTCACAGTGTAATCTGAAAACCAAGCTGCCTGGGAAGGCCTGCAACTGCTGTTATCCACTTCTGCCTGCTATGGCAGAATCCAGTGGAATTCACACAGAAGCGGGAAGCCCCTGGCTGTGGACAAGAGAGCAAGCAGTAGTGCAGAGAGTGTAAAAGGCAGCATAAAAGACCTTAAAAACCTGTGTATTGCTGAGTCAGGAGATGTCCTTATACTGGAGGATGAACCCATTAGAGCTACATGAGGAGCTGTGTTTGGCAGCTAGTCTGTGCCCTTCTTGTGGCTTAGGCTGGACCTGGATGTCAAATTGCACTACAGCATCATGCTCAGATGATCCTGTTTTCCCTAAGATTTCCTTCTCTTGCTGGTTTGTTGTCACATTCCTGCTGTGCTGGTCATTCCCCATAGTGGTGATGTTCAGCCCTGTCACTTTGAGGATGAATGCCAGAAGAGCAACATCTGCAAGAGCCTGGCAGCGCCAATGGGTGACTGGATGTTGTGAAACTGGAGAGACCTTGTATGCCAGGTAACACACTGCAGTGACCAGGGAGAGGACTGTCTGCCAGTGACATGAAGATGAGAGCAATGGGTGAGGGAGGTTGAATGCAGTCTTCAAACCCTCTTGTTACCAGGAAGAGCTCCCTTCTCAGCCTAGGTCAGGTAAGAGCAGAAGTGCCGCATTGACATCTGCATTTGGGCTCCTGCAGGGCTTGAAGTCTGCTCTCCCTTTGCTTCAGTTGGTGCCTTTTAGTCTGTAAGATAGAAGCATTTCCCATTTCCTCCTATGTCCTTCAGCAATCTTGATTCATAGATTCATAAAGTACCAGGTTGGAAGGGACCTCAAGGGTCATCTAGCCCAGCCTTTCAGGGTAAGAATATAGTTGAAATGAGATGGCCCAGCAATGCTGGATGTGCCTCTGGGCTGGCCTGTGGAATATAGTGAGTGATTAGAGTTCAAACCAGCACAGGTGTGAGCACCTTGGGATAGCCTCCATGCTCTGGAGCTGTTGATCTAGGAGGCTGAGCTCCAACAAGAGCTTTTTTCTGTTAAGAGTCACTGAGTAGCCAAATCTCTTCCAATAGTTCGAAGTGTGAATTCCAGGACACACTGCCTGGTTATGGCTTCACCAGTGCCACAGGTGGTGTAACTGTGCACACCGAAGCATTTGCTGCACCTTTCTCTGTTTAGTTATTTCATTACGGCTATCTTTTAGCTGCATCATTATGCTTAGGTCCTTTTGGCTTCCAAGAGCCATTGTTCCTTGCCTTGCAGAGGTGACCAGCCTGCTCTGCTCTTCAGACCTACATGCTCAGAGGTGTGCTGTGAGTTTCATTTCATCTGGTTTCCCATATATAGGCCACTTGCTTTCTGTGAGCCTTATGACCACAGCACAGTGGCTCCTGGTGCCTGGGACCCTCATTTCTCAGGGTGCTGGAGCTTCATTACTGTCCACTCTGAAGCTCTGCAGAGGTGAAGGTTTGATTTGGAGATGAGCACTGCTGTGTCTCCTCTGAAGAGCAAGAGGATTATAACTCCCAAGAGCCACTTTCTTTGGACTGTCATTAGAGATTCACGGATTGCACTGTGTTGGAAGAGACCCTCAAAGGTCATTTTGTCCAACTCCCCCTGCAGTGAGCAGGGACACCCCCAACCAGATCAGGCTGCCCAGGGCCACATCAAGTCTCATCTTGAATGTCTCCAGGGATGGGGCTTCTTCACAAAGAGTCAGTAGTGGGTACAAGTTCCTACTGGGGTGACTCAGACTGGATGCCAGAAAACATTTTTTCACCATTTGATTTATTAAACACTGGAATGAACTCCCAAGGGAGGTGGTGGATCCCCCTGCATTAGGCAGTTTGAAGGTGCAGCTTGATAGGGTTCTGGGTTATGTCAGTGAAACTATATTCTTACCTTGAGAGGTTGGACTGCATGACCTTTGTGGTCCCTTCCAACATGGTTTTCTATGAATCTATGGTGGAAGAATGTTGAGGGGACAGGTACTTCTCAGTTACACCCTGTGATAGGACAAGGGTGCTGGATATAAACTACAGCACAGGAGGTTCCACTTCAACATGAGGAGGAACTTCTTCACTGTGGGGGTCACAGTGCACTGGAACAGGCTCCCTAGAGAGGTTGTGGAGTCTCCTTCTCTGGAGACTTTCAATACCCATGTGGATGTGTTCCTGTGTGACCTGTGCTGGATTCTATGGTCCTGCTCTGGCAGGGGTTGGACTCGATGATCTTCAGAGGTCCCTTCCAACCCCTAACATCCTGTGAGCATTTGCTTCCATTTGAGTGCTTAGATCCTGGTATTCCAAGCACCAGGAGGGGGTTCCTGGCTCAGCGGCCTCTTTGCCCATTCCTGTGACAATTGGCTTGTTTGCTGAGAAATGACTTACAGCCCATCTGAGACACAAACATCCCTTTATCACGTAGCGTGCATCACCCTAATGGAATTCTGTCAGCTGAGGATAAAATATGGACTAGGAAAGCAATTAAAGAGTGAATCTCCAAGCTACAGGAAGAGCTGAGGATGGGGACAGAGTGCCCAGCTGGAGTAATTTCCTGTCTACTGACCTCTAAATCTTACTGGGAAGAGATCAGTTTTCCACCCTTGTCTAATAGCACCAGCTCCAGCCACCCTGGCTCGGAACCCTGTGAAGTGCTGCCGTGTTGAGATCTAGGAAACATTTGCAATTTGTGACTTCTTTCTTAATGACCTAGAAATTACTGGAAATGGGGAGAAGAGGGCCACAGGCCTTCTGTCTGATGGCTTTCTATTGTTCCTTTTCTTAGCTCCTGGGTGACAGAGAGGGTTGATCATTCAGTGATCAGCAGGGCAGGAGTTTCCCAGAATGGCCTATTGCTTCCAGCTCTGCATGATCCTTCAGTCATAGCTCACCCCTTTGGCTCTAATGAAGAGAGGAAAGCCACCACCTCATGCTCTGCTAGCAGCCTTCCCCAGGTATGCTCTTTATTTCTGGAAGGTCCCAATTATCCAGTGAGACCACAGTGAAATCCTGCCTTTAGCTTTTGACTCACTCAAGATCTCTATGGTGTGACTAAAATCACCTTGACTCAGCACGTGCCTGTGCTCCGGATGACCAAAAATATCAGCAGGCAGAGACTGGGCAGTGTTCCCAAGGGCATGGTGTGATAGCCCATAATGACTCTATTGTCTCAAACAAGGTGTGACCTTACCTGGTGTGACAGACAGTTGGGTGGTTGGTTTCAGGTTGCTACCCGAAAGTCTTCTGACCCCGGAGGAGGCAGGGGGCAGGTGCAGTGCTGAAGAGAAATATTCGATCTGGACACTTGTCTGAGAGCTATTGCAAAGGCCAGGAGGGACCTGGTACTCAACTGCTTCCTTCTGAGAGAGTGAGCCCAGCTGAGCACTAACGGACTGAGCTGGTGTCCAGGCTGCACGCTGCCCTGTACAGCTGGGGCTGGAGCAAATGCGGGGTGAAGGCTCAGCTGGAGAGCGGAGCAAGCATGAGGGGAGTACAGAAGAAGCTGTGGTGGCTGTGAGGGCTTTTCAGGGAAGTGACTCTTCACCCAAGGAGAGCACTGTGCTTGGGTGAAGAGATGGTTCCTGTGGTAAGGATAATGAACTGGGAACAGCTGAGCCCTTTCATCTTTCTCACAAAGATTTCTCTCCTGCTTAATGGCAGCATAAGGTGGCTGCCAGAATAATGTTTCTGTCTGTTACATGCTGGGGGAAGAACTTTCATCTTGAGCGAGGGAGAGCTTTCATCTTTCATCAAAAAGGGCGAGGGCTGAGGCAGCAGCAGCGGTGCAGCAGTTTTGCTGGGTGCACTGGGGGGGTTGGAAGGAAAATGAGTCAGCCCAGACAGCGCCGGCTGCCAGCTCTGCTCGCTTACCGGTGTGGCTTAGCAAGTGTAAAACATTCATGGTGCTGTTCCTGCCTCCTGTTCATGCCTCTCTGCTCCCATTCATCAAAGATTGTCCTGGCTGCATTCTGCAATGGCACACCTTGGCCGTTTTTTTACCTTACCAAAGTCAGAGCAGGCTACACAGGGCTCCATCCAGTTTGGCCTGGAAAACCTCTAGAGATGGAGACTGCACAACCTCTCTGGCCAGTCTCCTTTTAATGCTTGACTGTCCTAATAGGGAAGAAGTTTTCCCTTTGACACAATAATCTCTGCTTTCCCCCGCTGATTAAAGGCCTAGATCTGCGTGGATAAGACTTCTGGCATCGCAGAAAGGTCATCTCTGCTGTCGTCATCTAGCTGTGTAATGCTAAATTGACTCTCCCAACTAGAAGTTCAGATTTGCAGATTAGCAGGTCTTATGATCTGCCTCTCTCCTGGTCTGCTGGAGGCACAGCTAAAAATAGAGGAAGCAGCAAAGCTACCTGAAATGGTGTAAACCCAAAGAGCGACCTACAATGAATGTTGGCTCTGGGTCCAAACAGGGTGGCTTGCTGTACACTGGAAATAGTTTGTCAAGTCAGGATTGGTTGGGGAACAGATGAATCAAAGTAACATTTCCATTACCACCAGGAGCTCTGCCTGTGGCCATAATTCATGGGGAAAGATGCAGGGTGATAATAAGGCTTCTCATTATGGTTAATATTGTCAGAGAAATGAACTAGCTGCTATTATTCGTCTCTCTGGGATGGTAACATAGCTGAATATTAACACAAACCAGAGAGCTGATCAAAACCCACTGACCCAGCAAGACATTGCCATGGATTTTAATCATTCTCTTTGGGCCATTGAGAAAAATCACCTCTTCACAATAAATCTGCAAGAAGCCAAGAGCTGCATTTCTCAGTACAGCACTTGGGTAGATCAATGCGAGTTTTGTCCTTGTGTGTTGTGTCTGATGACATTCAGGATCCCCCCACTGTCACTCTTTGGCCTGGGAGAGTAGCATTGAGGCCCCAGGGAGATCTAGACCTTGGCTTTCTGCTTGTGATATGAGGCTAACGGTTAGGGGACACCTTGTTTGCCTGTCAGAGTCCAAGAAGAGGAGAGTGCTGTAGGGAAGAGCTCCAGCTCACAGCGTAGAGGTACTCACCTATAGAAGCATGTAGATGTGAGAAATGGAGAAGGGTCTCCAGAGGCAGTTTCACCTTGGGAAACAAGTTTGTAGGTTTAATATGAAACTTACTGACAGCAGGTTGGAATGGAGTGTGCAAGAGGGGCTGAGTGTGTCACTACAGAGAGAACACATGATGAGGAGCAGGCACTCGTGTAGGATGAGGGCAGAAGGGATTCATGGCAATTAATGGTTCCACCCAAACTCTTGTGGCTCATTTCAGTACAGATGATGCTGATGATTAATTGAAAGATATTGACAGCTGCCTCACACTGGTCAGGAACCAGAAAGGCTTTTGGACTTGTTCTGCAGAAAGCATTCATAGAATCATAGAATGGTCTGGGTTGGAAAGGACCTTCGAAGGCCACCCAGTCCAAGCCCCTCTGCAGTCAGCAGGGACATCCTCAACCAGATCAGATTGCCCAGAGCCCTGTCAAACCTCACCTTGTATATCTTCAAGGATGGGGCCACAACCATCTCCCTGGGCACCCTGCTCCAGTGTTCCACCACCCTCATGGTGCAGAACTTGTTTGTAACATCCAATCTGCATCTGCTCTGCTCTGCCTTGAAGCCATTACCCCTGGTCCTGCCCCTGCAGGCCTTTGTAAAGAGTCTCTCTCCATCCTTCTTGCAGCACCCTTTCAGGTACTGGAAGGCTGCTATTAGGTCTCCCTGGAGCCTTCTCTTCTCCAGGCTGAAAACCCCTAACTCCCTTAGACTGTCCTTGTGTTCCAGGCCACTGATCATTTTCATGGCCCTCCTCTGGACCTGCTCCATCAGGTCCACCTCCTTCCTATATTGGAGGCTCCAGACCTGGGCGCAGTACTTGGGATAAGCTCTCACCAGAGCAAAGTGGCAGAATCACCTCTCTGGATCTGCTGGCAATGCTGCTTTTGTTGCAGTAGTGACATTAATGAGAAATCTGAGGGATGAATTTGCAATCCATGTAGATCAAACCTTAGGAAAGGGCCCTCCAAAGCAGTGCCACAGGAACTTTGCCATTCATCCTCTTTATCCACTGGTAAAGATGTAAATGAAGTTTCTGCAGGCTGATTAGCCTATGGAAAGCTCCTGTCTGGATGATCCTCTCACAGGGAGAGGAAAGCTCAGATTTTCCTGTGGTGGAGCTGATCTGCAAGGGATTCCTGTGCCAGTTGGGTGGCTCCTCTTTCTCTCTTTTTCCCCTTTGTTTTATTTTTTTTTTCTTTCTTGTGTCTGTTGTCAAATGTTTGTTCTCTTGCAGTGGCTTGGCTTTTGCACCACAGCTTTTGCTATTTGGTTTCCTTTACTAAAACACTCTCTGATCCGAGGGGTTGAACTAGCTGACCTCCAGAAGCTCCTTCCAGCCTAAATTATTCTGTGCTTTTATGACCAGTATGGCTCAGGACCCTCTGTTTAACATAACTTACCTGCTGTATAATCATCTCTGCCAGCTGAAGCCTACTGAGCCTCAGCATGGTGAATATTAATGGGTTGCTTATTTAATGCAATCCATCAGTGCAAGCTGCAGATTGCCTGAGGCTGGGAGAAGTATTCATGTCCTCACTCTTCTGACTAGACAGCTGCTCCTAGGGATGGCTCAGGGGAGGGCAACCTGTGCCCTGGCTCCCAGGTCCTCAGGTTATATGCAGGGATGAATACATAACAAGTATTGCATGTCACCTGAATGAGGGTAATGCTAATGACCCTCTGGATCTGGGTAGGTCTGGGGAACAGCAAATGTGATGCCTGTAGTTCAGAGAGGAAAGAAAAAGACCTCATTTGGTCTGCTATTGGGTCTTTAGACTTTAAAGTACACATTCAAGGGAAAAAATAGAGTTCTCTAATGGAGAGTAAATGGAATGCAATAGGGCTTTATAGACTAATTTCCACTCTGTGTCTGATTGCCTTCTCTGGATTTGTGTGAGGGAAGAGGATAACATTTTGGAGAGGAGGCTTATTTAGGCTAAGGGGCAATGCAGGCACGGTGCAAATCAGTGTGAATTGTCCAAGAAGAACAATGGCTGAATCTTCTTAACTGTCAGAATAATAGAATGGTGTCACTGCTTTTCTGTCTGAAATCTAGGCAGCGAGTCTGGAGACCAAGCACAGTTGTAACAGGACACATCTCTGGCAAGTGCAGGGTGCTTCAAGTGAAGGCAAAAAGATTGTTTTCAGGCCCCTGTGTTTAAGATCCTGCTGTCTTACTTCTGTGATGCTGACTCAGCTTTGTTATCCTGCAGGGAGAAGGGCTCTTTCTGCAGCTGTGGGCATTCAACCCTCACCTTCTTGTTGCGTTAGGAGTGGGTGGCTTTAGGAGGAAAAAGTAGACTGGACACAGAAAAGCTCTTCAGAGTTGCAGGTGGGATGTCAGGCTGTGTTTCTCTCCCCAGCAAACCTAGATAAGCCAAGTGAGCAAGGACAGCTAAGGCTTGTAAAAGGATGGAAGGAATTGCTAACAGACTGAGGTACAAACAGCAGGGAGTGCTTGGGAAAATGAGTAGAAGATTAGTGGATTTTTTTCTCCCCTTAAAACAAACTTATCAGAGAAGGTGGCTCAGGTATTGGAGATGGTCACAATGGTGCAGATAATGCAGTAATGGAAGAACAAACCACCTTGGGAAACAAGTTTGTAGGTTTAATATGAAACTTACTGACAGCAGGTTGGAGTGGAGTGTGCAAGAGGGGCTGAGTGTGTCACTGTAGAGAGAACGCATGATGAGGAGCAGGCACTCGTGTAGGATGAGGGCAGAAGGGATTCATGGCAATTAATGGTTCCACCCAAACTCTTGTGGCTCATTTCAGTACAGATGATGCTGATGATTAATTGAAAGATATTGACAGCTGCCTCACACTGGTCAGGAACCAGAAAGGCTTTTGGACTTGTTCTGCAGAAAGCATTCATAGAATCATAGAATGGTCTGGGTTGGAAAGGACCTTCAAAGGCCACCCAGTCCAAGCAGTCAGCAGGGACATCCAGATAATGCAGTAATTGAAGAACAAACCACCTGCACAGAGCTGCCTTCAAGGGAAGAACACAGAAAAGGAACAGAAGCAGGCAAGGGCCGGGGGACACCTTGGTGCTTTTTTCACAGGTCCCTTTCACTTGTACTTGGGCTGCCATGGCAAGTAAGGGGCTGGGGACAGATGCAGATACCTGCTAATAATGGATAGAAGGTCTGACAAGACTGTCCAGCTGTGTATGGATGTGGCTAACCTGGAAGCTCCACTGGAATAGCTACAGATCATGAGGGTGAAAGGAACTAATGCATCGCTCTAAAACGGGCAGAAGTGATTCATGGCACAGCTGATCCGGAAGAAGGAGAACACTGAAACCTGAAAGGTGCCCAGAAGTGACAGGAGCTGACAAAGCCTGCCTTGATGATGCAAGACTAATAGAAATAATTCATGGACCTGGGCTAGACCTTGTTACTAGCAGGCATGAGGAGAAGAAAGCTAAAAGAGAATCTGAGCATGAGTCTGGCCCTATGAACGTGAGAAGCCAAAGAGTTTCTTATAGAAGCAGCTGTGTTGAGATTTCACAGGCAGAGAGGGCAGGCAATGCAATGTATGAAGAGTGATGTTCTTATACCTACACTGCCTTTTCCTCAGTCTTATGTCCACTGGAGAGTGTGGAAAGCTCTGGAGAGACACCTCTGAGAGAGTAGGGGTCTAGTCTGTCATAGAAAAGCAGGTCTGGAACAGTGACTACATGAGCTCTGTGAGAGGAGGGCCAGCCCAGTCCTACCACAGGGACCACAGGGACACATTTTCCTACAGAAAAAAGAGAGCCATGAGAGCAGAACATAAATGCTTGCAGGAGGAGCTGCTCATGTGAGACACAAACATCCCCTCCATGATGCATGGAGCCTTCCAGACAATTTGTCCTAATCTGCTGTGGTGTGAGATCTGCTCTGAGAGGACACAGCCTGTGACCAGCAGGAGCAGAGCAGTGATTGTGTCCCTGTACTGAGCACTGGTGAGGCTGCACCTGGAGTACTGGGACTGGTTTTGGGGCCCACACTCCAAGAACATTGAGGGGCTGGAGCAGGTTCAGAGAAGAGCAACAAAGCTGGGGAAGGGTCTGGTGAGGAGCAGCTGAGGGAGCTTGGGTAGTTCAGTCTGAAGAAAAAGGAGGCTCAGGGGAGACCTCCTCACTCTGCAAGTCTCTGAAAGGAGGTTGGAGTGAGGTGGGAGTCCATCTCTTCTCCCTAGTATCAACTGATAGGATAAGAGGAAGCAGCCTCAAGCTGCATCAGGGGAGGCTTAGGTTGGACATTAGGGAAAATGTCTTTGCTGCAAGAGTGGTCAGGGACTGGAACAGGCTGCCTGGGGAGGTGGTGGAGTCCCTGGAGGTGTTCAAGAAATATGGACATGGCACTTTGGGGCATGGTTTAGTTGACATGGTGGTGTTGGCTGACAGTTGGGCTCTGGAGGTTTTTTCCAACCCAAACAGTTCTGTGATTCTATGACACTGCATCTCTAGTGGCTCTATCCAGCTTACACTCACCTCTGGGCTCAGCTGCAAAGGAAGCTGGTTGTGGGGGTGGAAAACCTTCCCCCAGTGCCTGGCTTTGGTGCAGTGACTGCCCCATGTGCCCTGCACAGCCCTGGTCCTTGCTGTGGCTGCCAGCAATTTGCCAGCTGTGGCTGCAGATCTTGGCTGCGGCGCGGTGCAGAGGCTAGGTGGGGATGCACCCTGCCTGTGCCTGCACAGCAGCTGGTAAGGAGAATAAATTGCTAATAAGCAGGAGCTGAAAAAGATGTGTTTGTGAGCCCAGCAGAGAACAGCACAGATAGATCATGCTGAGGGACAGGTAGGATCTCTCACCCAAATGTCAGCACATCTTTATGCAGAAAAGCCCAGAAGGTAGGGAGTGTGTCCTCCCATCTCTGAGGGTGTCTGGAGCTCTGGTGACAGGAGGAGTGATCTGCTTGTTGTTCTACTTCATTTTATTTTTCGAATTATGGGGATGTGTCACTTTCTCCCCATTTTTATTTGGTTTTGATCATCTGAAGCAGTGAATCCCATCCCAGCAGAGAGCAAGGTAGGCTGAACTCACAGGTTACCTTTTGGTCATCTTGCCCTCCCCAGTGCCCTACCAGGAGCAGCAGCAACATGTAGGAAGGACCTGTTCTGGGCTTTGATGAGCTTGTCACACGGAGCCCAGGGAAGCAATGGTTTCCAGGAAGCAGTGGTCTCTGGAAGAGGGTGGCTGAACCAGAAGAGTGGTGAAGCATCATCTTCATTGGTAGTGAGCAAAATGACACAAAGGCATCTCTGCACCTCCACCTTCACCAGATCTTTACAAGACAGTCTACAAGGCTAATCCTGTGAGTAGAACCTGATGGACAAACTCTCGTTCATCCATTGCACTTAGCTGGGTCTAAGATGGGGAGTAAGGAACTCCAGAGCCATTATTCTTTGTGTCCTCCATGCCCAGCAGCCCTTGGGCCAAGCTGTATAGCAGCAGTCACCTTGTGGAGCTGCTCTGTCACCTCAGTGCCTTGAGGCTGGGTGAGATGGAGGTCACCCCCTTTATCTGTTTCGCTGGTGGCTTGCTGATTTAGGAGCATACTGCACACTGCACTGACCCCCAGCCCTCTAGGACAGAGACCTGCTTGGGTGCACTGCAGCTGCTGACCTCTGTGTCCTGGTTTTGTTTGCAGCATGCAGCTAGGCAGAGGAGGGTGATTTGCTGCATGCCCAGATCTCATCTCAGTGTGCATCCAAGCTGTGCTGCTGAGCCACACCAGGTGCAAAGCATTTAGAAATAAATGAATAAGAAGAGGCAGAGTTTTCTAACAAGTAATGTCATTTAATGAATGCTTTACTCTAGAAAATAGAAACTACCCAGATGCTGGTTGGTTGGGCTGTTTGGGGCTGGGAGAAGGCCCTTGCCTGGACATAGAAAGCCTTCTCTGGCTTCTTTTCTCAGTGTTTGCAGTTGCTGGGAACAAGGAACTGTGTACTGAGAGAGACACTAAGGGGGCAATTTGTCTCTAAAATGTGGGAAGGCTGCAGAATGCCTTCCCACCCTGTCTCATTGGACAAGTGGTGTGAAGGGCTCAGAGCTCACCAAGATCTTTACAGCTGATTCATACCTAAAAGGGGAGAGTGGACTGGTGGTACGTACCACAGCTCAGTCCTCTACCACCATTGGAGACGCCTCACTGTGCAGAGCGCCTTGCGGGCTCTGCTGTCGTCGCACGTCCTTCTGGATGCTTTTCTGCACGTGCCGTGTCTCTTCCCTCAAGGTCTGGCTGCTGATTCCAGGGAATATGCTTTTCAGAATGTCACAATACACCATGTACAGCTCTGGATCTATTTTGGGCTTGGGCAGAGACTGGGAGTTGCAGGCCTGCTCAGTGACTGAGTGCTGCAGCAGGTAGACATCGCTGAAGAGCGCAGTGAGGATCTTGTGCGCAGCCTTGTAGGGGTCATCTTCAGACTGCACCATGGCCTTCAGCTCCATCAGGGTGTAGCCGTTGTAACGCTTGCTGTCCTCGGCCAGGGGCTGCACGGTCTCACCTATGTGCCTCACTTTCCACTTCAGGCATTTCAGTTCTCCTTTCACATCCTCTAGTTCTTTCTCCATGGCTTGGAATTCCTTCGTGGTTACAAATCTCCTGCCAAGGAAAGAAGCGGCAGATACAGTGTGGAGTTGAGAGGCTCAGAAGAGTGAAATCAAGCCAGCTTGCCTGGAGTCAGACCAGAGAGCCCAAAGTATGGCAAGGGGGATACTGGCCACGCTAGTGAGCACCATGCCTAGCTCCGATCTGGCAGGCTTTAGAGCAGCAGCAGAGTTCCTCTCTGCTAGCACTGGCGAAGCTGTGCTTTCTTTAGGAGGAAATGAGGCAGCTTAAAACTGCCCTGTTGGAGGAGCTGAGGTTGACAAGCTGGCTCAGGGGGTGTCTGCAATCAGGCTTGGAGAGCTAAATGACTGCATGGGAAATAGGGTGTTTTGTTCCTCTGAAAACAGGGTTTGGGGTGGGGGCACAGGGTTGTTTCTGGGAGCCAAACCCTGGGAATATCCAAATTGTAAAAGATATGCAAGCCTCTTAATGACCCTACACCACCTTGAGTCCTTTGAGGACTTAAAGTTGTGTATGGTGTGGATACGTACCTTGCATAATCAGGATCTTCCAGGTCTGAGTCAAACCCCTTTCCTGTATTCCCTAATCCAGTTCTAGAATAGCCAGGAGACTGGGAGCTGTCTTCAGGAGTCGTTGTTGCTGGAGGCCCGGTGCTTTTCCTGGCTGGGGTCAGCGTGTGGTCTGATGCTGAAGCTTGTACGTCTTCTGCTGTGTGAGGACAAAAGGTGTAGAAGGAAGCTGCATTTATCCCTGGGCTGACTGGAGAGCAGTCAGAGTATTGCTGTGGCTTGGCTGAGCTGGGTGTTAGACTGAGCCTGGGGCTGGCCGGGCAAGATGCTGAAACAGTCCTTGCTCCAAACGGGCTGGAACACGATAGTGCTAAATTTCTGTCTCTTTGCTCAAATGGCTGTGGGTTTGGTGATTCTCCTGGGGCCAATCTAGTGATGGAGGCAATGTCCAGCAGGGTTTGATCCTGAACTGTGGAGATCTGGCTGGTTGGTTCTGATGAAAGTGAAGAGCTGCTTGATGTGTCGCTGGAAGAGCTTGACGTAGCGAATGGGGGCATGTTCTGAGCATTATGGTCACTCCTGTTCCTCTGCGTGCTAGTGACACTTAGAGCTGGGTGTTGT
Organism: Picus viridis; assembly: GCA_033816785.1. Lineage (NCBI taxonomy): Eukaryota > Metazoa > Chordata > Aves > Piciformes > Picidae > Picus > Picus viridis. Next base: position 3,019,360 of record CM066594.1, read on the forward strand.
GAAGCCCTAAAGAAAGACAAACATAGGCTTTTTCCTCTGGACTGGTCTACAGGCTTCTAAAACAGTATTTGGCCTATTCTGGAACAACTTTAAGCTTGTTTCCCATAACTGCATTTCCCCGTGGGCTGATTGGCTTCTCATGCCTGCGTGAAACCCTCTGCTTCTCGTGGCCAAGAACAAAGTGTTCGAGAAAAAGCCACCAGTTCCTTCCTGGTGCCAGCTAGCCCTTCCTCAGCTCTCATCAGTGTGACAATCACTGGCATATCAATGTTCTCCTTCTCAAAAGTCATACAGCTCTGTGAGAACCAAGAATTTGATGCTGGAGGACAGGAAGGGAAGCAAGCTCCTGCTGTATCGAGTGTGGTGACAAATCTCACTAAGAATGCAAAAGGATAAAGCCTGCCTTGCAGTTTTGCACAGCACTTGCCCTTGATCATCCCTGCGAAGCATGAAGACCTGCCCTCACCTTGGAGGCACATGCTGTAGTCTCCTGGTAGCTCTGCACAGTGACCCAGTGAATTAGAGGATGAACAAACAGGCAAGAGAAAAACAGAAGGGCAGCACAGAGTGACATCAGTGCTCTCCTTGTGACATTGTAGGACATTACTTTTATACAGCTCAATGTGTTTTCCCTCTCCTAAGCTGTAGATTTTCTACAGGGCTGCCCAGTTATTTTAGTTGGCTGGAAATGCCACCTGTGTGGGATGCCAAACTGTCCCTCCTGAATATTTTTTTCCTGTACTTTTCTTCTGGCTGTTGCCAGGCAGGAGAGATCCCAGTGTTTGGTTTTCATGTGTTTTTTATTGTTATGGCTAAATTTTACTTGGTTTGGCAAGGCTGATGGCAAGAGAGGAAGATGTGCCCATGCAGACTGGTACTGGTACCAGTCCTGACAGGTACTGGCTGTAGCCTTGCCCTTGAAGGGGAACACAAACACTCTGTGCAGATCATGGTTCAGGATTTCTAACAGCCAAAGGACATGACAAACTTTTGTAGCAACAGCAGTGCCCAACTTCTCTTACACCCACGTTGCTCCTGTGGTGGAACACCACAGAAAATCCTGGTCTGCTTATAGGAGATCTGGTGCATGAAGTCCTGTCCTCTTGGTACTGGTGGCTTGAATCTGCTAAACATTAACTTGTGCACCTCCGTGCACCTTTCTCGGTGTGGGATGCAGTTAAATGCCAAATTGCTAAGGTTTCAAGGGGTATGCCTCACACCCATTGGCTTCTGTAGGCTTAATTGAGCCCTTTGCTAGATCACAGCACAATAATGAGCTTTAAATCAAATGTAGAGGTTTTGTAATTGGAGAAAGCAGAGAGTACCAGAACTATGCATAAAAACAGAGCCAAAACAGAAGCATAAGGTGAGGTCTATAAAAGGCAGTGAGAAGGCAAGAGCAGGCATGGCAGGGGAGCACCCTGCTCCAGCAGTGCTTCCTGCCAGAAACTAGCTGAGCAGGTGTGGAATTGCCAGCTAGATATAAGCAAAAGCTTTTTCACCCTGAGGGTGTTAAAACACTGGGTCAAAAGCTGAGCTACACATTGGGATCTCCATCCTTGGAGGTATTTAGAGCTCAGCTGGGTGAGGAACTAAGTGGCTTGATCCAGCCTGGAATTGCTATGAGCAAGGGACTGGACAAGAGACCACCAGAGGCCCCGTCCACTCTCTGTTTTTCTGTGATTCAGCCACTCTATCTGAGTGAGAAGAACTTGTTTCCCCCAGAGAGAGCTGTCTGTGGGCTCATGGACTGCTCTGAGAGCCACAGCAGGAGTGGAAAAGGGTCAGCTCAAGGAACACAAAACTCCTGCTTATTTCCACCAGAGCTACTTCCCAGGCCTTCCTTAACCCTCACAACAAACCTCTCCACTCAGGAAATAACTTTTGCTGTGGCAAAATGTAGGAACCCTCTTGCGCCAAGAGCAAGCCCACTTGAAGGCGACTAAAATAAAACTGAAATGTAACACTTTTTGTTTAAACTATCTGTGTTTGGCCTCCAGTATCTTAGAGTCTGAAACTAACAGCAAGGGAACAACAATCCCTGCCTGCATTCTGGGGGAAAATAGGACGTGCAGAGTAAAGGAGAGGCTGTTTGGGTGCAGACACGACCCGAGCTGCTGCATTTCACATCTTGAGCAGAGCTGGCTTTCGTGTGATGGGGATTGGGTTGTTTGGTGGTTGAGGTTTTGGGGGTTTAATTGCATAAATCCAGGATGAGCTGTAGGAGATGGAATGTGTATTGAAAGATGCAGTTTAAGAGTAACAGAAAGCAGGTTTCATAACTAACCTCACTGAAAGCTAGAGAAGAAACTTTTCCAGTCCACCTGTGCAGCAGAGGAAGCAAAAAGGCTTTATAAACTCACTTTGTTTTGCTTTTCTTCTTCCACCCTTTAATTCTCCCTGGCTGAGTTTTCTTTCATCGTCATATTTCTCTCAGAAGCAGAGGAGCTGGTTGCTTAAGAAGCAATCTGAAGCTTGTTAAAGCAAAATGTCAGTTTGGATTTTAGCAGAGGTGAATGAGGACAAAACTGAGACCTCTATACTTTGGAGTTTCCTGGTGGGCAAGGGTTTGCCTGAAGCCAGGAATGAAATTCCCATCGCTTTCAATACAACCAGGCTGGATCTTACATCTGTAACCATGGTGCTTTATCAGAGGGATTCTTTTTTTTTGTCCCCACCTGTTTTTATGTTGTGAATCACTATGAAGTGAATAAATTACAGGAAGAAACTGCAAGACCTGGAGTTGAAATCAGTGCTGACATGAAATAGGAAGGTGATCGCAGCTGTCAGGTACCTCCACAAGGAGAAACCTTGACACAACTTTGAGTGACACTTCAAATGCGTCAAGCCCTTGTTGTCTGCCTTCTTCCAGCCCTGTGCTGCTCAGCATATAAAGCATGTTCCCTGTTGTCAGAGTGACCTTGTCTGCCGTCTGTGCCTTGCCCTCTCCAGCTGAGCTTCTGCAACAGACTTTTTGTAGCACTGAATTTGGAGACACGTGGAAGTTGCCTGCAAGCCCAGCACCACTTCCAGTTTGTGCTGCCTGTCACCAAGAAAACGACAGCAGATACTGGGGGTTGGGGAATCATTTTCACTGTGTTTTAAAGCTAGAGTTCTTCTGATGACTTGTTTGGATGGGGGGGAAGTGACAAGGTGCCTTGCGGTGAAGCACTGAGGGGTAAGTTGCATAAATCTTACTGTAGACAGCCAGAGGTGGGAGGATGGGAGAAGAGCAGTGGGATGGGCCCAGGGGAAATGTCTGCTGGGTGATGATATGGGAGGAAAACAAATGTTTCAAGCCCTTCTCTATGGCAGGTAACCCACCTAAAATATCCACACTGCCGAAACAGAGGCTGTGTTTTGGTTTTGCATGCTGACATAATTTTGAATAGTCTTTCAGTTTTCTACAAGAGAAACTGGTGTCCTGGACCCTGGGTTTATCTGCCTCACCTATCAACCAAGGCTTCCAGCCACAGACAGTAAGAATGTGCCATTTCCTGCTCACCTCTTGTCTCTGTTACCATACCTGTCCCTCTTTGTCCTTTGTGACATTTCTGCCACATCTCTCTTACCCCGTGTTCTGCATCTATCACTCCCCTGCCCTGTGGCTCCCAGGCTCATTGGTCTATGCAGCTGGCTTGTCATCCAAATGCCCAGTGGGGGGAGCAGCCTGGAGAGGGTGGAAGTGGCATGGACATGTCAGATGTCTCAGATCAGCTGCAATTGCTGTCTGAAGGCCAAAGGCAGTGAGCATTTCTTAGTAATAAATATCTGTGCAACCACCAAACAAACCCTGAAGTGAAACTTTTCCTTCTCTTGTTTCTTTGTGCAGCGACTGTGCCCAATCAGAGATCTGAGATCTCCCAGCCGTGCACATCTGAGCAAAAAGTTGAGACCTCCAAGGTCAAAAATGAGAGCAAACAGCCTGTTAAGAGCCATTAGAGCTTTGCAATGGCAATGCTAATTTTGGTATGAACAAAACCTGACTGGGGATATTGGGTGTATAGGGCCAACACCATATGTTTGCACAGGAAGGCAGCTTGCTGAGAGGAGAGGATGCCAATTTATAGCTAGTAGAGCTCCCTGATGCTGTTCTTAGCCCAGCTTAGGCAATTTTAAGATTAAGACTCATCTGGAATCAAGTTTCTGATTAAATTTATACTTTAAGGACACTTTTCAAATCAGACAGTCCAGAGGAACCTGAGCTTTTGCCCTGATCACAGAAGCACAGAATCACTATGGCTGGAAAATACTTTTCAGCTCATCAAGTCCAATCACTAACTGCCAGGGCCACTGCCACACCATATCCTTGAGCACCACATCTAGACAGCTTTTAAATACATCCAGGGATGGGGATTCAAACACTTCCCTGGGCAGCTTGTTCCAGTCCTTGAGAACCCTTTTGGTATAGAAGTTTTTCTTAGTGTCAAACCTAGACCTCCCCTGGCAAGAGTCCTGGCCAGGGCTCCCTCCCAGGTGCTGGCCTGGCATAAGTTCCTTCATGCTACCTGTGCACTCACAGTGCTCCTGGGCTGCTCACAAACCTTCAGTATTGTCTCTTCTAGAATCACCTGGCCAGCTGGTGTTTTTCTTCCACCACTGCTCAGTCTTGTTCTTTTATGTCAAGTTTTCACTGTTTCACTTTGTGACAGCACTCCCCACAAATCCTGGCTTCTCAACAAGGAGCAGAAGCCCTGCTCTGTCTTTGTGGCTGAAGGACAGAAAAATCCATGATATCTGAGGATGAGTGAGTATTCCTTGTATGCTGGTTGGTTCAAATTAGAACAGCCTCAGGCCTTTTCTAAGTGAGGACAGCTGACAAGTTCTCCAGAGAACAAAACGCTGGTCGAAGTGAGCAGCAGGAATAACTTGTGGTGCTCTGCTCTGCGTTCTCCTGGTACAGGACCACCTCTGTGTGAAGAGTTCAAAAAGAGCTCCAAGTGTTCTGCAGGTGGTGAGTTGACCAAGGTGAGGACCTAGGCTAGGTGCCCTCTTCTTTCATACAAGCAGCCCAGTGGACAGCCAAAGGGGCAGTGTAACTTTCTTGTGGCTGCTCTGAGGTTAGCAAAGCACTTCTCTTCTCTTCTCTTGTCACTAATATTTCCCTGCTGGCTATGAGCCCTTTACACAGGTGATGTGACCAAGAACTTTGGGAGTGTATGAAGCTAGAAACAATGTTAAGGAGAATCTTTTGATTAGGTGCAGGCCAGTTATGGCTTGTTTGGGTTTGTTCCAGCAAGGAGACTTTTGTCTGTAGGTAGTGAGGTTTGGGGCTACCCTGAGCAACAGTAGCTACTGTTTTGTCCTCCCTAATAAGCATGAATAATGAAGATTCTGATGTTTAAGTTGGATTCATAAATAAATTGTGAACTGAGAGCAGAAGTTCACTCATGTCACTTTATTAATATTGATCTCATTGCATTACAGTAGGTAACTGATGTGAAGCTGAAATGGATGTACTGAAGAATGACCACTGTTCTTTAACCTGATAACAGGCTTCTGGTTCCCAGTTTGCTCTGACAGCGCTGGCAGCACACCTATGGAGGTAAGCTACATGTCCTTTCAACTCCAATCCTGGGGCAGGACTGGGTGTAGGACCAATAGAACCTTGCTTCTATTCCTTGGCACACCTAATGTCAAGAATTGTTATTTGTTCTTTGAAAGACAGACCCTTGGACAGTCTTCGTAATGAAACCAGCAGGTTTGAGCAGCAGCCAGGAGCTTGGCAGGCAGGGAGCTTTCTTGGGAAGTATGACCCAGATCAGTTTGGTACCGACAGACACTTTCAGGCCTCTGAAAATGAAGGATGTGAATCTGCCTATGGAGTGGTCCATAACTGACATTTTCAGGGAGCAGGAGTTGCCAAGTGACCTGACGGCAACCCAAGCTGGAGAGCAGTGCTAACACTATCATGCCTGTGGGGAGGCCACCTGCAGTGACATGGGACTGAGGAGCTGTTCTGGCAGTTCTGAGGGAGGAACAGGACCCTCGGTTATGAGGGAGGGTTATGGGCATCAAGCTTCCATGAGTATGCAGCTGAGATGTGCATCTCAGCAAGACAGAGGCAGCCAAATGCAATGAGGTTTCCAAATGTTAATAGCGCCGAGTCAGCAAGTCACTTTCCCAAGTCTCCCTCCTGCTGAATGAAGAATCACTTGGCCTCTTTGCAAGGAAATAGATGCATGAAACTGCACACATCTTTCCTGGAGAGTAAAGGAAAAGTAGAGTATTCAGAGCAGGGCAGGAGCCATGCTCCAGTACGGCTCTGTGCACTGAACCTCTGCTTCCCATAGCTTCGAGTCAGAGGTTTTTCCTTTTTGCAAGCGCCGAATAAAAGCATAGCAATTTTCTGAGTGAGAGCAAGGAATGGCAATAATTATCCCAATGTTATTGTCTACCCAAGCTGCTTTCAATCATTTTTATATTCAATGGCATGCATCATCGTGAATTGGTGATAAATATAGATGAAAAAAAAAAAGATAGTGATAATGAAAGTTATACAGGTGTAAATGAGAGCGTATTTTTAAACTACTATGAAGTCACAGCTCCTGCAGATAACAGAAAATTATAGGATATGTGCACATCCTAAACTGAATCCTGGAGGATTCTGTACTGTTCATGTGCTACTTGATTATGGCTTGGGCATCGCTGTCTGGGGAAGTTACAAACCTCTGTTTCCACAGCTTCCTACTCCAGACCTTATTCTTAACCCCGCGGAGCCAGCGTGGGGATGGAACAAGCCACTGCGTATCGGACATACTCGAGCCATGGTCACTTACTATTTGGGGAGCAGCTATGGAGGCACTGTAACCTCAGGTCCCCAGCCTCAGCCCTCTCCTCCTCAGTCCTGGAAAAGAGAATATAGAAGTAGCACCTTTAACAGAAACAAAGGCTGCTCCCAAATGTACGGAAATGAAAGGGTCAAAAGCAATAAGAGTACAACATACCTGGGCTCCTCCATCTATAGCCAGCCAGGCCCATTATGGAGATCGTAATGGCCTCGGGAAGGACTTGGTTCCTTTGGCTTTGCCCCTCTTTGGGGAAAGCTCATGTAAAGAGGCCATGGGGAATAGAAATGAGGGGCTCAGGGCTGCATCTCTCCCACTCTTTCACTCTTCTGGATGAATCTAAGCGTCGGGGACTAACAGCATTGTACAGGAGGGGAGTGGTGGCAGTGGGGGTGCTGCTAGTGCTACACCATTTAAGGGCCAGTCCATGTAATTTTCCAGAAGGAACAGCTGTGCAGGTAAACCTTCCTGTGTTGCAGAATAAAGTACAGAGTAAATCCAAGGCAGAACGTTACACTCATGCCTGTGTGCCAATGGAAGGTGGAGGGTCAGGCTGGAAATCCTTACTGATGTCCACATGAAAGGGAACCTGCTCTGTAAATGGGAGGTGTGGGAGGCTGGTAGCCGTTCAGATGTCTAGGTGATCAAGGAGCAAAGTAAAACAAAAGGTTGGCATGCCTTTGGGAAGCACTGATATGATCTGCACGACATCTCAGTTGAGTACAATGGAGTCAGAGAGAGAGCAAGCTGTGAGTAAAGGGCATCATTGTACCAAAAAAAAAAGAGGGAAAACACAGCGTATGTGAACAATGGTTTGGAAAGTTCTCATTCTCATAGTGTTGGGAACAGCTCTGATTTATTATCTCTGCAATAGCTTTGGTCCTGCTGCCTGTTTCAAATGACTCCTAGCACTTCAAAACTACATTTTCTCTCCCTGCAGAGACATGTTATCTGCGCTGGCTTCAATGGCAGTTTGAACTCGCCTCACTCTTGGATTTCACCAGTAGCATCTGCCTGAGGTTGGGTGGGTTTTGCAGATCAGAGTAAGGGCTCAGTCAGCAGGAAAAATGTAGAATCAGCTGCAGAGCTACAATGGCTGTTGATGGACAGCTGCAAGTTGGCAAATGCTGTGCTATGGATGAGTGAACAGTAGAAGGCTGAGTCTTCCAGATTTACTTACTAAATTTGTATGTTGGTTTAACTGCACCTAATGAGGCAGATTTGCTTCGCAGGGAGGAAAGGCTGGAGGAAAGGCAGACAGGAGACAGGGCTGATCTCTAGTGTGCTCTCTCCCACTGGTGCCAGGGTGGGCTAACCTCCTTTCTGCTGTCAGCAGTGGCTCCAGTTCTAACAGAACTCAACACCTTGGCCTCCTGCAGCCTGACTAGGTCTGGATGAACTTCTAAAAGCTGCTGCTCCTCCTCTAGTCAGTGGTGAAAGAGGGCAATGAGTAATTCGAGTTTCCTTCTATAATTACACTAACTTTTATTCCTTGCCCAAGGCAGTGACTAGCTCTCCACAAAGATCTTACCTGGATTTTATTTCCACCCTTTCAGGCCCCATGTCCCTGCAACCAGGCTTCAATCCTCATGTGCTCTCACCCCAAGCCTCCGTGTTCCCTTATCCCAGATCTCCCTCCCCATAGCTACAACCATCCTTGTTCCAACAGCTGTGGCTATTGTCCCAAGGTCTCCAGCTGCCATGTAAACACTTCCAGCCTTTTCCCCAGCATACCAAAGCAGAAAAGAGGAAAGTTTTCCTTCTTTACCTGAAAGCAAAAATCCTCCAGAGTTCTGGGAGCAGGGACAGGGAGTGGCTGAAAGGGGAATTTTTAATACTTGAATAAAGGGAGTCAAGAAACTGGAGAGAAGCTTGAGAAGGAAACTGTGCATAACTTAGCTGCACTGTCCCTTCCCTAGTGGATGTGAGGATATTCAGCCAGTTGGTCTAAATGAGTGCAGTTCTTGTGAATGTCTCCTAATTATTACACAGCCATATGGGCAAAGCTGCTGAAACTGCTGCATCCCTTACTGATTGCCATCTTGCCTTCCTCTCACTGCATTTTTAGAATCCACAAAGTAGGTGGTAGAACATTTATTAGATGTGACACTAAGAAAGATGAAGATGTGACAGTCTGATTGCACTGAAGTTAGTACTGCACTGGGAGGGTTAGCCCAGTCCCCTGCTTCTGGGCTTGATGTTCTCCTAGCCTCACAGGCAGGCTTGTGCAGGGCCGGGAGGAAAGTGATGAATGTTATGGCATCACCCCACTGTGGAGCAGCTACACCTCTGTGGCAGCAGGCAGTGGCAAAGGGACAGTGATTTTGGGACCACTGTGTGCTGCAGGGCGTTACAGAAGCCAAATAGCTGGGCAGTGGCAGAGGAGAAGGTCCTGGCATGTTGACATTCCTGCACTTGACTGCCCCACATAGCTTATCAGATTATATAGGAGAGAAAAGTATCCCTGTCCCCTTATGGCTTCTCTGGAAGGACCCGCAGAACAAAGGAAGTAGAGAAGTATCTGAAGGGTTCCTCCTCTGCTAGCCTGAGCATGGATCGTGCTCAAGATCACATGGGTCAAGAGTATTCATATGAAACATAGTGGAAAGAAATTGAGAGAGAAGGAAGAGAGGTATCTGATACAAACTAACAGGAAACCAAAACATTGGAAAAGATGAGCAAAGGTTATGGACAACTTCTCAGATAAAAGGACACCAGAGAAAAGGGAGAAAAGCCAGTCAGAGGCTCAAGACTGAGCTGACATGTCACAGACAATGCTAGCCATAACTTTATAGAATGGTTAAGAGATGAGCAGTACCTCCAAGCCTGTATCTGCTTAGGCTTACTCTGAGGGCTCTGGTATCTTTTCAATCCAAAGAGCCATAATATCTTTTCATTTCATGGTGTTAACTGCAGAGTCTGTTTTGTCTGGACTTTTCAAAGTATCCCAAGCCTGGGAAGGAGAGAATTGTTGAATACAACACTATGAATCTTTCATTTTTCAGCAGCTGTTTAAATGCTTTCCCAGCGGTACAAACAGATGCCTAGCTGGTGAGTGACAAAGTCTGTGTCTCTGTGGTTGCAGGTAGCCAGAGGATTTGGCTGTCTCTGTGTGAGCTGTCTGTGTTTGCCACCTGGTTGTACTTATGTGAAAGAGGGGAGATTTAAATTAGCTGTGAGGAAGAAGTTATTCACTGTGAGGATGGAAAGACACTGGCACAGGTTCCCTAGAGAAGCTGTGGATGCCCCATCCCTGGAAGTGTTCAAGGCTAGGTTGGATGGGGCTTTTGAGCAACCTGGTCTGCTGGAAGGTGTCCTTGCCCATGGCAGGGGGGTTGGACTTAGATGATCTTTAAAAGTTGGAACTGGATGTTCTGTAAAGGCCCCTGCCAGCCTAAACCATACTGTGACTTCAGGACTGAGGCTGGATAACTATGTGCTGTCCAAGGTGGAGCCCACACAGGCTCTGGAGCAGCACTTGAACTGTACACATATTGATGTGATTCTAAAGGTCCTTCCTGTGTTCCTTACAGCTGAAGCTGTTCTTAGGATGCAGCAGCTATGCAGGCTGTGCTAGGCTGATGTGGCAGGGGAGGGTATGGGGTGGGCTGATGGAGAAGGAGGGGATCAGGACAGCAAGCCATGCATTGATGTGGTTCATCCTCTGTATCTTCTGCACTGGGTGATGAACGTGGTGCACCCTTGGTGAACAGGGAGCTCCTTAGGGGCATTTCACCTCTTTCATCTGTCTGTAGTAAATCTTCTGTTGTTGTATGCAGTTACATGCAGTTAAAATGAAGTGAAATGCAACAGGATTATGTTTGACAAAGTACTTGCAAGATTAGCAGCAGCATTTTACTGTCAGGATTTCTCATCAAGCAAATTTATTCTCTGGGAGCAGAGGCTTGTAGAAGAATATTCCAACAAAAAACTTTTATCAGACAAAATGGGGCTAACACTTTTCTTCCCTGTCTCCCAAAAGATAAACTGCAGCTGCTGGGAATAATGATAAAGCTTTAACATCCACTAGAAATATATTGCTCTTAGAAAACTGCCTATTGCACAATACAGAGGGAGGCTGACTGTGAGGGCACAGTGGTTGCTGGGTCTGTACTGAGGCAGAGAAACGTGCCAAGAGGGTCATGAGATGCATAAAGTAACTGGAAGGAAGAAAGGCTGGAGGGTTTTATTTATGAGATATGAAAAGGAACATGGGGGTGTAGGAGTAGGAGGGAATGTGAAGTATCCCTGGGTTTATGCACAGGAAGGGAAGAGAATTTAAGTTCTTTTCTATTTGTGCAAAGGGAGATGGGAGCGAGGGGAAGCTGTGAGACTGCTGGCACCCAGCACCTGTGGCTGCATTGGACCCCCTGGGCTCTCAGAGGATTTCCAGGCCACGGTCCTGGAGCTGATCACGAATATGTCAACTTAAAAATAAGTGGATGTGATGCTGTGGAGCTTGAAATGATCCCATGGTAACACTGGCTCTGGGCTTCTGGTTACGTATGGAGATACAACAATTAAAATAATGTGACATTAAAAAAAGAAAGTCTCAGTCATGAAGTTTGGGAACATCACATGCTTGAGCTGTGCTTGCCAAGTGTTTGTGGAAGGGCTTGGGGATGCAACCAACAAGTGAATTGTTCAGATGAGTTCAAAATGAGCAAGGAAGCTGGAAGGGCAGAATGAAATATACAGCCCAGGCATAAAGCAAGTGGATGGCTGGGAAATGGTCAGGATGGCTGTGGCCAGCATACGGGGTAGTCACCAGGAGCAGGCTGTTCTCTGTGTGTGTTACCTAGTGTGGAGAGTTCTGAATGACATGGAGTAAACAAGAGCTTAAAACCACATTGGTTTGTACTGGCTATGATGGGACTTGTCAATTGCACCTGTGTGTAAATCCCTTGCTGGCTGAGCAGGTAAGTTCAGATCTTCCTTCCATGAGGCCTGAAAAAGCCTTGAAGCTGCAGTTGGTTTCTTGTTGCTCCCTGGGGCCCTTCACCTGTTTATCTAGCATGTTGGGGTGGAGGTCTCTCAGCTTACAACATGGGTTTGTATGTAAGGTGTATAGGGTATTGATTTACATCTATCTAAAAAGCTGGCTGTGCAATAGGGTGAGTGCAGGAGGAATCAAAATCAAACCACACACAATACCTGTGTGAGTTAAGAGGGGTTACTGTCCTCCATGTCATTAAAGAGTTTGGGTGTTCGCTGCTTCAGAAAGGGCAGTAGTGGTACTTGATCAAGTTTCCTCAGCAGTTCCCAGTGTAACTCACCATATTCTCTTGCTTACACTTCTGCTGGCCTCTAATCTGCAGTTCTGACTTCAATATCTCAGCTGATTGTTTGTTTTTCCTCTACTGACTGTTTGCCCTTGGCTGAACATTTTCCCTGACTAAGTGTTGATTTCTGCTCACTGACCACTTCCCCTTTGCTGTGGCTGGGATTTATTTCTCACACAGAGAATTATTTAAAACTCACTGTCATCTCTAAGTGCAAAATTAGGAAAACTGTGCTTGTTTGACTAATATCTCTTAGCTTTCTAGAATGCCTGAAAGGTAGAGTGAAAATTTGGGTGCTGGCAGAGAAATGACTGTAACAGTAGAGACTGTTTGTTAAGGTTGGGTAACCAAAGCAAAGCATGATGTTCTCTTAGTTCCTCCTGCTCAGGAGAGCTCCTCACTTCACCACTGCAATGTCTGGTCACTTTAAATCTTCTGTCTCCTCAGAACTTCCCAAGTGCCCTCCTCTTCCCCTGAGAACCTGCCACACTGGTCAGAAGGAGAAGAATAAATCTTCCTCATGTTTTGTCTCCCCAAACATCTTAGCATTACTTCCAGTGATAAGCTTTTGGTGAGGATTCTCTGTGCTTATCAGCTCTTCATTCCATGAAGGTATCTCGATGGAATCCATGACACCTTCCCTGTGGTGTGAGTCCAGGATTTGTGTGCTCTTCACAAAGCCTTAACCTTCTGGAAGAACAAGGGCAGCAAGTACCCAGTGCAGCCACATGGGCCAACTAAGAGAGCACAGAGTCAGCAGTGCAGCTAGTGGGCAGTGTGTGGTGATGGGCAGAGTGAAGGAGCATCTCTTGGCCTTCAGGGCTCAGCCAGGACTTAAGAGTCCATCTAAGACCCTGTGTGGTAGGTGTAGCAGTGTGAGTGCCACTCTGTGGATGATTAATCTGCAATGCAATACGAGGTATGTGCTATATTTGTGTGGAGAAGCCTAGGATGGGTTGTAGGCATGTGGCTATGGAAGACAGCAACTTCAAGTGGCCAATGGTGGCTGAAAAATGTCTCAGCAGCTGTTAGGATTATTGGAGGAGCCTATTTACCCCCGCTGAGAGAGGAGAGAGGGTGGCTGCAGTATTTGTTGTATCCCCACAATTTTGCCTTTTTCAAGGGGAAATACCAGCTTGCAGAGCATCTTATGAATTTCTACTACCAGATGCATACTGTAAAGACTTGTCAGTCCTGTGTTTTACGAGTGTGTAAGAAAAGACAGGCACTAGGGCATCACAGAACTTAAGGGAAAAAACAAATCAGAGAAGATCTTTTGTGTTGTCTTCAACACACATCTTGTCCAAGTACCTCAGAAGCTTCACTGCCACATGTTGAAATGGGTGAGAGATGGGATTTGCTGAGACTAGCAGAGTCCATGGAAACCTCCCCTGATTGAGGGACTGACTGCACTGACCTTTCTCTGAAGTACTTGATGGCTTCCTGGTCTAGGAAGTTCTGTTCTTCTCGAAAGCCCTGCTCAAAGATTTTGCGCTTGTGCCTGAACTCAATGACAGTCTTAGTGTAAGAGTTCAAGGTAGTAACGGAGGCAGCCATGCAGCAGGTGAAAGAGCCCCACGCCAGGCTGTGGAGAGAGAAACCAGCAGACATAGCTGGGTTAAGACAGCAGCTCATGTTATGCTTCTGACACCAAGAGACACACATACACAGGGTGTGACTAGGCAGGTAAGTCAGTGGTGACAAATCCCTTCGCCTCTTCTTACCTCATACGACCTATGGGCAGGATGTTGGGCTAGGGGCTGGACACAGCTTTCATCCCATAGAGAGCTGTGTGGCAGAGTGTTAACATGAACACTTGGTGCTCTCTGACAGAAGAACCAAACACCTCTTGATTCCCCTTTGAAATGCTTCACAGCCTTGCAGGCAAGTGCTAAAATCTACAGAGCAGCAATGAACCCCAGGAAGGAGTAATGCTGTGGGCAGCACATCTCTTGGACCAGGGGAAGGTGTCCAGCCTCCCTGGGAGACTGACTGTGCACAATACTACTGCAGAGATGGTTTCTGTGATGTTTTTTATACCTTCATCACAGTACTATATTTCCTTCTTTCCTAGTTCATGGACATTTCAAGTATTCCTGACTTATATCTGGTCTTTGAAAGCCTAACCGGAACAGAAGACAGCACTTCCATTCTGTGGAGAGATCCAACCTGACGGCAGTGCCCAAAGCATGCTGGCAGTGCTGGTCAGCCAGTGACAGGACACCTTCAGGTACCAACCAGGGGCATGGGGAGACAAAGGGTAAAGGAAAGTGGAAGAACTAAGTCACTGCCCCAAAGCCAGGCTGGAACAGCAGGAAATACTGTCCTGGGTCCCCTGGCAAGGAGATGTCAGCTGGGAGCTGCTCTGTTCTCTGCTCCTGGACTGGGTTTGCCCTCTGGGTGCCTTCTACCCTCCCAGCCTTGGCTTCATTGATATCAGGTTCAGATGTGGCTGGGGAAAACTCCTGGCCCCAAGGAGTCTAGATGCTTTTAGAGCATGAAATAGGGCTACAAAAAGGCTCTGGATTCCTCCTTTTGTGTGCAGAGTTTATCTGCACTCAGCCTCCCTGACTTCCCATTCAGCCCATCAGCTCCAGCTCTAGAGTTCACAGTGGCTTTCTAACTAACTTGGAATTAACTTAATCATCTGCATCAGCTACACACTTTACCTGCTCCTTTCTGTCCCCTTTTCTATACCCAGATTGAACACTGGTGCCAATTATGCAGAGCAGAAAGAAAACAGCCCCAGCAGTTTATCTTATAAATAGACATTATCAGCAGAGCCCGCAGCGGGAGCTGTTTTCCCATCCTGCAGAGGAGCTGCAGACGGGGAAACAGTTTCTCATTTCAAATGAGGCAAAACTTGGACAAGAACACATATTCATGAAGAGAAGAATCAGGGAGAAACCTTGGTTTGAGTAAACAGGAGGGCTCATTTGAGCGCTGGAGAGCTCAGAGCACAGCAAAGCCTCCAGGGCCTCCCCTGGTGCTGCTGTGTGTGGGGGCAGCCCTTCCATACTCGCTTCTTAACCTCCTTGCCAGATGCAACCAAACGAGAAGGAAATGTAGTGAAGCCTGGAGTGATGAGGTTCCCTTAGGTTTCCCATGGCTGGGTGGAGAAGTGGAAAGGAAAGTCATGCTATGTGTGAGTGTCCAGGCACAGGGAAGCTTCGCACGTGTCTTCCTCCTTCATGGAAAAGCTCCAATGGCCCCAAAAGTTTCCAGCTGGGCTCCTAAACAATATTAAGGCTGAAGCCAGCTGAACCCACATGCTTCATTGTGCCTGGATGGTGCCTGGGAATGACATATGGAGGAAAATGGCATTCTGAAGTTTCTGATAATTTCCAGTAATTAACTCAGAAATGCTGAAAGGTTCAGAGAAGGAAATACGGAATGAAGACTCCCTGTGTGACCTCGGGCCTGGCATTTGGTAAATCATAATAATGGGACAATTATGATTGACATGTTTTAGTTTTTATGGACCTTGGTTAAATGTTATTTAAGTGTGAAGAGCTGCTTTCCTATCTGTAAGAGTTCCATCCTATCTTAGCTGAAGACCTTTCTAGCAGCAATGCCCCTCCATGCCAGTTGTGCCCTGCTGTGGTGGGGCTGTAGCTACAGTGCCTCTCTCTGGTAGCTGAGCTCAGGGCTGTGCTCCGTGGCTCAGTCCAGGTTTTATAGCCAAGCTTGATTATCCACTGACCCTTAAAGCAACTGAGCCCGCATGTCTGGACAGCTGCCTGGCCCTCTCCTGGCTTGTGCCAGAGCACAGACCAACCTCCAGGCTTGGCCAGCAGCCTGTGAATCAGGCAGGATAACAGAGACCAAGTGGTGTGTTTTCACCCCTGGGACATCTGAGCAGATGGCAAGCAGCTCTTTCTCATTTTGAGGAGAGATGTTTTTATTATTCTCTTTCAACACAGGGGAAACAAAGTCCCAGAGTGCCACTGGCACTTGGGAAAGGAGTGGCAGTCTAGATCTCTACCCATGCCCTTTGGCTCTTGGCCATGGGGAGGCTGTTCCCTGGCCCCACCTTTTGGCGCTGTGGCAGATCTCTGCTCTGATAGGTTGTCTGGTAGGATGCTGCAGTGATGCTTGTTACGGAAGGCTGTAAATGATGCTGAGGTTTGCACTACTGCTTTAGGGCATTTAAAGCTCATACTTTGGGCCATCACCTGAGCCCAGATGGAGGAGAAAGAGATTCTGACATGTAGTTCCAAACTCCACCAGGTTGGGTGGGTCTTTGTTTTTAACCCTTCTTAAGGAAGGTGTTCATGCCTGGGCAGTGCCTGGGAAGGTTGTGGTGCTCTCATTCGTATGGCAGTGGTGGTTTAGTGTTAGCTGGAAGGAAAAAGCCTTGTTTTGGCTGTATTTGACTTTTGGACCTTCCTTTACCCGGTCTGCTACCAATCACTGGCATGGCATAGGGAGCTCCATGGTCTTCCTCAGGCTGCTTAGCACCACTGTGGGCTGAAAATGCTGCTGCTGTTCACAGCTGTCCCAGGGAAACCGTAACTGAGCCGAGGTTTGCACCTTGCCCAGCATCCTGCAGAAGCAAATACATTGCCTTGGTAGGTGTTGGGGAGGGAGAGGAGAGGTTACCAAATCTGAGAAGCTTCTTTGCCACAACAGTAGCTTGAGCAGGGCTCAGATTTAGCTGGGGTGAATGAAGAGACACTGTACAGAATGACACTGAGGTCCCACTTCAGGAATATGGGAAGAGCTGAGGCTGCTCAGGTATCTTTTCCTGTTTGTGGCTATCTCCAGCATTCTCCACAGCATGACCTCCCCAGAGCCAGTCCAGTCCTGCTCTTTAAACCAAAGCTGCTGTGTCCTGGCACTGGGTGTCTGGGAGAGCTACAGGCAGGGGCTGTAGCAGTGGCTAGGACAGCAGGGCCTGTTGGGACCTGCCATTGCAGGGTGGGTGCTGGGCACCTCAATGTAAGCAGGGATAGGGGGAGTAGGACGAGGGAGGGCTCCTAATGTCCTGTGGGACCTGCCAGCCTCTGGAGCTCATTCTGACACATGGGGTTTCTTGTGTCGCCCAAGATGAAAGAGAATGATCTAAATGAGTTAAATGGTTTTTATCATGCTAGACATTTAACAACCTTCTGAATCTTGAGTATTGCAGCAAAAGGGAAAGTAGATTACTGAAGACAAACCAACAGAGAACGAGCCTTATTATTTAAATATATTAATAATGATACAATTATTATTCCAGAGCTGTTATAAATATTTATATAAATATTATCAATATATATGAATGCAGTATCTTTAGACATTCATCATCACATGCAATAAATATTCATCACTGTTCCACCCAATAAGCTGTATTTTGAATATAATGCCATTCAGATTTTGTAACATGTTACTAAAATGTTAGTAGCTCCTCCCCTGAAAAGCAGGATGGTGAGGGGAGAAGGAAAGACAAATAATTCCCTGCAGTGCTGTGCATAAGAAGTATTTGTATTTAGGGTTTTTTTTTGTGTTAGCAAAGGTTGCTGCCTCTGCTTTGAGGTGGGAACAAAAATAATACCCTATATTTAGAAATGAAAGAGAGAAAGTCTTTTCCCTAGCCATCCAAGGAGGCTGATGTCTCTAGAGGGACGGGAGTGTTGTTTGCAGGTATTTCTGTTCTCCACAGTCTCCTATTCCTGTTAAGCTCCTCACAAACTTGCAAGAAATATACCACAGTTGACGCATTTTGATCAAATTTGCTTTATGTGGCTTTGCAAAGATAAAAGGGGAGAGGTAAAACCCAAAAAGGAAAGCAAATCTCTCGTGTTGCTTTCCCCAAGCCTTCTCCCTGCGATCCACAGGGATGCGTGGCGGTGCCAGGAGCGCTACCGCCTTCCTCTGTGGCTGGGTGAAAAGTTGCACTGCAAGGTTCAAGGGAGACATTAATTACAAAGCGGGGTGGGGGGGTGGGGAAAAGCCAAGCTGAAAGTCTCTGAAATGCCATGGCAATTATGTACCTAAATTGAAGTTTAATGAGGGTGCTCAGTCTGTGTCGGTGATTGTGGCTGCTGTTTACTTACAAATGCTGTGTACCTGCTGATGTGCACAGCTGCTGCTGCGGGCTCATTGATAACTGTCCTCTACACCCCAACAAGCACATGGCCAACGTGGGCTTTTGCTCCTAGTGTTTGGGCAGCTGGAAATCCCCAGGCACGTTCCATGGAGATTTGAGCTGCTTTGTACACTCTCCCCCAGACTGACAGAACAACTCAGAAATGAAAAAGATATTAACTGGTGGTGACACTTACCAGAAGGACCATCCATAGTCCCATGAATGTGGTCGCCAGTCCTCTGGCCCAAGGCTGACTGTCACTTGGAAAACTTGAGTGTACATCATGTGTGCCACCATCCCCAAGAGACCTGAGAAGCAGGGATCATAACAGGAGTTTTTGTGCTAATGCTTTTTGTGGTTTTCTGTGTCAGGGTTGGGTGTCTTTTTTCCCCCTTTCTTTCCTAATTCATGAGACAGCTCCTGCTGGAAGTGCTTTGGAAGCTCCAAAACCCCCTTTGTTGTACTTTTATGCCTCCTGTTTCTGTGGAGGAGGGAGCTGCATGGGCAGAGGAAAGGTGTGACTGAGAGCTCATCGTTTTACATCATACTGAATTCTCAATTAAGAAAAGAGATAAAGAAAGAAAATCCTCGGAGAAAATGTGGCACAATTAGCACCACCACCAACCTTACTGCTGCCAAACAGGAGTAGGCCACCCACAAGTTATCTCACTCAGCCCATCACTGATGGGCTCCAGGTGAGAGAGTCAGGGGGGAGAGGCTTCCGTGGGCAGCGCAGGGGGTGACTGTGTTAACACCACACAGGGAGGTTTTGTCTGAACTCTTGCTATGATTTAAACGTTTGAACACTTAGAAAGCAGTTGGAAGTCACACAAGGAAATTAAGTGACCTCAGTACTCCTGATGAGGTGTGGTGAGAGGACTCCACAGGAATGCTGCGGATGGTACAATGTTGATGAGGCTTGCTTTTGTGACACCACTACATATTGCTGAGAGGACTACAGCTGGGTGAAGATGAGGCAATGTATCAGACACTCTGTACTCACTGTGATGTTAAGAGAACAGGGTTGCAGTTGAGCCATGGAGCAGCCAGTTTGCTCCCTGAGTTGGCCAGCATGGTTCTTCAGCTTGCACAGAAAAAAATCCTGCCTTTTGCTTTCGGGCATTCTCACCTGCCTCCTGGCCTTGGCTTTCAGGCATTCTCACCTGCCTCCTGGCCTTGGCTTTCGGGCATTCTCACCTGCCTCCTGGCCTTGGCTTTCGGGCATTCTCACCTGCTTCCTGGCCTTGGCTTTCGGGCATTCTCACCTGCCTCCTGCCCTTTACACTCTCTGAGGAAAAAACAACCTCCCACTGGAAGTGGTGGCCAGCAGCAGCTCTGATGCTTGGAAGATGTCCTAGCAGTTGTTTGGGATGTGCCTGCTTTAGGGCCTAGGCAGTTTGGACTGGAGCTCCCAGCAGAGCTCACCAAATGCGCGGGTTCAGGCAGCTAGCTATAGAGTGGGGCAGGATCATCACATCCCAAATGGACCTTGGACCTACTGATGTCTAAAAGCCCCTTGTGCTGCAACAGCATTTCAAGGCACAAATACTGATGTTCTGTCATGGTGGGGTACAATGTGGTCCACATGTTACGCTTTGCACCTCAACCCAACTCACCATCTCCTTTTCTCCACAGCTGCTCTTCCTCTATGTGGAAGATCCCTTCTCAGACCTGCATTTTGGTTCTTCCTTCCTGCTTACTTTCAGTCTAAAGCACTTTATTAGTCTCACCAACCATGTGGATGATTCAGGGCAATTGTGGAGGAGGGAAGTTGAAGGATGTCATGTTTGTGTTGTGGGTATGTTAAGCAGGACCTTCAGCAAGACAAATGTCGTATTTGATACAAACAAGTGCAGAGGCTGAAAGAAGACATTTGATTACAAGAAGCTGTGGTGATTTGCTCAGCTGCTTCATGTTGCTGTGACACACTGCAAAGTTAGGAGGTGGAAGGAGCAATTCACATCGGAGGGAATGGTATTTTGGCAGGGTGGGTGGCCAAATGGGAGCTCAGCAAACTGGTACACACCTTGCTGCTTTCTGGCTATATTTAATTTCCACGATTCTCGGGGAGCTTGCTGTACTTTTTAAGCCAGGGAATTTTTCTCCAGCTGACACTTATGGCATTGATCTTCAAGTTTGGGGTTTGCTGTTCTTCTAGCAACTGTCAGTAATTTTGCAACCTTAATAAAATATTACAGACTGCCCTCAGACATGTCACAGTCACTCAGAGGCATCAGGAGGTTTGACACAGCCAGGACTAGCTTCGGCAAGGCTGATCTGCTCTGCTCTGCTCTGTCATGCAAACCCTTAATGGGGTTTCAGCAATGTTCAGCCCTTTCGTTGTGTGGGAGGCCAGGATGACAGCCTGCTGATAGAGGTGAGTAGGAGGTCATCAGCAAAGCCTGCTGTAATACAGGGACCACAGTGACAACATGGCATTTATTGCTTTGTCTGCCTCATGGTGATGAGGGCACGGAGTGGGTGTGTACCTGGCTGGGCAGTGAGTGGCAGCACACCATGCATGAGCTGTAGCATAACAGTACTGGGCTTTCTTCCACTGTGGTCCTTCATAAACTATTGGTTTGGTTTGTTCCTGATGCCACCCATTGGTTTGGTCTATGTTAGATATGTCTTGCCAGGTTTCCCTTGGGGCCCTCCTGTGGTACCTTTTGTGGTAAGATGGACTTCCTGTAACATAACAAGTGCTGTATTTGCAAGACCAGCTTTTCTCCAACTGGCTGTTAAGGCTGGACAAAGAGGGCAAAATAGGTGCATGACCCCACAGGTGAGGGGCAGGACAACAGATGCTGGCAGATATGGTGGACTGGAGTGTATGGAAGTGCAGAAATGGTGAGCAGTTAGAGTTGGCTTGAAATCATTAGCCTCGCCAGACCAGAGATGTTTCTAGGCATCATTAATGGGAGAGCTCAAGGAACTAAATCTGGAAAAGGCAATCTATTTTAAAGCATTTTCAGAGATTTTTTTCCTAAAAATAGGATTTATGGAATGTATCACACGAGTGAAAATGTTTCATTATAAATACTCCACGAGAGGCACGTGTAAGCTTTTTAGGTTGTATGAGGCTAAGAGGGATACCAAAACTGTAGTGTGCTGGGGGTATTTTTTTATGACTCATGAGAGGTTAGGAAAGGGCAGTAAGTAGCCAGGCTGTCAGGATAATTTTTCCCAACCTCTAGCCATTGAGCTATGAGAAGATGAAGATCCTGTTGCACTCATAGTAGTGTGGATTTAATGAGGTGTTTGTTGTTCCAAGGCAATGTCGTCTTTGTCACCTAATTTCTGCTAAGCTGTGTCATTATTAATATGCTAACCTTAAACAAATATGCTTTTCTTCTTTCCTCTGATATCTCTGTCACTGAAAATAACACCTAGCAGTGTTCTGAGGTTGGGTTGTTTTGGGTTGTTTTTTTTTTTTTTTTTTTTTTTTTTTTTCCCTCCTTGTTTCTATTTTCCTCTCCTTTTCCCCCTGTAAAATGTTAAAGTTTATATTTGGAACATCATGGCACTGTGCTTATAAAGAGGGAAGGACAAAATAAAAATAGAGAGATGTGTAGGAAAGGAAACTTTTGTAATTCTTACAAAACTTCCAAACTGCTGCTAATGGTGAAGGGAAACAGAAGCAGCATGGAAAGAATTGTTTAGATGCTGAAGAATTCTACATAGTTGGATTCTGAAAATTGAATTGACTTCTTTCCTCCCCCCCCCTTAAAGTCCAAATTACATCTAAAGCTGAAAAACCGTATTATTAGATTCCCCCTTCCCCTCTCTTTTCATCTCTACTCCTGCTCTGAGTTTCATAGCACTAACTGTATTTCACAATTTGATGCCAGCCCTGAAGATGCAGACTCCTTCCCTGAGTGTATGCTGCTTGCTATAATCTCTTTCAGCTTGAGATACAGCAGAATAAAATCTGCTTTTAGTGCAGAAGCTCTTTCTGCCTGAGAGGTCCATGCTCACAAAAGCCAGCTCTGGTTGGTTGCTCATATAAATTCTGGCAAGTAGAGCTTTTAGCCAGCACAGAAGTTAGTCAGCACATCTAACCAGGCACTTGGTTACCTGAGTAGATGAGGTAACTTCTAGAGAAGTGAATTCTGCAAAGCTCAAACGCTGAAGAGCTCCAAGTACAGACCGAGCATGAAAATAGCCTGAAAGAGTTGCTCTGGGAGGTGTACTTGTCCCCACATTACTCTTGGGGTTGCTCCTGAGTGTGATGGTTAAGAACCCTTTTCATTCTCTTCATTGCTAATGAACAAGATGGGCTGCTTGCTTTGGTTTGCAGCATCAAGCTTTCACCTACTTTTAGGATTAGCATGGAGAAAAGAATTTTCAACACTGTGTTTTTCATTTTCTCTTGGATAATCGGTGTGATGATGCTGGAAATGGAGGCTCAGGCTGTG
This sequence comes from Picus viridis, assembly GCA_033816785.1. Classification (NCBI taxonomy): domain Eukaryota; kingdom Metazoa; phylum Chordata; class Aves; order Piciformes; family Picidae; genus Picus; species Picus viridis. The sequence continues at coordinate 3,041,918 of CM066594.1, forward strand.
GCTCTGGTAATGGCTGTGTGGGCTGGGGGAAGGCTAATTACTGCACTGCTGTTGTGAAATCAGGGATATGTATTTTCACTTCCCCGTGGCAAGAGGCAAATTCATTGTGCAGTCCTTGTTCTAAAGGACCAAAAAAAAAAAAACCCCGGTGTAGAAAAGCAAAAGCTAATTGGGGATGGAAGAGCCTTGTAGCCCCTGGGCTTGATTCTTTTCAGGGTTTTAGGGTTTTGTTTTGTGGTGGCTCCTTGGGCAAAAGGGAAAGGAAAGGTTCGTACCTGAAAGCACAGTGAAGACAGCAGCAAAGGCATTTAACTTGAGCCCATCTATCACACTGCTTGAATGAAAGAGCTCGAGGCACATAAGGCTGAATCCGACGACTAACAGCATGATGTACAACACCTCAGATACTACTGATAGCCACAGGACACCTGCAATGCACAAAAGCAACAACCAGTCACTTCATTTGCTAAATGCTTTCAAGTGGTTAAAGTCTGACAAAAAACCCCCAACATTAGGGAACCAGGACCATCTAGGAGTAATTACATAGTCAGGAAGTTTAAATATAGGGAAGCAGAGAATCATAGGATCACTCAAGCTGGAAAAGACCATCAGGTCCAGCCATTAACCCTACCACTACCCCAGCTCTGAAAAACAGGAGAAGTGGTGAATGGAGATGTGATGAGTGGCAGGGTGGCAAAGATGCTGCGGAAAGAATGAGCTGTCACCTTGCCAAGACCCCAGCTTGGCTAAAGAACCTTTTTAGGTGTATCCAGAACCTCTTGGTTCCTCTGACCCCGAAATGTAGCACACAGTGTCTGTTTCCCCTGCCTGTGTCATGGTTTAGGGGACCAGCATCTGGTGTGTACCATGGTGATAGCCCTTCAGTATATGGGCTGGTGGGAGATGTCCAGGCTTGGGCACCTCTTTTTCATAAGACTGTTCAAAGAAGAGGTTTTCAGTTCAGGTTTTAAAGTGCCTATCCCAGCACAGTGTTGGAGCCTGCTATTAAGAACTCTTTCACAGAAGCTGGTGTCCTGCAGAGTCATTGTTCTAACCTGGGGTGTTTGGATCCTCTGCACAGGTCTATGCTTCTGGAACTGATAGGAAAACTTCCAAAATGCTGGTGGGGTGGAGCCAGCAGTTGACAACACATGCAGCTGAAGAGCTGCAGACACTATATTTGGACTGCCCTCTGTTTTCTCAACCTCTAGGTACAATCAGTCTCTCAGAGGAAGGGCAGAGCTGATGTGTCCTGTGCTGCAGGACGCTGGGGCTGTGCCCTGGCAAGTGGGTCTGGCAGCATCTGGTAGTGCCTGGCCGAGGCTGCTTCATCCACTGCAGGTGTCACATTTGGAAACTTCAGCCCAAAACCTCTAGCAGGATCTGCTGAGTCTTTTAAAGTCACCAAGCCATCGGGTAGTTTTGAGAGGACAGTAACAGATGATACTACTGAGTCCTTGCCAGGCTTCTGTGAGGATCTGCTATCATTCCTCAGTACATTTGCTAACCTGATTGCTGGAGAATTCACCTGGAAACAATGAGCAGTGATGGAAAATTTCAGCCTAAGCACTTCAAACATGGAAAGTTAAGCATCTGAAGACAATGGCTTATATTAGGCAGTGTTAGCTGTAACCATAGAGACTGCTCCAGGCTTCACTTGTATTAATACATCCTCTCCTCCCTGTAAGAACATGCTCAGTTTGAGCTGATCAAACCCAATAAGCACTCTCCCTTGCATCAAGTATTGGAGTGTTCTCAGTGACCAGGTTGATCTCGGCTCACATTTTGTCTGGGAACTTGTCCTTGTGATTACATCTAATTAGCGTCTGCTCCTCGTTGTTGCCACAGGATCTGACCTTTGGAGTTCTTCAACAATACTACAGAGAGACTAATAAATAAACCTTTTAATTTCTCATGGTGACTGCATGTGCAGTACTGCATCTATCACCAGCAGACAGCTGTTTATCTCACTGCTATTAGTCAACCTGGTATCAGGGCAACTGGCACACTCTTCCAAAAAGAAATAGGAGTGAGGGACAACAAGGGAGTTGTTCTGTTGTGCAGCAGGATTAAGAAGGGATTTTGCCTCCTTTTCTTACCATCAGAAGTTTCTATGACAAGGGAATGATGAAATGTTTTGAGTTGGAATTGGTTTGTGAACCTGGGGCAGCAAAGCCCTAACTAACAATCCTGTTACAGTTCTAATTCCTAAATGTTTCAGCCCAAACGCACAACGTATCCGCCCAGAGGATTAGCGCCCTGTGCCTCTGGAGGATGCTCACTGCTGGTGTCTGCACACAAGGGCAGTGCTGCAGCAGGGACTGCAGCTCAGAACTGTGGTGTGGCTCAAATCTCTGCTTCCTTGGGTCAACACCTGGCTGAAGGGTTGGACTCCAAGAGCTGTAGTCAGTGGCCATAAGGCTGGTGGCTAGCTGCTAGGGCTTGATTGCTGGACCAGTTCTCTTGAATGTTTTTATCAATGATCTAGTCATAAGAGTCAGCCTCATGCTAAGAAAGTTTGCTGATGATACTAAATTAGGAGACCCTGAGTCCCTTCAGAATAGAGAGGCCTGAAAGGGAGATCCTGGTTGATTTGAGTGCTGGGAACTCACCAGCTCTGTGATATGTCACAAGGACAAATGCTGGATTCTGGCTGTGGAACGCTGCAGTTCTGGATGTATGCATCCAAGGGGCTGGAGTGCAGTCCTGCAGAAAGGGAGCTGTGGGGATTTAGTTGATTGCTTGGGGGATTGGTTGATGTTCATTAGCTGTATACATGTTTTATCTATTGCTCACCTATGAATCAGTGCTTGAAGCTGGATGCTGTAGACAAGTGTAGTGTGCTTGAGAGAGGGCAGGAATCTGAGGATGAACATGTCTCTAGGGGAGGTTCCAACTTGACATGTTCAGAAGGCAAGAGGGGATACTGCTAGAGCCTTGTGCACAGAGTGACAGGAGGTCTGTGGGAGGTGGGGGTGGAGGGCGTGGGGGCCCTGTTGGTGCTCTTTATTCTGCTGGTGAAGGAGGAACACTCAACTGTGTGGCTGGTTTCATAGAGAGTGCTTTGGCTGCTCTAACTATAGGGGCCTCTTTGAGCAAGAAGGACCACTGAGAGGAATAGGATCCACCTGGTCAAATGGAACTGCAGTGTTTTCTCCAACAGCATAACCTTACAAGGAGATGTTCAAGCCTGAAAAGCTAGAGGCTTGCTACAATTTGAAGAGCTGCAAGGACATGGGGGACAGTAACGAGGTGCCAGGGGGCTGAAGCACATGAAGTACAGGGTAAGGCAGAGAGAGCTTCACCCTGCCATCCTGTAGAAGAGAAGATGAAGCTCTTGCTGTTTATAGTCACTCAATTAAAGGATATAGATAAAAGAGCCAGACTCTCAGAGCTGAGGAGTAGGATAAGACACAGCCTCCAACATCAGAGATTCCAGACTGAGATAAGCCAAAAGACAGTCAAGCACTGGAAGGGGCACAGTGAGGCTGTAAGATCTCTGCCCTTGAGGATGTTCAGATTTCCACTGGACATAGCCCTAAGCAGCTGTGTCTAATGGATATGCTTTCAGCGGCAGTTCTAGAGGCCACTTCCCCCTAAATCATCCCATGGTTTCTTAGTTGCACAGTTGTCAAGTCTAATGTGCTGAGGGAGCAACTGGAGGGAGGCAGATAGCTGGGGTTAGTAACTGGAGTAGAAACAGAGCCAAATTTTGGCTCTGATGGGCACCTCAATGAGACAAGTTTTGCTGTCTCATGAAACGTTTTCCCAGTGGGATACAAAGACTGTGGTAGGTTCCCATGGAGGGTATAAGGCAGTTTTTCTTCTTGGGGCCCTGTTCCTAACTCCCATGTCTTCTTTCACGGTGTGCACTCAATATCTGCTCTGTGCCATTTTAAAATGCCTTTAATAACACAGAAGGTGAGTCTCATGTCCAATGTTTGCACAGTGCCGGGTATGTCCTGTCTGGCCTGCTTTGATTCTGAGTTCCATCTGAAACACTAACCTCCAGAAAATGCAGTCTGTATCTGGAGTGTGCAAGTTCTTACAGCTGCCAAAAGCAGAATGGTTGATTAATTCAGGAGACAATGTCTTTCTGTTCTGTGCTGATGGTGAAGTGACCTCCCACTGCTCTTCTCTCCACATGAGATTTGTGAGGCAGTCACCTGACATCACTTTACTTCCACTTCAATCTCTTACAACTTCCTTCCTGCCAAGTAGAGAGCTCCTTCTCTTGAGGAGGCCTCAGTCATTCCAGGTGATAGGGAAGAAGTTCTCCAAAGGATTTTTATCTTTCCACAAGTTTTCTGCTGTAACCTTTTCTGACTTGTTTCCAACCATAGAATCGGAGAATTACAGAAATGTTTTGCCTGGAAGAGAACTCTAAGATCAGGTCCAACTGTCAACCCAACACCATCTTGGCCATTAAACCATGTCCAGAAGTGTCATGTCTGCACATTTTTTGAACACCTCCAGGGACACCAGCCTGTGTCCAGGGGACTTGTCTGGCCCAACTCATCTCTTGTGAAAAGTGTTTCACCCGGAAGAGTCAGCACTTAATTCCTTTGGAGACTCCTACTTGAACAACCTGTTTCTTATCAGTCAGCAACTTCCTCTTCTGTTCTGGCCTTATGCTGTCTCCTTGCCTGTTCCCCATGCTGTTAGGTGTCACAGAAGTTGCTGAAGGTTTGTGCACTGAGCTCAGCTGGGATGTGCCTGTCCTGCCAAGGACCGTCCTTGTTAATGCAGAAATATTTCATGTTCTGACCTGCCTCCTGCTCCCCATGTGCAGCATTTAACAGACAGTGTGTCATCCCTGCTCAGCTGGCAGAGAATCACACTGTGACATTGTGGCAGTGATCTGGGACCTTCTAGGAAGGGAGAGGCTTTTCTTTTCAGGCCAAACTAAACCAAGCCCCGTTTCACTTACGCTCCTGAGCACACATTCTCAGGAATGTGTGCAAGGAATCTATCCAGCAAGCAAGCACCAAGAATCCTGCATTCAGTCAATCTCCCCATGATCCCCTGAGATAATACAGAGGATGTCAGCTGTTGAGTCCTCCTTGTGTCTTCTGAGCTTTTTGTAGGTTAGCAGAAATGTTTCTTTTTGTTCAGGCTAGGAGCTGACAGTGACCTGTTCTATCATGTCTCTGTCACACATCATGGTTTGCTTGTTGTCCTCTGTGTCCCAAACAGGTGTCTGACAAGCTGCAGATGGATGGGCACCAGGATCCTGCATAGCCAGCAGGTCGAGGGAGGTGATTCTTCCCTTCTGCTCCACTCTGGTGAGACCTCACCTTGAGTACTGCATCCAGTTCTGGAGCCTCTATTACAGGAAAGATCTGGATGTGCTGGAACATGTCCAGAGAACGGTCACACGGAAGAGCAGAGGGCTGGAGCTGTTCTCATATGAGGACAGGATGAGAGAGTTGGGATTGTTCAGCCCAGACAGGAGAAGGCTCCAAGAAGACCTTATTGTGGCCTTTCAGTATGTGAAGGGGGCTACAAGAAAGCTGGGGAGGGACTTTTTAGGGTGTGAGGGAGTGATAGGACTGGGGGGAATGTAGCCAAACTAGAAGTGGGTAGATTCAGATTGGATGTTAGGAAGAAGTTCTTCCCCATGAGGGTGATGAGACACTGGTACAGGTTGCCCAGGGAGGTGGTGGAAGTCTCATCCCTGGAGGTTTTGAACACCTCCAGGGACACCCAGCCCGTGTCCTCTGCCCCAGGGGCTTGTCTGGCCCAACTCATCTCTTGTGAAAAGGGCCAGGCTGGATGTGGCTATGAGCAACCTGATGTAGTGTGTCCCTGTCCATGGCAGGGGAGTTGGAACTGGATGATGCTTGGGGTCCCTTCCAACCCTAACAATTCTATGATTCTATCCTGATGACCCATCTCAGTACCATTAACATCTGCCACTGTAACACACCTTACCCTGCCATTTTTGACTCTGCTGCTTTTACACCACCTAGTCTGTCACACCCACAGCAGTGTTTCTGACAGGGATAGAGTTACTTTTGTTCATTGTGGGCCATTTTGGATCTCTGCTCCTGCCACACAGGATATTATGCTGTGTGCCACAGGTGGCATTGTTCTGAAGCTGAGCGCCACAGACTGTGAAGCTGTTCCAGGAGGTAAAGTGGTCATCATCTTCCTGACAAACTCCTTGCAAAGTGAAAGCACTGGTAGTACAGGATGTGGGTGTGCTGCTCACTTAGAACTTGAGATGGCAAGGCTGGGACTCACTGGCGAAAAGTCAGCCTACAGCCTGGGACTCAGAAGCGATCATATCACCTTCATATCATCTGATCTCAAGACGTGTTGCACTCTGAGCACCAACTTTGCCTGCAATCAAAACATACCCCTGCTGCAAGCCCTTTTTTCATCTGTGCTTCTGTCATTGTCCAGAGATAAGAAAATCTGTAAGCTACGTGGGACACTACTGAGTTTCTTTGTGTCTCTGAGCTATTATTTCCTCACCAATGTCCCAAGAGATTATCTTCTCTGTGGAGTTCATGGTGAGAGGCATCAGCGCTACCTCATCATGGACTTAGCCCCTGCTTCAGGATTGTTCCTGCCGAGTGAAGCAAACGTGCCCTTCCTTGTGTCTGAAAAAAGGTAACTGCTGCTGACATGATCACTGGAATCTGAGGAACTCCAGTACCTCATGGACCATCTGACAAGATCAGTCCCTCGCATTTCTGTCAGACAGTGGAGGGCAGCATCAACATTGTGAAAGAAGATTCATGGATACTGAGTGCATTTCTGCAAGGCTGGTGATCGAAAGGGTGGTGCAGACAAGACTGAGTGAATGAAACAAGCTGAATAGATTTCTGACAGGTGAGTTAAAGAAGCTTTAACTGAGCCTGCAATGACTCCCAAGGCTCCAAAGTTCTTCACAAAACCTGACCTTGGTTCAAATCAGCCCTGATCTCCAGGGAAGGCACTGTAAATGAACACATCATTGCCTCTCACTAAGGAGCACTGTGCCAAGAGTTTCCAGTGCTGACTTTCCTCTGAAACAGCAATTCTGATAAAAGTCAATAGAAATTCTGCTTAGAATTTGAGGCATTTTACCACATTTCAGTGAATTCTGGAGTAAGAGCAGCGTGGTTAGTGACTTCCAGGAATTTTGAGCTAATTTTGATGGTTTGGCATCGAAGTTAAGGCATACAGAATTGTGGAGTCATAGAATGGCTTAGGTTGGAAGAGACCTCAGAGATCACCTACTCCAACTTCCCTGCCACATATGGTTGTGAAACTGAGGTGACTGCTGTTATTACAGGATGTTCTGTTGGTATGCATCTGGCCTTTTTCCTTTGGAGTGAGAAACACTGAGGACCATTCACAGTATTCCAGTGAAAACAGATATCAAACCACCAAGTATTCTTTGTTCAAATCCACTGCCATTTCCTGTCACACACACACAAAAAAGCAATAGTTACTGACTCCAACTTGTGGTGAGAGAGCTGTGAGTAAACCTCAAGAATGTCAAGAGATTACTGACTGTGCTCTTCTGTGCTCTTTCCCCACAACATGCAAAGGTGATTCTTAGTTGCCTGGTGTTGCATTATTCAAGCTGCTCTCAGACTTGCTAGTGATTTGGACTGAAACACCAAGAACTTGGCCACTGTCTGAATGGGATTATGTGCAAGATAATAAAGAATCTTTTGCTGCTGCTTCTGGAACCACAAAGTTTCTTAATTTCAATTAGTGTTGCACTTTTGAGATCAATGCAGCTGACAAGCCAGTTCTAGAGAGTCTAAATGCATAGCTATACCTCCTACCACCTACAGTCACATGCAGCCATGGAGCTCTGTGCACACTTGTCAGCAAACGGGGAAAGTTGATTTTTTGGTGCCAGCTCACTATGCCAACAGTTTCTGATGCCAGATCATGAGGTCCTATCTCCAGATGAAATAAGGATATTGAAATCTCCTCCTGGCTGCTTCTCCAGGCTGGCCAGGTCATGAAAATGACTGTCAAAGCTCCAACATTAGTCCCTGTTCTCAAGGCAACAGTGAAGAGGTGGCCAACAGAGAAATTGCTGTTAGAGTTCAAAGCATTTTTAATCCATAAACATGAGCTGTTTGCTCGTAAAGGATCTCTTCTGGGAAAATCATACTGCTATTCCTGAAGGAGATTGCTGAGTCATGTTAACTATGTTATGTGCAGCATGGGCAGGAATCGTGTGCATGAAAATGTTAGTCATGAATTTTGGCTACTGGCTGTCAAATTATGCCAGCATAAAAGCCCTGTCAATTAATCTATGGCCTGCCAGGCTCTGTGACACTGCCTGCTGAAGCACCAGCCTTCCCTGAGCAATGACCACCAAGCAGTAGTCCCACATCTCCATTGATATTTGAGGCCCTTTCAGCCAGAAAATTAGCTTCCTAATTGGGGTAAACATATTCAGAATGCTTCAGAGGGATTTCCTCCTCCTTAGAAACACCCACTGGCTCAGCCACTGCTCCCTGCTGAAGATGAGCTGTGGTTGCTGCTTACCAGCCCTTCTCACTGGCTTCCTGGATGAAGAGCTCAAGGATCTGACCAAAGGGGCCTCATCTGAACCATCACAGTGCCATGCTGTCTCTGAGCAAGTAATCAGAGCAGACAATAGTGCTGGCAGCCAAAGAGATCTTGAAAGGGTTTATACTGGACAAGCTCCTCACAATTCAGTGTTACACATCTGCTCTGGTAGACAGAGCCTGTCTGAGCTACAGTGAGACATCATCTTAAGTCACTCCTCTGTCAGTTGAGCCTTGGTCTGTCTGAAGAACTCTGGCACAAGCAAGTAAAGGTTTTGGGTTTTTTTCTGCATCACAGTTCATCATGTGACAAAACTCCCCACATCCCTATGCAACAAGCAGTGGAGATGAGCAATGTGTGTTCCTAAGCAGCTGTTGAGATTATTGCACCCAGCTGAGGTGAAATCCAGAGCACTGCACTTGAAGGCCAAGCCAGGCGCTGCATTGATGAGCAGCTGGAGAGACATCAGTGTCCAAGCAGCATTGTCCTGGAGGGTGTGCATCCTTCTTACCTTCTCATTGGCATTACTACTAATCCCAGACACTGATGCTGTTATTTGAGGAAGAAAGTGCTGCTGTTAGCCCATGATTCCCAGGCATTGTTCTCAAGATCCCTGAATTGTTGACCACCACAAGGAAACCAGGAGAGGCTGGACTAGCCATCTAGATAGATGTCATCCAAAGTGGGAGACAAAAGAACTTTATGGTGGAACTTGGGTGTGGGTGGTGTGATTTTGCATAGAGGGAGCCATAGTGCAGGTGTTGTTCCTCCTTTGTGCAAAACCATTTCATCCTTCTTCTGGGTCTCCGTGCACGCTGCAGCACCCAGGGAGATGCTGAGTTGTTACCCTTGTTCACGTTACCAGCAACAAAAAGTTATGCTCACTTGCCTTTGACAGCCTCAGGTCTGTGTGTGTCCTCCTCTGTGAACACTTGATCTGGAGATGGGGAAGAGCACCTGTGTGCTGGATGGGAATGGGCCCTTCTCCTTGTTTTGTTTTCTGATGATGAAATTCTAAAGACAAAGTCCTCTTTGTAAGGTATGGTGATAGACCTCAACAGTGTGGGAGGGACCCAGAACTTCCTAGTAATTGCAAAAGGGGACAGGCCCTTGTCACCCTGCCTGGGAAAGGAAGCAAAAGGGACCAGAGGTTGCTGTGGAAAGTGACACCAATAGTCTTGCACTTTCTTATTCCTCATCGAGATCTGACCACCTGTGGCACCCACATGGTGCTCTGCTACATCAGGGAAAAATCTAATTATTGCTTAAACACCCAGTTCCAGAGCTGATGCCATGAGCACACTAACAGCTGCAAAACATGGAGTTGGTGCTGATTTTTATGGTGAGTGCTCCAGAGACCTGATGGGTCTTTGGCTTTCTTGCTGTTTACCTGTAGAATACCATCTCCTCTATGGTTTTGGTCCTGTCTCCCTTGTTCCTCCTGATGTCTATTCGTTGTTCCTGTGTTTCTTGACTCTGGCTGTCACTGCTCTGCTTTTCCAGACTTACCCACTATGTTGGAACTGACATCTGGACCTCACCTTAATCTCTCCTCCTCATGTTCAGTGCAAGAGTGAAGAAAGGGGGAAAATATACAAACAGGTATGCATTGAGCAATGTTGTGTGTCTTCTCTGGGAAAAGCATGAATGTGAGCTTAAGAGGGCCGTGTAAATCTCATGCTTTCTCCTCCAGTTGTGTTTTGGTGGGTTTAGTCACTTACTCATCTCTGCTCCTCCAAAATGGGGAATTACCAGCTAGAAATATTGGAGTGATCAATAAAAAATGGTGAAAGGAACAAAGACTGAGCATGCTGTTGTGGCTGGCGTAGGGACTCAGCTCTGAGCAGTCAGCCCGTCTGTTGGTTACAGAGCCTCATAATATCAGACCATCTGCCTGCTCCTCTTGTGCTGCAGTGTGAAAAACAGGGAGAGAAGCAGACCACAGAGCTAGGAGAGATGTTCCTCCAAAGCAAAGTGAGCTTCATGGTCCTAAAAGCCATCAGAGATACCTGAAGCTACCCCTTAGTGTAAAACAAGACAGGATGGGTAAAGGGACGGGAGACTGCAGTTTGCAAACCATGCGATCAGCACCTGACCCTGCTGAGATAAGAGGAGAGGATTTAGGATTGCTTAGCTTTAGTGCTTCGTTAACTTCCTTACTTTGAAAGGTGAGGTGGAGCTGTGAATCAGAAAATGATTCCCTTGTATGTGGTGCTGTGTTTTCTGTGTTTTTATGGTGCTGGCATTGATCTTGGTTTGGTTTTAATCCCAATGGTGCTGAGCAGACAGAGTCTCTGTGCCTGGGCTCTCTGTTTTTTGGTGAAGTAATACAGTGAGTGGAGCAATCTAAGAGAAAAGCCCCTGAAAAATACTCTAAGTCAGGACCTTCCCATATGCCTTAAGAAGTAAATTTGGGTTAAATATTTCCTTTTGAACACCTGAAGTGTAGCACTGGGCTCTTGGGGGTGGATCACAGTATCACCAAGTCCAGCCTGTCACCCAAGACCTCATGACTAAACCATGGCACCAAGTGCCACATCCAATCCCCTCTTGAACACCTCCAGGGACAGTGACTCCACCACCTCCCGGGCAGCACATTCCCATGCCTAACAACTCTCTCTGTGAAGAACTTTCTCCTCACCTTGAGTCTAAACTTCCCCTGGTGCAGCTTGAGACTCTGTCCTCTTATTCTGGTGCTGGTTGCTAGAGAGAAGAGACCAACCGCTTCCTGGCTACAACCACCTTTCAGGTAGTTGTAGAGAGCAATAAGGTCTCCCCTGAGCCTCCTCTTCTCCAGGCTAAGCAACCCCAGCTCCCTCAGCCTCTCCTCATAGGGCTTGTGCTCAAGGCCTCTCCTCAGCCTTGTTGCCCTTCTCTGGACATGTTCAAGTGTCTTGATGTCCTTCCTAAACTGAGGGGCCCAGAACTGGACACAGTAGTGGTCTCTTCTCCCAGGCAACCAGTGCTAGAAAGAGGGGACACAGTTTCAGGCCTCGCCAGGGAGGTTTAGGCTGGATGTTAGGAAGAAGTTCTTCACAGAAAGAGTGATTGGCCATTGGGATGTGCTGCCCCGGGAGGTGGTGGAGTCACCATCACTGCAGGTGTTTAGGAAGAGACTAGATGGGGCACTTGGAGCCATGGTTTAGTTGACTAGATAGTGTTGGATGATAGATTGGACTCGATGATCTTGGAGGTCTTTTCCAACCTGGTTAATTCTATTCTATTCTATTCTATTCTATTCTATTCTATTCTATTCTATTCTATTCTATTCTATTCTATTCTATTCTATTCTATTCTGACCTTGTGTCTTGCATTTCCCACAGCAGAGAACCAGTGCCCTCCAGGCCTTTGGCCTCGCCAGCATGAAAACCAAGAGGATTGCTTCCTTTTAGGACTTGGGCTTGAGTTGTGCTGTTAAGAATGTTTTCATCTTTGTTTTAGCTTTTAAAAATAACTTCAGTGATTCATACCAGATGTATAAGAAAACACAGCTAACATGTTAGTAACACATTTTCCCCTGCATAGTTAATCATAACTCTCCTCACATGAGGGCACAGGTACTTGGCTCTGTGTGTGTTATATTAAGAGTGATGGAGGCAGGACACAAAATAGTCAGTAGAGACAGTTTTGGAAAGTGCACAATTCTTGTGGGAGACTGTTGTGGGTTTAAGTGGATAAAAAAAGGCTTGATGGATGGACCCAAAGAGTGGCTGTCAATGGGTCCCTGTCCAAGTGGAGGCCAGTGATAAGTGGAGTCCCTCAGGGATCAGTCCTGGGACCAGGCTTGTTCAACATCTTTGTTGGTGCCATGGACAGTGGCATTGAGTGCACCCTCAGCAAGTTTGCTGATGACACCAAGCTGTGTGGTGCAGCAGACACGCTGGAGCAAAGGGGTCCATCCAAAGGGACCTTGACAGGCAGCAGAGCTGGGCCCATGACAACCTCATGAGGTTCAACAAGACCAAATGCAAGGTCCTGCATCTGGGTCGGGGCAATCCCAGGCACCTGATAATAGGCTGGGCAGGGACTGGCTTGAGAGCAGCCCTGAAGGAAGGGACTTGGGGGTGCTGATGGATGAGAAGCTCAAGCAGTGAGCTTGTAACTCAGAGACCCAACGAGAGCCTGGGCTGCAGCAAGAGAAGTGTGGCCAGCAGGTTAAAGGAGACAATTCTGCCCCTCTACTCTGCTCTGGTGAGACCCCACCTGGAGCACTGTGTCCAGTTCTGGAGCCTCTATTACAGAAAGGATCTGGAGGTGCTGGAGGGTGTCCAGGGAAGGGTCACAAGGATGAGCAGAGGCCTGGAGCTGCTCTGCTATGAGGACAGAATGAGAGAGTTGGGGTTGTTCAGCCTGGAGAAGAGAAGGCTCTGAGGAGACCTTCTTGTGGTATTCCAGTATCTGAAGGGGGCTACAAGAAAGCTGGGGAGGGACTTTTTAAGGTGTGAGGGACTTTTTAAGGTGTGAGGGGTGGAGGGGCAGCATCGGGCCTGGGGAGGGGTGGAGGGGCAGCATCAGGGCCTGGGGAGGGGTGGAGGGGCAGCATCGGGCCTGGGGAGGGGTGGAGGGGCAGCATCGGGCCTGGGGAGGGGTGGAGGGGCAGCATCAGGCCTGGGGAGGGGTGGAGGGGCAGCATCGGGCCTGGGGAGGGGTGGAGGGGCAGCATCAGGCCTGGGGAGGGGTGGAGGGGCAGCATCGGGCCTGGGGAGGGGTGGAGGGGCAGCATCGGGCCTGGGGAGGGGTGGAGGGGCAGCATCGGGCCTGGGAGGGGTGGAGGGGCAGCATCGGGCCTGGGGAGGGGTGGAGGGGCAGCATCGGGCCTGGGAGGGGTGGAGGGGCAGCATCGGGCCTGGGGAGGGGTGGAGGGGCAGCATCGGGCCTGGGGAGGGGTGGAGGGGCAGCATCAGGCCTGGCATTGTGGCCTAGTAGTGGTGGGAGAGGGTTTTGGCTGATGTTGGCCTGGTGAGGTTTTGGGAAGCCCAGGATGAGCCGAGGTTGCATATGAATTTGCGTGTTTTGTACATAGCTGTGACTAGTACTTCCATTTAAACTACCAAGTCTTTCCAATCCTTCTTTTACTCCTTTGGGGAGGGGTAAGAGAGCTTCTGTCTGCTCTAAAACCAAGCCAGAGATCCAGTTCCATTTCTTTTCACTGGATTCAGGTCTCTATAAGTGATCCTTTGAGAAAACCTACCCTCTTTTTTCTTCTTCCTTCTCAGGAGCAGCTAGCACCCAGTACACAAAACAGAGAGGTTCATGTTTTCACTTGGCTCAAACAAGTTCCATTCATTTCTTCCCCAGCCTGAGATTTGTTCTGTGTTGTCCTTTCACATAAGAAAATGTTCCCAACCTTTGGCCATAGCTGTCTAACTCTTCTCTCTACCTCTTTAAATTTTGTCATAACTCTTTTTTTTTTTGGCTGGGGCTGGTAGGGGAGGGATGAGAGGTGCAAAGAGTGCTGTGGGTGGGTACATCATGAATATGTGTGGTGGCATGGTGACTTTTTTTTTGTTTTGTTCTTTGTTTCCTGCAATGATCCTAATATTTCTTTTCATCTTTTCTGAATCTCTGTAGAGCAGTGAATTAATGTTTTCATGGAAGTGTCTGTCATCGCCCCAAGAACTCTATCCTGAGGGGTAGAAGCTAATTCTGAACCCATCACTAGCTGTGTAAAGGTAGGTTTACTCTTCTTGTGCACCACTTGGCATTTATCAACACTGAATCATGGAATCAGTAGGGTTTGAAAAGACTTCAAAGATCATCAAGTCCAACCTGTCACCCAAGACCTCATGACTACTAGACCATGGCACCAAGTGCCACATCCAATCCCCTCTTGAACACCTCCAGGGACGGTGACTCCACCACCTCCCTGGGCAGCACATCCCAATACCTAATAACTCTCTCTGGGAAGAACTTTCTCCTCACCTCGAGTCTAAACTTCCCCTGGCACAGCTTGAGACTGTGTCCTCTTGTTCTGGTGCTGGTTGCCTGGGAGAAGAGACCAACCCCCTCCTGGCTACAACCTCCCTTCAGGTAGTTGTAGAGAGCAATAAGGTCTCCCCTGAGCCTCCTCTTCTCCAGGCTAAACAATATTTCCTGCTGTTTTCTCTTAGTCACTCAGGGACTGAGAAAGATTTGTGGATAGTTCAGATGCCTGTAGTGCTCCCAGTATCTTTAAAGCTTTCAAGCTCCATTTGTCCTTGTAGCTGAACCCCTTTGTTTCTTCCCATCAGCTCTTGTTTTTCTTGAGTTTCCTTCTTCACAACTTTTTGTTTGTTTGTTTGGGTTTTTTTGGTTGGTTGGTTTGGTTGGTTTTGTTTGGTTGGGGTTTTGTGGGGAGGGGGTTGTTTGGGTTTTTTTTCAACTTTCATTGCTTCTACAAGGTTGCTGAATCTCTCCCTCTTAGTCACAGGTTCAGGGTTTCTCCTGCTAGCATTTGGAACTGAGCTCCCCACACCACGCAGGAATAAGTCAAGAGTTCCAAAGTTCCCAACTAATTTCTCCATGCTCATGAAGTTTGCCCAAAGTGTAGCCTCTGCATCCTACTGAACATGACATTTTCTGTTTGTGCAAGGGGATTCGAAGTCCTCCCCTACTGTTTTGTTTTCAGTCCTTGCACCTTCTCTGATACCAGTTTAACCCTGCTATTGTAAAGCCATCCCAGGGGGTGATCACTAATAGAATTCTGCCATTTTTATCTGAGCACAGAATCCATCCACAGAGATTGTGTTGCTCATTAATGACATTACCTTGTTATTCTGATTCAGCTTTAGTACATGACAGCTGCTTTGTCTTTCAGTGTAATCAGTACCAAGACATTATTGTCCCACTAATTATCTTTCTCCCATCAAGTTTCTGGTACACCTATTATGTCAGTATCCATTAAAGTCAGGTATCTAGTATCTCTTCTCATTAATTGCTGTTATAGTGCTGGCTTAGAAGCCTGTATGGATTTGGCTCAGCTTTCTCTTTTTCCATGCTGTGTTTAGGTGAGACTTTATTTGTTTATTTGCTCTTTGCCATGTGCTGTCTTAGTTTTGCCAGCTACTTTTTAGACAATACCGAATTTTTATTGCTTCATCTCCGCAGGATGCATCATCATGAGCTGTGCAGAGTACATGGAGAAGGCATCTCCTACCTCTGCCAGTACATTCTCTCATTTTAAAAGTCCCCTGTAACATTTTGGACTGTTAAATGCTTGCTAGCAAGGACCATTTTCCTTCTGCAAGGCTTTGCCTTGCCTCAACCTCCATGGTCTCTAAAACTTCTTGTTTATTTTCTGCATGTAAATCTCTCTGTAGATCAGTAGCCAACACTGCCTGCCATAGGCAGCTGCTGCTGCCTTGCTGCTTTGCCCTTCCCTGTGGGTGTTATTCCATAGATATCAGAGGTGAAGCAAGTGAGGTCCTGCAGAGCAGCAGCTTAGATCCGGTTGTGTCACACCTGTAAGAAGTCTGTCCCGGGTATCCTGCCCTATGTCAGTGTTGCCATCTCTAAATTTTGAGCCAATTCCTGCAGCAGCTTCCCAAGAGGACTCCCCAGACCAGAGCTCCTTGTTTCAGTACTTGCTGCAGGCGCTCCTGATGCTTGCAAAGCACCTGAGTCACAGCCCAGGTGAAAGAGTCTTGGAGGCACCAGATCTCCTGCACGCCCTCGCTCTTCCCCAGCAAAGTTCTTCCAGCACAAATACTGCTTCCCTCTGAGTTCCACTGTGCAGATCCCAGCCAATTTGGCTGGTCATGACTCCTCACCCTCCAGCTCTCACTGTGTTGCTGTGGTTGACAGCTGATCTTTATACATTTATAGAAGGATGCAGGTCAAATCCCCACACAGCTGCAGGCAGGAGGAGGAACAGCCCTGCACACATTTAGAGCTGTAGGGTTATGCTAGTCAGTGAAGTCAATTATCACATCATTTGGTGGGATATACTGCTACAATTTGACTTCCATTGTGGTGCCACAGTTTCTCAGCACAGTATATGGCCTTGATTTCTTCCTTTGAATGTATCCTTCGTGGCCTCTTGCAAGTTCTCTTGGGCACAGATTTAAGTGACAGGAAAGGGGAGCTAGAAGATGCCCACACCTCTGTGATGGGAAAGGAGTAATGGAATATGTCACAGACTCAGTGTTCTGGTTGGGTACAGCAGCAGCAGCTTGACAGAAAGGTGTTTTATCAAGCCTGTTGTAACAGCCTAGAGGGAAAGTCTGCAAGCTGCATTCAAAAATGGACCAAGAGTGAAAACTGAGTGTACTTTTCAGTGTCTCTCAGAAGTATCCCTCACTACCATAGGTTATCTTATTCTTCTGCAGACATCAAAATACTCAGCGGGAACAAAACTTTGATCAAGTTTTGTGAAGGTCCCAGGAGCAATTCAGAGCTAAAAGAGCAGATCCAGTCCACTGTGGCAGTTGCCTTCCAGCTCCTTTTGGAGCCATCTTACTCTTCACATCTGTAACAAAAATTAGAAACTAGCACTCATTATAGGACCCACACATCTGCTCTGTGAGAGCCCTTCAAAAGTCCTGGCCAGTCTAACTAGCTACTGCCCTATCCCTTGTTAGTGACAGCAAATGAAAACTGTAATAAAAAAATATTTGTGGACAGAAAATATATTTTTTTCCCCCTAGCTATTTATTATCTACCATCACCAAGATGATTTTGTTAAGCAGATTTGGCACTAACCAGCAGCTATAGCTAATAAATTCAATGTGAGGCTTACAAGGTTCTGACAGATTGTTGGCGGCTGCCTTAACTGCAGGAAAGAGCTCTCCTAGTGTAGGTTGGAAATGCTTATTTATACCACACTGTGGGTCTGTTTGCCCCCAAATTTGCTGCCTCCTTTTAGTAGATGTCATTGGTGCAGTATATGCAAAGGGTGTAATAACTGATCAGAGTGACAACACCCAGCCACCCCAGAGATCAGCACAAATGGATTCAAGACAGGGAGCTCAGGCAGCAGCTAGTGAATTTTTGCAGTAAGAATAAGAAACATTTTCAGTTATGAATGCAGGATTTGTGCTAAGGATGCAGCTGGACCTCATCAGAGATGGTTTCCTCTTAATGTGAGTTTCAGTGCTTAGCTAAGAAGGTCTTAAATGTTCTGGAGAAGTCTTGATGTTCTGGAATGTCTTGAGGTTAATGGGTGAGAGACTCTAGAAGAGACTGGCTGTGCAACTAGACTAAGTGTGTTCTTAGGCTTCTGTTTAGCATGTCTGAAAGTGGAAGGTGATGTGCTCAGAGCACAACCTTCAGCAGCCTGCATTTGGCTTCAAAGCTGGTTGGGATGGAAAACTTCCTTGGATCAGGGAAAACCACCTGAGAAGAAAACTTTGGAGAGCCTGAGTGCAAGGCTGCAGTGATGGGGCGTGTATTCCTTAAGATATTTTAGATAACAGAAACTTTGAAAACCCACTCTTTAGTGGTAAGTCATGCTAAGAATGTGTACAGAAACTGAATGATCTGAAGCCTCATTGTGAAGGTAAATTTAGTCCAAAATTTCCCAGTTACACAATGGACTGTGAAGCCCACAATGTTTGTATAACTGAATTCAGATTGTGGTATTCATGGCATCTTTTCATATCTTATTTGCTTGGAAGAAGAAGCAAGAATCTGTCCCAGCACTGGGTGTAACAGCATAGTTGGCAAGCCTCTGAACAAGAAAGAAATGATGAGTGAGGGCATGAAGAAATGGGAGGAGGAAAGCTTTTTTTTTTGTTACTGGAAAAGAGCAGATTAAGTCAAGAAGATAGAGAGCTCTGCAGAGAAAGTAAGTTGAGCATCATTGACACCCAATTTATTCTTTACATGTGGGGAAGGTATCTCTGGACGGTACCAGCCTGGTGGTGAAAACCTCAGATTAACTATGTTGCAGTGTCCAACTTGATCCACAGCTGTGGAACTTCTCCTGGTTTTGTTGATGAGTCAGACGGTCAGCACTTTCCGTCTCTGACGGAGCATTCCCCTCTCGTTCTGCCAGCATGCCTTACAACTCCATGGAAAGGCTTCAGAAATAGCCGTGCATTTCTTTATACCACTACAGCAAAAGAGCCTTCCTTCCTCCGAAAGAAAAAAATAGAACAGTCTGGAAATACACCCTGACACCATGCAGCAACTCGACAGCTTTGCTGAAAAATAAATTGCTGACAGCATTTCACACAACCAAAAGAAATCCTTACGGCAAAGCAATAAATGCCGGTTTGGAAAGTGTGTGGGTGATGCAACCAAGCGTTATGCACCATGGTGAACTTCCCCAGGAAAAAGGGTAAAGCACAGAAACCTCCTGCTGCCTTTGGAACAGATACGTGGGGCTTGGTTCAAGTCTGTCTCCTCAAGGCATCACGCACTGCCCACTAGTCCTGCTACTGGCAGAAGCAGTCAACCATTCCCCAGGCTGCCGCCTTAGAATCATAGAATAGAATCATAGAATCAATAAGGTTGGAAAAGACCTCAAAGATCATCAAGTCCAACCTAGCACCCAAGACCTCATGACCATGGCACCGAGTGCCACATCCAATCCCCTCTTGAACACCTCCAGGGACAGTGACTCCACCACCTCCCTGGGCAGCCCATTCCCATGCCTAACAACTCTCTCTGTGAAGAACTTTCTCCTCACCTCGAGTCTAAACTTCCCCTGGTGCAGCTTGAGACTGTGTCCTCTTGTTCTGGTGCTGGTTGCCTGGGAGAAGAGACCAACCCCCCTCCTGGCTACAACCTCCCTTCAGGTAGTTGTAGAGAGCAATAAGGTCTCCCCTGAGCCTCCTCTTCTCCAGGCTAAGCAACCCCAGCTCCCTCAGCCTCTCCTCATAGGGCTTGTGCTCGAGACCTCTCCTCAGCCTCGTTGCCATTCTCTGGACATGTTCAAGAGTCTCAATGTCCTTCTTAAATTGAAGGGCCCAGAACTGGACACAGGACTCAAGGTGTGGCCTAACTAGTGCAGAGTACAGGGGCACAATGACTTCCCTGCTCCTGCTGGCCACACTATTCTTGATGCAGGCCAGCATACCATTGGCCTTCTTGGCCACCTGGGCACACTTGCTGGCTCATGTTCAGCTGGCTTGGTTCCTCTTCCAACCATCTCAATGTCCATCATAACTCCTCTCATGTGGCTCTCCTTTTGGCTGAAGGCTCTTAGCAAACTCATGAAATTCAACAAGGGTAAGTGTAGGTTCCTGCACCTGAGCAGGAATAACCTCCTGCATCAGTACAGGTGAGGGGTGATCTGGGAAGCAGCTCTGTGGAAGAAGACCTGGGGAGTTGATGGACATCAGGAAGACCAAGAGCAAGCAGTGTGCCCTTGTGGCCATGAAGGACAATAGCATCCTGAGGTGTGTCATGAAGAGTGTGGCCAGGTACTCTTCCCCTCTACTCTGCCCTGATGATGCCTCATCTGGAGTACGTGTCCAGTTCTGGGGTGCCCAGTTCAAGAAGGGCAGGGAACTGCTTGAGAGGATACAGCAAAGGGCTAGAAAGATAATTAGGGGGCTAGAGCATCTCTTTTATCATGAAGACTGAGTGGGCATCTTAACAGTGCTTATAAGTAAAGAGTGGGTGTCCAGAAGATGGGGCCAGTCTCTTTTTCAGTGGTGACCAGCAACAGGACAAGGGGTAATGGGCACAGACTTGGACATAGGAAATTCCATCTAAACATGAGGAGGAACTTCTTTACATTGAGGATGGTGGAGCCCTGGAGCAGGCTGGCCAGAGAGGTGGTAGAGTCTCCACCTCTGGAGTCACTCAAAATCAACCTCTAGGTGGGAGGGGTGGGGATGACTGGATGACTCCAGAAGTCCTCCCAACCATTCTGTGATTTTGTTTCATCCTTGCTCAGAACCTTCCAGAACTCTGATTACCCCTGCTGCTTTTCTGTGAGTTGGACTGAAAAGGACAAAATGACACACTGTATTTTTATCTCAAGGTGAAGCTTTCAGATGCATGCAGTCCTCAGGTGAGAGAATGCTCTCTGCTCTGTTCTCAAGTCCTTTACTAATGATTTCTAACAGAATGTTTTGTGGCTGCTGCTGAGCACTGAGCTGGTGGCTTCCTAAGCATGGCTATGCCCCAAGGTCCCATTTCTGTGTGTAAGCCTCAGCTCGGAGCCAATTATGGCAGCAATCCTAGGACTGTTCCTCTTTTACCTGCATCATTTGTTTAGGTTTATTTACAATGAACTCCCAGGGACTGTCTGTGTCACTGTTTCAGTGCAATGCCCCTCTGCTTTATTGGTGGTAACTGGCCTTCTCTTCCAATTTGTCCAGCTGATCAGCGATTCAGACAAAGAACAATTTGTTCCTCACACCACTTACTGCCTCCGTCAGACCTGATGAAGGTCTTGTATGCCCAAGAGGTTCTGTGATTGTCTCAAGTGATCTAACAAAATCTATTGCTTCTTTGTCCAGATGTGAATTTCCATCTGTGCTTTGGGTTCTCCAGAAGGCCACTTGTCAGTGTGAAGGGCACTGAGGCCTGGACACTCTTTAGCCGTGGACAGTGCTCGGTCTTGAGCAGGGAGCAGGATGGGCTCAGCTGCCCAGGTTGTTAACTGAACTCTAGTCTTTTTATTAGGTTTTCCCCCTAATAAATACTGGTTTGAAATACAGGTTAGGCTGCTCTTGAGAATGTACAACTGTAACACCAGGATAGAGTGAACCTTTGCAGCCCACTTCTGTGCACTTGAATATGTAAATCATTTATTTGGTGGGGGAGAGTAAATCAAATAAACAAGCATTTAGATTATTCCCTCACAAGGAGACATTTGTTACTGACTGCAGCTTTCTGACCAGAAATATCTTCATGGCCCAAGGAAACCATGTAGAGGAGGGAGAGAAATGTCTGTGTTACAGTGCAAATCTTGATTGTCTTGGGGAAAAAAAGATCATCTGAGTGAGGAGAAAATGCATCAGAGAAATGACAGATCTGCATAAACTGAGTAAGCAGCTGCCTTAAACCCTTGGCATTTGTTTCACCTGGTTGTGTGTAATCTAGGTGACACATAGGTCCTTGTATGCTTTGGAAGGAATGCATCCCCTGGAGCTCAAGTGAGACAAGAAACAACACTGATGACATTTGTAACGGGGGAAGAAGGCTTGGCTGTATTTTCTTACCTTTTTCAGAAGCCGGGGCGAGGTCAATAAAACTTCGACATTTCTCACCTTTAAAAGAAAAGGATTATTTTAGGAGACAGAAGTTGACTGGGTGTGCTGTGCCTCCTCTTTCTGACTTAGTTTCTGCCACCACTCCCACCTCAGTCTCTACAGGACCACCGGGTTGTTTTTCCCAGAGAGCAGCCTTTACTGGTGCCTTCATCCTGGACCAAAACCACCACAGTCACAGGGCTGGGCTCTCCCTTGGGGTTACTCTCCCCTCACTGGGAGTATGAAACACAGCAAGTGAAGAACATTGTTCTTCCTGATGCTTAGGTTCTTGCTGGGGGGGTTGGTTCTCCTTCCCAAGGTCGGGAATTCTGTTGCACTCTCTATGGAGTGCCTCAGTGCACATCACCACAGAGGGAGGGCATGAGCTTCCTCCACCGATAATTCTGCCCTCCTCCTTCTCAAGGTCAGGACACTGTCTGTGCTCTACCAGGGTGTGACCAGACCTGCTGGTTCCAGGAAGCATTGCCATGGGCACAGGTGTCTTGGTAGACAAATCTGACACATGACTAGGACAGACAAATCCTGAAGCACAAAGCAAGCTCAGCAGTTGCATAACATTTAAAAACAAAGGGTAAGAAAGCAGGCAAATGCCTGGCTGGACCATCAGAGCCTGGGCCGCTCCCTCTGCTTTGTGCCTGCTGCATTATTATTGACAATTCAATTTTCTGTTTAGGGCTCCACCTCTGGTTTTGCAGGTGTCCTTGAGAAGCCTATTGCCTCTGAGCAGAAAATCTGTCTCAAGGGTAGGTGTTTTGACCTTTCTTTTTACTTCTTCAGGCAATCAGAGATTATTAAATAATTCCTCTGCTGTAGGAGCATCCATGCACCAGGTGTGTGTATTTCCTTCAATGTGACATGTTCCAAGGTGACCAGCCAAACCTTGAAGTGCTTCAGGCAAAGTGATATCCATTATTTAGTGACTCCAAGGATGCTGATTTCTCCCCAGCTCTGCTCCCAGGGCTCTACCACCCCTCTGGAGGAGTGTTTCCTTAAAACCCAGCCTCAGCTCCTCTAGCTGCTCTGTCATCTTTGCAACCTTCCTTTCTCTCTTTGTAGGGACACGACCAAGCCCGGCTCCTTCAGCTTTTCACACGTGCTGTACCTTAGGGCCCTGATCAAGAAATACAGAGAAACAGGTGGACTATAAAAGATGCTGTAGTATAGGTAGGAATCATTCTCACCCAGAGACTCCAAGTTTTGGGGCATGAGGTGTCTCAGGAATGCATTGCACTCTCCCTGTATCAAAGGAATACAGGGAGAGTGACCTTTAGCTTTGGACTCGATCTAAGCAGATTAAGAAGGATTTTTCACTCTAGCCTTATAGATCTGTGGTTTGGATTCGGTCTTGTGGTTTAGGGTGGGTTGTTTTTTTTCCAGATGTATGTTATTACTTTTGCCACAGATTTATTTTAACCTGGCTTCAGGCTAACTGCCTAGCACTGAGTCATCTCTTACCTATAGCTGCAGTGAATCTGAAGTCATATTGCTGGAAACCTCTAACAGATACCTGCCTCTTTTGCATGTTATCCTAAGACAGCCAAAGGGGAATGGCCTTTACTGCTACAGAACCTGCATAGGCTGCTCTGAGACCTGGAGATATGTGGTGCCTTTCAGATGCAGGGCAAGTTGCAGAGCATTTCTGGCATGTATGGGTACCGAGGAAGCGGATGGTACCACAGTGTTTGGCTGCGGCTGCCTGCAGGACAGAGCTGAAGAGTGTGATCACAGGCTCTTTGGAGGAATGTGCATCCTCATTCTCCCTCAGTCAGAGTGGGTAGAACACCCTCTTAAACTTTGAGTGTCTAAAAAAGGTCATTTTGGAGCCCTAGCATGAAGAATGACTGTAGATTGGAGTGCAGAGCAAAGCCTGGAAGAAGTCACTTCACTTTCAATGGCTGATACTTGGATTGTGCCTAGCTTTCTGCTGAAGGTTGTGGTAGGAAGCAGTTCCTGATGAAGAACACTTCCCTTCGTTGCTCCTGTTGCTGGAGCACTGGAAACCTCTCCTTCATTTTCAATGGTAACCACTGGTGGTATTTATAGATCACATCCACACTTCCACATGCAGACATGCATCTCACTGAGAACTGAAGATGTCAGCACTGCTTTCAGTGTTCCTCTCAGGATTTATTCTAAGTTATTTTGGGGTATCTTGTATAACTGATCTCTTAAGCCCTCTTAAGTTTAATTTTAGACTTGGCAGAGTTTATCCTGCTGTGCTGCCCTTTTCCAGATGCATCTTCTCATAACCAGGCTCCTGGAGAGTCTTTGGAGAGTACAGAAAAGGCTGTTTAGAGATGCAACAAGAAAAGTGTCTAGGATTCATCCCCTTGATAGTTCTGTCTTCACCTAGTTCTGACACTTTCTGACAAAAGAAAGCCAAGGAGTGATGTCTTCTGCACATAACTCAAACAGAAAGCAGAGGTGTGACCTGGCTTGGACGCTCTCCACTTCCATGAAGGAGCCATGGCCATGTACAGTGCATGGGAAGAGATGAGAAGTGCTGAGGAGCTGGGGGCTGAGGAGTGAGGGCTGATTGACCACCAAAACCTCTGCTCTTGGAGCTGGCTTCTTGTGTTGCTTCCCAAGGGTGAGGTAGAAACAATCTCTATAGAAGCCCTTGCAAATGTATTCCCTTCATAGCCAGACTGGCTCTGTAGCAGCTCAGTTTTGTCTCAGCTGGGCTTGGCATGAAGGCAAAGAAGGGGGCAGGGGTCACCGAGCCTTTAGGGCTGATGCCAGCAAGTGCCCAAAGTTTGTGTGGTTTTCTCTAATTAATCCTAGTTAATCAATGTAATGCTGCAGACATGCAGAGTTTGTCATTTGCTGGGGAACTTCAAACTGAGCCAGCCAGAGAGTGGGAGGAGACATACCGGGAAGGACCCAAGGTCTGAGCTGGTGGCAGAGTAAGAGTCTTGAGGTGTTGGTGTGCATGGTAGAGGATGATAGTATCCCAGGGCCCATTACTGTGATGAGCTTGTCCACCTCCAGAGGAAGGGGGTCTGTGTGTTTTTGTGGTGATCTGCAAGCTTTGCTCTGCCAGAGAGGAGGGTGCCAACTGATGGGAGGGATCATGTTGGTTCTGGAGTTGCTGGCAAAGAGCTCTCTGGGCTGGCCTAGGTGACCTGCCACAACAGCATCATTCATGCTTGCACATCTGTGTGCATCTGCCTCTTAAATATGTGCCTAGCCTGAACTAGGAATCGACAGCAAGCAGGCAAGGGAGGGGAAATTCTCTGGGACTTCAGGTCCTCTGGGCTCAGCTTCCTGGGAGCACACAGAATTTCCTCAGACAGGCTCACTGAGACTTTGCCCATTTCATGGCTTTGCAGGTCTGGAAGCTCCCACAGGGCTGCAGGTCAAATGTTTTCTAGCTCTTCAGTAGTTCAGCTCTTCAGCTCTTCCTACTGAAGAAAGTTTGGCTTTGGGCTTCTGCATATTCTTAGCAAACAGCGCACAAGAAGATGTGGATTTTATCACTGTGCCTGTGCCAGCAACACAGAGAAAGTTGTGGTAGCAGAAGATGATCTTTCTGTCTTGCTTCCAGCACGAGGCCCATACTCTTTCTTCTCCTGCTGCTCATGGCATCGTGGGAAGTTCTGAGCTTCCAGTCCTCCCAAGTCTGTGGCAAATACTTGTGAGGAAAATTCTCATGTCTGAAAAATCAAAGTATTTCAGGAGGAAGGAGAAGGCTGTGTGAAAAGGAGCACTGCTCTGGCAGAGCTGCATTCTGGAGAAGGTAAATGAGCTGATAAGACGGCTGCAGGGATGGGAAGGATGGTACTGACAGAGAGTTGCATTTGGTAGAGCGGTCATTCATGTGTCCTGCCACCTCAGATAGGCAGAGTGGTCCCCCAGACACCTCCGTTTTCCTAGGAGGAGGTGGTGAGGGCTGCTTGCTTACTTTCTCCACTAAAGAGTTCTTCTACTGTCACACACACTTTGGAAAGCTGGGGCTGTGTGCTGGAGGCAAAGACTTTCTTCTCTTACCTTTCTCAGGCAGAGGTCAGTGACCTCCCTAGCCTAAGCAATAATGTGAAAGCAAAAGCTGAGAGAGAGAAGTGGCTTTTCCAAATCCCCCAAGTTCAGTCATAGCAGAAAAATGAAGACAGCCAGGTCTGTAGGGTGCAGTAGCTCCAAGGCTTGGGGACTACCTTCCCTGTTGTGCTCTGCACACCTTGCCATGGGCACAGTGAAACTGCATTATCACAGATTAGCTGTGCCCAGCTGCAGCTGCCAAAGTGGGTGCTGGCTAATTGATTTTGAGGGAGGTTCTCCCCCAGCTCTACCCTGCCCTGGTGAGGCTGCACCTGGAGTATTGCAGCCAGTTCTGGACTTCCTAGTTCAAAAGGGACAGGGAACTAGTGGAAAGAGTCCAGTGGAGGCTACAAAGATGCTGAGGGGCCTGAAGCATCTCTGTGAGGAGCAAAGGCTGAGAGCCCTGGGGCTGTTGAGCCTGGAGAAGAACAACCTGAGAGGGGATCTTGCCAATGCTCAGCAAGAGATAAAGGGTGGGGGCAAGAAGATGGGGTCAGACCCTTGTCAGTGGTGCCCGGTGACAGGACAAAGGATAATGGGCACAAACTGGAGCCCAGCAGGTTCCATCTGACCACGAGAAGAAGCTCATTGGGTGTGAGAGTGCGGGAGCACCGGAACAGGCTGCCCAGGAAGGTTGTGGAGTCTCCTTCTCTGGAGAAATTCCAAACCCACATAGGCACATTCCTGTGCAACCTGCTGTAGGCAAATCTGCTTTAGCAGGGGGGTTGGACTAGGTGATCTCCAGAGGTCCTTTCCAATCCCAACCATTGTGTGATTCTGTGATATTTCGCTACGGCTCTACAGAAGAGACTAGGGAGCTGTAACAGTGCAGCTGGAAAGGCAGGTCAAGGTGCACATGGATTAGGTCTAAACTGTGCTATAAAGATGTACTTCTCATCTCAGTGTGTCACTGGTGCCACTCTGAGTTTAAGCCTTTGTGAGACCTACATGTATCCTGCTGTTTCTTCCACCAGTTGTCTGAAGTGTATGGTTTGAAAATGTCCAGAGAAGGGCAATGAGGCTGAGGAGAAGCCTCGAGCACAAGCCCTGCGAGGAGAGGCTGAGGGAGCTGGGACTGTTTAGTCTAGAGAGGAGAAGGCTCAGGGGAGACCTTATTGCTGTCTACTACTACCTGAAGGGTGGTTGTGGCCAGGAGGGAGTTGGTCTCTTCTCCCAGGCAACCAGCACCAGAACAAGAGGACACGGTCTCAAGCTGTGCTAGGGGAAGTTTAGGCTAGAGGTGAGGAGAAAGTTCTTCACTGAGAGAGTCATTTGCCATTGGAATAGGATGCCCAGGGAGGTGGTGGAGTCCCCATCCCTGGAGGTGTTCAAGAGGGGAATGGACGTGGCACTTGGTGCCATGGTTTAGTCATGAGGTCTTGGGTGACAGGTTAGACTTGATGATCTTTGAGGTCTCTTCCAACCTTGGTGATCCTGTGATTCCGTTTGTCTGCTTCTGACTCCAGGACCCCCACTGCACAGCAGTAGGTGGGTTTGTCCGGTGCATCCCTCGAGCAAATTGGGAAGGGGGCAGAAATCACACTAAAGGAGCAGAGGCTTTCAGGCACCATCTCCATTTTGTAGCCAGGTTTGGAAGTCGGTGTCCTTGTGGGTCTGACATTCCCCAGTTGTTTTCCCTCTGAGCCAGTGATAAATACCTCATTAATAACCAAGGCAGCAAAATGAAACCAGCTCCAGAAAAATCCTCTCCTGTACGCCTTCCAACGGCACGCTTTCAAAATACTCTAGCTAAACAATTTGACTCCAAGCAATCAGGTAGCTCTGACTGAAGGAAGGATCTGCTGCAACTCTGCTTTTTATCTTGGAGGGAGAAAAAAAAAAAAAAAGAAAAAGAAGGGAAAGCTATCTGTATTCACTTACTCTGCATAAAATGTTAGGAGTTCAAAAGTACAGTTCTGCTGGAAATTTAAATGATTAAATTTCATTTAAACAGCATTGCCTTTTAGGGGCACTCTGGCTCCCAGCCTATGAAAGACAAGGACCCCCCCCCCTTATTTTTTTCCCAACAGGCCCTACCCTATCTTTCTCTCTCCAATTCCTTCTGGAGTCATGTGATCCTGATGAGATCTCACACCGTCTACTGAGAGTAAGATCATTGTGTTTGCCTAAAAAAAGACCTAACCCTCCAGGGATCCCAGCCTAGACGAGGCTGAGGACTCCAGCACAACTTCAGTGACAGAAAGCACTACATTAGGGAAAACACAGGTTAATCAGCTGGCTCAAACTGAGTTCTAGCAGGTTAATTAATGAGTGGAATATTCCACTTTGATTAAACTGATCCCAGCCCCAGCATTTAATTGATTTTTTTTTTTAAACAAATAATCTGCACAAATCAACCTTTTGCAGCTGACCACGCTGATTATTTTTTTTTGCTGGGGCAATATTTGCTTCTGGAAAATAAACCGAGTTCACAGAGAATGACACCAAAATATGTCTTCAACTATGAAAACAGTTGTTTTCTCTTGCTCTGGCAGCTCTCATTCAGAGCTGCTGCCTATCAGCATTTCCCTTACTTCCAAATAAATGGGAATTTGTTCAGTCTCTGCTGAGAGAACCCCCAATCTTTTTCTCCTGTGGGGTTCTTTCCCAGTCTGCAGCCTGTCCTGCTGTTCTCTTCAGGCAAATGCAAGCTCATAAAACTTTTAACCTTTTTTGAAGTGGGAAAGCTTAAATCTTTCCACTGTTTCATTTCAGGCATGCATTTTCCCTCAGTTCACAGACCAACGAAGAGATAGTGCTTATTTTATTGTTAAGGTCTCATCTGCACTGAGGAGCTTCCCCCTTGGTTGGTTGGAGCAGCAGACAGCTGGGCAGAGGGTGCAGGCAGAGCAAGGGATGCCCAGCACGTCTGTGCTAAGTGGGACTATGTGCCATGGCAACTGGGCTTTCTGCGCTGGAACTCTCCCTGAAGTGAAAAATCTTGCACAGTAACAGAAAGCAAACATCTCCACAGGCTGCTCTCAAATCAGGTCTAATTGAAACACAGCCAAGTCACAAGACTCATCTGATTATCTTGGTAAGACCTGATGGATGTGTACACACATCTGTCATTTGGAGAGCTGGAAAATAGTTCGGATTTCTAAATGATTGAGAGAATCGAGGGAACGATGGTGCTGAGAGAGGCTTTCAATGACTCTGGTGTCAAATTAGACCTGACTTTATAATCTGGAAAACATTAAATCAGACCAAGAGCTCTGAGCTGCTGCAAGCATTTCAAGCCACCAAATGGGAAGAGGAGGGTTTTCACCTGTTCATCCACAGATGACCATCTGCCACCCTGTGCTAATGTAAACATGCCAAAATAAACTAGTTATTGGCTGCCTGGTGCCTGTGGGACTGTAAGGTCTCCCCACAAAACTGAAAGACTGGAAATGAAGTTCCTCACAGAAGAAATGGCTGCTATCTGTACCTCACTGAATGAAGTATGCCATGCCTTCTGCAATCTCCTGCATGATTGCATTAGCAGTTCCAGGCTGGCTGGAGATTAGTGAAGGTCAGAGGAGTAAGTAAACAACACCCTAAACCCCAGGTTATAGAAAGAAGTGTGATTCAATAACTCCTATTCCTTCATATTATTAGCTGTGGATCAGTGTGGATTCTCTTTTAACCATGCCAGTGCTTTCCTCCAGATAATGCCCAGCTGGAGGATTTGCATTGGATCTGTGCCCTGGATCCAGAGATACTCAAGCAGGGCAGGCAGAGCTCAAAGTCACTGACAGCAAAGATGGAAACTCCTTTTCATGGATGGGATTAATTCAGAAAATGAAAGCATCAAAAGCATGTGTGCCAAAATGGAGGGAAAGACAGATGTAGGACAGAGCATTGCTCTGATTACATGGCACATTGCTGTGGACATGAGTCCTGAGGCTGCAGCTTGAAACATGAGCAAGTAACTGTAGGTAAGAGGCAAAGGGATTGCTGGAGAGGAGGGGACCTTGAGTGCCAGAGCCTGTACTACATCAACCTGTATTTCTTCTTCACAGTTAACACCATAACAGTATTTATTCTCCACAGTTAACACTGTCACAGTATTTCTGCCCTACTTTGCCCATCTATCTGCTCTCTATTTCTCTTAGTCTTTGCAATTTAGGTTGCCTGCTTCACAGTGGACTCCAGGAACGTTTAACTTCCCTCCTTGGAGATGCTCAGTTGCTCTTTGGGTTCAGGCATCCTGTTTTGCCATGCAGGCGTGCTTGGAGTATGCAAACTGAGATAGCCTTAACCTTTCACCCACAGAAATACACTACAAATTTATGTCCTACTTGAGAAATCAAGTGAAAAGAATTGTTCATGCCCTTCCTCTTGTGAATCTTATCTCCAGCCTTGCACCTAATGACTTTGCAACAAGTTCTCATTTAGTGATCTTTGGGGGCTTGTTTTTCGTTTGTTCCTGTCTGGCCAAGTGATGCCCAGTGGAATCAGGCTGAAGGATAGTAAGATGTGTTGTTTGATCTCTCCAAATGCAGCGAGTCTAGACATGCTGGCATGTCTCAGCTTCTCTGTCACTTTCCCCCCATTTTAAGCATGATTTGTGTTCTTTTCCCTACCAAATGTGAGGTGTTGGGCTGTGTCTGTTCAACAGGGCAAGTCATTCCACACTAATAGCATCTGCTTCTTACTATGTACTGTCATCTGTAGTCATTTGTAATCTAGACCAGCAAAGATTCATATTGCCATTTTGTTTCCCACCAGGAATACTGGATAACACCCCACCAGTTCAGGATCCTGCTTGAAGCAGTGCTGCTCCTTGGTAAGTCCCCATTTTGAGATGTATCAGTAAGCCAGGTCTGGTGATTCTCTGTATAAGGACATTTTTAAATGCAGGTTTGAAGCTGCTGTGTTTTACAAGCCATGGGGATACCATTCTGATTGATATTTCATCCTCTAGTTACTTCTGTGGCCTTGAATTAATATTCTTAGTATTTTACACAAACTGACACTGGGGTAAACATCTCAGTTCTCTTTGTAATATGGGACCTACGTGTTAGTCTTCTAGGACTTTGAAGTTTATTCTGTTTACAGGGAACTGCCAGAAACCCTCAGATGCCTGTTTTGAGGCTACTGGGTTAAATGGTTGAGGGCAGACCCATCCAAAGAGAAAGCAACACAGTTTTTGCTTATGAGGTAGAGGATAACATCAAATAAGAGTGGCTCAATGCCTGGCCCCTTACCTTACTCTGAGTTTCAGCCTGCAGGGACTTCATAACCTTGTTTTATGTATGCTCATACAGCTAGTCTGTCTAGCAGGATGAGGAGGACCTAAAATCCCAAATCCCCAGTGCACACTAGCCACAAAATTTCCCCCAAATCCTATAAAACCTGAATGTCTACAATAAAGCAATCACCACCACAGGAACCACAGCTATCATGTACCACAGGAGGAGAGTAAGTCATCACCAGGAACATGAGCAGGTCTAAAAGCTCTTATCATAGAGCTAATTTCCTATGGCTGGGCCTATCTTATCCTGTGAGCAAATGGCAGGGATTTGTTAGGAGAAGCTCACAAGTGCTTTTCTGAGATGGATCCTTCCCCACATTGTAAAAGGAAGGCAAGAATTTGTTAATATCCCTGTTATCTAGCCTGAGGGAGATTTCCCTTCTGATCCCAAATTAGATCATCAGTTTAATGTTCAGTGCATGAGCAGCCATACCAATTAGATACTGAGCAGCTGTAATAACGTCAATGGCAGCAAACCAACCTCCTCACACACTGTGTCCACCTGTCGCCTGTTTCTGCTGCTTTGGGGAAGGCATAAGGCCCTCCAGAAAGTGTGATGTGCATCAAGACAGCAACTGTTTAGTTTTTCATCTTGGCTCCCACTGGTGACCAGTGGCAGCCCTGAAACAGGGATGGATGTGATGGAATATAGATATCGTGTAAGGCAGTCACACCCAAGCAGCTCCTTTCAGAACTCCTTAAGATGCCAACAAATCATCTCTGCAGGATTCACTGCAAACTTCGTCATTCCAGAAACATTCCTCTTCCCTGGTGCAGCTCTCCCTGTGCCTTTAAGGGAGTATCCATTCCAGCCCCAGGATTTCCCTTGGTCCCACTGCCCTCCATGGAGAGGAAGTCCAGAGATGCTTTCTGGGAGCTTCTCCTTGGATTCTCACCTCTATTTCTCAATGACAAGTTACAGAATTCATAGCAATTTCTTGCTATTTGTCTAGAAATACTTGGTGCCATCACATCAAGAGAGTGCCAGGGGAAGTTTAGGCTCAAGGTGAGGAGAAAGTTCTTCACTGAGAGAGTTGTTTGCCATTGGAATGGGCTGCCCAGGGAGGTGGTGGAGTCCCCATCCCTGGAGGTGTTCAAGAGGGGATTGGATGTGGCAGTTGGTGCCATGGTTTAGTCATGAGGTCTGTGGTGACAGGTGGGACTTGATGATCTTTGAGGCCTCTTCCAACCTTGGTGACACTGTGATCTCCTCTAGACTGTTGATTGGTTGTACTGAAGAAGAACAGTTTTTCCCATAACTACCTTGGAAATCCCCCTCTGAACGTTTCACCTCCCTCTTTTTTCTTTCCATAACTATATGAGATGGCATTAGCCAAATGTTCTGGTGTTCTCTGTGCCTTGCTCAGATTCTTCCCTAGAATAAGACCTTTCCTTTATATCACAGCATTTTGCAACTCAAATACCAGCCTACGACTTGTATCTTATCTTTCTTGTGCGAGTGATAGCTACCTGTAATCTCACAGAACTTTAAGCCTTAGGTGTTTGGTACTTTAACCTTTTGTGCATTTTAATGCTGTTCTTACAACTCCACCAGACCTGCTCACAGATGTGCAGCAAAATCTCTCCTCTGTAATGGCAGTACTTCCAGACTTTGAGTCGCAGCATATCTGAGGAGTGTGCTTCAAGCAGGATTATTCTCTTCACATTAAGACTTCTGTGTTGGAAATGACAATTCTTAGAGAAATCTCTTTTTGGCCAATGAAGGAAGCACATAATCCCAGGGCTCAGTTGGTCCCATGTGAGGAGGAGTTTAATCTCCTCAAAAAGTACTCACTACTTTCCCTGGCTGTAGTGAAGCTGTTGATCAGTTTAGGCACAGTCACCTACATTTGCTGATGTCCACAACTTTGCTCTAGGATTCATAGGGCCTTTTGAAATGGAGTGGAATGGAATGGAGTGGAATGGAGTGGAGTGGAGTGGAGTGGAATGGAATGGAATGGAATGGAATGGAATGGAATGGAATAGAATGGAA
The DNA here is from genome assembly GCA_033816785.1 of Picus viridis. Classification (NCBI taxonomy): domain Eukaryota; kingdom Metazoa; phylum Chordata; class Aves; order Piciformes; family Picidae; genus Picus; species Picus viridis. The sequence continues at coordinate 3,074,865 of CM066594.1, forward strand.
TAGAATAGAATAGAATAGAATAGAATAGAATAGGTTGGAAGAGACCTTCAAGATCATCACGTCCAACCTATCAACCAATCCAACCCACCTAAACAACTAAACCATGGCACCAAGCACCCCATCAAGTCTCCTCCTGAGCACCTTCAATGATGTTTTGGGGGTTTTGTTTGTTTGTTTGTTTACAGACTAGGTGACAGGATCTGTATCCTTTGTTCTTTTCCCTAGATTTTTAACCTCAGCATTAAGTGCATCAACCCTAAACCCAAATTTGAGGACAACTGAAAATATTTGATGCTCATTGTGATCATTTCCTTTGTTAGGTTACTTGCCACAGCCTCCATGCCAGACTGTTCTTTAGCCAGTTTACAATCTCTCTGCTTATCCCCATTGTAATAAATAAAGTAAGACCTGCACCACAGATGCAAGCAAAAGCTCCACCTACTTCACTACCTTGATACTGTCATCCAGTGACAGATACTCAGGGCAGAGCAAAGGGATGGATTTAGGGTGATTTTGCTTGTTTGATAACAGTGCTGCGTCAGTAGTTTGGGGATTTCCTGGTCAGAGGTTGCTCTCAAATCATCATGTTGGTAAAAGAAAGGGATGTTTCCTCCTGGATCTGTACAACCCCTAGTTTTGGCTTTCACAGCATTCCCTGGCAGGGAGCTCTGTAGGAAGAAGTATTTCTTTCTTTTTCTCATATGGCTTATTGTTCTCTAAATCACAGAAGCAGTTAACGCTAATTCTTGTCTGATCTCTGTCATTCCCAGTGGATTCCCACCAATATCATAGCTCTCTGTGTGCTGTGCCTGCCTCCCAGCCTACAGAGGCTCAGGCTGTTTAGCATTCCCCAGTGTGGAAGCATGCCTACATCTGTCACCATGTTGTTACCACTCTCTGTAGTTCTTCTGTAAAGAATTTTCAGTGGGAAAGTCCATCAAGAGCTTTTTTGGGGAATCCATAGAGACTGGGACTTATGCACTACCCTTGTCTAAGAAGTGATTCATCTTCTTAAAAGATTTACTTGTACTCACCCCCCACCTTTGATAGAACCCTGCTTGTTGCCATGTACTGAGTGCTTTCCCTGAAAACTGCCCTAAGGTTGCTGGGTCAAGTGGCCTCTTGCCTTTTTCCCCCCAGCCTTCTTTGAATCCAGCATCTTGCAGATTCTTACTACTAAACCTGCATTTTCATGTGCCAGTTATTTCAGCATCCTCAGATGGAGATTATCCAGGCCCCCTGGGTTCAGTTCTGGAATCACTGGAAGTGTTGTCTTTAATATAGAGCTCTACCTCCTCAATTCTCTTTACCACTCTTGCCTTCCTAAACAATTTATAACCAGCAGTTTTCACATTCTGGTCATGCGAACAAACCCTGCCAGGTTTCAGTCATGCCAATTATAGTGTGTTTCTCATAATCCAGCAAGAATTCCCAATTCCTCTTGCTTTTAATTATACACTCACAAGGTGCTTTGCCCCAGTCCCTCTCTCTGGACAGCTGCCCACGGTGAATCACGTACACTTGTTATCACATGAGGGTGGAGACGGGTGGTGCAGTGCTGCTCTGGATCTGTGAAAGTGTGTGGCAAGTTCGTGCCTTTATGTGTTACAGATGTATTCACTTCTGCAGGATACATCTGGCTCCTTCCCAAATGTGCATGTAATGGCCATATTTATGTTCCATTTTGATGCATCTTTATGTACTGTGTAAGTTCCACTCTACCATTTACTCCTTAGAACGCGAAGGGATACGTGGTACAGAGCATACAGAGAGCTACAGATCCCTGGCCCTCAAAATCACAGAATCATAGAATGTTAGGGGTTGGAAGGGGCCTCTGGAGATCATTGAGTCTACCCCTGCTGCCAGAGCAGGATCACCTAGGGTAGGTCACACAGGAACACATCCAGGCAGGTTTTCAATGTCTTCAGAGAAGGAGACTCCACAACCTCTCTGGGCAGCTTGCTCCAGGGCTCCAGCACCCTCACAGTGAAAAAGTTTTTCCTTGTGTTCCCATGGAACCTTCTCTGCTCCAGCTTGCACCCCTGGTCCTACCATTGGACATCACTGAGCAGAGCCTGGCTCTGTCCTCCTGACACTGCCCTTTACATCTTTATAACAATGAATGAGGGCACCCCTCAGTAACCTCTTCTCCAGGCTAAAGAGACCCAGGTCCCTCAGCCTTTCCTCATAAGCATTGCAAAAATAGTATTGCAAGATGAAGAGGCTGCCCAGGGAAGTGATTGAATGATCATTGCTGGAGGTGTTTAAAAGCCATGTAATGCTGCTGCTGAGTGACATGGTTTAGCACTTGGCAGTGCTGAATTAATGTTTGGACTCAATCTTAAAGACCTTTTCCAGCCTAACCACGTCCATTCCTGATCTCCCTGTCTTCTGTAAAGCATGGGGAGCATCATGGGAAGGCTTGTTGTCTATTTGATGGGACAGTCCTCTTAAAGGACATCTAGGCAGCTGCTTTCCCTCTGAATGTGGATGTTATTGTGCAGATTGTCTTTTTATTAGCAACTAAACCAAGATTTGAGTTAGTGGCTTTTTCTATTAAGAAAAAACTAGCTAACTTGTCATTGCTTCCCAGCAATCCAACTCCTCTACCTGTTAAGATAAGCTATGTCACCTTACCTGCATAACATCTGGATATTTTTATGTTCTGGAGTCAGGGAACCTGCCAGGTCTTTCCCACTGCTCTTACTATCACATCACTTGTCCTCTGTCTTGTGTGGTGTCCAGCACTGACATCAGCACAGTGTAGACTGCTAGTGTGAGATAAGATATGCACTCAAACTCCTGCTCAGAAAGGAACTAAATGATAGAGTGGTCAGCTCTGAGACACCTGGCCATAGCCAAGGAATTCACAGCTTGGGAGGAGGCTCCAAGTGTCCTGTGCAGTGTGTGAGTGCAGAGCAAGACCCATGACCAGCACAATCTGCAGGGCTTGCAGGGTGTGCTCTAACTTCAGCCCTTCTGGAGGTTTGGTCCATTGTTCTTACAGAAGGTACTTCCACCTGTGTGGGATCCAAAGCCTTGAACCCACTCTGAAAGGGACACCCCTCCCCCTCTGTTTGGTAGACTGGGATTCAGCATACTCTGGAGTCAGAAACCATGCTAAATAATGACAGGACCCATCCACCAATGAAATCTATGTGCTCCACTCCCTCTATTCCCAGAGGGGATTCATGCTTCTTGTTTCTCAGCTTCTAAATGCTTTTTGGATTCTTTAGCCATCCTAGACATGCTGGATGAAAATAACCTTTAGATCCACGAATAATTTCAGAGCTAATCACAGCATTCAATCACTGTTAGAGATGTCAATGGGAGCCAGAAGCCTGCAGCAAGAGGAAGGGCTGCTCCCCAGGCTCTGCACTTCAACCTCTGCCATCCACATGGACATTTCAGATAAACAGGGAGAGGAGAAGACTCAAAAATTTTGATTGCAGCCTAAATGTCATTTTAAATGTGACTCAGTCCCAGCCCCTGCAGCCAACTGGAAGCCCTGTAATCCTGTTTCTTGCAGTACCAACCTTCTGGGAGCTGGACCTGTGGCCCCTGCACTCCAAGATCTGCTGTATTGCAGCTGCACAAGTGCAGTGAGCAGGAAGTTTTGGCAGTCCTGTGAGTGCAGAGAGAGGGAAATGCAAAGCTTGATGGCTGGATGGAGAATGTGGCTCACAGCTGGGAATGTTAGGAGGCTTTGAAGGGTTTTGACAGCATCATATCCGCAGGGCGTTGCTGGCATTCATGTGTTCCTGGTGGAATTCATGCTGCTTAACTTGAGGCATTGGAAATGAGGAATGAAAGATAGGTCAGGAGCTGTAGGAATGGTGCTGACCACAATATGTGACCATAGGTTCTGCTGACAGAGTGTGAGGCCGTGGAGTGTATGGAGGAAGGCTGCTGTTGCAGTAATTTTCAGTATGCTATCACTAAGGCTCTAAGAAAGATGTTATTGAAAGTATGGAGTGCATTCAAACTGGGGAATAGCACCAGCTGTGTGCTTAGTGATAACTTCTGGATGTTCTCCTTGCATCCCAGGGTGTTTATTAGCAACATAGTGACTGCATGACTGGTAATACCTGCAGGACTGTGGTTGGTAAGCATGCTGTGGACAGTGTGAGGAACCCAAGGGATGGATCACTCGCAGGCACACTGTGGGTGTAGGTATGAGCGTGATGATAGTGCTCTTGGATTGGGGCTGGCTGGTGCCTCGCTGCCCTGGAGGCCAGATAAAATTATCACCAATCAGGCTGCAAAAGGCCATGGCCACATACTGGCACTTTGATATTACAAACTCCAAAGTCTGAACAAACTCCTTTCATGCTTATTTTATACTGACTCTTTTAGGGACAAATTTAGACCTGTGCCCATTACATTGTTCCTGTCCTTACCAGAAAAAAAATTATGCTAAATCCTGACTGAGGCAGCTGTCAAAGCCAGCATACCCATCTACTTAGGGGGATTATTTCCAAAGCTTGGTCACTCCTGCTTCACTCACTGCAGAGTACTTTTCACCAAGTTAGTGTTTCAGATAAGAGGAAACACACAGAGCGCTGCTGTGGAGGTGTGAGGAGGGAGAACCAACTCCTTCTCTCCTGTTTTCACCATAACTTTCTAAAGCTGGCTTCCAGCTATCTCCTGAGATCACCCACGGCAGCACAGCTTTGTTTACCCAGTACAGAATAGATCACTGCATTTCTTTTCTCCCACAGATAACTCAGTTTTCTGAGTGGGCTAGTCACACAGTTACAACTTACCTCACACATAAATCTTGGCTTGGAAAGCTTTCAATATCTGCCAAAACTGTGGGCATGCTTGATTGTCCCAATCCCAGCTAAGACAACTCAGAAAGTCAGTCTTAAGCTCCTCACTCAGGCTGCTGTGGCCTAAGTTTATTTCCACATCAGCTAGACAAATAACCTTCCCCCCCACCATTTTTTTTCCCTTCTCATATCAAGAACATTACTTTGGCCTCATTTTGACATGGAGCTGTTTATTGACAGTCCCAAGGAGTTTATGAACTTTCCTTTTCATACATTAAATGGGGTTTTCATGACCAACTAATTCTTGAAGCACCGTCCTCAAAAATACCAGTGAGTATGCACAGCACCTCGGGCTGAAACAGGCTGTGAGCTGCTCCCCATTTTTGCCCCACTTGATAGTTCATCCTTACAGAGCTTTTTCACCAGGATCTCATAAACTTCCCACTCTCAGGGAGGTTGTGCCCTTAGAGACACAACACCTTGGATGATTAATCGTTCCCCTCTGCCAGCAGCGGTGAAGGACCAGCTCTCCATTCTACTCCTTGGGTAATGGCAGGATGGAATAGAAACAGCCCAGCAAGGAGGAACCAGTATCCATGGGCCATTATCTCATACTGTGTCACATTTGTAAACTTTATTTTCCAGTCACATAATGTAGGAAAAAAGCTCTTTCAAAAGCTGAGCTCGGATGTTAGCTCTAGCAGACAGCTCTGGGAGTAGGGACTGTCACTTTGCATCTGTTGAGACTTAAATCAGTCCCATGGCTGCTACCTTCCATCCACCCCCAGTGTTTTATTTCTTGGTAAGTGCCAGGGTACAGCAGAGGAAATGAATGCACTGATAAGCTGGGGAGATGTCTTCTCGAGTGATTCTCAGCAAGTAAATGGCTGAGCAGGGAGCAGAAATGAGCTTTCTTGTGCCCAGTTGTGCCCTTTATCTGCCATTTCTCTACTCCGATAACCATATGATCCAGGCGGCAGGAAGGGGCTGTGGGTGGTCATTTACTTAACGGATGCTAGAGAAGAGGCAGCCCAGGCTGCAGCCTAATGAAACTGTCACCTTTGTGCTGTCCCTGCCGTTCAGACCACTGCCCCAGGGGTTATTTCAGGGGCAATTCCAAAGAGATGTCAGAGCCTCCTTAGCAACTATCAGCCGCTGTCGTTTGCGCGCTCCATGGAGCAGCTCCCAGAAGGGAAGCGGTGACCAGTCCCTGGCTGCAGTGCCCGTCAGGGTGGCACACGCTGCTTTTCAGAGCTTCAGCTGGCTTTAGAGCACAGACCCTGCACCAGCCAGCAGGTAAACAAGCAAACCCTTGCTCTCTCTGGAAACAGGTTGCTTTTCAACAAAGAACTATTAAAATCCTGCTTCTCCCTGCAGGGTGAATCTGCCTTAAGCTACAGCACAGAGCAGCTTGCTTGTGCCTGTATCACAGCGAGCCAAACACAAAGCAACGCAAGCTGGAAGGAAGTTGTTTTATACTTACCAGCAGCGTTGATGTTTTCCTCACAGGAGTACCAGATCCCAGTGTGGAAATACCTGAAAAGGAAGCGGTCATCTCCCGTCTCCCAGCTGTAATGAACCACGTTCTGGTTTGTCTCATTTGCAGTCTCATTCCCGCTGTAGTTGAGGCAGTTTGTCTTCTTCTCTTTCCCACAGCTGGGCTTGGGGACCCTCTGTGTGCCCTCGCACCAGTGGGTCGTGATAAAAGCTGTTGTAGAGAAGAGGAGAGCCATCAGATTCAGACTCACTGCTAGCAGGGCTCTGCATCTTCGATTTGTCTTCATGGTAAATCCGCCCTCCCTCCCCCTCCTGCTGAGAGAAGAAGTCAAAAGGGTTTGTTTTATTTGGGAGGGAGGGGGTTCAAAAGCCTCTCACGATTCAGAATCCAGTTTTCCAGGCATCAAAACTCTCGGCTTCTTCCAGTCTGTTGTCGTGGCAGGGAAGGAAGCGCTGCAGCCAGACTCCCATTCTTCTGCTCACTTCAAACCCTGCCTTTGTACGTTTGGGGAGCAGCTGCAGGCGGGAGCGCGGCCGTGCTCTGGTAGTCGGTGAGCTTCAGCGCGCTGACGGGAGCGGAGAGGGTCTGCCTCGCACACGGCGCCCAGAGCCACTGAACATCTGCTCGGGCACCGCACATCATCCCAAGGGGCTCCTGCGCCGGGACAAACCTGCGGGCTGCGGGGCTGGCTGGCCTCTGCTCCCCCGGGATGGAGCAGGAGGAACTCAGTGGGAGGCAGGCAGCAGGGACAGCCACTGCCTGCCGCCACCGTCCTCACCAGACCTTGGGGACCACTGCAGCGTGCTGACGGCTGAGGTGGACCGGGGGGAGGCGTCACATCTTAGTCCCAAGAAGAATCACTATTTGGAGCTGTGAAATAGATTTTTCATGTGGCAAAAGAGTAGAGGTTTGTCCAGGAGGAGGAGAAGGGATGGAGTGATACTTTGGCTTTTCTGCTCCGAGCTAGAGAGCAGTAAATCGGGGATCTGGTTCTGCTGTCAGCGTCCCGGTGTAAATCCCTGCTTTCAGGGGCTTGCTCTGGCAGCCAGCAAAGCCCCAGAGGAATTGAGATTTGGAAGAGTTTAATGAGTAAAGCTTGTGTTACTCACGATGCCAAGAAGAGCCCCTTTCTTGGAATTTAATTTCCAGACACAGCCCATGCCGTTGATCTGTTTGAAGTGGGTCTGTAGGACATTTTGTGGGTCTTGGTTTGTGCAGAGAAAGAGGAGTAACTAGAGCATGCCCTGGTCCTTACTTGCCAGGTGGCAATGCTGGGAGAGCAGGGAGCACTGCATAATACCCCTCTGCCAAAGAGAGGGGCATCATCCTGTCTTCTTGGTTAGCTGACTCAGAGTTTATAACCTACTCCCACATTTCTGTGAGCTGTACAGTGAATACTGAGTGTTGTAAGACCAGGGCACCTCGTGATGGTGGTGGACAGTCTGCAAGACCTTTTATCCGTGTGTCAGAGGTTGGCCACATTTGTCCTACAACAGTTAAGTGTCACTCAGTATCTGAACTCAGTTTTCTGCAGTGAATTTGCACATTCCTCATTGTACTTTGGACTCGGTGAGATTTCCTTTCAGCCTCGTTTGGATTGCCCTGCAAGGGCATGAAGATAGAATAGAATAGAATTAACCAGGTTGGAAAAGACCTTTGAGATCATCAAGTCCAGCCTATCACCCAACACCATCTAATCAACTAAACCATGGCACCAAGTGCCTCAACCAGTCCCTTCTTAAACACTTCCAGTGATGGTGACTCCACCACCTCCCTGGGCAGCCCATTCCAATGGCCAATTTCTCTTTCTATGAAGAACGTCTTCCTAACATCCAGCCTAAACCTCCCCTGCTGCAGCTTGAGACTGTGTCCTCTTGTTCTGTTGGTGGTTGCCTGGTAGAAGAGACCAACCTCCCCCTGGCTGCAACATCCCTTCTGGTTGTTGGAGAGAGCAATAAGGTCTCCCCTGAGCCTCCTCTTCTCCAGGCTAAGCAACCCCAGCTCCCTCAGCCTCTCCTCACAGGGCTGTGCTCCAGACCCCTCCCCAGCTTTGTTGCCCTTCTCTGGACACCTTCCAGCAACTCAATATCTTTCCTAAAGTGAGGGGCCCAGAAGATGCATGTGGCCTCTCAGAGCAGTCCAGCAGAGTTCCCAGCAAGCCCTGGGAATAACCATACAGTCCCACAGGCTCATGCTAACAGATGGGTCAATGCTCTTGTCTCACACCCTGTGCTCCATGAAGTCAGAGCACTGAGCAACATGAAAAAAGCTCATCCAATGCCTCACTGCCTGCAGACATGAAATATGGTGGTAGTTTCTCCAGCTCCTTGACAAAAGCCAGGAAGGACCAGGTGAAGTTTCTCCTTGGCATGACACCACACAGGACTTCAGGGACCTGTTCCTGCCTCCCTCATGCCCCCCTCACAGGTAGCCTTTGGACTCTGTTATGCCTCTTGTGGGTGCCCATCCTGCATGTCCGGTGCTGGCTGTTGCTGAGGTTTGTCACTGTGTCTAACTCACTTGGCTTTAGTAATTTACTAGAAATAGCTTTGTATTGCAGACACTTCCCTACCCAAGTGGCCTTCCTTTTGCCCACTTCTGCCTGCCCATGTGCCAGGTTTTTCCAGTGGTGTGGGCCAGCAGAGTGCCTCTGTACACAGTCTTCTTCATCCTGTTGGAACTGCAGCATACCTCTTCCTGTTCCAGTCAGAATCATAGGATGATAGGAGTTGAAAGGGACCTTTGGAGTTCATCTAGTCCAAACCCCCCACCAGAGCAGGTTCACCCCAAGCAGGTCACACAGGATAGCATCCAGGTGGGTTTTGAATGACTCCAGAGATGGAGACTCCACCACCTCTCTTGGAAACCTCCAGTGCTCTCCATCTTGCAGGCAGATAATCAGCATTGTTTGCTTGGTTTAATTGCAAGCAAGCAGTACAGATGATAGCTATTTAGAGGTTATTACTCCAGTTATTTTTATATTGCAAGATATTCCACTTGATATTGCATTTGTGTGTTCCTCAGGCTTATCTGCCTCCTTAGAGGAATAAACAATGCACTTTAAACTTTGACAGAATGCCTTCACAAGAAAGCTAGCACTCTTCTTCAGGATTATCTTTCAAGTGGCTGTCAGTATCTGAATCATCACTTTTCCAAGTGTGAATACAGGTCTTACAGGTCTTTTCTCATAAATCTTCTCTGCTGCTCTGTGCTTTCTGTTTTCTGATCACAGCACCGTCTTCTGCACACCCTGTTTCTCCCTGTGCCCATCTTCCTGAGGAGTGGGCATCCCAGAGTTTGGTTATCTGGCATAATTTCTATTCTAATTACTTTTAAGATTGGGGTGGTTTGTTTTTTGTTGTTTGAGTTTTTCTTTTGTTTTTACACCCAATGCTAACAGACACTTCTCTTTCTGTTCCTCCTCATAATCTTTACTTTTGTTTATTGGGCTGGTTGTTCAGAACAGAGATGATGGGAGTATATATGTGTGTGTGTGTGTAGATATATGCATCTCAGAAATTTGGTTTATTTTGTGATAGTTTTAGAATCTTGAGCATTTAAAAACACTCCACACAAAGCATGGTATGTTCAAAGGCAGAGCTTAAAGCTTCCAAATGTGAATTTAAGGTCTGGGGGGACCTTAGAGCTGCCTTCCAATACCTGAAGGCATCCTACAGGAAGGCTGCAGAGAAACTTCCCATCAGGGTGTCTAGAGACAGGACAAGGAGGAATGGTTTGCAGCTGAGGGAGAGCAGGGTTAGAGTGAAGTTTAGGAATAAGTTCTCTAGTATGAGGGTGGTGAGACTTTGGAATAGGCTGCCCAGGGAGGCTGTGGCTGCCTCCTCCCTGGGGGTGTTCAAGGCCAGGCTGGATGAGGCCTTGAGCAGCTGAGTCTAGTTGAGAGGTTTCCCTGCCCATGGAGAGGAGGCAGGGAGGTTGGAGTAGATTATCTCTGAGGTCCCTCCCAACCTGAGCTGTTCTAGGATTCTATGAATTGTTTTTTGTTTGCTTTCTTTCCCTAACAGAAGTAATGTAATTTTTTTCCTAATTACTAGACTCCTCTGGCTGTGTATGTTGGGATTACTTGAGAAGAAGGGAACTAGGCTGTGCTTCACTTGTGCTGTAATGCTCCAACAATTTTTCTCTTTATATAATCTCTGTTTATCAGATTTGCTGTGTGCAAAAATGGAAAGATCATACATTTGTCACAGAAGGCAGTTCAGATGCCTGGATTAAGTTGTATTTATGTGGTATTATCTTTAATAGTAAAGCAGAAGGGTTTAAATGCTATAGAGAAGTAGTTTTCATATTGTGCCTGCAAGAACCTTTAAAATCCTTTTTGCAGCAATAGCTTTTCTCTGACATTGTGAGAAAAACTACCTCCCTGAGTTAGAGCTAAATCCCTTTTCCTTTACTATTTCTTACAGGATCAGTGCAAATTGTTATTACTCAGTATTTACTAGAGGACAAAAGGAATATGACCCAGAGGATTTAAAATAATGATAGCATTTGCAAAGGAACCCTTTCAGTCTCAGGCTGTGGTTTCCACTAGTGGGCAACAGAAGCACCATTCAGTAAAAGGAGAGGAAACCCCACTTTCTGGGGGTGGCAGGGGGCACGGTGAGCTTAGGCTGGTTGGTTCTTGGACACCAGCAGTGTTAACTGCTTGGCATTATATGCTGGTTTGAAATCAACATTTTAGAAACCTTAATAGCTTTTCTTTAAATTCTCATTTCTTACAGGTCCTCCTGGGCTTCCTCATGTGTAGCTATTGCCTTTTCCATCTGTCACTGGACTGGGCTTCCTGGCTCTTCCTGCCACCTTGGGTCAGAGCCATCCTGGTAGCTCAGCTTAGCTTCTCCTCAGCACTAGAGCCACAGAATCCACTTGTTCAAGTCATTCATCTTACAAATGGTCCAGAATCTCCTTCTCTAGTCAGAATTGTCTTCCTTTGACATGAAGTTTTGCATGGCTTGTATTTTTCTTCTTTTCTTACTGTGGCAAATATGAATTGTTGGTGTGCTCCCAATATACTTCCCCTGTCCCCACTCTGTCCAGCAAAACATCCATTTTTTCCTTACCTCAGTCACCTAACAGGAAAGACTTTTGGATTTGGAGAAAAGGATTAGGATGGAAATGCTCTGCATACTTCCCCCAATCACTAGCTTGTGTTAGTCACTCATGCATCATTTCCCCTCTTTCCATTCCATATATAGGCTACTTTTTGCTGCTTTCTCCTCATTTTTTATTGTTTTCTAAGAGCTCTAATTTGTGTTCAGTAGTGCAGCTTAGCACTGAGAGCCCCCAGGCTGAGCTGTACCTTCCTGTTCATCTAAAAGATGCTACTGAGACACATTTTGATTTTTACTTTTATTTTAACAGAAATTAAGCCTTCAGTCCCACCAGGATGTCTTTGAAGGTGGGCTGCATGTGGACACTGTATGAAATCTTAGTCTTCAGTTTAACTTTTGACTTGAAGTGTGTCTTTCCTGCACTTTGCTTGTGGGCATTGAATCATGCGTAAGATAAATTCTTCCTGTTCCTAAACTGACCAGGCAAAAAATAGTTTCTGACAGTACTGTGGCAAAGACCTTTAGCAGCCTTGATGGAAAGGAAAGCAGTAGAACAAATTGTTGATTCTCTTGTGTGTTTTCCCCACAACAATTTCCTTGGCCCAGTACCACTGCCCAGTTGAGAAGACTTTTCAAACTGTCTTATTCAGAGTAGCTGCTTTAGATCTCTTAGTCAGTTAGTACTGCCAATCCTTGCTTGGCCACCAGGATGGGCAGTACTTTCTCCTGGGAACAGAGGGTCTCTGCAGCTCTCTGAAGTGAAGGCTGTCCCAGAGTTAGATCAATCATCCAGCAGTGTGCTCTGTATGAAAACTGGGTGGTCCATAGATTTGTAATACCATCGAGATGCTAACAAATTTGTACTTACCTGACATCTGCATTTAATTCTTCCAGCATGTAGTGGAGAGGAAGGGAGATGAAAAGAAGTGACAGGCCTGAAGTCATGCTGAGAGCTGACTAGTTAAGCTGCCTGGAAAGGCTGAACAGGTAAGATACTCCCAAGATCGTTCCCAATAGGCTATTTACACATGTCCTCCTATTCTGGGAGGAAATAAAATAGAATCACAGAATCACTAAGATTGGAAAAGCCCTGTAAGGCCATCAAGACCAGCCATCAACCCAACACCACCATGCCCACTAAACCATGTCCCAAAGTGCCATGTCTGCACATTTTTTGAGTGCCTCCAGATATGGTGACTCTGTCATCCCCTGGGCAGCCTGTTCCAATGCTTGACCACTTGTAACAGTATCCTTATTTTTTGACCCTGAACTTGACATTTTTCTGTCTTGGATTGGCACTTATTATTCCCTCACTATCAATCTGCATACTGTTGGATTGGATTAAGATGAAGATTGAGTTTATATTTGGCACTTTTGTTAAGTCTAACTTGGCTCAGACATCTTTAGGTCACTACAAGAAGTTACAGGCTCACTTGAGAAATCTGGCAGCACATTGTTGCTACAGTTAGAGAAGCATTCTTGCACACCAAAGCCTTAATGGCAGCTTGTGAGCCTTTCAGAGACTCCTTGGCCTGGCAAAATAGTAGCCCCAATGCAAAGGTAGCTACACTAAACAGCAACGCTGTGAGATTTAGGTTGGACTTGATGATCTCAAAGGCCTCTTCCAACCTGGTTAATTCTATTCTATTCTATTCTATTTTATTCTATTCTATTCTATTCTATTCTATTCTATTCTATTCTATTCTATTCTATTCTATTCTATTCTATTCTATTCTATTTCAAAGGGCCTGTCACACAAACATGCACTTTTATAACCCAGGCATCTGATTTCCACATTCCATTATTGTGGAAACATCGTGGTTTTCCCCATATATGAAGTTATGTATTGTCATATCCCACTGTGCTTTTGGAGGAGCTTAATGCTCTAATTCCAGATGAATTCATTTATATCACTTCCATTTTTTGAAGCATTGCTAAGGTTACCCTGACACTAGCTGATCACTCTCAGCTGATCACAATCTTGTAATCATACAGTTCTTAGAAAAATTACATCCCAGTCCTTGTGGCAAAGCAGCCAAATTTAAGATGGATTTAATGACAATTTGACTTCTTCCTCAGAATGGGCTCCAAAATGGCATTTTAACTCCTTTCAGATAGCACCTTGCTCTTCCTTTTCTTTTTTGAGGATATTTTTCCCTTCTATTATCACTATAATTCTAGGGACAGAAGCTAGAGTATTCAAATGACAGTAGTTACCAGTTCCTGCCTGGCAAAGGACTCAGCTAAACACAATTGATGTCATTTATGTCAAGAACAATGTTGCACATTTGTATGTCCATGTATTTTATTCCTATAATGAGGATTCATCCATATGCCCAGGCATTGTGAGTGGTGGAATATGAATTGGCAATGAGCTTTTAGTTCAAAAAGGGGTGGCCAGGCAAATTTGTTTGACCAGGGTCTGTACCCTGGGGGCCCTGTTTCTGTATAGTCTCTGCAGAAATTGTACTCTGTACAAAATGGATTTGGGAAAGCAGACGTTACCAGAGCTGAGCAGGAGAGGCTACTTATGCCCAGGGATGGCTTTTGATGGGGCCAGTATGAATTGCAGAGCATGAGCATGCATTTTGTCACTGAAAGTGTATTCCAAGCCAATGGATCAAGAGCCCCTAGGCTGTACTCATGATCTCAAGTGCTGTTGCTGGCTTGGAGACAGATGGAAGCTGAGTAGAGATCTTGAAGGTGAGTGTGAAGTTTGGCAACCACAGGAAAGCAGGATAGTCAGGTTGGCTCTAGAAGCTGAAGCTGAATTTTACAGAATACTGCATTGAGTTTACACTGAGGCAGAAGCTAGAAAGCACAGCAAGTTTGTCCATGCAGCAAGGGGATTTGAAACATTTGGATACCGAATCTGAATTTAAGGAGAGGTCTTTGCCCCTGCGAAGACACAGCAACCAAAGTAAAAAGCAAGAGATCAATAGTAAAAGCAAAGCAGAGAGGAAAAAAACACCTCTTCATGGCAAAGGTAGGCAATTGCATAACTGTTCCAAGTGGCAGAGAAAAGGTCAACAGGCAGATGACTGGCTGGTGACAGGATGCTTGTGCCTAGCAGGGGACAATATTTCACAGTGCATTGGAAGAAAAATGAATGATTATGCAGAAGGGGCTAAGAAAATGCCAAACCATGCAGAAAAACATGAGAAGCTGAGAGGGCCTGGGTTGGACCGTCCCAGAATGACACACAGTGCCATGGTGAGAGACATCCTCTCAACTGCAGGACATTTAAGGTAGCACCAAACTCAGCAGGGGGATGGGAACAATGTCAAAATTAACAATAAAGTTGTAGCAGATGGCAGAAGAGGGAGGCAAGGCCAGGACTTGGCACAATGAGGGAAAGCATTAGCCATCAGCCTGTCTGGAGAGCAGCAGGAGGCATGAGATATATCAGCAACCTGGAGGACGAGCAGGACACTGCCACACAGAATGAAAGCACAGCAGTGAACAGACAGAGATTATACAGTGGGAGGTTGGTTTGAGGACCACAGGATGTTAAAAAGCGCAGAGCTGGAGGTGGTTTCTATCGGAAACCACTGTCGTAGGACTGTGTGAACTCCTTGGCCTCAGCAGGGGGCGAATTGAAAGAGCAATTGTTCAAAGGAGAAAGGCAATGAATCTTCTGGGAACTTAAATAGGAATGAAGCTGCAGGAGGAAAATGTCCAGCAGTCCAGCATAAGGACTGCCTGCTCACAGCTGATCATGAATATTTACTCTTTCCAGTCCTTTTCTTGACTGACTTTTGGAAGGGCAGAAGTCCCTTCCTTTCTCTGCTTCCTGCAAGGCCTCAGGTGAAACCTCACCTCTTCACCTGGCCTCTCAGGTTGTGTGCATCTGTGAAGAGGTCTTCCTTTTCTATCTTCTCCAAAGTGGTCAGCTTTCACACAGATCTGTTATTCTGCATGTTGCTCTTGGTTTCCACCAAAATGGACTGGATCGTCGGATAGTTACAGGGCACTCAGTTAAAACAGTTCTGCCAGATGTGAATTGTGAAATAATTGGGCTAGGAAGGGCTGTCAGGAGTTCTTTTCACCTAACCCCCCCACTACAAACCTAGATGAAAATTACTGGTGAGCTTTACAAGTTCAGCAGTATGTCCAGCATAATGCAAGAGTGCTTCTGTCCAGACTCATGGAGACTTTCTTTTTCACCATCAGGACAGCCAAGAAAGTGAACAGGTTGCTCAGAGAGGCTGTGCAGTTTCTGCTTTTGGAGACTGAGAAGGTCAGACCTAGTAAAGCCCTGCCATGGCCCTACTTCGAGCAGGAAGTTGGACTAGGGACCTCCTGGATCCTCTTCCAGCCTGAGTTATCCTGGGATCATATGAGGAGCTGAGCATCACAGTTAGTATTCAAATCTCCTGCAGGAACTCCAGGCTGAATATCAGAGCATGTATTCATTTTATTCCTAATGGATAAACACTCCAGGCATATCCTCTTGTGAAAGGTAATTCTGTGTTTTCAGGCATAAAGATTCAGCATGGGAACCTTCATAAACTTCTTCATGGTAAGCAAAGTTGTAACAAATTTAGTTTGCTCCAGCTTCCCAGAGAGCTCCTTGATACGTGACCATCTGTTGGCCCTGCAGACTCCCTGGCAAGCATCCCATTCCTAGGATCTATTATTAGTTTAGATGTTTGCAGGAAGTTGTATCTCAGGTTCTTTTTGTCCTGATTTATTGTGTCTTTAAATTTATATACTATATAAATTTTGATCCCTTTTCTCCCCTCCCTCCTCCTCCCCTTCCATTTGGGTATCATTTCAGGTTTTGAAGGATGCCTTATTGCTGGTGCTATCATCCCTCACCTTGCTGTTTCACCATGCCAACGCTTCTCTGCTCTTCCTAGTCTTCTTTGACAGGTGGAATGCATTTGCTTTCAGCCTCTGCTGTGTCTTTAAATAGGCCTCACAGCCTTGATTCAGATGGCTGATTTGAAAACTAGATAATGCAAACATTATAAAAGAAATCAAAAGCTGTTGATCTCCCAAGGGACAGTCAAGACACAGGTCCTTCAGCTTTCTTGTAGAGGAGGCTAACAAACCCTGTGGGGTCAGTGGTTGGAGGGCCTGTGTCAAAGACCAGCTCTGGTGTGGTGTGTCTGTGTCACAGAGCAGTAGGGCTTGGAAGAGGCCTCTGGAGAATGCCTAGTCCAACCCCACTGCCAGAGCAGGTTCACCTAGAGCAGGTGGCACAGGATGGCATGCAGGAGGTTTTGGAATGACTCCAGAGATGGAGAATTCACCTTTCTGGGTGGCCATGGAGCCAGCTCTCCTCACCTTGCAGAGCTGTCTCTGGGTCAGTGGTGAGGAATGACAGACTCTGGGGTGGCACGGCAGACCCTGGAATGGGCAAGGCTGGCCATTAACATTGTTCAACACAGCTGCACCAGGAAGGTTCAGGCTGGCACTTTTCTCTTTTCTCTATTTTATTGCAGTGCTGAAGATCCATAAAACAAGTGCAAGCTCCTGTCAGACCTGGCTCTGGGACTGAAGGCTGGAGGGGCAAAGATGATGTCTCCAGGGCAGGATCACTGCCTGCTGGCCTGCATTGCCAGAGCATGTCCTTGGCTATTAAGGAAGGTTTGAGCTTGATTCCAAGCGAATCACAAACATTAAACTCCTCAGAAGTAGCCATTTCTGTAGTAATAGCTAAATTATAGCCCATACACTGAATGAAACCAAATTAGGGCTCCATGGGCAATATTTATTTGAGCAATTTCACTTAACCTTGCCATCTTTTAATTTCTTTTATACCCTGATTTAGTAATTGCTGATTTTTTTTTAATAGTTCCCTTTACAGAGAAGACCACAAGAGACCTGAACTGAGTAATCTTCTCTTTCTGCAGTTTTGTACTTTAATAGCCACAGAACCCTCTGTACATAGACTCTTGAAACAATAAACATCTTTATCTGCACTGGTTTAGATGTTTATTATCTTTGTAGCACTTCATTTGTAGGACACAATATCACCTTCACAAGAAACTGAATCGATTTGTAGCCAAAGTGGTGACTTTGATTACTTTTGAATTTTGTAGGGGGAAAAGAAAATAACTTTTAAGGAGACAAAAAGTATTGTAAGCATGCAGAAAATACAGGAAATGGGAACTTCTCAAATTGAAGAGCTCAGTTTGATTGGAGAGTCAAATCACAGGATGTTAGGGATTGAAAGGGACCTCTGGAGATCTTCCAGTCCAACCCACCTGACAGAGCAGGACCATAGAATCCAGCACAGGTCACACAGGAACACATCCAGACAGGGCTTGAAAGTCTCCAGAGAAGGAGACTCCACAACCTCTCTGGGCAGCCTGTTCCAGTGCTCTGTGACCCTTACAGTGAAGAAGTTCTTTCTCATGTTGAGGTGGAACCTCCTGTGCTGTAGTCTGCAACCATTGCCTCTTGTCCTGTCCCAGGGCACAAGTGAGCAGAGGCTGTCCCTGTCCCTTCCTTCCTGACCCCCAGCCTTCAGATATTTATAGACATTGATTAGATCCCCTCTCAGTCTTCTCCTCTCCAGACTAAACAGCCCCAGGTCTCTCAGCCTCTTCTCATGGGGCAGTGCTTCAGGCCCTTTATCATTCTCATAGCCCTCTGTTGGACTCTTTCAAGTAGATCTCTGTCCTTCCTGAACTGGGGAGCCCAGAACTGGATGCAATATTTTGTGTGGGGCCTCACTAGGGCAGAGTAAAGGAGGAGGAGAACCTCCCTCAGTCTGCTGGCCACACTCTTCTCAATGCACCCCAGGATCCTATTGGCCCTCTTGGCCACCAGGGCACGTTGCTGTCTCTTGGAGAACTTGTTGCCCACCAGGACTCTCAGGTCCTTCTCCATGGGGCTGCTCTCCAGCAGATCACCTCCCAACCTGTACTGCTGCAGTTTATTTTCCTTCCCAGGTGCAGGACTCTGCACTTACCCTTTTTGAACCTCATTAGGTTCCTCTTTGCCCAGCTCTCAGTCTGTCCAAGTCTCACTGAAAGGCCACACAAACTTCAGCTGTCTCAGCTAAGTGTCCCAGGTTGGTATTGTCAGCAAACTTGCTGAGCAGACACTCTGTCTGCCCATCCCCTCATCAATGTCATTGATAAAGATGTTGAACTGTTTATTATTGTCAGCCCTTAAAAATTACCAGCAGTGATGTACTTCTAAGGAAATAAACTTCACAGGAGAAATGAGGCTATATCCCAGCAGTCAGTGTCATGGAACAGGTAACTGAGTTCCTTGCTTTCTTGTCAACCCACTAATATCATGCAGCTCTTTTAAATGTTCACATAATCACCAAACTGTATGCTGGCATGCATTAAATTGAATCATTTTTGCTTTGGAAACCAATCTTATCAATATTTCTTCCGTTCTTACAGAGTCTTCAGGAAAAAGCTGGATTTGGGGAATCACATCCTACAGGCTACACGAAGGTTGCATACACAAGGTTGTGCTTTGTTTTCATGCCACATTATTTTTGTTGTTTGAGGAGAGTCAAAAAGAAGTGTGGTGTAAAAGAAGTGGAGCCACTTATCACCACACCACTGGAAAGAAACAGAGCAGAGTTCAGCAGCACACATTGCTCTTCACTGTGGTTACTTGTCTGGTCCTTCTTTGAAATGGAGTACCATGGTGTGGGAGCAAAATCCCTTCTCAAAGGCAGCTGTTGCCATGACTGCTAAGGAAGGATTAACTCTTGCAGTGCACAGAAATGAGCTACAGAGTGACTGATGGCTGCTGCCTCTGCCAGTGCCACTGCTATGGACATGGATGGCAAAGGAATTGCTGTTGTCCTGCACCATGATTTTCAGGCTTAAGAAAATGCAGAAGGTACTTCAAAGTGAGATTGTTTTCCATCAGCATCTCCAATTTGGCTTCAAGTCTCCCCAGACACAGGCTGGAATTTCCTGATGTACATGGAATGTGGTGTTGCTAAAATGGCAGCAACACTTAAACAGCTCCCTTTCACTTCTCTGTTGCAAGACTTTTTTCAGGGTTTTGTTTTGTTTTAACATTGCCTGAGCAGTTTTGTACAACTGTTTAACCACTGTCTTGGCAACGAGGAAAGGCATAAAACCCGTTAATGTAAGTGGGATAGAAACATATACTCAGCATGGAGCTGGGAAATAGTGATTTATAAAGCTCTTCACATTCAAATGAACAAGATTTTCCCACCCTCTGATTCCTTCTGTATCCCTAAACAATTGCTGGAATTGCCATAATGCAATACCAGAAGGGAAGAGTGAGAAGGAGTAAGGCTTCCTGGACCTACAGCCATGGGATGGACATATCCTGTACAGGAACACTAGAAGACCCTGAGCTCATCCCAATCAGTGGGGAATAAAACAAGGATAAATGTGAGAAACAGGAGTTCTCTAAACCAGCTTAACCCCCAAGGCCTCTGTAATGGGGAGCTATGCATGAGAGCTGCTGCTGTACAAGCCCATGCACATGCCCTGCTCCACTTTGCTCCCCAGTCTTGTTTGAGCCCCTTGTCATATGGGAATGAGGCATTTCTTCATTAACTATCAACAACCATGAAAATCCACCCTGAGCCCCACAGAGAGTTTCTCACTGTGCCATTTGCAGATTCAGCACTACCAGTTTTATTCTTTAACGCCAAAACACTCTATCCTAATGTTGTCCAGACAGGAGCTAGTGACACAGGACTAAACCAAACAACTGGGCTGGCACACAAGGTGAGGTGCTGCCCAGGGACGGGGGCATGAACACAGAGGCAGCAATAGTCCTGAGTCACCTCTGCTTTTTTCACTGTGCTTTGTTGCCACCTCATGGCCTGATGCTAGGCTGCAGGAACAAAAATTTCAAAGGCACATTCTTTAAGTGATGCCTTATGTTTCACCAGATCCACTTGTTATTCCTGGGGGTGCTCTAACGTGTTTCTTGGATCCACAGTCGGAGAACTTCTTCTGAGGGGATGACACGCACCATCAGATCACACTGCTCAGCTTCTTCACTGCCACACAGCATCAGCTGGGTGGGGGGGATCTGATATTTTCTGTAAGACAAATGCATTTGTTTAACCCCTCCCAGCTGATCAGCTAGCTTCTTGTCTTCTTGTGCCCACAAACTCATCCCTTCTGCCTCAACTGCCCACAGGTCAAATGCTCAGGAACCTACAGCCCCAAAAGCTTCTGCTGCACTCTAACTGGACAGCAGATTTAGGCTACTGACTTGAACACGTTCCTCTTGATTGAGCCAAAAGAGAGGCTGCCTGTAATGCTTGGTTTCTCCTCACCAAGGAGCTGAGAAGCTCCGTGCTGGCACCAGGGGACAGAGCAGTATTGCCAATGTCATAGCTGTTGTGTTGGGGAGCAGCTGGCCAGACAGGGTCAGTGTCTGCCTTCCAAGCTGCTTCCCCATGGGCACCAGGAGCATCATCTCTGTCCAGCGCTCTGAGCTGAAGGCAGTGACAGCCGCGCAGCCAGGTCATGTGGGCTGCTTTCCCTGCAGCTCAGCTCATCCCACTGGAATGACAAGGCTTCCCACACCTGTCTGCTCTCTCTGCCTCCCCCATTCTCCTGTGAATACCCAGCACACTAGAAACTAACAAAGCACAGGCAAAAGAATTACCAGTGTGTCTGGCTGGACAGCAGTGGGGCAGAAGGAATAGTAGAGGATTTTACTTGCTTTCCAGGTAAGGAAAGGCAGAGTCAGAGCAGCCATAGCAAAACCAGCAGCGATGAGGGCAGTAACCAGCCACACGGATGTGCCACCTGGAAGTAACAGAAGCAGCAGAACTTGTCAGAGAGACTGTGAGTACAAACCAGTCAATAGAGTCAGCCTGTACTCTCTGCAGCTGCTCTTCCCACCCACCCCAATGAGATCCTTTGCTGACACGCTCCAGAAAAGGATACGTGTGCCAGGGTAGGTGGCTTCACCACTGAGTCTTCCCTTTTACCTCCCCCAGGGAGCAAATGGTCAGCACATATATAAACCAGACAGGAGATACTGGGTGAAAATGAAAGAGAGAGCTGCTGGGATGTCCTTCTCGGGCACAGATGCACCAAGGAGAAGGAAGGCAGGCTGTTACCTTGTGCACTCACACACTGTGTCTGACTGAAGCTGCTGCTTCTGTTGATGGCCTCAACCTTTGCCTGGGCTTTTACACAATAATCGAGTCCTGCCTCCATGGTGTCCAGGTGAACCACAGAGTTGACCTCTTTCACCACCTTCTGCTGCATCTGCCAGGAGAGAGAGAGTGTCAGAACAAAGGGCAAGGACCCAACTGAGGCCAGCAGTCCTAACACGATGCTAGCCCCAACTTTACTGAGAAAAAATGAAGGAGCAGCAGGAGGTGTCAGAGAGAACTGTGTGAATGAGAGAAGAGAGGGAGAAAAGCAGCAAACAAGGAAGCACAGTGAAGTGCAGAATGAGACCACACACATCTGGAAGGGTAGGAGGGTTGGAAAGCAGCAGCTGTGAGCCAGGTGCATAATGACAATAATTATGATGTTGGGCCACAACAGTAGACCGCAATCTAATCCCCTGGTGTAAGGGCCTGATGCCTAAGGTGTAGGCTGACCTGAGTTTTTGCTGGCATGGCGCAGCAAATCATGCCTGTGCTGGCACAAGATATGATAGGAGTGCCAGGACCATACTGGGACAGGGGTGTGAGAGCTGTGTCTTGATTCTAGACCATGAATTGAAGATGGACTGGACTAGTGAGAAGCAAATGGGTTTGGTGTGTGCAACTGTAACATACTTCAGCAACTCTTTAACAGCATACCAATGTTGGCACCTTGTTTTCTTGCAGTAAAAAAGGACTCCATTAACTGCTAGCAAAATTAAGCTGCTAATCCTAGACTCCCCAGTCATGATCAGACTGGTAACAATTAGCTAGTTGCTCCTAATTCTTGCTGTGTTGCAAAGCCTGTACCCACAGAAGTACATCCTCCAGCATCAGACACACATGGACATCTCCAAGCACCCAGCAGGGCTCTCCTGACAGGGTAAGTCATCAAAATACCCTTCTCAATAGAAATGTGATCTTGAGGGCCATTAGTTTGAAAAGACTTCAAGGACAAACTTGGGTCAGTGGCTGCCTGGAGCATGCAACCTTTTGCCAAAACCTCAGATCAGACATATCAAATGTGACAATTACTTTTAAAAGTCATTGAAAAGGGTCCCAGCAGAGAACTGGCCATGTACTGACCAGCAAACCTAATGCTGTGGCAGTCCAGTTGGTGGAAACTGTGCAGAAGTTTGGAACGAATGTTTAGATGATCATTATCATACACTGAAGAACAGCTAACACTCCATGCATAAAAGGCAATCAGATACAAACCTGTGTGATTCTTTCTCAAGTGTGAGAGAGCTCATGGACAAGGTTGATCTCACTTAATGGGATTTCAAAAAGGTAGTCAAGGAGATCTATTTCCAAAGCCTATTAAGCTAATAGCCCTGTGAGCTGGTCAAAAAGGATCAGAGCTTAGAGTGTGCTGACCAGGCTGTAACAGACCTCACCAGCCCTGCCTAGTGCTCCAATCTTAACTCTCCTTTCCATGGCCTCAGGACCTTTGGTCCTTGTCTGAGCTATCTGGATCTGTTCCTGTCTCCAGCCCTGTCTCCTGGATGGACCCTGTTGTAGGTAGTTTGGTCTCCTGGATTGACCCTCACTAAGGACACGCTAAGGAGCCTCACTGGAGGACACACGGCTGCTGTGTCCTCCAGCCCTGCCCCTGGTGCTAGCTCCTTTGCTCCTGGCTGGGGTCCCTGCAGACCCTAGGCTCGATGGACTTTGTTATCAGTACCTGGTTCTGCTCACTGTGGTCATACCCTGTGGGTCTCTGTTTCACTGGAAACAGCATTGCTTGCACTGGGATCACCCTTGGCTCCTGGCTTGCCCATTAGTAGAGAGCAGTCCTGTTCCTGCTGCTTCCTGACAGAAAGGCTTTTGTGTGGTCACATTGTGAGTCCATTCTCAGAGTGCAAGGAAGTCACTGTGGAGACCTGTGCAGATCTGTGCTCCCCGCTGTATTGCTATGGATAATCAGGAGGTGGGACCTAATACATTAATGCTAATGACACTAAAACCCTGCTTCAGAATAACAGAGGTGACAGCCAGCTGTGAAGAATGGCAACAGGACAATGATAAAGGTAAGTGTGAAATGATGCTCATGGCAATTTTTCCCCTTCATTTTCGTAGTCAGGGTCTGGACCTTCAGTTAGTGTATATTTACTCCCTGCCTATCTTGGGAAAGGCAAAAATAGTTGTTCCATGTGGAAGCCTTTCCAGTTATGTAGTCTGGGAGTGTTTGACCTGGAAAAGGTACACAATATAGAACTGCTAGAGTGGTGGGGAAAGTGAAGAGGGAATAACTGTTCTCTCTCCTCTGAACCAAGACTGAGACTGCATAAAAGTCAAGCTGCAGAACTCCTAACTACAGGAAGCTGTACATGCTAAGCATTTACATAGCTTGAAAACCAGAACAGATAAATTAATGGAATAAAAATTCATCAGGGGTTATTAATGACTTAATTTCTGTCTCAGGAATTTCCTGGAGCTGTATCTCTGAAATCTCAGAAAATAATTGAAGTGTATTACACACAGGCTCTTTATCTGTAATCTTCCTTAGTCATCTCCATTGCCCACTAGCAGATAGGATGCAGGGTTTGATGGTCCTATGGTCTGACTGTACAAGGCTGCTTTCACACTTTCATGTTCTGAGGTCCGATGGAAGCACCAAGTTCCCAGGAGAAAAAAAAAATGGGGGGGGAGAGGGGAAGGTGTTTATTGCAAACAGAATAACAGAATGGTTTGGATTGGAAGAAACCTTAAAGGTATCATAGTATCAGTCAGGGTTGGAAGGGACCACAAGGATCATCTAGTTCCAACCCCCTGCCATGGGCAGGGACACCCCACACTAGATCAGGCTGGCCAGAGCCTCATCCAGCCTGGTCTTAAATACCTCCAGGGATGGGGCCCCAACCACCTCCCTGGACAACCCATTCTAAAAAGGTCATCTAGTTCCAGCATGGACAGGGGCACCTTCCACTAGACCAGATTGCTCAACATCTAACCTGTTTCAGTGTTTAGTGAGCAATGCCCTTAGCTAAGTAAGTTGCAGCTCACAGTCACAAAAAACTGCTGAGAACTTTGGCAGCTCTTCAGTGTGTCACCTTCCTCTTGGGCCCAGTAAATTAAATGCTGTTCAGAGAAGAAAGTCAGCTTAGACATCTTTGTTTTCTGACCTCTGGTTTCCTTCAGTAGCTGAGGTCTCTGGCTGGATTCCTCTTCCCAGTGAAGGAAATTCAGAAAGAGCAGACAAGCTTCTGCATGGGGGTAAAAGCAACCCACTCATCTTTGCACACGCTGACTCCAAGCAGACCCCCAGCCCCAGAGCAGGACCTTGGACTGGCAAACAGCCCATGGGCAATGGCTGTCTGCTTCCCCTCTAAGTGTGTGAACTCTTTGCTACTGCCCAGAACCCAAGGGGAAAACTCACCCTACTTTCCTGGCCCTTCTTCCAATAGAGAACACAGAACTGAAAAGCAGGCCCCATGTCTTCCAGCTCCACTAGTAAATGATACCCATCTGCTATGACCTTCATCAGAGGTGGGGTCAGGGAAGCTGCCAACACAGAGAGAGCACCATTATCACACATCAGAGGAAACCCTTAAAACACTGTCTCCCTTTTCCCAGCGAGGAGAAGAGGAGCTGCCAGTGACATTAGTCTGGAATAATAGCTGGTTGCTTCAGCAGGGCAGAAACTTCTCTCTGCTCTACCTCCCAGTATGTGGTAGATGTGCTGAAGCAGACTTTGAGCTGGGGAGGATCATGACTGGCATGGCAAACAGGAGTTCTGTGAGTTGCACAGAACTTAAAAGCTTTCAAATTTTCTCCAGTGGAGGAAGTGTCTGGCCTGAGGGTTCTGTGTGATCAACAGAAGCAGAACCAGCTGGGCACCCAGAAACTCATACACTAGATCAGACCACTTCTCCTGCTCCTGGGAATTAGCTTAGCATTGCCATACAGAACAGAAGCAGTGAAACCACTGCTTCTTCATGGAAATTTTGGCAGTTATTCAAGGGTGAAGGATAAAGCAACATGAACCTCAGGATAACCCTGGCAGTTCACATGGATCTTGATTTGCTTTTGGTATCTACCTGGTTTTAGACAGACTTGGGCTGATGACTAGCTGGGACTTAGGCTGATGACTAGCTGGGACTTAGGCTGCTGTAAACGTATGCAAAGAACTATGTAGGTGATTTGCTTTGTGCTTACTTTGATATTCAAAATTTGGTTTGGTCTGGGATTCTCCTGTGAGGAGTATCAGCAAGACAGAATCAATCAAGAATGGATGAGACTGCACACTGTATATTGGTGAGGTGGGAATCCAAGCAGTACAGAGATCATGTTTATGATCTCTGTTATGCTTAAGATATTTACTTATCCATGTCACTCCTTAGCACTTTTTTGAGGTTGAAACTAGTTTCATCCTCCTTGCTTTGAAGACAGGAAGGAGAGCAACACGAAGCCACACACAGGAGAGAGGTTCTTAAGAGAGTTTGCTTTTGCATCCAGTCAATTGCCATGAATACAAAACCAAAATCCATGTATACATGAATACAAAACTACAATCCAAGTATGTCCATGATGAGTGTGCCATGAATGGGAAGCCTAAAACTAATACAGATGTTTACATTACAAGCCGAGAATCTGCATAATATGATGTGTAAAAAAGAAAAGAAAGAAAGAAAAAGTAAAGTAAGAAAACAATAAACAAGAAAAAAGGAGGAGGAGGAAATGATAACATTGTTGGGAGGTACAAAACAAGTTTGGGGCTACTTTACCAGCAAATGGACATTGCAAGATGCAACTACTAACCAAAGAGGAGCATTTAGATTTCTCTTGGTGCTGGCACCCTGGATGCCAGATGAGTTTTGGTAAATGAAGAAGTCAGATTGGCTAAATTGTTAGTTTTAGGCAGATCTTTCAAAGTGTTTTCTATGTGTTATTATAGTTTATGTCCCTGCATCTCAGGCTTTGACGCTGGGGTCATTCAGTCTAGAAGTACTGTGGGCTGGGCGGGTGTCCTGACTGTCCATGAGCCACTTACAGCGCCTGTGGGCTGTGCTTTGAATTCCTCAGCTCCTCTCAGACCCAGTGCCAGGTCTCTGAAGAGATGGGAATGCAGAGACAGGGGAATGTGAGCAGTAAAACTGCTTAAGGACAAGAACTTACATTGACATTTCTTTCTGCTTTAAACATTTGTCTGTAAATGCACATTCACACTGCAGCTTGTTGCACACTCTATCCTCTGAACCTTTACAGCTTAGACAAATAATTGTATCGAGGTCTTTAAGAGACAGGACTAAGCTGTCAAAGACTTCACTGTACTGATTTTCTTTGTGAAGACCATCAAGCTAAGGAGTATCCTTTCCCTATCTCCTCCTGACAGTGTGGTCTGTGGTTCAGGTCTGTGCCACCTTAGTCCCTTAAGAAAAGGGAAGAACTTTTAATCTAAAGTACTATCTAGAAAACACTTTCACGCCAAGAGACACTCACCAACTCAGCTGGCAGTTCTGATGGTGCTGCTTTGACTAAGTATGAGTGAGGACTGCTCACTTGTGAAGTAGTAGATAAGTTCCAATGACTCATGAAGGTTTAAGATTGGGTCAGCTCTGGTTTTGGATAGGCTGGCTGACACTGATGATGGCTGCACACCCCATAATGAGAGCTGCATTATAATAGGGAGTTACAGGACAGAATGAGGCAGACAGAGGGTGACATAGCGGTTTCCCACAGTAAATGCCTCCATAGGATCAGGTCCTGGGCCCTCAGAAGTGACTAGATGACATTGATTAAATGGAGCATTGGCAGCAACCCTGACTTATCAGAACTCTTTGAAGTCTGGGGCAAGAGTGACTAACTTGCCCAAAGTAATGCCTGTGGTCTTCTTCCCTGTATTTGAAGCCCTTGAAATTCAAGCTCTCATCAATTTAGCCCTGCATCAAGAGGCTGTCTAAGAGCAAAACATTCCAACCTGGCACGAGAGGAGCTGAGGGGGAGAGTGTGCTCCGTGTGTTTATGGTTTGTGTGCCATGCACAGTACCAAACAGACACCTGGGCAGTCCCTCAACACTGAACTCTCAGATTTTAACATGGCTGGTGCAGCTTAAGCCAAACAGCAGGACTCACTTGTTATGCGATTGAAGAAACCTTTCAGGGTGCCCCACTCTGATCTTCTGGCACCAGTGTTTGCCCTTACGCGCAGGTTATAGGCCACAGTGGCTGAGATGTCCTCTGTGATGTTACACTCTGTGGCTGCAATGAGGGAGCACTCACAGATGGGAATCCAGCTCTCGTTGGCATACTCTCGTTCATACTCCCTGAGGAAAGGAAAAGAAAGCAGACAGGCAGCGGTCTGCTGGCAGGTTGATCTGTGGCAAGGGCTAAAGCTGCTTGCTAGATCTTTCCAGGCAAAACCAGTACTGGGACACACTGGGACTGGATTGGCAGGAGTGTATGAAACCAGTATGGCTGCGTTCTACATCTTATCTAGAGAACATCTGCCAGAGCCAGCTTCTTCATGGGCCAAATGCAGCATGAGATTGTAGGAGGTGAGGTAGCCAACGCAGTGTCGATGCATCACATGCTACCCACTCACCTGACTTGATCTTCCTTGATAAGCCAGAATTACAAAGCCACACTGTGACACAAGCCATAGCTCAAGATGTAGAAGAAACCTGCAATGTGTGTTGCATGTTTAAAAGGTTAACACTGACTAAATTTCAAATGTTTTCTCTTTTTTTTCCTTCTGAGTAAACAGTAGCTCATCTTCCAAACCTTTGAATTCCTTGGGCAGAGGCAGTTTTCATGTGTGGGCTTAATGCTCACCTTGGGTTTTATTTTGAACCCAGGGCTTCGTTGCAGTCCTAAGGAGTCTAACGAATGCCAAAGGGCCATCAGTGTTTAAGGTGTTGGCATGGCTAAGGGGTGAGAAACGTGCTGGTCCTCACCAAGCCGAAAAAAAAAGTCAGCCAGGTGAGAGTTTGGCTCTTAACTTCTCCCACATGGAATAGGTTGCCCAGAGAGATGGTAGAAGCCCCATCTCTGGAAACATTCCAGGTGAGGCTGGACAGAGCTCTGAACAACCTGATCTGATTGAAGACATCCCTGCTCACTGCAGAAGAGTTGAGACTAGGTGATCTTTACAGGTCCCTTCCAATCCAAACCAGGGGGGTCTATTAACCTGTAAACTGCCTCAGAACTGGAGAAAAATGATTGTTTTATTTCTCTCTACTTGTGATTGACAGTGCTGGAGTATCAATTCTATTTTGTTCTACTTTTTAGTGTCTGTGAGCTGAATAGTGCCCAAGATATCCAAACAGTGCAGGATTCAAAGTTTAATTAAAGTGTCTAAAAAGCAAAGAAGAGGAAAAAACCCAGAAGTTACCCCTGAAACTCAACACTGTATCTCACAGTTTCTCCCTGGACGACCACAGGACTCCAAGTTAAGAAGTGTTTCATGTTGGTAGAAAGAATGGAGATATTCTGAGGTGCTGGCAGCAAAGCATCTTCACCTAAAACTCCCAGCGAAAGAAAAAGAAAGAAAGAAAGAAAACAGTTAGATGAATGTACAAGGGGGAGGGAAAAAAAAGGCTTAGCAGAACAGCGTGAAACTGTGTTTTGCATCAGAAATACACACTCTTCATCTTGCTGCTGTCACTACGGTGTTTGAAAGAATTTTGCAGGGAAGCAGCGATGACAACCACGGGGAAATAACGGAGCGGATCGGCTGGCACTGCTCGCGGAAAGGTGAAGCAAAGCCTTTGCCTTATTTTGGAGTTTTTCATTGTTTCAGTAAAACAGTGAGAAAAGGTCAAGCTTTCATAAAGCCATCCAGTTCAGTTCAACGAAGTCAAGTACCAGAGAGTCTGTTGCACTCTGTAGACTGCTGGAATGCATGCCGTGGTTTGAAATGTGCTGTTTCTTTCCAGGCTCGACTGCACAGGATGCTGTGGAAGATCCTACCTCTGGTGAAGCCTTCTTTTGTGGTGCAGGATTCTAATAATGTAAGTAGTTGTTGGCAGAAATCAAAGCCTCCTAACTGAATAAACTTATTTAATGGACTATAAATGAAATTACTACATTACTCTACAGATCATCAAAGCTTACCTATAGGATGGTACCTGTAGACAATTTTATCTCATCTCATCCTAAGTAAAAATCCTTAGCAGTGTTTGGCCCAGAGCACAGAAGGCAGGACTCCCCACAGACACATCCTGCACTACACTAGAGGAACAAGCTTTGGGCTTATCTCTGTTCTTCTGCTCTCTGGTCCCAAATTATGTTCTCTCTGCTCAGCAGGGAATGATTCCCAAGGAACCACTGGAAAGGAGGAATGGATGGAGCAGTTTCAACCAACCCAGTATAACAGCACTCTCCCAGGAAAACAGGTAACAGTTTGATCACAATATATCTCTGTTATCTAAAGATTGTTCTCTAAATATTATTTTTAATTATATCTATGTTACAGAATCATAGAGTTGTTAGGGTTGTAAGGAACCTCAAGGATCATCCAATTCCAAACCCCCTGCCATGGGCAGGGACCACTCACACTAGATCAGGTTGCTCAGAGCCACATCCAGCCTGGCCTTAGAAACCTCCAAGGATAAGGCTTCCACCACCTCCGTGGGCAACCAATTCCAGTGTCTGAGCACCCTCATGGGCAAGAACTTCTTCCTAACATCCAATCTGAATTTACCCATTTCTTTCCCCCCCCCCCCCCCCCCCCCAGTCCTATCACTCCCTGACACCCTAAAAACTCCCTCCCCAGCTTCCTGTAGGCCCCTTTAAGATGCTCCAAGGCCACAATTAGTTCTCCTGGGAGCCTTCTCTTCTCCCAACTGAATAGCCCCAACTCCCTCAGTTTGTCCTCACAGGAGAGGTGCTCCAGCCCTCTAATCATCCTTGTCACTTAACAAGGTTTATCTTCCACTAGTCTTTACCTGCTATTAAATGAGAGTGTCTTTTAAGCTGCATTTAAGAAGTGAAGCAGCTAAATGTCAGTTGTTGTACCCAGGATCAAAACCAGGTTGACAAGTCCATGAGCAATGTTAGCACGATCATTTCAGACTTCTGTCTGTCCTTAGAATATTTCTTGTATTCATGCCTTTGTAGAATCACTAATGGAGAACTTTTTCATGATTCTTTGGCATAAGTTACATGGATCTTTTGACATTTCTTGCTTGCCATTTATAAAGCAGAAGAGTCACTGCCACATCTGTCACTTCTGGCTGGTGGGGGATCCATACTAGTGTCAAGGCACTTTTTGTCTTAAAAAGAAAGAAAGTCTTTATTGAGCTTCACTCTGCAGCTTAACCACTCATTTGATCACAGAATCACAGGATCACCAAGGTTGGAAGGGACCTCAAAGGTCATCAAGTCCAACTTGTCACCGCAGACCTCATGACTAAACTCATGGCACCAAGTGCCACATCCAATCCCCTCCATGCTTCTCACTAGTTAGGTTGTTTGTGTTCTCCATTCCCATGCTCATTTTGGGAGCTGCCATACCTAAGTGTGTGACTTATGTAATAGACTTCAGTGGCATCACCAGACACTGTTTTTTCCACATGACTCATGCACAAAATGATGTTCCAGGTCTGAACAAAGGTGAGCTGCACAGGAAAGTTCCCTAATGTTTTTAACCCTTGACTTCCCAACTTTTTGGATACATCATTTTTTTTGCATTCACTCTAGTGAACCTCATCTTACTGACCTCTCTAGAAACAAGTTTTAAAGCAAGAAAGTTCTGAGTGGACTGTCTACCTTTAAAGGCTCAGAGATGATTTTGTGTGTGTTTGTGTGGTTGAGACCAATCTCCACAACCTGGATATCCTTATCCTAGGGAACTGTTTTCCTGGTTTGATGGCAAAACCAGTGACTCTTCTATTGGCACAGTGAGACCTGTCTCCTCACCCAGCCGCCTAAACATGAACCAGCAGTGTGCCCAGGTGGCCAGGAGGGCCAACAGCATCCTGGCCTGCATTGGGAATAGTGTGGCCAGCAGGTCATTGTGCCCCTGTACTCTGCATTGGTTAGGCCACACCTTGAGTCCTGTTTCCAGTTCTGGACTCCTCAGTTTAGGAAGGACATCGAGACACTTGAACGTGTCCAGAGAAGGGCAACAAGGCTGGTGAGAGGCCTTGAGCACAGCCCTGTGAGGAGAGGCTGAGGGAGCTGGGTGTATTTAGCCTGGAGAAGAGGAGGCTCAGGGGCGACCTCATTGCTCTCTACAACTACCTGAAAGGTGGTTGTAGCCAGGGAAGGGGTTGGCCTCTTCTCTCTAGCAACCAGCACCAGAACAAGGGGACAGAGTCTCAAGCTGCACCAGGGGAAGTTTAGGCTCAAGGTGAGGAGAAAGTTCTTCACCGAGAGAGTGATTCGCCATTGGAATGTGCTGCCCGGGAGGTGGTGGAGTCACTGTCCCTGGAGGTGTTCAAGAGGGGATTGGACGTGGCACTTGGTGCCATGGTCTGGTCATGAGGTCTGTGGTGACAGGTTGGACTCGATGATCTTTGAGGTCTCTTCCAACCTTAGTGATACTGTGATACTGTGATACTTCAGCTGAGCCACAAATGTCTTTTACACAGACGTTAGGGTTTCTTTCTTCCTTTTCTAATGGAAGAGGGGGACACAATGGAAGTTGTATCTCTCCTACTGTCCATCACTGTAGAAGACAACATTGATGAGTATGTGGCTGAGCAATGCTTGCAGTCACTATATGCACAGGTTTCTGTGTGGAAACATCAAACAACTAGCCAGACCTTAAGCAAAAATGCAGTAAAAATAACCTCACATTTCTTTAGGGAATAGTTGCCCAGCTTTGCCATTCTTTAAAAAAACATTTGTCATAATCCTCCCTGTTCCAGGGAATAAATTTTCAGAGCATGTGCACCTTGACTTCCAGTCAGTGGTTTCCATACCTAGCAACTAAGAACTATAAACATGCTCTGCTGTAACACTATTTGTTTCTGTCAGAGAACAAATCAGAGCAAGACACAACCTGAATTCAGGAGCTAGGATGGTACT
This sequence comes from Picus viridis, assembly GCA_033816785.1. Lineage (NCBI taxonomy): Eukaryota > Metazoa > Chordata > Aves > Piciformes > Picidae > Picus > Picus viridis. Next base: position 3,107,262 of record CM066594.1, read on the forward strand.
CTTAGAAAGACAGAACTGATCATATATAAGGACATGGGCAAGTCATATTTGTTTCCTAGAGGACTGAACACCACAAAACCACAGTGGTGTAGTCAAGAGGTCTGAGGCCAAGCTCCTACAAATGTATGGAGCTTAGCATTTACTTGGAGAAGCAGATTACAAATTACACAACCTTCTTCCAGGGTAAAAGAGAGTCTCAGCAGACGTTTTTGAGCTATTAATTAACACTTCATACCCTTCCTCTCTGACCTTGCATACGCTCTACATGCAGGTCATCCCTTGTGCTCAAAGAGGTCAGCATTAGAAGAGGACTGGAAAGTTCAGCTTCTCACAGAGCAGCAAAGGAGCAGAGAAAGAATGCTATTAAGTTAACTTCCTTCAAACAAAAACTAACCTTTAGATTGCAGAAATTACTTGCAGAACACAGAATTTATAGATTGCCTTTTTCATTTGCTGGCAGTGGTCACTTGCAGCCCACAAGCCACCTGTGTCCTGGGCTGCACCAAAAGCACTGGGACCAGCAGGAGAGTGAGATGGTTCTGACCCTCTACTCTGCTCTGGTGAGATCCCCACTTGCAGCACTGCATCCAGTTCTGGTGTCTCCAGCACAAGAAGGACCTGGAGCTGCTGGAGAGGGTCCAGAAGAGGCTACAAAGTTGATCAGAGGGATGGAGAACTTCTCCTAAGTGAGAGCTGGGGCTGTTCAGCCTAGAGAAGAGAGGGCTCTGAGAAGCAGCCTTTCACTATCTGAAGGGAGCTTACAAGAAAGGTGGGGAGCGACTTTTGACAAGGGCTTGTAGTACCAGGACAAGGGGCAATGGCTTTGAGCTGGAAGAGGGGAGATTGAGGCTGGAGATCAGGAAGAAACTCTTTCCAGTGGGGGTGGGGAGACACTAGAACAGGTTGCCCAGGGGGTTTGTGGATAATCCTTGCCTGGAGGTGTTCAGTCCCAGGTGGGATGAGGCTTTGAACAACCTAGTTTAGTGGAAGGTGTCCCTGTAAATGGCAGGGGGTAGGAACTAGATGATCTTTAAGGTCCCTTCGAACCCAAGCCATTCTAGGATTAAGTTTAGACAAACAAAATTACAGGTTCCCTGACTTCATAGTTTTTTGCTTAAATTTTGCATAAACATTTTTAACACAAGAACAAAAGACAATCCCTTCCACTTCAGACTTCAGTCAGCTGAAAATACTTTAGCCACTTACCTGTGTGACTTGGTGCAATCAAAAAGCAGAGGTAGAAGCAGATGAGCTTTAGCAACATTCTGCTCCTGCTGTTCACCTTCTCCCACACTCACATCCTGCTGTGCAACTCAGAATTTTCTCTTCCTGGACAGGGAGCCCAGTCTGACCCATCCATGATGTGAGCGAAGCAGAGACTGCAGGGGAGTGCTATGAACACTGCTTCCCTGCCTGCCCACACCAACATGTGTGCATTGTTTATAAGGGTGTAGCTGCAGGGAGTGCCTGGGGTATCTGATGCCAGCCTTTCTTTACAGGTCTGTGCAACGCTCACCTGGATGACACAACTCTGTTTCACTCAGTTAGCAATTGCATCTGTTAAACAAAACCATCATTCCTTGTGCTTGGGATTGCCCTGACCCAGGTGTAGGACCTTGCACTTGGCCTTGTTGAACTTTGAGGTTGGCTTGGATCCACCTCTTCAGCCTGTCCAAGTCTCTCTGGATGGATCCCTTCCACACAGCTTGGGGACATCAGGAAACCTGCTGAGGGTGCCTCAATCCCACTGCCCATGTTGCTGACAAAGATGTTAAATGGCACTGATCCCAGTACCAACCTCTGAGGGGTGCCGCTTGTCACTGGTCTCCATTTGGACATTGAGATGTTGAGTACAGCCATATAGCCAGTTCCTTATCCAGCTAGTGGTCCACCCCTCAAGTCCATAGTTTGCAGTTTGGTGACCAGGAAGTCATGCTGCACTGTATCAAACACTTTACACAAGTCCAGACAGATGACATCAGTTGCCCTTCCCTTATTCATTGATGTTGTAACTCTGTCATAGAAAGCCACCAGGGCATCCAGTTGGCATCTACCGTCTCAGGCATAATTTGCCCTTAGTGAAGCCATGTTGGTTAACATCGATCATCTCTTCTTCATTTTCTGTATCCCTTAGCAAGGCCTAGGCTAACAAGGAGTTAGCTGAGCTGGTTGTGAATACAGCAGTTGTGATGGTGCAAGTGTTTTGTTGGGCAAAGCAAAGCTCCTTGTGGAGCAACATCACCACATCAACATAAATAATCTGCTGAACTTCCTGCTGATGGTAGGTAAAGGAGCAATGTTGATCTGGCTGGATCAGGTGTCCTAACACTGTACTTCTGTGGAATACCAGCTGCTGCTGTTGTTTGAGTGGGGACAGAAGAAAATAAATTACTAGAGGGAGAAGTTCTATATTGAAGCACACTTTGAAGACCTTCAAAGAGAAATTATAGCATTACCTAAAAGAAAGTCCTGGTTGTGGCTGAATCTATAAAACATTTTCAGAGCTCTTTAAGGGGAGGAAGCTTGGTCAAGACAGACAATACATCCCTGAAATAGCCCTCTAAATTCAGGATAACTTTAGTGCGTGGCTGGGACAACTGCAGTGCTGTACTTTCATGGCTGCTTAAGGGCTTGGTCATTCAGGTAGTATGAAGCTTTTTCCAAACTGGAACACTAATTGCAAATACAGCCTGAAGTGGGAAAGCAAGGAATTAAGTGTTCAGTGCCATGACTAGACTTGGGAAGAGAATGCAATGACTAGACTTGGGAAGAGATAGTCATGTCTTGTTTTCCAATAGCTGGTCAAATAGGAGAAGTACCTGTTTTATCCAGAGTCTCTTAACAATTAGTATCATAGTATCAGTCAGGGTTGGAAGGGACCACAAGGGTCATCTAGTTCCAACCCCCTGCCATGAGCAGGGACACAACACACTAGATCAGGATGCCCAGAGCCTCATCCAGCCTGCTCTTAAACACCTCCAGGGACGGGGCCCCAACCACCTCCCTGGACAACCCATTCCAGGGCTTCACCACTCTCATGGTGAAGAACTTCCTCCTCACGTCCAGCCTGAATCTCCCCACCTCCAGCTTCATTCCATTCCCCCTAGTCCTATCACTACCTGATGTCCTGAGAAGTCCCTCCCCAGCCTTCTTGTAGCCCCCTCCAGATACTGGAAGGCCACAATTAGGTCACCTCTGAGCCTTCTCTTCTCCAGACTGAACAGCCCCAACTCCTTCAGTCTGTCCTCATAGGAGAGGTGCTCCAGCCCTCTGATCATCCTCGTGGCTCTTCTCTGGACATGTTCCAGCACCTCCAGATCCCTCTTGTAATAGGGGCTCCAGAACTGGAGGCAGTACTCCAGGTGGGGTCTCACCAGAGCTGAGTAGAGGGGAGAATCACCACCCTTGACCTGCTGGCCATACTTCTCTTGATGCAGCCCAGGATCTGATTGGCTTTCTGGGCTGCAAGCGCACACTGAGAGCTCATGTTGAGCTTCTTGTCCACCAGCACCCCCAAGTCCCTCTCCTCCGGGCTCCTTTCCAGCCAGTCACTGCCCAGCCTGGATTTGTGCCTGGGATTGCCTCGACCCAGCTGCAGGACCCTGCCCTTGGTCTTGTTGAACCTCATGAGGTTGGCTTGTGCCCACCTCTCCAGCCTGTCCAGCTCCCTCTGGATGGCATCCCTTCTTTCCAGAGTGTCTGCTGCACCACACAGCTTGGTGTCATCAGCAAACTTGCTGAGGGTGCACTCAATGCCACTGTCCATGGCACCCACAAAGATGTTGAACAAGCCTGGTCCCAGGACTGATCCCTGAGGGACTCTGCTTGTCTCTGGCCTCCTCTGGGACACGGTCCCATTGACAGCCACTCTTTGGGTGCGGCCATCAATGGGTCCAAGTCTCCCAAGACTCTAATCTCTACCCTTGCAATGCTTCCACTTCTGTAGGTACTAATTTACTCCTTCCATTGAGTGGCAATGTGCAATACAGACAAAGTAAGTGCAAGAGCTGCTGTCCTACTCAAAATAACATTACCTGAATGCCTGATTTTGTGGTCTTTCTCTGAGTGTTAGGGAGCCAGTATGGGACACATGATAGACTCTCAGGAGTTTACACATTAGTAGCTGTATGGATCCTGTCAAGGAGCTAGGCTAAATAGTTCTGTCTAAAGCAACCAAAAAGCTCTAAATGTGATTTTTGTTTGCATATGCTCATTATCAAACACCTGAGCTGCTTTGTCAAGTATCCTGAAACCATCACAAGGAAGGAAAGCAGAACACTCACTCATTTAATGCCCTTAATGCCAAAGGAACTTAATTTCACATGCAATGGTCTATTAATCCTTCACTGTAGTGAAGTCTAGTTGGCACCTACCAACACATAGTAGCTTACACACAAATTCGTATGAAGGAGTGAAACTTTTGATGGACACTGAATTTGAACATGCTGTAACTTCCACAAGAAATGTGAGGAGCAGTATTAAGCTTCAAGAATATCCTTCAGTGTTCTGGAATTGAAGCATTAGGCTGCATGTGCTCAGTGCTGACCATTTGTTCTCTTGGTGGTCTGCAGGGGTTTTCCCAAAACCTACCTCAGAAGGAAGCTGTGTCCAGTTACAGAGTAGCTTCAAACTGTCATTCAACCAGGCTGTTATGTTCAAGCTGGTTGTTCTTTCTGTGCTGAGAGACATGGATTGGCCTGGATTGTGCTGCAGAGCAAGTGATGCCTTGTGCTCCCGAGCCACAGCTCCTAAGACCAGGAAGGGAGCTGCTTGTGGTGTTCCAGCATGCTGTCTAGACCTTTAGCAATGCTCCTGTTAAGGTTAGTTTGCAGAGTTCTGCAGACATCATTTTAAATTGTGTCAGCAGGGCTACAGGAGCACTGCCTATGAAGCAGGGAACAGGAACTTTGTAGCTGCAAGTACTCGTGCTCAGGGTTCAAAGCAAAAGCACAAGTAAATGATCTCAGCTTAAAACCAGGGTGTTGAGATAATGGAGTGAAAAATTAAGGGAAATAATGGTGCCTTCTAATCCTTGTAATTGGATCTCTATAATGTACTGCTTTGGTCTGATTCTCAAGCCAGTTGGAATTTATTTGAGTGTCTTGTGATGGGCAAAAGATCAGACAAAAAAGCATAGAATCAATCAGGTTGGAAAAGACCTCAAAGATAATCAACTCCAACCTATCACCCTACACCTCATGACTACTAAACCATGGCTGCAAGTGCCACATCCAGTCCCTTTTTGAACACCTCCAGACATGGTGACTCCACCACTTCCCTGGGCAGCGCATTCAAACAGCTAACAACTCTCTCTGTGAAAAACTTTCTCCTCACCTCCAGCTTAAACTTCCCCTGGTGCAGCTTGAAACTGTGTCCTCTTGTTCTGGTGCTGGTTGCCTGGGAGAAGAGACCAACCACCTCCTGGCTACAACCTCCTTTCAGGTAGCTGTAGACAGCAATAAGGTCACCCCTGAGCCTCCTCTTCTCCAGGCTAAACAACCCCAGCTCCCTCAGGCTCTCCTCATAGGGCTTGTGCTCAAGGCCTCTCCCCAGCCTTATTGCCCTTCTCTGGACACATTCAAGTGCCTCAATCTCCTTCTTAAATTGAGGGCCCCAGAACTGGACACAGTACTCACGGTGTGGCCTAACCAGTGCTGAAATGTCAATGCTTAAAATGCTTGTGATAATCCATTATAGAGAATAGCTTTTTACTCCAAGTATTACTTGTGAAAGGATGGGGCAAGAAGGAAGGGGAACCAGCGAATCGCAGAGGGTAACAGTCTGTGCTAGACAGCAAAGGGTCAACAGGAGATAGGAATTGCTTCAGCGGCCACTAAATGTCACTGTTGCTCCACAAAATGGCTCGTAGGCAGCTTAGATGACTTCTGAAGGAAGGAGTTTTGGAAGCTAAAATGCACACTTGTGAGTGTATTTCAGTTACTTCTGAAGGAGCCCAATCTTCGAGTGATTTAGCTAAGAACGACTATGAATTTTGGGAAAACAGGCACTTTGTTAACCCTGTCCACAAGATTTAGAAAATGGTCCTTGGGGTTTTTTGTTGGTTTGTTTTGTTTTCTCTCCTTCTCCTTAAACTCCTTTGACTCCTGGTATGTTTTCTAGAATCACAAATTGGAGCAAACCCAGGGTAATCATTTCTTTTTATTGTTTCCCCTATTTTGTTATTTCAAGACCTTTGCCTAAGATAAAATTGGTAGAATACTTGATGGAAATCTCTAAGATAGGTGAAGCAATTCAGTGCCAAAAGATAGTCTGGCAGTCCTGATTGTTGGGAACAAGCCTAATGTGTGTTCTAGTGAAGATTAATATCTTCCTGTTTGAGCAAAGTACCTCTGAGTTGGATGGATGTTCTGGGTTGGATGAACGTTCAAATCATTCAAACTGGTCCAAGAATCCCAAGAGAGTCTTGCAGAAGGCACAGCAGAGCTACAATTAACAAGGAAGGTACCTTCTGTCTAGAAGCTGGGATGACTCTGAGAGTTTTGCTGTTTAGATAGCAGTTGCTTTTAATGAATTCCATCTTAGATTTTGCAGAAGGAAGTAAGTAAGCAAAGAATCTAAGGTAGAAGAAAGGGAATCTAGAAGGATTTAAAGAAAAACACAATTAACAGGAAATATTTTTGCTGTGGGAGACTGCCGTAAAGGCTTTACTAAAGTCCAGGTAGACAACATCCACAGCCTTTCCCTCATCCACTGAGTGAGGTGGGTGGGTCAAGTTATGAAGGGACTCCTGGAGACATGTTTGGAGTAAAAATGGAGAAAGAAAAATGTCAGATAGTATAGCTGTGGTCAAGGAGAATGATCCACCTGGAATTGAAAAATTGTGTTCTAGACAGTTCTAAAATGTGCTTAAATTCTACCAAATCAACTCAGATTTACCTTTCCCATCTTAGTCTGTTACCTAGGTTCATAAATGTCTCTTCTGACCATCACAAGCTGTCCCAGGAAGCATTTCCCTTAGAGTTTCTATTCCATAACATGGTTCTACTGAGGCAGTAGTCTGGGTTCCTCCAGTCTCTAACATTTGTTGCTCAAAAGATACTGTCTTGGACTCCCTGCTGTTGCTATTCTTTATTGACTAAGCTCCACAGTTCCTGGGCTGGCATTTGCTGTATACCATGTCAAGTCTGATAAGATAAGGAAGGTTCTTTGACCCCTGCCTGACATTAGCTTGGACAAAGCTATCTTCTGTGTGGTAATAGCTGAGGTTCAGCCTGTCACTTGTTTAGTACCTTTGATACCTATAGATAGTAGATGACCTTCTGATCTAGTTACACAGGTCACAGCAGGTGACCTTCTGATCTAGTTGCACAAGTTTGCCACCACCTGATGGCGTCTGTCTGCAGGCTTTACTTAAGGGAAGAGAACATGCATGAAGAGCTCTCCAGAGGGACCTTGACAGGCTGGACAGATTGGAAGAGTCCAACAGGATGGCTTTCAACAAGTCCAAGTGCCAGGGGCTGCACTTTGGCAACAACAACCTCGTGAAGCCTTACAGGCTGGGGTCAGAGTGGCTGTAGAGCAGCCAAACAGAAATGGACCTGGGGGTATGGGTTGACAGCAGCTGAACATGAGGCAGCAGTGTGCCCAGGGGGCCAAGAAGGCCAATGGCATCATGGCCTGCATCAGAAATAGTGTGACCAGCAGGAACAGGGAAGTCATTGTGCTCCTGTACCCAGCACCATGAGTCCTGTGTCCAGTTCTGGGCCCCTCAGTTTCAGAAGGACATTGAGAAACTTGAAGGTGTCCAGAGAAGGGCAGCAAGGCTGGGGAGTGTTCTGGAGCACAGCCCTGTGAGGAGAGGCTGAGGGACCTGGGGTTATTTAGCCTGTAGAAGAGGAGGCTCAGAGACCTTATTGCTGTCTACAACTACCTGAAAGGAGGTTGTAGCCAGGAGGGGTTGGGCTCTTCTCCCAGGCAGCCAGCACCAGAACAAGAGAACACAGTTTCAAGCTGTGCCAGGGGAGGTTTCGGCTGGAGGTGAGGAGAAAGTTCTTCACAGAGAGAGTTGTTAGCCATTTGAATGTGCTGCCCAGGGAGGTGGTGGAGTCACCGTCCCTGGAGGTGTTCAAGATGGAACTGGACATGGCACTTGAAGCCATGGCTTAGTTAGTCATGAGGTGTAGGGTGACAGGTTGGACTTGATGATCTCTGAGGTCTTTTCCAACCTTATTGATTCTATGATTCAAAATGCATAGAGAAGCTTTGAAGGTAAGGAATGTCAGGTGCCTATAGGGATAAAGTCCCTTTTCCTGTTAGAACCCTAAAGTTACAAGCACATACTCTGGAAACAGCTAAATGCTATTAGCATAAACTTCCTGATTTCTTATTACTGCATGTGAGTATGAGGAAGTGAATGAGCACAGGTGATGTATGGTGAATGATTATCTTCAAGCCAGTAGAACTGGTCTGAATAACATGAAATGTAGCTCTGTACCATGCTTCTATTCAAGGAGACTGATGATTTTCTTTATGTTTGCATGGAAGAAAAGTTAAGGCAACCTTATCTTAACTTTGAGCAACCCCCAGTTTCTTTTTGGCCTTTCAAAGAAAGGGCCAAAGTGTCAGTTTTCACAGATCATTGATCTATTTCAAAATAGCCTTAGACACTTTGAATCATTAATGAAAGGATCACATTCTCTTCTCTGCAGCCACAGGGAACAGTGCTGGCACAGAGAAATGTTTTGACATGCTCTCAATAAATTCAGACTGGATATAGACTCAAGTATTAGGATTTCTCTGGTCATCTTAAGGTTAACATCTCAGATACTCTCAACCTCTGGGATTGATTTATATAGTTCAAAATGAAAAGGACCAGAAAGGGGACTCATGAACCTTCCTGTTATAAATGGGCCACACAAGAAAATTCCCAAGTTTCTTGTGAGAGTTGTTTATTAAAAAAGAAGCGAGCAAGCAGCAGGGAAAAATAAAGAGCGAGAAACAGCGCGCTGGGCCGCAGAGACTTCCCCCACAGATACCTCCAGTCTCTGCCAAAAAGCAACTTACAAATCCTAACTTTTCTTTTTATAGCTACACCATCTACATATGCATGCTTATGCTTAATAGAAGGCAGGGATATGATAATAAGTTCTAGCAACTTCTTGGGCTTCTTGAGCATGTGTCTTCTTTGTGGTAGGGGTCGCAGATGAGGCCGGGAGGTCTTTCTCCTGTGTTCTTTGCAGAACCACATCCTCTCACACAAGTACAGCTGCAGCACAGGACTTATCTGAGGTAAACATTCTATGGCTCCTGAGAAAGTTGGCATGAGGTTCCTGTCTGAAGGCAAAACACTCTGAGCATTTACTCTCTGTTCTCAAAACAAACCAACTGCCACTACCACCCCAAATACAGCATTCTGCAACACAAATCACAAACCACTATGGCATTTATAACACTTCCTTTAGGTTGCTCCAGTTTTTGTCCCCACAGAAGATATTTTACATGCAGCCAGGTCCTCATCTCAAATAATTCCATTGCATTCAGTGGTGCAAAAGTAAAGTCTCATTCTCACTGCTCTCAGTGGCAGTAGCGGTTGTTTCCGTGAAACTCCTCTACGGAGGTGCAGAACTGAAACCATCACACTGCCTTATTTCCTTTTTAAAACTAGGTTGATCACATGGAAGCTAAAAAATGGAACCCTACTCGTGCTGAATAATCCTCTCACTGCAGATTATCCAGACTCACAAACAGAATTGGCATCTCTCTGAAGAAAGCCCTCAGGTGATATCCAAGTAAACCCACTAAGACAATAAATGCATTCAGCGGTCTATATCATAAAGTCCATTGGTTGAAGGACTTGGACAAGCTAGAGACCTTCAAAACTCTTTTATTTGTCACCTTTCTTTTTGCAGCTTAAGATATCCACAGTGGCTAGTCTTCTCGAAATGGGGTGAAAAAACACAAACCCAAACACTTCCTTCCAGTGTCTTCTTCTGTAATCTATTATCCAAGGCCTTCATGCATACTACATCATCAGAGCAATGCTCTTTGACTGCTGAGCTCTTTTATAAATTATTCATACATCTTTTTATATCACCTACTGTGGCATCAGCCAGGGACAAACAAATATTGCAAACATGGCACCACTAAAAAAGAATGCATAATCAGTCTCTACAATTTATTTCTTTTCTGCCAAGTCCTGCAGATCGCTGTAGAATACTAACACCCACTGGACCCCTCTATTTGGAAGGTCCCTCGCCACCAGAAAAAGCGTGATACTAAATAATATTTGACAAACTGCAGCCCACTTTCTGTTCTCATAGATGTGGTTGATTCCTTTTGAACAAGGGGTGTCTTTTTTGTTGCTTTCGTTCTCTCTTCATTTCAATTTCTGGTTTTATGTCTTAGTTTAATTCCTTTGTCTTGCTCTGGCCAGGGGTGGGTTGGACTTGAAGATCTCCAGAGGTCCCTTCCACCCCCTAACATTCTGTGATCCTGTGATGAATAATTGAGGCTTTGAAACACAGGTGGAATAGCAAAGCACACGAGCTTGAATGAGAGAGACACATGCATGCTGATGACATTACTACTGCATTTTCAGCAGGGTGAATGAATTAAGAGCAAGGCAGAGACATGTGGATGCTGTGAAGAAGTGCTCCAGCATGTTGCTATTGCTTGGTTACTATGTTCTGCATTTCTCTCATCAGAAGGACTGGACACTCAAACTGGTTTAGTCATGTACTGTCTTTTCATTGCTAGTCTAGTAAAGCTAGTTCAGTAAAGCTGCAAAGATTTTTAGAGCATTTTATAACTACCTGAGCATTTTATAACTATCTTGAATGCTGGAGAAATGACCCCAAAATGATCTAATGAATCAGGGTGAGAACAAGATCAAGGGCACTATTAGATTAGCCAGCTACACAGCCAGATGATGGGGCAAAAACGTTACTTTCCAGCTTCCTGCTAGATTTACACCATCAGTCACCACAGGGTGAGCAATAGTCCTTGTCTTCAGGCTACCACAAGAAGATAAGTTCAGGAATGACACAGTTAACAAGGATCACACACAAACAACTGAGGATGGCATGGATGTCCTGTCCTGCAACTACTGAGCCAGATCAGTGAGAAAGGAAATGGCAGAGGATACGACATGATGCAGAGCAGGAAACAGAACAGTGTTCCCAATCTGTTTAGAAGGATTTAATGCCCAGACCTTGTATCTTTATTGCATCATTGTTGAAGTTTCTTTTCTGCCACCATCTGAAATAATAAGCACAGCAGACATAGGCAGGAGCTTAGTGATAATCTTCCTATGGTAAACACATCTGTTTGAAAAATGTTCCTCCTTCTTTACCTTTTGAAAAGGTAGTGTTTCTCTGACTTGAGATGGAATGGATGCTTTCCATCCAGCTCTGCAACCTGTCATGATCTGCTCCTCATTAAGGACTGAGCAGTAAGGTACAGAGGTAGGAAAATGCAGACTCATTCATTTATTCTTCTACTACAGTTGCATACATACTATCATCTGGGGTTCCTACAACCTTTGCTTAATAATGCAAATAATCTCTTGTGCTTTATCTTCATTCTTTTGATTAGCACAACCTAATAATCATCCTGGAATTCATAACCTCTTTCCTATTGCCCCAACCTAAGTTGGGGCAGTAAACCAGAATTTAAGTGGTTAGTTTTCTTCAAATGCAATTAAACTCTGCAAACTCAAAGAGCAAAGAAAAGAGGCTTGTGAGGAGAACAGAACTGCAGATAATAGCAAACAGGACTGCAAGGATGGCTTTGATCTGCTCTGAAAGTCTTCTGTACCTGCTGCTCCCTTGGAGACCCTGCACACCTTTCACAAGAGTGTGAGAACAGGTTCGGATGGATTTGGCAATGACAAAAGCACTGCCTGCCACCAGCACAGCTAAATTCACCAGCTTTTCCCAAAAGGGAATGCTGCTCAGCTCTGCCACGGACAGGTATGCCAGAGACCCCTGAGATAACCCTCAATTTGCTCCCTAAACTGTCAGCATCCTGCTGATCCTATGGCTTTTTTTGTTTTTAATCTGCCAGAGGCACAGTATTCATGAACATCTGAATTTAGAGTAAAAAAGTTACCTGCCTTTTGCTTGGTTGGTTGGTTTATTTCCTTGCAAATAATGTTTTCATTCCTGTTGCTGTTTTGTCTTTATGAATCGTTTCCTTCTTGTTTTTCCTTTGATTCGTACGTGTAATGATGCATAATCTTGGCTGTTCTTCTTAGCTATTCTTCATTCAATGAAAAACTAAATACAACGGTGCCAGACCATTAAAACAATTTGAACTCACAAGGTGAGGCACTCATCGAAATGATGAATGGCTGAGATGTTGATTTATTACCTTTCTTCTCCATATAAAATGGTGATTCCATGAATAAATGAAAAGAGTTTTCTTAAAGCTGAAATGCTACCAGTGTACTAGAGTCATAGAACCCAGGCAGTTCGCACCAGCAAAGGGTTTTGTGTCACCAGATCAGATGGTTCTTTCTAAAACCCTGAAGTCTATACAAAGAATAGGGTGGCAATAACTGAAAACCAGTGGTGATATGAGTGTTAGGAGTCACCTCTCCAATTACAAACATCAGATTGTAGATGCTTTGGTAGGCCTTAGAATAAAAACCTGGTAGCTGTGGGCTACTCAGGGGAAGTTGTAAATTAACTCTGTATGGGAGATAGTACAAGTCTGGTGGAAGCTAAAATAAATAACCCTGCTAGGTTTTGTTTTCTTAATGTAAGGTTTTTATCTTCCTTTTGTTTCTAGCAAAGGTGAATGTTCTTGCAGTCACAAAACACCTTCTTGTGTGTCATTCCCTTCTCCAAGAGGAGGGAAGAAACCGTGAACTCCAAACTTCCAGCCTCAGTAGTGTCAGGTGGAATCCTTACTCTGGCTTTAATGGGCTGATGGCCTTGTTGCATTCAGTGTGAGCATCAATGAAGTGATTGAGAGGAGTCATAGAATCATAGAATCAATAAGGTTGGAAAAGATCTCAAAGATCATCAAGTCCAACCTGTCACCCAAGACCTCATGACTACTAAACCATGGCTTCAAGCGCCACGTCCAATCCCTTTTTGAACACCTCCAGGGACGGTGACTCCACCACCTCCCTGGGCAGCTGGGGCAGCATTCCAATGGCTAACAACTCTCTCTGTGAAGAACTTTCTCCTCACCTTGTTATAGAGTGATGGGTAACCCACCAACATCAACAGAAACTGGGCTGAGCGCGGTCGGAGAAGTGAATGACGCTGTATTTTACAAGCCACAATGGGATGCAATGACTGTATACAAAACATACAGTAGTTACAAGATCATACAGGGATTTACCAAAAAAGAAACAACACAGAAATCCTCCTTGGGAGGAGGATTCCACCTCGCCTCCCCCCCACCCTCCCCTGTCCCTTTTTCCTCTGTTGATTAGAAGAAAAGAGAAGAGTAGAGATGTTAAGGGGAATTTCAGTTAACTCAAAGCTTTGTTAAGAAAGTTAGTTTTGCTTATCTTGAGTGTGCTGATGACTCCCTTGTGAAGCAGACATGCCAGCAGCAGGAAACAGAGTGACACTGAGAGAAAGGAACGTGCGAGATATTTGCTATGGTATGTCTCATGCCTGACCAATGAAATTCGTTTAGAATTAAGTTTTGTTTTCCTTTTTACACCTGACTGTTCAGCTGGAGAATTCTGCAGCTATCTTTTCTTAAAGGCACAGCCTAAACTGTCACACACTTCCAGCCTAAACCTCCCCTGATGCAGTTTGAGACTGTGTCCTCTTGTTCTGGTGCTGGTTGCCTGGGAGAAGAGACCAACCCCCACCTGGCCACAGCCTCCCTTCAGGTAGTTGTAGACAGCAATAAGGTCTGCTCTGAGCCTTCTCTTCTCCAGGCTAAACAATCCCAGCTCCCTTAGCCTCCATACCTTATATAAAGCATCAGGCATAGGTGGGTTAAAAGGGAGGTCATGTGGAGTCTCCTTAGTGCTGTTTGTGAAGCTGACATAAATTAATTCCTTTAGCACTTCATTCAGCTGCAAAATACAGCTGTAGGGAGCACGCTTAAACTGAGGTAAAGCATATCCTAGAAAAGGTTTGTTTGCAGCATTGTCTCTGACTAATGAGTCTAAGAAAAGAAAAGTCTAGAAAAGAGCTAAGGAAAGCCAAGCCATCTCTCCAGCTATTCTCTTCTCTGCAGAGTTGACATACACAGGCTCATTATTGCATTATGTTTTATTCAACAAAATCACTTTAATGTTGCAGCTTAAATTGAATTCACTAAAGCATCTTCATCTCTTGCCTAATGTGTCTCAAGTGTCTGCTTGCTGTTTGCATTTTCCTCAGAATTATGGCAGGGAATCTTTGGAAACAGCAAAATTATATGCAGTGCACAAAACAATGTGGCTGTAATGGGGTAATCGGCCTTCAGCGTAATTAAAGAAACATTCTCTCATCAAAGTCATTCAGAGAGAGACCTAGGGGCTGTATTGTACAAATCATCCACTTAGCAAAATTCTTTATCTGATTTGCATGTGAAACCTAGTTATGCAAATGGGTTTGCTCAGTGGATCACACGCAACGTAATGACTTTAAAAACTACAGTGATTAGACAGATCTGCTCCTTCATATATCATGGTGCACAGTTGTGGTGGGTTGAAGTTTCTCCCCCACCCCCTAACATTAACTTTGCCAGACCAACTCAGTTAGAAGCAAATGAAGCTGTATTTACAAGCAAAATCTACATTCTACAATGGAATGTCTAGTCATGAGGTCTGTGGTGATGGGTTGGATTTGACCTGGACCTCAGCAAGGCCTTTGACACAGTCCCCCACAGCAAACTCCTGGCCAAGCTGGCAGCCCATGGCTTGGACAGGAGCACACTGCGTTGGGTTAGGAACTGGCTGGAGGGCCGAGCCCAGAGAGTGGTGGTGAATGGTGCCACATCCAGCTGGCGGCCTGTCACTAGTGGTGTGCCCCAAGGATCAGTGCTGGGCCCCATGCTCTTTAACATCTTTATCGATGATCTGGATGAGGGCATCGAGTCCATCATCAGTAAATTTGCGGATGACACCAAGCTGGGGGCAGGAGTTGATCTGCTGGAGGGCAGAGAGGCTTTGCAGAGGGACCTCGACAGGCTGGACAGATGGGCAGAGTCCAATGGCATGAGATTGAACACATCCAAGTGCCGGGTGCTGCACACTGGCCACAGCAACCCCAGGCAGTGCTACAGGCTGGGGGCAGAGTGGCTGGAGAGCGGCCAGGCAGAGAGGGACCTGGGGGTGCTGGTTGATGGTAGGCTGAACATGAGCCTGCAGTGTGCCCAGGCAGACAAGAGGGCCAATGGCATCCTGGCCTGCATCAGGAACAGTGTGGCCAGCAGGAGCAGGGAGGTCATTGTGCCCTGTACACTGCACTGGTTAGGCCACACCTTGAGTCCTGTGTCCAGTTCTGGGCCCCCAGTTTAGGAAGGATGTTGACTTGCTGGAACGTGTCCAGAGAAGGGCAGCGAAGTTGGTGAGGGGTTTGGAACACAAGCCCTATGAAGAGAGGCTGAGGGAGCTGGGGTTGCTTAGCCTGGAGAAGAGGAGACTGAGGGGTGACCTTCTTGCTGTCTACAACATCCTGAAGGGAGGTTGTAGCCAGGTGGGGGTTGGTCTCTTCTCCCAGGCAGCCAGCACCAGAACAAGAGGACACAGTTTCAAGCTGCACCAGGGGAGGGTTAGACTGGACATTAGGAGGAAGTTCTATACAGAGAGAGTGATTGCCCATTGGAATGGGCTGCCTGGGGAGGTGGTGCGGTCACCGTCATTGGAGGTGTTCAGAAGGAGACTTGATGGGGTGCTTGGTGACATGATCTAGGTGTTTGATAGGTTGGATGCGATGATCTTGAAGGTCTCTTCCAACCTTGGTGATTCTGTGATTCTGTAAATAGGTACAAAATATACAGTGGCGACAATATTACACAGGTATTCACAAATAATAAACAGCACAAAGATCCCCCTGACCAAGGAGCAGGGGAAGCTACTAGCTTCTCCCTTCCTGCCTCCCCTTACCCCCTGTGCAAAGGGGACAAGAGAAAGGAGCAGAGAAATTAGACTTAGCCAAGGCCAGCCAAAGCAGGCTCTCTCTCCCAAGCAAAGCACAACAGCCAGAGATCAAAAGAGAAAAGGGAAGAATTGTTATGGTACAGCTCCTCTTATTCTAGCTATTTACCCAATGAATTTGTTTAGGTTAATCTTTTGTTTTTCCTTTTTACCCCCAAGAGTGATTTATGTATATTTTTCTACTTTTCTGCTCGAAATCTGTAACTAAATTTTAAAGGCATAGCCTAAAACCACCACAGCAGTTCCCTCTCATTCATCCAGGAATAGAATAGAATAGAATAGAATAGAATAGAATAGAATAGAATAGAATAGAATAGAATAGAATAGAATAGAATAGAATAAGGCCAGGCTGGATGAGGCTCTGGCCAGCCTGATGTAGTGCAGGGTGTCCCTGCCTGTGGCAGGGGGTTGGAACTACATGATCCTTGTGGTCCCTTCCAACCCTGAACGATACTATGATACTATGATAATAGAATAGAGTAGACTAGACTAGACTAGACTAGACTAGAATAGAATAGAATAGAATAGACCAGGTTGGAAAAGACCTTTGAGATCATCCAGTCCAACCTATCACCCAACACCATCTAATCAACTAAACCATGGCACCAAGTGCCTCATCCAGTCTCTTCCTAAACACCTCCAGGGATAGTGACTTCTGATCTGTTATGAGGGCTTCTGGAAGAGAGGATAGCTTTGATACATACACACAGTCATGTATGATACCCACTCTGGGCAGGACAGTTCTACTTCTCTGAAGTCAAGTCATCCCAAAACATGGGAAAAGGGAAATGCCTTTTCCTTCTCTGATAAAAGCAGAGGAATCACATTTGCCATTTTGATCCAAAAGCTTGCTTCCCACTTTAAACTAAAGCAAATGGCAGTGAAAGGTGATGTGTCAGTGAGAATTAGTAATGCACTGTGGAAAAGGCTCATATGAACAGGGTTCACGCTCACTTGTAGCAGATGGGAAAGTCTCGTTTCTAAGACCAGCTTTAGCCTTGAGTACCAGTGCTGATGCAAGTCTCTAAAATCAGGACACAAGGTTTGCAAGTTGTGTTTGTGCTTTGCTGCTGTTCCATAGTTACTAATGCTTCAGTTGGCTTGGCCTTTTGTCCAAATGCAGGTTTTGTTCTTTCATTGTTTGTGGTATGTATACAAGCACAGTACTTCAGTGGCACTCTTTTAATAGCAGGGATAGTGCCCTAAGCCCTGTTAAACTTTCTCTTAAACACCATTTCAGCAGATGAACTGATGCATTTCAGACAAAACAGTGCATGAGGATGAGCAAAGGAGCTAGGTGAATGTCTGCTTCAGTCAAACTGTTTAATTTATGCTAACAAAGAGTCTGTACCTTACTACTCCAGGGCAGATCATGGTTCAGTCAGAGCATCTCACAGGTAGCAGACTCTGGGACTTGGCATTGAAGGATTTTCAGCCATTTAAGCCAGATCTTGAACTACTTGCTCCAGCTGTCCTGAGGCAGTCTGAACAAATAATTGGTCTCTTCCTCAGGGTTATTCAGACACTAGCTGTTAGGGGAACTTGGGTCCAGGCTCAGACTGAGACCTTGTTCCTTTAGCATTGGGAAATCTAATTTCCTTTTAAATGTGTCACTGCAGCCACTGCCTCTGCTGTTATTGTGTTCAGCCTTGTGTCCCTTCCCTAGGCCAATCTTCCCTGGGGTTCCTGACACCAGTCATGAGGTGCTTCACTCTTTCCTAGTCCCAACCCAAAGGGCATTTACCCAGGAAATGATGCAGGGAATAGGAGGATTTCTGTATTGCATGTGAGAAGTTCACAGACAGTCATGATGTGGAGTGCTTTGAGAAGAGAGGGGTTTTGTTTCGGTGGAGGCAGATGAGGTTATAAATTGCTTGTTAAAAAGACTATTTTGTGATTATCAAGCTCTTCACTGTCTTGCTTTGTTTTGATCCTACTGAGGAAAAAAGTGTTTGTTTTCCCCTTTGGGTTTACCTTAAGAGAATTTCTAAGTTTCTCTGATATTTGCACATCCCCTTTCCCACTCCAGGGTATATACCCTTTGTGGCAGTTAGTCTGTAAAACTGAGGTGAAACACTGTCTACAAATTTTACTAGATTTGCATTAGCCAAGCTTTGATGTCCAGGGAAAACGTGGAATAATAAAAAATAAACACCAGAATTTAGGATAAAATACATGTTCAGCATTAAACTCCCAAACTTATGGGAGACTACAGCCCCATAATTCCTCTCAGTGTTCCTTTGCATCACACATCTGTCTCCCAGACACTACAATTTAACAGCACATAAGGAACAGAAGTAGAATTCTCTTTTCTCTACTCCCCCCATCTTGTCATTCTCTACCAAGTCTCCAGAGTGTGAGAAAGCCCCAGGAGAGCCTGAGGGTTCCCTGGCAGTGCTGGAGAGTGGAGGAGGAAGCAATAAAAGATGGAACCAGATATTAAATCTTGACTTTGGAAACAGGCTAAGGATTTTTATTATATATATATTTAATAAGTATAAAATATTAAAGTTAGCTTCCGGAGACAGTTCTCTTCCTGTCCTTTCTGTGAACTACTTCTGTCACTCTGTGCCTCTGTTCCCATCTGTGTAAGGGTGGTAAATACTTTTAAAGGCTCTGACAGATGTCATGTTCTGGAACTCTCCTATGGATTGCCGCTGAGAGATGTAGCAGTGTTTTACCTGGTTTGCTGTATGAGGTCTTCTGTTCAGTGCCAGTTTTTCACAAACCTCCCCCAAGTGAAACACTTCACCATAGCAACTGCTCCTGCACCCTCACAGTCCTGTGAGCACATGGGATCTGCTGCCATGGGCACCTTTGGCTTCCACAGCTTAAGCTTCTTCTCCCAGGCAGCCAGCACCAGAACAAGAGGACACAGTCTCAGGCTGCACCAGAGCAGGTTTAGGCTGGATGTTAGGAAGAAGTTCTACACGGAGAGAGTGATTGCCCATTGGAATCGGCTACCCATGGAGGTGGTGGAGTCATCTTCATTGGAGGTGTTCGGGAGGAGACTTGATGGGGTGCTTGGCTGCATGGTTTAGTTGTTGGTTGGGTTGGATTGGTGGATGGGTTGGACGCAATGATCTTGAAGGTCTCTTCCAACCTGGTGTATTGTATTGTATTGTATTGTATTGTATTGTATTGTATTGTATTGTATTGTATTGTATTGTAAGTAAGCTGATCATGGGGACTGGTGGCACTGCTCTGCTCTTGTCCTCTTGCCACCCAGTTCCTCATCCCTTCAAACATCATGGGCCTCCTACATCATGGGCAGAAGGGGCATTTCAGAGGGGCATTTGTTCAGCAGGAGTTGATTTCAGAGCGTGCTATTGATGTTCCGAAGTGAGGAGGGGAAGAAGTGGCATTAAGAGCTTTCCGAGTGATGAAAAGTTACTCAGCATGTAGATTATTTTGGAGGGAAGCCTGCAAAAGCAGACACTAGAGAAATCTTAGTACCATGCAGACCAGAAACTGTGTGTTGAACATATGGGAATGTGTGGGGTTTTTCTGTAATACACCTTAAAAGCAGCAATCCAATACTGGATGCTTTAAAACCCATATGCCTGAGTTTTTCATTCCAACTTTGATCTCTAATTTGTATCTGACTATCAAAACTATGTGAAAAAGAAAAACCTTTCTGTGAAAAGTTAAAAGCATTCCAGCAGTGTGAAGAGTGTCCTGCCTGGTGCTTGCCTCTGTGCTTGGGTGCTGCTGTGTTGCCTGAGACAGGAAAACCAGTCCCAAATAGCTCTGCTTCAGAACAGGATTTTGAAACACAAGAACAAGCACAGTGAGACACGGAAGAGCAAGAGAGAATGAATTCTGGAGATCTCAAATTAGCTGGGCAGTGTTTATTCTAGGTATGGAATGAGTGAGGAATCTTCAAAGAGAGCAGATGTCACTGTCATGAATGGTTGTGTCATCAGCCACGGTCACAGGGACTGGTGTATAATGTGGTTATTTTTCTAGGTCAAGTATTAAACAAAATATGAGTGTGACAGCTTCCTTTTTAGCTTTTGAAACACTTCATTATCTCAGAAGCTTTCTCCTTTCTGGTTGAGCTATTGACCAAGCTTGGTCACAGTTTCAATCCTCCCTGGCTGTACAACACCAAAGGGTTGGTTTTGTTCATGAAGTCCCTGCTATACCTGTGTGGTGTTTTGTTAGGAAATCTTAGAACAGGATGGAACAGAGTTGAATACAGGTTTACACAGTGGTCACAGAACCACAGAATCACAAAACATTAGGGGTTGGAAGGGACCTTGAAAGATCATCTAGTCCAACCCCCCTGCCAGAGCAGGATTACCTAGGACAGGTCATCAAGGAGGGTTTTGAGTGTCTTCAGAGAGAGAGAGACTCCACAACCTCTCTGGGCAGCTTGCTCCAGGGCTCTGGCACCCTCACAGTGAAAAAGTTTTTCCTTATGTTCCTGTGGCACTTCCTTTGCTCTAGCTTGCACCCATTGCCCCTTGTCCTATCTTTGGACATCACTGAGCAGAGCCTGGCTCCATCCTTCTGACACTGCCCTGCACATCTTTCTAAACATGAATGAGGTCACCCCTCAAGCTCCTCTTCTCCAAGCTCAAGACCCCCAGCTCCCTTGGCCTGTCCTCAGAAGGGAGATGTTCCACTGCCTTCAGCAGTTTTGTGGGTCTGTGCTGGACTCTTTCAAGCAGTTCCCTGAGGCCCTTCTTGAACTGAAGGGTCCAGAACCGTACACAATATTCCAGCTGTGGCTCCAGCAGGGCAGAGTAGAGGGGGAGGAGAGCCTCTCTCCACCTACAGCCACACCCCAGGATACCTTCTTGGCCACAGGGGCACATGGCTGGCTCATGGGCATCCTTCTGTCCACCAGAGCCCCAGGGTCCCTGTCCAACAGGTTAGTCCCCAGGCTATAGTGGTCTGTGGGGTGACTCTTTCGCAGAGGTAAGATTCTGCGCTTGTCCTTGTTGCATTTCATTCAGTATCTCCCTGTTAGGGAGGGTTAGGGAGAGGCATATGGTTAGGGTAGTGAAGGAATTGTTTGGTTATTTTCTATTTTGTTTGTTTGTTTGTCGTGGTTCTCTTTTAACAGTTGTGTCTATGTTGTGTGGGCTTGCCGAGCCTTGTGCAACTTTGGAGTGGCCTCCTATGGCCAATCTTGACATCCCCTGCTTTTCAAAAGTCAGCATTAATAACCTTCCTGTGATTGTTTTTGTTTTGTTGTTGTTGTTGCTATTGTTGTGGGGGCTTGGGGATGGCTTTTCTTTTGTCCCCAAAGCAAGGCAGCCTTCTAGAATGTAACTGCTAAGTGTCTTCCTCCAGCTGAACCTTCTTTCTTCCAGGTGCTGGATATGAGCTAATTTAGTATGTAGAAACTGACACTTCTTTTTAATTAGCTATTGATTAGGGGAATTTATGTACTCAGTGAAGTCACTTAGTGGTGAGAATAGATAAACTTTACTTTGTTTGAATTTGAGGTATATAAATCTAATGAAGGGCATCTATATATTAGGAGTGGAACTACAAGCCATCAGCATCTTCCCTGGAGCTTGGAGTTCAAACTGCAACTCCACTTCATTGTGCTGGAGTCTCTCAAAGTTTTAAGTGGCAACAGAGATTTTAATTTTAAGAAATAATTAGTTTAGCCTTATCACCACTGGGGGTGTTCTGGAAATGATGCAGACACTGCTTTTCATTGAGAAATAGACTGCCAGTCTTAGCTGAAATCTGAAGTTTAGCTGTTGAGTGTTCAGCTGCCTTCAAAGGTGGGAGGTTCTTTGCCTGCAGACTACGAAGCAGAGCGAGGAGGATATCTAGTCAGGGAAATAGTGTGGGAGAAAAGTCTGCTCTTACTTTGATTTGAAAATTATTTGCAGTTATTTGCCACTATTTGAAATTAATCATTGTAAAGCATTTTAAAGAAACCAAAGATGCTCCTAAGCCTGCTTAAAGAAAGAGGCCACAAAAACCTTTAAGGTCTCACTGCTTTTCTCCACAGCCTAGCTGCTTTTCTCCACAGTCTCACTGAGTACTTTGTCTATATAGTATTAATAAAATGCTTCTTTACCCTGGTGATGCCAAATATTCCACAGCCTAATAGGTTACACTATTAAAGTTTCTGATGCTCTAAATTTTAATCCTATTAGCTTAGTCCCCAAAGAGTCATCTCCCTCCTTGGTGTGTTCATCCTCCATGTATTTCCAGGAGGTTATTGTTCCCCTCTGTGATTATTTAGTCAAGGTATTACGCATTAAGTCTTTAATTGTTTCTCCTGAAGAAATCCCTTTAGCCCAATTTGTGGCTTAGGTATTTGTGCTTATTGACCAAAGTGCATCTTCAGTAGGAATGGATGCTGTTACTGCTAGGTAAACAAGCTTTACATCAACAGACTAGCTTTCAAGTGCTTATGCTAAGCTTTTTCTTAGTCCTAATGTTGGCCTAGGTTCAGCAACTACCTGATGGTCAATTTTTTGGCTTGTTTTTCCATGGTAAGAGTCTCAGCTGCTGGTGTTGTGCTCAGTGAGTGGTACCATTGACTACTTTTTTGTTGTCTTTCTACTGTGAGAAGATAAGCCCCTGGAAGAGGACTGCAAGGCAATTATTTAATGTCACTGGCTAAAAGAAATGTATGCTCTTTGTGTGTGTGTGTGTTTGTTGGTTTCATAGTGGAAGGGTCTGGAATTTGGGATAGTAATTTTCCAATACTCTTCTTCCACCAAAATGAGTATCAAATGGAGTTGGTGGTCTGGCCTTCAGCTATTTCTCTAAGTAATGATCAAGTCCATGATACACAGTTGAGGTTAATTGCTAAAGCTTCGAGTTTGGAAGCACAAAAGCATTTTGCACTGGCTAGTACAGCTACCAAGATTTCCCAGTCTGCCCTGGGCTGTGGCCCTGGTAAAGTGCCTGCAGACTACCTGTGGAGGTGGTGGAGTCACCTTCATTGGAGGTGTTCAGGAGGAGACTTGATGGGGTGCTTGGCTGCATGGTTTAGTTGTTGGGTGGGTTGGATCGGTTGATGGGTTGGACGCGATGATCTTGAAGGTCTCTCCCAACCTGGTGTATTGTATTGTATTGTATTGTATTGTATTGTATTGTATTGTATAGACTAACAGCATCTGATGTGTCTGGTACCCAGCTAGAACTCTACTAGCTTAATCCTGCAGAACAAGTGCAAGGGAGAAACAGGCAAGATTTTAAGTAGGGTGCAGAGGGCTGAAGGATGTCACAGTCACTGAAGACCTTTTGGTAGCTCACCCTTAAAATGAAGAATGATCGATTAACATATTGTCATCACAGAATACAGATGGGACAACTGTCTCCTGAAAGCTTAGGGGCTTCACTCAGCCTAGCAGAAACAATCGGTTTCCAGAGCCTGTCTGTGCAGGGCATGCAGCTGTGAATCTACTTTTATGAAAGAAACAAGGCTGAAGGACCTCACCTCCCATTAAAAAACTGCTGCTTCCTTACATTGATATAATTGACTTGGTACAATGTATAAAACCTGTCGGACACAGATTGCTGAGGCTGAAAAGAACCAGCAGCTTGAGAAATGGTTGAGAATTCATAGTGTGAACTATAATTGCAGCTGTTTGTACTGTGTTACGCAGCTAGAACTGGAATGGTTTAAACTTCTTGCTGGTCAAGGTGCCTTATGGCTAGGGACAGATTTGCAACAAGAGAAGGAACACCCAGGTGTATTACAAAAGTCGGGGCTTTAGAACTCTCTTTTCATGGCAGGGTGATATGAGATACTGCTTGAAATAGCTCTTCTTCAAGTGAGAGATGGGATTGGGTGACCCTGAAATCTCCTTTAGGACAATCTTTACCATGTTTTTTTTTTTTTAATCACAATGTCTTAAACTGATACCACTCAAGACTAACAGTTTTGCATATCTATAATAAAATGTTTAAAGATAGGGGGAAAGTACTAGGTAAAATTTACTATTTAATATAACTTTACACAGCACTTATCCCATGTAGAACACTTGGGTATGAGAGTAAGGTCCTGTTATTTTCTTTGGTATTTGCCTGGAGTGATCAGCAGTTGAGTTCCTTAGCTTAGGTTTCGGTTTCTCTGCATACAAATGCCTATTAAAATTGCAGATGGGTTTCGCAAGTCCATGTGTTTCCACTGATGCGTGAATACAGGCACTGAAAATGGTGGAAGGAAAGAATGCTGTGTAAAAATGCAAGAAAATCATAGGGGGAGTGGAAAAAAAAAAAATCACAAAAAAGCCAGCCCTATTTAATTGCAAAAGCTGAATTGTGGAGCGTTCAGTCTTCATTAAAAGATCTTTGAGTAATAGCTTTCAGCTTCATACCTAAAGGTAATGATTTGCCTAGGTGGCACAGAATGATCAATAAAACCAGAAAAATGGGTGCTGTGCATTTGTTATGCTAGCTGCTGTAGAAGCCAGCATTATTATTACATTTAATAGCTTCTCTCCAGGACTTCGGGTTCTGTGGCATTTAATTACTTCCTTGTGTGGTTTGCACCGCAGAGGTACAGCTGCTTAAGCACTGTTGATAAATAAAGGAGAGACCTTTAAAACTGGGAGATGCAGAAGCTATATCTCCATCTTAAACAGATCATTTAGTTCTGATTAAAATGCAATAAATAAAACTGTCCTTCTAGAGCTTGCTGGCAGCTGCCAGCAAAGCATCCCTCTGTGTTGTGAAGCCTGGGCACTGGCGTCTGTGCTCAGAGAATGCTGTGGCTCCTTGGGGCCAGGCAAGATTTGTGGCAGAGGTTTTTGCAGGTTTGGGGGGTATCTGTCACTGGTAGGTGTGCTCATCTACCCTCTTGCTTGTGAGTACTCAAGTGTCATGGTCTTGTATCTCACCATCCAAGACTGTTAGTTTAAGGTATGATTTGCAGCAAAGGTTCTTCCTCTTCTAGACAGGTGGTTCCCATCTCTCACCATTATCTGTATCCATCAAGGAAGGCCCTATCATCATAGGAGCCAAAGCCCTGGCAATGATGTCAGCCACAAAGCCTGGCTTTGGTCTACATGATGCCTCAACTTTCAGCCCCACCCGACTGGCAAGACAGAGGAGATCACTTGAGCCCTTTCATTTGTGCTCCCAGGATGCTGAAGTCCTTCCTGCCCTTGCCCAGCTGATGTTTTGCCATGTCACTGGTGCCTTCTCACACTTTCTTTGCACCTCAGTGTGTTCTTGACCTGCTGCCTTAAGGGACAGCATTCTCATGGCTAGGTTTTTCAGTGTCCTTTTACATTCTGAGAGTTTAGAGTGCTAACTAAGTGAAGGCCAGTGGTGTCAGAGTATCAATACTCCAATGAGAGACAGGAAAATCCTGTGTGAAATCTTGTGTTCTAGGTTTGATTTCTTCCTCTGACCTTCTCACCTCCCACTTCAATGTGTCTTTAAAAACATTTATTTCATCACAGCTCCATTCTAAGCATAACACATGAATGAAATAAGTGATCCTTAGAATGAACAATGGGCACTTCAGGGGGTTAGGAGTCTTTTACCTGAAATACTAGACTCATTTGGAGGCTGATAGGAGCAGATATACTTTAATCTTTTCTGTTGCCCTCTGGCAGGTTTAAACCGACTAACCACAGCCTGCTTTACATAATAGCAGATAGCTGTGGCTCCAAAACCTGTATTTTATCTCCTTGATTAGAGACTGCCAGTAGTACTGAAATTTGTAGTACTGCAGTCTTGAAATTTCTGCTCTCTCCAATATAAATTGCTTATAGAGCACTTAGGCACCTGAGATAATGCATGTATAAACAAAAGCAGAGAATGGCCTTGTCTTTGCTATTTGATAGCTGGAACAGGAGGAGACAAATATCCTGGCCATGTTTATTAGACAGTGAGTGGGTAATTGTGTCATAAAAGGCTCTGATGGATCAGGACAAGCCTTTCAATCTCCTGTAAAGCTGAACCCTTGTCAATCATGAGGCTCTCACAAAAGGCAGAGACAGCTTCTTTCTGCTTCATCACTGAAGGAAATGAGATCTCTTCCTCTCAGGGCTGATGCTTGGAGGAAAGTTAACTTCTTGTAAACAGGCTGGGATCGTGTGCTTTATTTCCACTGGAGTACCTGTGGTAAGGCAGTAAGGTTCATCTCCTGCTTTGGATCTTGGGCTTGTTTTGTGGCTCAGGTAGTAACAGATACCCAGAGTTGTGATTTATTTTCTTCCCTTGGCTATGATGAGAAGATTATTAACTTCTTTTTATGGAGGAATGCTGTAGACCAGTTATTTCTACTTTTATTGCTTCCTGGTTGACCTTTCTTGCAGACTCTACCAGCTTTTCAGTGGGTTAAACTATCTTGACATTGTTTAACATGTGTGGGTTTTGGCATGACTTCTACTGCAGTACAGACAGACAATATTTATTTTTAGAGTCCATTTATCATACATATGAATTATAATGGTGTCTGTTGGCCCTAGTTACAGTCAAGATTCTGTTGCATTAAGCTGTTAAAAGCACAAAGCCTGACACCACTCCTTCAGAAAGACACAAGGCAGACAAAGAGGAGAGATGTGAAAGACAAGAGAAGAAAGAGCTACAAAGTGTGAGAAACAAAAGTTGTTAAAGGAGGGTTCGAATGAGGCTGTGCTAGAGGGAGGATGGCAAGGAGGAGACATTGAAGAGAGTAGATGTTGTAAGATGAAAATGGTACAGGGACTGGAAGAATATTCAGGTGACAGTCACCATGCCTGAATGGAGGCTGAATGTTACAGCAGTTCCTTTATCTCTTCCAGCCACCTAATTTCTGGCTTTGTGTCTTCTCTTGCTCTTTTAGTAAATAGCTGTTCCAGTATTATGATGATAATGTTAGCTTTTGAGCTGGCAGCCTCTGAAATCACTGATGACATTTCTCTTGACTTCACTGATGAAGATCTTATTGCAGACTGGAATAGTACTGGAAGGAGGAACAACTGAACTCCAAGGAGAGGAAATAGCTGCATTTTTCAAGCTGCTTGTTTTGATTTGGCAGCTCCTTCCTTGCAGCCCTGTGCTCTATCGTTGCTCACAGATGTGCCGGTGAATTTGGGAGATAGGTAAGAGTTGCAAAGTGAATTTTTGTTCAAAGACCGAGGAGAAGAGAGCAAAGGGCAGCTTTTATAAGTCTGAGCTCCTTCAGACACATGCCTGGGTAATACAAATAAGTTTATTTCCATGCGTGACAGCTGTTGCTGCCAAAACTCTGAGATCTGTTCCTAGCGTGAAATCTGATGGTGAATGAAATGGAGGCTTTGGAGCTGCCAGTTCCTAGGCCTCAGACACAGATGGTGGGATAGAAAACACTATCAGCTGGAAATCTTTAAGAAAAAAAAAGAGATTGTGGAAAACAGTTTCGTTGGTGATACCATGTAGGAAGACCTGACCTTTAAGCCTGGAGAAGACAGGAGATTTCTGTGTCCTTACAGAGGTAATGAATGCTCTAAATTTTCTTGTATGCTGCTGGTTTGGGCAAGAAGATCTGAACCTTTAGAAGAGTTTCATGAAGCTGGTGTCTGCTGGTCACTGCATGTTCCTACTTACACTGTGTATTCAAGGCTACAAGGGTGCTGAAGTGGAAGGAACAAGCAACTAGAACTATTTTGGTATTTTCTTACCTCTTTCCTGATTTGTACCTGCCTGCCTGGGGAGGGGCACAGTTTCTTGGAAGCCAAATTGAAGTAATGTAGGCAAGCTGTGATATATGTCACTTGACTGGAAATGGCAGCTATATTAAAACAGTAAAGGAGGAGAAAAGGGTGAAGAAAGCAAAACCCAGCTGTCCTCTGACCTGAAGGCTTTGTCATGTGGTGAGACAAGCAGATATGGACTATTAATTACACCAGCACTAGGAGCTTGACTGGAAAGCATTTATTCATTTTATGACCAAGGATGCTGGAGGAAGAACCTAATCACTTCCTGAACTGGTTATATTATTTAAAAGGTTGTCTATAATACAGATATAAATACATCCTTGTCCTTTCTCCCATCCTTATCTAGCAGTCTGTTTTGCCTCCAGCATGGCATCAGCAGGGCTCTGAGAAAACTAATGGACCTTAATTGTACAGAGCAGCCTCAGCTGGCCTCCTCCACCTGCTGGGTGGTGGAGAGGGCATTCTGAGGCAGCCTCAGTTTGTCAGAATGACACAGCAATTCCAGAAACTTTCCAGTAATAAAAGGTTGGTAGTTCCATACAAAGTTTAGAGTACACATGGTGTAATGGTTCATTTCAAAGAGTATTTCAAAGTAGTAAGCTTTCCGACTGACATCTCCTATTAGCATCTCTCCAGCATTCTTTGGCTGAGGTACCTCTTACCTGGTTTCTGTACTCCAAGAGATATTCTGGATGATCTATCCAGGGATGTGTAAGTTTGAGGCTGCTATTATCAAGGACCTTGCATTGCAAAGAGTGTTCAGTTTCTCAGCTGGCATTGAGGTCAGTGTGAAACCTGCTGGAGCCACGCGGCTTTGCAGCCTGAACTTTGTTACATTCAGGAAATCAGGTCTGGTTTCCCTAAATTAGGTTTGGGGTTTTGTCATGGTAACTTGATTTTCCTAGAAGCAGCAACTTGCTGAAGGAAAAGGTGAACCAGCTTCAAGCTTTTCATTGGAATTCAAAATGCAAGACGTGTGGTGGTAAAATCTGGGAGCCAGCCTGAGATCTGCTGCAAAGACTTTCTCTAACAGAAGCTCCTACTCCAAATAGTTAATTTCAAAGTCTTAAATTGAAAATTAACCTTTTTAAGGGGGCTTGACGTATTGTTAAATATAAATAAGTGCACTTCTAGGCCTCTGAGTGTATTAAGGGTTGTAAATGAACATTTTATCCCTTTCATAGATAAGAAGATAGCATACAGTAGATGCTTTGAAATAATCATAGAATCATAGAATAGTTTGGGTTGGAAAGGACCTCCAAAGGTCATCCAGTCCAACCCCTCTGCTGTCAGCAGGGACATCCTCAACTGGTTCAGGTTGCCCAGAGCCTTGTGGAGCCTCACCTTGAATATCTCCAGGCATGGGGCCTCAACTACCCACCTGGGCAACCTGTTCCAGTGTGAAGAACTTGTTCTTAACATCCAATTTAAATCTACTCTTCCCTAGTTAGAAGCCATTGCCCCTCATCCTATCCCTGCAGGTATTTGTAAACAGTCTCCATCCAGAGAAGGGCAACGAGGCTGGGGAGGGGTCTGGAGCACAGCCCTGGGAGGAGAGGCTGAGGGAGCTGGGGTTGTTCAGCCTGGAGAAGAGGAGGCTCAGGGGAGACCTTCTTGCTCTCTGCAACTCCCTGAAGGGAGGTTGTAGCCAGGTGGGGGTTGGGCTCTTCTCCCAGGCAGCCAGCACCAGAACAAGAGGACACAGTCTCAAGCTGTGCCAGGGGAGGTTTGGGCTGGAGGTGAGGAGAAAGTTCTTCCCATAAAGAGGAATTGGCCACTGGGATGTGCTGCCCAGGGAGGTGGTGGAGTCACCCACAATGGAGGTGTTCAAAAAAGGGATTGGCTGTGGCACCTGGAGCCATGGTTTAGTTTTCAGGAGGTGTTGGGTGACAGGTTGGACTTGATGATCTCTGAGGTCTTTTCCAACCTTAGTGATTCTGTGATTCTGTGATTCTTGTAGCCCACTTCAGGTAGTGGGAGGTTGTTATTATGTCTCCCTGGAGCCTTCTCTTCTCCAGGCTGAACAACCCCGGCTCCCTCAGCCTAGCCTGTCTTCATAGTGTGGGGTGTCCCTGCCCATGGCAGGGGGTTTGGAACTAGATGATCCTTGTGGTCCCTTCCAACCCTGACTGATACTATGATAAGCATGATGTTGTGTAGCTTACTGCCATGAGCTGGTCTTGTGCAGCAGCGAAAATAGTATTTTACAGGAATCAGCTTGAGAATTGTTATATCATCAGCAGACTGAGTTCTTATTCTAGTTGTGCTTAACTTGTTATCCTGACAGTGACACCAGTAGTTGACCTTAAACTTGAGCACCCATCAGAACACCTGCAGCACAAGGTCTATGCTACCTTCAAGGACTAAAGCAGGGTGGAAAGTAATTTGAATGCTGTTGGCTGAATTGCACAAAACTGATGAACCCCCACACACACCAAACATGGTCTTACAGCTGCAATATGGTTACTTAGAAAGTTGAAGTATCATTCTGATACATCCAAGTCCAAACTCCTTTCAAATTAGGAAGTTTGGGCATGTTTTGTGCCCTTGTCCAGTCTTAATTGCACAGGACTACAAAGGGTAGTAATGATGAGATGCTTAGGTTCTGACTGTGAATTTGTCTATCTCTGTTTTCAGATGAGTAGTCCAAATAGTTCAAAATACTTCGTTCTTGAGGGAGATAGTACAGATTAAAGGCACAGAAACTGAAAACTAACTTTGTGCTTAGATATTTTTAATGTGACTGTGTAAGCAATACTCTATCACAGCCAGGGTCCTTTCAGTAAGCTGACATCAAAGCACTTAGGCTGGTGGGAATGACTAAGAAAAGCTTTTCTCCAGGGGACATAAAACAGCAGGAGAGAAAACATAAGCTGCTTATTATCTACTTAGGAGTTTTCTATTTGTCTGTGGGTTCAAATTAGCTTGGGACAATGTTTTCAGGCTTTATCTGTAGCCCCATCCTGTGGATTGGGTAGATCTTTGCTGCAGGGGAGAAGATGCTGCTGTTGGTGCACGCTGCACCAACACTTGTGCAGTGCTGCACGATCCATCCTGTTAGTCCAACACTTGGGAGACAGTAAATCCATGCAGTGGGGCTGCAGGGTGCAGCTGTGCCAAAATGCATCCTGATCTCCTGATTTGTGTGAATCTGGGATGCGTCTTGAACATGGTTCTGTGTTCTGTCACCTCTAGTGTTTTGTTGACCAGTGTAATCTATTTTCTCACCTGAGTCTTAGGATCCTCAGCTTTTGAAACAATAAGCAAATAGAAACTTTTTTTTTCCCTGGTCTTTTATTTATTTTATTTATTTAAGTTTTAAACACCTTTCTGCTAGACAACATTTTAATCCTAGGGGAAGATCTTTGTTTCAGAATTTGTTTTAATCCCCTCCACCCCTGCAGTGCTTGCAGACTTTCAGTAGTGGCTTGTTGCTCTCTGGCCATTAAAGCAGATGGGAGCAGATGTTGGTCTGTTGGAGGGCAGAAGGGCTCTGCAGAGGGACCTCGACCGACTGGACAGATAGGCAGAGTCCAACAGGATGGCATTCAACAAATCCAAGTGCTGGGTGCTGCACTTTGGCCACAATAACCCCACACAGAGCTACAGGCTGGGGTCAGAGTGGCTGGAGAGCTGCCAAACAGAGAGGGACCTGGGGGTGCTGATTGACAGCTGCCTAAACATGAGCCAGCAGTGTGCCCAGGTGGCCAAGAAGGCCAATGGCATCCTGGCCTGTATCAAGAATAGTGTGGCCAGCAGGAGCAGGGAAGTCATTGTGCCCCCGTACTCTGCACTGGTTAGGCCACAGCTTAAGTACTGTGTGCAGTTCTGGGCCCCTCAGTTTAAGAAGGACATTGAAACTCTTGACCATGTCCAGAGAAGGGCAACAAGGCTGGTGAGAGGCCTTGAGCACAAGCCCGGTGAGGAGAGGCTGAGGGAGCTGGGGTTGTTTAGCCTGGAGAAGAGGAGGCTCAGGGGAGACCTCATTGTTCTCTACAACTGCCTGAAGGGAGGTTGTAGCCAGGAAGAGGTTTGTCTCTTCTCTCAGGCAAGCAGCACCAGAACAAGAGGACACAGTCTCAAGCTGCACCAGGGGAAGTTTAGGCTGGAGGTGAGGAGAAATTTCTTCACTGAGAGAGTCATTCGCCTTTGGAATGGGCTGCCCAGGGAGGTGGTGGAGTCACCGTCCCTGGAGGTGTTCAAGAGGGGATTGGATGTGGCACTTGGTGCCATGGTCTAGTCATGAGGTCTGTGGTGACAGGTAGGACTAGATGATCTTTGAGGTCATTTCCAACCTTGGTGCTACTGTGATACTGTGAAAGATTCTCTTTAAAGAAAAGATAGGGAAGACCTGGGATTTTGATGCTTTCTGTATGATTTCAACTGCAACAGCCTGTGTTCCTAGAGTAATAAAGTTTCTTTAAATAGGTTCTCTTAACAAACTTTGGTTTGTAAGGCTTACACAGATGGAAAGTGGCAGTGGGAAGGGTAATGCTGATAATGGCATCATTTGCTTTGTACTCAGCAGGTATGAATCCAGAGTAGCTCTCCTGATGCAATTAGATAATTTGAGATGGCTTCTTATAAAAATTCAGACGCTGTTTTCTGGCCTGTTTTAATATGAGCCACCGAAGTGACAATGTTATCGCTCTGCTCTGCACAGACTTTACTGCAGCAGCTTGAGAACTAGATGCTCAAATTCCTCAAAATATTTCCCATTAAATGGAAGACTAATATGAGGTATAAAACTCGGGCAAGGTTGTAGGTCACAGATGTAGTTCCTGTACAGGAAGGGATGCTTGAGAATCTTACTCGAAGAGTAAATTGGATTTGGGTGTGCTGAGAGTAACGTGAAGGTTGGAGATGGGTCATAAAATACATCTCCTATGCTTAATAGAGGCCACAGAGACAACAGCCAGTGGTTTGATTAAAAATTAATCCCATTGTTCAATTAACTATCATATTCTGTTCTATAGGCATATGATGGTACAACAAACCAGCTCAGGCAGTTCAATTCTTACTTTCTTTACTCTGATTCAACGTTATTAAGGCTCAAATTAATAGTAATAATGGGATGCTTAGAACTTGGATGTTAAACATTGTGTAGTTGGAAGTCCACAGTGTTAGCTGGTGGCAGGCAAGAATTTTAGTCAAGAAGAATTCAAATGTTACAGGAAAATGATGTGGGAATAATCTGCTTTCTTGTGAGGGGTTTCATGTCTGCTGTCTCCATGTGGAGTTTGTGGCATGGTAAGGATAATGGAGACAGAACTCCCACCCACC
This sequence comes from Picus viridis, assembly GCA_033816785.1. Classification (NCBI taxonomy): domain Eukaryota; kingdom Metazoa; phylum Chordata; class Aves; order Piciformes; family Picidae; genus Picus; species Picus viridis. Next base: position 3,140,238 of record CM066594.1, read on the forward strand.
CAGTGGTTTCATAGTCAGAAAGGTACCAAGTCAACAAAAGGGAAAACTGTCTTTCTAAATGCATCTAATGATAAACATTTTTGTGGTGGTTGTTGTTTGGACTTAAGTTTATTGACTTGTAGATTTGAAAATGTCTTTGTTTCCAGTCTCCTTGTGACTTAGGAAAGGCAATTTGGAAAGTGAATTAAAACATGCGTGTGTATATCAACCACAGTTGTGCATGTTTTAGTTAATGGTCCTGAAGGAGGGTCATTGCCCTGTTATCAACCAGCTATGATGGCAGCAGGAAGGTGAAAATTCTGTTACCCTGCTCAGAAGGCAACCTGTAGCTTTGGAGAGAAATTTGAGGACATAAATACTGAGCTGTTTCTGATCCTCCTGGACAGATGGTAGTAACAAACCACAGAACATTTGATCCCAGACTGAAGGAGCAAGCTGGTCTATTGTTTGTGGCTAACCATAAATCTTTAATACTTACTGAAGCCCTGGCACATTTCTAGTAGAGTTTCATGGCAATATTTTGATGTCTGATTCGTTCTGAAGGGTTTAGTAACAGCAACATAGCCTATTTTCTTTTTTCATATGCCCATCCTAGCAGATGTAACTGTTTCATCCAAGTGCTTTTCCTAAGCTGGAACCTTCCCATTAGGGGCACGCAGTGTGCAGGAAGCTTGTATCCCAATGCTGTTATTTCTGAAGGAGGATTTCTGTAGCTCTGTCTTCTGCCAAATCTTACTTTTGTCATCTGCAAGGGGCTGTTTTGAAGCTGCCACATTATGGCATGAATCTAGTTCCAAAGAGCACATGAAAGAGGCCTTTGCAAATACAGCCTACTCCAGTACCTTTTGAAGAACTTTGTGAAGAACTTTGTGAAGGTTTGGGGTCATAGAATCATAGAATCAACCAGGTAGGAAAAGACCTCAGAGATCATCAAGTCCAACCTGTGACCTAATACCTAACACCTCATGACAACTAAACCATGGCTTCAAGTGCCACGTCCAATCCTTTTTGAACACCTCCAGGGATGGTGACTCCACCACCTCCCTGGGCAGCACATCCCAGTGGCCATACCTTTTGAAACCCAAACATCTCGCCTGCATTAGGAATAGTGTGGCCAGCAGGTGCAGGGAGGTCATTGTGCCCCTGTACTCTGCATTGGTTAGGCCACACCTTGAGTACTGAGTCCAGTTCTGGGCCCCTCAGTTTAAGAAGGACATTGAGACACTTGAACGTGTCCAGAGAAGGGCAACAAGGCTGGTGAGAGGCCTTGAGCACAAGCCCTATGAGGAGAGGCTGAGGGAGCTGGGATTGTTTAGCCTGGAGAAGAGGAGGCTCAGGGGAGACCTCATTGCTCCTTACAACTGCCTGAAGGGTGGTTGTAGCCAGGAAGGGGTTGGCCTCTTCTCTCTAGCAACCAGCCCCAGAACAAGGGGACACAGTCTCAAGCTGCGCCAGGGGAAGTTTAGGCTCAAGGTGAGGAGAAAGTTCTTCACTGAGAGAGTCGTTCGCCATTGGAATGTGCTGCCCAGGGAGGTGGTGGAGTCACCATCCCTGGAGGTGTTCAAGAGGGGACTGGATGTGGCACTTGGTGCCATGGTCTAGTCGTGGGGTCTGTGGTGACAGGTTGGACTCGATGATCTTCGAGGTCTCTTCCAACCTTAGTGACACTGTGATACTGTGATCTCAACGGTTCTAGAGAAAGATATCTCTTTGGTTTGCTGACATGTGGCTTGCAATTGTATTGTGATTTATAGGCAACACAGAAGCTGCTGTGTAAAAAGACTGTTTCTCTCTCTGCATCCAGCACAGAGCCCAAGCAGCTTGTATGGAAACCTGCAGCTATAAACAACGTGCTGTAAACCAAGGCGTCAGCGCCGCCGATGTTTGTCAGTGAGCACAAAACAATAATGAAACATTTATAAGCTTTTTAGAAGTAATTACCGCGGTGATGTGCAGGGTTTAATTTGGAAGCCGTTGCAAGATAAATGAAAAATTAATTTCCCATACTTATTGGTTCACTTTCAGACTCATTAAAAAATAACTCGTCCTCCTTGTAGCCATAAGATGTGCCAAATTACCTGATTAACATAAACGTACAAGCCCCTTCTCCTCCCATTAAAGTCATTTTACAAGTGGCTAAGTTGTCTGTTGCTCCTATTCCCCCCCCCTCCTCTTTCTTTCTCTCTTTTATTATTATTATTTTCTCTCTTTTTTTTTTTCATCAGAGCACGTATGGAAAGAGATCTGAGCTTTTACTGCTGATTATATTGCCTTTCCTTGGCAGGACCGGTGGTTTATGTTCTCCTGCAACATGAATAGACTTCCAGAGCCTGTGTTCTCACTGTGAAGCAGGTATACATTAGAGGGCTTTAAATCAGGGGGTTAGTCTTGCATTGGCTTGCAAACTAAGGTGAGCTAAGGGAATGCAACAAGTATTCCATTACATTAGACATCATCATGCTCTGATATAAATGCCACTCCGAGGGAAGTCCTGTCGTTTTACTCGTTAAGCCACTGAAATCTATGAATAGACTAAAATTCTGTTGTGGTGGTTGTGAACTGGTTGAGCTGAATTGCAGAATCCCTTGGGAACGGTCTAATTCTGCTTGCACTGATCTTGACTGCTCTCAATGGGAGCAGTTAGGTAACAATAGCATCTCTTGGCCCGTTTGTCCTTGAAACTTGGAATTCACTGTGAGTGTTGTTTTCACCGAAGAGTCAAACAAAGGGATCTTTGCCAGGTTTCAACTCTGAGTGATTAAGTAGGATGCAAATAACGCAGTGGCACCATCCTGGCTTTCTACAGGAGATGAAGTTCAGGGCCCCATACTGAAACGACTGTCCTCGGTATTTCCCTTGCTTATTTGTAAAGTGCATACAACAAAATGACTCTTCCTACATCTGAGGGTTATGAGACTCAGTCAGCTGGGTTTTTTTTTCCCCTTTTCATTTCTGCCCAAACTCCTGTCTCTCCCCTGGTTCCTTGCATCCAAATCCTATGGCTCTTAGGCAGCACTTGCTGAAAGCCAAGCTCCCCTGCAGCAGACAGCACAGCTTTCATCCTGCCTCCAGCTGCCTGATGGCTCAGTGTGTTTTGCAGTTGCACAAAAGGTGGAAATGGAGAAGTGCAAGCTTCTTTGCTGACACTGTAGGCCACACAGACATGCACAGGTATCCAGGGCATACATAAAAAGAGCTGTTGCTGCTATCCCCCATGTTCCTCCCAGCTACTGCTCCCCATCTGGTTCCCAGTAAGAACTGAAGTGTTTTTCTTTGCTGTTGGAGAAGACATCTCTATGAGAAGGTAAACATGGGAGAGTCAAAGATCAGAGGGAATTTTGGAATTCATGTTTCTTTGGTAACCCATATCCCAGGGTGTGATTGTAGCTCCCACACAGTTTAAGCGCTGCTGTCTCATGCTCAACATGCCTGTTGTGTTACACTCAGTGTACCTTGCAGTCCAAGAAGAGTTGGGCTGAGAGCTGAGAATGGTATTGCATATAACACCTGGGAGGTCTGGGTATTCTGTTTTGTTGTTCCTGTTACTTATTTTTTTAGCAGTGATCCTAAGCAGAAATGTTTTGAAAGCTGGTTGTGTGAGAATTCCCGGGGCTCCTGGGTAATGGCCTCTTAGATTTTAGTGAGTTGTGCTAATTGCTCTATTTGGCTCATGATCAGTTTTGCAAACGGTTCTGTGAGGAACCAACAAGGGGCTTGAAATCTAAAAATGCTCATTAGGTAAACTGACTTCTGCTAAAGGAAGACCATAACAATGGCCATGACGTTAGTTGCCAAGCTGTCTAGTCAAACCAGAAGGTGAAACAGTCAGCCTGACATTAAGCAAAGGGTGTAGCAGATAGATATGTTTGTACCACTGACTCTTCTCTCAGGTTGGTTACTTCATCCTCTTCTGAAATCTTTAATGGTCTGAGGGATTTGGGCCCTTGAAGTAAGGTCCATGCATAAAGCCTGCTGCTACAACTTATGGTGTTGGCTAATGTACTGGAGAACTGCCTGATATACAATCATAGAATGGTTTCGGCTGAAAGGGACCTCTGAAGGTCATCCAGTCCAACCTCCCCTCCCGCAGTCTGCAGGGACATCCTCAGCTAGATCAGGTTGCCCAGAGACCTGCAGAGCCTCATCTTGAATATCTCCAGCGCTAGGATCCCAACCTCCCCCCGGGCAACCTGTTCCAGTGTTCCACCACCCTCACGGTGCAGAACTTGTTCCTAACATCCAATCTAAATCTGCTCATCTCTAGTTTGAAGCCATTGCCCCTCATCCTATCACTGCAGGCCTTTGTAGACAGTTTCTCTCCATCCTTCTTGGAGGCCTCCTTCAGGTACTGGAAGGTTGCTATTAGGTCTCCCTGGAGCCTCCTCTTCTCCAGGCTGAACACCCCCAGCTCCCTCAGCCTGTCCTTGTAGCAGAGGTGCTCCAAGCCCCCTCTGGACCCGTTCTGGCAGGTCCATGTCCTTCCTATATTGAAGGCTCCAGACATGGATGCAGGGATCCTTCCAGTGAAACAGGCTGTAGAAACATAAGCTATAATGGCACCATTCTGTGCAACCTGCTCTAGGTTATCCTATTCTGGCAGGGGGTTTGGACTAGATGATCTCCAGAGGACCCTCCCAGCTCCTCTCATTCTGTGATTCTCTTGCCACACAGTATTTGCACAACCTTCTCTCCCCAAATGCCAACAGAGAAGGTATTTATTGTCTTGCCATTTCCCCTTTTTTCTTTCCATTAAAATGTTGACATTTTGAAAATGTTGACATTTCAAAAGTATTTGTTTCTAATTAGAAACAAAAATGCATTATCTGTCTCTGTAAATTACCTTGTTTTCAAAAGCAGAAGCTGTGCTTCAAAACCAAGGAAGCAGACGTTTGATGTTTGAATTTGGAGGACACAAACTCTGCCTGTGATCAGGACAGCCTGGAGACACGAGTGTGCAAGGAGCCAGGCAGCTGCCTGGCAGTCACACTGGTGGGAATGTGGCTGGACTGGCCACTGAAGCAGCCTGTGTTGCTGCTTGGTTCTGCTTCAAACAGAAGTAAAATACTGGCAAAGCTGGCAAGTTCTTGCAAAGCACTTGGATTCTATGAAATCAAAGCTTTTGGATGGAGAACTGTTCCAACCAAAATGGGTGCAGTTTACTGTACAAATGAGCTATCTGCCTGAGCAGTGTCATAGTTATCAGTTTAGTTTCAGGTTCATTTCAGTCTTTCAGTATTTTTAGGTAAGGTTGGAAAGTGTATGGAAGGAATAAATGAAGCAGAAATAGAAAACAGGATTAAAGGACACAGTGGGACAAGTGTGATGGAAAAAACAACTATGAGTGGTGAACGAGCACTAGAAAGAAGAAAGCTGCAGGCTTTTGCAGTCTGAGTGCTCTTGCTGTTTAGAGCCGCACCTTCCAGTATGGGGGAAATGATCTGAACAGCTGCAGAGCCTTTCAAAAACTCCAGGCCAGAAGGAAAGGGGAAAGGTTGGGGAGCAGGGCTTGGGGAAGTGTTGGAAAGGGGGTAAATCCTGCATAGGGAATGTAACTTCTGTACAGAATCCCAGTTACTCCTTACCTTCACTGCTGTGGAAGAGAATAGTGAGTGGTGCATTAATGCTTTCCTTTGCTCCTGAGCTATACCTGTTTAGGAGCTCATGGACCTGAGAACCCCTCTGTGTTCATTCTTGAATAATTAATGTTACTTGCCCAGACTAAAGTCTTCTCCATAATGTCAGTGAAATCAGTGTTAGGACACAGATTAACTCCCTCTAACTGTCAGATTCTTGGAAGACATACCTCGCTGAAGACTGGAAATCCTGGACAGTTTGATTAGATGCATTCATCCACAACTGACTTTAGTCATCACTTCTGAAGCTTAGTCCCTAAGTCCCTGACTGGAACATGTCTAGATATTTGCAGAAGGCTTCTTAGGGATTACTTCACTCTGCTAGATATAAGGAATCTCACTTAAATATACAACCAGGAAAAATCAACTTGAATCACTTCTTCTTCAAACTCTATTTCATATTCCTTTATGTAGTGAAAGAATGAAGTCCAGTCTGCATGTGAAAGCACTGGCTTTTTTTTTTTTTTTTTTGCCATGTTAAAGTCCAGATATTTCACCAATCCTTTGGTTATGTGTGTTGGTGCTTTTTAGAAAGTGGCTGAGGGAGAGCAAAGGGGGTCTCCAAACTCTCACGGTGCCTTAGAATCATAGAATCAATAAGGTTGGAAAAGACCTCAAAGATCATCAAGTCCAACCTGTCACCCATCCTAATCTCATCTTAATCTCATTCTTTCAGCTGCAGGACCAGAACATACTGTGCAAAACTGGGCAACAACAAACCCACCCAAACCCACCACCCCCATAAAACCCTTCCAGACAGCCACCAAACAAAAAGCAACCGACTGAAAAACAAACAAACAAAACCCCAAAGCAAAACAAACAACCCCCAAAGCCCATTGTAATGGACTAATTTTTAAGGAAGCTGTTTGGAATTAAAGCAGTCTTTGCCTTTTAATGGGTAATCACTCTTGGCATCAGCAAGAGTGCCTAACCGAAACCCACTGTGCCCCTCAGGGACAGAGGTAGATTGGGAATTAAAGAAAATATTTGGTGCTTTAAGGAAAGCAATTTTCTCTGGATCAGGTAGAACAGAATCACAAGGGGTTTGGCAAGGCAAACAGCAGAATTGTCTATGCGATCAATGCAGGGGAGGTTTTTACTTTTCATTGAGTCATAGAACGGTTGGGGTTGGAAGGGACCCCCGGAGATCATGGACTCCAATCCCCGTGCCCGTGCAGGAGGTTGATTAGGGTGCACGAGGTCTCATTGGGTACAGGTGGTCTGATTGGGTGCAGGGGGCTGATTGGGTGCAGGGGCTGATTGGGTGCAGGTGGTCTGATTAGGTGCGGGGGTGGGATACAGAGGGACGGCTCGAGCGGCGTGCGTTGCAGAATGTCTGTGGTACGGTGCTGGTGTTGCTCAGGAGAGGGCGGCAGAGAAGCAGGAGAGCTCTGAACCGTTCTTGCCAGGGCTCCTGAGCTCCGCTCAGGGCTTGAAGAGCAGCGAGAGCACATCGGCGCTCTCAGAAGCCCAATCTCCCTCAAAAAGATAGCTCCGTCAGTCTTTGAAAAGAGTCCAGGGCACTTGGAAAATGTCCAATTCCTGTGGCAGCCCAGAAGACGCGGGGAAGCAGCGAGGCAGAGATGGCAAGATGAGGAGGGAGGAAGTGGATGATTCTCAACCTGAAGGAAAGAGGTTGAAGCTGGGGAATGAAGGAAACATTGGGAAGGACAGAGGAGCAGCAGCAGCAACAGAAGAAGAAATAATGCCTTGTTTAGGCAGAGAAGAGCCCGTGCCCGAAGATGAAGGCAAAAGTGTAAGTGATGTTCCTCGGGGGTTCTGCGCTGGGAAAGGGGGAAGGGGTGTGTGAGGTTGCATTTGAAATTATTTGACATCCCCAAAGTTGGTACTTGGGCATCAAGTAGTGTAGGACGAATGCGATCAAGTGTCCTGTCTCACTGAGAGGAGAGGAACGATGCTCTTTAGTTTCTGGTCTTGGCTGCACGCTGTTGAGTGCAGGATAGTGTATTTTAACCTGTCTCTCCCTGCTAACTGCTTGCAGAAGGAATATGCCAGAGAAGTGATGTTTTTGGAGGGTGAGGGCCCTGCATCCATTTAGAAAATGGGTAACAGCTGGTGCATTGAATTGAATGCTTTGGGCTGTTTATCAGCCTGTCCATTCAGACTTTCAGCTGTGTTTTGGTGGTGGAATATTATTGCACAGCTGGGGGTGATGGTGGGGAAGGGGAAGAAGAGGGGAGTTGGTGATTAGAGCTCTTCTGGTGAGAGAACAAATGTATTCTGTCGCGTTGGTTTGTCTTTTGCCTTTTTTTTTTTTTTTTTTAGGGGTGTGGGGTGTGAAGAAAAAAAAAAAAAGAGCTGTGGCACAGCTGTCTGTACAAATAGCCCCATCCCCAGATCTTTATACGAGGTTAACTTTGCCGGTGTTTTCTGACTGGTTATTGAGCTCAAGTGCTGTGCCTGTCGGCAGGCTTCTGAGAAACAGCAGAAAACTTGGGGGGGGTGGGGGGTGGGGGGGGGGAAGTAGGAGGGGGAGACATGAATTCCCAGCTAGCTGAGGCTTTTGTTCTAATAGTGCAGTTTGGGCCAGGTATTTTCCTTGGACACGTACTAGGTGCTTCACTCTCTTAGACTTGGGGGTGTGTGGTGTGTACAACAATATCTTGGGTGTAGATGTTTCCTCTTTAAGCCATCATACGCTGAGAGTAGAGCTTCTGGAATTCACTTAACAGCTCCTGGAAATTTTGCTGTATGGATTTTTATCTCAAAGTTTTCGGAAATGTTGTGTTTTGGGTTTTTGGTTGCTCTTGGCTTCTCCCCTAAACCCCGGCACCGACTTCCCAAGCAAAGATACTCCCCTTCAAATGAGGAGTTAAGTGGCTGTTCCACATCTTGGCAGGACTTCCATTTTTAAGTGATTTGAAAAGTAGTTTACTGAGTTCATTTAGCCAGAATGCCTCCTCTACCTGCAACAGTTTTCCTGACACTCAAGTATTTAAAATGTACCTGGAGCATCAGTCCGTGGAACTGCAGGTAGCTGCACTCCGGTGTAAGTCTGCGCTTTGGGTTTCCAGTGGTTATGAAGGTTTGCTCTTTTAACTTGCAGATATCGAGGTAGCACTTTTGTCGTGATACCAGTTCTGGCAGTGAGTTATGGTGTTGCGTTCCCCCCCCCCCCCCCCAAGAGATACAATATGTGGGCAAGTTAATTGGTCAAATCATAACCCTTGGTTTTGTCTTCTTGTTGTTTTCAAAGTAAAAGCTTTAAATCCGTCTCATTTAATGACAAATCTCTGTAAGTGAAAACCACTGCGAGTTGGGGTAAAAGTATTTTCTGAGAGTACATCTTCCTGTAATATTTAATTAGGAAGTTATTGAAAATTTAGCCTTAATTGAGTAAGTTTATTTTGTCTTTTGATGGGAATCAGTTTTAACGTGTAGAATATACCAGAATGATGGGCACCTGAAACACTGGGCTCTGCCCTGTTTGCCAGGTTTGGCTTAGACCCTTATCAATGTTCTGTCACTGCAGCCAGGTTCTGTGGTGATATCTATCTATCTATCTATCTATCTATCTATCTATCTATCTATCTATCTATCTATCTCTGTTCTTCTTTTTGTCCTTTCAAAACCCGGTGTATATCTGCTCCAACAGTATGTTCTGACGTTTAGGGTGTTCTTAAATCACGCATTTGTTGTAATAAGCAATCGTTTCGGGAGAGCAACAGTGCAATGTTTTTTTGTAATAAAATAACTGTTCTTAGAGTAATTCTTAAATTAAACTGAGGCTGACTTCAAAAATTCATCAGAGCTCATTGCAGCTGTTCTTTCTGCTCACTTCAGTAGGCTCTTGCTTGAGATTCTGCACTACGTTTTCTGTGAAGTTCCAGGTGGTTTTTTTTTCCCCCTCCCCGTTCAAAGCAGTGCATCATTAGAAATGAATTCTGTGAGATTCGAAATTGTGTTGCCATAAAACTCTAAAACCAATAAAAACTTGTTTAACACTCGCAGTAAGTGTCTCTCACCTTGTAGAGAGCGAGCTGCTCTCAAAAAGATGGACTGTGTGCCCTTAGGAAACACTGGAATGACTTCATTTCTGTGCGTAGAAGAATTTTATTTTAATAGGCATAGTGGTATGGGTAATCAATGCATGCATTGGAAGAACATTTCCTAATAGTCCATTATGTCTTCTATTTTAGAGAAGGACATTAAACAAAATATATATAGGCTTTGGACCAGTCAGCACAGTCCAAGTGCTATTTCTTCCTTTATTCCACTGCTCTTTGCCTGGTCCAACACTCACTCTTGGGTTTAGAAGAAAGAAATCTACCTGGGTCATCTGCTCTAACTCCCTGCTCCACTGATTATGAAATCCCTGTATTAGGAGGACTGCAAACGCCATCAATATTTTATGCCTGTGAAATGATGCATAATACTGCTGGGCATATACTTGGCATTGTGCATTTGTAACAGTAGCTGTTGCTGAGTAGGAGTTGGTTGCAGCAGGACGTTTCTGCCACTGGCTTCACTGGGCAGAGCTCGTTTGTTTGCCATGGGAATGAAGGGCTGTGTTTGCCAACAGCTGTTTTGCAGTGGTATCTGGAATGATTTCTCAAATGAGTTTCTCTTCACATGGAAAAAAAGCTTATTTAATTTGAGGGTGATGGAGCACTGGAAGAGGCTGCCCAGAAAGGTGATGGGCTCTCCATCTCTGAAGACATCCCAAACCTGCCTGGACATGTTCCTGTGTAACCTTTATGAGAACCTGCTTTGGCAGGGAGAGTGGACTCAGCTGTGGAGGTCCCTTCCAACCTCTACCATTCTACGATTCCTTCACGTAATACTTGGAAGTAGTTAGTGTGGTAACCCAGGGTAAAACTGTAATTGGTAATTCAGACATCCATTATTTGCTTTTTGCCTTCTCTTTTATTGCTTACATTTATAAGGAACAGCCTCCTCACAGGAGGTGTGAATCACCCAGTGTAAGGCCGTGTAATTTTTTTTGCTCTGTAATGTTTCTTTTTGGTGTAACATTAGAGTGAAGTATTCGGTTCAAACAAAATGGACTGAATAGTTTGTAGTAAGGGTGCAGCTTTATTCAGTTGGTGTAGGTGGTCGTGAATTAGCATTTGAGGAGCTGGTGAGTCACTCCTGTTCATCAAAAGTTTGGCTAAAAGTGCCTAACCAAGGTCTCTGCAGAATTAAGTCCAGGTCTTCTATACACAGAGCAGAACCACAACTGTCAGCTACATGTTGGCCTGTGGTCGATTGTCACCCTGCCCATGCTCCAGCATTAATAATTCAATGTAAAATACTATTTACTGAAATAGCATGTGAAGAAGTAAGCATACCAGTAATGATCTTTTTCTAGGCTGCTAAGCATGTTCTTCCCCTGACTAGATGATCATAACTCACCAATAGCTCAGAACATCAAGGGCATGTGTTCTGCTAATCCACTTAAAAAGCTGCACTTCTGTTTGGTCTCTCCCTAATGAACTGTAAGCCCTCATGGCCTGCTGAGGTTGCTTGGATTTTGGTGTAGAGATGTTTCTGTATTGGTAGTGCCTCCCTTCTTACAAACCAAACTTTGATTCTCCCCCCACTAAATATCTGCACAAAATGTATAGAACAAGACCAAAACCCTGGGTCTATTTTGCCTGCTCAAGTGTTTATACAGCATCCTGCAGTCTTGTGTTTTCTCCTGTGTAGGAGAGAGTTCGAACTCTTATCCTTCTAAACCACTTTCAGAATGACCCAATGCATTTGGGAATTAAAGCAATGGTTCATCTCTTATTTTTGCTATTTTTTAAAACAAAAATTGCCTTTGCCAAGACCTGGAAAAGAGGAAAGTGTAGAAGTAGAGTCAAGGAAAAAACACAACTTACTGTTGTTAACATCAAAACTAAGGTCTTCATTGCAGGTTTGGGACTGCCATGTTGTAAAAGAAAATCTGAGGAAAGCATGTGAAAACTTACTCTTTAATACTTTTGCAGGAGGAGAAAGCTGCCTTTGATCACCTCTGAACTGATTACACTGTATTTATACTGTGTGACAAATGCAGCCTTCTTAATCTTGGGTGTTAATAGGTACTTAAATAGTTTAGATGGAAAGTTGTAGCATGATAGGTGATGTCCTCATCCTTGCATACAGAGCAAACTGACCCTTCCCATTACTCCTTTGAGAAGTGCTGGGAGGTCCTCTCCTTAAAAATGCTTTATTTAAAAGCTGGCAGGAATTTGGGGGTTCTTGGGCCTGTTGAAATATTGGGAAACTGCCCTTCACATTGGATTAAATTTTTAACGTGCTTTTCCCATACTCATCAGTGCCCACAGCAGACACTTTGAATGAAGATCCAATCCAGTCCCCGTGGCCTTTGTTGTGGCACTACCATGTGGTACCCAGACCTCAGACTCCTGCTTTGGCCAGGCTAAGGTTAAGGATACAAGAAGGTTCCCAGCTTTTGTTGTTTCTCAACACCTGACTGCTGCTTCACGTGGACTTACACTGGGCCCATTTAGTAGAAGCACTCTGCTTCAGCTCTGCTGGTGGACCAGTATTCCCAAACTGTACAAGAGCACACCTTGCAAAGCTGATCATTTAAAATGGTATTTCTTGGGAGGAGAGGAAGGATTATTCAGGAATTAAGAACTTAAAATGTCTAGAACTCCACTCAAGATAAAATTTCCTCACGTGAGGGGCAGATATGGATCCATGGTATCAAATTAAAAGCTCTGTGAAGGTAAGGTGAGAATCTAGGACTGAACCCTGCACCTAGATCCACTAGTGAAAGTTTAGAATAGAATAAACCAGTTTGGAAGAGATCTTTGAGATTGAGTCCAACCTATCATCCAACACTACCTAATCAACTAAACCATGGCTAAGCACCCCATCAAGTCTCTTCCTAAACACCTCCAGTGACGGAGACTCCACCTCCCTGGGCAGCCCGTTCTCATGGCCAATCTCTCTTTCTATGAAGAAGTTCTTCCTAACATCCGGCCTAAACCTCCCCTGGTGCAGCTTGAGACTGTGTCCTCTTGTTCTGGTGCTGCTTGCCTGAGAGAAGAGACCAACCCCCACCTGTCTACAACCTCCCTTCAGGCAGTTGTAGAGACCAATAAGGTCTGCCCTGTGCCGCCTCCAGGCTAAACAACCCCGGCTCCCTCAGCCTCTCCTCACAGGGCTTGTGCTTCAAACCCCTCCCCAGCTTTGTTGCTCTTCTCTGGACACCTTCCAGCAACTCAACATCTTTCCTAAACTGAGGGGCCCAGAACCTGACACAGGACTCAAGGTGTGGCCTAACCAGTGCTGAGTAAGGAGGCAGAATGACCTCCCTGCTCCTGCTGGCCACACTGTTCCTGATACAGAACCTTAGCAGTGTGAGCTGCTGTCAAGCAAGTACTTGAGGTAAACAGCAAATACATAAGGAGGCATTGAGTATGAAATTGGCATTGATAAATGTGGTTTCATTTGTCTAGATTATCTTTTATGTTTAACTTGTGTTACAGGAGAAGTAACTTCGGATTCAGTAACTTGAGTCATTTTCATGAAATATATGCATCAGCAAAGAGTCAAGGCTAGGAAGTGCATCTGAAGCCTGAAAGTTTGACCTTTCTGTGCGTTGCCTGCAGCTTTACACCGTGTCTGTGCAGTTTCTCATATAGGTTTTCTTGTTTTGGAAAACTCACTTGCTCCTTCGAGTTGGTTTATGAAGAAGACTTGTTTGTGTGTAGGTGGCTTTGTGCTCTTGGTCATATTTATGACTATTGCTTGGAAGGGGATTCACGTTTAGAGAGGGAGAACCTGGGATGGTGGGTCCATGATGGATTGAGAGTTCTATTTAAGGTGCTGATTTTTGACTGTTGGGGTCCTAAACAGACCAAAGCGTTCTGCTATCAAGAATGTTTTACCTTCCCTCCCCCCCCCCCACCCCCTTCTTCTTCTTGTAATAGTGTTTAAATCTATTGAGATACTTACATGCCCAGAAGTTATGGAAGGGAATAGATCTCTTCTAGGAGGACACCACAGATCAGAAAGAGTTTCTATAGCTTGATATTTAGAACATGAGGTGTAGAGCAGTGTACATCTGCCATTCCTCTCCTGTCTTTTTTCAGGTCTGGTTACCTCATTTAGAGGGTAACTTATGGATTTAGTCTGTTACCTCACTAGGCAAACTGTGACCTATGCTGGAACTGGTGCTTTTGTTGTTTTGGTACAGAACACTGGTGGATTCTGTGGTTGAGGACAGAGACATAATTATTTGCCTTTAGAAATGAAAATAAATGAGAATTCCTCATAAGGAAGTGGTGGTATTGACAAATCAGTGGTGGGATAAGCTGGCACAGGAATATTTACTAAATGCCAGTAAGGAAGACTTTTGTAGAAAGATGTGGGAAAATTATATTAAAAAATTAACTTGGGGTTGATTTCAAGTCCAAGAACCAGTCAATGGAAAGTAATCTACCAGAAACAGATTAATTCTCCTGTTAACCTTCTGCTGGTTAATGCCCTTGTCAGTAAACAGCATCCCTGTGACTTGAGGAGCAGTGACTGCAGTAAGGAATTGGCTAGGACAAGGAAAGGCAGAGGAAATAAACCCTTCTGGATGACCTCACTGTAACATTTGTACTGTAGTTGTTAGGTCAGATCACTAGATGGCAGGGGGTAAGTGTGCAAAGCTAAAGACTTCATAGGAACTGCCTGATTGTTTGACATGGAGGAAATGTCTCTCTGTTCAGTGACTGACTGAACAAACGCTTTTTTAATGTGCAATGGCAAACAAGTGTTGTACAAACCCTTTGCATTTACCCACTGGAAGCTTCATTCCACTGAGAAAATACATTCACAGAGTGTTTCTGTCTGAATTTGAATAATCAATTACCTAGTGATCTAATTTTTGTAGAGCAACTGGAATATTACTTTTGATTGAAATTACAACCAAAGTGCATTAAAAGCTGATGTACAAAAGACATTTCTGGCCTACAGAGCTGAGTTAGTGGCAATATGAAATTATGGTATGTAATAATTTTGCTGCTGTCTTTTTCCTCCTTTAACCCAAGCTAGGTTAATGTGTATGGAATAACCCCCCAGTCACTCTGAAAAATAGTTTTACTTAATGATTTAAAATTTCCTTTACTGTCAGGATTCTTTTTTTAATGTTTGCAATCTTAGTCCTTAGCCTGGACTGAAACACCAGAAAATAGAAGCCACGTGGGAAATAGAAGCAGGCTGATGCTTCAGCAGCTTCTTCTTTCCTGTACTCAATGTTCAGACTTACCTGTGAGTGAGTTATTGCTAAAGAGTTGCCTGTTTTGTTCCATTTATTACCCTGATGCACTACCACCCATGTAATTTCTCCCTAGAGAATGCACTTAATGTGTTCTAATGCTTTGCCCACTGTGCAGTTCTTAAACAGGCCAAGGAGTTACACATAGTCTCATCTAGACTACGAAGGAGCTTTAAGAATGCAGAGCATTAACTTGTGACAGTTGTCTTGTGTCCTGAACCCTTTTCTCCTGGAGTTTTAAGCTATTATTAAAATAGATTTTTTTCCAACAGTTGTGAAGCTAACAGGAAGCTTCTAATAGCTTGGTGTAAGAAAAAACAACAGTTGAGTAACTTAACCCAATGTCATTGACTGAAAGTGGTAAATAATCAAGTAATTCTCAATTAGTTGGACTGAGATTTAATTAATAAAGGTCCATCTGAGATGCACAGATCAATGAGAAGTGGCAGGAGAGGACATGGTGGGAGCTGCTGTTCTTGGAAGCGATACTTTCTTCCTAGTCTGAAAAGCAAAACTTGTTTGCAGTGTAAAAGATCTTCTAAGCAAAATAATTGAAACAGTTATTTCCTTCCCCCATGTTGACCATGTCCTGCCTTTCAGCCACTTGACACTGCCCCTTACACCCTTGTGGCTGACAACAATGTCGCAAAATGCTCACGTCCCTGTTCTGCTGGGTCAGGTCCTTGCAAGGGAGCGTAGACACTGCTGTGGATCACTGTGCTCCAAATGTCACTGTGTATTATAGATTGTTGAGGATCCCCAGGAAATAACACTACTCCAGTCCTTCACTTCATTAAGAAAATTATTCTTTAGCTAATTGGTAACTGGACTGGCAAGTCAGAAGGTGAAGGCAAAGAGAAGCACACGCTTGGCCAAGGCTATACAGCAAGTCATTATCTGAAATGCTCTAGCTGTTCACATCGCAGACCTTTGCTGTTAAGACCAGTGATCCCCAACCTGTGACTCAGACACAAGGTCTTTAGTTGTTCTTCATCAGTAAAAGAGAACAAAGTTGAGTATCTGTGGTGTATTAGCTGCTCAGTGTTGCTGCCGGAAGGCTATCAAGAGCTGTGCAGGATCGTAATGGCCTTTAACAACTGAGCAGGGACACCATAGAATCAGCCATCACTGGGCATAAATTTAGAGCTCTATGGTTTCCAGTGGTCATAATGACCTTGAATAGCTGATCAAAGGCAGCATAAGATCAGTCATTAACGGCGTGCACTTCAAGAGCTCTATATTTGCCCAGCTCCTAGAGTTATTTCACTGGTGTTGGTTACCTTTGATAATAATGAGATGTTGAGTAACTTTCGTCAAGTTTCCATTACTGTGATGTCCATGAATAGTGTGGTAAATACCTGGTTTGGAGGAGCAGGGTTATCTGTTTGGTCATCTTCTGAACTTAATGATCAGTGATTTTTTGTTTTGGGTTTTTTTTAAGATGAGATTTCAGATAACAGCTCACAGTCATTTGAAATCGTGATTTCTGCATTTGCTGTGTGCCAGAATGGCTGCAGATGTTGACAGGTTGCATAGCATGGACCATTTCTGTGAGATCTGGAGGTTAAAAACATGATGCTTTGCCAAATGCAACACTGGTAAGGAGCTGTGTTTTGTAAATGCCAATTGCATATTTCTCATTTGATAGTCTTCTTGGTACCTGAATCTGATTTAATGCTTTTTATTGAGCACTTCTTTCTTCTGACTGGGGCTAGTGGAAGCTCCAAATAGCTGTGCATAGCCTTACATGGCAAATGAAACTTGCACAAACAGCAAGGATTGTTTTTATCCAGTGAATTTGTACTTCATCTGAAGCTTAGTGGGTCAGAGTTGCCTTCTTCTGCCATCCTATTTAGTGAGCACTAATTGCTCACTTTGTGAGGGTCAAAAAATCCAGCTGTTGTATATATTCATTATGCTAGTCTCCGTGTTTCAATATCCAAAGTCAGTGCTCTGTGACTGGGTGTGATGGGTCAGCCCTGTTTAAAACCCCAGCAAGAATAAGAGGTGCTTGGTAAGGCACAGTAACTGTGTTTGTGCGGATGGTCAGGACAGCAAGATGTGATGGAGAGAAGTAAAGAATATACTAAAAGGCAGAACCCTGACAGGCTCTTTGCTAGCACTGAATTAGAATGATGGGTGAGAAATGGGTTCTAACTGAGGTACATTGAGAGAAAGGCAGAGAGAAACAGGCTGCATAGGTCCAGAGTGGGTTGAGATTAGGCCTGAAGAAAGAATCATAGACTCGTCAGGGTTGGAAGGGACTTGAAGGATCATCTAGTTCCAACTCCCTGCCATGGGCAGGGACACCTCACACTACAGCAGGTTGCTCAGAGCCATATCCAGCCTGGCCTTAAAAACCTCCAGGCATGAGGCTTCCACCATGTCCCTGGGCAACCTGTGCCAGTGTCTCACCACCCTCATGGGGAAGAACTTCTTTATAACATCCGATCTGAATCTTCCCACTTCTAGTTTTGCTCCATTCACCCTACTCCTATCACTCTGGCTCCATAGCAGAGGTGCTCCAGCCCTTTGACATGTTCCAGCATGTCCAGATCTTTCTTGTAATAGGGGCTCCAGAACTAGACACAGTACTCCAGGTGGGGTCACACCAGAGCGGAGCAGAGGGGGAGAATCATAGAATCAACCAGCTTGGAAGAGGCCTTCAAGATCATCCTGTCCAGCCTATCACCCAGCCCTATTCAATCAACTAGACCATGGCACTGAGTGCCTCATCCAGTCTTTTCTTGAAGATCTCCAGGGATGGCATCTCCACCACCTCCCTGGGCAGCCCGTTCCAATGGCAAATCTCTTTGTGGGAAGAACTTCTTCCTAACGTCCAGCCTGAACCTCCCCTGGTGCAGCTTGAGACTGTGTCCTCTTGTTCTGGTGCTGGTTTCCTGGGAAAAGAGACCAACCCCCCCACCTGGCTAAACCTCCCTTCAGGGAGTTGGAGAGAGCAAGAAGGTCTCCCCTGATCCTTCTCTCCTCCAGGCTAAACACCCTCAGCTCCCTCAGCCTCTCCTCACAGGGCTTTGCTCCGGACCCCTCACCAGTGTCATCGCCCTTCTGTGGACACCTTCCAGCATCTCAACATCTCTCTTGAATTGAGGATCCCAGGACTGGACACAGTACTCAAGGTGTGGCCTAACCAGTGCTGAGTACAGGGGCACAATGACTTCTCTGCTCATGCTGGTGACACTATTCTTGATGCAGGCCAGGATACCATTGGCCTTCTTGGCCCCCTGGGCACACTGCTGGCTCATGTTCAGCCTATTACCAACCAGTACCCCCAGGTCCTTTTCTGCCTGGTTGCTCTCCAGCCACTCTGACCCCAGCCTGTAGCACTGCATGGGGTTGTTGTGGCCAAAGTGTAGAATCCTTCACTTAGCCTTATTAAATCTTATCTCCAGCCAGTTCTTGACCCATTTCGGAGTGCTGCTGTCCAAGCCACAAGGTGCCAGCTGTGCCAGCAGTTTGCTGTGGGGGATGGTGTCAAAGGCCTTGCTGAAGTCCAGGTAGACTACAACCACAGCCTGCACCACAACCACCAGGCGGTCACCTGAGCATAGAAGATCAGGTTGGTCAGGCAGTACCTTACCCTCCTAAATCCATGCTGGCTGGGCCTGATCCCTTGGCCATCCTGTAAGTGCTGTGTGGTTGCTCTCACGATGACCTGTTCCGTAATCCTGCCTGGCACAGAGGTCAGGCGGCTGGGTCTGGAATTTCCCAGTTCGTCCTTCTGGCCTTTTCCGTGGATGGGCATCACGCTGGCCAGCTTTCAGTCATCTGTGACCTCTCCAGTGAGCCAGGACTGTTGATAAATGATGGAGAGTGGCTTGGCCAGCTCATCTGCCAGCTCTCTCAGCACCTTAGGATGGATTCCATCTGGTCCCATGGACTTCAGAGGATCCAAGTGTCAGCAGGTCCCTTACTGCTTCCTCCTGGATTACAGGGGAACTATACAGGTCCCTGGCTCCACCTGCCAGTTCAGGAGGCCACTTGTCCTGAAGACAACCTGTCCCACTATTGAAGATTGAGACAAAGAAGCGATTAAGTACCTCTGCCTTTTCCTCATCTTTTGTTACTGTATTCCCCTCTGCATCCAATAAAGAGTGGAGGTTGTCCTCCTCTTTTGCCATTAATATATTTATAGAAACATTTTTTATTCTCCTTTACAGCAGTGGCCCGTCTAAGTTGTAAATGGGCTTTTGCCTCTCTATTTTTTTTCCAGCATGATCTAGCAACATCCTTAAACTCTTCCTGGGATATCTCCCCTCTTTTCCAAAGGTGATACGCCCTCTTTTCCCCCTTAATTCCTTTAGGAGCTCCTTGCCCATCCTGTCTCCCTCATTGTCTCATCTTCCAGCACATTGGCACAGCCTGTTCCTGTGCCTTAAAGAGTTCTTTCTTGAAGTAGGTCCAGCCCTCCTGGACCCCTTTGTTTTTAAGGGCTGCTTCCCAAGTAACTTTCTGAGTGAGTTCCTTAAATAAGCTGAAGTCTGCCCTTCGGAAGTCCAGAGTGGAGGTTTTGCTGATGCCCCTCTTAGCTTGACTGGATATTGAAAACTCAATTATTTCATGGTCACTGGACCCCAGACAGCCTCCAACCACATCTCCCACCAGCCCTTCTCTGTTTGTAAACAGCAGGTCGAGGAGGACTGCACCCCTGGTAGGTTCACATAGCAGCTGGGATAAGAAGCTATCCTTCACACACTCCAGGAACCTTCTAGACTGCCTCATTTCTCTGCAGTGTTAAAGTCCCAGCAGATGTCTGGCAGTTTAAAGTTGCCCACAAGAACAAGGGCAAGTGATCTTGAGGCAGTCTCCAGCTGCTTAATGAATAATGAATCGACCTCTTCTTCCTTGCTGGGTGGTCTATAACAGACTCCAACTGTGCTGTCAGCCTTGTTGGCCTTCCCCTAATTCTTACCCATAGGGACTCAACCTGATCATCCTTAATCTCTACTTCCTGATGTCCAGAGCCTCCCTAATGCACAGGGCTGCTCTTCCACCCCTTCTCTCTCGCCAATCTCTCCTGAAGAGTCTGTAGGCATTGATTACAGTGCTTCAGTTGTGCAAGTCATCCCACCACATTTCTGTGATAGTGACAACATCATAGTTTTCCTCTTGTGCCGAGGCTTCCAGCTCTCCTTGTTTATTACCCATACCGTGTGCACTAGTGCACATACACTCCAGCTGGGCTGCTGGTTTCACCACTATCTCTGGCTTCCCACCCTCAGCCTCCGTTGGTTCATCTATAGTACTGTTGTGTTTAATCCCCTCCCCCTTCAAGCCTAGTTTGAAGCCCTTTCAACAAGCCCTGCCAGCCTGTGTGCCAGGATCTTCCTGTCTGAGACAGATGTACCCCATCTGTCGCTACGAGACCTGGAGCTGTATGAAGTTCCCCAAGATCAAAGAACCCAACACTTTGTTGGTGGCACCAGCCTCTGACCCACTTGTTAATCAGGCATGATTTCCTGTTCCTCTCAGCATTCCTACCTGTAAGTAAGAGTATTGATGGAAAAAATTGCCTGTGCCCCAAGTCCCTCAACTACTTTTCCCTGTGCCTTGAAGTCCCTCTTGGATTATTTTTAGACTTCTGGTATTGATCTCATCACTTCCACCCGCATAACTAGCAAGGGACAGTAATCAGAGGGCTGTACTACATTAGGCAGCCTCCTGGTAACGTCCCGGACCTGGGCCCCAGGGAGGCAGCAGACTGCCCTGTGAGAAGAGTCTGGTCAACATGTGGGGGCCCTCTGTTCCTTTCAGAAGGGAATCCCCAATAGCAGTTATCCTCCTGTCTTTTTTTGGGCTATAAGTTCTGATGGGAGGGGGGACTGATTTGCTTTAGTCAGCCCCCCAGATGGTGTTACTTGTGTTTCCAAAATCACCTCACCCTCAACCTCTAATGCCCCATATCTGTTGTGCAAGGACGACTGAGGGGGTATGGGGGGCTGGAAGGGGTTTCCCCTGCTGCTTCTAATGGGCACCGGTATCCATTCCTCCCTGTTTCTTGAGTCACCTCTCTCTCCTTGCTGGCCCCACTTCTCTTGATGCAACCCAGGATCTGGTTGGCTTTCTGGGCTGCAAGTGCACCCTGGAGGCTCATATTGAGTTTCTCATCCACCAGCACCCCCAAGTCCTTTTCTTCAGGGCTGCTCTCAAGCCAGTCATTACCCAGCCAAATTGTCCCCACACTGAGATTATATTAGTTCCCTGAGCTGGGCCATAGCTGAATGGGAAGTAAGCACTCTGATCAATAATACACTGGTGAACTGATGCTCAGAGGTTGTTTTCAGTTGAAATATATACTTCAACTCAAAACCCCAATCTTTTCACTGTCTCCAGAGGGCAAACCCATTGACTGTTATGTTTAGAAACTGTCTGTGAATTAAGAGTCTGTATGGAATGGAAAGAATGCTGCTTGGGAAATTAATCATTTTTTTTACTTAATTTAAAACAAATAATGAGATTGTAGAATGCTGCTGCATGAGGTTACAAACCAGACTGGTACTCAGAAAAACAGCAGAGCTGAATTTCTTCCTTTTGCTACAGGCTGGTTTCCAAACCCTACAAGCACAATAGTTTTTAGATATGTGACAGTATTTTCTTCTGATGGGTCTGCACGAGTACATGTTGCACAAAAGTCATGATGCTCTTGGCCACTAATATATGGACCCCGCTTAGATTTCAAGGCTAGAATTGACTGTTAGACCCTGGGTTCTGTGAGAAGTTAGGACTAACTCCATCACTTCTGATTGAGCTAGAACACATGACTATTATTATTTTTTTATATAAAAGGAACCATTGTTGTTTAAAGGTTGTGGACAATTGTGACCACAACAATGCATCAAAGCTCCAGGTAACTGCTTGCAGTAGCTAATTATTCTCTGTGTTCTTCTTGTAGATGGAATTTGCCCAACTTCCCGTCCCAGCCTGTACACGTTTGTTGCACCAAATCTTGGTTACGCCCATGATGGGAATAGTGTCATAGCATGCATCATAGTATCAGTCAGGGTTGGAAGGGATCACAAGGATTGTCTAGTTCCAACCCCCTTGCCCTCCTTTCCTTGGATAAACTGAGTAACTGTATCCATCTACTCTGTTTTCTATATTGAATGCCTGTGTTCCCCCATGTGAAGTCATTAATCACCCCTTCTATCACTTTGGCAAGTTCAATCTTTCAGTGGTTCAGGTCTTGCTCTGCCTTCAATTTCAGGTTCATTTAGTAATAGCCCTGTGAGGCTGAGGGAGCTGGGATTGCTTAGCCTGGAGAAGAGGAGGCTCAGGGAGACCTCATTGCTGTCTACAACTACCTGAAGGGAGGTTGTAGCCAGGAGGGAGTTGGTCTCTTCTCCCAGGCCCCCAGCAGCAGAACAAGAGGACACAGTCTCAAGCTGCACCAGGGGAGGTTTAGGCTGGATGTTAGGAAGAAGTTCTTCCCAGCAAGAGAGATTGACCATTGGAATGTGCTGCCCAGGGAGGTGGTGGGGTCACCATCACTGGAGGTGTTTAGGAAGAGAATGGATGGGGTGCTTGGTGCCATGGTTTAGTTGATCAGATGGTGTTGGATGATAGGTTGGACTCAATGACCTCAAAAGTCTTTTCCAACCTGGTTAATTCTATTGAGTGAGACAGGGAATTTCTTGGTGGTAGGCTGCTGGTGAGCCTCATCCTGCTTTTGTCCCAAGAATCTGTTTGTCTGTATGGAAGTTTATTTCTCTCAGACAAGCCCAGAATTTATCTCTGCTATTTCATTTGGTTTAAGTTGTCTGAAAATTACCAGTGACTCAATTTATATCTACCCACCTTTCCCCTTTCACTTTAGAAAGAGAATGCTACTCATGAAAGAACAGGTCCTTGTGGGACATAACTATAGTGACATCCTAACTGGAATGACTCTCTTTTTTCCCTCTTCTTTTCTTTCTTTTCTATATGGGAACTTTTAATTCATTTCAATATATGCTGTGGAGCTCTGCAGTTAAACTAGTTTGGACACCTGTGAGTACTCTCAAGTGGTTGATGTCTGTCAAAAATAATGATTTGTATTTGTGGAGCTCCAAAACTACAATAAAAATAATCACTTAGAGTTCCCAGAATCACATAATGTTATGGGATTGGAAGGGACCTCCAGAGATTGGGTCCAACCCACCTGTCAAAGCAGGATCACCTAGGGCAGGCTGCGCAGGAATGTATCCAGCCAGGTTTTGCAAGTCTCTGGAGCAGGGGACTCCACAATCTCTCTGGGCAGCCTGCTCCAGGGCTCCATCACCCACATATCAAGGAAGTACATCTCCTTGTGTTGAGGTGGAACCTCCTGGATTCCTGCTTTTACACATGGTACCTTGTCCTATCAGTGGGCATCAACAAAAAGAGCCTGCTGCATTCATCCTTACACAGCCCTCAGATATTTATAGATGTTGCTAAGATCCCCTTTCAGCCTTCTCTTCTCAAGACTAACCAGCCCCACTCTCAGCCTTTCTTCCCAGCAGAGATGCTCAAATCCCTTCATCTTAACAGCTCTCTGTTGGACTCTCTCCAGCAGATCCCTGTCTCTTATGAATTGGGGAGGCCAAAAACTGGACATAGTATTCCAGGTGTGGTTATGCCAGGGCAGAGTAGAGGGCAAAGTGACCTGCTGGACTCAACTGTTTTTAATTCACCGCAGGATGGCATTGGTGCTCTTGATCACAAGGGCACTGTCCTGTGGAGAAATCTGCTCTCCGCTAAGACTCCAAGGTCTTTCTCCATGGAGCTACTTTGCAGCAGGATGACCCCTTGTCTATATTGGTGCCTTGTGTTGTTCCTGCCTAGATGCAGGACTGCAGTTCTCCTTATGGCACTTTGTTGACCATCAGCTGTCAGGAGTAATTCTGCAGTCTCCATCCCCAGCTTTCCTAGGCCAGTGCAGAATTAGGCAGTCACTTCCTACCCTTACAAGAGGCTGAATGGTGATTTTAATTATACGATAGGGACAAGAAGTCCAGACTAAATGAATATGTTGTTGTTATCTGATGGATGAATTTTGCCCCGAGGATTACTTTCCAAGAGTCTTAATTTTCCTAGATGTTGTGCCAGTTTGGACAGAAGGCCAAACATATTTATGACACAAACTACTGTGCCACACTCCAGTCTGGAGAAGAGAATACTGAGAGAGGATTTAAGTGTTTCTAAGTATCTGAGGGCTTCTTGTCAAGAGGGAGGGGACAGGCTCTGTTCAGTTGCACCTTGTGGTAGGACAAGGGTCAATGGATATAAAATACCTCAAAATCAGGAGAAACTTCTTTACTGTGAGGGTCACAGATCCCTGGAACAGGCTCCCCAGAGATGTTGTGGATTCTCCTTCTTCTCTGGGGAATTTCAAGACCCATCTGGATGCGTTCCTGTGCGACCTGCAGTGTATTCTATGGTCCCCCTCTGATGGGGCAGTGGACATGATCTCCAGAGGTCCCTTCTAACCCCTAACATCCTGTGACTCAGGACTTAATGTCTGTAACCTGTCTTATCAAGTAGCTGCTAAAGCTATTGCCTTGGGGATATGTACAATCTGGACTACTCTTAGTAAGGAAACTTTTAATGAAAAAAATCAGGAAGCAAGCAAAGAAACAAACAAAAAACCTCAATCCCAAACAAAAGAACAACTCAAAGCCCACAACCATGTCCCAGATGAATTATGGGCTAATGTGGTCTTCAGCTTCTTGGTCACTGGAGTGGGATTGTGTGATGCTTATGTATTGTCAGATTGTGTGATCATCTTATGTATGTTAAAGGAAAAACTTGAGTCACCAGTTTACTGAAGAGATGAGTGATGTCTTAAACCCCAGCTAAAAAAATCTGCCCTCCAGAGGGGGCTGGAATCCTCATTAAATGCTTTGAACAAGACACAAGTCTTGTTCAGCAGAGCTGAGTTCACCTGGGAGGTGTGCACACAAGTTTGGCTGTTGATACCTTTAAGAGCATGAAGTGCAGTGCTATTAGAGAGTGACAGTCTGGCTACAGCACTTGTCACTGGAATTTCACATCTGCAAAAGGCAACATCCTATTTCCTTAAAGCTTGTGGTCATAAAATGAGCATTTGCTGAAATGTCTCAAGAAGATTTATTTATTGTATACAGCTGCATAGTTGCAAAGCCACGTCAGAGCTAGTGAAAGATGCCTTACTGTGTGTGTGCATAGCTTGGCCATATCCCAAAATAACATGAGGAACTTTGAAACCCAGACAAAGTGCTGAGGCCATTGTCACTTTGCCTTCAGTTAGGGGACAAATCAATACTTCAGCTTGGCTGTCCTTTCTGAAGTTGTTTTTAGAATTTTGGTATTTAGGAATCCCCCATGACCAGATCTGATGTCCTGCTTGTCTCTTTTCAGCATCCCCCCTCCCTGCCCTTTTGTTGCCCTCCTTAGCAGGGTGTGTATGGAGAACAGTAGCCAGCGCAGTTCTCCAGGGTTTTGGCATTCACCTCTGAGACTTGGGTACCTAGAAGAGAGAGGTTCTGATTAGTGAACTGACTTGCTTACATCAATGGCAGGCTGACCTGCAAGATGTGTATGTTTTCACGTCCTTGTGTGATTAAGGAGGCTAAATGTAGAGCTTCCCTTTGTTGTACTTAGTGTTAGTTTGGTTTTTTTGCTACTTTGCTCTATTTCCTTAAATGCTAGACAGCCGTGTTCCATGGTAGGTGCTGAAAAGCTCTGGTGGGAAAGGGAAGTATCCAGCACTGTGAGGAATAAAGGAATTAAATAATCCTGAAGCTGTTGTTCCTATCATTTCTTACAGTTTGGTGGTGTGTTTTTTTTTTTTTTTGTGGTGTTTGGTTTTAGATGGGTTTTTCTTGTAGGGCAGGAGAAAAGAGTTTCTGTAGGAATAAGGACAGTTACATCTGTGGGGACTGAACTGCCAAACACTTCCTTGAGCATTATAAAAATATGCCAACAGCTTAACAGCAAGAAATTATGCAATTAATATGAGAAAAGTGTGTGTGTATATATGGAACACTCTAAAGCTTCTAACAAATGTATATGGGATTTATCATGAAGCTGCTCTTGGATTATCAACTCCAAGTATTAAATTGTGAGCAAAGCTCCCTTTTCAAATTCATGAATCTGCCTTCAATCATGATCTTTTAAAAGTAGTAATTTCAGATTGACTTAATTTTTGTTTCTGTTACCTTTTACATTTTAAGCCCTTTGGCTGATATTCTACTGACAGATTTATCTGTAAGACTGCAAACAGGAATGTAAGCTGCTATGCAAGAATGTAAATGAAATGCTGAGTTTTGAGTAGAGCTGAGTTGCTGAAATAATTCCATCACTTGAGCAGGATGGAATTTCCAGAACAAACCCAACTGGTAATGAGAGTCTTGGTTCAAAAACTCAAAATTTAGAAGCACTGGTAGTGGCTTGAAAGAAAAAATCTTTTCAATCCAAGGAAGTTTTAAATGGATTTCCAGATCAAGCTTTACTGTGAGAAATGACTCTGTGTAGCTTCTTCATTAATAACCTTTTGAGTTCTTGCTTGCCAGGCAGATGAGCTCACAGGGCAGGAGTCTCACCTCTTATCTCAGCAAAATGAAGGATGCTCAGCTGCTGGCAGGGTGTGTGGGTCATTTTTTTCCTTTCAATAGTCTTCGATAATAATTCCAAGAACCTGAGGAACATTTGAGGCAGGTTGAACTGGAGCACTTTCTAGGAATTTGACTTAATTTCTTCTTCTTCTTCTTTTTTTTAAAAAGAAGATATGGAGGACAATGCTGAAGTGTTACTGTTGCTATTTTGAATGTTCCTGGAAGAGAAATTTTCATTCTCAATGAGATTAAGATTGAATGACAGCATTGCTGTCTCATTCTTTCTATTCTTCCATTGTTCTTTAGAAAAGATCTAGATGGTTTGAATTAAATGCTTGAAAGTTACAGGATAATTTCACTACAGACCATAGCTATACAATACACCAGGTTGAAAGAGACCTTCAAGATCATCGCGTCCAACCCATCAACCAATCCAACCCACCCAACAACTAGACCATACAGCCAAGCACCCCATCAAGTCTCCTCCTGAACACCTCCTGTGAAGGTGACTCCACCACCTCCATGGGTAGCCGATTCCAATGGGCAATCACTCTCTCTGTATAGAACTTCTTCCTAACATCCAGCCTAAACCTCCCCTGGCACAGCTTGAGACTGTGTCCTCTTGTTCTGGTACTGGCTGCCTGGGAGAAGAGACCAACCTCTGCCTGTCTACAACCTCCCTTCAGGTAGTTGTAGAGAGCTATAAGGTCACCCCTAAGTCTCCTCTTCTCCAGGCTAAGCAACCCCAGCTCCCTCAGCCTTTCCTCATAGGGCTTGTGTTCCAAACCCCTCACGGACTTCATTGCCCTTCTCTGGACACGTTCCAGCAAGACAACATCCTTCCTAAACTGGGGGGCCCAGAACTGGACACAGGACTCCAGGTGCGGCCTAACCAGTGCAGTGTCCAGGGGCAGAATGACCTCCCTGCTCCTGCTGGCCACACTGTTCCCGATGCAGGCCAGGATGCCATTGGCTGCCTGGGCACACTGCAGGCTCATGTTCAGCCTACAATCAACCAGTACCCCCAGGTCCCTCTCTGCTTGGCCACTCTCCAGCCACTCTGACCCCAGCCTGTAGCACTGCCTGGGGTTGCTGTGGCCAATGTGCAGAACCCAGCACTTGGATGTGTTCAGTCTCATGCTGTTGGACTCTGCCTGTCTGTCCAGCCTGTCGAGGTCCCTCTGCAAAGCTTCAGTATTGAAAGGGAGGTCATTCTCCCCTGTACGCTGCACTGGTTAGGCCACACCTTGAGTACTGTGTCTAGTTCTGCGCCCCTCAGTTTAGGAAGGATGTTGACTTGCTGGAACATGTCCAGAGAAGGGCAACGAAGTTGGTGAGGGGTTTGGAACACAAGCCCTATGAGGAGAGGCTGAGGGAGCTGGGGTTGCTTAGCCTGGAGAAGAGGAAACTGAGGGGTGACCTTTTTGCTGTCTACAACTACCTGAAGGGAGGTTGTAGCCAGGTGGAGTTTGGTCTCTACTCCTAGGCAGCCAGCCCCAGAACAAGAGGACACAGACCCAAGCTGTGCCAGGGGACGTTTAGGCTGGATGTTAGGAAGAAGTTCTATACAGAGTGATTGCCCATTGGAATGGGCTGCCTGTGGAGGAGTCACCATCATTGGAGGTGTTCAGGAGGAGACTTGATGGGGTGCTTGGTGCCATGGTTTAGTTATTTAGGTGGGTTGGATTGGTTGATAGGTTGGAAGCGAGGATATTGAGGATCTCTTCCAACCTGGTTTATTGTATTCTATTATAGGAAGACAATCTTGACATAATTCATTCAACAACAAATGGCTGTTTTGTGCCTGCTCTTGCAGATGGCCCTCTACCCATGTGCTGTCACTAGTGGGTTCACTGTGTAGAAGCCTCGGCTGGAGGTTAGGAAGAAGCTCTACACAGAGAGTGTGATTGCCCATTGGACTGCCCAATTGGGCTGCCTGGGGAGGTGGTGGAGTCACCATCATTGGAGGTGTTCAGGAGGAGACTTGATGGGGTGCTTGGTTGCATGGTTTAGTTGATTATGTGGGTTGAGTAGGTTGGACGCAGTGATGTTGAAGGTCTCTTCCAACCTGGCTCCTTCTATCTTCATTAAAAAAACCCTCCACCTTTCACTCTGAAGTGGTGAGCTAGATGGAGTCAGCATTTTCTTTCAAACTCCCAGCAAAAGCAGTATTTTGAGGCACCAAGTGGCTAACCCCTTTCCATTTCTTTTCTTTTTTTAGAGGAGTCTGCTCCCTAAGTGCGACATTTCCATTTATCAAAGGAACAAGGAATATGCTGTACAAATCTAAACAGAAATCCTTTAAAAAAGCAACACTTGGAATAAAATGTAGGTGGAAGCAGTTAATAATAAGAAGGAATAAATCAGATAAACACAAGAAAAAGTTGCGTGGAACTCTGTGGGTTGGAAGGGACCTTAAAGATCATCTCGTTCCAGCCCTCTGCCATGGCTCTTGATCTCCTCTCTCCCACCTTAAAGCCTTTGCCACTCATCCTATCACTACAAGCCCTTGTCAAAAGTCTCTCCCCAGCTTTCAAGTACTGGAAGACTGCTCTAAGCCCAGAGCCTTCTCTTCTCTAGGTTAAATGACCCTAACTATCCCAGCCTGTCCCCAAAGGGGAGGTTCTCCAGCCCTGTGATCATCTTCTTGACCTCCGCTGAACCCACTCTAGCGGTTCTGTGTCCCTCTTATGCTGGGAGCATAATGTAGAGACATTTCTAAATTGTTCTTTCTTGCTTTTGTTCTTCCACATGCTCATGCAGCTTAATTTTGCTTTCTGTGGCTGTTCTGGGCATATTTCTAAGGTCATGATAACAAGGAGATACTCCCACCTCAAACAGAGGTGTTCATGTGGGCTAGGAAAGTCCTTCTATGTGCTTTTTGGTACTGAGTTTCACTTGAACCAGCAATGCTGAAAGCATGATTCCAAACAGGTTTGATGTAAGCACATCCCAAAAGTCATGTCCTTGTTTCACTACTTTGCTGAACAGTAAAGAGAATTTCATGTGAACTTCGTTGGAGTGTCATTTTTCCTCCTGGCTTCATGGGCATAGTGAAAAAAGCCCCCTAACAGTCTGGAACTGCAGCAGTGTTTGAGAATCATGTCTTGGATCAGGTATCCATCTGCTTATGGAAAAGTAATATCAATCTGCATGGTGCTAAGTTTAAGCAGGCTATTTTTGGGATTCCACTACCTAAGAAGTGATGCAATGCTTCTAGCATTCAAACCAGGGTTACAAAACTACTGAACACTTTCTGAGTAGTTGCCTTCTGTGACTTTTGGTCTCTATTTCCAAGTCCCTGTAGGTTTCTGCTCTGTGGGTGCATTTCATGATTGCATGGAGAGTAGAGACAAAATAAACTGCCCTTTCACAGTGTTAATAAGTACCACCTTGTGTCCAAGACGATGACTGCTTCAGGTTGAGTGTTCACCTCCCAGAAGGTTAAAAATAACTTTTCCTCACTTAGTTATCATGTAAGCATTTGGTTGTGCTAAATCCCTGACTAAAGAAGGTGAGTACTGAGTATGATGTGTTCATCCAGGTACAGCATTTCAGTGGATGGCCAGGAGAATACCACCCAGGTTCAGTATCTGCTGCTCTGTGAAGCCACTTTATTACCTGGGTATTTTAACAGCATGTGGATAGGTGTATTAATGGCTTATGTGTCATACTAAATGCCAAATCGATCATGTTGCATGTTACTGAGCTGGTTACAATCTAGTTAGCAAGCTGTACTGTCGGAAAACAAGGCTGCAAACGGGTTACTAGATGCCTGACCCTGTTTGGGTCATTTTGCTTTGAAATCCTTGTCCAGCAGACACTGTGTAAGTGAACATGCTTGTGAGCTTGACCTAATCTTATTCCGAGATAACTACAGACTAATAACAATTTTGATCCTTGAGAAATCCATGCTTTTGACCTGCAAGCAGCATAAATGGCCTGGTTTCATAAACTGCTTTTCATAGGCTTGCCAGATTCAACATTCAGACCTCTGTTATCTTGAAGATTAGGGGCAGTCCAACATGCAGAACAACTGACACTTGCATCCCAAGCCTATCCATTGCTGCTCTCCACTCCCTGGGGAGACAAAATGCAAAGGAGCTGATGTCTGGAAAGCCGCTGCAACCTTCTCAGCAGAACTCATTCATTAAAATACCACTTGGAAAAAAATAGTACCAGTTAATGGTACTGAAAGTTCTTTGTAGTCCACAAAAATCAAACAAAGACCAAATCTGGTTTGGCTAGTGTGGTTCAAATGCTCTTTGCAGATTGTCAGGGCACAACTCAGTCTCACAGGTATCCTGTCTTCCTTGAATGCAAAGGTCATTGGCTAAGTGGGAGGTGGCTGGCCACGCTGTCTAGGTGGTGTATAACACTGCTGGAGTTGCCATGAGTTGAATTTACCTTTAAAATTGTTGTGTTTTATCACAGTACTAATGCTTAGAGATTTACTGTTTATTTTCTCAGGTTTAAAATTGCAGCAGAAATCTTTAGCTGACATTCACCATGTTATTAAGCAAATGTTCCAGTATGAGGCAATGGCTTGTTTTTAATTCGAGTTACATGACCACACTTCCCTTTAAAACTCAGTGCAAATAAAATACCTGGATTTAATATTCTTTGTGGGTTTTCCTTGCTATTGAATAAGGAAGGGGGTTAGGTCCTTGTTATTTAATATCCATTTTGGGGTGGTATCTGAATAATCATTTCCTTGGGAAGTAAACATGGCTCTTGTATTGGATTCTAAGTATTTGTTGTAATATAAAACTGTTGTCTCCTGGGCAACTTGTGACAGGATAAAAGGGCATGGCCTGAAGCTGCACCAGGGGAGGTTTAGGTTGGATGTTAGGAAGCATCTGAAAGGGAAATCAGACTCTGGAATGGACTGCCCAGATTGTTGGTGGAGTTGCCATCCCTGGAGGTGTTTAAGGAAAGACTGGATGTGGCACTTGCTGGCGTGGTCTAGTTGATGTGGTGGTGTTGGGTGATAGGCTACATTTGATGATCTCAGAAGTCTGTTCCAGTCTCAATGATTCTGTGAATGCAGTCATGAGATCCTGGTATGACCACATCTTCATGGCATAAAACTGGGAACATCTGCTCACTTAATGTTAGTTTCTGAGTATTATGTAGCTTTGACTTAGCTCTCTACTGAATCTGGTGGGATGGCTTTAGCAGAAGTGTTTCCTCTGGCCTGAAGGCTTTCGGTGTTTTCTTTGTCAGGCAATTCAGATTGGATAGAGAATCCATCATGTCTCTGAGCTGCCTGGTGAATCACCCTATTCAATAATATGTGTATGTTATGCCTAGGGGGGTGGTGGTGTTTTATTTCAGTTCAGTTTGTGTGTTGGGTTTTGATTTGGTTTTCAGACCTGGCTTTAATAGCTAGTATTTTTTTTAGTTATGGATCAATTGACCTGATGTGGTCAAATTACAACCAATGCTGAGCTGGTTAATTTTGGAGACTGAATTAAGAGTACATTTAGATCATGGGACTAAAGATATATAAGCACAAATAAGTGTGAATGTTCCAGCCAGGGCTGCAATGCCTGAATTCTGTGTTTCTAGTACAGAAGAATGTGAAAGTGTTAAACTACATATGGAAATCTATTTTCATCATGAAGTCTTGCTTCAGCTCGTGGGAGTGCAACTACCAAATAATTAAATGTAATTGAAATGCTATTCCAGAGGATGTGTGATGCAAAAATAATTCCTACTCACGCCGTGCTCTGTAGTGAGCCACAAGCTGAACTTAATTGTGTATTCGACCTGCACACAATGAACAGCGAGCCCCATCTTATTGCACCACACAAGCGTTTGAGTCTGCCTCTCCCCTATCCTGGACAAGAAGGAAACAGTGGAGGCTCTTGTTTAGCCCTGAAATTCCATTTTCAGCCCAAGACACTGGTCTTAAGCGACACTACTTTGGCTCCTGTTTATAACTTGCTTAGTTTGGATTAATGTTAATTAGCACAGGCTCGAACATTAAGCTAATAGCCTGAGTTTATCACCTCCCCATTACCTCAGGAAGGGAGAGGTAATGTTTGCCTCTGGCAGTCGTGTTTTATTAAGATGTACTCGGTAATGACCAAGCTGAAGGCAGGAAGCAGCACACCTGTGTACTCCTCCAGGAGTCAAAACTCTGTCAGAAGTCTGGGCTTGCTAAGATTGGAATTAATGTCCCTCTTAATTTTCCCAGTGTTTCATGCTGCCTCTCATGATTCCCTCCTGAATTACAGTATCTGAAACTGCTTTTTGGTCTGTATGGTACTGGGAATATTCTGGTAGAAGGGAATCCAGGGGTAGGTGTGAAACACGAGCACTGAAAGTTTGTAGCCTGTCTTGTCCTTTAGGGTTGGAGCTCCAGAAGTTGTTTATAGCTACCATAGTCCAGTTTACAGGCCAGGATCAAGGACTGTGCAAGAGTGGAGATGGTGTTTACAGGTGATAGTTTCCTTAAAGGAAAGGTTGGGTTTTGTTCCTTGAGATGAGGTTCTCTAATCTTCAACAACATTCAAAGGAAGACAGATCTCTATAATCAGCTGCTTTGACATCTGGATAAATTTCTACCACAACTTTTCCTGGTTTTGCAGGTGCTTTTTGCTATGCATGGCAGCTGAAATGGAGCCTCTTTTGAGAGGAGGACTCATTACACAGTGTTTGTAGTGAAAATATTTTGTGGGCCAGCAGGATAAATATCTGATTACTACAGCCATCCTGCCATAGGGTGTAAGTTGCTATCTGTTGTCAGAGGTAGTAGTATAAAATCACAGAATGCATTGTGTTGGAAGGGACCTCTAAAGGTCATCTAGTTCAAACCCCCCTGTAGTAAGCGGGAACATTCCCAACTAGGTCAGATTGCTCAGAGCCCAAGTACATTAATAGTATGGTTTGGGTTGGAAGGGACTTCAAAGGCCATTTAGTTCTAGCCCTCTATGCCATGGGCACGGACACCTTCTGCTGGCCCATGTTGGTCAAAGTGTCATCCAACGTGACCTTGAACACCCCCAGGGAGGGGGCGTCCACAACCTCCCTGGGCAACCTGTTCCAGTGTCTCCCCACCCTTAGTGGAAAGAATTTCATTCTAATCTCCAGTCTGAATCTTCTCCACGTTTCAATCTAGACCCTCTTGTTCTATCACTAGATATCCTTGTCAAAAAGTTTGTTCCTGAATTTCCTTGTAGGCCCTCTTCAAATAGTGGAAGGCTCCTGTAAGGTCTCCCTGGAGCCTTCTTTTCTCCAAGCTGAAAGTTAGTTGCAAGCCACACAGTTGTTGCTATAAATTAGACCTCCTACAGGGAATATTCAAACCCAGTGTTTATTGTTTTTTTGTATTTGGTAACAGGAGATAAAATAGTTCATTTTAAAGCCAACACTTCATTTATTTTGTGCTTCACTTGTATAATAAATACATAAAATCTAAATGATTCATCAGTTTTATTCATGTTCTCTAAAGTGATCTTGGTCTGTTAGGTTTTAAATCTCAGTGGAAGGTGGTTGATGATGTACTCCCAAGTCAATTTACTCCAGATCATCAAACGTATTTGAGTGCATTATTGCTGATGACAGCAAGACAAGATTTCAATTTCTAATTAGGTAACTATCTTTCTGTGAAGTTCCTACCTGAAGAAAAGGTAAGTTAAAGTCTAGATTAGAAAGAAACCTCATCTGTGTGAGGTAAAATCTTCCTAGTCATACATACATTATTACTTAAGGCAGTCCCAGAGCCTTAACAGTGTTGGAGTTTTATTGGATTCCATAGCTCAATAAAAATTGCTTTTCTCGACAGCCCCGGTGGAAGGGAATTTAAGCACTGAGGTTTCAGTAGATGTTACATAATTTTGTTCCTCTTTATACTTCCTCAGCACTACATCAAGTTGGTGACCTTCTGGAAAGGGAAGGGACGGACAGTCCTGCGGATGCCTTTGAGCAGTACGGCAATGCAGGAGGTGGCACTGAAGGCACTGGGAAGCAAGTGCAGGCTGTTGCAGAGCATTACCAAACCGCCCTCTGTTAATGAACTACATGAATTCTGTGAGTGCAGGGCAATGATTTTTATTCTATGAGCTTTCTTCTTACCGTGAAATCAATCGGAGTTGTACGGAAATGCTAAGCAACTCAGCTGCATCTGGATATAACAAAGCAGAAAGTCTTGAAGGCTTCGACTCTTGTTTTCCTGCGTTACAGATGTGAAAATGCTTTCCTAGGACTTGTATTTAGGGAAGCAGCTGAGCTCACTCTTTAAATGTTGAAGTGTGATTTAAGACCTGCAAGCTTCAAACAGACCTGAGTCCCTGAGTGAGGGATGCTTTGTTAAATCAAAAAGCTAATCCTCCAGATGCTCCCTCCCAGAACGTATTGATTTTTCTTTAAGAAGCTGGCATGCATCCCTAGGAAGAGCTCTTTGCTTATAAACCTTGATCAAAGATATTCTCTGTGCTACATGCAGGGGAAAACTCAGTAGAGTTTTTCTGGTGAAATCAGACTAATTTATAATTTGTCTACACAGTAATGGAATGACTAAACAAATAGAAAAGAAGTTGTGAATAGTTAAGGTATGTTTGGGTTTTTTTTTCTCCTTCAGTAGATAGGATTTAGGCAAGAATGCAAAATAAAGTTAAGGGAGCCAAGAAACATGCAGCTGATGGCTGAGCTATAAATTGCAAACCTCCTAAATGCACTTCAGGGTAAAACAATGCATAAAACCTTTGTCATCTTTGATAGGCCACCACATTTAATGAAAACAAGAGTTCACAGAATCATTCAGGTTAGAAAAGACCCTCAGGATCACCAAGTCCAACCCAGAACCCTACTCTGCAAGGTCTACCCCTAAGCCATATTCCCAAGCACTCATCCAAAACACCTTTAAATGCATCCAAGGCTGATGACTCAAACACCCCCACTGGGCAGCACATTCCAATGCCTGACCACTCTTGCTGTGAAAACATGTTTCCTAATATCCAGTCTAAACTTACTCAGTGGCAGCTTGAGGCCATATCCTCTTCTCTCACTAATTATCTGTGAGAAGAGACCCGCACCAGCTTCTCTGCAATGTCTTTCCAGGTAGTTGTAGACAGCAGTGAGGTCTCCTTTAGCTTCCTCTGTTTCACACCAACCATCTCCAGCTCCTTCAGCTGACCTTCTTAAGATTTATTGCCAAGGCCCTTCCCCAGCTCCCTTTCCCTCCTCTGCACTGGCTCCAGCCCCCCCACATCTCTCTTGCATCGAGGTGTCCAAAACTGGACACAATACTCAATGTGGCTTCACCAAAGCTGAGTACAAGGGGGCAATCGCCTCCCTACTTCTGCTGGACACAGCGCTTCTAATACAAGCCAGGATGCCACTGACTTTCTTGGCCACCTGGGGACCAAACACGAGGTTGCACTTTCACAGTTCAGTCATTGCTAAACCCATCATTTGCAAGATTTACCATGTGGCTGATAAGAAGAACCCTCAGTTGTAGGAGTGTGTTTATTCACAAAGCAACGGGAAGCTTTGTACAGCTTCAGTAACAATACATCTCTGTTGCATATTCCCTCTCTCAGAGAGGCAAGAGCTATTACTGCACTGTAAAACCTGAAGGGAAGGAGGGAAAGAATTTGTTTTCCTTCTGTGCACTAGATCACTTGTTTTACTGGGTTCATCAAAATATTTTGAGTCAATTACAGTGTTTCTTTCAACTGACATTAGCTCCTCTTGCTATGTACCAGTGTGATTTGTCAGGTCTACAGTGTGCATTTATTTCTCAGATTTGAGCAAACAATTGCTTTGAAAACAGCTATGGAGAGAAGAGAGGAGAAAGTAACTAGAGAGAATGGTGGCCTTCCAGTATCTGAAGGGGGCCTACAAGAAGGCTGGGGAGGGATTTCTCAGGATATCAGGTAGTGATAGGAGTAGGGGGAATGGAATGAAGCTGGAGGTGGGGAGGTTCAGGCTGGAGGTGGGGAGGTTCAGGCTGGAGGTGGGGAGGTTCAGGCTGGAGGTGGGGAGGTTCAGGCTGGAGGTGGGGAGGTTCAGGCTGTTCTTCCCCATGAGAGTGGTGAAGCCCTGGAATGGGTTGTCCAGGGAGATGGTTAAGGCCCCATCCCTGGAGATGTTTTAGCCCAGGCTGGAGGAGGCTCTGGGCATCCTGATCTAGTGTGGGGTGTCCCTGCCCATGGCAGGGGGGTTGGAACTAGATGATCCTTGTGGTCCCTTCCAACCCTGACTGATTCTGTGAAAGAAAGTGAAAGAGAAATGCTGAATGTTTTGCCCAGCGTTTTGCAGGCTTGTGGAACAGAGCTAACATTTCACCATATCTTAAAGCAATACACACCTACTGAAAGTTCTTGCACTTAAGAATGCTAAAGATGAATTTTGAGTAAAGGAGAGAGACAAAATCCTGCAATTAAAGGAGACAAAAAAAATAATACTGTAAAGCAAGAAGCCACCATTTGGAATCAGTGTTATGTGAGTGGTGTTTCATGGGAAGTGGTGCCTGTGAATGATTTGCTGTTAGAAGGTTTTCTGTTAGTGCTGCATGCATGGGGGTGTGACAGGTTAGGCTGTGCCTTTAAGAAAATGACAACTACAGAATTCTCTAGCTGAATGTTTAGGTGTCAAAAGGAAAACAAAGATAATTCTAAATGAATTTCATTAGTAGGTCAGTAGAATGTAGCTTTAAGAACTTACAGTCTGTCTTCAGTTCTGCCTTTCACACCACCCCAGGGGTGTTTTTTTTTTTTTTTTTTTTTTTTTTTGGTTGGTTGGTTTGTTGTTGAGTTGATCTGCTGGAAGGTAGAGAATCTTTGCAGAGGGACCTCGACAGGTTGGACAGATGGGCAGAATCCAACAGCATGAGATTAAACACATCCAAGTGCCGGGTTCTACACCTTGGCCACAACAACCCCAGGCAGTGCTATAGGCTGGGGGCAGAGTGGCTGAGAGCAGCCAGGCAGAGAGGGACCTGGGGGTGCTGGTTGATGGTAGGCTGAACATGAGCCTGCAGTGTGCCCAGGCAGCCAAGAGGGCCAATGGCATCCTGGCCTGCATCAGGAACAGTGTGGCCAGCAGGAACAGGGAGGTCATTCCGCCCCTGTACACTGCACTTCTTAGGCTGCACCTGGAGTCCTGTGTCCAGTTCTGGGCCCCTCAGTTTAGGAAGGATGTTGACTTGCTGGAACATGTCCAGAGAAGGGCAACGAAGTTGGTGAGGGGTTTGGAACACAAGCCCTATGAGGAGAGGCTGAGGGAGCTGGGGTTGCTTAGCCTGGAGAAGAGGAAACTCAGGGGAGACCTTATTGCTGTCTACAACTACCTGTAGGGAGGTTGTAGCCAGGCAGAGGTTGGTCTCTTCTCCCAGGCAGCCAATACTAGAACAAGAGGACACAGTCTCACTGTGCCAGGGCAGGTTTAGGCTGGATGCTAGGAAGAAGTTCTATACAGAGAGAGTGATTGCCCATTGGAATCGGCTGCCTGTGGAGGTGGTGAAGTCACCTTCATTGGAGGTGTTCAGGAGGAGACTTGATGGGGTGCTTGGTGCCATGGGTTAGTTGTTTAGGTGGGTTGGATTGGTTGATGGGTTGGACGCGATGATCTTGAAGGTCTCTTTCAACCTGGTGTATTGTATTGTTTGTTCCTATTTTGAAGTTGGATACTCTTAACTATTTAGTTTTGGGGAAAATATTAACAGAGGCAAACCTGGAAAAGAAAAATATCTTTTGTGTTTGAATTACAACCTGGATGTTTGCCTTCAGTTAGGTGCTTGAGGTAAAGGAATCTGTAAAACTGAAGGAAAAAAACCTAATGATTCAGTTTCTTGACCCTGAAAGTTACAGAAGTAAAAGGAAGCTTTTGTTGTTCTTCCTTCTGAACTGCTTGCTGCTCTCTTCAGGGATAAAAGCACACAGCACTGTGAACAGCTTTGCCAACAGATGCAGCAGATCATCTTTAACATGTTGCCAATCTTTTTTGATCTCAATACTATTAGTAAGGCTCTTTTTGATTTTTCAATGTAAGAAATGCCAGGAAGACATTGTGATAAATGCTACCCCAGAAATACTTTGTTATTGAGATGATGATGGAAAAACTCTCCAGGATAGCTGTGGTATATGTGAAGGTGGGGGAAATTTTAGCCTGTCACAGCTGGTTGGGAAGTCTTACTTTTGTTCTCCTGTGCATCAGCATCTGATCCTTCTGTATCTCTCGTACCCCTAGGCTACCCTCTCTGGTTTTCTAGCTTTTAAAAAGAGCATAAATCATGCTGCCTATATGATTGGCTAAAACTGCACAATTAGCAAGGGAGGCTAAATGAAAATGCCAGTACCAATGCCATGTACTGCTGTCATCTAGGGCCTGAAGTTGTTACACTCCTGTGTGAAGAGTAGCAGATGCTCCTGTTACCTTGAAGTGCCTCTTTCTAAGCCTTATGCTTTTAAGCTGGTATCATCTGTTTCTCAGTTCTGCAGTCTTAATTGGCTGAGGATTTGCTTGTCCTGAGAAGTATCTGATGTTGCAGTGGGAACTCTTCATTAAATCTCATGATCCTTTTTCCTTTTAGCACAACTGCTCCTTTCATTTGGAAGTAGTAAGGTCAGAATTCAAGTAAATGCTCTGTTGAGCCTTCAGTCGCTCTCTAGCACTGTGTAAGTGACAAAAATTAACAGCAGCACGGTGACCTGCAAGAGACAGGTATTCCAGGAATCTTCCCCTGAGAAACCAGGCAGACACAAAAATGGGTTTTAGAGACCTTTACCTACAGCTCTGGCTGTGCAATGCAATGAACAAATGAAAAAACAGACTTCAGTACTGTGCAGAGTAATACACATTTCATTACAGAATTTCTAAATCCACTGGTGGGTAACTTTGAGAGATGGATGTGTTCATATTTAAAGATTAATCTCCCTAGGTTACTGACTTTCCTGTGAAGACACAGGAGATCAATTCTGTGTCTGAGTTTGCAAGACAATGTTAGTGCATTGGCAGATTCAAACCTGATGGGAGGAGGAGAGTGTCTTGGAGTACACTGTTTCCATGACTTAGGACTTGTATGAAGTTATGATAATTTCTCTGAAGGAAGTGAATATATCTGTTTTGTTGGAAAATCACTTCTCTCTCTCCTCAGTTGCTTTAACCTGTGGTGATTTCCCTAGGGTGTTTCCTGTGCACTGTAGAAGGCTGAAAAAAAAACCCAAAAAACAGCTGCTACAAGTCCCTGTAGACTTAGATTCAAATTGGTATTTGTCCCACTGTGTAGCACCCTTTGGCTCACTAGGTAAAAGAAGGCTGTTTGCAGCTCACTGGGGACCCCCTGGTATCACTGCTAAATGCACAAGCAAAGGATATCTGGGAATTCCTTGTAGCTATAATTATGGTATTCTTTACATTGGTGCATGTTGGGCAGACAGCAGTGATGCACAGACATGAGAAGAGGTAGATGAGAGTCCAGTGATGTTGTCAATAACAGGTGTGCTGTGCTTTGGTGTTATGATGCTGTTTGGTCACCATGATCTAGCCATTGATCAAGTGAACTATTTGGCTCTTCCCTAGAAATGGAACAAGCTGTTCAAGCAGGCTGCCATTTACTGGCTAAGAACTTCCACATCTTGAATGTTCTAATTTTAAAGACTACTCAGCTTTCAGTACCACACTGATGGAAATCAGTGAATGCAAGGCACTGTGATGGGAGCCATGTCCCCTCCAGAGCCTGATCACTGAGATGTCCAAACAAAGTTCAGTGACCAGATTGTTTGCAGAAGGAAATAGCTTACCAAAGCCTACATTTGGCTTGAGAATGTTGTACAGATCATTGCATTAGCAGTTTTCCCTGCTGGCCTTTGTTGTTTGAAACCTAATCCCATCACAGGTTTCAACTCTAGATGATTAGTGCTTAAATACTCAGCACCTGAAAGAATAAAGAGAGCATTTATATTAGCAATAACCAAATTGAATACCTTGTGACTCTGAAGATATTTAGAGAACATTCTTTAATACTACTGTTGTCAATATGCTGTTGTGGTGCCTTCTGAATAGGGATTCTGTGTTGAAACTGGGAACAAAGCAAAGATAAACCACTCTTAATACAGAATGTAACAGAACACAGAATTAACCAGGTTGGAAAAGACATTTGAGATGGAGTCCAACCTATCACCCAACACTATCTAACCAACTAAACCATGGCACCAAGTGCTTCATCCAGTCTCTCTTTAAACACTTCCAGTGATGGTGATCCAACCACCTCCCTGGGCAGCACATCCCAATGCCCAATCTCTCTTTCTCAGAAGAATTTCTTCCTAACATCCAGCCCAAACCCCACCTGGTGCAGCTTGAGACTGTGTCCTCTTGTTCTGGTGCTGGTTGCCTGGGAGAAGAGACCAACCCCCTCCTGGCTACAACCTCCCTTCAGGTAGTTGTAGAGAGCAATAAGGTCTCCCCTGAGGCTCCTCTTCTCCAGGTTAAGCAACCCCAGCTCCTTCAGCCTCTGCTCACAGGGCTGTGCTCCAGACCCCTCCCCAGCTTTGCCCTTCTCTGGACGTGTTCCAGTACCTCAACATGTCTCTTGAATTGAGGATCCCGGAACTGGACGCAGGACTCACGGCATGGCCTAACCAGTGCTGAGCACAGGGCACAATGACCTCCCTGCTCCTGCTGGCCACACTATTCCTGATGCAGGCCAGGATGCCATTTGCCTTCTTGCCCACCTGGGCACACTGGTGGCTTGTGTTCAGCCTATTGTTAACCAGCACCCCAGGTCCCTTTCCACCTGGCTGCTCTCCAGCCACACTGTCCCCAGCCTCTAGTGCTGCCTGGGGTTGTTGTGGCCAATGTGTAGAACCTGGCACTTAGATGTGTGAAGTGTCATGCCCTTGGACTCTGCACATCTATCCACCCTTGTGTTCTTTAAGAAAGCAGATTCCTCTGCTCCAAACCACATGCTGTAAGAGCACAGTTGCTAGAATTCCTCCCGCCCCTGCTTCTTTCTGGTTTTGCTCCTCATTAAATTATTTAGTTGCCTTAATTTTCTGTAATTACTGTCTTTTATTAGAGTTACAGCTGCTGAAGAAATAATAATAATGATAAAAAAAACCTTAGAGCGGATTTTAGCCCAGATGCTTGCTAGAGTATTTTTAAGTTTTTGGTACATGTACAGCTTCAAGCTTAAATTTCTATCTTGGGTTTCTAGGGCCAAATTATCAGCCACTACCCCTGCTTTGTCCCACTTGTTTCTACCCTTCTTCAAAGGAGGGTCATAGTGCTAAGACAATATTCACAATAGGAGTGTGTGCTTGGGGACAGGCAGTGGTCAAATATGGAGGCATGAAGGTAACAATAGGCAGCCAGATGTTGTGAGTTGTCCTACTGTCAGTGGTTTTGGGTTAGCTCAGTCTCATCCTAGTTGTCTGAATCTGAGGCTGTGAAGAGACAATTTTCTGACAACAGGATCCAGTGTTGTGAATTGTAGTTCTCCTTCTGAGTCAGCTGGAAACAACACAGGTGGAAAAAATATGTATCTCAGGGTTTTTTCCTGCCTTCTGATCCTGGCTCCTCATGAATCAATAAATGCAAAGGCACATGAAAATGAAAAACAAGGAAAGGAGAGTTTGCCCTGTTCCTTATTTCTAAATAAAAAAGGGATTGTACTACTTCTGCGAGTGTACAGGAGACTCAATATCCATGTACGGTGCTTCTCAAATGTAATTCAGTTATTCCAGCTGTTCCTATGTAAGGCGTGTGTTGTGAACATTGTGGGCTCAGAGGGCAAAAGCAAATTTGCTCCTGTATCTTCTGCAGACAGAAGTTTTCAAGGAAACTTGGAGTAAAATGCTAAAGAATGTCTTAGAGTTGCTTTCTTTCATCAGTCTGCTACTACTGTAGCTTGGTTAGCTCCACAGATACATGCAGAGCTACAGGCTGGGGTCAGAGTGGCTGGAGAGCTGCTAAACAGAGAGGGACCTGGGGGTGTTGATTAACAGCTGCCTAAACATGAGCAGCAGTGTGCTCAGGTGGCCAAGAAGGCCAATGGCATCCTGGCCTGCACTAGGAATGGTGTGGCCGGCAGGAGCAGGGAAGTCATTGTGCCCCTGTACTCTGCATTGGTTAGGCCACACCTTGAGTCCTGTGTCCAGTTCTTGGCCCCTCAGTTTAAGAAGGACATTGAGACACTTGAATGTGTCCAAAGAAAGGCAGAAAGGCTGGGGAGAGGCCTTGAGCACAAGCCCTATGAGGAGAGGCTGAGGGAGCTGAGATTGTTTAGTCTGGAGAAGAAGAGGCTCAGGGGAGACCTCATTGCTGTCTACAACTACCTGAAAGGTGGTTGTAGCCAGGAAGGGGTTGGTCTCTTCTCTCTAGCAACCAGCACCAGAACAAGGGGACACAGTCTCAAGCTGCACCAGGGGAAGTTTAGACTCGAGGTGAGGTGGAAGCTCTTCACTGAGAGAGTCATTCATCAATGGAATGTGCTGCCCAGGGAGGTGGAGTCATTGTCCCTGGAGGTGTTCAAGAGGGGACTGGATGTGGCACTTCGTGCCATGGTTTTGTCATGAGGTCTGTGGTGACAGGTTGGACTCGATGATCTTTGAGGTCTCTTCTAACCTTGGTGATACTGTGATACTGTGCTCTTACAAATTGAGAGAGTGGCTTCTTTACATGGAACTTCCATCTGCAGGTTCCAGAATTCTCTTGATTGCCAACACTTTTCAATTCAGGTTAGATTACCCCTGAGCCTGCACCACTTAAAGCCAATATTTTGTGTGGTTTATGTCTCGACTCCTAAAGCATTTCAGAGTTCACTATGTTTAGGCTGGGATTGCCTGGAAGTTATTAGAGATTTCCATCTCAATTATCAAATGCAGTTTAATTTCTACTTCCCAGTATTTTTTTTTTCAGCTGTATTTGTGTAGCAGACCTCAGAAGGAAAACTAGGAGATTAATTTTTGAAACAAGCTCTTTGTGTTGCTTGGCTCTGAAAGTCAAAGAAATCTCCCAGGATTGTCGCACTCAGTTTGTTTATGTCTTTACTTAGGCTTAAAAAAATATCTTTCTATCTTCTAGATAGACTAACAGCTTCTGGCTTGTCATCCTCGACTGCCCTGAGATTTGAAACCATTTCCAATAGCTGCTACTCCTCTCTTTGCTATCTTTCATTTCAATTGAAACTCTCAGCTACTACAACTCAAGTATTTGTATAGGAAGAAATGTCCACACTCTCAAGATCTATCTTCCAAAGTAATAATGCAAAATTGCATGCTGGTCAGTAGCGAGGGAGGATAAG
Organism: Picus viridis; assembly: GCA_033816785.1. NCBI lineage: Eukaryota > Metazoa > Chordata > Aves > Piciformes > Picidae > Picus > Picus viridis. Next base: position 3,183,936 of record CM066594.1, read on the forward strand.
AAAAGCACCATACATCTCTGCTGACTCTTCTGGCACTGCTGTTTTGTATCTGGCAAGCTGTAAATGATCATCTGCTGGTGGATAAAGAAGTGACAGGTCTTAGGTGGGTTTGTTTTGTTTTTCTGGGGCAAATTACAGAGGGCAGCCTTATCTGCTGCGCTTCACACAGGGGAAAGTGTATTTGCAGTATGAAGAGTATTTTCTGCTCTGTGGACTGGCCACAGCATGCAGCTGAGAAATAGGCTTCTACAGCCTCATAATGCACCAAAAATCCTCTGGAGCAATGCCTGAAGCAGTGGGTTTTCACAAGTCAAATCTTAGGCATCCTTTCAGAGCTTTGTTGGGGGAGACTTCTTGGCCTTGCAACTGCTCCTTCTTCATAGTTCTGCCTCTGGGCATCTTGGTTTAGCCTTTGGATGTCATGTTTCTTACATGAATATGAGCTGCTTGTGTGCCTCCACTACATCTGTTAGCTTTTCTGCTCCACTTCAGGCACAACTTCTTCCTCCAAACACATGCTTCCCTGTTTGCCCAGAGTTGAGCTAAGCTGCCCCAATGGACATGAAGTTGCTGAGTTGTTCTGATCTTAATGCAGACTGGGGCTCCAGTAGGGATTAAACGCTCACAAACGCAGATATACTGGATTAGCAGACCTGAAGTATTCTGATGTTTTCTGTAGGGAAAGACATCTATTTACTTATTTATTTTCTGAATTTGTGCATTTCAATGCAGGCCTGCCATGCCATTTTGTAAACCCTATTTTTTTTCCCAGTAAATGAAACAGCGTTAGCAAAAGGCATCAACCCATGTTAGTAACACCAGTTCTCCCCAAATACTGCTTTCCCGAGGAAACAGCATTGTTCTTTCACAGAACAAGTCTCAGTACATTGTGCCTTCTTGCATTTAGGAGAAAGTAAATCCCACAGAAGTCGTTGTTCAAAGCAACAGTACAAAATATTCCTTTAGAAGCTGCTGTTCTCAGACCGGAAGTGAAGCCATCATCACATTCCAGTGCCACTGCATGAAATGATCTGCAAGAAACCTGCCCCAAAAGATGAGACAAGGCATCTATCTGTATCAGTTAAGTGTGTGTGGGGGAAGGTACTCTTTAAGGCTGAGAAGTGCAAAGAAAGTGTATGTTGTGAGTTGACTTGGCTCAACATACTCAAAATTTCGCCTTGTTGTCAGTGCTTTGTTTGCTATGTAGAGATGGTGCTCGCTTTTTGACAGCTAAAGATACTAGATGTGGTTTAAACATCTTGTTTTACACTCCAAGGCAAGACTTCTCATTGTTTGTCTCTTCAAGTGTCTTTCATTTTAACAGATACTTTTTGATTTATAAAGCAGCTGCTTGGGGAAGTGGTGGAAACACCACAGCTGGAGGTGTTCAAAACCCATGTGGATGTTTTACTTTGGGCTGTGGTTTAGTGGTTATCAAAGTATTAGGTTGGTGGTTGGACCTGATGCTCTTAAAGGTTGAGTTACATAATTATCAGGGTTGGAAGGGACCTCAAGGATCATTTAATTCCAACCCCCTGCCATGGACAGGGATACTTCATACTAGATCAGGCTGCCCAGAGCCACATCCAGCCTGGCCTTAAAAATCCAGGGATGAGGCTTCCACCACCTCGCTGGGCAACCTGTTCCAGTGTCTTACCACCATCATGGAGAACTTCTTCCTGCTGTCTAACATAAATCTCCTCTTCCCCCGCTTCCCCCAGTCCTATCACTACCTGACATTCTAAATAGTCCCTCCCCCAGCTTGCATGAAACTCCTTCAGACACCGGAAGGCCACAATAAGATCTCCTTACAGCCTTCTCTTTTTCAGACGGAACAACCCCAACTCCCTTAGTCTGTCCTCATAGCAGAGCAGCTCCAGCTCTCTGCTTATCCTTGTGGTCCTTCTCTGGGCATGTTCCAGCATGTCCAGATCTTTCTTGTAATAGGGGATCCAGAACTTCAGGTGGGTTTTCATGAGAGTGGTGTAGAAGGGGAGAATCCCCTCTCTTGACCTGCTGGCTACACTTCTCTTGATGCAACCCTGGATGTGATTTACTTTTTTGGGCTGCAGCTGTACGCCAGTGGCTTGTATGGAACTTCTCATCTACCAGCATCCCTAACTCCTTTTCTTCAGAGCTGTTCTCAAGCTAGTCTCTGACCATCCTGGGATTGCCCTGAACAGATGCAGGACCTTACACTTAGTGGTGTTGAACCTCATAGGACTGGCATGGGCCCACCTCTCCAGCCTGTCAAGGTCCCTCTGAATTCTATGTTTATGGGGATATATTCCTAAAGGGTGTTTGCAAGCTTGTGTTAAACTGTTAACACTGAATCACAAATTAAAGGATAGCTGCCCTCAGGGGATGAAGGTGGTTTAAACCTGACTCTTTCAAAATTACATCTTAAAACACTGGTTTTGAAAGAAAAATATTTTCATTAATTTGACAGAAAAAAGGAGTAGTTATCCAGGGCATCTCCTCTACAATGTTTGAGATGGATCAAAACTTGACTTGGAGAAATGCTTACTCCTGAAGAAGACAACACCTGGTGATGCATAGAAAAGAGTTGAGAGGAGCACCAGAGATGTTCCATTACTAGTGGGAGTTCAGTCCCTGTGGGAGTTTGAGCTATCATCTCATCAATAAGTGAAATAATATCCCAGAAGGTGTTTCTGGCATGCCAGAACTATGCCAGGGTTTAGTGCAGTTACTGCAGTGCCAGCGGTGTTGCAGTAGCAATTTCACAAGTGAGCTGCACAGGGCTTTCAGAGGGATTGCCTTTTTGGTTCAGCTTTATACTGTCTCCTGTTTGCTGGCAGTTCTGATTAAATTGACTGTAATTAGTTCAGGTAATTTTGGCTAATATGTCAGCTCCAGGCTTCTAATCAGTCAGCTCTGTGTGTATCCCTCAATGATTACAAGTTTGAGAGCCTAATTTTTGTTCCTCATCAGAAAGTGTTATTTTCAGCATCTGTGCATTGTTCCACTGTGGAGCGGAGGCTTGTATGTGTAGGGGCTTCATTTGTGATAGTTCTTGAAGAACTTAGACACCAGGGTTCTGATTCAGCAAAGATACATAATTCCACTTCAGAACAGGCACTTTCATTCTGAAGAAGTACATTTGTTGGAGAATGTGAAGCATTGTTATTTGTCCTTAACAGAAGCATGGTTTCTCCTTCCTGTTTGACACGGTCTCTCTAATTTCCCAGCCATGTGTAGGGTATAGGCAGTGTGAGGTGGCTGCTTATGGTGATTTGAAGAAGAAAAAAATGATTTGGGGCTCCTTCCTGCAATCTTTGCAAAGATGAGTGATTACTGAAACTACTTACTCGCTATTATGGGCCTAGGGTTGGGCTTTGGATGCTGCAGCCTTCAAACGGTGAACAAAGGTTATTTTTGTTTGCTTCAAAACGAAAGGACTCCCCAACCCCATGCTCAGAAGAAAGGGGACATCAAACAGGGAAATGTTGCCCTTTGCAGTACTCATTATTTCCCTTATTTCAGCTGATACCTGCACAACACTAATTTACAGAACTACCCTGACAGGAGTATAGACAAGGGTGGTTTGGCTGCCAGTCATTTGAGATGGCCAGAAATGCTGACCAAAAGCTTATCGTTGAAGTTACTCTCACTGTGCATGTCAGTAAGTCAACATTATCTGCAGCTGTGAAAATGCTGGCAAAAAAGTAGTAAGATCCAGTCAGCAGGGCTTCTAAAGGCAGAGAAATGAGTCAGTGGGATCTTTGCTCTAGTGCTTGTCTAAGCTCACGAGTCCTTGAATCACAATGCGCTGACATGCAGGAGGTATTTGTTGGGGACCTGAAGATGTTAATGCAGAAAGATGTGAGCTAGCTAGCTTCCTCTCAGCCTTGGTCACAGCACAGTGTGACTGTCACAACTTGAAATCACCTACGGTTCAGATCAGCACTGTGTGACTTTTGACTCTGGAATAGGCAAGACGAATATTTGCTTTAAGGGATTTATGTGCTTCAACTCTCCAGAGAGCAGGGAGGGGAAGGATGGTGATGAAACAAAAGGCAATCGTAGCACATTCAGGCTGCTCCACACTGCCAAAACGCAAATCCTGCAGAGTGTGTGTCAGTATAAACTGTATTTTATTAGGAGACAACACTCAGGAAGGCTGGAGGAAGGAAAAATATTGCTGTGATGTCAGGTTATGGGGTCAGACAGAGGCTTACATTGATCAGACGCATGTTCTACTTTGGTTTTACTAGAACTTTCTTTCCTACTTGGTTTTTTTCCCTTTAAGATATCTGCATGCTATTAATTTTAATTGCCTGAAAACCTGCTGGAAGGTGGTGATCAAGACTGGCTAGCATCACACTGATGCAAATTCAGAGCAATCCTGTTGCAGTCTACACTCAGCGAAGGTATGCAGGCTGCAGAGCAGGACTGCTGTGTGTGTACTGCTGACTTGCTGTGTAAACTCATCCAGCTGCTAAATGGGGATGATTGTTTTGTCCTTTTCTAGAGGATTAATGATGGTAGTGATGTTCTTCCGTGTCTCTGGACAGAAGGTGCCACAGAAGTGCAAAGTTCAGTTTACTTCTGACCTCAGCAAATGGTAGTAGGGAATTAACAGGTACACTCAGCTATTGTCATAAACCTGGCTTTAGGTCAGATTAATGGAATCCACATTCTCTGGTCTTCTGAGGGGGAATGCTGAGCTAGTGTTGAACTACTTTGTTCAAGCTTGTTTCAATAGAAACAAACAAAAGCTTACAGTGGCTCAAGTCTGTATCAGTAGGCTTTATGGCAGATCATGTCTCATCAGTGTAATGTCTGCTTTTTGCCAGGAGACTCTTGTTTATCCTTTTGCATAATTTCTTGCCATACTGTCTGGGTAATATGACTGATTCAGACCAAATCTATACTGGTGAGTGATTCAGTATTGCACAGAACTGGCATTTGTGACTCTGGGATTGTGACCTTAGTCTGTGCTTATGATAACTGCTGGCAATATTAATTTTTGCCTTGCTGACCTTGTTCTGGCTTTCACTGATGCTCATGGTATGATGTGGAGCTGTACAAAACCATGGAGTTTAGGACTTGGAAAGACTGGAAATTAAGTTGTTCAAATGCTTTATGGAAGAGAGAACAGAGAAGAAACCCCCCCCCCCCCCCCGCCCGGGACTTGAGTGCATGACATGAAGATCTAGAAAATAAGCCCCACAGCTTCACTGAGTGTTGCAAAAATTGAGAGGCACTGATAGGGGGAAAAAAAAGAAGACAGTGGACTTAAAAGCAGGGTTTGGCAGTCCTTTCAGTGTCAGTAGTGCTTTAAAATGAGGTTTGTAAATCTATATTTAATTAGACAGTTATTGTAGTGCGTGCTAAATAAACACTAATTATTGCACATGGAATTTAATGAAGTATAGTAGGTGTTTCTAAACCTCTCATTTACTTAGCTTGAGTAAAAAAGTATTAAATGATGAATATAGCCTCCCATGCCAGAGCTGCTGCTGCTGCAATTAATACATGACAGCATCCAGAGGCCCTGATTGCCTTCCAGTTAATAAAAATCAGCATATTTAGTGTGTTTTTTCTTTTTTTCAGTAACAAAATCACCTCAGCATTATGTGTTCGTAGATGTGGCTCATTGTAAGGTCAGGGTTGTTATCCTTTTGTAGCACACATGTATCTTATTCACTTGCTTAATTGCCACTGATTCTTGGATTTCAGCAAATAAACCCATAGGTGATACATAGAGAGTTTCTTTGACTACCTTGCTTAAACATTCTGGTTAGTAAAGTGCTTTGCAACAGTGCAGGCTGAAACTTAAACTATCCTTTTCCTGTCCCTTTCTCTTTCTCTTTTCCCATCTTTCCTGGTGTGTAGAGACACACAAATGTACAACATGTAGTGCTGACCAGTTTGTGTCCAGGTCTGGGCCCCTCAGTTTAAGAAGGACATTGAGACACTTGAAGGTGTCCAGAGAAGGGCAACAAGGCTGGGGAGAGGCCTTGAGCACAAGCCCTATGAGGAGAGGCTGAGGGAGCTGGGATTGTTCAGCCTAGAGGAGAGGAGGCTCAGGGGAGACCTTATTGCTGGCTACAACTCCCTGAAGGGTGGTTGTAGCCAGGAGGGAGTTGGTCTCTTCTCTCAAGCAACCAGCAGCAGAACAAGAGGACACAGTCTCAAGCTGCGCCAGGGGAAGTTTAGGCTGGCGGTGAGGAGTGAGTTCTTCACTGAGTGTCATTTGCCATTGGAATGTGCTGCCCAGGGATGTGATGGAGTCACCATCCCTGGAGGTGTTCAAGAGGGGATTGGATGTGGCTCTTGGTGCCATGGTTTAGTCATGGGGGCTGTGGTGACAGGTTGGACTCTATGATCTTTGAGGTCTCTTCCAACCTTGGTGATTCTGTGACCCTTGCAAGTGCTGTGCGTTTCAGTCCTCTTGCCTTTTCTTGCTTTGTCTCCAGAATAAAGGTTGGTCTGTTATCCAATGAAATACACTTCTAGGTTTCATGATGTTTGAGAATGTTAAATGTTAAAGGAGGTGTCCAAGTCAGTGCCCAAATTGGATTAGAAAACTACAAATAAACTAAAACTCACAGGATGATAGGGATTGGAAGCGTCCTCTGGAGATCATCTAGTTCAACTGCCACATTGGAGCAGGTTTACCCAAAGCAGGTAGCACAGGACGGTGTCCAGGTGGGTTTTGAATTCTCCAGAAATGGAGACCCCACCACCTCTCTGGACGGCCTGTTCCAGTTCTGCCATGTTCAAAGGAACTTCTGTTCCTTCTCACATGAAAAGAAGTTCAATTTTTGTTGTAATTGATTTATGTTGCAAAGGTCTGTTTGGAATAGGAGCCTTCAAAAAATGCTTTGACTTAGAAGATGCTGAGCCTTACTGATAGGCAATGGAAGCTGCTGTTTGAGTTGGGAGCCTCTGCTGGTAGGTCCTTACTGAGCTTTCTTCATATGCTTAAATAATTTCTAGAATATGATTTATTTAATCTCTAGAAAGGGTCAGAAATAAGTGTGGTAGAACACTGTGATGGGTTATGCCCATCCTGAAAATGGGAGGGAGGGCTTGCAAGTGCTTTGCTCTCCCTGCAGGGTGTTTTTCCCCTTGGAAACTGTTCCACTTCCCCTCCCTGCCCAGCTAGGGTATAAAAGGCAGGACAGTGCAGCCATTAGCTCTCTTTTTTGCTCCTGCCTTTCCTGGATGAGAGCTACTGCAGCTGCCTTCCTGTTCTTCTGCCACGTGGTTGGGCCTGATCCTTCTCCCTGCTGCCTCCATGCCTCTTGAGAGAGACTGGTTTTGTACTCTTGTTTTTTCCCTCCTATCCATCCTTGTTCCTTGCCCTTGTGAACCTTACCTGTTATTGATACATACATACATATATATATATATGTTGTTTAAAGAAAACTCTTGACCTTTCTACTTCCAAGCCAACTCCAAATTATTTCTTGGTGGATTTGCTCCTCCCTTTCTTTTTTTCTTCTCTCTGTTAGGAGGGAGGAGGGGGAGTGGGGGAGGGATTCTCAGTCTTGCCCCCATATGAGATCATAAGTCCCAGCTAAGGCTCAAACCACTACAAACACATCTAGTGTGTTGAGACCCTTCTAGGAGCCTTTTCTAACATGTGGATGTCCGTTAGTTTTTACCAGAGTATCCAAGAAGTGTAGGCTGGAGAGCTGAGTTGTGCTGAAAAGGATATTCTAGACTTTCTTTTTGGAGGAGCTCTCAAGCAGTCCCTGACAGTCTTTTATCTTGGGCATGTATAAAAAAAAAAACAAAGTGCCATCAATAATTACTAGGCTATATTTGGAAAATTCAATGTCTGATGTAAGCAGGGAGACTTGGCAAGGAAGAAAAGAGTTTGTATTCTGCCCAGAATAAATATAGAGTTTTGAAGTGCTTTGCTGCCTCTCTTTGCAGTAGAGCTTTTTGTCTTTGAATGCTGTTTTTAGCAGGTTTGAAAATACTTTTCTTTTAACTAGATTTTCTTTTTTCCTCCCTCTTCCTGCCTGTTTCTCACTAAACTCTCAAAGTTGCTTCTTTTTGTTCAGTTTGGGAGTGATTTGAATTATGATGTTATCCTAAAATCAGGAGTCTCTCTGCATTAGTCAAGGGCCAAAATCCTGTGGAAGTTGCATGTAGGTGAGCTTGGAAATAGGAGGAAAGTAACCCAACTGCTTAACTAAATGCTTTACTGATATGGGGCCAACTGATGGTAGTGAGCTATAATTAAGTGCACTGGAACTGCTTTGACTGTAATTTTCTGGGATATTCAGATGATGAATTTCTTCTTGTAATGAAGACAAGCTGAAAGTGTTTGGGCTGTTCAGTCTGGAGAAAAGAAAGCTCTGGGGAAACCATCAAGCAGTATTTCGGTATCTGAAGGGGACCTACAGGAAGGCTGGGGAGGGGCTGTTTAGAAGGCTTTGTGGTGACAAGATGAGGAGCAGTGGCTTGAAGATGGAGCAGGGAAGATTTGGGCTGGACATCAGAGGCAAACTCTGCCCAATGAGGGTGGTGAAACAGCAGAACAGGCTGCCCAGGGATGTGGTTGAGGCCCCATCTCTGGAGACATTCAAGATCAGACTCAGTGTGGCCCTGATCAGCCTGATCTAGTTGGAGATGTCCCTGCTGACTGCATCAGGGACGGACAAGATGATCTTGGAGGGTCCCTTCCAACCTAATGCAATCCGTGAATCACTTTTGCTAGTTAATGTAGCTTCGTAGTCTGTTTGGAAGGCTGATGGCCAATTAGCTTTTTAGGAAAAGGAAGTAATAGCTTTTGAAATTGTAGTCTCCTTTTCTTCTGAGCATAGATGGATGCACTGCCTTGAAAGAGAAGATGTCAAATCACGGAGCTGAAGTCGAGTAGCTGTTGCTGTATTTTTCTGACAGCAAATGAATTTTATTATCATCTCCATCTTTGTGTAATTCAGGATGCAGTGCTGCTTAAGAAAGGAGTTTATCTGCTTCTCTGTAAATCCTACATACATAATGAGCAGAAAAAACAGCATGTGGGACTTCAAAGGAAAGATGGGAAATAGGAAACAAGAAGGAAAAGGTGGTGGTGTGAAGGACAGTTATCCCAGTTGCTCTGAAGAGTGCAGGTTCTGTATCACAGAATGTATATCACAGTATCACAGTATTACCAAGGTTGGAAGAGACCTCAAAGATCAAGTCCAACCTGTAACCACAAACCTCATGACTAGACCATGGCACCAAGTGCCACATCCAGTCCCCTCTTGAGCGCTTGCAAAGGACACTGGAAAGCATATTATAAATTAACAGGAAAGCCAACCCAAACCACATCAATCAACCCATGCTAGAGCTGAATCTTGGGAACTAACTGCTTCTGCCAATCGAGAAGGGCAAAGTGTCATCCCTAACTGTGACAGCGGAGGGCTGTGCTTCATCAAAGGGACATCACAGCCACAGTGTCTTGGAGTTTCTTGTGATACATGGAAAATGATCTTAGTGTCAAAATAAATATATTGGGCATTGAATAGCACTGAAGACCTGAAGAATGGTCTTGATAGCTGTGGGTAGGAGACATTAGGGGACCTTACTCCTGCTATCAGATCTCAATAAATCAGTTGGCCTTTCTGTGCCTTGATTTTCCTTCATATGAGCGGGAATAATGACGGCTGCTTATTCACAGAATGATGTGGAGGTGTGAGATGAGCTGCACAGAGGGTGGACCAGTGTCTGGCAATTGAGAAATTGTTCAAAACCAGCAGTGCCTGTGAATAACTAACCATTGTTCCTCTCACTGTGAAACAGGCAGTAAAAAAGGGTGCAGTGCAGCTTGAAGTTTTTGTTGGATGAACCAGTTGGGAACAATTTGTCCATGCTAAATTCATGCTGTCCAAGCTCAATTTTGTGTTCAGGCAATCTTTATTTTGTACCCTCTCAGTAATTGCTTTAATATGTTGTAATTCTGCTTTTTGTAGCTGACTGGGCTCTTTTTGTGGGGATGGGGTGGAGTGGTTTCACAGCCTTTCACCTGCTCAATCATTTCTGGCACTTGTGGAATAATGCCTTGTAGCACTTTCATTGTTTCATATATCCAGTAGTTCAGGGTGAGGTAGACAGGGAGCAGAACAACTGAGAAATAAACTTGTGGATGTGCCTTAAGTCCTTAAAAGAAAAAAAATTAAATCCCAGGAAGTAGTTTTTATATCATATGTCTTCAGAGGAACAGGACTTCAGCAATGTGCTCATGCAATTCATCACTAGGTGACAATACTCTAATGATGTATTTAGTAATCCATCACTGGAATGCTTTCATGCTATTGATGTATTGGAGATCATAAACCATAGAGTGGAGCATCAGGCTTGTAGCCTGAAGTGCCTGCTAAGGCCTTTCCAAGTTATTTTATTGAGAGTCATCAGCAAGGATGTTGATTTTTTTTCTTTCCCATTGCTGGCTGCAGCTGCCTATGTGCATACACTTGCAGCACTGGTGGGGGAGGGAGAGTCTCACCATGAAGATTCCTGATTGTGATGGTAGATGCTTCAGGCTTTCTGCACATCTTCAAACAGTGCAAGGACTCTTGAGGTTGGCTAACAGTGTGGGCCTTAGGGCATTTGTACATCAACCCTGTGCAGTGCTACAGGCTGGGGTCAGAGTGGCTGGAGAGCAGCCAGGCAGAAGGGGACCTAGGGGTACTGGTTGATAGTAGGCTGAGCATGAGCCAGCAGTGTGCCCAGGTGGCCAAGAAGGCAAATGACATCCTGGCTTGTATCACGAATAATGTGGCCAGCAGGAGCAGGAAAGTCATTCTGCCCTCTACTTGGCACTGGTTAGGCCACACCTTGAATCTTGTGTCTAGTTCTGGGCTCCTCAGTTTAGGAAAGATGTTGAGTTGCTGGAAGGTGTCCAGAGAAGGGCAACAAAGCTGGGGAGGGGTTTGGAGCACAAGCCCTATGAGGAGAGGCTGAGGGAGCTAGGGTTGCTTAGCCTGGAGAAGAGGAGGCTCAGGGGAGACCTTCTTGCTCTCTACAACTACCTGAAGAGAGGTTGTAGACAGGTGGGGGTTGGTCTCTTCTCCCAGGCACCTAGCACCAGCACAAGAGGACACAGTCTAAAGCTGCACTGGGGGAGGCTTAGACTGGATGTTAGGAAGAAGTTCTTCTCAGGAAGAGAGATTTGCCATTGGAATGTGCTGCCCAGGGAGCTGGTAGAGTCACCATCACTGGAGGTGTTTAGGAAGAGGCTGGATGGGGTGCTTGGTGCAATGGTTTAGTTGATCAGATGCTGTTGGGTGATAGGTTGGACTTGATCTCTAAAGTTTTTTCCAACCTGGTTAATTCTATTCTATTCTGTCCTAAATCCTTAAGAAGTTATTTACCTTTTTTCCAATGCTCCTGTTGGGCACTACAGAATGGCTTGGAGCTTTGATGTCTCAGTGCTGCTAACAGTGGGATGCATGACATCCCTGAAAACATCATGAGAGAACCATCATCTCTGTCTGCACTGCAGTACATACTGGTTGCTTGGTTGCTATCAGCATGTGCTTACTTGGTGAGATCACAAGCCTTCTATCCCTCTCTGGAGATCAAGTTTGAGATCATCCAATAAAATTAAAAGACATTTTTCACCATCCTGATGTCTGCTACTTTGTGTACGTTGTAGCAGTGCCAGCCATATAAATGATAAAAAGATCAATGTGCTGTTCTATGGGGTCCCTCTACCTTCCCCATCCTACAACCACTCTGAGCAAACTCCAAGCCCAGCCTGGGTAACCTTTGAGAAAACACCCTGGAAAGGAGTGCCCTGTGGTCAGAGAAGATCAGGTTGAAGCAACAAGGTTTCTTGCAGCAATTGCTCTGCTGATGCAGCCTTCCTAGTCAGCTCACCAGTACCTGATGGTGTCTGAGTTGTTTGTTTGCATTTTACTGCCATTACATTGTTTCTTCCCGGGGAGGCACCAGCTTTTCCTTTGTGTGTCAATTGTATTCAGCAGCTGTTCCTGCATTGCAACAGCACCGATTATGGCCAGGCTCTACCATTGCCTTGAATTCAAAATGGTTTTAGCTTGAAGATTTTTAACAAAACCCAGTTGATGTTAATGTTAAACAGAAAGGGAAGATGGTGTGGGTAATACAAACCCAGCTTTTCCAGTATCTTATGAATCACCTTTGCTAGGATAAAATGGGTTGTGAAGCTGGGGCTTGAAGCTGCAAGCTGACCAAGGATGCTTTAACCCATTTAAAACCACCTTGGGCTGCTTCTCTTCAATTAACTCTTTCTCACAGTGTCAAGGAATTTAACTGCCGCAAACACCCTACCTGAAGGCAGGAGTAAATCATAACCCACTTCATGATCAGAAGAACATAAGGCAGAGAATTCAACAATGGTTGGAAGATTATTAGGTTTTATGCAGGCTTCACCAGTGCTGTGCAAGGCTTCTATGGGCTAGGAATACTCAAGTTGAGGCTCTTACAAATCTAGGGCCAAATGCTTGATGATATGACTGCAAATGGAGGACTAGAAAGATGCTTTGAGGAGAATTAACTCCAGCTCAGCCCAACCCAATACACACTGCCTTCTCTCTGGGTCTGTTTTATTGATAAAGTTAAAGTAATGTTGAGTTCTAATTGGTATTACCAGAGAGTTGGTAATGTTGGAATAGTTGTGTACAAACGGGGGGGGGGGGGGAACAACACCCTGATGAAACACGAGGAGGAACAAACCAACCAAAACCACTGAAAAACCTCAGCCAGCCAAAACAAACTCCAAATCCAATCAAAACAAAAAACCCCACAGCCCAAACAGCATAATCCTTTAGCGGGCATGGAAGCTATATTGCAGCTAAAAGCTTGGTTTGTGCCCCAGCAGCCCATGCATGGGGAATTCCTACTGATGTAGCATACAATCCCCTATACTTTCCATTTGCTGGAACTTCCATATGCAATTTAGCATCTGTTTAAAGGTCATGTCTGTGGAGACAATCTGGGCTTTGTTGGGGGTGGTTTGGATTTTCTTTTGTTTCTAGCTTGTTGGATTTCTTTTGGTTTTTTTCATTGTACAAATCCATTCATATGGGGAACATCTGGCCCCTCACCTCATGAGCAGTCTGCTGTTGTCTCTGTGGGGTCTGTAGATATGTTTTGCTCTATGCCTTCCTGAGCACAGATTAATTGCTCTCTAACTCAGAGTAGACGGCCTTTTAAAGCACTAGCTTCATTAGAATGTATCTGCTTGAAGCATAGCAGAGTAGAATGCACTTGTCTGTCTGTTAATAAGCAGAGCCCTTTGGAACACGTAAAATAAGTTGGTTTGGTGGTGGTTGGTTGTTTTTTTTTAGCCTGATGCTATGAAAATGTGTTCTTTAAAACTGTTCATATCAAAAACTTCCATTTCAATAGCTTCTCCAAACTCTAGTGTGAAGGAAGCAGCTCTTGGGTATTTCTGGAGTCAAACCACCTTTTCAGTGTTTTAGTATGAAAATGACATTTCATGGGCTGGGATGCACTGTGAATGGCTTTAGTGTTTCCTACCCACTTCAGTAAGAGGTACTTGGAGTATTGGTAGGCAGAGCTAAGTATTCTCTGCAGCTGTTACCCAAACAGCATTTGAATTTTGTCTGATTTACCTTGATTTAGCAGTATGCTGATTTGTACCCATAGCTGTAACGCTGGGTAAGAGTTGGACAGGGGAAATGAATGAATAGGAGTGCATATTCTCGGTTCACAGAAAGCCCAAATACAATGCAATAAATGTAAAATCCAAGTGCAATCTTAATGTACTGTGTTGCATTAGAGTCATATCTTGGAGCCAGAACCAGGCAGCCTTTCTGTCATAGACAAAGTAAGGCATTTTGTGCCAGGCAAGACAGCCCTGAGCTGAAGAGGCTCCCCAGTGAAGTGGTGGATAGGTAGAAAGATTTCTGTTCTTATTTTATCAATGAGACTGGAGAACTGAAAAAAAAAAAACACACTAAACAATCAGCTTAAAGTTATGCAAAGAGGCTGGGAGACAGCTGGGAATTGTCATCAGATAGTTTCCATTGCAGTGACATTTCCTAGCTCAACAGCGAGTCCTACCAGATCTTCTGTCCTGCAGCTCACAGGTTTAATGGGAGAGGTTAAAGAGAATAAATCTCCCAAGCAGTGTTCCAGGAGCTTCTCCTAAGAATTACAGAAGTTCTGTTACAGAGATAATCCTGAGTCCATCACAAGGGTTTATACACAGGAAAACACAAGTGTGCATTTCGCTCTTCATAACCTCCTGCTTGGAATTTTGCTTTGGGGAAAATAACTACTGTTGACAGATTTATTTATTTATTTATTTTTCCTCCCTATCCATCAACTTATTTTTAGGTCCAAGTCAACTTTTTGCATCCACAGCATCCTGAAACAATGAATTCCACAGTGCAACTGAGTGAAGCACAGTATTTGTTTGAAACATCCGTGCTGATGACTTCACTAGTTTCCTCTCTAGTTTTGCTGTCCATAGAGTGAAGCAACCCTTTCCTCTCCACCTCTTCTGTGTTGCTCCTGGCTTTATATTCCTCTTGGGTTTGGTCCTTCCCAGGATAAAGTGCCACAGATCTAAATATTCTTCAGGACTTTAATTGTTGTTGTCCTCCCCTCTAATTTCAGTAGATGCTTTTATGGTGGCAAAGCTGCACAAAATATTGACACTGTGGACTCACCATGGATTTGTATATTTATATATATAATACCTTAATGATGCTGCTTGTTCTGTTCTTCATTTTTTCCTAATAATTCCTAAGATGTTATTTTCCCTCCTTGCTGTTGAGCATTGGGCTGACATTTTAATTGACCTATTATAACTCCAAGACATGCTTCCCTTCACACACACACACCCCCCCGCCCCCCAATTGCTAATAGGTTGCCAGATTTTATCAGTTCAGAATTGCTTTTCCTCTATACTTCACATGTATCGATGCTGAATTTCATTGCTTTGCTGACCTCACACTCTGTATTATCATAGAATGGTCTGTGTTGGAAGGGACCACCAAAGGTCATCCAGTACAAACCCCTCTGCAGTCATCAGGGACATCCTCAACTAGATCAGGTTGCCCACAGCCGTGTCAAGCCTCACCTTGAATATCTCTAGGGATGGGGCCCCAACCACATCCCTGGGCAACCTGTTCAAATGTTCCACTACGCTCAAAGTAATGGACCTGTTCTTAACATACAATATAAATCTGCTCTTTTCTACCTTGAAGCCATTGTCTCTTGTTCTATCTCTACAGGCCTTTGTAAACAGTCTCCATCCTTCTTGTAGCCCCCTTCAGGTACTGGAAGTCTTCCATTAGGTCTCCCCTAGTCCCCAAGTCCATTTGTCTGTCCTTTGCAGCTAGATGTTAGCAACTTGAGTGTCTTGCTGTGATCAGCTAACTTTGCCATCTCACTTTGCCAAACAAAACCTGAAACTACCCAGAACACCTGTTAATGCTCATCTGATTTATGTTCCATCACTGGCTCTTGATGACTGGTTCAATTCTTCTGTGTTTTGCACAGAAGTCGTGAGTGGATGAGATCTGTCTTATCCAGTTAGCAAACAAGCAGCCAAATATTTACTGAGTTAACTTATTCAACTTGATTGAATGAACAGAATAATAAAAAGGCAACTCAAAGGGGGAGTATGTGCAACAAAATCATTCAGGCAAAACAGTTCTATCAGCCATTCAAGGAACAGGCTTTTGGCATTAGAAGTGGTTTTTACTAATTGGATTTACTACAGTAGTGATTACTCAGCCTCTTATTTTTCTGTGGTTCAACATTTGCCTCCTGTCTGATTGAAATCTGTTGGTGCTGGTGGCAAGATTCCCATTTCCTTCAGAGGCTCTTGAAAGATCTCTACAGTATAATCGTGTTTTCCAGCTAACTAATGTTGCAGTAGCTCTGGTATTTCGCTGTCTCTGCTTTTCAGGAGGTGACAGACGCAGACTGAGTA
This sequence comes from Picus viridis, assembly GCA_033816785.1. Taxonomy (NCBI): domain Eukaryota; kingdom Metazoa; phylum Chordata; class Aves; order Piciformes; family Picidae; genus Picus; species Picus viridis. Next base: position 3,199,858 of record CM066594.1, read on the forward strand.
AAAACTAGTTTGATCATCTTCCACTCCACATGGAGTCATCACAAATCATTTGTGAGATGATAAAGCTTGTCACAATTACCTGAATTTCCAGATTTCGCATTGGAAGGCAAAGGTTTCAAAGAGTTTAGGAATGAATGAAGAGCTGGGATTTGAGTTAGAAATTACAGGGTCCTATATGAACCATTAATTTCTTTTCCAGTCTGCTTACAGCTTTTGCAAGCTTAAAACCCAGAGAGGCTTCCTTTTCCCTGCACCTAAACCAAATCTAAAATATAAATGGATTTGATAAGTGATCAGCCACACTTCAGACATAACTCTTCGTAGCTATAATTTTTATGGCTAATGTGTGTTTTTAATTAGCACAGTAAATCCACTGCACTGGTGAAAGGAGCTTTGCAGCTCCCTTTCCCAGGTGATTACCTTGAGAGATTTTGGAGCCCTGTGCCTGGATCTGTGCACTGCTCCCCTCTTGCACGCATAGGGAAGTTGTGGAGAGTTTCACCTACGTGCTCAAGAGCCTGTTTGGTAGACTGGATGCAGTCTCTGCTGGAGTCTCCCTACAGAACAGAAGCCTTCTCAGGTGTCCAGTCCATGATAAAGGGGCAGGACAAAAGCCCTTGTGCTGGCTGAGTTGAACAAGCAGTATTACCTTTTGCTGTCTGAAGTGAGGTGTGCTGGTTGGAGGACTGTTTGCATCTCTAAGCTGACACGGGGTCCAGGCAGAGAAATAAGAAGCTTGTTAGCAGACTGATTAGGAAGCATCCTGTGTTTCAAAAAAACCACCTTTGATCCCTGGCCCCCTAATGAAATGCTCTTTCCCTAAGTAAGATGCTCTCAATTCCATCTCTTCTCAAGTGCTTCCAGGACCCCTTTGTCTACTCTCTGTAGCAGTTGCTACATTTTTACCTTTTTCTCCTCTGAATTCAGCCTGCAGTTTACTGCTTTTGATGGTTTTCCCCTTACCCATCACTTCATAAATCTCAAGTCTAAATTTGAGACTTGTGACTTTGAGTGGGACTTTGATGTTTTACAATTATTCGTACTTTCTATATTGATAATGTAATTCTCATTCAGAACATCTTCAATCGCTCTTACTCATGCTCCTATTCTCCTTTGATCTGTATCATTAGTGAGTTCTTATTCTCTGTGTGGTGTCTCACCACTTCACTATTGATTTTCTCTTCTCTTTTTGTTTGAGGTGCTGGTTTTAGCCTTTTTGCTTGGGATTTTTCTTTTCAACTTAAGTGGAATTGTTTGTTTTTCCACCTTCTTGATCAAGTGTCGTTCCCTTTAGCCATCTTTACCTAGAGAGCAGCCAGTCAAAAAGCAGGAGACAAGAATAGGATGAGTTCCAGGAGAATTGCAATTTTAAATGGAATCACAGGAAAATAGGCTGCATATTGCCTATGCAGAGCTGTGCTGCTGAGTATTGAGTCAGTCTTTCTAGAGGAAACATGGCTAGAAGCCAGCATCATCCCTTGGGGTTAGCTTGTGCTGTCTCAAATACTTGTGGCACCTGGATAGGTTTAATGTCCCCACCACGTAGGAGGGATTTCTGATGGACTAGCAGCACTCAGCTGCTAGAGGTTCAGGCACTATGGGTCTGGTTCTGTCTCCTCTGCCTTTGTCTCCCTTTCAGTTTCTCTGCCTCTTCCTCCTGCTCTGTTTCTCCCTCTCTGTTCCCTGTCCCTCCATCTCCCTGTGTTACGTTTCTTGAGGACAGCAGTCTTACACCAGCTCTGTCTCCTGTTGCTGTATTTGGAGTTTAGGTACTTGCTGTCCCTGATGTCTGGGCAAATGATGTCACTGATGTGCCGCTGTCTCCAGATGTCCTCTTGGTCTGGTAGCCTGTCTCTGTTTCTCATGGACAAGGTTTCCTGGCAGAGAGAATGAAGCAGATGACAAATATTTGTTTTGTAGCCCAGTACCCTACAGACATGGGATCACAGTTCTTCTCTCTTCCACACACTTCTGGTGGATGGCTTTGAATAACTCAATTACTCTGTGCTTTGCTTCTCATCTTTCAAAGCAATAAGCTAAGGACTCTTCTGCATTTCTGAGCTAGACACAGCAAAACTTGTGCTGAGATGCTGCAGTGCTCAAGTGTTGGAAGCTATGCAATTACCTAACGCAGACCTTAAATTTAGGCTGACAATTATAAAGGATTTTTGCTTAATGCCTAGGATTATTTTATTTTATTATGGCTCTCATCCTTGCCAAGAGTTACCTCATGCTACATGAGGTATTAATCCAAGCATAGGAGAAGTCATGGCTTATCAGGCGTTGCTGACCTGATAGTGTCACAGAAAGTGGTGACCCTTTTGTAGCATCTGCTGCAATAAAGGACCGGTGCAGGGAGTGGACTCAAAGTTGCAGGTGGTGTCTTCTAAAGACTGGCAGTCCTGGGCTTGCTTTAGTGAAGTCAGACAGACTCTTCAGCCTGTTTGACCGTTTTTTTCCTTTCTTCCCCCATACCTCAATCTCTGTTCCTTCTCACCAGTCAGAATATTCGTGATCTGCTGATGTAATTAGGAAAATGGAACCTTGTCCTCCAGGGGTATTGATCTAGCACTTTATTATGAAGTTAGCAGTGTTTAATTTCTGGTTGTCAGCTTTTATTGTGCTGGAGAAATCAATTCACTATTGTCTCTTCTCCATTACTCAATTCTTTAATAAGCTACCTTGTAGTCCACTCAAAATCAAATTTTTATGATGAATTGCAGCAGGAATGTTCAAGTGACACCTCCTGTGTTCTAGTTTCCATTCGTTGCCCCTTGTCCTGTCACTGGTCATCACTGAGCCCAGTCCCATCCTCATGACCCTTCTCTCTTTGGCTATTGATCAGAATTGAGAAGAGCCCTTCTCAGGCTGCTCTTCTCCAGGCTAAACAGCCTCAGGTCTCCTAGCCTTTGCTTGTATGAAGGATGCTCCAGTCCCCTCAGCTCCTTTGTGGCAATGAAGTCACAAATGTGACAACTCTCCTACTCCATAGGAGGTGGGATGCACTTCCTTTCAACTAGAAATGATTTTTTTTTTTCTTTTCTTAAAAAAAGACAGGCTTCTTGTCCTTCTACTGAACTCCAAGATGTTCACTATAACTTGTTTTCTCTCATTTATGAGTCGTGTATCAGCCAGCCCGCACTGAGTAAATAGAAAGCTTTCTGGTTTTTTGCTGTCAAAGTGATACCCTTTTATTTTTTCCCTTCTTATCTCTCTCATTCCCCACCAAATTAGTCTAAAAATCAAAGACAGAGTGTAGGAGAGAAAAGCTTAGGCAAATTATCCCTCTCTAGCCTAGTGTTCTACTATCTCACAACAAAGCAAATTCTTTTGTTCTGTAAAGCAGATACCATAACAATTTACTCTGCACCCACCTGGTGCAGTCATGCTGCCCCAGTACAGATGGTGATGAAACAGGTAAGAAATGGAGCTCCCCTTACTTCTTTATAGGTAACATAGCCACATTTATTGCCCACATAAAAGGCTGTGGGTTTGCTGTTGTTGCTGGCTTGTTGGATTTTGTGGTGGTGGGTGGTTTTTGTTCTTCAGATAGGGTTCTGTGTGTTCCTGATTTCCTAGAACCAGGGCTTGCAGCCTAATCTTGATTAATTGCTTGAGGAGTAAAGTTTAAGAGGTGGCTTAAAAGCAATAGAATTGTGAGAGAAATTAAAGACATGTATTATTCAGTGCAGGTAATGTAAGCTGCTTTCAGAATTCTAAGGCAAGGAAAAGCACTAATTCTTAATAACTCTCTGAAATGGAAAGCTACATCAGTCTTTCATGTTTATTAAGATATAAATCTATTTTAAAGCATTCTCCCAGCTTTGGAAATAACTTGCAGGAGGTGTATATTGTGTCCAACAATTGTTTTGTGCAATTTATTTTCATGGCAAATGGTGCTGTCTGGACCTTCTCATGTTTTAACTCAGACTTGCCTTGCCTCTAAATATTAGCTGAACACAAAAGGCTCCGTATTCTGTAGCTCACAGACAGAGAATCCAACAAGAGGAATAATGTTCTTCGGGGCAAAATGTGTCTGAACACTTTGAAGTGTGCATTAAGTAATTAATCATTTTGGATGTTAGGAAAACTGTAACATAAATCTTAATAATGCAATACACAGCCATTGTTTTTGCCTATTTGTAAGTCCTAGTATGACCTGAGTTAGAAAGGACCTTAGAGATGATCTACTACAACCTTCTCACCATGGGCAGAGAAGCCTCTCAACTAGACTTAGTAGCTCAAGGCCCCATCCAGCCTGCCCTTGAACACCCCCAGGGAGGAGGCATCCACCACTTCCCTGGGGCAACCTGTTCCAGAGTCTCACCACCTTTGTACTGAAGAACTTGTTCTGAAGCTCCAGTCTAACCCTGCTCTTCCTTAGCTTCAAACCATTCCCCCTTGTCCCATTGCTAGACACCCTTAGGGAAAATCCCTCTGCAGCCTTCCTGTAAGATCCCTTCAGGTACTGGAAGGCAGCTCTGAGGTCCCCCCAGAGTCTTCTCTGGGCTGCACAACTCCAGCTCTCAGCAGAGCTGCTCCAGCCCTTGAATCATCTTTGTGCCCTCCTACCATTGTAGTCTTCGTTGTATTTTTGCAACTTGCCAGATAGTAAAGCATGAAGCTTATTGCAAGCTGGTAATAAGAAGGGAAGCAATGGCCTAGGAGGCAGATGGGTGAATGAGTTCACAAGTGAGGAGCTGGAGGTTTCTTATTGGTTTTAAACCTGTATAAATTTAGCAATTTCCTTTTAAATGGCTTGTAATGAGAAAACCCAAAGTGTAAGTTACTTGATGGCATTACATTGAAGGTTTTATTTTCCTATTTAATGGAATGTTATAGTGCATCTAATGTATATCTAGAGCAAATAAGATTCCATCAGAAGGGTACACCCTTCCTGGGCCTGGTGTTAGCAGGAAGGGAGCCCTTCAGTGTTACCTGTCACAAGGGAAGCTGTGACTATGGAACTACTGATCCTGCATAGTTTGTGCCATACAAGAGCAGCAACTTGAGCATGGCAACAGCTAATGCAGCTGCCAGTTCATGCTTGCCTAGGGTAACGTTATAACTGCAGCACCTGCAATTATGTTGTCAGGGGCAGACACTGCAGAACTCATCAGTGTGCAGTGTCAATATTAACAATGCAGCTGACAATGCTCTCCCACACTGTTAGGCTGCAGAGGACCCTTCTGTTGGCCTTTGGTCCATGGTTACAGTATGGAAGCTTTAGGGCGTGTCTTGCCCAACAACCTGAGATGCCTTGGAGATCTTTGCCTCCACAGGAGTTGCTTCTCATATTCTGGGCTTTTCAACACTGATCCTCTTACAATGCCATCCTGCAGCCTTTGAAGAGCTGTTAAATTGTAGAGTCTGTGGCTTTCTGTTCCTCCTCAGTTGCTCGTGGGAATAGACTGTGGGAATAATGTGCATTGTTACACATACTGCTGGATGGTGAAATTGCCATCCGTGGAGGTGCTCAAAGTGTATGGGCATGGCACTTTGGGACAAGTGCCATAGGGTGGTTGTTGGGTTGATGGTTGGACATGATGGTCTCATAGATCTTTTCTGACCTTAATGATTGGAGGATTTTATGTTTCTATAACCAATTAGTAGAATAATCATAACTGCCATGCTATCACCCATGCAGAGCTACAGACTGGGGTCAGAGTGGCTGGAGAGAGGGATCTGGGGGTGCTGATTGATAGCTGCCTAAACACGAGCCATCAGTGTGCCTAGGTGGCCAAGAAGGCCAATGGCATCCTGGCCTGCATTAGGAATAGTGTGGCCAGCAGGAGCAGGGAAGTCATTGTGCCCCTGTACTCTGCATTGGTTAGGCCATACCTTGAGTCCTGCGTCCAGTTCTGGGCCCCTCAGTTTAGGAAGGACATTGAGACACTTGAACGTGTCCAGAGAAGGGCAACAAGGCTGGTGAGAGGCCTTGAGCACAAGCCCCATGAGGAGAGGCTGAGGGAGCTGGGGTTGTTTAGCCTGGAGAAGAGGAGGTGCAGGGGAGACCTTATTGCTCTCTACAGCTACCTGAAAGGTGGTTGTAGCCAGGAAGGGTTGGTCTGTTCTTTCTAGCAACCAGCAACAGAACAAGAGGACAGAGCCTCAAGCTGCGCCAGGGGAAGTTTAGGCTCGAGCTGAGGAGGAAGTTCTTCACAGAGAGTCATTCGTCATTGGAATGTGCTGCCCAGGGAGGTGGTGGAGTCATGGTCCCGGGAGGTGTTCAAGAGGGGATTGGATGTGGCACTTGGTGCCATGGTCTAGTCATGAGGTCTGTGGTGACAGGTTGGACTCGATGATCTTTGAGGTCTCTTCCAGCCTTGGCGATACTGTGATACTTAATAGTACTTTCCAAACAAACCCAAGAGGAATACTGAAGTCCATTTCTGCACTTCTGTATCTGAGTTTTTTGACTGATATGGAATATTGGATGGAATTTAGCCCTAGAAGTTAGTGTGGAAGATGTCTCAGTATTTACATGCAGAAGTGAAGAAACAGAGTGACTTAAAGATGGATCTGATCCATTTATATTTGAGTAAAATCAGCTAAAAGCTCTATTGAGAGAGCATCTTTTTCTTTGTCCCTAAATTTTGCATAGAAATCAGCTGTCATCTTCCACTCATTTCTAACCAATCAGATACTGTAACTGCAGAGTTTTTTTTCAATGGCATAAAGGCAACTTTTTTTTGGTTTTAGTTTGGCATGTAGGAGAACAGATTGAAAGAGGGCTATGGTCTGCTTTCATTTTTGCCAGTAGAGATCAGATTTGAAGTATTGATTTAATTAGGTTGGACCAGTTTAAGGTTTAAGGATAACAAACTGTGGAATCTACTGAGGACAGTGATGATGCTCTCTTTCAAGACCCCCAGGTTTGTAGATGCATGTGTCTTTAGAATAAGGCAAGGAGATGTCAAGAGATATCTTTGTAAATCCTCTGTGCTTCCACCTACAGCACAGCTCAGGAAAATTTCCTTGAATAATGTTGCATAAATCCTTCCCTGCCTTATCAAACTTCCCGCAAGGCAGATGTTTCCCTCCTCTGAAATGACTAACCAAAGAGAGCCTGACCTTAACTTGTGAGCTATACCTGCCAATTATGTTTCTGGCTGCAGTAAACACTAATGCATCAAGAGGAGTGTGGCTGGCAGGGCAAAGAGGTGATTTCGCCCCTTTATTCTGTTCTGCTGAGCCCCCATCTCCAATACTGTGTCCATATCCAGTGTTCCTAGCATAAGAAAGAAACAGAGCTGGCGGAGTAAGTCCAGCCACAAAAGTGATTCAAGGGCTGGAACACCTCTGCTATGAGGATAGGATGAGGGAGCAGCAGTTGTTCAGTCTAGGGAAGACTCTGAAGGGACCACAGAGCTACATTCCAATACCTGAAGGGATCCTACAGGAAGGCTACAGGGGGACTGTTCATAAGGGTGTCTAGAGATAAGACAAGGGGGAATGATTTTTAGCTGAGGGAGAGTAGGTTTAGACTGGATCTTATACTGAAGAAGTTCTGTCTAAGGATGATGGTACTCTGGAACAGGCTGGCCATGGAGACTGTGGATGCTTCCTCCCTGGGGGTGTTGAAGGCCAGGTTGGATGAGACCTTGAACAACTGAGCCTAGTTCGGAGAGATCCCTGCCCATGGCAGGGCAGTTGGAGTCGATGTTCTCTGTGGTCTTTTCCACCCTAAGCTATTTGCATGAGAGTTCTGATGATTCTACTTGTTCTTAATTTTTCAGCTATTTAAAAATTATCTAGTTTTCTACAGAGTCATGACAGACCTCTTACTCTCTCAAACCCAGGCAGTTAGCATAAGCAGCCTTGCAGTGAATATGTAAATGCTCCTATGTGACCCCAAACAGCAAGAAGGTTGCCTATCATAGGATCAATAAGGTTGGAAAAGACCTCAAAGATGAAGTCCAACCTGTCACCACAGACCTCATGACTACTAAACCATGGCACCAAGTGCCACATCCAATCCCTTTTAGAACACCTCCAGGGACAGTGACTCCACCACCTCCCTGGGCAGCACGTTCCCATGGCTAACAAGTCTCTCTGTGATGAACTTTCTCCTCACCTCCAGCCTAAACCTCCCCTGGCACAGCTTGAGACTGTGTCCTCTTGTTCTGTTGCTGGTTGCCTGGGAGAAGAGACCAACTCCCACCTGTCTACAACGTCCCTTCAGGTAGTTGTAGACAGCAATAAGGTCTCCTCTGAGCCTCCTCTTCTCCAGGCTAAGCAACCCCAGCACCCTCAGTCTCTCCTCATAGGGCTTGTGCTTGAGTCTTCTCACCAGCCTTGTTGCTCTTTTCTAGACGCATTCAAGTGTCTCTATGTCCTTCCTAAACTGAGTGGCCCAGAACTGGACGCAGGAGACTCAAGGTGTGGCCTAACCAGTGCAGAGTACAGGGGCACAATGACTTCCCTGATCTTGCTGGCCGCACCGTTCTTGATGCAGGCCAGGATGCCATTGGCCTTCTTGGCCACCTGGGCACACTGCTGGCTCATGTTCAGGCAGCTGTCAATCAACGCCCCCAGGTCCCTCTCTGTCTGGCTGTTCTCCATCCACTCTGACCCCCACCTGTAGCTCTGCATGGGGTTGTTGTGACCAAAGTGCAGCCCCTGATGCTTGGACTTGTTGAATGTCATCCTGTTGGACTCTTCCAATCTGTCTAGCCTGTCAAGGTCCGTCTGGAGAGCCCTTCTACCCTCTAACAGATCAGCATCTGCTCCCAATTTGGTGTTATCTACAAACTTACTGATGATGGACCTATAGTAGTGAGGCATGGCGACAAATGGAGAGTGAAAGGAGTAAAGTCTCTGAAATATGCTGTCTGCATCCAGAAGAGGCCTTACACATGCTATTAAACTGAGCTATAAAGGCATTGCTGGGAGGGGAGGAGGCTCAGCAAAGCTGTTTCTTCAACTTTGCAAGTTTACAGTGCTGCAGAATATAACCTGCTGCATATAAATCAAAGCTGTAATGAGATCGTAAAGATGTGTAATGCTCACTCAAACCTCTGGCATTTCAAATTCCTGCCTACAGGGACTGCAACCTCAGTATTGTATAAATCAATAGGAGTGAATATGAATCCTTTGACCCAAACTCTGCTGTCCTTCATAAAGGTGATATAGGGATATGTAAGCTGAATTGTAAAGGATTGCTGTTCATAAACTCTTTGTAACTCTCATTATGTGATCGTCTCATTGACCTTATGCCTCACACAGATCATAGAATTGTGCTTGCTAGTTCCTGACCTGAATCTGACAGGCTCAGAAAGCCTTGCTCCAGCACACAATGGCCACAGAACTCGCTTGTTTCTTCAAGGTGGCTTTAAAGGAAGCATCAGTTACGCAGAGAGCTATGGCTGTCATCTTATAACTAAGAATCAGAGAGTGATTGTACAGTGCAGTATGCCTTTGGGAGGGATTTTCTCTTCTGTTGTAGCCTTTAAAGCTGCTATAAAGGCCATTTAATAGGCTGGGGGAGGACATCCTTGAGTGCCTGCAGTATCCAGCCAGAGGCTGCCCTAAATGACTCAGAACGTACCCTCAGCAGAGACCGCAAGGAGGTCTGAATCCTTTGTGTTGCTGATAGTTGTGTATCTTGGCAGCTACTGTAGGCAGTAGAGCAGCCATCAAGTAGTCCTGAAAGGGAAATAGACTAGAATTTAGCAGGGTTTGTTTGGCTTTTCTGTGGTTGGTTGGGGTTTTGTAACTTGGAATTTTTTTCCTGCTTTGCTTTATGCTTGCTCTTATAAGAGTCCAAGATGGCTCAGAGGTGATTTTTATTGTTTCTTTCCCCTCATGGGGGAAAAAAGAAGTCTTTCCCCCCTTATTTATTTAAACAGAAACCAGTACTCTGTAGCCAGCCTTCTGCAATAGGTTAGTAAAGTCTTCATTTCAGTAGCAGAGTTACTTTGAATTGCAGATTGTTCCTGCACATCCTTAAGGTTTTTGTCCATGGTAGCTTTTAGAGCCTTGTTATCTGTAGTAAAGATGACAGTGCTGTGGAGTGAAGAATTGATTAAGATCTCAGCTGTCTCTTATCGCACGCTGTGTTGTCATTTATTGTTATATTATCAATTTTCCTAATCATAGCACATTTGAAAGGAGATCCCTAGCACATCTTGCATCACTGTTTTCATAATTGGAAACCAAGGAAGTTTTAACCCTGTTTATTCCTATAGTTCTGATGGAACTGTAGAACTGCTCTGAGGCTGAGCAGGGTCTTTCTACTTAACATGCAATCCTCTGTACGATTGCGTTACCTGTGAATTGGGTACTTGGCTCTGATGATGGGTCAGAGAACCTGGCTTTATTCTCAAACGCCAGGTTGATGCTCCGTGGTGACAGAAATGTAGCTGATGTCTGTTCTGTTTGCTAATGCTCTTTGATTCCAGCTGCCTCATTCAGCTCAGCTGTACTGAGAGACAGACAGGTGATACCCAGCTACTATGATGTATTTTCTTGCGCTGTCCAGAGTTCACTTCAGTCCTTGTTAAAGCTGAGAGTAGTTTTAGTATTGCTCTAAATTGTACTTAACTACCCATTGGTGTTAGACCCTTTCCAAGGTCCTGAAGATGCTGTATCACAGCACAGTTCTGGTCGTGCCCTTTGCCTTGGTTGCATGTTCTGTACTAGGCGCTGCATGGGATAGCAGAATGAGCCTGTTGGGGCTAGGAAAAAGAGAGAGAACTTAGGTCTAACGTGGAGGTGTAGTCCCTGATTTATACTGGTCTCCCGAAATTAGAAGAAAAAAGTCGTCTTAGGAAGGTAGGAGGACCTCCTCTTGATTCTCACGATTTCTCATCTGGTAGTTGTTCACTGTGCTGTACTAAGACTTGGATTTGGTTGCTCTTGCATACTGTTGAGTATTTTGGTTTGATAGCACAGGACTCCTGAGCATTTGATGGAGAAGGAGCTGGTGTTTTCCTCAAATGGAGCAGTGCAACTGCCACGGAAAGATGACTGGATTTAACCTTTTCAAGCTGAGCAATGAAATAAAACACTTAATCATCTATAACTATGGAGAATTTAGGTGTTCTCTGACATCAATGGCGTCTACCCAGCTCTTAACATGAAGATATATAATTCCTATAATTTAATTCAGTCACAAGACAGCAGATCAGTAGAAGGAGAATGAATCACTGTCACAAAGTGTTCTTGTGCTGCACTGACAAAGAAAGATAGAGCTGGAAGGATTGATAAAACAAGGAAGCATTTACAGATTTGAATTAGGATCTCCTGTACTGAGAATAAGCATCCTCTTTTCCCTGTAGCAAGCAGGAGGAGCGTGTTCTGTCGTCGTATCTCATCATTTGGCGTTATTGCGTGAGTTAGTACTGCATGAGTAACTGCAGTCAAGAGGGTTTTAAATGCCACCTTTCAGCAGCACTCTGCAAAACTGCAGTCCCTCCCTGCTTTCTGGAAGTTGGTAGTTTTCAGTGAAAAGGAGTTGTTTGTGTTTCTTGCAGCGGTGGAGCGTACTTGGAGCCCTGGAGGTGATTGAACGGTCCCCAGAGATTGGACTAAATAACCAGCAACCTGGAGACAGGAGTGACAACGGCTAGGAAGTGACAACAAAGTTGTAGGGTTTGGTAATATCGGATTGACTCCTGAATTGTTACAACTGAAAATGGATTTCTGTCCCTGTTTCCCTCCCCCTAAGTTTCAGGCCGTTGCAACCTCTTTAGGAAAAGGCTTCAGGTACATTGGTTCTGCTCTTTGCAGGCAAAGGGATTTGGTGTTATCCACAGACTGACAAGATGACACATCCCCTAATCCTCTAGTCCAGCACACAGAAGAGGAGGAGGAGATATTTGTGTAAGGAGCAGCTGCGAGGGAAGGTCTGGTTCTAGTGACTGACTCCACCTGCATCATCAGAGGATGTGAACCTGGTACTGCGTTTTGCCTTAACCAGGAATGTCAATGATTTGGTGGGCAAGGGGATGTTTTGGAGTGGCTTTTCTAGCCTTCAAGCTCATCATATTTTACTTTGAAAAAGATTGCCTACGAAGTGGGGAGATACACAGACCTTGCCACTGCTAAGGGCTCTGAACCTTGAGCAGTCTGATCAGAGCAGGGCTCTGTAAGATAAGCTGCTGTGCCTTCTTCCTGTCCCTGTGTTGTTAGAGAGGGGAAGAAAAACCTTTAGGAATTGGCAATGAAGTGTTTTACCTTTCTTTTTCCTTCAGGCTAAGGTATTTGCAACCATCACTATTGTTTATTGTGACTGCAGTTTACTTGCCTGCTTTTTTTTTTTTTCTCCCCCAAATGAATGCTTTTCTGATTTATTTTTTTTTTCCACGAGAAATGTTTTGCTCTGACCAAAAATAATCCTGCGTTCACACTTGCCATTTTCCTCACCCAGTGCTCCCTGCTGAAAGCACTGGTGTGTATGTTACAGAGCAAGGAGCAGCATGCTCCAAGAGGTGTTTTCTGGGCAGAATACATTTTGTCTGCTTCGTGTTCATTTTCCACTGGGGGAAAATATTGACATGAGACTTACAACAGCAATCACTGAAAATGGAACATGACAGTAATGATACAGGGCATGATTACAAGGGAGAAAGGTCTTATAGTTACAACTAGAGCTAGGACGCAGCTGAGGGATTTCAACTTGTTCAAAGGTGCCTGGTAGATCACTGTTTTACTTCCATTTACCCATCCCATCATGGTAGTTTGTTTTCCATTAAGTAGGGACTGGAATCACAATGATGCCTTCTGCAAAGGTAGGTCATGAGTTCTGTCCCCAGAGGATTACAGCCAGGACAATAACTCTCTGTGGTAGTACATAAGGGTGATGTTTCCATGTATCATTAGGTGGAAGTGTGCAGCTGAAACACAATTTCTGTTGCTTTTCACTGGGACGCTTTTGATGCGCAGTCCCACGTGTAGATGGCTTTGTATCCAGAATGACATGTGGTTGTCTCATTCCATGGATGATGCAGGGCCTCTCTGAGGTTCTAGGCTGCCTTTCTGTCCTCCTGATTTCAGTCTTGTAAAAAAACATCAGTGGATATACATCTCCTGCAGCTGGACACTTCTGCAAACATGCATGGAATATTTATTCTTTCTCAAGCATGAGGATTGCTTAATGGTAATGGCTGTCATAAAAATATTTCAGTCTGATCCATAAACCTTACTGCCCACAGCTTAAAGAAAAACACAAACACATCAGTTCTGAGATAGGTCAGAACCAAACCCTTTTTTATGGCTGTGTAAAACAGGGAAAGAGAACGTGGCTGACTGGGTGAAGGTCGTGTAATAGCTTGTAGCAGAGCTGAAAACAGTCTTTAATTGAAAAAGTTTCTGAGCTGGAAGTCCAAGTTACTGCTTAAGGTGCCTCTGGAGTATCTTTGTGTTGGATATGTGCCTGTGCTGTATTTAATGTATGCTATATACAAACTGACCTGTTGGGGAGGGAATGTTCTCTATCAGGGATTGTTAAATTCTTTAACATAAACCCAGCTCATAAACAAGAAGGAAATTCTGACTTCTGCACAAGATAGGTAACAATAACTGGCTGAACTTAAGGAACTGGTCTGAAGGGAATATGCCTGTGACTGCATTAGTTATAGGAACTGCTTGGAATTCCAACACTCCATCCCTGTTTCTGTCAGCATTCAACATTGCTGCTCTCATAGCTGTGCTTTAGCTGGTAGCCCTCAGCTGTATTTTAATTGAAGCTCATAATATTTTAAGACAGCTTTGTCTTTCCAGATACCAAAGCAAATGGATTTATACGTCTCTTGACTCCTGTGCTATACACATGAGTTGACTTTCTGCAACATGGGAACCGGTAAACCAAACAAAATGTCATTCACACAGGGCTCAGCATTTAAAGAAGGCCAATAGGAATTGCCTAGTGGGTATTGCCTGGAAAAAGTGACTTGATATCTCAATGTTCTGTGCCTAGTGCAGGAGGAAAGAGCAAAAGGGAAAGAACCTAAAGCTGGCAGGCTGTTCAACAGACTTCTTCAAAGCTGGGGCAGATTATTTAACAGGAAGGACAAAGAGGCTGATAGGAAGTGAAGTACACAGGATGGAATTACACTAACAGTCAAATTATCATGGGACCTCAGGACGGGGACCTCAACAGAGCTTGGGATGGGAGACTTCCTAAGAGGCAATAAATGGAATTCTGAAATGTCTGTGCAGTCTGCTTTATCCCAGAACCACAGAAACGTTGAGGTTGGAGAAGCCTGTTTCTTCTCAATGGCTTTTGAATGTATTTAAGGATGGAGTTTCTACAGGTCTCTGGGCAACCAGTTTCCCCCAGTGCTTGGTTACCATTACAGTAAAAAACTTCTTTGACTCTTTGAGATTCCTGTTCGCCCACTTGTCCAGCCTGTCAAGGTCTCTCTGGATGGCAGCACAATCCACTGGTGGATCAGCCATCCCTCCCAGTAGTGTATCCTTGGCCAACATGCTCAAAGGTGCATTCTAATCCAATGCTAATGACTTCAGTAATGACCTTAAGCAGTATTAGACCCCGTACTGACCCATAGTATTCCCTGCTAGGTACTGGCCTCCAGTGAGACTTACTGCCAATGTCCACCTCCTTTTGCACTCAGATGTTCAGTCAGTTTTAAATTCACCTCACAGTCTGCTCATCCAGCCCATATTTCATCTGCCTCTCTGTAAGGATTAGATAGGGAGATTGTGTTCAAAGTGTTTCTGAAGGTAAGGTAGTCAATATCTATTGCTCTCCCCTTGTCTACCAAGCTAGTCTTTCATTACAGAAAGTTCTCAGGTTGGTCAGGCATGACTTCATGAATCTATGCAGGCTACTCCTGATATCTTTGTCATTTACATGCCTGGAAATGTTTTCAAGGATTGTTTGCTCCAGCGTGCTGAGATGAGGGTGCCCAGCCTGTAAGTCCTTGAGTCCTCCTGCTTGTCCTTTTTGAAGAGAGAAGTGATATTTGCTCTCCTCTGGTTTGCATACTGGATTTCTTCTTTGAAGAGTTCTGCACTCAGCTTTATTTCTAAGTAAATAAAGAGGGAATAAGTGGTTTTCTGCAAAGCAAGCCGCTGCTTTGTAAGAATGAAAGCAAGCAAAAGGGAATGTGGCAAATTTGGTCTTGGAGAGCAGAATCACCATTGTTCAAATAATCCTCTGTGTATTAAACCTGCACCAGCCTTTTACAGCAACAAAGAGCAGTATGAACACTTGATTATAAAAGAAAAAGATCCTCATGGCATTAATAAAAGAGCATTCTGTCTGTTCTTAGAGTCCCAGCTTACATGTGTAAACGACAGATAGTAGAGAGTGGTTTTCCTTGCAGTGTTTTTAATATTTTTATTCACATTGTGACCTTAGCAGGTCGGAAACAATCGAGGGAACAGAGTGACTTGCATGCAATATCCAAGCAGCATTGCATGCCACCACTACTGCAGCCAAAGTTCATTAGACCAAGCATGCTAGAGCTGCAACAACCTCGTTATGAATGCTTAACGGTCTCACCGTGTGAAAGTGGAGACAATCTCCTGATGTGCTTTATTTCCATGTTAAGTACACAGGGACTGTGGGACAAGGTACCTGCAGCTTAAGAGGATGAAAAAGCTTATCCTGACTCTGTCATTCCAATGCATACAGATCTGCACTTCCTGTATGTTCAAAACTGTAGAAGTTACTGAGCCTGTGCATATTCCTAAGTGTAGGGTAATATTTTCTAGTTATTAAATAAAAAAACCTCTTGAGAATGAGCCTTGAATTTGGCAGTTATGTAGAAACAAGAGACAGAACACTTCAAACATGTCTATGGCATATAGACAACAGAGATCTAAAATCCTTTTAATAAGCATTTTTAATTTTCCAGGGTATATGACTTCAGTTATTACTTTACAAGAGAAAAGCTCCTAGCCTTTCCACTCAGCTCGAGGCTGAGGGAGCTGGGGTTGTTTAGCCTAGAGAAGAGGAGGCTCAGAGGAGACCTTATTGCTGTCTACAACTACCTGAAGGATGGTTGTAGCCAGGAAGGGGGTTGGTCTCTTCTCCCAGGCAACCAGCACCAGAGCAAGAGGACACAGTCTCAAGCTGCACCAGGGGAAGTTTAGGCTGGAGATGAGGAGATAGTTCTTCCCAGAGAGACTTGTTAGCCATGGGAACGTGCTGCCCACGGAGGTGGTGGAGTCACTGTCCGTGGAGGTGTTCAAGAGGGGACTGGATGTGGCACTTGGTGCCATGGTCTAATCCTGAGGTCTGTGACGACAGGTTGGACTCGGCAATCTTTGAGGTCTCTTCCAGCCTTGGTGATTCTGTGATCCTGTGAAAAACAATGGGAATTGGGGAAAAAAGGGATTTTGCTTTCCCACCATTGCCACTGATTCCTTGTGTGTTCTAGAAGAATAGCTGTAATGCTTGTGAGACTCTATTCTCTGCATGTCACAAAGGGCTTATTGAGGCAACATGCATGCAAAGTATATGAAGAGTATTTGTACTGTCAGAGAAATAGGGCCTCTATTGAGGGAGAACTGCTTTGTGTTTGAAGGGGCAGGATCCTGAAATTGGCTGATGTGAAGTTCTATCTGCATAGATAAGAAGATGGAAGGTTAAGAAATATAAAAGTCAGAAGAGCCTTTTTTTGGTTGTCTTTTCATGCCCAGAAAATATGTAGCCAATTGTGTGAGGTCACAGATATGGTGGGTGGCTATTTATGTGACCATCTTTGGGCAGCTAAATAATAAGATTTCTATTACCTAGAGCAAAACTTGGGGCAGAGAAATGGGAAATGAAGTGTGTCAGTGGCAGGACTGGTAAAATCAGGCTCTACAACATAGTGATGCTATGTTGTTCTTAAAGCAATCAAGCATTAGGTGGTGTTTTCCTACTTAATTATTTTCCATCAGCTTTATTTTCCTCCTACATTAAGTGCTGCATGCTCCTCTCACTCTGTTCTCCCTTTCCCCTGCCATAATTTTGGTATCCATTCCTTCTGTGGTTCAGTGTGGTCACTGGGGAAACATTGCTTTAATGATTTGCTGTTTAACAGCTCAATGTTCCTTGCATCATCAGAGAAGCAGCAGCAGCAGCATTGACAAAGTACAGCCTGCCCATGGGGAGTTCTGTATCAGTGGAGAGACAAGTTGCTATGGTAATCCATTACATAGCAATGAGGGATTTGGGAAGATGAAGCTGACAGTTTGAGGTAAAGTATCATCATTTCCTTGCAGCTTTCAAGAAGTGTCATAATCAGAGCTTCAGTAGGCTTTGTTATTATTTTTTATTCTGTTGTGAGCTGAAGTGTCTTAATAGCCCTGACAGAACAAAAAGGAAAAGCCTCTGTCCTCAGGGAGGCAACAGTCCAGGTGAAAACAGAGGGAGGTCACTCCTAAAGCAATTAATGAAGCATATGATCAAATTGCTCTACAAGCTCTCTGTATGTCACTGCCTCTTCTTCACTTTAATGCACACATTTTCATTTCACAGGCATGAGTGATGTGTGAAAGAACAACATCAAATTCATAAGAACTCATTCCTACCTTTAAAAACTATTGTAAAACAGATGAGGGAGAGATTCCTGAGTATAAGGACCAAGAAGAAGTAAGTCAACAAAGGGGTAAAACTAACAACAGATAAAAAATGTTTCCTCCTGGAGATGTTTAAGGCCAGGTTAGATGAGGCCTTGAGCTGCTGAGTGTAGTTGAGAGGTGACCCTGCCCATGGTAGGAGGTTGGAGTAGATGATCTTTAAGATCCTTTCCAACCTAAACCATTCTAGGATGGTTCGTTTTTAGATAGGTATGCCTTTTTTGAACAAACTGCATTGCCTGTCTTTGAAAGGTGTAAGAATCCTTCACGCTCTACTCCTGTGATGATGTCATTTTATACCTTTGGGTGGAACACTTGGGCTGCATGCTTGAGCAGTGCACCTACTGCAATACCTAGCACTTCACTTTTGCTTACAGCAGTTTTGAATGCCACTAATCCTACAGAAGTTAGCCTCTCTCTAGGGCAGGTGCAGACACAAAAACTGTGTTCTAGTTGATCTTTGGCATGTCCTGTTCTCTTTGGCAGTCTGGATGCTTCTGCAGTTTTAATCTCAGTTTCTCTCCTGACTGGATACTTGTAGGACTGCCTATGCAGCCTGCTTAATGATGCACACATCTCTCTTGCTCTGCCTGTTAAAGCTTCCATAAGACAAGTTTTGAGGGTTTTTTTGTCTTTTTGTTTGCTTTCTAAAGAAGCCAATATTGTTTCTTAACATATTCAATATCAGTGCCCAAATTCTATTAACCTCTTTAAAGACTTCTCTTCCTGAGGCCCTTAAACAGTTTTGAAATGTACAGCTCATACATCAAACACTGAAAGGTTACTGAAGTAGCCCGTTCTTGACCTCAGGTGAAGTCCTCCTTTTAATTCTGATATTGAATTAAGGATTACTGTACATCATTTTAGCTCCAGGCAAGCTTAGATGCTGGAGGTAGTAGAAGACATTTACTGTTGGTGGAGAAACTACCATGAGCTGGGTGGTGTAACAAATCATTTCATACTGTTAGATTTGTCATAAATTCATGATGAATGGTAATTCCCTGAGCTAATAGCAAACCTTTGGGAGCAATATGTTTGAATGATGTCAGTACATAACATTTGAAGCTGTTAATATGATTACCTGGAATCATTGAAGGAGCATGGTTCTTGAGGAGACTGCATAGTAATTGAGCTCTACTGGTTCTTACAGCATCTGTGTTCTGGCAGGCCTCAGTGTGGCACAGCTGACACCTCCTGCTCTTCTTTTCCAGGATTGTTTTCTATTTGTGTCCCTAATGTGCTTAGGATGTTGGCAAATGGTGTTGCAGTTACACTGTTCAAAGACATGGCCGGGAAAGGACCACAGTTTAAGGGCCAAGGTTTGCCAAACAGCAGTCGTGGTGCAGTCTCAGGAAGGCTGGTGAGCTACGGTTAGCCAGATGAGCTTGATTTTCTTGTTGTACTGTTTACACTCCGAGACCTCTGTGGGGTGCTTTGGGTGTTGGGTTTTTTGGGTTGTTGGTTGGTTTTGTTTAGTTTTAGCAATTTCTGGAGCTGTCATCATGTGTCTGGAAGTTTGACACACGATAAAGGGTGAGCCAGGCAAACAGAAAAGCCGAGGGAGAGGAGGTTTGGGCTGGCGCCGAGGGAGAGGAGGTCGCTCAAGGAGGTTGAGGACTCTTCTTCCCTGTGGGTGTTGAAGGATAGGCTGGATGATGCCTTGAGCAGCCAAGTCTAGTTGAGAGGTTTCCCTCATATGGCAGGGAGGTTGGAGTAGATGATCTCTGAAGTCCCTTCCAAACTAAGCCATTCAAGGATTTGATGTAAAGACAGGAAAAAAAGGTGCACTAGATGCTCTTTCTATTGCACTGTGGTTCTTTATCTGCAGATTTTTGATTACCACACATCCTGCTCATAGTGGTGACAAAAGCAGCCATAATTATTATTCTCACTTCCACACAAGCCCTGTGTCATTAAATAGCTTTGACCTGATTCCTACAGTTTAATATTGAATTGCCCTGTTAATTCACAACAGTGTGGCTTTCAATCTTGTCCAACAAGGAAAGTAAAAAACCATGAGGGGTTTTTTTCTGTTCTTTTCTTCAAGGTGGTCCAAACTGATTAAGTCTGGCTTCTGTTTTTGTGCATGTGAGCACACTGTGCTGTTCTAGGCACACCTATAAAATGCTCTGAGATGTGCCTGTAGTACAAATAGTATCATGCTCTTCTGGAACTCTTCTGTTAAAAATCATGGAAAAGATAATGAAAATTTGTGGCTGGTTTGTTTGATGGAGTCTCTCTTGGGTTTTTTGCTTGTTTGTTTTTTAAATAAAGATGGTGCTTTGTTTTGGTGTTTGGTGTTGGGTTTTTTTTTTTTTATTTAAAAACCAGATAGTTTTCAGTGAAACATGTAGAATAGGATAGAATAAACCAGGTTGGAAGAGACCTTCAAGATCATTGTGTCCAGCCCATCATCCAACACCATCTAATCAACTAAACCATGGCACCAAGTGCCACGTCCAATCCCTTTTTGAACATCTCCAGGGACAGTGACTCCACCACCTCCCTGGGCAGCCCATTCCAATGGCCAATCACCCTTTCTATGAAGAATTTCATCTTAGCATCCAGTCTAAACCTCCCCTGTTACAGCTTGAGACTGTGACCTCTTGTTCTGGTGCTGGTTGCCTGGGAGAAGAGACCAGCCCCTGCCTGTCTACAACCTCCCTTCAGGTAGTTGTAGACAGCAATAAGGTCTCCACTGAGCCTCCTCGTCTCCAGGCTAAGCAACCCCAGCTCCCTCAGCCTCTCCTCATAGGGCTTGTGTTCCAAACCCCTCCCCAGCTTTGTTGCCCTTCTCTGGACACATTCCAGCAACTCAACATCTTTCCTAAACTGAGGGGCCCAGAACTGGACACAGGACTCAAGGTGTGGCCTAGCCAGTGCAGTGTACAAGGGCAGAATGACCTTCCTGCTCCTGCTGGCCACACTGTTCCTGATACAGGCCAGGATGCCATTGGTCATCTTGGCTGCCTGGGCACACTGCAGGCTCATGTTCAGCCTATATGCCATGTAAATGACATGTATCCATAGAGACATAGAATGGTTTGGGTTGGAAGAGACTTTAAAGATAATTTATTCCAATCCCCTTGCCATGGGCAAGGACACCTTCCATTACACCAGATTGCTCGAGGCCTCCTTCAGCCTGGCCTTAAACATCTCCAGGGAATAGCCATAGAATCATGGAATCAGAGAATAGTCCAGGCTGAAGGGACCTGCGAAGATCATCCAGTCTGATCTCTTCACAGTCAGGAGGTACATCCTCAACTAGATCAGGTTGTCCTGGGCCTCATTGAGCCTTATCTTGAATATCTCCAAGGAAGGGGCCTCAACCACTTCCCTGGGCAACCTGTTCCAGTGTTCCGCCATCCTCATAGCAAAGAACTTTCTCCTAATGTTCAATCTAAGTCTCTTCTCTAATTTGAAGCCATTGCTCCTTGTCCTGTCACTGCACCCACATTCCAAACAGATGTGACTAACCAGAGTTTTCTGTGCACACTCTTCAGCAAATCTTTGTCACAGTGCTGTGATGTCTGCATCTATATGGAAACAGTTGTCATCTGAAACCTTCATAGAGAGCATAGACTGCTTGAATACTCTTCTGCAGACTAGTACTGAGACATCAGTGGTGTTCATCCTCTGGTAGAGGCTAGAATAAACATTTGTTTGCTGGAATAGAAACCCTGAAAATAGTTGAATCGCGATCTCGTGCATCTTGTAACTGCTGCTGTTCTTTGATCTAGGAGAAGAGAGATTACTTAACTGTCACCTCACTCTCTCCTCTCTGGTTTTGGTCAGTCAGGCCTTTAGTTGAGTAATTTCATTGTCTCCATGAGTTTATTGCTCACACTTCCAAACTGCAAAACCAGTCTCACTGATTTTTGGTAGGTGTGCTAAGGAAGGGAAGAACTGTGTATCCCTTCTTATGTGGGGTTCTTGAACTGAATTGAGGAAGGCTTTACACTGCTGGTTTTACACCACTGCCTCAGTGGTAAAATACTTGAAATACAGAACAAGCAAAGGGCTCTTCTTTCTTTGGTATCTCTTGTTCTGTGTCCTCTCTTAAACTGCTCTGCCTTTTCAGAGGTCCTAAAGGCCTTTCTCAAAACTAGGAATTGAGGTCTTGAACACCAAAGTTTTCATGTGCAGCACTGATTTCTTCAGCCTAATGTAGGTGTTCTAATGATGATCTGATGAGTATCTGTCTCATAACCTACTTTAACTAGCTGTGGGATTTCTGTGTTGACATACAATTTCTGTTCAGTTAGGAATGATTTAGGTTGATCAAAATCACTCAATGTCATTAAACACCCAAATTTGTCCATGACTGTATATGGTTCAAGTATTGGAAGAGGTTTTTCAAGTGTAACAACCAAAAGGTGTTCTTTTCAACCCAAAATGCAGTTGTCATTTATGGCATGTCTATTAATGTTCCTGTTTACTTAGACTGCATATTTGAATAATATTTTGGTCTCCATGCTGCCATAAAGAAAGCAAAACAGTTTGGTTTTAAGTGTTACAATACAATAGAATAAACCAGGTTGGAAGAGACCTTCAAGATCATCACGTCCAACCCATCAACCAATCCAACCCACCTAAACAACTAGACCATGGCACTAAGCACCCCATCAAGTCTTCTCCTGAACACCTCCAATGAAGGTGACTCTACCACCTCCCCAGACAGCCCATTGCAATGGGCAATCACTCCCTCTGTATAGAACTTCTTCCTAACATTCAGCCTAAACCTGCCCTGGCGCAGCCTGAGACTGTCCTCTTGTTCTGGTGCTGGCGGCCTGGGAGAAGAGACCAACCTCTGCCTGGCTACAACCTCCCTTCGAGTAGTTGTAGAGAGCAAGAAGGTCACCCTTGAGTCTCCTCCAGGCTAAGCAACCCCAGCTCCCTCAGCCCCTCCTCATAGGGCTTGTGTTCCAAACCCCTCACCAACTTTGCCCTTCTCTGGACATGCTCCAGCCAGTCAACATCCTTCCTAAACTGAGGGGCCCAGAACTGGATTATGCTCTGGCAGTGGTAAACTCTTCACTCCTTGAGTAGGTCAGACAGATAAAGGTTACTTTGGGAGCAGCAGCATCAAAGTTTGGTCTTTGTCTTATAAAATGCAATCCACTCATTCTCTTTACTTCTGGTTTTTTGTACTGTTGTGCAAATATAGACACTCAGAATTCTGTGAAAGGTGCTAAGAACAAGACCATTCTGATGCAATCAGATGGGGTTTTGTTTTGGTTTTGTGTTGAAAAGTATCTTCATCTTCTCCTGAATTGAGTTTCAGAGGTTGAAAACCTCCTGGAAGATACTAAACTGTTGCTGTTCCAGTCGCTTTGGAGAAGTTCAGAGACTTTTGTGGAAAAACATTTCACCTCAGCCTGGCTTTTCAGAATACAGCACTTGGTTTAGGTGGGCTACCTGAAGTTGTCTCTGTGAGCTGTGTATGGGTAGGAAGGGAGCAAGTTTGCACATTGCACCTGCATCTACAACTTCCGAGTGTGTGGTGTTGAAGTCAGGAAACCAAAGCAGAAAACAGCTATTGGTACTTCAGAGAATCATCAGTGGACCTCAGTGAATCTCCTGTGACTATGCACCCTCACAAACAATAACTGACTCCTCTCCCAACAGAGTTTGTGTCGGCACTTGGAGTGGCTTTTGTCCCACACAAGTTGTTGTGGATTATGGTTGCGGTTGCAGTTGCAGTCCTGCTATGGGCTTCTGGGAAGGAGGGGAAAGCAGAGGCTGATAAAGTCCTTCATGTGACATAGGGCAGCTGTGCATAGTCTCTGAGGCAGAAATGGATCAGAAAATGGCACCCACTTACGTGGCTAGGGAGGAGAAATTGTAGAACAGTTTGAATTTAGTCAACACTGTGGAATCTTGGGAGTCAGTCTCTCCTTAAGTGGTCAGATTCATTATATATATACACACACACACTCACTTTAAGGAATCTAATAACAGGGTCCAAGTGTTTGAACATCAGTTGGATATCCTAAGTGGCTAATTTTGCAGCAATGTGTCTGCCTGTGAAGACTGTGAAAAAAGGTAAAAGCTTGGGCAGGTACAGCGTGATTTGGAGGCTGGTAAATAAGCTGGTTAGCATAAGGGCTGGCTCCAAAGACACCTCTGTGCTTGCTTTTGTGTTTCTTGGTGTACATTCTGAGCAGCAAAGCCTTTGGCAGAGAGTGTAACAAATGGATCCAAAAACTTCTTCCACCTTGTTGATAATCCCATCTTGTCTCCTTGCTTCTGTCATTCTAGCCTGAGATTTTGAAGCAAAGTGTCATTAGGGACAATCTGCTTCATTTATGGCACAGTTTGAAAAGCAGGATGAGAGCAGTTGCATTGACCTATATACAATTATTTGATTTAGATACCGCAGTCTGAGTCAATTCTGGGACATATCTGTTCCCTTACTTCCTTGCTTTTACTGCTACTGCTTCTTATCAAATGCAGCCAACTGTAAACCTGGGAAGAGACAAAGCAGACTGTGCATCCATCTGAGCATTATGAGCCCCTGACATTAAACTCTGATCACCCTGAATATCCAGCAACCATTAGCAGAAACATTTTGTCTCTCACTGTCTTATAGCCAGAGAGAATCTCTCAGGCTTGTCCTTCATGCACGTATGCCTTCAGCTGTAGGTTGGCTTTTTTTTGGTCTCTGAGAATTTCTGCTGTTGTTTAAAACTAGCATGAAAATTCCTATGGTTTTTGTTGCCATCAGCTATTGGTAGAGCTCTTAAACACAGATGTAGCTGTTACAGGCTTCCTCTGTCAGTCCCTATGTGATTTACTGTTGGAATCTGTACCTCTGCCAGTACAGTGATACTAGATACTTGTATGCTCTCTTTAGCTCAGCTTTTATTCTCTACATCTGAACTTGACTGTAAACTTAAATTTCCCATGTGCTCTTGAGTTCTGTTCTTGTTCTGACAGCTTTTTCCATGCACTCCTATTCATCTTGATGCTGCTTATGCAACTGGCAAAAAGGACTTTGTACTCTCCTCCAGCTCTGTCACCAACATATCAGGATATCTAAAAATCCATATTTGAGTGGGACTGAGATCCCTTTTAATGTCCATGGCTTTTCCCTAAGCATTGAGTAATTTATTCAGGTACATCTGCCTGCTCTACAGTCTCATCCCAGAGATAATTCTCCTCTGGTGTTTGTCTGCTTGATTTCATCTGTTTAGTGAGCTCTTTGGAGCCCGGACTCTGTAGAATGACACTAGGCATAGCAGGGTGTGTGATGGGACTCCTACAGTTGAAGGCCATTGCCTATGTGGGGACAATGACCAGTCTGAGATCACCTTGTGGTGCTGAATCTTGGCTACTCTTTCACATGGATTCTAAGGAGGGACTTTTTGCAGGACTCTTCAAGTGGAAAAATGAGACATTGTCACCTGTCCCCTAAGTAAAAGCTGTTAGCACTTTAATGACAGAACTTTTGCCAACTGAAGTGGAGGCCGCTGGTAACCTGTTCGGTGCTGTGTATTGTAAAGGTGGTTTCCAGAAACTCTCATGGTGAAGGAGTTAAGCAGGCACTCCTTTAAGTCCCCAGCTGCACCTCAAATCTGTGCCAAGTGATGGCAGCTCTTGGAAGCTCAGGGTTTAATGACCTTCAGTAGACGAGGGTGCTGAAAAGTCTATACATTGTGGACTTCTGTCAGCTTTAAAGTCAAGAAGTGGCTTCAAAGAATCTTTGTTTCTAGAGATATTCCTGGCTATTGCTAATAGAAGCCCAGTTGTACAGTTCCACCTGTTCAGGTCTCTTTACTCTTAAATTTTCTTTCTTTTTTAAATACATTTTTTGCTCTGCTTTGTGGCCTACTGCAGAATAGTCTTCTAGGAGATGACCTGGATAATAAAAGGAATGGAACCCACATTGTAGCTTTTAAGAGCTATGTGCTGATACAAAAGATGGGAAAACTGATTTGGGAATGTTTCCCATTGCTTTCTTTTTTCTCTTGCCAGCATAAGATTCAGCACTATTTGCAAATGTGCATAAGAACTCTGACCATTTCTGTTCCCTTCTGTGGGTACAGAGCACTTGTCCTAGTCCTCTATGTCATGGGGCTTATATGATGTTTGTTCTCTGTGTAGCTGTCTCTTGAGCAAAGATTGCAGAACAAAAAGCTACAGTTATAGGCTCTGCATCTTTCTGAGCCATGTAAAAAGCAGACCAGGCAGCCTTCAAGATGTAGTCTGTATTCATCTCACTACACAAAAATAGAACATTGTGGGGCTAAAAAAACAGTGGCAAGGTGTGGGGGTTTAACCCACAGCTGAGTTCAGAGTGTAGCAATCCATGAATAGAATAGAATAAACCAGTTTGGAAGAGACTTTCACGATAACCATGTCCAACCCATCATTCAACACCATCTAATCAACTAAACCATGGCACCCCGTCAAGTCTCCTCCTAAACACCTCCAGGGATGGCAACTCCACCACTTCCCCAGGCAGCCCCTTCCAATGGGCAATCTCTCTCTATGAAGAATTTTTTCTTAACATCCAGTCTAAGCCTCCCCTGGTGCAGCTTGAGACTGTGTCCTCTTGTGCTGGTTGCCTGGGTGAAGAGACCAACCCCCTCCTGGCTACAATCTCCCTTCAGGCAGTTGGAGGGAGCAAGGTGGTCTCCCCTGAGCCTCTTCTTCTCCAGGCTAAGCAATCCCAGCTTCCTCAGCTTCTCCTCGTAGTGCTTGTGCTCCAAGCCCCTCCCCAGCTTTGTTGCTGTTCTCTGGACATGTTCCAGCAAGTCAACATCCTTCCTAAACTGAGGGGAAAGAATGTATGTTACCATCATTCTTCTAAAGCAGAGGCAGGAATAGAAGTTCCTTTGCTTTGTATTTTTTCCCAGGTAACAATGACAGGAGGCTGGTACACACTGCAATAAAAGCAATCCTAGAACAGCTTTGGTTAGAAGAGAGCTCAGAGCTCACCTGCTCCAATCCCCCTGCCATGGGAAGGGAAGCCTCTGCTAGACTTGGCTGCTTAAGGCCTCATCCAGCCTGGCCTTCAACACGCCCAGGGTAGAGACTGCACAACCTCCCTGGGCAACTTATTCCAGAGTCTCACCACCCTTGTACTGAAGAACTTGTTCCAAAGCTCCAGTCCAACCCTGCTCCTCTCAGCTTCAAACCATTCCCCCTTGTCTTGTCCCTAGACACTCTTATGGAAAGTCCCTCTCCAATCTTCCTGTAGGATCCCTTCAGCTATTGGAAGGCAGCTCCAAGGTCTCCCCAGAGTCTTCTCTTCTCCAGGCTGAACACCCGCAGCTCCCTCAGCTTATCCTTATAGCAGAGGTGCTCCAGCCCTTGGATTATCTTTGTGGCCTCTGGACTTAATCCAACATCTGTCTTGCATATCCCGGGGACACCAGAAGTATATTTGGGGCGGGGGTCTCACAAGAGCAGAGTAAAGGGGCAGAATCCCCTTGCTAGTAAAGACTCTAACATCAACTTAGAATAGTCACTTGTTGGTTTGGTTTGTTTTCTTTTACTGGGAGGAATAATTTATAGAGACCATGCTTCTGGAAGGGCTGAGAGTCTCGGATGACTCCCTAATTACTCTTGAGAAGCCTTTCCAAGATTCTTTCAACCTTGAGAACCTCTTTATGCAGTTGGGGGAGAAGTTATGTGTGAGAACAAATACAGAGGTTACCAGAAATGTTAGACAATGTTGAGGGGACAGGCCCTACCCCAGGAAACTCGGGGAGAAAAGCTTTGCTGGTTAATTGTTCCCATTTTCAGAAATAAACACATTTTGCTAACATAAGGAGTGGTTTATTATTTCTATTCCAAGGGCTCCAGATGACAATTTCTTTTCCAGTTATAGAGGCTAGCTGTAGAAAGGACTGGAGAAATGCAGTCACCTTAAAATGAGAGCAGATATCACTAATATTTAGCATTGTTCTTTATGCCATGTGGAAATTCTTTTGGAGAGATATTAAGCTCAGTGAGGTTTAGTGCTTCATATCTATGAATCATTCTGGGCAAGTCTATAATGACAGGAAAAGGCATTTTGTTTATTTCAAATAGCATATGTGATCACTTGCTTGGTAAAGATAGGGCAGAAGGGACAATGCATTTGGAGGACTGACCACAGGCAGTAGATTACAGGCTCTGTGTGCTTTGCCTCAGGCTTCCTGTGGGGCTGAGAGTCATGTCAGGCAGTTTTGGACCTCCTGGGAGTTGTGTGCCGAACCCTGGTTTGATTTGTAAATGTTGGCTTGTTATAACAACATTATTTTCCAGAAATGCATCAATGCTGAACAACCTTTCTTGAGCATCCATCTGGTTTCTTTAACTTTCCAGGTGTGTTTTTGATTTGGGCAACTTAGTAAGTGAGAGGAAGCTTAGCATAAGCTTGACAGCTTTGAAGTGACAATGTTGTACTGATTCCTGAAAATCATAGAATTCTAGAACAGCTTAGGTTGGAAGGGACCTCAGAGATCATCTGCTACAACCTCCCTGCCACGGGTAAGGACACCTCTCAGCTACACTTGACTGCTCAAGGCCGCATTCAATGTGACCTTGAACACCCCCAGGGAGGAGGCATCCACAACCTCCCTGGGCAGCCCATTGCAGTGTCTCACCGCCCTTGTACTGGAGACCTTCTTTCTAAGTTCCAGTCTAAGCTTTCTCTCCCTCAGCTTCAAACCATTCCTCCTTGTCCTGTCTCTAGACACCCTCAGGAAAAGTCTCTCTGTAGCCTTCCTTGTAGGATCCCTTCAGGTATTACAGTATCACAGTATCACCAAGGTTGGAAGAGACCTCAAAGATCATTGAGTCCAACCTGTCACCATAGACCTCATGACTAGACCATGGCACCAAGCGCCACGTCCAATCCCCTCTTGAACGTCTCCAGGGACGGTGACTCCACCACCTCCCTGGGCAGCCTGTTCCAATGGCGAATGACATTTCAGGCAGCTCTATGGTGCCCCCAGTGCCTTCTCTTCTCCAGGCCGAACACCCCCAGCCCCCTCAATCTACCCACATAACAGAGGTGCTGCAGCCTCTGGATCATCTTTGTGGCCCTCTTCTGGACCTGCTTCAACAGCTCTGTGTCCTTCTTAAGATGAGGACACCAGAACTGGATGCAGTGTTTGAGGTGGGGTCCCACCAGAACAGAGTATCAATACGTATCTAGAAAACATTTCTCAAGTGTCAGGAAAAGGCTGTGTAAATAGCTTCAGAATTCAGGAAATGTAAGAATGCAAAGATCTATCTACCCAACCTTTGAGAAGTAAAGAAATAAAAACACAGAAAGCATCTTGTCACCTTAGGGTTCTTTATGATTTTTGTATGGGTTTTTTTTTAGGACTCATAAGGTGTAATTTAATTCTGTTTCAACAAAATTACGTAGTGAATTATGATCCACTGAAATCTTCCCAAACCACCTTTTGGTTTACTTATGTGATGGATGGTATTTGTTTTGTATGGTTCTATTAGGTGAGAATGGTTATTGGCTTAGAATTACATGTTGCTCTTTCTGGAGAACAGAGAGGTTGCTTATGCCCTTACAGAGCAACTACATAAGCTTAGTTACATGGCAAAATAGGAGGGGTTTGAGGTGCTTTTATGAAAGATGAGGGAGCAAATGTGAAACCTCTCCTCAGAGGTGACAGATGCTTCCAAGAGCTTGACACCAGCCTGTGTAGAATGCTCTGTGATTTGGAAAGCCAGCAAACTGCTGGGTTGAAATAAAACCTGAAGAAAGAGGTTAGTTTATGAAGCCCTGGGTGAGGACATCACTCAGCCTGAGAAATGATGAAAGCAGAATCTCCTCAGGAGCTTTGGCATAGCTGTGGTCTCATCTAAACCCATTTAGTGGTTTACAAGAATCTTAACTAAGGGATAATCTTGCATTTCTGTAGGGAAGGGAAAAGATTTGCTCACTGACAGCTGTGTAATAGGACAGAGAAATCTCATTGATTTGGTAAAGTACCTCTGCAGTAAGAGAAAAATGTGAAGTGCCTTCCAAGCAGCCTAGGGTCATTATCCTAGTGCACAGAATAATTAACAGACAGAGTGAGAGCAAATGACTTGAACTGAAGTTGTATAGCAGTCATCATGGGAAACTCTGACTTTTAGCCTTGTATCCACTGAAGTAGGTCAGGTTTGAAGTCTTGTATTTAGTTCCCAAAACACCTTATCAGCACTGATTGCGAGTGATATATTGGGCCAGGTACAGCAGTCTGGGAGCACTTTCCATTTTCAGTAAATTAATCCTCTCACAGCATGAAATAAAAAGATCAGAACATGATGTTAAACCTCATTTTGTATTTTCAATTACTAGAAGATAATTATTTTCTTTTTAAGTCTTGGAAGGTGACATGATCTGAATACTCAGATACTTGCTGCTTCTGCCTGCATTCCTGGAAGCAGAGAGAGTTCAGCTGGGGGACTGCACCCTGTATCAGGTTTGTTTTGCAGGCTGGCAAGGCCCTGCTTGCACCATGATCTGGGAAGAAGTGCAGCATTTTACCCTCAGGTTTGGTGATATTAGGCTTCATAAAGTAGGAGTACAACTGCTTGGACTCAATTCTGTATGTGGATTGGGAGCTGTAGAAGGTGGGATAGTGGCAAGGTGCTTCAGACAAGTAAACCTGATAAAACAAGGCTTTAATCTTGTTTGCCCTGCTTATAGTTCTGCAGAAGAGAATGTGAGAGTAATTCAGAGGAGTTCTCAAAGAGACCAGTTGTTTTTATCGCAGATTTCCTGTTTCTTTGAATGGAAAATAATGAGGTTTGACTTGTGTGTGCAGTGTGAATGTGGATGTGTGTAGCATTTCCTTTTGTGTAGGCTCGTTGTTCTCCTCAGTTCTTCACTAGAAGAGATGAGAATAAAATGAACATGAAGAAGACATTTTTTTTTCAATCAATCAAATGCAGTTGTCTTAATCATTAGGAAAATCAAAATGATTTCTGTTACTTTTAAAAATGGAAGAAAGAAATGGAAGGAAGAAGAAATGAAAAACAGTTAAAAACTTGCGCCAGCCTTTTCCCTCATGCAAACAGTGCCAGAGCAGTCATATAATTAAGATGCATTTGCCATATGACATTAAGCAGCCTTTTGTGAACTGTTAATTAAGATTTAATCAGTCACATATTTTATGCTTGTTTAATTAGATGAACGGTGTGAATTTCTTGTGGTGTTTCCTTATTCTCTGTTGAAGGGACTCAATGTCTGAACACAATTTAGTGATCGTGCCTGGTGTGGTAGTAAAAACAGACTAGAGAGATGCTAGATGAACATTTTGGGTAATCATAGAGTCCTAGGATGGCTTAGGTGGAAGGGACCTCAGGGATCATCTACTCTAACCTCTCCTATGGGCAGGGATATGTCTCAACTAGACTCAGCTGCCCAAGGCTTCATCCAACCTGGCCTTAAGCAAGCCCAGGGAGGAGGCATCCACAGCCTCTCTGGGCAACCTATTCCAGAATCTCACCACCTTTATACTGAAGATCTTCTTCCTAAGATCCAGTCTAAACCTTCTCGTTCTTAGCTTCTAACCATTCCTCCTTGTTCTGTTGCTAGACACCATTATGGAAAGTCCCTCTGCAGCCTGCCTGTAGGATCCCTTCAGGTATTGGAAGGCAGCTCTAAGGTTCCCCCAAGCCTTCTCTTCTCCAGGCTCCCTCTGCCTATTCTCATAACTGAGGTTCTCCAGCTTTTGGATCATCTTTGTGGCCCTCCTCTGGACTTGCTCAAACAGCTCTGTGTCCTCCTTATGGTGGGGACATCAGAACCAGATGCAGTTTTGTGGTGGGGGTCTCAGAAGAGCACTTCTCTTGACCTGCTGCTGGCCACACTCCTCTTGGTGGAGCCTAGGATATGATTTTACTTATGGGCTGCATGAGAGTGTGATTCAGATGAACACTTGACGAGTGAAGGTGCTGCTTTTGCTCTAAAACATAAAAAATATTTGTGTGTATAAAAGTGGCATAGGTTAGAATCATCCTATAGTTATTAATGTAGAACAAATGTAAAGGTCTTCTCCCAGATTCTTCATTCCATGAAGCACTAATGGCTTTTGTGCTCACCCCATTACACTCAAACTACTGGATTCCAACCTCAGTTCTACAGCACAAAACTAATTGCACCTATAAGCTCCATGAGAAATGGAACAACCTTAAGCAAATAACACAGGCTTGGATTTAAATGTACTTAGGTGGCTTTCCCTAAATGTGTTCAGCATATGGAATAGAAGTTGATGTATTTCTTGTTGTAAAAAGTTGTCCCCAAAAAAATTCAAGTAGATGCTTGCAAGTTCATTATATTGATAGTGCTCTTTGTGAGGGTTGTACCCTTAGATGCTTCACTAGCATTCTGCTCTGATTCTGTGAAATAGTGACCATGTGAATTATGTACTAGTTAACAATAGCAGCTAGATTTGTAAGCCAGAAATATTTTTCCTGTGCAGTACTGTAGACTTTTTTCATGTTGTGTGATGTTGGCTGGAAATCTAGCATAGAAGCCTCAAATACATGAAATTCTAAGGCAGGCATTTCCTAAAAACCTGACTACTCATTTATTTTACATAGGTATAAAAACAAAATTAAAAAAACATATCTTCTGAAGAGATCAAATTTAGCATGAAATAAAGGTACCATTTTCAGGTCTCTTCTGAAAACAAAGACCCTTAGAATGGTTTGAGGTGAATATGTACTGTAGAAGTGTGTAGAGCTGCATCTTTTACAAAGCTGTTTCACCAACTCCTTCACCACCACTATGTGAACTGCTAGGTAATTTTCCCTCTGAAGACATCAGGCCCTTTGTCTGCCTTGGCCTGTGCAAGGAGCACTTTTTCTTGTCACACTTGGAGAGACATAAGAGAGAATATGGAGGAGCAGATTTACCTCTACATAGGTCTAGTAATTAACTGAGGGAGATTATTCTGTAAAAATCCTGGTGCCAAAGAATTATAGAATCATAGAATAGTCCAGGATGGAAGGGGCCTCTGAAGATCGTCAAGTCCAATCTCCCCACAGTCATCAGGGACATCCCCAACAAGATCAGGTTGCCCAGAGCCCTGTCGAGCCTCACCTTGAACGTCTGCAGGGAAGGGGCTTCAACCACCTCCCTGGGCAATCTGTTCCAGTGATCACCATCCTCAATGTAAAAACCTGCTCTTCCTGAGTTTGAAGGCATTGCCTCTTGTTCTGATACTGCAGGCCTTTGCAAACAGTTTCTCTCCATCATTCATGTAGCCCTCCTTCAGGTACTGGGAGGCTGCTATTAGGTCTCCCCAAAACCTCCTCTTCTGCAGGCTGAAAAACCCCAGCACCCTCAGCCTATCTTCATAGCAGAGGCTCACTATGAATTCTCTCCTCCCTCTCTCTCTCTCTCAGCAATGTGTAACTCATGGAAGAGTTTGGTGCTGTGCTTCTTTATGTACGCAGCTGTATCAGTAAAAATGGCAATGAAGTGGTGACCACTCTATTCAGAAGCTATGAGAGAGACCTGTGTAGTTCAAAGAGGAAAAGCTTGAGAGAGATCCTTTTCCTATGTGCTGTTCCATGCATGCAAGCTTTATCTCCTATGTACATGCAGGAGAGAGAACAAGCCACTGAACTAATTAGTTTTCTCCTCTCATCGGTTCTGTTCACGCTGGAGTGATTTGCACAGTGTAATTTGGCTGAGGAAGAGCATTGGCAGATTCCTGTTAATGATGTCACTTAAAAAACCACTACCATTGTCAGGGTGATTAGGAAACTAGGAAGCACCTAAGCTACATGAGATCATTACGTGGATCTATGCTAATTTCATTCTGCTTTGGGAAGAAGGAAAGAAAGCTCACTAAATTGCAAAGTGTGGACAGTCCTCTGCAGCAATAAAATCTTTCCCACAAATTCATGCAGAGAAGATTACTGTAAAAATCTGTTTCTAGCAATTCAGTCTGCAGATAATTGCTACTGTATCCATTAACTTAGTTTAAATCTTTATCAAATGATCCATTTTTTAACTGTCCTATAGTGCCTAGCACTTAAATTCTTCTTTATCCCATTAAAGTGCTTTAAGCTCCTACAGTGGCCTAATGCACATAATTGTTCTAATTCTGCTGAAGTGCTCTCAAATCTCTTTCACCCTGCTAGAGTAGTTAAATTGTCCTTGTTCAAAGAAGGGTATCAGCTGCTCAGAGTAGGCTTGAAATAATACACAGAACTCCTTATCTGTGTGAAGGGCTTCCGGATTTGATTTCTTCCACCTCACGAGTGTTCACTCTGTGTAGGAGAGGACAGAAAGCTCTGAATTCAAAATAATTGTGCTTTGTGTGTATATGTATATAAAAAATTCCAGAGCTGTCTTTCAGAAGTCTAGCTTCTGCTGGTGTCTCTAGCTGCAGTGGACAAACAAGGTCCTAAGGAGTCGCATTTGCTTCCTATTCTTCATGTATTTTGGTATACATTTTGTTTTGTCTTGTTGTTGCTCTGTTGCCTTTCTTTGTGTGCTGTTTTCTGTACAGATTTTACTCCTAGACACTTGTCTGTGAACTTGGTGTCATGACCTAAAGGGTTGCCCAGGCTGTGACCGTGGGTTCGTAGGATTCCATAAAACACAAGGGCACGGAGGCTTCTATTCTCTACACTTCTGTACTTTATTAGAGGTTAAGGACATTGCAGAAGGACACAGAGCTGTTGGAGCAAGTCCAGAGGAAGTCCACAAAGACAATTCAAGGGCTGGAGCACCTCTGCTATCAGGATAGGCTGAGGGAGCTGGGGTTGCTCAGCTTAGAGGAGAGAAGGGGGACCTTAAAGCTGCCTTCCCATCTTGGAAAACACCCTACAGGAAGGCTGGAGAGGGACTTCTCATAAGGGTGTCTAGAGATATAGGACAGAGCAGAATGGTTTGAAGCTGAGGGAGAGCAGATTCGGACTGGGTCTTAGGAAGAAGTTCTTCAGTACAAGGGTGGTGAGACTCTGGAATAGTTTGCCCAGGGAAGTTGTGGATGCCTCATGCCTGGGGTTGTTCAAGGTCAGGCTGGACGAGGCCTTGAGCAGCTGTGTCCAGTTGAGAGGATGGAAGAGATGATCGCTGAGGTCCTTTTCAATCTAAACCATCCTAGGATTACCACAAATACTATAGAAATCACTCCTAGCAAGTATACCTAGGATTAATAAATACATAATTCAAGCTATTTCAAATTGCCCTCAGCAGTCAGGAACACAGTATCAATTAACAGCATGACAGCAGTTAACAGCAACCAAAAAAAATGTACATCAGCATTTAAAATAATGGAAGACTAATGATAAGATGGCAGAGATGTGTAATAGTTGTAAGAATTTATCAGCAGTACAACAGCAGATATTTTTATGAAAGATTACTTATGGACAGGTAATATTGGTATCAAGTAAATCAGGTTTCAGAGGGAGCCAAACCATCTTAAAGAGGAGGAAAACCAAACCAAACTGACCCCGAAGTGGACCCTGGTGAGAGTTCCTGGTAGGAGTCCAGGATCTCATGGAAAATTCACACCTCTTTAGGGAAGGAAAATTGTGCAGCCTGAGAAGTTCACAGACAGCAGCTCTTTCTTGGGTAGTAATGAAGTCCTTTATGTATCATAGAGATATAAGAGAGTATAGGACAGCACTCTTTGGAGCTGCCAATTAGTGCTGCCAAGATCTGTTCTTCCCTCATAGCAGCCAATGGTGAAGATGTTTTTGTTCTTCAAGACCAGTTTTGTTTTCTCAGACTGCTTCGTTCTGTGGGTGCTTTTGTTTGTTAGCTTTTGTTGTTGCTGGATTATTTTTTTTGAGACAGCAAGTTGCTGTTATATTTTCTCAGGTATCTTAGGATGTTTCCAGCTTGCATGTATCCCTCCTATACCTGAGAGGCCAGTTTTAGGTTGGCAGGCATTTTATTTTCCTCTTCTAAGCTTTGTGGCTGCTCACATCACTTGTTTATTGTAAGTTACTGTTACCTTTCTAGAATATTAAATCCTGCACTCAGTGGTGAGAATTAATTCTAATGTTCATATAACCAACCTTACTAGGGGACTGAAATCAGTCTCTGCATAGGATGGAGTTGGATCTGAGTTAATGTATCCTATTTTCCAGACAAGTTCTGCATTGCTGTGATGCGAGCGCCCCTTGACAGGCACAGTAAGTTGTGCCTTTAAGACGCACTGCTGCTTCTTCAGCTGTGCTTCTGATGTGCGTTTGTGAAAACACAAGCTCTCTAGAGAGATTTCTACTCATGAAGTTACTTAAATCGAGGTTTGGCAACCATGGGAGTGCACTGCCTTTTATTTTTCTTCTTAGATGATACATTGAATATGCTGAGGAGCAAAGACATATTGCCTTTCCTCCTTGCAAAACACTGCTGAACATCTGATCAATGACATCTTGCCTCTGAGCAAGGAATGCATCCTGCCTTCTGCTGAGTTTCTCTACCTCAGAGCCTTTAGAGTTTTGGTTCTGACAACATTTCACTGATCCTTTTCTGTTATGTTTAATTAGCAAATACTGTAATAACTAGCACAAATATAATTTTGGGAAAGGGTCTGTTAATATTGTTGGATCTACTCTAGGATTAAACAATGAAGACCACGTTCAGAGTGTCAGTGGGGGTGGCTGGGTTTGAGGCAGGCTGGTTGCATTATTATAATAGATCTGTTGCCTACTACATAATTCTCGTCCTGAAATGTCTGTTTTGAATGTAGTAGTAACAGACAAGAGATATACAAGTAGAGGGAAAATTACTGGCCTGCAGGACTACATACATGTTAGAACTAGAAAGATCAACCTTAAACGCCTTGTATAGCTCTCCCAGTAACGAGCTCCTATATGCTGAAGATTCATTTCCTTAATCTCATACAATCTTTCCTCAAATCCATTTCATTTTGCTGACATACTCATTTCACTGAAGCTGTTCAGCTTCTCTTTCTCTCAGAACTTAAATATGACAGGTTCTAATCAACTCCCTTAATTTTTTTTTTTTCCATTATATTTAGCCCACTTCTTCTGGTGATGTTGATTCTGACCACTGTGGCTAATTTCTTGCTTTGTTGATTCAGGCATTTCTGTGCTAGGGAAGGTTTTATGTAGGCTGGTCTTCTAACAGAAACTTGATTGAAGTGCATTTCAATGCCTTTTTGGTGAGAGATGGGTTGATTGTTATGAAAACACTTTATATACCAATTTAGGCATCAACTAATCTGTTATTTATTCAAGGAAGGTAGTAAGACTGAATTATGTATCTATAAATCTTCTGTGCTTTCTTAATGTATAAATTGTTTGGAGCTGTTTGTCATCATTGTTTTGCTCAGACAAAATGTATTACAGTAAATTTACTGCTTTGTACCATGCTGTGTTCCTTAAAACTCTGTGTAAAGTTTAGCTTGATTGAAAAGGAAATTTTTTTCTCTACATGTATCATAGTATCAGTCAGGGTTGGAAGGGACCACAAGGATCATCTAGTTCCAGCCCCCTGCCATGGGCAGGGACACCCCACACTAGATCAGGCTGGCCAGAGCTTCATCCAGCCTGGGCTTAAACACCTCCAGGGATGGGGCCTCAACCACCTCCCTGGACAACCCATTCCAGGGCTTCACCACTCTCATGGGGAAGAACTTCCTCCTCGCCTCCAGCCTGAATCTCCCCACCTCCAGCTTCATTCCATTCCCCCTAGTCCTATCACTACCTGATGTCCTGAGAAGTCCCTCCCCAGCTTTCCTGTAGCCCCCTTCAGATCCTGGAAGGCCCCAATGAGGTCACCTCGGAGCCTTCTCTTCTCCAGCCTGAACAGTCCCAACTCCTTCAGTCTGTCCTCACAGGAGAGGTGCTCCAGCCCTCTGATCATCCTCATAGCCCTTCTCTGGACACCTTCCAGCACCTTCAGTTCCCTCTTGTAATAGGGGCTCCAGAACTGGATGCAGTACTCCAGGTGGGGTCTCACCAGAGCTGAGTAGAGGGGGAGAATCACCTCCCTTGACCTGCTGGCCACACTTCTCTTGATGCAGCCCAGGATCTGATTGGCCTTCCAGGCTGCAAGTGCCCACTGAGAGCTCCTGTTGAGCTGCTTCTCCACCAGCACACCCAAGTCTTTCTCCTCAGGGCTGCTTTCTAGCCAGTCACTGCCCAGCCTGGATTTGTGCCTGGGATTGCCTCGACCCAGATGCAGGACCCTGCACTTGGTCTTGTTGAAGCTCATGAGGTTGGCTTGTGCCCACCTGTACTAATACAATACTGCAGGCTAAGCCCTGTGAAAGTGCAATATTTTAACACAGTGAAAGGGAGAGATGGGGCACTGCTTAACAAGTTTGCAATTTAGTTTCTTTCTGGCATATACTTATTGTTTTCCCATGAGAAGGTGGGCCTGGGAGCAGCAGCTAACAGGCTATTACTTGAGATAATAATGGTCACCTTTGCTGACAATACCTGCTGCTGGCTCCTGATCAGTTTGCTGTCCAGCAAGGCTTTCAGACTGAGCAGCAGTACTGCTCTCTAGGTGGTGTAACTACAAGCAGTTCTTCCTTTCCAGCCTCTTATGGAAGTGGTGGTGTTGTTATTGACTGACTTTAGGAGGTGGAGTTCTGAGGGCCACAAATGTCTTTGCCTCATGAGTTTTACATTTTAATGCATAAAGGAAGCTCTCTTGAGAATTAATTATCTTGAGTATTACAGAGGTCTAGGAGACTGCAGTGTTAATGAGGATGAAAGCCAGGTGAACTTCCTGCTTCTTGGGGGAGGGTGGAAAAAAGCCAGAAGCAGAAGCAGTTACCTTTGACAAGCTCACAAATAAACCATTCTTAACGTGCAAGTGAAAACTGTCACATAAAATATTGTCAAATTATGGAAGCCACTGTGATTTGTAATGACTGAGACCACAGGAAAATGTAGCAGTGTGACCTGATCTGTGAAAGAAGATTACATCTTTTAAATTATGTCATCTACTGAATTTGAGAAGAAGAATTCAAGATGTGTATGAGGTCTCTGATAAATTGCTACTTTCACTTAACCTCAAGTCCTGTAATTTACAGGCCTGGGTGATCTACAGTTTCTCAGGCCAGAAGCAGCTGTAAGTCATGGCTGTGCATAGAGGAAATGTTGCATTTCATGACTTCAGAAATTTAAGAAGCAGGAATGTATCTAAATTTATCCTCTTAGGTCACCAAAAAGAGCATACAGCATAGCAGAAACGGTGACCCTGGTTAATTGCATCATCATTTGATAACAGGATGTAATTAGCACATTTGAGTAAAGGTTCTGATAGTGGCAGCCATTATTTACTGAGGACAGTGTGTGCCCCAAGTACTGCAATCTGTCTTGAAATGATTGTAGAACTTGCTCATATCACTCTCTCTGCATTTGCATTTGGTACTGTCAGTCAAATTTGTTCCACCTGTGACTTGGCTGGAATTATTTTTGAGCCTATTAATATTGGACTGACCCTAGGCAGTGTATTATTATTTATTTTTAATTTGATTGAATTAAACAAGCTTTTATTAACATTAAGGGGGGGGAAATGCATGTTGGCAATGCCTGCTAAGCAAAATGAAAGGGAAAAATAAGCCTCTTTCATACTCTCAAAGCTAGCTACCAACATAGCTCTTCGAGGTCTGTCTTAGAACCATTAAATTCAATATCCTTGAACTGATGTGGAGGAGGTGATGGAGTGCACCCTCATCAAGTTTGCATGACACCAGATCAGAGGACAGTTAATTAACTCCAGGGTTAGGGCTGTCTTTCAGACCTGAGAAACCTGGAGGAATAGGAACCTTGTGGAGATTCATGAGGGAAATACAAGTTCCTGCAGCTGAACCAGATGAAACCCTGCAGTGTCTCCAGCTGGAGACTGGCTGGGTAGCAGCTCTGCTGAAGAAGACCTGGGATTCTGGTGGGCAGAAGGCTCAGTGTGAGTCAGCTGGTTGTTCTGGCAGTGATGAATGCCAAGCAGCGTCCTTCGCTTCATCAACTCAAGCACCGCCAGTGGATCTAGGAAAACTTGGTATTCCTCTTCACCTGCCACTCAAGAGATCCAGTCTGGAATACTGTGTCAAACTTTTAGCTGTCTCTACATGGCATAAGTGTAAGTAAACTTCAGTAAGGGAGGTTGTAGACAGGCAGAGGTTGGTCTCTTCTCCCAGGCAGCCAGTACCAGGACAAGAGGACACAGTCTCAGGCTGTGCCAGGGCAGGTTTAGGCTGGCTGTTAGGAAGAAGTTCTGTACAGACAGAGTGATTGCCCATTGGAATCGGCTACCCGTGGAGGTGGTGGAGTCACCTTCATTGGAGGTATTCAGGAGGAGACTTGATGGGGTGCTTGGTGCCATGGGTTAGTTGTTTAGGTGGGTTGGATTGGTTGATGGGTTGGACGCGATGATCTTGAAGGTCTCTTCCAACCTGGTTTATTGTACTGTATAAAAGGGCTACTGAGGTGGCTGGAGTCTGAAGCACATAAACGATGAGGAGAAGGCTATGCAGAGAACTAAAAGCCTGACAGCTGTTGAACTGGATGTAAGGAGTTACCAAGAAAACAGAGCAGGGCTTATTTCTAAAATGCATGGTGGGAGAATGAGAGACTAGCTAAAACTTGGGGGGAGGAGGGGAAGAAGAAGAAAAACGTAGTAGCTCTGACTGGGAAGGGAAAATGTGCAAAGTATCACTGTAAGAATATTCAAGTGTTGGAACAAGTTGATCAGAGAGGCTTTGGAATCTTCATGCTTAGCAGTTTCAAAGACCTGGCAGGTGTGACCTTGCTTTCAGATTGAGATCCCCCTCTGACCTGAATCTTTAGAAGTCCTTAGAAATAGTCATGAGACCCAGCTGTATTAATTTTTGTCTGATAGGTGAGTGGAACAATGTTGTTTAGATTCACCTCCCCACTTAATGTTTTGCCTGACAGATACTGGTTAGTCCTAAAGCTTGTAACAAGTTTTTGAAGTTGGGTGTTTCTCAGCTGCAGCTCTTTTTAATCATAGTCTCTCAACTAGTTTCTAAGTGAACTTGTTTATGGACTCCTTCCTGATGATTTAAGCCTCTTAACTGTAATCCAGACTTCTAATGAAGCCCCATCCAAACATATCTCCTGAAGGATTTTATTTTTAACCAGTGTTTTTTTGTGCTATGCACTTGGTGCCTCCCAGGCTTGATGTTAATCCCAATTTACTGTTAATGCTCGTGAAGTCAGTGAATTTATAACCTGCACCAGTAGAGTAAGAGGCTGATGGTAATTGGAGAACATTCATTGTTCATTTTCTCTATTTGCCCCTCGAGCTGCCTGTAAGCAGTGCTTGTGTAACAGTTCCATTTTATTCTGTTTAAGAGGCATAGTTAAGTGAGGTCTACCTTTCCTGTTTTAATTAAGTCAATTTACAGTGCATTTCCTCTTGGTGTTTACCATCTAGTATTTGATGTGAAATGTTCTCACCAGTGTGCTAAACAGCTTTTAAGCACTTTCACAACTCTTGGATTTTTTTATTCATTTCTCCCCACTGAAGTCTTCTGCAACAATTGGGAGATTGGTTAGTGAGTAGTAAAATGGGCACATACCAGTACAGGCTGGGGGCTTATCTGTTGGAGAGCAGCTCTGGGCCAAAGGACCTACAAGTCTGGGTGGACAATAAGATGACCATGAGCTAGCTATGTGCTCATGTGGTTAAGAAGGCCAGTGTCATCCTGGGGTGTGTTAACAACGGGTCAGGGAAGTTCTCCTCCTCTATTCTGCCCTGATGAGGCTTCATCTGGACTATTGTGTCCAGTTCTGGGCCCCTCAGTTCAAGAAGAACCTCGGGGAACTGTTTGAAAGAGTCTAGTGCAGAGCCACAAGGGTGCTGAAGGCAGTGGGACAGCTCCTTGTGAGGACAGGCTGATGAGGGATCTGCGGCTTGGAGCAGAGGAGCCTGACGGGTGGCTTCATTCCCGGTGATAAAGATGTGCAGGGCAGCATGGGGATAGATGGAGCCAGGCTCTGCTCAGGGATGTCCAATGACAGGACAAGGGTCAATGAGTGCAAGCTCAAGGAGAAGAGGTTCCATATGAACATAAGCAAAAACTTTTTCACTGCGAGGGTGCCAGAGCCCTGGAGGAGGCCCCCGAGAGGTTGTGGAGTCTCCTTCTCCAGAAGCATTCAAAATTCACCTGGACGTGTTCCTGTGTGACCTGCCCTAGGTGATTCCTCTCTGGCAGGCGGGTTGCACTTGATCTTTTGAGTTCCCTTGCAACCTCTAATGTCCCGTGATTTAATTTGAGGCTTCTTTTGTGCTCATAAAGAGAAGGCATCTGTAAGGGTAGTGCTGCATCAGTAAAATCAGTGCACGTTCTGTGAAAACTCAATCACAAAGGCACAACACAAGGTTGTTAAGAAGGTATATTAATGGGTGGTCTGAACTGTTAATGGAGACTAATGAGAAACAGAAGCAGCATTCTTGACACAAAAGAATGTATACATCTGTAAAATCATACGAGGGGAAAAATGGATTGGTTATTGGCTTGGTTATTGGAACCTTTTAGCATAATACTTGATGATACTGTAGAGATGTTTTATGGATGAAGTCCTTTACTCTGAAATCCAGTACAAAAGACCACTTAAAGCCGAATTTTTAGGCCTGTTTTGAAAATTCATTGACTTCAGCGGAGCTTAGTACTTTGTCAGACTGAGAGCCCAATTGTCTACATTGTCTAGTCAAATACAAGAATTAATTCAGTGTACTAGCTTGTGTGTTGTGTGACACCTTAGACATGCTGTTTATTTTTCAGATTTCTGTTCAGTAGTCATTTGCCTGCATCTAAAAGTGTTACTCATTTTGTATGTGTGTGCAGTGGGAGCAATACAAGGCTCCTGTGTGTAACCTCATTAAATTAAAAGGGGGACGGAAAACAGTATCACAGTATCACAAAGGTTGGAAGAGACCTCAAAGATCAAGACCAACCTGTCACCACAGACCTCATGATTAGACCATGACACCAAGTGCCACGTCCAGTCCCCTCTTGAACACCTCCAGGGACGGTGACTCCACCACCTCCCTGGGCAGCACATGCCAATGGTGAACCACTCTCTCGGTGAAGAACTTTCTCCTCACCTCCAGCCTAAACCTCCCTGGTGCAGCTTGAGACTGTGTCCTCTTGTTCTGGTGCTGGTTGCTAGAGAGAAGAGGCCAACCCCTTCCTGGCTACAACCACCCTTCAGGTAGTTGTAGAGAGCAACGAGGTCTCCCTGAGCCTCCTCTTCTCCAGGCTAAGCAACCCCAGCTTCCTCAGCCTCTCCTCACAGGGCTGTGCTCCAGACCCCTCCCCAACCTTGTTGCCCTTCTCTGGACATGTTCAAGTGTCTCGACGTCCTTCTTAAACTAAGGGGCCCAGAACTGGACACAGGATTCAAGGTGTGGCCTAACGAAGGCGGAGTACAGGGGCACAATGACCTCCCTGCTCCTGCTGGCCACACTATTCCTAATGCAGGCCAGGATGCTGTTGGCCTTCTTGGCCATCTGGGCACACTGCTGGCTCATGTTCAGGCAGCTGAACAGAGATGGCTGCAGCCACTCTTGGGTTTTTTTTTTTTTTTTTCCTACTTGGGTTTTTGAATTTAGCAAATATAAGAATTCATGTCAAAAGCATAGAAAACAGTGTCTGGATTTGGTGTAGTGATGTGAAAACAGCATTTTAAAGAATCTTTTGTCTGATTCCTTTCAGAGGAAAGCCAGCAGACTGACTATTCTTTGCTGTTGTTACTGATAATAAGATGATGACTAAATTGACAGGCTGCATTATCTCTTAATCTTACAAGCGCTCTGTTATGAGCGGCGCTGTGCAAGCAACTGTGATCTTTAGCTGTTCCTCAGTGTTGAAGGTGGTCTGTAAACAGGGTTTTAGTCTGTAGTCTGAGGTGAGTGAGAACAACTGCTTTTTTCTTTCTTGAAGTCACACAGAATCACCAAGGTTGGAAGAGACCTCAAAGATCATCGAGTCCAACCCGTCACCACAGACCTCATGACTGTGGCGTTGGCCTGGGATGTGGCCTGTGTTACACCATTGCACAGTACTACTCTGTTACTGCAATATCAGGAAAACCAAAGAAGAAA
The DNA here is from genome assembly GCA_033816785.1 of Picus viridis. Lineage (NCBI taxonomy): Eukaryota > Metazoa > Chordata > Aves > Piciformes > Picidae > Picus > Picus viridis. The sequence goes on from CM066594.1 coordinate 3,243,422, forward strand.
TCCAAATCTATTCCCAGAGTTTTTCCAGATCAATGTGAATTTCTCTGCCATGCAAAGTTTAACCTTTGTGGGAAGAGGGTTGCTTTCAGGCAGCTTTAGAATACTGTAAGGAAGGTTTGCCTTTGCTCAAGTTAGAGAAAGCTATGTTTTGTCTTTGAGAGTAACGTAAACACTTTGGAACTGAAGGAGAGAAACTGGGCAGAATCTGGTTGGATGTGTTAAAGTAGCTTTGTTATTTTGACCTATTATATGCCTTAATTACATGTATGCCAGTAGAAAATGACCAGTTGAGATGTGATACATGTGCCTTCTGATAAACTGTATGTCTTTTACTAGATAGCATAAGAAACATCTTCGCCTGCTTACGTCTTGTCCTGGAAGCATCACTAGAGGTAATTAGAACAGCTATACTACTACAAACCTTCACTTCAGTAAACTGATTGCTAAACAGAAAGTCAGGCACAAATGTTTAGCTCATTTTTTCCCCACCATGTCTCTGTTCAGCCTTTTGGTCAAGCCAACCTCATGAGTATCTCTTAACAGACCAAGCAGACAGGGCTGTATTTGTAGATGCTCCTCCTCTGACCTCCTAAGCCCATGAATCTGGTTCTGATGGACTGACTTCAAAAGCAGGGTCTGAACAGAATGTTTGGCTTAAGCTCTTTTGGAGGTTTTCTATGTCAGTGTGAAGTCTCAGGATCCTTGCATGGACTACTAGATCCCATGAACAAGAAGGGCAGGTTTCAAGCCTGTAATTGAAGGCAGCACAGTCTTACAGCCTCTGGTTACGTATGACAACAGGGCTGCATCATTTGAGATGTCTGAGCTTTTGTGGTTGGTGATCAAAAGAGGTCCATAACTAGGCCCTATGCATGAGCTTGTTTTGACCTCAAAACCAGGGGAGCTGCTGAGCAATCCACCTGTGAGACAGTCTGCAACATTTAAGAGACAGGAGGAGGACATTAGGAAAAATCTTTTCATGGAAAAGAGTGGTCAGGTATTGCAATGTGCTGCCCAGGGAGGTGGTAGAGTTGGATGTGTTTAAAGGTCATTTGGATGTAGTGCTTGGGGATATGGTTTAGGGGTGAATCTTGTAGAGCAGGGTTAATGGTTGCACTTGGTGATCCTGAGGGTCTTTTCCAACCTGAATGTTTCTGTGATTCTGTGAAAAAGCAGAAAGCTTTCTGCTGGCCCACATAGCAATTTCTAATGCTTCCCACATTTCAAGAGGGATGTTTAGACACCTGGCCACAGAGCAGTCAAGGTTCAAATGCAAATGAAGTGCTTTACTTAAGTAATTTACTTTGTAAAGAACCTTAATGCTTGTGATCCATTAACAACAAAATTGGAAACTTTAGTCTTGAGTATTGTTAATTCATTGACAAGGTCTGGCTTGTGCACACAGAGCGTAAATTTGAGAGGATGGATATGCCTGTTCTGAAATGGAAGCAATACTGTTTTCCTGCTTTCCAGTGTGCTTTACTATCAAGCACAGATTTCATTATTTTTGTTGTTTAGCTCAACATTCCAGGTTCCCACACATGTTTGTTCTTGTATTAAGCCTTTGCTTAACAGTTTGTTCTTGAGAATCAGACCTCTCTGGAGTATTTTCCTCTGGGACAAGTCTTGTTGTTTTAAGTAAATGAACTGTGTGTGTCAGAGACTGTAGAGTAATTCCTCAGAAACTGATTAAAAGGGAAGGAATCATTACAATTGCAGATGCATGATGCTTTGTTATTTTACAGAGACAATATGGTTTACTGAGTAGGGCACTGAGGTGACAGGCAGAAGACCTGTGTTCTCTTAGCCCTTCTGCTGATGATCTGCTCTATGTCCTTGAGCATGTTGCTTCCTCACACTTGGTTTGTCGTGTCTAGTTAGATATTAATTCATCCAACCGTAGGCTGTCTCTTGCCATGTGCTTGAACAGCAGCTAGAGCAGTGATGACACCATGTTCTCAGTCAGGGCTTTTAAGCACAACAGGCATCTCCACAATACCTTTTCACTTCCTCAGCTAAGGTACTGAAGCTGCCATGTTGTAATGTAATGATACTCAGCACAGGAGGGGAAAAAACCTAGGCAGTTAACTTGTTGGAAGCTCAGTGTTGCAGTGTTTATATGCTGAATCTCTACAAATGCTTAAGGATTGGCTTCACAGAAAGAAGTCAGACCAGTGGCATGTTGGTACTACTATTTGATCTTTTAAATATCTTGCTTAATAGTTGAGAGATGTGCTTGGACTGTAGGTCTGTAACAGTTAGCTGCTAAGATGCTTGAAAACCTTTATCGCATTTCTATTTGAAAACAGGTCTCAACATATCCAGAACTGTTCAGTGCTGTTGCATGGATGAATACAGATATCAAAGAATCCCAGCACAGGGTTTATTTTGTCATTTTTAGTCCAAGACTGGTGCTTAGAGTTCAGAAACTGAATTGTCTGGAAAAGCATTTTTCTTTTAAGAGAAAAAGAGGCAAAGAGAGAAAGCAGCCAGGCCTGATGCTGAGTACTATCAACTGAGGGGTGGGAGGAGGCATTTGAGATATCCAGAATCTCTAGCCAGTGGTACTCTCATGTCTTTAAAATAAATGCCAGTGTGGTTTGGTTTTATTTCATTTATTTAATTCCCCTAGCCCTTTAGTGAACAACTTCACACCTGCTGTCAGCTCAGGCCAGAAGTGAAGCCTTCAGCTTTTGCATCTCCTTGTACCGAAAATTGTGTTATGTTGCTAGGCAGTTACCATGGATTAAGTTAATGTACCTTTGATAAGAACGTGAGAGCAGTGTTGATTATCATTCAAATGAGGAATTTTAGACATGATAACAGGCTTAGCTGTAATAATAGGATTATTTACTAAACAGCATTTCTTGTTTCAAGTTATCTTCCAAGACTAACTACAAAGATCTGGCTTCTCTGCTTGTAAATACCATATACAAGGAAGAACCGTGAAGTGTAAGGGGAGAGGGTTAAAGAGAGCATGAACTAGTGGGTTAGAGAAAAGAGGGAAACTCATAATCACTGTTTTCCCTGTGGCAGATGGAAAAGAAATGATCCTTAGAAAACAGAGGGTAGTTGCCTGAGGCATTCCCCCTACTTCCTTGCAGAACCCTTCTGTCTTATTGGTTGTATGTCTGAGAAGTAGCAATGGGTGTGAGTAAAAAGTGATCTGAGCTGTATTTCCTCTCTGCAGTTTTATTTCTTCAGTGTTGTGCTTGTTGTATTCATGATTTCAACATTTTGTGTCTTCAAAACACAGCAGTGGGCTGTTCTCCTGTCCTGGGATGAACAGTGCATAGACTTGGACTCTTCCCTGGGATGCACTCGACTCATTCTTCTTCTGCCGCCTTTCCTAATGCTATGGATTTATTTTGTTTACCAGCTGGCCCTTGGATAAATTCTAGTCTGCTGTCAAGTGCCACAGCAAAGATGCTGAGTCCTATATTCAGTGGTTTATTTTGCAGGTGTGAACCTATATTCATTCTCTTGGCTCTTAAGAAGCTATTGAAGCTACCGCTGTTACAGCTTGTGGGACAGTTAATCTAAATCATAGAATCATAGAATCAGTCAGGGTTGGAAGGGACCGCATCTAGTTCCAACCCCCTGCCATGGGCAGGGACACCCCACACTAGATCAGGATGCCCAGAGCCTCATCCAGCCTGCTCTTAAACACCTCCAGGGACGGGGCCTCAACCACCCCCTGGATAACCCATTCCAGGGCTTCACCACTCTCATGGGGAAGAACTTCTTCCTCACATCTAGCCTGAATCTCCCCACCTCCAGCTTCATTCCATTCCCCCTAGTCCAATCACTACCTGAGATCCTGAGAAGTCCCTCCCCAGCCTTCCTGTAGGCCCCCTTCAGATACTGGAAGGCCACAATGAGGTCACCTCGGAGCCTTCTCTTCTCCAGACTGAACAGCCCCAACTCCTTCAGTCTGTCCTCATAGGAGAGGTGCTCCAGCCCTCTGATCATCCTCGTGGCCCTTCTCTGGACACGCTCCAGCACGTCCACATCCCTCCTGTAATAGGGGCTCCAGAACTGGAGGCAGTACTCCAGGTGGGGTCTCACCAGAGCTGAGTAGAGGGGGAGAATCACCTCCCTTGACCTGCTGGCCACACTTCTCCTGCTGCAGCCCAGGCTCTGATTGGCTTTCCGGGCTGCAAGTGCCCACTGAGAGCTCCTGTTGAGCTTCTCCTCCCCCAGCACCCCCAAGTCTCTCTCCTCAGGGCTGCTCTCCAGCCAGTCACTGCCCAGCCTGGATTTGTGCCTGGGATTGCCTCGACCCAGATGCAGGACCCTGCACTTGGTCTTGTTGAAGCTCATGAGGTTGGCTTGTGCCCACCTCTCCAGCCTGTCCAGGTCCCTCTGGATGGCATCCCTCTGGATGCAAGTTCTTCATTCTTAACACTTTGCTTGGAGGACGCAGAGGTGTGCCAGAGTGTGTGCCTTTATTTCCTTACAGCCACAACCTAGAACACTCCAAAATTTCTTAAGCACTGAAACACTGCACAAAAGATTGCTTGGGTTTTATTTTTAAGCATGGAATTCTGAAGGGTTTGGCCCATAACAGTATAATATAACCAAACAAGGCAACACCTTAGGGCAATGTACTTTTCTTATTGGTCCCAACTTGACATTATTTTTGTTGCTTAATGAGGAGCTAATGTGATTTCTAATGAAGCCATGTGGCTGTTGGATAGAAGAACTATTGCTTTATTTCCCTTGTGACAAAGTATACTCCCTTCAGTTACAATCTAGGAAGCAAAATTAATACCAATGTGAAATTTTGCAAGAATTAGTGTCAAGACTTTGAAGCATTTTATTATGTGTATAAATTACCTGGATAATGAGATTGAAAGCAAGTTACTGGGGTATCTGGGCAGCCCAGGAACTCAATAGAGAGCACTTAAAGAGTGAAGTCTGTAGAGGCAGAAAAAGTGAGATCATCTTAACTTCTACAGGTTCTTTGCCACTGAGTTACTCCAAAGTAGAGAGCCTGGGTGCCAAACTCCCATCTGATAACATAGGCTTCTATGAATAATTGACTCCTACCTCTGTCTACTCTGGATAATGCCTCACTTCTGCACACCCTGCTTAGTGATGAGGTGGAAATCAGATCTCTACAGCTACCTGAAGGGAGGTTGTAGCCAGGCAGAGGTTGGCCTCTTCTCCCAGGCAGCCAGCACCAGAACAAGAGGACACAGTCTCAGGCTGCGCCAGGGCAGGTTTAGGCTGGATGTTAGGAAGAAGTTCTACATGGGGAGAGTGACTGCCCATTGGAATCGGCTACCCGTGGAGGTGGTGGAGTCACCTTCATTGGAGGTGTTCAGGAGGAGACTTGATGGGGTGCTTGGTGCCATGGTTTAGTTGTTTAGGTGGGTTGGATTGGTTGATGGGTTGGATGCGATGATCTTGAAGGTCTCTTCCAACCTGGTGTATTGTATTGTAAACTTGACTCAATTTGACTTGTAAAGCACAAACGCTAATTGAAAGTAGTCTTGTATACTTTACTCTAAAACACAAATGCATCTTGTATTAGATATGAGTTTCTATCCTACTGAAGGAGAATTCTGTCTCTACACAGCCATAGCTGCATGAAACCTGGGTGCTATGGGATAGGGAAGTGCGACTGATGAGGCTGCTAGGTCACTGCTGTCATGAATAGTCATGAGGGGACCTCAGTCTGTGGCTACTTGGTGAAAAATTAATCACTGTAGAGTAGTGAAATATTTATTAAACCACGTAAAAGCTAAATACAGATCCAGTAATTATTTAATATTAATCCCTGCATTTTGTTAGATGCAGTGGCAATGACAATTCTTTCCACCACTTACAGTGGTCTCATTTCTCTCAGAGCTGTAGTCATTGGCCATGGGATGGTTTTCTCATCCTCATGTGCACATTAACTTGTGAAGACTAGGATAGCTTTTAGAGGAACAGAAAACTCAGTCTGGGAGTTACTTATGACTGGCAGCATGAGGAATTGTGCTTGGCAAGAGCAATATTGTTATGTGGTCCTGTACTTTCCAGGCAATCATTCATTCATCTAATTGCCAAGTTCTTCCATGGAAGAGTCTTAAAGTTGTATGGGGTGAGAATAAATACCTGCATGAGTTTCCTTGATTAAAGCCACTTAACTTGAATGATTCCTAGAGCTGATTTGAACCGGTACTGTATGAGCTGTGGTCTAAAAATAAGTACTAAGAGAATGCTCTGGTTTTCCATGTCAATAATTTCTATCAGTTCCCCTTTGCTTTTCTGCTGGAATAATACTTTTCCCAATGGTATAAAGAGAAAGGCATATGCAGTAGAGTTGTGAAACTGGATATTCAAGTCTCCTGGGAAGCTCTGAAGACTTGGACCAAACTGTTATTTGTGGAAATGGTCCTCTTTTCTTCAATTAAAACAACCAAACAAAACACCACACAAAAGCATCAAAAAAACCCAAGGTGAAATGTGAATCACTTAGTGTGGCTGTTTTTTTTCCCCCATGGTTTGCTGACGTGGCATCTATTGTAATGATTTGTGAGAGGGCATCTTCTCTATTAAAACTGAGACAACCAAACATTCCATCTCAAATACTGTGTCCAGTTCTGGTGTCCCCATCATAAGATAGACACAGAGCTGTTGGACCAAATCCAGGGGAGGGCCACAAAGATGATTCAAGGGTTGGAGCACCTCTGCTATGAGGACAGGCTGAGAGAGCTGGGGATGTTCAGCCTGGAGAAGAGAAGATTCTGGGGGTAGTTTAGAGCTGCCTGCTGATAGTTGGAGGGATCCTAGAGGAAGGCTGCAGAGGGTCTTTTCATAAGGGTGTCTAAGGACAGGATAAGGGGGAATGGTTTGAAGCTGAGGGAGAGGAGGGTTAGATCGGAGCTTAGGAAGAAATTACTCAGTGTGGGTGTGATGGGACTTTGGAATAGGTTGCCCAGAGTGGCTGTGAATGCCTCCTCCCTGGGGGTGTTGAAGGCCAGGCTGGATGAGGCTTTGAGTCTAATTGAGAGGTGTCCGTGCCCACGGCAGGGAGGTTGGAGTAGATGATCTCTGAGGTCCCTTTCAACCTAAGCCATTCTAGGATTCTATGATTAGAGGGCACTTGTATCTCTAGTGAAACTGTCTTGGTTTTGAAACTCCAAGCAGAAAAGAAAATGCCTCAAAAGGCATTTTTTGCTAAGACTACTGCTGCTCTTCTTGGCCTGCTGCTTGTAGCAAAACCTCCGTACCAAGGATACCTGCAAGATATCTTTTGCCTCGGGGGGAAAAAAAGACCTGGAAAAATAATAATAAAAAATTGCTGCTCTAGTCTTGAGGCTCAAAGGTTCCCTAAGTTCAGAGGTGAGCTAAGCTTGCAAACATTTTTATTTGTTTCTGTTTAATGCCATAATTGCTCTGCGGTGTTGTTCTAGCGAGCCCCTAGAAAAACTGCAGGACTTGCAAGAATCGGCTGCAGCAATCTGCTGCTATGCTCTCACTTTCTAATATTCCCCCCCCCCCCCCGCCTTTTCTTTGTGCACTTAATGTGTTTGGTATAGCTCTTGCTCATTTTCCTGCTGACTGCACTGTATTTTGGAGTGGCACGCTCCTTTCATGCATAATGGTAGATGCCCATTGCGGAGCACTTGTGAGAAAATGTGATGACTCACAGATAGTGTGAAGTGCTTTATTGCATACTAATTTAAATGACTGCAATGTAATGATAATTGCTGCTTTATGAAAGGGCCCCCAAGTGCAACCTAAATGGATTCCTGCCCTCAATAAACAAAAGGGTAGTGCTAATGGGGGTTGGAAAAAAAAACCACCGCCCCCTCCCCCCGCCAAAAAAAAAACCCCAGCGAATTTGAAGTGGCTGACTGTGGTGTTTTTTTTTTCCTTTCTGAGATTCTTCAGTCCAAAATAATCAGAGTTGCTAGATAAAATACCCAAAGGCTTGAGGAAAGTGGAAGATCCTGAGCTTCGCTCAAAATAGTACAAAAGAGTTGAAAAATGAAGACCACTTACATTAAAAATTCTCTGCCGATCATGCCTCTACCTCTGTTTCTCTGATATCTTTTCCTCAACAGCAACGAGATTGCAGTGTTATTTACTGATGAATGCTGTTTGCTTGTCAACAGCTCAAGTAGTTAAGAGCCTGACAAATCATCTAGTTAATTTCCTTGGCTCTGAGTCAAACAGCAGAAAATACACATACCCAGCACATGCCTCTGCCAGTCCATCACATCAGGAGCTAACTGGAGATGTACCAGTCTTAACAGGCCCTCCAGCTGATCCACCACCCAGCATGACTGTGCTGACAGATGTGGCAATTGTTTTTCCTGCTTAAATTATCAGCATCTGTGAGATATTTACTGGTAATTAAAGTTGCAGAGACAAATTATTAAATATATTGCAAAATGCAATGAAACAATTTTCAAAGGAGGTGTAAAACAGAGTGGCAATTAGATAGCTCAAGTCCTAATAAATGGCCTGGAAAGGAGAAGAGTGATGGAAAGGAGCTGTTGAATTTCTACAGGATAAAGCCACTTGCAGGTGGTGTGGTGTTTGGGGGCAGGCAGTGGCGCTGGGAGGGGTTTTTGGGGGCAGGCAGTGGCGCTGGGAGGGGATCTTGGGGGCAGGCAGTGGTGCTGGGAGGACCTATGCCATGGTTTCCACTCAGGATGGCTGGGTGACTGGAACAATCGTGCTGTCTTCTGTCTACCCACTCAGGAGGGTCACTGTGGACTTTGTCACAACTCCAGATTCCTCTGGGAGTTTGTTGCTGTTTTCTGGTTTGTCTCTAGTGACTGCCTCCTCGCAGTGCTTTCTGGCGGTGCTGCTCTTGCTGTTAAGTCTGACATTCTGCACAATTTTTTCTCACTGGGTCTGAAAACCTTTTGAGACTGCTTCTGCTCTTCAGTTAGTTTCAGCTTCCCATCTTAATTTCTAGTCTGTTCTTCTTTCCTTTATCTTTTTTTTTTTTTTAAGTAGCATATGCTGTGTTACAGGTCTAGTTGTAACCTGAAGATGCTGTGTATAGTTGCTGTATTTACCTATGCAATAGCAGCTAAAGTGTGTGTAATTTGTGTGTACTTAATGAGACACCACTTTGTGCTGCTTGCATGCCTCTAGAGATTGCCACTTCCTTTCCTCTGCTGGTTTCCTTTGAGAGGTTACACATTACTATTTCACTGGCAACTTTTATCTTTGCAGTGTTAACTTGGTATTTGCACAGTGCTAGCAAATTATTTCCCATCTTCTGCAGGGAATGTTAAATGTGTTTGGGGTGTTAGTGGTCCTTGCATATAGGTTTAAAATGGATGTATCTGAAAGCAGAGAGTTATTCACAGAGGTAGATTCCTCAAGTTTTTCTTCCTCTATAAGCTAATATTTTTTTTTTTTCTATGGGTACCAGCCCCTCACTTTGTATTTCCCTCTCTGTTGTCCATAACCTATGGTAAATCTTGGGGTCTCTGTCACAGACACTTCCAAGAGTTGCTCACTGCACTGAACTGCAGTCATGGATCACTGTTCCCCAGGCTGCTGTGCTATGCCTGCTTCTTTTTTGTCGTGAGTTTGGCATTGATTTTACTTTAGTGACAAGCTTTGCTTTGGTCTAGGAAATCATATCAAATGTCAGGCTTTGTCTTTTCCCTCTGCTTGAGCAATCATACCTGGAATTAATACAGGGTTTGGAATTTTCCAGTGTTCTCAGGAGATTCAGGCTGTGAGAGGCTGTAGCCTTTCCTTGCTTAAGTCTCTATTTACACTATCTTTGCTTTTCCCCAAGGGATGAGAAGTGTTATACCAAATAAATGCCTCATCCCTCTTACAGATGAGAGTCCCCAGTCCTGGAGCTCACTCAGGTGGTGTCTGTGGCACAGCAAGAACAGTGAGCTTCATATTAGTTCCATATTTGCTTGTTTGTGTAACTTTGTGTCTGAAGTGTGGGAATAGGACTTGCAAATGCCCATTGATATTTGATTTTTGAAAGGTAATCTGAGCTTACACTTACGGGAGGCTTAAGGGTATAAGGGAGGCAATCAGGCACAGCACTACCTGATTCATGTAGGGAAACAGCTCATAAGATGGTAATTGGCATCAAGAGAGGAAATGTAGCAGTATGTAATGATCAATACAGACTACTATGCAGGTTCGCCAGATTCTAGGACTGGAGGACCTCAAGGTAGGTCATAAAAGTCTTGATTTTCAAACCTCCCATCAACCCTTCCCTGTATGTTCTTTCTGAGGAGTCAAAATCCTTCAGGTGGGAAGGGACCTTTAAAAGTCATCTGGCCCAATGCCCCTGTGGTGAGCAGGGATATATTCAACTTGGTCATTTTTTTTTTTTCAATTGGGAAGGAGGTGACTGTTCAGATTAGTCTGTAGCTCTAAAGCAAGAGCTGTGCACTTTCCAGAACTGTTATAACTGTAATTAAGACAGGCTTGCATTGGTTAAAAATACATCCGCTCCAATTCAGTGTCACTGGAAGGCACTGAGCAGTACAAAGCCGCTGCCACAGGGAAAGCTGCACTTGCCCAGTGCTGGGAAGAGGAACTTTTCTTGGTTCAGCTGTTTCACTCTCATGCTTTCATGGGGTTGCAGTGGTGGTTATTTCATCTAACTTGTTTTGAATGGTTCATGTAAGGCTGTGAGAAGTGACTATCAAAAGGTGAAGGTGTTGAAGATCCCTTGTAATTTTTATGATACTTTTTTCCTGCACGTGAACAGCTTTCCTGCTCATGTACTGGATATGTTGTTAAGTAACTGACCTAGGAATTGTAGATAGTCTATGAAACACCATTTTCAGTCTGAGTTTTCTTCAATTTGATTATAATATAGCCAACCCTACTCTATTCCAGACCTTTTGGACCAGCACAATGCTTAATGACTCGAGCAATTATTTAGTTTCACGATGGAGTTCCATTGATAAATCCCACCAGTTTATTTTTCTGACTTGGTTACAATAAGGAAAAAACAACTTAAATAATAGAAACAAACAATGCCACCTCAGGGACTCAGAACTAGTTTGTATTGGGAAGAAAAAAGAAACTAGGAAACAGGTAGATTCTTGCTGTAGAAATGACAGCACTTGCCTTGTATTCATGGCTTGTCTTATTGCCAAAGTGAAAGGGTTTGGATGTGCTTAAGAAAATCAAATCACTGAAGTCTTTATTTTTATTGCTGCTATTTATTCTGATCTAGGTAGTCACAGTTTGTCTCTGCAAAATGCAATAGCTATAAAATACTCAATGAAGAATTTGCTTCTTGGCAGTAGACGGCTACAAATGTGATGGATTAAGCACAGTGTAGCTGGCATCCTGAGAAACCCAAGGAATAGCTTCCTAGAATACAAAGGTGTTCTGTCAGTGCTGGAAATTAGCTGTACGATGGATACACTACAAAGCACTTTACAAAGGAAGGCTGAGGCGTCCCTGGACAGCACTGCCCCCTGAAGGGTGGAGTACATAGATGTGTGGACTGAAGTAATGTCACTTAGGTTTTTAACTGAGTTGTTCAAGCCGGTTCTGTGCCTCCCAAGTTCGGGGGTCTTTCGTCCTTGGAGCTGGCAAGTGGCTCTGTATGGCTGTATATAACAGTTAAACAGATGACAGCAGGGTACAATGTCATGAGTGTGTTAATATACCAGGATAATCTTTGCTCTTAAATCCACCCTGGAATGCAGCAGAACCTCGCTATTTATGTTAGACTAGTGTGGAATTCAAATATGCAGGTCTGAAATACTGTGTCTGGAATACAAACATTCTGAAGCTTAAGTCTCCTTGTGTTAGGTCTGGTGATCCCTCCTAATGATTTCCTTTCAAAACACCTTGTTCAGTTTAATCCCTTTCCACCCCTACATATACTTTTCTCCCTTCTACCTATTTCTTTCTGATGCAGTATACTGTATTCTTCAACCATCTGAAGACTAGAACCTGGGTTATCTTCAGGTCAATTGAGCCTCTAACAATGTTGTTGGTAAGCACACATTTCCCCTAAGTTTTAGTCCAGAAAGCACTGATCTTAGAGTTAAGCCCTTTGAGATGAGTTAAATTTCCCTCCTGACTTACTAGAAGCATATTGTTCCAGCTGCAATACAATGTAGGCTGTGGAAGAAATTGTGTCATCACAGAGTAGCTTTATGGGTAAGTAAAAACCCAGGAGCCTGGGTACATCTTAAATAGTAACAAATTGTCATGTAAAAGTCTTGAGAGAAGGGAAGTGAAATCTCCACACAGAGAAGAAAGGAGTAATAATATGTTCACAGAATGGTCTCTTAAATGGATTTCTAGCGAGCTTTCGGCTCTTTATGAACAGTGACATGAAGGGAAAAGCTTGGGATTTCAGCATATAGACCAGACCTGTCCGTTTGTAAAGGATTGCCTCATAAAATTGCAAGGTGGCACTGAGCAAAAGAGGTTTGTGGCGGGAGGTTGCTTCCAGAAAAATGCAGCTCTGAACGCTGGCGCAAAGAGAAGGGGCAGAAATTGTTGTAGTATTTGTCTTTTGGCGACTGGAGCTGGGATAATCAATAAATCTATCTCTGAATTTGTGTGACACTGGCTCCGACTGTCCCTGGGAGAAGCGGCTGTTGGCAGCGCCCGCAGCCCCGTTCACAAAGCAAACGTGCCCTCTGCAGGGCACTGCCAGAGATGCGCCTGCAAACCAGCCTGCCCAGGAGGGCAGACCGAGGGCTCTGTCCCGGCTACGATGCGGTGAGAAAATGCCTTCCTGAAGTGGAAATGAGAGCTACGACAGCCAGACACCCAATGCCACGGGGCTCTGCTTTCCCCCTCCCCTCCACCGTTTTCTGTTTGCTTATGTTGTTGCTGGATCGAGGTTGGCTTTTTGTGTCCTCTCAGTAAATGAGTTTCCCTGGCCTGAACTATTGCAAGTACTGAGAACCCACAGATGGGTTTTTAACTTTCTTCATGCTTGCTTCCTAGTCTTTCAGGTAGTGCAGTTCTCTGCGGTAAGATTTTGCTCACCTGACTTAGGCAATGTGGAATGCAGAGGAAAGCAGTGGAAGAGTAGATGAAGAAAACAGAAAAGAGACAATTGAGCATTTGGGTAGGCACTGGGAACAAAGAAATACAGAAACAAAACATGGAAATAAAAGAGAGATTGGTAAATAATTTTGTGAAGTTAATTTGATTATGAACAGCACACCTCAAAAGTAGTTACTGGAACAGGAGAGAACAGCACCTCAGACTAATTAGCAGCACAGACCAATTAGTGATGGGTTTGGTTGTATTTACCATTTATCTATTTAATAACATTATAACTTCTGGTACACTGGAGCAAGCTTACTGAATGTAGTATTCATGTAATACTGGTATAGAATCGTATATCATGGAATCCTAGAATGAGTTAGGTTGGAAGGGCCTTCCTGATACCCTGTTCAAAACCCCCTGCTATGGGCAGGGATGCCTCTCATTAAACTCAGCTGCTCAAGGCCTCAGGCAATCTGGCCTTGAGCACCTCCAGGGAAGGAGCATCCACAACCACTGTGGGCAACCTATTCTGGTGTCTCACCACCCTCATACTGAAGAACATCTTCCTAAGATACGGTCTAAACCTACTCTCCCTCAGCTTCAAACCATTCTCACTTGTCCTGTCTCTAGATACCCTCTCCAGTCTTCCTGTGGGCTTCTGGAAATCAGCAATAAGGTCCCCCCAGAGTCATCTTCAGGGTGAAGAACCCCAGCTCCCTCAGCCTGTCCTCATAGCAGAGGTGCTCCAGGCCTCAGATCATCTTTGTGGCCCTTCTCTGGACTTACTCCACCGTCTTTGTGTCCTCCTTATTCTGGGGATGCCAGAACTGGGTACAGTATTTGAGGTGGAGTCTCACCAGAGCAGAGTAAAGGAAGAAGAATCCTTTCTCTTGCTCTGCTGGCTGTGCTGCTCTTGCTGCAGCCCAGCACACAGCTGCCTTCTGGGCTGCATGAGAGCACTGCCAGCTTGTGGTGAGCTTCTCATCAACCAACACCCTTAAACCTTTCTCTTCAGGGCTAGTCACAAACTGCTCTGCATCCAGCCTGCATTTGTGCCCGAGGGTGGCCCAACCCAGATGCAGGACCTTGCACTTGGACTTGTAGACCCTCATGCCGTAAATGCACGCGCTGCCATAAGCGCATGCAACGCGCTTCCAGAAAAGGAGTTTTGACAGGATTTTCGTCTCTGTGGATGGCCAATCAAAATAGAAGCTCAAAATTCTTTGAATCTTCTGAATTAAAGAGAGATGTTTGAGTGAATGCCGATTTGTGAGTATCACATGAGCGGGAAGCAGACCCCAGGCAGAATTAGGATGTCTGAAAGGGAGGAACAAAGATTGATGCCAATGTATCAGTTAAATCATTGCATTCTATTTTTATGCTCACTTTTGCATAGATCAGATGTGTGTGTGTGTGTGCTTGATCTGGTGGAAACTGCAGTTAGATCCATCTCTGGATAAATACCTCTGTGCCACAGTTCTGGCTATTCAGCTGAGTGTTTATCTCGCCTATCTAAAATATATAACCACTTTTCTGCAGGTTTGAGGGCATTAACTTACCATTTGCTCTCTGTGGTTGTTCCTATAGAAGTAAAACTTTTATCCTAAAATGTTCATAAAACAGAATGAAGGATGATTGCTGGTATCACCAAAGTAAATGGATTTTCTAAATGGTGTTGCTTACTCATTCTGAAAGCTCTTGTGGCATTTAAGTGCTAACAACTGATGTAAAAAATGGCCAGTAGAAACCAATTTTGAGTGTTCAAAAAGTATAGGTGCCAGAAACCTAGAGCTGAGTAATGTTGATCACCATGTGCTAGCACTTAACAACTACTTCTTTACATATACACAGTGAAGTACTCTCCTCCTGAATGTTTTCAACCAAGAGTTGTGCCACTGCAATTAATTACAGACAGGACAGAAGCAGATTTTCTCCATCCTGCTGGGCTCTTTCCTGCTTCTCATTTCCGTTTCAGGCTATGAAATTCACCAATAACACACTTTGAAATTGGTGAGGCTGCAAAGTGACATTCCCAAACCCATTTCATAGCTCCAGATTTCAGTTTCAGACTGACTGAAGATTGCTTGATTATTATGGCAAGAAGCCAGACACTGTCTCTGTAGGCAACAGGATGTAGAACAGAGCTTGCAGAGTGGGAAACAGGGGCTAAGAAGCAAGAGAAGAGAATAGAACAGACTAGACCAGGTTGGAAGAGACCATCGCATCCAACCCATCATCCAACACCATCTAATCAACTAAACCATGGCACCAAGTGCCTCATCCAGTCCCCTCCTAAACAGCTCCAGTGATGGTGACTCCACCACCTCCCTGGGCAGCACTTTCCAATGGGCAATCACTCTCTCTATGAAGAATTTCTTCCTAACATCCAGCTTAAACCTCCCCTGGCACAGCTTGACACTGTGTGCTCTTGTTCTGGTGCTGGGTGGCTGGGAGAAGAGACCAACCTCCACCTGTCTACAGTCTCTCTTGAGGTAATTGGAGAGAGCAAGAAGGTCTGCCCTGAGCCTCCTCTTCTCCAGGCTAAGCAACCCCAGCTCCCTCAGCCTCTCCTCATAGGGCTTGTGTTCCAAACCCCTCACCAACTTTGTTGTCCTTCTCTGGACACCTTCCAGCAACTCAACACCTTTCCTAAACTGTGGGGCCCAGAACTGGACACAGGACTCAAGGTGTGGCCTAACCAGTGCAGTGTACAGGGGCAGAGAAAGGGAATATTTACAGATAAATGGCATTAAAGGGACATAGGCTTCCACACTCAAACACAGCTTTGCTGCATGGCCTGGCCATGGTTCCATCTCAGTCTATATTGGACTTCTCATGTTCCTTTCCTGCTTGTGGTTGCTGTGGAATTATTCTAAGACTGTTATTTTTTCTGAAACCTCTGTTCTGCAATACTTTGTACCACCTTCACGGAATTATAATGCAAGTTTTACTGTGTGGGGTCTACAGGAGTAGAACTCAAGTTCTAGTCGAGTTTGTAGCATGATTTTCAACAGATTCAGATGTGCTTAGGAGCCTAAGTATCACTAACTTTCAGTAAGTTTATTAGGATACTTTGCTGTTTTAGACAATTCTGCTCTTCCTGAACATTTGAACCTGAAGTGTGTGAGCAGATCCTATCATGCCTGAGCACATCTCAATAAATTAACACTTTGACCTAAGTAATTAGTGACAAAACAAGGAAGCATAAATGAAGTGCTGAGTTAGTCATTCTAGAGCTGCTCAGATGTTTCAGAAGGCCTGGATTTAAAGATGAAATCCTATAAAGTTCAGAAAGCAGATTTCAGGACACAAATCGGTCAACTCTGTACTGTAGTGGTTTAGATGGTTTAATCCACCTGCACCCACATAAAGCACAGCTAACCCAGTTGGAGAAGCGAATGAAGGCTGTATCTTACAAGCAATAATGAAATGCAATGAATATATACAACATATACAGTATCGACAGTATCATGCATGTATTTACAGGAAAGAACACAACACAGATCCTCCCTAGGAGGATTCCACCTCGGGTTCCCCCTCCCTCTCTCCCCCTTCCCTTTCCCCTTTAGTTAATTAGACCAAAAAGGAGAAAAAAGAGAGAAAAGGATATTAAGGGAAATTTG
Organism: Picus viridis; assembly: GCA_033816785.1. Classification (NCBI taxonomy): domain Eukaryota; kingdom Metazoa; phylum Chordata; class Aves; order Piciformes; family Picidae; genus Picus; species Picus viridis. Next base: position 3,260,014 of record CM066594.1, read on the forward strand.
TTAGCTCAAAGCAGCTTTTCAGTAGTTTTCTTATCTTATCAGTTTCAGTCCAGGGTCAGCTGCATGCACTCTGGCCAAGAAACAAAAAGTCAGACAGACTGAAGCTGGACTGAGTGAGAGAAAGAATGCTGGAGATATTTGCTATGGTACATCTCACATCTGACCAAAGAAATTCGTTTGGAATTAATCTTTGTTTTGCTTTTTACACCTCAACATTCAGCTAGAGAATCCTGCAGCTGTCTTTTCTGAAAGGCGCAGCCTAACCTGTCACACGTACGAGCAGAAATACCTACTTGCAGCCCCCAAAGAATCAAATCTAAGGGGGATTCTTGGTGAAATGTTTTCCAGTGTGACACGCAGGAGCCATTTAAGATGAAATATATGTTCCAAACCCATTTTACTAGCAGAACAGAAGCTTGCAGCTCTGATTCTCTGAGGAGTGGTAGCCAGCGTTTACCATTTGATCTATGATCGCAGTAGCAAGTAGCGTGTGGGTCTTTATTAATTCTCACTAATTGTCCAGCAGCCATGGGAGCTGTAGATTTCCACCCATGAAGATAATTGCCTGTGTCACAATGAGAGATCACTGCAAAAGAAGCATTTCATTCCTTAAATACTCCATTAACATGTGATTCAATGTGCTATAGTTTGTACATGATAGTGGTGTTCCAGGAGAGAATTGCAGCTGTTTAGCCATAATAGAACATTTGTCAGAATATTCTTCCACAAAACAAGAGCTTTTGAAAAAGCTCAGCAACTTGCTTTCCATTCTAAATGATGTTCACTTAGAGACAGTATTTACCTAGCAGAGTTGTGGGACTGATCATAACGTCTGTGTGACCAGCGTCTTTCAGCTGGCTTCACCTAAGAGCTGCTGCTTCCAACGGCCCAACTGTGAAGACCCTGCCTGTGAGACGCAGCCCTAAGATTCAGCAAGCCCCTGCCTCTCCCAGGGAACTGGAGGAGGCTGAAAGAGTAATCTTTGGTAGCCAGACCCACTATTACCACAACTCACCAGTGGCTTCCCATTTATCATGAAGGTACCAGTTAAAGTTCTTTTAAGCTTTAGTTTGTGGCTCAGACTGGGGTACTAAGTAAATACCTCTCTCCTTCTCAAAATGCAGGTGGCACATTCAGTACTGCCTGCCTCCCACCCTTCTGCACCTCTGGGAACAGCTGTAACATGGGATGCTGACTGATAGCTAATGCCATGCTGAGTTCCTAATCCAACTGGGACAGCTACTCTGTGCTGAGAGCAGCTGTCCTCATTGTGGTATCTGAAGGAATCAAAGGCTGCAGAACATTATAGTCTCCTGAGAAATGATAATTTTTGGCACTTGGCCATCAGGTTACCTTATGAAGAGCATTCATTACGAAGGGCATGTTAATATTAGAGGTGCTTGGCTTTACCTTTGATATGTTCTTGCTAATTTAATTTGACTTTTCCAGAGTCTTCCAGGTAAGGCCTATTTTCTGGCTTAGATCTATCTGCTGTCTGGTGTAACAGCTACTCCTCCCAGTGGGCTATTTTCTGCAACTCCATACTGAGTTTATACTGATTTTTAAACAGAAATAACTGGAGTGTTTTCCTTAAGTCACAAATGACTGGAGAAAGAGAGCCAGCTTTAGCAATAATACAGTAGTTTGCCTTGGACTGCATGTGTCTCTGGTGACCCTTCTGGGTGGTGCTTAGCTGGCTTTGTGGGTGTTGGGGAAAGGATGGCAGCACACATCAGACTTGTCTTCTGACAGGTATTGAGCTCAGTGGTGTAGCTCAGGTGAGCAGAGATGAGGACTTCTTCATTTGAGCATTACAGATTAAACACACATTTCCGTCTGCCCCAGTGAACAGGTGAGTTGTGCCCTTTGCTTACACAGACTGCTTCAGCAGTACCATGAGCTGCTAGCTACATGACAGTATCAGGAGGAACCCACAGGAAGGAGGCAGAGTCCATTAAAAATTATTGCAGAACCCAGCATCTCTCAGATGAAAGGAACTTGGGAAGATTTTCTCCTCAGTTGTTGTCTGGGGTATTTTTCACATGCACACATGATAGGTAAATGTAGTAATTACAGAATGTGAAGGACAGTATCTGTTTGGTGAGGCTGGTGGTGCCACTTGCCTCTTGCATGAGGCTTAGCTTACAGTTGATAAAGCAATGAGCTTGATACAGTCATTACAGTTTAATATTTCCAAACTTTTATTTCCCTTCCAGGACCCTATTTAATGTAAGCTGTGACTTTATTGGGGAGTGTAGTCAAAATATCTTTGCTGTTTTTCCCACTCAGATCTGTCTCCTGTTTGCTCCTCTCATTCTTGTTAAACTTGTGTTTTTGCTGCTGCTACAAAAAATGAAATTAATCACCAAGTCTCAAGTGTAGCTGCAGGGAGTAAAAAGTACATAGAAAAGCAGTTTATGAAGTGGGTTTGGCTGGTGTGATAAGGCAGCTACAGCTAGAAGACTGCTTCTTCTTTCTTGTGGAATGTCTTTGTAAATATTTCTAGCCTTCTATTAGCTGTTTGTTTCAGCTTCTGCTTGTAATAAACCTTGGTGTAAAGAATCACTGGAGCAGTTCCCCCTGCTCCCTGCACTGCAGTTGGGGATGAATATGACACTTTCTGTTCATGTTATGCTTTGTAGCTAGATTTACTTGCAAAGCACACCTGGAAATCCTATTCCTCCAACAGGATTATTTAATGCTATCTAATGCTAACACCGAAACTTGTGCATTTCTGTCTGCAGCTCCCAGCACATGGCCTTAACTCTTTCCCCAAATGAGCACGCTTGTAATTATAAAAGGAGTAATGATTTTCTGTGTTTTGCAGTGGAGTGGAAAAGATGAGCAAATCTCAGCTCAGAAAGTACATTTAAATCCTGCTATCTGGAAGCCTTTCAAATTGCTTGGTACTTTTAAAATCGAGTGTCAGCTTGCTGTCAGGGCATGATATAGAATGGGAAATTGCTGTCTCTAGCCCTCTGCTCTCAACTGTATTAGGCAAGCTTTCTGACTCAAGATGTTATATGTAAAGTACAAAAGTTAATCACAGGCCTATTCTGCATCTTCTTTTTCAAAGTAAGTTAAAAGTACAAAATGTATATGCTAGGGATGAGAGTGTAGTTATTTGTAATCCTAACTATAGCAGAAAACCAGAGCATCCATCAGCACCTTCTTGTTTGGCTCTAACTCAGATCCTTTGTGGTTTTCTCATTATAAAGGCAATTATGCAATTTCTTCTACAGATGCAGATGAATATCCTTTTGTCTTGGTGAACTTTGCACAGCTGTGTGTTCAGGAACAGTTCCCACTTGCGGTGCAACAAGGTGACAAGTCACCTTCAGTTGTAGCCATTTCACACCTTGCTCAGCAAGGGAAGCTGGGCTTTGCCTTCGCTCATTTTGTCTGTCTTGCAACTGATGTGCCGGTGTGGAGTTTTGCTCCCCCAAAAGCAGTGTCCAGCTCTGGGGCTCTCAACACAAGAAACGCGTGGACCTGATGGGGAGGGTCCAGAGGAAGGGCACAAAAATGATCAGAGGATTGGAGCACCTCTGTCATCACAACAGGCTGAGAGAGTTTGGGTTGTTAAGCTTAAAGAAGGCTCCAGGGCAGGCCTCAGAGCAGCTTTCCAGCACCTGAAGGAGCCCTGCAAGAAAGCTGGGGAGGGACTGTTCACAAGGGCTTGTAGTGCTAGGACAAGGAGCGACGGTTTTAAACTAGAGAAGGACAGATTTAGATTGGACATGAAGATGATGCTCTCTGCTCTTAGGGTTGTGGAACACTTGAGCAGGTTGCTCAGGGGAGATGTTGGAGGCCCCACCCTCGAGACATTCAAGGTCAGGCTTGGTAGGGCTCTGAGCAACCTGATCTAGTTGGGGATGTCCCTGCTGACTGCAGGGTGGTTCGACTGGATGACCTCTAGAGGTCCCTTCCTACTGAGTGCATTCTATGATTCTAAATTATTTTAAAGCTCTAATTTGAGTCATAAAAGTCTCCAGCTTATTGTGCCCATGGTTTAATAAATGTCTGTCTTGGCTGGTATTGTGGGAAGTCATCAGGAATGCACTTGTAATAGCAGCACTGGCAGCTGAAGAAGCAAGAGGCAGGTTGCACACTGACCTGTAGAGAGGGAATATACCCAAATGTGGACTGAAAGTGACTTCTGAGGAGTTTGACAGAAATTTTTGTCTGCATTTTTTGTGAAATCAGAGATGCCTTTGTATTCTTTCCTGTTTGTGTTGGTGAACTTGTCTGTGTCAGGTTCTGTGGCTGCAGGAACACTTGGAAAATCACCCTCGGACTAGTAGGGTCTTTATTCACCTCTCATTTTTGTCTTTGGAAGAATTTTCTTCCTCTCCCCTATCAGGTGTGCTCACCAATTGATCTCCATGGTTTATATCACTTATTTACCTAGTATTAAAATCCATAAATCATTCTCCCCCAAAGCTTTTCTGTGCTGACTGCAGGGATACTGCCTTAGTGCCTTCTGATAGCTGGCGTTGTACTTTCAGAATTAGTTTTTCTTTGAGGCTGATGCCTAAAGCTCAGTGGGAGCCCCTAGGTGCTCCTCAGTCCTTGGAAAACATGAGCATGCTTATGTGACAGACCTTGGCACCACTGAAGAAGAGAAAACTCTGCTCACTGACTTGAGTGTACTCTAGAGAACGGGTTGATGTGTGAACATTGTGATGTGAGGGGAAGCTAGTTGTAGTTACAACTTTAATATTGTTGTATCTCTTGTATATCTTTTAAACTCATATTTACTCAGAAGCATTCTCTGTTGAAATGTGTAATCGAGCTTTGTGTGTGCTGTGCTGTCTGCAAAACATGGTTTTCCCAAAGTGTACTAATTTGGTACTGCCACTTGCTCTTTATTCCTGTCTGAATTTTAACTATGCTATTAAAATTTCCCAAACTATATGCACTGCTGTCTCTGTGGAAACTGGCACTGTGATACGTACCACATCTATAGTTAGTTCCTAGGGACTACTGGGGATGTTTTCACAGGCAACTGGGATGAAGAATTTCTGTATTCCACTCATTTTCTGCAAGTGGTGTGCTGCAGCTCTATGCTGAAGTGTAGCTGCTTGCGAATATTTGTCACCCAAGATAAAATGTACCACTCTTCTCTTCCACCTCTGTCAGAACCAAGCCCTGTCTGCTAAGGAGATTTGTTATTCTCATATTATTTTAAATCTAATACATTCAGCACATTTATTACTGGAGGTTGCAACCAAAGCAATACTCAGTGGCTTATGGAGTGTGTACAGAATACTTATTCTTCTGAGTGCTGATATTTTGTTTCAGTAGGAATTGCTACTTTATCAAAAAAGAAAAAGCAAAGGAAATAAAGAGAAGATCTTGAACTTAAGCAGACAAGTTCATTGTGCTACCAGCAGTTATTCTTGCTCCGATTAATGATGTTAATCATGACTGCAACAAGCTCTGGAGAAGATTTCTGCAACAAAGAATCCATTCCCCCCCACCTCACCATCCATTCCTCCCTGGCCTTCAAACCCTGTTAAGAAGTACTCCTGATGTTATTTTGCCACTGCCTATTTCCACCCTGATCGGAAGCACTTATTGGAGCTGTTTAAGGCTTCTGATGATTTTTGGATGCCCTGGTGGTTGGTGTGGTTCCTCCTATAAATCATCTTGTTTTTTATAAAATGAGCTATTTAACTGTGAAAGTGGAATGGATATCTTGGAAGTACCTGAAGTGCCTAAAATAACTGCTTTCTCTCCAAATGTTGGAGTCCCAGAATTGTTTGGGTTGGACAAGATCTCTAAGATCGTTGAGTCTAACCATCGACCCAACCCCACCATGGTCTCATTAAAGCATGTCCCCAGGTGCCATGTCCACGTGTGTTGTCCAGTTCTGTGTAAGCAGAGCAGTAGTATGAACTGTTTTAACTCTTGGTGGTAAATACCTTAAGCAAAACAACTCTTGAGATCCCTCAGTATTACTTCTGAAGGCTGAAGAGCAGTTTTGTGTACTCCAGAAGCTCAGGTATCATCAGCTGATTCACATCACAGTGGTAAGTCTGAAATCTTGTAATACAATCAATAAGGTTGGAAAAGACCTCAAAGATCATCAAGTCCAACCTGTCACTCAAGACCTCATGAGTAACTAAACTATGGCTTCAAGTATCACATCCAGTCCCTTTTTGAGCACTTCCAGGGACAGTGACTCCACCACCTCCCTGGGCAGCCCATTCCAATGGCTAACATCTCTCCCTGTGAAGAACTTTCTCCTCACCTCGAGCCTTGTCAGTCAGTTTTCGCCAGTCAAATGATCATAACAATATTTCCTTTTAATATTTATGATTTCTCAGGAATGACAAGTTTCAGTAAAACTGATCTGAGAAGGAATTTTGATATAACTGTCAGTCTGATAAAATAAATCATTTATGTCAAAGTACTTGCAGTTCACTAATATTGTACATGGAGCTTCAGTTCTGGGCAGTATTTAATCTATTGAGCATGGGGTCAGGAGGCAGTGTGAGGGGGAAGGCTGCCTGTTGATGGTGCTCTCTGTGCTCAGGGGCATTTGGAGTAAGTTAGGCAGCACTTTGGACTGTCTGTACTGCAGAAAGTGCATTGCAGTTGTGTTGCTTTGAACATGTTCATTTATTTGGCTGTATTTTGTGCCTTTACTAGGAAGAGACTGGGTGGGGAGCCTGGTGCCATGTTTTAGTTGATTAGATGGTGTTGGATGATAGGCTGGACTCGATGATCTTAAAGTTCTTTTCCAACCTGGTTAATTCTATTCTGTTCTACTATGCTTTCAGCTTACTGAAAATGCGTCAGGTCTGTAGACCATGGACTGTTGTCCTGTCTTAATGAACCCCACAGTCACTACTCCATAGGTGACTACTTTGTAACAGAAGTATCACCCACTTTGTTCACTCGAGTGGTGTAACATTCACTTCTCCATCAGCTGTTTGAAGTAGAGCACTGTATTGGTAGTTTCTGCACGCTGGTGGATTTCCTAAGGGGCCAAGTGACTGTTAAAAGGGGTTTGTGTTTCTTTTGGGTTGGTTTTGAGCCCATTAAAGGGTGAGGTGACTTCTTGTCTTGGTATATCCCAGCTGTATCTCCCTGAAGAATTGTGGAAACCCCTTTTCCCCTCTGTGTTCCATGTGCAGGGAAGTCATTGTGCTCCTGTACTCAGCACTGGTTAGGCCACACCTTGAGTAATGTGTCCAGTTCTGGGCCCCTCAGTTGAAGAAGGACATTGAGACTCTTGAACGTGCCAGGAGAAGGGCAACAAGGCTGATGAGAGGCCTCAAGCACAAGCCCTATCAGGAGAGGCTGAAGGAGCTGGGGTTGTTTAGTCTGGAGAAGAGGAGGCTCAGGGAAGACCTTATTGCTCTCTACAACTACCTGAGGGGTGGTTGTAGCCAGGAGGGGATTGGTCTCTTTTCCCAGGCAACCAGCACCAGAACAAGGGGACACAGTCTCAATCTGTGCCAGGGGAAGTTTAGGCTGGAGGTGAGGAGAAAGTTGTTCAGAGAGAGTTGTTTTAGTCATTGGAATGTGCTGCCCAGGGAGGTGGTGGAGTCACCATCCCTGGAGGTGTTCAAGAGGGGATTGGACGTGGCACTTGGTGCCATGGTCTAGTAGTCATGAGGTGTTGGGTGACAGGTTGGACTTGATGATCTTTGAGGTCTTTTCCAACCTTGTTGATTGTATGTTTCTATATGTATGGCTGTTAACAGCCTGATGAAGCAGCTTGTTTTCCTGAAGCTCAGGAGGCAGCTCTGACTGAAATCAGCTTCAAAAATTGATCAGATGTTTCTGTAGAATGTAGCCCATTTAAACTGATAATTTTTTTTTCTTGGCACATTTTTATTTTAACTTTGCCTTTTTTTTTTTTTTTTTTTTTTAAAGTTTTAATATCTTCAATTTGATCTGGAGTCACAAACAGACTTGCAAGTAATGTGTCCCTTTGAGGGCTTTTTCTTAGTACCACTGTTCCTCACTGAACAGCTGTATGAAAAAATGGAGCCTGATGGAATTCTGGTATTTGCAGCACTTTGAAGAGTTCTTTGAGCTGTCTAACTAAGAGGCTTTTTGTCAGCTTCTTGTGAAGAAAAGTAGCTTCACAAGCTATTTCTGAAGGAAAAGCACATGCAGTAGGCACCCTTATCATGACCTGCATTTATGAAGCCAGCAAGCCTGTTGCAGCACGTGCTGTACGAAGGCATCAAATCTGAAGTTCTTTAAGTAACTTCATCTTAAAGTGGAGGCTCGTGGGAAAAGTAGAATAAAGCTTTCTTGCTGTTCTACAAAAGGAAACTGGAATGGGTGAACTTATTAAACTAACTCTGTGTTGGGAACTGATGACAGAATTAGTATCTAATTAGAGTTTCTAAGTACCAGAGAAGCGCTTCAAATACAAGACCTTCTTTCTCACCACCTTCTATGTTTGAACATTTCTCAGGTATACTTCCAAGAAATAAAATAGTTTGAGTAGTTTTTATAGCAGGATTTATGTATGTCATGGATCTTGTGGCTTGGGGTACATGTGAATGCCCTGGGAGTTTGCTGCTTTTGAGTGTGTCACAAATTTATAATGGTGGCCAAACCCAAACTGCCAAGTCCTATACTACTCTTTAGGTCTCAGTAAAAAGACCTCAGCCCATAGATATAACCATTTCCTGCTCTTGATTGTCTATTAATAAGTTACTACTTTTGATATACTACTTTTGATATCCAGAACTCTGTGACTAAGGTGAGCCTCATGCCTGTAGTTGAGTAATAATACTTCCATGAAGAAAATAAATCATAATCTTGGTATTGAATGAAAAAATGTAATTAAGACTTTAAGTAACTTTTTCACATCTTATTTAGTAATCACTGACTTACTGGGAAATAGTTTGGCAAGCAGAATGCTGGAAGTGTTTAGCTATGTGTTTTGACCAATTCTGTTTGGGTTTTTTTAACTCCCTGGCTTTCTAAAATGAAAGGGCTGGAGCACCTCTCCTGGGGAGACAGACTGAGCGAGTTGGGGTTACTCAGTCTGGAGAAGAGAAGGCTCCAAGGAGACCTTATTGTGGCCTCTTAAGAAAGCTGCTGAGGGACGAGGATGATCAGAGGGCTGGAGCACCTCTCCTATGAGGACAGACTGAAGGAGTTGGGGTTGTTCAGTCTGGAGAAGAGAAGGCTCCGAGATGACCTCATTGTGGCCTTCCAGGATCTGAAGGGGGCCTACAGGAAGGCTGGGGAGGGACTTCTCAGGATCTCAGGTAGTGATAGGACTAGGGGGAATGGAATGAAGCTGGAAATAGGGAGATTCAGGCTAGATGTGAGGAAGAAGTTCTTCCCCATGAGAGTGGTGAAGCCCTGGAATGGGTTATCCAGGGAGGTGGTTGAGGCCCCGTCCCTGGAGGTGTTTAAGCCCAGGCTGGACGAGGCTCTGGGCATCCTGATCTAGTGTGGGGTGTCCCTGCCCATGGCAGGGGTTGGAACTAGATGATCCTTGTGGTCCCTTCCAACCCTGACTGATTCTATTCTATTCTATTCTATTCTATTCTATTCTATTCTATTCTATTCTATTCTATTCTATTCTATTCTATTCTATTCTATTCTATTCTATTCTATTCTATTCTATGACTTTTTAGTGTGTGGGGTAGTGATAGGACTAGGGGGAATGGAGCAAAACTAGGAGTGGATAGATTCAGATTGGATGTCAGGAAGAATTTCTTCAGCAAGAGGGTGGTGAGAGACTGGCAGAGGTTGCCCAGGGAGGTGGTGGAAGCCTCATCCCTGGAGGTTAAGACCAGGCTGGATGTGGCTCTGAGCAAGCTGCTTTAGTGTGAGGTGTCCCTGGCCATGGCAGGGAGGTTGGAACTGGATGATCCCTGAGGTCCCTTCCAAATCTCACAGTTCTGTGATTCTTTTCAGACACTTAGGAAAGCTGGTGCAGTATTGTTTCCATGAACAGACTGATGTATGATGTGTACTACAGTATAAACCTATTTTATTTAGGTCTGAAGGTGTTCATCTGTAGTTCATGTGACATTTTAATGAGGGGGCTCTTAGCTAGAGATAAAAATACTTGGCCCTCACACAGGCAGAGGCAAACGTGCAAAAAGATTGTAATAGGAATAGCTTTGGTAGATTTGCTGCAGTGTGTTTTAGCCTGCAGATTTCAGCTCTATTAATAAAACCTCCCTGCATTAAAAAAAAAAACAAACTAATTTTTTTTCCAAAGCCCTAACTAGGCTCTAAGAAGCTTATTTCAGAAAACCTTGTCTTCTAGGTTACAAGGTTTCATGTCTGAACTGTAGCAAGCTGTTAGAAATACAGTTCATTGGCTTAAGGGCAACCTGTATCCTGCTGGATGTTCCATGCATAGCAAGTAGGGGAAAGGCACTTCAGGATCAGCTCTGAGATCATTTAATTTCCAGCAGCTGTGCAAAAAAAAAAAATTCAGAGTGTGTATTTTATGTGAAATAGAAGTGTTCATAGAATCATAGAATCAACCAGGTTGGAAAAGACCTTAGAGGTCAAGTCCAACCTATTACCTAACACTTCCTGACAACTAAACCATGGCTCCAAGAGCCACATCCAGTCCCCTCTTGAACACCTCCAGGGATGGTGACTCCACCACCTCCCTGGGCAGCACATTCCAATGGCCAATTACTCTTTCTGGGAAGAACTTTCTCCTCACCTCCAGCCTAAACCTCCCCTGGCACAGCTTGAGACTGTGTCCTCTTGTTCTGGTGCTGGTTGCTTCAGAGAAGAGACCAACCCCCTCCTGGCTACAATCTCCCTTCAGGGAGTTGTAGACAGCAAGGAGGTCTCCCCTGAGCCTCCTCTTCTCCAGTCTAAACAACCCCAGCTCCCTCAGCCTCTCCTCTCCCCAGCCTCATTGCCCTGTTCCTGTAGGAATTAGTTTGATGGGATTTGTTTAGGCAAGATTCACCTTTCTGGTCACCTGAACAGGTGTTTTCTGAAAGTATCATGATATCTACTTATTAGGTCTCATTTTCTTCTCCTTGCCTTCATGCATTGCTTTATTTAAGTAGAAAGGCAAACATATTGTGGACTTCTAAATATTCTTAATATCTTTGCTTGCAAGGGTTTTTGGGTTTGTTGAGTTGTTAAAGGCTCTGTGGCAAGTGCTGGAAGAAGGGAATCTAAAAATTGAACCTTGAAACAGTTCTGAAACAGCACTGGTGTGAAAATCTTGCACTGGGGGAATCACCATTGTGTGCTGGCGAAGTCATCTGGGTGAGAAATGACCACGATGCATATCTCACCTGAGAGCATCACCAGTAGAAGAGTTTTGCCTTGTCATGTTTTTTTAAGGGAACTCAACAGACTTTCAGGTATTTTGTGTTTACTTCTGTTGTACAGTGTCTCCATTTCAGAGCTTCAGAAGAAATGTGCTGCAGATAATCACAGAATTACTGAGGCTGCAATAGACCTCTGAGACCAAGTCCAACCTATCAACTAGACCATGTCTCTAAGTGCCACATCCAATCTTTCCCTAGACACCTCCAGGGTCAAGATGGAGAAGTTTACAATGGCTTCTTACAAGCTAGTTTTGAAAATGAGCATTTTAAACCAATTCTGAAGCTTCCTGCATGTTCCTGATTCAAGTGATGTAAGGCTAACATGTGTGGATGGGGCTTGTTTTGCTTGGAGTTGTGGTAGTTTCAGGCTATGCCTTCAAAATTTAGCTGCAGATTTCGAGCAGAGAAGTAGAAAAATACAAATAAATCACCATTGGCTATAAAGAGGAAAACAAAAGACTATTCTAACCAAATTAATTGGATAAATGTCTGGGGTAAGAGAAGCTGTATCATAACAATTCTTCACATTTCATTCCCATTCCTTTCTTCTTCTCTTCTGACCTTGGCTGTTATTGCTTCGCCTCGGGAGAGAACAGTGTTTCTGGCTGACCTTGAGAAAAGCCTAACCCACTGCTTTCTCTCTCAAATCCTCTTTCTTTCTGGTGCAGGGGGTCTGGGAGGTTTGGGGGAGCAGTGGAGCAGCTTCCCTTTTCTTTTTTTGACCAGAGAGGTTTTTGTACTGTTTGCTAATTGCAAATGTCTGTATAATAATGTAACTACTGTATGTTTGGTACCTACTCATTGCATTCCATCGCAGAGTGTAGTTCTTTGCTTGTAAATATAGCTTCATTTGCTTCTAACCGAGCTAGTCTGGCTAAAAGTTAATTTGGGGGGAAACTTCAACCCGCCACAAGAGTTATTTTTTCCTGGTTTTATGGTGGTTTTTTTGGTTCAAGAATAGGGTAGTCCACCCCTTTGTTTTCATTGGTCTTTGTAGGAAATTTCCATAAATACAGTGACTGTGTGATGATCAGAAGCATGTAGAAAGGGAATGCATAGGCAGCTGTAGTAAAGACCATTTCTACTAAAGTGTATCTTCGTGGAATCCTAGAATGGTGTAGGTTGGAAGAACCTCAGAGATCATCTACTCCAACCTCCCTGTTGCGGGCAGGGATGCCTCTCAACTAGACTCAGCTCAAGTCCTCATCCACCTGGCTTTGAGCACTCCCAGGGAGGAGTCATCCACAGTTTCCCTGGCCAAGTTGTTCCAGAGTCTCACCATCTTCACACTGAAGAACTTCTTCCTCAGCTCCAGTCTAAACCTCTCCCTTAGCTTCAAGCCATTGTCACTAGACACCTTTATGAGAAGTCTGTCTCCAGCCTTCCTGTGGGCTCCTTTCAGGTATTGTAGGGCATCTCTAAGGTCTTCTCCAGGCTGAACAACCCCAGCTCCCTCAGCCTATCCTCATAGCAGAGGTGCTTCAGCCCTTGGATCATCTTTGTGGCCCTCCTCTGGACTTGCTCTGACAGTTCTGTGCCCTTCTTATGATGGGGCCACCATAAGTGGATGCAGTATTTGATGTGGGGTCTCACATGAGCAGTATTTATTCAGTCAAGCAGTAGCAATCCAGCAGAAATCTCTATCAAACTTCAAAAAACCCCTGGCTTTATTGAGCAGATCTTTCTTTGGCTGGGTTCAAGATGGGTGAAAGCAGCCTCTTCCAGTAACTGCTGCAGTGTGGCTGCAGTCATTAAATCAGAAGCTGAAACTCTGTCTGCTGCTCCTTCGATCTGTAGCATTCAAAAAAGAGAGAGGGGAAAAAAATGCAAATCCAGGTCCAAGTTCCACTTTTACTCAAGAGCTCCTGTAGTTAGTAGTTCCCAGGTGTGCTAATGGATAGCTGGAAGCCATGTGGTCACTTGGATGTTAGGATTTGCTGTTATTCTGAAGGTTTCATTATGGCTTAATCAGGTGTCTCTTTCCTTTCAGTACTCTGCATCTCCCTCAGTTGCCAGTGTATTGTCAGAACTTCAAAGGGACGGTATTTTGATGCTTTATGTTTCTACTAAGAGCTAATAAACAAGTCCCAAATACTAAGCTAGGAGAAGTTAGGAATTAAAATGTAAAGTTGGCTTTCTGAGATCCTCAGAAACATTTTCTGTACTTGTGCTGGGGTAAGTTGGAATATTGAACCTTTGTCACAGAGTTGAAAAAGTGAAGGAAGTTAATTTTTCAGTAATGTCTCACCTTGGATAAATTTTTCTTAGGGTTCATCTGAACACACTGGATTTCAGTAAAGGTGTTAACCAGATAGCTCTCTGGTGAGGTGATAATCAGACCCTCCTTTGCTATGATCTTGCTGTGAGTTTGAGCCTGCTCCCAGCCTGTCCGTCAGTGGGGTGGAGAATGTTGTGAAGCTGTGTTAGAGCCCATCTCTTACTGATGTGTGTAGCTCAAAGAGTAGCTATTTCAGCATGTCATCCCTCAGTGACACTACAAATGAGAACCCCAGAAATAGACTTTATTCAGACTTTAAAAAGTGTCATTATGCAGTAGCTAGTAGAAATCTGCAAACTGTTGGAGCAGCAGAAATTCCTCAGGAGAAAATCTATGAATTACAGGGTGGGAGGCAAGTGGATCTAGGATCTGACTGAATATATTCAGGAAGTGGAGTTTAGGGTTTATGCTGCTTTAGATGCTACTGTAAAGCACTGACAATGTTGAGATGACAAGCACAGTGAGACTGTTAGGACTCAAATAAGCAGGAGACTTGTATTGCCACAACTTGAGTACTGTGTGCAGTTCTGGGCCCCTCAATTTAAGAAGGGCATTGAGACTCTTGAACGTGTCCAGAGAAGGGCAATAAGGCTGGGGAGAGGCCTTGAGCACAAGCCCTATGAAGAGAGGCTGAGGGATCTGAGATTGTTTAGCCTGGAGAAGAGGAGGCTCAGGGAGACCTTATTGCTGTCTACAGCCACCTGAAGGAGGTTGTAGCCAGGAGGCGGTTGGTCTCTTCTCCCAGGCAACTAGCACCATAACAAGAGGACACAGTTTCAAACTGCACCAGGGGAAGTTTAGGCTGGAGGTGAGGAGAAAGTTCTTCACAGAGCGAGCTCTTAGCCATTGGAATGTGCTGCCCAGGGAGGTGGTGGAGTCCCCATCCCTGGAGATGTTCCAGAGGGGATTGGACATGGCACTTGAAGCCATGTAGTAGTCATGAGGTCTTGGGTGACAGGTTGGACTTGATGGTCTTTGAGGTCTTTTCGAACCTTATTGATGCTACGATTGATTGTTGAAAATGTAAGCTAGTGTCTAAGTTGTAGTGTCTCTTCATATTACTTATTTGCAAGTAATTTCTCATGTGGAAACAGATGCTGCATTCTTGTTTGGAGTTGTTTTGTCCTGCAAAATTCACTAGTGCACCTTGGATGTATTATCTTGTGCCACATCAGATTCTCTTTGGTTTAAAGTTTTTGGAAGAAGTTCAGCATTAGTTGGTGTTGTCTGGAATGTAGAAGTTTGCATTAATGAAGATATGCTGTGAAAAATACTTTGATTACACAAGAGTCTTCAAGAGCAGTTTAACAAATGAATTCCTTGTGGTGTATCCCTTTTCTGGAGTGTGGAAAAAATCAGAGACTGAATTGAGCTAGTCAGTACCCTGCCCTGTGCTAATCTTATACAGGGAAATTAAAAGTTCTGTCAGTTCATAGCCAGCACCAATGCTTTGCTGATCTTCACAGACTGGTGAAGTCAGTGCTTGTATCTGTGTGCTGTATGGAGGAGTTAATTCACTTCAGAGTTTGAGTAGCTACCCATGACTCTTTGGGCACAGCTGAGAGAGTGAGTTCATCTACAGAGAGGGTTTATTAGATCTTCCAGAGACAGTGCAAGTCCCCTGTGCCTTCCTAGCCTAGCTAGTTACTGTGCTGAAGATTTATTTTGTTGCTCTTGGTGTTGTACCTGGTCTTTGTGCAGATTTGTGATGATTACTGTAGATGGCAGCAGAAGCTAAATAAAATACAAAGATTTTAAAAATTAATTAAACCCCTTTCTGCTGCTGTCCTAAGTATGGTGTTTTTTTTTTCTCCTCTTGGTGCCTGCCAGCTGTTCTTGAGGATTGAAGCAATTATAGGCAGCAGAAGCCAAATTAAATGAATTATATATTGAATTAAGGTTTCACTCGTAGACATTTGGGGTTTTTCATATCTGTGACTTTGCTGGTTCTTGGCATATCCTGTGTCAGATGCTAAAAGACAGTTTTAAAGCTCTCCTGGTGATCTCTGAATTCATCCTCCTTTCTTTTGTATATGCAGCAGCAATTCTGACAAATGACAATGTCTTTGGGAGTGCTTTTATTTTTCCCAGTGTAACAAGGTTGCTGCTTGCTTTCTGTCATCTCAACTAAATAAACTTTATTTTCCTGTGGGTTTTTTTTTCCCCTGTTCTTTTTAATGTGCCTTCTTCCTCCTCTAGTGTTAGCTGTCTGTAATCTCTGCCCTTGTATGTCACCTCTCCAGCGTGCAGAACATCAGGAAAAAATGTTAAAATGTGTCATTATGCTAATTATGCTGCTTAATAAGACAGTTTATTTCTTCTCCCCGCTACGCTGGTAAGTAGGAGAAGCAGAGTAGACTCTTAGGACAGGTATTGGCCTGTTAGGAGGATTTGCAGTGTTTGGTGTAGCAGGCTGATCTTTAATGGGAAGTGAAGTTGATTACACAAAGCAATGGCTGACTTTTAAATAACGAAAGGACGTGGACCCAAATGATTGTCTGAGCTTGAGAGCAGGCTTTAGGGGGCAAGCAATAAATAATAAATGTACTAAAAGTCCCACTCACGATTAGCAAAATTGCTTGAAGAGAACGATTTGTGAGAGAGCTATGGGGCCGCAGTCTTTGTTTTTACTCTGAAAACCATAAAACTCAATTTTCTGCATGGCAGACATGTAAAACTGGGCAAAATGTGTTGCATCAAAATGACTCTGCTTTTGAAATATTTCTGAAATCCCTTTATTATGAAAATATTGCAGGGAAGTATGGAACTTCTGTTTAACAGTTGCGTGCAATATACGATGAAGGTGGGCACAAAGCTCTAGGTATTAAAGTTTATGAATGCTTTAATGCACTGCTTTGGGGGAATTAAACTTTAATATTGATGATAAACCTCCCATAATAAAAAGTGGGGAGAGCAAGAGTAAATCTCTCTTGCCAAGTCCCCAAACTATTTAAATAACTGCACGCAAGCTCCAGCATCTCCTGAGATATATTATAAATGAACTTCCACAGAACCATATGCATACAAATGTACACTGTGCATACAGTGAGGTTTTAGCAGAGTTGTTTCCTGCCTTGCCAAAGATCCTGTCCCAAAGGACTGTGTTGCTTTGAAGTGATTGATCTCTAGCAGCAATTCCACAATATTTCTCTCCAGATACACATCATTCGCTATCCAGAGTGCGTACCAGTGGGACGTTCCTGTGGGCTGCTTTGAAATGGAGTGAGATTTCTGCAGTGGATTTCTGTGCCAGTCTGGTGGTGTTGTTGTGAGATAACATTATGGAAGAGCTATTTAAGCATTTTAAAATGTGACACGTTAAAGAGATACAGGAAACTGTAAGTTACAGTGATCCGGAATGTAACATCAGGCTTCTGTTGAACCTCTGCTATGAGGATAGGCTGAGTGAGCTGGGATTGCTCAGCTTCAAGAAAAGACTCTGGGGGGACCTCAGAGCTGCCTTCCAGTGCTTGAAGGGATCCTACAGAAAGGCTGGAGGAGGACTTTTCATAAGGTTATCTAGTGACTGAACAAGGAGGAATGGGCTGAAGCTGAGGGAGAGCAGGGTTGGACTGGGTCTTAGGAAGAAGTTCTTCAGCATGAGGATGGTGAGACTCTGGAATAGAATGCCCAGAGTGGTGGTAGATGCTCCTTCCCTCTGTGTATTCAAGGCCAGGTTGGATGAGGCCTTGAGCAGTCGAGTCTAGCTGAGAAGTGTCCCTGCTTAAGGTGGTTAGGTTGGAGCAGATGATCTCTGAGGTCCCTTCCAACTTAAGCCATTCTATGATGATTCGATGAAATATCTGAGGCGGAAAAAAAAAAAAAAAATTAACTCAGGCTTTTCATCAAGGAGGAGGAGAAAAATGTCATTTGAGATAGAATAGAATAAACCAGGTTGGAAGAGACCTTCGAGATCTTCGTATCCAACATATCATCCAACACCACCTAATCAACTAAACCATGCAACCAAGCAGCCTATCAAGTCTCCTCCTAAACACCTCCAATGATGGTGACTCCACCACCTCCCCAGGCAGCCCATTCCAATGGGCAATCACTCTCTCTGTGTAGAATTTCTTCCTAACCTCCAGCCTAAACCTCCCCTGGTGGAGCCTGAGACTGTGTCCTCTTGTTCCAGTGCTGGTTGCCTGGGAGAGGAGACCAACCTCTGCCTGTCTACAATCTCCCCTCAGACAGCCATTATGAAAAGTGAAGGTGTTTGGAAAGTTACCTTTGAACTGCAAGGACCTGCCACTCTAGGGATGTTTTTATTTGTTTTCATTTTATCACTTGCATACCAGAATATAGAGATGCAAATCTGAAAGCTTGCAGTTAGAAGAGCTTGTGTGAACTCAACAGCTGCAAACCTCAGAAGCCATCACTGACTAGAGAAACTACAGTGACCTGATGATCTTAGGATGTTGCTCTGTCAGTTTAGATCTATAGCAGAAAAGTAGAAGAGAACTGTTAAAGGATTAATCTCACAGAACTGTAAATTTTAAAGGATATCAGCAAAAATCTGAGGAAAACAAATCCGCTCTTTGATTCTTTGCTCCATGTGCTGCAATGGAAGGTGTAAAGTTTTAAGGTGGTTGCTGTGCTTCTGGTTTGTCTGTCCAGTGGGAGGAAAGGTATGAAAAAGCATGTCAGTTAAAACAGAAAGCTTCTATAGAAACTGAAACAAGGGTGGAGTTAATCTTGTAAGGGTTTTGCTTTCAACTGTTCTGAGAAGTTGTGAGGCAGGGTGAGTTCGGTCTGCTTCATCTCTACAGCCTTCACATAAAAATGACCACCACCACTCTTACCATGCTGATCTCATCTTCCTGCAGTTAGCTGGAAACTCAGGCAAGGTTAGCAGCTGAAGTGGTGTTTGTGTGGATTGTGATCCTCCTCATCTGCTTCCCAAGAAGGGTGGTGGGAGTCAGTCATAGGTGACGGAGAAGAAGAAAGAAGTCTCATCTCCATCTCTTGCATGTTTCACCCTCTCATCTCAAGAAGAATCTCAAGAAGAGATTCCTTTTGTCAGGATAGCGCTTTCTGAGGAGCCAGAATGCAACAAATGCAACCATGAAGCCTAAATAAATGAATAAGTCTATGGTTCAGTTTTGTTAGGAACAGAAATTTTCTTTTAGAGGTGAATTGTGCAAAAGCTTACGGGGTCATCTGGCTTTAGACAGACAGATGTGCTATTGACCACCAATTCTGGTTCAACAAAACCAGTAATAGACATAGATGAAAAGAAATTTGGAAAACCAACAACCCAAACTTCTAAGTGTATGCTTGTTTTTTTCTTGTTTTGTTCATTGAAGAAAAAATAGCAAAAAGGCAGTTCCCAGGTCTAATAAGCATCCTGCAGCTTGAAAGCACAGGGATGTGGACCAGATGCTGACATTTAAGGCTAATACAGGCAGTCAAATGGCTTCCCCCCCTCCCCCTTCTCTCATGAATTTGCTTAATTTGATGCAAACTGATAGGAAAATAAATAATCTTCTTGTGCTATGTGGTCCATTCTTACACTTCTAACTTGGACTTACCTTTATTAAGGTAGCTTATCTTTGTTGTTTTGGTTTCTTTGTTGTTGTGTTTCCCCATGATCGTTCCGTCGGCGATTCAACCTCCTTTTGTAGTTCATCCTTT
Source organism: Picus viridis (assembly GCA_033816785.1). NCBI lineage: Eukaryota > Metazoa > Chordata > Aves > Piciformes > Picidae > Picus > Picus viridis. Next base: position 3,279,229 of record CM066594.1, read on the forward strand.
CCAGACAGTGCATAATTAATCTGAACGTCTCTGAATACACTGAAGTTCTTGAATTCCTCCAGGAAGGGCTGTAAAACAGAAGATTTGCAGCAGCTGCAAAAATGTACAGGTCAGAAGACACAAAATATTTCGAATTAGCTAGGTTGATACACATCAGACCTGACAAAAAAGTGTTTGGAAAGTGGTTATCTGATGCAATAACAAGATTTGAAGCATTCCACTGCCTACCCTGGCAGCTTTTCTTTTCAAAAGCTTTGCTTATACAGTGATTTTGTTTATTTGCTGTTTGCTGGCATTTTATATTTCCCAGGCCCTGAGAAATGGTATCTTTTGATAACGTAGAATCCTAGAATGGCTTAGGCTGGAAGGACCACAGCGATCATCTACTCCAACCTCCCCACCATGGTCAGGGCCACCTCTCAATCAGACTTGGTTGTACAAGCCTTCATCCAACCTGGCCTTGAACACCTCCAGGGAGGAGGCAGCTACAACCTCCCTAGACAACCTGTTCCACAGTCCCACTTCTTCCTAAGCTCCAGTCTAACCCTGCTCTCTCTCAGGTTTGCACCATTCCTCCTTGTCCTGTTGCTGGACACCCTTATAAAAAGTTCCTTTCCAGCCTTCCTGCAGGCTCCCTTCGGGTATTGGAAGGCAACTCTAAGATCTGTCCCCTGCCCCAGAATCTTTTCTTCTCCAGGCTGACCAACTCCAGCTGTTACAAACTGAGTTGTGCAGTCTCTGAAGGATACTAGTGCTGTGCATATGTGTTAACATGCAAACATTTCTTCCCCTGGTTAGATAATCTTTTGGGGAGCTGCTCATCTTAAAGGTCTTTCCTGACCTCAAGGATTGTGTGATTCTATAACAACCTTCCTAGTCAACAAAATGGCTGGCGGAACATTGCAATCACTTCATTTATACCTTTGCAAAGAGGAAGGCATTTCTTAATTGTGATACTGGAAGAAATATGTTTTTAATTTCTTGTTAACAGGAAATCCTTATGTCTGATCAATTCAAGGCATTTTGAAGCAGTGCTATTACTGAAGTTAATCAAAACTTACTGCCGCATCAGAAAAATCAATACGAAACAGATTGAGATCCTGTAAGTAAGGATAATTCTGCTGCGGGGCTTCCATAGCTTCACCCATCCATAAGCAGGAGCCTGACTGCTGGGAGCTTCACATGGTTTTGTTCATCAGCAGAGGGCCAAATGCTTCAGGTACTGAACTTCACCTATCTGTGTCTTCAGTCACACGGTGGGGTTTGTGACTTCCCATACGCTGCAAAGGATCAGTTTGGGAAATGAATTAGATTTGGGTGATTGTGTGGAAGAAAGTGTTACAAAACTTGCCTATAGGAGCTTTCAGAAACATCAAGATGATTTCACAATGCTGATGCAACCCAGTGAGTTACAACTATATCTGGTTGGAGAGCTCAGCTGCAGTGAGACTTCATTCTGGGCAAAAAGTCAGGAGAGAGTGTGTTTGCATTTAAAAGTGTTTCAGCATTTGATTTGGGCATACTTCGAATTTTGAGTTTTGCTCTGTGCTATGTGTAGCTGGATTCTTTATAGGGATATTCTGTACTCTATATAGGATGTGTGATTAAAGAGAGATGTACTTACAGAATCACCAAGGTTGGAAGAGACCTCAAAGAGACCTCAAGTCCAACCTGTCACCCAAGACCTCATGACTACTACATGGCACCAAGTGCCACATCCAATCCCCTCTTGAACACCTGCAGGGGTGGTGACTCCACCACCTCCTTGAGCAGCACATTCCAATGGCTAACAACTCTCTCTGTGAAGAACTTTCTCCTCACCTCCAGGCTAAACTTCCCCTGGTGCAGTTTGAGACTGTGTCCTTCTGCTCTGGTGCTGGTTGCCTGGGAGAAGAGACCAACCCCCTCCTGGCTACGCTACCCTTCAGGTAGTTGTAGACAGCAATAAGGTCTCCCCTGAGCCTCCACACAATATCATGTATCTTAGTCTACATGTGTGGAATATTTGACATATGGATTCATATATCTCTAGTATTTTATATAGAATTGCAGAATGCACTGATTTGAAAGAGACTTGTAGAGGTCATCCAGTCCAACGCCCCTGCAGCAAGTAGAGACATCCCCAACTACATCAGTTTGCCCAGAGCCCCATCAAGCCTGACCTTGAATGTCTCCAGGCATATTTGCCACCTCCCTGGGCAACCTGTTCCAGTGCTCCACCACCCTTGTAATAACTTCTTCCTCATGTCCAATCTAAATCTACCCTTCCCTAGTTTAAAACTACTGCTCCTCATTCTCATGCCCTTGTAAACAGTCCCTCACCAGCCTTCATGTAGGTCTCCTTTCAGATGTTGGGAGGCTGCTGCAAGGCCTGCCCTGGAGCCTTCTTTTCTCCAAGCTACATAACACCAAACTCTATCAGCCTGTTGCCATATCAGAGGTGCTCCAATCCTCTGGTCATTTTGTGGCCCTCTTCTTGGACAAGGAGGTTGTTGCTTTGTGGTTTTGGGTTTTTGTCGTGTTTGTGGTTTGTTGGTGTTTGTTTTGTTGTTAACCTTTTTTGTCTAGATTTTTTTTAAATATAAGTTTGGGATTAGGGTAAAGCTGTAGTTTGCTTTTAATCCAGGAAAACTTGCTGGTTCTCAGAGTCATTTCTTACTTCATTGATTTATGCTCTAGACAGGCAGCTATTGCTTCCATCTGCAGGACTGCCTGAGCACACCCAGAGATTAGCTGAAATAGAATTACCCACATCTATTTTCTGGGAAGATAGAGTTGCTATCCTTGATTGCCTCTAAGAGACAATATGCATAAATGCACCTATTTGTGTCTTTGCAATGAGCCTGGTCATTTTGCTCCTTTTCTACCTCTAAAGGCCTGGGCTCAGCTTCTGTTTCTCCCCAATCATAGAATCAACAAGGTTGGAGAAGCCCTCAAAGATCATCAAGTCCAACTTGTCACCCAAGGCCTCATGACTACTAAACCAGAGCTTCAAGTGCCACATCAAATCCCCTCTTGGGATCTCCCAATCTCCAGGGACGGTGACTCCACCACCTTCCTGGGCAGCACATTCCAATGGCTAACAACACTCTCTGTGAAGAACTTTCTCCTCATCTCCAGCCTAAACTTCCCCTGGCACAGCCTGAGACCGTGTCCTCTCATTCTGGTGATGGTTGCTTGGGAGAAGAGATCAATTTCCTCCTGGCTACAACCACCTTTCAGGGAGTTGTAGAGAGCAATCAGATCTCCCCTGAGCCTCCTCTTCTCCAGGCTAAACAATCCCAGCTCCTTCAGCCTCTCCTCATAGGGCAATGCATGGTAGGTGTCCTGACCTGCCATTACATGGGTAGCTTGAGAGTCCTTCTTGAGACTGAGTTTTGCTAGAAACAACCCAAATGTATTCCTATGATTATTTAAAGGTTAATTCCTAGCTAAGGGTGAAATCAAGAGTTACATTTTTAAGGATAAATTTAGCATGTAACTTATTTTTACCCAGATGATATAAACTTGTTTATAACATCTGTATAAACTTGTTTATAACTCCTAGTCCCTGATAATCATGCAGGGTGTAGCACACTGGGCAGAAGGAGTTTTGTGTATGCTATGACAAAGTCTAAGTGTCTACAGCTTTTCAAAGTTTTTGCCTATTTATGGAACTCCCCTTAATATTTGGGGATTTATTTGAGGATTTGGGGACAGTGGAAAGACATTTTTTTTTTTTCATGTGCACAGTTAAAGAGATTACTCTTTAACTTGCCCTAATTATACAATTTTGATTATTTTTGGGGAGGACATTAAATGGTCTTTTAACTCTGAAAGCAGATGACATTCAAAAGAGGTAAATGCAGAGGTATTTACATGCATTTTACTGTGCATAGCAATATGCTTTAAGAGCATACTCAATGGAGTGTAACAGCATCTCCGTAGTCATTAGGAAGCACTAATGTGTGGTTAAAAAGCAATAATTCTGAAGACCTATTTACCTGATAGATTTAATGGCCCTGATGGACCTATTAGGAGCTAAATAAAAAAGCTTTTTAAAAAGGCCTAAATATTTCTAAAAGACCTAATCATTCCTAAGGAGCTGCATTTATTGTCAGTCTAGCAAGCTGCAGATGCAATTTTGGAAGCCAACAGTGTTTGCAGAATGAAATGATAGATATAGGAATGAATAATCTGTTTATGATGCTTACAGTCAGCACAGCATCATGCAACTGGGGAATAAAGTAATTCAGCTAAAATGAAGTTGTCTTCGAAAGAAAAAGAACAAGAGGAGTACAGTTCTTGTCATCACATGAGTTTAGACATCAATGTCTCCACGTTCTCTTTAGACAGAACTCCAATGCCCCAGCTAACAGTAAGAGCTCCTTTGGGAAGAAGTTCTGCAGAGGAGGTTGTACTGAAAGCAAGGCTGGGGAAGGGGACACAGGTATAGTTCAGGCAGCTACCTTGAGAATTAAGTAATCTGGGATGTATCATCCAAGAAGGTTGAAGTGCTATATTCTTACAAAAAAATCTAGGAAATCACAATGTTTCTCCTCCCTGATCAGCTTTGAGTAGTAGTAATTAGTTTAGCCCTTAGTAGCAATGGTTTCTCGATGACAGCCATTGCTACCTCGAGTTCTGTGCTGTATAGTGTCTTGTTTATCCACACTAAATGGGAGGTGAAAGGCAAACAAGCTATGGATACCAATGAGCGTTGTTCTGCAGAACAGTAAGAAATGTACAACAGAAGGATTTGATCTCAGCCTGCCTGAGTTCCAGAGTAGATGTCCAGCTGTCAGTTTAATTTCTGTGTCATCCATACCAACTTCCTAATTCTCTTTCCAGGTTTCTGCTGTATTCCATCCTGCCCAGCTGAGATAATACAGGCAACTTCTAATGTTCCTTTCCTGACGTGTTTCAGTCAGGCCAGTTCATCTGCAACAGCATTTGCAGGAGCTTTCCCGCATGCAGCTTGAACATCTATGAGAGATAACCCGTATTAGACATAAGGATCATGATAACTTTAGGGCCTTAATCCATCTGATGAAGTCAGGACCATTTCGATAAGTGTCTAGGAATGTGAATTCTGTCTTTAAGAACCTTTCCTCATGTTTGTGAATTTTCTTGCTTACTTCAGCTGTGTATCTTTTCACTGACCACCAGAATCATTAACTGTAAACTTTCACTGAGCCTCTAAATTGATATTTCCTAGAATTTGTCTAGTTCTTGACATTTTTTCCCTTGATAAGATAGAGGAAACTTTTTGTTTTTCTTAGTGGTCTGAGTGCCATGTAAAACCTCAACACTGCAGTGACACAGGCAATACTCCTAGTCAGCTGGTGTGCTTCAGCAGATGCATGCTTTACTGGATTTGGTCTATTTATTGTTTGCAAAACCTTATTTTTCTACCTATTGCCAGTTTCCATGTGGGGGTTGGTCTTTCTTCCCAGGCAACCTGCACCAGAACAAGAGGACACAGTCTTAAGCTGTGCCAGGGGAGGTTTGGACTGGATGTTAGGATGAAGTTCTTCACAGAAAGAGTGATTGGCCGTTGGAATGTGCTGCCCAGGGTGGTGGTGGAGTCACCATCACCGGAGATGTTTAGGAAGAGACTGGATGGGGCACTTGGTGCCATGGTTTAGTTGATCAAATGGTGTTGGATGATAGGTTGGACTCGATGGTCTGAAAGGTTTCTTCCAACCTGTCCCATTCTGTCCCATTCTGTCCCTTTGTGCTTACATTACCCAAGCTGAGTATCAATACTAAGCACAGTGGAGCCCTGATTTCTACATAAAACTCCTGGGCATCAGTGTTATGTAAAGACTTCTGCAGTCAGTCCTTAGGTGAATTTGCATGAGATGCAGTCCTGCTCCTCTGACTTACAGTGTGCTTTAGGATTTTGTGGCTCAAAAGATACTTGAACCCAGAAGAGAAAACAAATTAAATGTGATGGTAAATAAGATTGTTGCTCTAGATAGCGAGTAGGACAAAAATTCTGGTCGTCAGTTCAACCCAAACAACTATTTTCCTCCATTAATAAAGATACCTAACTGCATAAGTCAAAAGCTTCTTTATGTAACAAAAGGTAACTGCTAATGAATATTAAAATGTTTGATATCCAGAGTCATACTTGAATAGCTGTAAGACACTTCCGCTTTTAGTATAGAATATGTTGGTGTTGATCTATTCTCCCTAGTATGAAGTGATAGAACAAGAGGAAATGGCTTCAAGTTGCACTGAGGTTTAGGTTGGTTATTAAGGAAAAATCCTTTGCTGCAGGAATGGTCAGGCATTGGAACAGGCTGCCCAGGGAGGTGGTGGAGTCACTGTCCTTGCAGGCTTTCAGGAAATGTATAGCTATGGTACTTGGGGACATAGTTTCGTGTGTGTGGTGGTGTTGGGCTGATAGTTGGACTTGGTGATCTTAGAGGTCTTTTCTAACTTTAATGATTCTATGATAAATATTAATTTTTCCAGGTCCTCTGCCACTTTCAAAAATGGACAACTTCAAAACCTTTCATGTTTAAAATGGCTCAGGCACAGTTTCTGTTAAGCCAGCTCCTGGCCAAACTTATGCAAATCAGTGACTCTTCTCTCTTGCATTATTGCCTACGAATTCAGATTGAAAAGTGAGGTATGCTTAGCCTAAGGAAGAGAAAAATATGTCTTCAGATGCATAAAAGGTTGCTGCAGAGATGGCGATAAGGATAATAATGCAAATCTTCAGGGAAGAGAGCAAAAGGTAATGGGTTTAAATTATAGAGAGTGAGATCTAGATGTAGCATTAAGCAAAGCTTTCTAACTGAAAACTTAAATCTAAGCACCGGAATAAATGACTTGGGGGAAGTACTATTTTCATAACTGATGGCTTTTAAAAAAGAAATTAGATGGGTGGCTCTGTGGCATGAATCAGGAGTTGGTATATCCCGGGTTTTTCCCCCCTCCCTACTTAATTCACTGTCTTACTGTTCTCTCTTCGTTGTTTGTTTCCTTTTTTTCTATAATCTCTTTTCTTTCACTGAGTTTCTCTCACTTATTATTGCATGTACCACTGTTCAGAAAAAGTTCCTGCTTAAATGTTTTATCAGAGGAAAATAGCTTGTCAGACACGTTGTTTTAAATGAGTAGTAAAGCCTCCAGATATTTTCTTGGTTACCTGTTTTCATTAAATTTCAAGTCTTGAGCTTTAAGTCCAATCTTTCTTTCTTTTTTTTTCCTTTTTCTCGCCCCCCCCTTTAAAAACCCTAAATCTCTAATTGAGTAAACTAGTGGCAGAAATTCCTGTGGCCCAGTTGCACTGCTGTTAACCACCTTAGAATCTGTAATTTGCAGCTAGGTTTTGCAAAACCTCGGACAATCAATTAATTTTGAGGAAAAGAGTTATGATGAACACCGAGCTGAAGCGAATGCTTTTGTTGAAGCCTGACTGTCTAGAATCAAAAGGCCACCTCTCTAATGATGCTTGAATACCTCTTTTCCATCAAAAGACTTTTCTGGGCTTTACAGTTTGACCCTCAAGACCCTGCCTTTGGCTCAGATACGTTCTTTGGAAGTAAACACACTCTTGCGGCATCATTACTCTCTGTTACCAAAATTCCTGCTGTCGCTATCTTGTGGAGCCTGCTGTTCCTGCCATGGAACATCATGCTTGCTGCATGGAAAAAAGTGTGAACTCCTGGAACATGGTGGTTTCCCCACATCTCATCCTACCAACATCAACCCTAGAGCTATAAGAAAGAAAATGTAAGGCAGTTGGCAAACAAAGCAAAAGGAAAGCCTTGGCATTGCTGTACTTAGGAGTGGAGAGACAGCCCTTGAAAACAGAGCTGCGTTTGTTACCCGCATTGATATCAAGGAAGTATCTGAACAAATGAAGTTGGATTCTATTTTCAGTGGTAAGGTGGGAGCTAGCCACCTTATGTGTAGTTCCCTGTGCAAAATAAAAGAACATACACCCTCTTTATGCTTAGCAGCTGATAAAATGGAATGTTTGACAATGAGGAGTGCAAAGATTACAATTTGTCAGCAGGTTTTGCTGGGAAGAAAGCAAGAAATCAGTATTTATGAGGAAAGGCTGAGGGAGCTGGGGTTGTTCAGCCTGGAGGAGATTTAGAGGGGTTCTTATCACTCTCTGCAACTGCCTGATAGGAAGCTATAGTCAGGTGGTGGTCAGACTCTTGCCCCAGGCATCTAGTGTCAAGACAAGAGGGCATGGTGTGAAGCTGCACAGTGGGAGGGTTAGGTTAGATATTAGGAAGCACTTCCTCACAGAAAGGCTGATTAGGCAGTGGGATGGACTGCCCAGGGAGGTGGTGGAGTCGCCATCACTGGAGGTCTTTCAGAAGATATTGGATGTGGCACTTGATGGCAAGGTTTAGCTGATGTCATGGTATTAGGTCATAGGCTGGACTTGATGATCTCAGAGGTATTTTCCAGCCGCTGCAATTCTGTGATTTTACCTCTTTTTCTTTATCTGAATGCCTGATGCAAGATCTGAACTGCTTGCAAACAGATTTGTTCTAAGGGGACACATTTTTGTGTTTGAAAATGAGATTGAATCAGAAAAATAAATTAATATTTATAAGCACAGTGAGTATTTAAGCAGTACTGTAACTTAGTGGGTTAAATAGTAATATTAATAGCTGTATGTTTGAGACTAGAGATTTTTTGCATCCCTCATAAAGTTTAAAAGCCTTTCACAGGCAATGTTCTCCTTCATGAAAGGGAAAATGAACATAACTGAAAAAACCTAAACAGCAAACACATTTAGTCCAAGCAGTTGAGTCATGCCAAGTACCAATATGGATTCATAGGTGAAAATGCTGTTTAAGAATACTAGCTGATCTTGGAAATTGCTTCCATTGGGTCAAGTGAATGGATGCAGGAACGTAAACATGAACTGGATGTGGAATAGGTAAAAATATCTCCTTGTTCTTTGTGTGCTTGGTGTTTGATAGCTTGATAAATAAAACTGCTAGCTGACCTCACAATAGCTATTGATTTTCTTGTTGGAAAAAAGCATACATACTAAACAGAAAGGGTTCAGCCCAGGCAGTCTCACTATTTGGTCAATATGGCAGTGAGGAAAAAACAACAACCTCTGACCAGCAGAAGTGAGGTAACGAGTTCCACGTCTCAGGACACTTTCAGAATGGATGAAGTTGCATAAAGCAGCTACAAGAATCATAAATGTCAAAAGTCAAGTGAGAGATGCTGTCAGTCTCCTACACCATACAATATTCTGAAGAAACAAACAACACAATAAGAAGCCCACCCCAAAACTGGAATTCATTGTCTTTTATTGTTTGGAGGACTAAGAGCTGAGTTAAGGAACTGACCAAATGTGGTGTTTACTGACTTGAGATTTTTGCCATTTGACAGCAAAAAGGAAGGAAATTTGTTAGTTGTTTTGATAGATCAGGTGACCTGAATACGGCAGAACACTACCTGTGAGACTTGGTGGGGTGCTTGGTGCCATGGTTTAGTTGTTTAGGTGGGTTGGACTGGTTGATAGGTTGGACACGATGATCTTGAAGAAGGTCTCTTGCAACCTGGTCTGGTCTGGTCTGGTCTGGTCTGGTCTGGTCTATTCTATTCTATTCTATTCTATTCTATTCTATTCTACATGGCAAAATATCTAACTCTCTACATTTTCCTTCAATTAGGAAGGTGTGAAATACTTTTGGAGGAAAAAGAATGAGCAACATAAACATTCTGGGCAGAATCTTTCCTTGATGCCATGCTTATGACTATTTTCTGTATGTCTGTATTTTGTGTGTGTGGTAATATTTAAAGCCCTTTCCATAGTTCTCTGTGCCCGCAGGCATATGACAAAAGTCAGATCCAAGTCGTGGATGCACACAAAGAGAGGATGTGGATTACAACAGGTGATAGTTTGATCCTTTGTACCATTTGTCATCGCAGATCATGTCTGTAGGGATGATGCTGGGGAAGAGATTAAAAAGAAGTCTGGGAGACAGTAGACATGGCTTTGAAGGTTATTTACTGTCAGCTCCTGCACAGAGGGAGAATCCTTTGCTTCTAGAGTCAATGTGTGGAATCAGGGAGAGCTTGGGAGAAATGACTGAATCAGAACAGTTTGATACCGTATTTAAAATGATAATTTATGGTCACATCGATCTGAGGAATTTGAATTCGCATTAGAAAACCTTCAACATATGTTAGTTAAATACCACTATTCCATCTTGTTTAAACATAATAGACACTCTGCTGAGTCACTCCCTATTGCTTTGTGCAGAACGTGCTTTTCTCGTGCCTAAGGAGCGTTATTAAAGAGACCGCTGAGTACAGAGAGCTTTAACAAAGAGATCTCAAAGTAAACACTGACATTTGTTACTGCCTCTGCTCGGCACTGCTGAAAGTCCCCGGGAACTTGGGAAATTGAGCTGTCACATCTATGAAGATAAAATGAAACTTTGTTCTATGGCTTCAGTCCCTTAGGAAAGTTTTTCAGGTCATTTAACTTTAGTATTGTGAGGAGGCTTTATTATTATGATTTTCCTAAAAATTATTCTCCGTTGTTGATAAATAGAGAGTGACAAAGCAGCATTAATATTAGCCATTTCTGTTTGGTTAAGGCAATGCCTTAAAAACTAACAATGCATTTTGCAGCCAGCTTGCCTCCTCCATCAGCAGAACTGGATGACTGATGTGTGTCAGATGTAACTGCTGGACCAATTGACTTGTAAATTCTAGTTAAGCAGATTCACAGTATGACTTGGCAAGTAAGCACAGAATGCTCAGGGAAGAAGATTCGCTCCTCGCTATTTGCAAGCATAAACAGAGCTGCTGCTTAAAAAAGGATCAAGATCCAGGGGGAAAGAAATTGCTTTGAAGCCAACACTTGACTCTTGGAAACTGTTGAACTGGGCCTTATTTGAAATTTTGGTAGTTTCGTTTGAGGAGCAGGAAACCAGCCTCAGTGTTTTAATATATTCTACTAACACTTTGGACTGCTGTGTGCTAGCCCAGTCCTCTCTTGTCTCAAAACAGTGTGTGGCAGCGCCAGAACCATAATGACTCCGTTGTCTCAAACAAGATGTGCTATTACCTGGTCTGAATAAGCAGGTTGGTGGGGCTTATGGCTTTTAATAGCCCTCATGGAGAGCTGCTCCCTGGAAGAATGGTTAAACAATGAAAACGGATAACATCCGGGGAGGGAATTTGCAACAGCCCCATGGAAAGGCTTTTGGCACATCTCCAAGTCATGCCCTGCTAAGCTAGTGAGGTTCCATGCAATGTGCGTGTTGCATTGCCAAGCAGTTTGAGGTGTACAGTAAAGCACAACAATTCTCTTTTCGTTTTAAATAAGAAAAACCTGAACCACTTCCGAACTTTTGTATCGATTTCCAGTTCTGTGATTTAAGGGCCTTGAAGGGGCTCTAGAGACTTAGAAGTAGGGCCGGAGCTGTTCTGCCCAATGTTTTGCTCTCGGTATCACGTACTGTGTGAACCTGGCAGAATAGGGAGCAGCCGTTACTGGTGTATCAGTATTGCAGTCATAATCTTGTTCTATAGTGGACTCAGGTAAGCAGGGTTTAACCATTCCTCACCTCCACTTCTTCCTCCAACCACATAGGCAGATCAGTGCACAGCAAAAGGTGAAGACTGGTGTCTGCTATAACAGCACAGCCTTCCCCCGGTACAAGTACAGCTGGGAAGATACAGATAGTCTTTCCACAGCCCTAGGTGATTAAATTTGTCGCTGTGCTGGTAAAAAATGTAGGCTTAGCATTAAACTCATGTTTACACCTTCAGGCGGCTGCACTGTGAACACTGGATATAGGACAGTTTCAGTGCTTATCAGTACTTCTTACTGAATATAAAGGCATATTATGGCTTCTAATATCAAGTCCTGCAACCTCCATGCAGGATTTTTTCCCTTTAAGACAATAATCCCTTGTTTCCACTGCTCCTTGTGCTGAAATGGGTGATGAATGAAAGAGTAAAGACCAAAATATGAAACATGGCAGAATAGCACATTTTGCTGTATAGAGCCTGACATGCAGCAAGAAAAAGCCTAATTTTATTACAGAGGTATGTTACTTAAAAGTTGACGGTTGTTTCTGAATTAATAGAAGCTTCATTCCATGGGAAGGGAGTTTTCTTTGGGACATTAATATTTTTGGCTCTATGTACTTTTAAATCAATATACTTTCCTTATGGGTGCAGTCAGTACTGCTGTCAACAGTGAGCTCAAATATTGTTAGGAATTTTAGTTTTTCTTACTAGATGTAATTTGATTTATAAGCCAGTGACTAATTTAAGAATCAGTAAGTCTCAGCTAACAAAAGAGGTCCCGGGTAGAGCAACTTCCCCTGTAAATTCAGCTTAGCAAGTAACCGGGGAGCTGCTTCTGTATTTGAAACAGCTGAAGACACCAGGAGTCAGTATTGGCTGCTTAAATGTACCTCCTGTGGGTGGAGTGACATTTGGCGAAGCACTACAAGCTATAGAATGCAATTCGTCTGCAATCGCAGCTGAGTTTGAATTTAACTGTTTCCTGCGGTTCAGCAAAAGCAGAGATACCTGCAACAACTGGAAGCTGCGGAGCTGTCCTGTCGAACAGTGGACGTCAGCCCTCAGCGAAGTGCCGCCCCTGGCTGCAGAAAGCAGCACACCAAATAAACATGCTGTAACGTAAGCTCATTCTGCAGGAAACCTAAGAGCAGCTTCCTCACCTTGACTTCTGCACTGCTTTAACGTGTGTGTGAGAGTCCTCTGATGTGAACGTCCAATTCCCACTTCTCTGAGCAGGCTGGGTGGTGTGAGTTGACGGTCAGTGATTCCTTCCCCTGCCTTCCATGTTCAATGTGTTAGCAGTGATGCACTGGCATTATATTCAGTTTGGTTTATTAAAACCAAGCAAATGTTGATATTTACATCTCAATATCATTTCAGTTTCAAGTCCACCTATGGTAAAATCAGTCTCATTATCTCAGAGGAATGTATGATGATGAACAAACTCTATAAGCTTGTAGTAGTGGATCTTGCTATTATACAAGAGCTAGGGGAGACCTTATATCTGTCTACAACTACTTGAAGGGTGGTTGTAGCGAGGAGGGGTTGGTCTCTTTCCAGGCAACCAGCACCAGAACAAGAGGACACAGTCTCAAGCTGCAACAGGGGAAGTTTAGGCTCAAGGTGAGGAGAAAGTTCTGTGATTCTGTAATTGTACTCTTATGTCAGGACTTGTTTGTATCTGGTGCCTAGGTTGTTTTTGGTGTACTACCATACCAAGAATGCTGTGCTGTAAGAATTGAACTTGTGGCAACCTCTGCAAAAGCCTGTGTACTTTGTATCATGGAACCTGTCATACCACTGTTCGCTGAACTCTTTTCCTTTGTGGAACACATGAGCTCCTGTAATCAACTAGACCAGTGAGCAGTGTGGCTTTGTAGTGTCTGCTGCTGGATGCTTTGCAGCAAAGTGTGATAAATCTCCTGCTGGAGAGCTGCACAGGATCTCACAAGGACAAGAAAGTCTGTCTTACAGAAAGATTAGAGAACGAAAGTAAGGATATTATTGTGCCACTGTGGGAGTCCTTGCTGTGTCTGTGTCTTGAAGATTGAATTAAGTTTTACTCTATTTAAAAAAAAAAAAAGGCACAACAACAAAAATCAAACAAAACCAACTAGAGAAAGACAGAAAGGGCAGCTGATAATAGATATGTGGAAAGGGATGCAAGTGGTTATGATAACCCAGCAAAGAAACCACCTTTTCAAATATGCTTTGTTAGGACCCCGTGCAGCATTACAGGCTGGGGTCAGAGTGGCTGAAGAGCAGCCAAACAGAAAGGGACCTGGGGGTACTGATTGACAGCCAGCTGAACATGAGCCAGCAGTGTGCCCAGGTGGCCAAGAAGGCCAAGGGCATCCTGGCCGGCATCAAGAATAGCGTGGTCAGCAGGAGCAGGGAGGTCATTGTGCCCTGTGCTCAGCACTGGTTAGGTCACACCTTGAGTAATGTGTCCAGTTCTGGGACCCTCAATTTAAAAAGGGTGTTGAGACTCTTGAATGTGTCCAGAGAAGGGCAATGAGGCTGGTGAGAGGCCTTGAGCACAAGCCCTATAAGGAGAGGCTGAGGGAGCTGGGATAGTTTAGCCTGGAGAAGAGGAGGCTCAGGGGAGACCTTATTGTTGTCTACAACTCCCTGAAGGGAGGTTGTAGCCAGGAGGGGGTTGGTCTCTTCTCCCAGGCAACCAGCACCCGAACAAGAGGACACAGTCTCAAGCTGCACCAGGGGAAGTTTAGGCTGGAGGTGAGGAGAAAGTTCTTCACAGAGAGGGTTGTTAGCCATTGGAATGTGCTGCCCAGGTAGTGGAGTCACCGTCCCTGGAGGTGTTCAAGAGGGGATTGGATGTGGCACATGGCGCCATGGTCTAGCAGTCATGAGGTCTGTGGTGACGGGTTGGACTTGATGATCTTTGAGGTCTTTTCCAACCTTGTTGATGCTATGATTCTATGATTCCTGTATTATAAATGGATGACTGAAACTTATGAAGGGCTTGCACTGCTCTGTTGCCTACTAGAACAGCCTTAGGCTGAAGTAAGTTTATGGAACAAAAATGTGTTCTGGTAGAAGAGTTTCTTCTTTTATGCTTTTTGTTTCCTCATCGTCTGCAACTTAGAGGCAAGTGGGTACCGGCTCCTCTGCATATGAGCTGCTTCCCTTATATGGCAGGCATACAAGAAGCAGAGCCACTCTGTCACTGACAGATCTGTAATCAAATGGTAATAAACCTGTGTAGTCAATAGATGGCTTATAGACAGCTAGCACAAGGGCATGGAGGAGAGAACTGAGTCTTGATACAGTTCAATTCTGGCAAAGGAGAGAAAGGAGATGAAGTGATTGAACTGTGGCTCAGAAACCATGTCTGGTTATAGCTAGGTGCTGAGTCCATCACTACAGTGAAACTGGTGACAGCTCCTGTCACTCAGCTTTCAGGAAAGATTTAGACAATTGCCAAATCATTTTTGTAAACCAGGAGCAACTGTATTTGGAATATTTCTTCATTTTAAATATTTCTTTTTTTTTCCAGCAAGCCTTTGTTCAGAGCTGTTAAAATCCTCCTCAAAGCTTATTTTCAGGGAAATTCTCTCTGTGTTTTCCAAGTATTAAAGACCTCCTTTCCTCGGAATTTGCTGTCTGTTTCAGAAGTGAAATCTCACCTGTCACATCTAATTTTGAGATGGCTAACAGCTGTCTGCTTTGACTACACCTCTTCATGCCTTGAAACTAAACCAGCCACAAATCCTTCTGATATGTGCTGCCCAGCTCTACTCTGAGAGCAACGAGAGAAAGTTTCATCACGAAAAAAATGAAAGTATTTCATTTACTTTAAGCAAAAAGTTTTATTTTGTTTAGAGGTTTGATTTCAGTGCCTTATTTAGCACGTGGCTCGGCATCATGACTTGAAAAGGATGAAGGTGTTTGTGGAAGCCTTGTTAAAATTAACAGGGCTAACTGTACTGGGCTTGGTCAGAAGCTGCCTTGGGCTGGCACACATGCAAGTCCCACATCTTTGTTGCCACATTTTCCTCTCTTTCTGAGGAGTTTTCTCTGTGCCTTAGTTTCTCTGGTTTTGGGGCTGGTTTGGATGTATTTGCACTTCTCTCAGGGGAGTACATCTACCCTTTCACCTTTGCTTAGAGGTTTCTGTGCCTGCTGAATAACACTATAGTAATCATTACAAAGAGCTCCTTTTACTGCAGCCTGAGAGATGTTTCTTGCTTTCTTCCCCTATTCTAAATGGACACGTTCAGTTCCTAAAGGACAGCCTGAGTTCCCGAAGTGGAAAATGTTACCTATTATTAGGTGCCCCGGCTTGTGCTAAGTACATTTTCAGGGACACATGAAGTCAAGGTCTGTGCTAGAGACAAGATGCTGAATCTGCTGTTACTTGCAGGTTTCTCTACCTGGCCAAAAGAAAGGCAAGCCACCAATGCATGTGCCCTTTCATTTCCTATATGGATGCAGGTGTGTGCTCTGCCTATGCCTTTTGCTTTGAGGAATTCACTCTCAACAGTGCAAAAAAACCTAGAGACTCCTAACAAGTGGGAAATAGCACCATGAGTTAGAAATATCTGCACACGTGTCCTGGCATTGCTGTTTGCCAAGGAAGGCATGTATTTGTGAAATTGACACAAAATTCAAACTCTTCCCATAGGGGACAGATTTCAATGCAACTGAGTTCTCTGGGCTGTCTGAAGTTTCACTTCTACATGTCCACCTTAGAGGAGGAATCCTTAGGAAGAGGGCACGGGGACAACAGAGTGTAGTTTTAGGGACTTTCTCATTTGGTTCCTAACACAGCTCTGTGCTTTTCCTCTGAGTTTCACTGTCTGGGTTGACGGTTGGACTGGATGATCTTTGAGGTCTCCTCCAACCAGATACCTTCTGTGATTCTGTCTTAAAGCACTACAAAGACATTGAGAATTCTTGCAGGATTCTTTGATGTTGTTTTTCCAGTTTCCCTGTGTTGAAACAGGCTTAACCCAATGGCAGAGGACAGGGAGTTAGTTGTGGGGAAGGGAAACAAGGATTTGACCTTCAAATCTTTCCCTTGTGCATCCATTTCTCTACATGCTACAGTGTTTGCTTTGATTGTTTGCCTTTTATCACCTTCCTTGTCCATTGTTACTCAGTTTTCACTGCTGGTTCTCTTAATCTGGCTTCTTGGAGCATGTTAGCACTATCTACATAATTTCATAGCTTGTATACCTTCATAAGCTCACTGTGCAAAGTGTTATTTCCTGCAGGCTGTAGAGATTTATTCTTCTTAAATATACAAATTTTAAATTGCCCTCAGGACTCATGCCATTTATTCTTAAATGGAATCTTCTTTTTGTAATCCAGTTCCAACAGATAGAGCATTCCTCATATTATGCTGACAAATAAACACAGAGCTGAAAGTGCTATCTTGCCAGAGAGTTATATGAGCTTGTAATAGCTGCATGCAACTGAATTTTCATTATGCTTTTATTTATTAGAGAGCTATCCTAGGATTTCAAATTGATTCCTCACTTTTCTTTGCATTTATATGTATTTCTTCAATAAAAAGAAGAAATCAGTTGTTATTTTAGGCCTCATCAACCTTCCTGAAAACCACCATGAATAATAGTAGTATAACTGAAATGGAAATACAGAGCTCAAGTTTCTATCCATCCTACAAGAAATCTGTGCTAAAGCAGCAAGTCTTCAGAGCAGAAGGTGGTTTTTAATTGCAACTGTGCAACAAAATTGTGATTGGAGAACAGTTACTATAGTTATAAGGTATTAACAAATAATAGCTAGTACATGCATTAACATTTCCTCAGAATAAAGACAAATCAGGCTTAAAACTGTGGACAGAGACCTTTCACGAGGGTGTTCAGCAATAGAACAAAAGGCAGTAGTTTGAAGCTGAGGGAGAGCAGGGTTAGACTGGATCTGAGGAAAAAATTGTCCAGTATGAGGTTGGTGTGACTGTGGAACAGGTTGCTCAGGGAGGTTGTGGATACCTCCTCCCTGGGAGGTGTTCAGGGCCAGTTTGGATGAGGTCTTGAGCAGCTGAATCTAGTTGAGAGGCATCCTTGCCCACGGTGGGGAGGTTGGAACAAATGATGTCTGAGGTCCCTTCCCACCTAAGGCATTCTATGATTCTTAAAATGCTTGTAGGAAGAGCTGCCTGAGTCAAGGGCAGTGCACAGCATACTGCTCTAATAGAGCAGAAGGAAAGGTGGCACAGCAAATACCACAGCACAAGGTGTAACATAGTCATAAAATAAAATGCATATCCCTATCAGTCCTTGTCATGGATGTAGGACCTGTGCATGCTACTCCTGCTCGGAGGAAGGAAAAGTGCCTTGGAAAGCTATATGGTATTCACTTGCAGTATCTACGGCTGTCAGCTGTGTGTCCTAGGGCAAAGGGGCGTGTGCAGCCATGCTTTAGCCTCCATGAACTTTTGAATGTGCACAATAGTGAAAGTTTGCTTTCTGAGTAACAGCAGTCCAGAGAATGGGAATGTGGAACATTGTCCCAACATGCTGGTACTTCTACCTGAGGCGTATCATAGACAGAAACACTTTGTGTGTATATATATCGTAGTACGTTAGAGGTTGGTAAGGACCTCCAGAGATCATCAAGCCCAAAGCAGGATCACCTAGAGCAGTCTGCACAGGTGGCTTTTGAAAGTCTCCAGAGGAGTGTGTGTGCATACATATGTATTCATGGCTCTGTGCAGTATAGCAAAGACTGGAAAAGTAGGTTCTGGTCTTCTAAGGAAAAAGGCTACATGTAGATACCAATTGATTTTATGATAAGAGACACCAATTTAATTCCTTTGAAGAAGCACAATGCTTACATTTGATTTTCTGAAACCTAAGTACCAGCTAGCTGCACATAACTTATCGAAGCCTTTTGAGGTGGGAGAGTGAAAGGAAGTTAAAATTCATCATTGTTAGCATAACATGAATGCTGTGCCATTAACAGATCTTGATGCCAGATAGATATTAAATTGGATTTGTGCATAGCATCATTCTTAATTGATGCCACGGAGTCTCATTAAAAGTATCTTTTACGAATAGTGTTTTCTGTTTCTGTGGTAAGTAGGTAGATCCCTCTGGAGAAATAAACCTGAAAAAAATAATTGATTGATAATGCCATAGTACAAGGGGGGGGAAGAGGAAAAAACCAGAAAATAATCAGGCTTTCTGGCTGTAATATTTCCTGATGATGTGGTTCAGTGATGGAGTGCCATGGGAGCATGTTTCTGTGAGATTTCTAGCACAACACGTTTTGCTTCTGTTGCTGCAAACCAGGAGTCATTGTATGAAGCCGTTTGGAGCAGAATTACAGCCCAGTGAGGTTTCTCTGAGCTTTCAACCCAGACAGAAACTTATTTTTTATCTGAACTCAGCTGTACTTTGAGGTCTACTAATCAGTGTTACCTGTACCCAAGGGCAGGACTGATTTTCCCAGATATGTGGGGATGTTTACTGGCTATTTACAGTGCAAGGATGAACTCTTCAAACTGTGACACCTCAGTGATGATTATCATTGCTCTGCAGATTCTGGTCCTGATTGTCTTTTAACTCCCCTAGATAAATATCCCTGAGAGACTTGTAGGTTATTGAAAGCCTCTGCCTCGGTAAACCTAAAGTAATTCTACTCAGGAGATAAATAGGCCATGTCAGACATCCCCATCCTAGCACTTTTCTTTGTGATTACATTTTGAAAGTATTTATTTAACTCTAGAGTTGTTTTGTCTTTTCCTTCAATTTGATTTCACAGCAGATCCCGCAATATTTTACCCACTTCGCTGTCTGAGGGTTAGGAAATATTTAGCAATTCAATGGAGCAGATGTAGTTAGGAATATTCTAGGTTTCTTCTGGTGCTGCTTATATTCTTCATCTTCGGGAAACATCTCCCCTTCAGCATTTTGAAGCTTCTGCGTGGCATATTGAAAAGATAATTTCCCTTTGAAAACAGTCCTCTCGTTCCTTACATCCCTCTTTCCTGCTGTGCCTCTCTGCTGTTGCTGTTAGCTCTTCTAACCTCAGCAAACACACTGCTTTAAAATAGTCACTCTTTCCTTACGCCTCTGATCATTTGAGCTCTTGAAAACTATTCCAGACCTCTGTTTATTTGTCTGCTGTGGAATCTCATGCTGTTAAACACATTCAACTGCAAAATGAATATTTGTGTAATCTGACATGAGATAACATTAATATGCTTATCAATTCCAGCAAATCTCATATTTGTTTCTTGACTCACTGAATCTGGAAGTATATTGGCAGCTCCTGACACATAACCATTATCTTCGACGGCTTATGACAATGAGATTCTACAGAGAGTTTTCTTATAACCAATAATTATTTCCTCCCCTCCCCTGAAAATCCAAAAAATGACAGATGTTTGCCGAATTTCTATATTCACATTTATTTCTAAGTAACCTTTGAGTGGATGCTGTTGAGTGGATGCTGTGAGAGTGCTGTTGAAGGGAAGCATTTCTTATTATTGTTTTCTTTAAATATCATTTTCCTTTTGGATCATATCATAGGGGAATCATAATCTATAAATATTTGCAAATGTTAGGGTTGATTAAATGATATTTTGATTCTGTTCAGTGAAATTGATTCTCCCTGAAATATAAAGCTCACCACTTCAAAAGACTGTGCATATAAAATTGCTCCACATTTGCTTATTCTGGATTGTGGAACCACCCCCTTTCCAAAATATCTGAATATTTGCTTGACTTAAAGCTTTTGCTGCTTGAATATTGATTGTCTAGATTATCTTCTGCTGGGGGGTCCAGGGGAAGAAATAAAAAGGTTGTAACAAAATTTGCCATCTTTTTAGATGTGGTAGGTTTGGCATGTGCCTCATCTTCCAGCCTAATAGCTGCTACAAAGACTTGGAATGTCTTGGCTAGTGGTGAAAGAATTCTTTCCCTGAATTCCAGTCTTGTCCCAGATAACTGTCCTTGACTACCTGGCAGCTCAGAATTACTCTACCAGGGATTTGTATTTAAAGAGGCACCAGCACTGCTACGAGTCGTACATGGGCAAGTTAAAACAACTGTATTAATCTCAGGGGAAAGAAGCACTGCAGTGAGGAGAGACACATTCCCAGAATGAAACAATGTTAGGGTTTGGAAGGGACCTCAAAACATCATCCGGTCCAATCCCCCTGCCAGAGCAGGATCACCTAGAGCAGACCACACAAGGAATGCATCCAGGTGGGTGTGGAATGTCTCCAGAGAGAGATCTTTCACCAGCCCACCCAGTCCTGTGCATTTGTTGTAGCTTTGCTATTGCTGCCCAGACAGGGAACAGAGTTCAAGGTGAATTTCTCAGGAGCCAGTGCATGAACGTACAGGATCTATAGAGACATCAAATGTCTTGTGCTACCATGAGAACCTACCAAGTACACTGAAAGAAAAATAGGACTGGTTTCAATTCAAACTAAAAAGCATCTGCCCTTCAAACTTTTCATGCAAGCAAGAGAGAAATTTGCCAATTGTTTTCTTCTCTTGGATTCTTGGTAAGGGTTAGAAACCCATCATCGCTTCGTTTCCTTCTCATTCCTTGTCATCTGTTCTGTTTTCCACTAGCAGAAGAAAAGTTTTCTTCTTGTGTCTACTTATTTTCCCTCCCTCCATGAAGCTCTTGCTTTGAGGCCCCCCTTTGAAGACTTGAATAGTTCCTGCACAGAGCTTAGGGTCGCTCAGTATCCCCAAAAGCTCCTTGCAGAAGCAGACCTCTGTAACCTCTGTACACACACGAATTCCATAGCTTTAGTTCTTTTTTTTTTTTACAAAGCCTCATGTTTATACTGAAAATATATGATGAGAAGGGAGCTGTTTGGAGTCTTTTTCGAAGCATGGGATGGAACAGTGGGAATGGGCTGCTCCATACCCCACGTTCCCTTCATTCATGTGAAACATCGCATACCGATGCCTTTATAGACAGCAACTTAGCGTTTCAGAGGAGTCTGCATGTTACAAAAAGGGCAGCAGGTGTTATTTAGACTAAATTGACCTTGAAATTGATTTCTTTATTTTATGACTTACTGAGGGGAGATTAATACTTTTTTTTTTTTCTTCTTCTTCTTCTTCTTCTTTTTTTTTGTTTTGTTTTGTTTCTTTTTCTTCCTGCAGCCTGAAACAATTTACATGGTAATAGAAGGCAGAGTCAGTCAAATAAATTGCTGGAAGTAGTAGTGTTCCAAGAAAGAAAATATGGATCTTACTTGCATTGATTCTTTCTATCCCCAGGGAGCAGCTAAGACTTTTAGCACTGGGGAAAGGCTGACAAAATTTATTTTTCCCATTAAAGGCAGACGAATGGACAGTAATGTCTGTAAGCTGACATTTACTCTCAACTTTCAGTTGGAGGGATGGAGAGGAGGATGTGCCTAGTACAAAATATAGAGAGCATTTTAATGCTACTTCATGATTTCTGTAAGGGCAGATGGATAGAAGAGGAAATAAGAACCTTCTGGAAAGCCTGGTGTGGAGATGGCACAGCTGCCCTTTAGAACAGAACAGACCTTGATAACAGCCTGTAAATGGTTGTTGCAATTCCACCTTTGAGAGATAATCTCCAAACCCAAGTGTTCGTGGAAACAAGAGACCTAAAAGAAATTATCTGGAGGAGGCACTGAGAGGAACATGAAGTATAGTTCTGTAGGAGTTTTAATTTATCATGCTGCCACATGCTTTCCAGTACAATTCCAAGACAAATGGATGGTTAAATGGTTTGTCAGTGGCCTAATACTTTGCATAGCTGGAACATATATGAGATGATATTATGAGATATTACATGAGAATTAGTATGCATAATTTTATTTGTTTTCAAATACAGAAAGAGTGTATAGGCAAATATTTTAGGGATGAAAATCATGGTGATGATTCTGGGGCTGTGAGCAGAGAATTAATCTCTTTTTGCCCTCTCAGAAAGCTGCACCTGAATGTTGCTGTTCCAGCTGTAGTGAGGGAACAATTATTTCAGTCTTAGCAATACAGGAGGAGGAGGCTGGTGTTTGACAGGTACCAGTCTGTCCCAAGATTCTGCCACTACTGGGGAGAGAACTCAGACTCTTTCTAACAGGTTTAGATTAGTTTGGACTGTCGTTGGAAATCTCTAGTCCCCCTAAAATAAACCTTTGTCTGAGGAGTATTCCTGATTTTGCTTTTAGTTTCTGGCTCAACATGCCCTGGATTATCACAGGTGTGTTACAAATATGGAGCACATCACAAGCTTTCCAAGGAGGTGTCCTGCATGCAGCGTTGCTCCAATGCTGTTCAGTTTGTTACTGGTTCATGGTGCTGTGCAATGCTTGGAAAAAAGCTGGGGAGGGAGTATATTTGCATAGTGCCTGTTTAGAATGTCAGATTTGTTTGGAACTCAGGGCATTGCCTTCTGGAAAAGAGAGTGTTGTGCAGAATAAAATCTGCTTTTGGTTGATCTGCCAGCTTGCCTGTCCTAGAGAGCTTCCCAAGAGCAGCACCCCTGCAACATGGTTAGCTTGTGGAGTCTCTATTCTTGCAGTGCCCTTTACAAGCACTGTGAAACTATGAGCTAAGGTCAGCCATGCTAGCTACTGCACGGTAGCTCTGTCACAGGAAGGAGCATGCTAATGCTAATTAGAATCTAGACAGGATGGAAGGTGATGAGCACTGAATACAAGTAGCTGGATGTGCACTGTGCTGGATCTTTATGTACATTCTGTTTGTATGATGTACATAATAAGCCACATTATACCCCTTATGTAGAGCACAAAATATTCTCTTTAACCTGACATGTTCTTAATTTTTGTGTGTCTTCCTCTGTCTTTTCAGGACTATAATTCTGATGTTCCAACTCTGGTTTCCAGTGCCAAAACCAGCCCTCAAGATCCTGTAAGTGGAAGCATTTTCCTGAATAGATCACATTCTGCAACTGAGGTTAGATTGTCTTTTAAATAGACTCAGTCATCTATCACTGCAGGCAATTTTTACCTGTGATACCTTGATGCTTTAGAAGTGGCTGTACTTGAATCTGTTTAAATGCTCTTTAATACTTGTGTACATAGTATAGGAAAGCTCTGTCTTACCAAACTGGATGAAACTCATTAGAGTCATTGAAGTGTGAGTTAATTAACAGCCTGGTGAATCAGTCTTGTATGCTGCTGACTGTACCACATGAACAAACACTTGGTTCAGGTTGAGTCTTGCTGCTGTGTAGAGCAGAATGGCATCTGATTCAACTCTTAAGTGTGGGCTGCAGCTCATCCTCCCCCTTGCAATTCCATATCGTAATGGTGTCCCCATCTGAGGGTACATGCAGAAAAAGAACACAGAAGTTTGGACCAGTTCAGTAACATGCAAGACCAAAATGTTTGCAAGAGTAATGACACTGTTTGCTTCAACGCGGAGCAGGACTGCACCAAGAGGAACTGCTTTATACAGGTATAAAGAAATAACCTCTCTGTCCCTATGCTGCACCTCTTCTTGATTTCCCATACACTATTAGCACTTGGCAGGAAGTAAGTGTACCATGAAGTAAGTTTATGCTAAGATGTACAAAGGTGCTGACGATGCTCAACCCCATTTGATCTCCCAGAGTTCAGCATTTGTTGCAGTCAGGTCTCTTTAATCAATTCTGTTTTGGTCTCTCTCAACCACTAATATTATGCCACTGGGCCTCCTTGAGTGCTTCTGGTTGGCTGGTACCAGTAATTGAGATGATGTAGCTGTGCACATCTTGGGTTTTGGGGCTACTTTTTTTTTCATCTGATTATCTAAATTCAGATGTGAGACTGTAGGAAATGCACAGCAATCCAAGTGTTTGGCAAAAGTTCTTCTCCAATTTATAGGTATGACTAATGCAATTTTAAACAAGGGGCTTAAGCATTAAAAGTTCCTTGAATGAAGGAGCTGGTTGGAGTTTCTCCAGATGAACACTGACTCTCAGTTTGAAATCACTGCCTTTTGGAACTGCTTAGCCACCTTAATATAAAAATATCTTGACAGACCAAGGGATACTGAAGATTCTTAATGTTTCTGATTTGACAGAATCTCTCTTACCCTATATACTAAGTTTTGGAAGCACATCTGCTTTCAGTCATTTTTACTGCACTAGCACTGATACTTCCTTCCTACTGGAGCAGCTTTTGAAAGCCTTGATAACTACTGAAAAGGTGCAGATTTGCTGTTGGCTTGTCAAAAGTTAACTTGTAAAATAACGTTGAGAGGTGAAGGCTTGCTTTCAGAAGCTTGTCTTTGTGCTTCATATATTAGCATTGAAATTAGGTCTGAATCGGTTAAAAATGCAGGTTTTGAAGGATGATGTAGTGTTTTCCTGGATGAATGTGATTTCTGAAATGGAAAATGGCCTGTTGCAGGTGGTGGGACTCTGGAATAGGCTGCCTAGGGAGGTTGTGGATGCCCCCTCCCTGGGGGTGTTCAAGGCCAGGTTGGATGAGGCCTTGAGCAGCTGAGTCTAGTTGAAAGATGCCCCTGCCCAAGGTGGGGAGGTTGGAGTAGATGATCCCTGAGGTTCTATCCATCCTAAGCCATTCTGGGATTCTATGAACAAGTTCTTCCAAACACTATCACTTTACATTGAAAACCTCCCTCTTCCCCTTAAAAAAAAAGGGGGAAGGGGGATGGGGAGAGGTGGGGTGAGGCTTTACCATATTTATTAACCACATTTAACCTACAAGTTCAGATGGTTTTTCTTTCCTTTTTTTTTTTTTTTTTTTTTTTTTTTTTTTTTTTTTTAATTGTTTTCTTCTTTTCTATCTGGTTGAATCTTTTGATTGCTGTTGCCTGTAAGAAAGTGCCTTCAGAGTTGGGGCTGTTCAGTCTGGAGAAGAGAAGTCTCGAGGTGATCTCATTGTGGCCTTCCAGTATCTGAAGGGGGCTTACAAGAAGGCTGGGGAGGGACTTCTCAGGATAACGGGTAGTGATAGGACTAGGGGGAATGGAATGAAGGTGGAGGTGGTGAGATGCAAGATAGATGTGAGGAAGAAGTTCTTCATCATGAGAGTGGTGAAACCCTGGAATGGGTTATCCAGGGAGGTGGTTGAGGCCCCGTCCCTGGAGGTGTTTAAGCCCAGGCTGGACGAGGCTCTGGCCAGCCTGATCTAGTGTAGGGTGTCCCTGCCCATGGCAGGGGTTGGAACTAGATGATCCTTGTGGTCCCTTCCAACCCTGACTGATACTATGATAATATGAAGTACTGCCTTAAGAGGGTTTAAGTTGTTTTGTTTGAACTTCGGTGATTCGGACCTTTTGTTACTGCTGATTTACTTATTTGTGAGTGAGGGGAAGGGTTATAAAGGTAATATTAGCAGTGCTGGAGAGGGTCGTGATGAGAAGAGAAGAGAGTTTCCTGTGTTTCATGATATTTCTGATGCCACACAACCATGGCATAAAAAATAATGAGTTAAGAGTTGAGCTTATTTCTCTTGAAATTACACTGTCTTTGTTGTCGCTTGGAAAATTGCTTGTTGTGATGGATGAGAAGGAATACATAGATTTTTCAAATGTGTTGCCAGATCATTGCTTATACAACAATCTGGTAATAAAAGGAGAGTTGACAGATAAGAATTCAAATGGATCTGAGAATGAATTATTGAATCATGCCCCAGTTCCAGAGTCTGAAAGGCTTATTTCCAGGATTATTTCCAGTTGTTGGGGTGGGGTTTTTTTTTTGTTTGTTTTAAATAATTCTTGGCTGTTTTTCCTGCTCTTAATGACAGTTCCTCTGTGAAAGTCTAATGCAGCTGAAACTCATAGACTGAATTTACTTCTGTCTTACATAACTGAGGCTTTATTGAAATGGCTGCATAGAGTGATATAACACTACAGCGGTAACTTGGTGGTGCATCAGATCTATCAAACTTCCTGTTTCTTGATAGGTACAGCTGCTTAATAGATTGTTTGTTGAATAATTCAAGATGTTTTCATTAAGCTGAGTGATTGTGCCTTTTAAAACCTTCCTTTTGTTCTTGAATCTCATCAGGCAGGCAGTTGCACCTGTGGAGCTACAAAAATCTATCTGAAAAAAATGATCATTGGCAAGATCCAGGACGCTTTCAAATGACCAGCTGTCAGAATCTAGAGGGCTGTATTTGGGATGGATTCTGTCTTTTTTGTCTCTTTCCTTATGGCTTCCTTTAAGTGATGTACTCGGCCTCTATCTGAAGTTTCATAGCCTTCTCCTACAAGTGGTGTTCCCCAGGGCTCAGTACTGGGGCCAGTCTTGTTGAACATCTTTATTAATTACCTGGATGAGAGGAACCAGGTGCAGCCTTAGTAAATTTGAGGAAAATGCCAAGCTGGGTGAAAGAGTTTATCTGCTTGAGGGTAGGGAGGCTCTGCAGAGGGATGTGAACGGACTGGATCAATGGGCTATGAGGAATTGTATGGATGTCAATAAAGCCAAATGCCAGGTTCTGCATTTGGACCACAGCAGCCCCTGTCAGCATTACAGGTGTGGGGAGGAGTGGCTGGAAAGCTACTCATCAGAGAGGGGTGTGAGGATGTTGATTGATAGCCAGCAGTGTGCCTATGCAGCCAAGAGGGCCAATGGCATCGTGGCCTGCACCAGGATTGGTATGGCCAGCAGGACCAGAGATGTGATCTTAGCCCTACCATTAGCACTGGTGAGGCCACGTCTTGATTACTGGGTTGAATTTGGAACCCCTCAATCCAAGAAGGCCATTGAGGTGCTGGAGTGTGTCCAGAGAAGGGCAACGAACCTGGTGAAGGGTCTGGAGAACAGGGCTGGTGAGGAGCAGCTGAGGGAACTGAAGAGAAGGAGGCGCAGGGGACATGAGAGGCATATCCTTAGGGATATGGTTGAGTCAAGGACTTGTCAGTGTTAGGCTAATGATTGAACTTGATGGTCTTAAAGGTCTTTCCCAATCTGTTATTCCTAGGCTGCCTTGAAATCTCATCCCTGCTTATTTAAAAGTTTACATTGTGTGAAATGGCTTTGCTTTCCCTCCAGTCTCCATTTCTCAAATTCTTGTCTATATATTGATATTTGATAACAAATACCATGCACAGATTTTAATCAAGAGATGTTGAGAAAAGGTACCGGGAGTAAAATAGGACTCTTCAGGGTAATTCAGTAGGGACAATAATGATTTTTGCTGAGAAATAAAATTGCTGCAAGAATTGCTGCCTGTGATCTGAATAGAAATGTGCTGGCTACCTGAAGTTACCTTATCTCTACTGCTGCTTCGGGAGAGAGATCTATTAGCTGGAGATAATGGCTTGCCAAAAAAAAAAAAAAAAAAAGTGGCTTTCTCTAAATTTCACTTTTCTATTGAATGGAATACATCTTAGAACCAGCATTCTTAACAAAAATTATTAAATAAATCTGTCACTACCAGGCACAAGAATAGGACTGAAAGAAACCCCAACTCACAGTATCACACAGTATCACAGTATGACTAAGGTTGGAAGAGACCTTGGAGATCATCGAGTCCAACCTGTCACCACAGACCCCATGACTAGACCATGGCACCAAGTGCCACATCCAGTCCCCTCTTGAACACCCCCAGGGACGGGGACTCTACCACCTCCCTGGGCAGCCCATTCCAATGGCGAATCACTCCGTCGGTGAAGAACTTCCTCCTTTCCTCGAGCCTAAACTTCCCCTGTTGCAGCTTGAGACTGTGTCCCCTTCTTCTGGTGCTGGTTGCTAGGGAGAAGAGGGCAACCCCTTCCTGGCTACAACCACCTTTCAGGTAGTTGTAGAGAGCAATTAGGTTGCCCCTGAGCCTCCTCTTCTCCAGGCTAAACAACCCCAGCTCCCTCAGCCTCTCCTCATAGGGCTTGTGCTCAAGGCCTCTCCCCAGCCTTGTTTTCCTTCTCTGGACACATTCAACTTCTCCCTAAACATCATTGCAGAGTGTCTGGATAATGTGTTGGGTGGAAGAGCCTCCTGTGCAGGGGAGAAGAGAAGGTACACTGTGTAAATATCTCAACTGATAGTGGTAAAGTGATCTAACTCCTGAGAATTAAAACAGAAAAACCTGGGGAAAAAAAATCTTGGTAGCTTTCCTTTTAATTTTTAACCTAGTGTACTGAACTGCTGCAAAATGTGGAATTCATGATAGTTCTAGCATGCAGATCTGAAAGTATTTTATGGGTTTCACTGGATGGGAATGGAACTCAAAACAAGGTCCAAATTTTACCTGAGATGCCACGTGGGGAGACGTTTGTCAGGTTTTATATTAAAAGGGCTGTCTGCTTTTGGGTTTCCAGGCACATAAAATCTCTTTCTGTGTTTATCCACAGTAGACAGGAAAAGTTAGGAGCAGTTAAGGAGCCTTGACTGTTATTCCTGCCATCCTCATTTGTTTTCAGTGTTATTGCTCATTATTGTCACAGACGGCAGTGGATTTTTAATCACATCAGATGAGTTGGCTCGATGGCTGGAGGCTGCAGTCCATGGTAACTGGAAACAGTCCCCTTGAAAATCCTCCAGCATAATTTAGATGATGAGCTAGTGTTGCTATTATAGGTTGTGTGGAGAAAAACCTCAAATTAGCAATGTTATTTAATGACAAATGAAGCCAAACCAGTTATTCTTACACACAAACGGCTACAGTGTACTGGTACCCTTTTCTCTTCCGTCAGGTTATGACTTACATGTTATCATTCAATTAGGTGCCTACCTTGCTGAATGTTTATTATCAGGGGTTAGCCTTGCCTAGGGCAGTACTTATCTAGAACTCTAAATTAGAGTTGTAGGTGTTTTACTGCACTTAGAAAAGCAGATCTTTAGGACAAGTTGACAGAGGTTGATATTTTGATGTTCCTTTGATTGAAATTAATTTTGGTGTCATCTTGGCTGGCAGTAGAGATGGTACCGAGTGATGCCTTGCTCTCTTAGCAGCCTCTTTTCCTTTCCCTATCAGAAGTTCTGTTTCTGTGCCTTAGCTAAGCAATTGAAAGTCAGTCAAAATAAAATAAGCAAATTCCAAAAGCTGGAAATGGAAATGCTAGGAAGCAGATGAATCTAGCGAGCTGCTGAAATGTCAGGTAATGTTTGATAGATCATAGTGTCATAGAACCATTAGGATTGGAAAAGATCTTAAAGATCCTTTCATCTTCTGAATATTCATGGTTCTGCTATGGAAAGAAAAGCTGGGGTTGGACAGCAGCTTTCCATCTGGAGGGGGAAGACATAGCCAGTGAAGAGGACATGCATGAATAGAGGCAGTGTCTATGTGAGTTGCTCTTTACATTGTTGCTCGTGAAGGATAAGCCAAACTGATGGCTGAACGCTCTCACTCAAGTCTGGTGGCACACCTACGTGGAAGAGAAAGGAAGTAAACCTATGGATCAAATGAAGGGAAACAGGGTTCTCTTAAAAGTGGTTGTGGGATGAGCAAAGAAGAAAAACAAATGTCTTTGCCGATATTAGTAATATTCACATGTTTATGGTTCTAAATACTGGATTGAAATAGGCATTCAGTAAGGCCCTTGTGAGTGTACTCCCAGTGTTAAGAAAAAGCAGGATGAGTTTGTGCTGCATCAAAGTTGTATAATAGCTGCACAGAAGCTGACATCTTTCCCTGCTAGCAGTACTGGCTTGTTCCTGGGGTGGATTGTGCTCCCATAGATGGAATGCAAGGGACTGTAATAAATAAGCTATAAACAGCTATTTTCTACAGTAGCTCTGTAAATGTCTACTTAAATAATTTGAGTGAAACTAAAGGGAATGCCATAATTTTGCTAACTTTGTCTCTGAATCTTTTCTTCTTGCTTGATTTTCAGTCAGGAGTTGCAAAAATGTGTCTCTGGAAAACAAATGAATAAAAAAAATTGATCTGCATTAATATTTGCACAAGCGAGATTCTACCAATTGTATAGCTGCCCACTGACCAAATTGTGTTCAGCTGTGTTATGAGGATTTCATTGTGTTCCTTTGGGCGCTTTTATTGTTCTTGGAGACGAATAAATCAATGCATCATTAATATTAAAAGTACTTATAGATCAGTTAGTACTTTCTTTGGGTTTTCTTTTGCTTTCAGTTCATATTAACAGTATTTATGAAGCATCAAAGCCCAGAATTCTGAGCCAACTTCTGAATGTTAATTTCTCTGCCATTTTTTTCTGGAGCTGTCTTCCAACAGGACAGTATGTGTAGCATAACAGTAAACCCCAGGACATGACAGCAAAACTGAAATCTCATCAGGACATGTCCTGTTCAGTATCGTCTGTCACCAGAGAATGACCGTGGTGATGAGAGCTGAGATTTAAAGTGTGATGACAAGATGCCATCTAGTGACAATTGGTAGGAAATTGTAGTTCAACGTCCACCAGAAAAAAGAAAAAAACCCTTTTCTCTTCTCTTTGAGGATTCAAAGTTTATACCTCAGAGAAGAGATTCAACCTCCATCTTGTTACTCAGAAGTTATTTTCCCAGGAAATAGATTTTACACTGCATTCAGCTTTCTCTCTATGAGGTGTGGGGTGCTGGCACTCAGTTCTTTTGCTTCCCTACACTTGCCTCTAGCTTTGCTTTGCAAAGGCAATATTGCTGCTGTCACCACCCCAATCATCCTGTCTCTCTGGTAAGCATAATGTGACTCTTTGGTGACTTTGGTGGAGTAGTATTTCAGAGTTCTACTCTTACCTGGCAGAGAATATATGTAACAATGGTAGAAAAGAAGCAAACTTGAATATGTAGCTTGATTTTATTTTTCCCTTAAAAGACAAACAAACAACCCCACCAAAAAACCCAAGCAAAAAGCCCCCCAACAAACAGATTAAGTGAAACCTGTGAGTATTTGCAATTGATTTCAATGTTCCTTACTGGAAGAAAGAGTATTTACTTTATTCAGCTGCTTCTTAGGAATATCAGGTACCTAAAATGTCTGAGGTTCATTGTCAGGACAGTTATTTTCCTTTACTGAGAAAGCACCACTTTGTCAGAGATTGAAGCTGTGTAGCTAGTATTTAAGCAATAAATTATGTTGAATAGGACCTGTCTTCTGCCTGTACTAGACATCTGATTTCCCTGGAGAGAGCCAAATCTGGTTTGCAGGATGCTGTTTTACTGCACCCTGGGAAAATTGTCTGATATTGTTTAATTTTGTTCCAGAAATAACCTTTAATAGTGAGATAACCTGGGAGTGGGCAGTGACCAATGCATCTTGGTTGTTTTAGCATGACTGTGCAAGGAAAATATCTGTGTGTTTATCAATGTCAAATGACAACAAGATGTGCAGATATCAAAATCATCTTATGAGTTTAAGTCAACGAAGTCCAGAACACATCAGGTGCCTCCTGTGAACCTCTCTGTCATTGCTGCCATCTGATACATGTCGCAGAAACCAGAATGTTCACTTGCTAATTGCCTTTCTCAGACTGACTGCTTACAAAAGGTGCAGCATCTGAAGCAGTGATTTCTCAGTTTTGTCTGTCAGTGCCCCCATATCACTGAGTGCTTACAGAAATTCCTAACCTGCAGCGTGTAAAGAGTCCATCTGAGAAAGATCAAAGGAGTTTATAATAGCTTAAACATTTTAGCAGTAATCTATCAGGCCAAGAACAAGCATCTGTGCTGGGCCTGTTTGAATAGACACCTGCAATATGGTCTGGCATGTAAATGAGTCTATGGCAAACACAAATTAAGTGCAAAAATTAAAACCATTTAATTTACAATTACCGTATTTGCAGATTCTGGCAGTCTGAGTGTGTTTAGGTTAAAGACCAAATGGCTCTGTTAATTTTGTTATTTGTAAAGCAAGAAACTTGGGGCTTGAGTTCTTTTTAAACACATTGGTCCTCTTTTCCCCTGCCTGTTCTCATAGCTCCACAGGAGCCGTGAAGGAAGTATGCATGTTGAGAGAGAATCATAGAATCATAGAATCAGTCAGGGTTGGAAGGGACCACAAGGATCATCTAGTTCCAACCCCCCTGCCATGGGCAGGGACACCCCACACTAGATCAGGCTGGCCAGAGCCTCGTCCAGCCTGGGCTTAAACACCTCCAGGGACGGGGCCTCAACCACCTCCCTGGATAACCCATTCCAGGGCTTCACCACTCTCATGGGGAAGAACTTCTTCCTCACATACAGCCTGAATCTCCCCATTTCCAGCTTCATTCCGTTCCCCCTAGTCCTGTCACTACCTGAGATCCTGAGAAGTCCCTCCCCAGCCTTTCTGTGATCCTGGAAGGCCACAATGAGGTCATCTCGGAGCCTTCTCTTCTCCAGACTGAACAGCCCCAACTCCTTCAGTCTGTCCTCATAGGAGAGGTGCTCCAGCCCTCTGAGAGAGAGAGAGATTTGATTCTGAGGAAATAGCTAAACATCCATTTAATGCAGAATAGCATTGGAAGGAAGGCAGAAAGAAATAAGCTCTCAAAAGCAATCTTGTAGTATTGACATTTTTAAAACAGGAAGGGGTTATGAGAGTAATTGAAGCAATTGTAAATTCTGCACGTTGCTCATCAGTGTTTTCCAATTTACATCCTAAGAAAACTATCAGTAATTTCCTGCCTAAGCAAGATAGAAGTTGTTGTTAAGAGCACAACGATGGCTGTCTTCGGAGAGATAATTGTGTGTGAGGTTTTATTCCAGTGTGGCCAGTAACAGGTATTATAAACCTAGAAGAACAAGCAATAATATTTAGTGTGTGCCTAAATTCCTTCAACTGGTGGCTTGCATTCAATGGCTTGTTAAGGAACTCTCCATATTAACTGTCACTGGCCTGTCTAAGCATTGTTTTAACCAGGTTCTGAACCTGCACGTCTTTTGGGCATCTGCAGCATCGTATTCCAGCTTCTGATCATTCAATCGAATGGGGCTTCTGCCTGCTTGGGGAATAGAGAAGTTTTCTAAGTTGCTGCTGTTTTATTTGGAATATCAAATTACAAGAAGTCAGAGTAAAATAATTCAGAGTTACAGTATGTATCTGGTTTCTGCCACACGATTTATGCCGCTGAAAAGAATCTCACATGGATAAGCTTGCCAGTTTAATGTTTGCAGTGAGTTCTAGCTGTTACTAATGCCAAATATTGTCAGAGTAAACTGTGGGCTTGATTAAACATTTCTATAATGATGTTATCAAGGCCTGAGGCATCTGAAATACGGTAAACAAATGTGCAAAAGTACCAGGAAAATGAAAAGTAAAACTGTGAGGCTCAAAGTAGATGTGCCAGAGTGTGGGTGTTTGTTATTCCATTTCCATTAATAAACCACTCTGAGTGTAGCAACAAAATGTGAGTCACTGGAATGAATGCAAGAAACTAGGACTTTTACAAGAGACTGGAGCCTGATCCATAAACATCCTAATAGTGTCAATGAATGGTGAAAGTCTTTTACAGTATGCCTGAGAATCCTTGAAATAACAGTTCCTAAACTTTGTGGGTTTTTTGCTAAATAGAATCATGAATCTAATACCAATGGAAAATGCATTGCCTACAATTAGCCAAGAGATGTAAACCCAAGATGAGTAGTTTAAAAACAGTTAGTGAAACAAAACTAACAAACAAAGGATTTCCAAGAAAGATGAAGTACACCAGTGAGAAGAAACTGAAATCAGAAGCAGAATAGAATAGAACAAACCAGGCTGGAAGAGACCTTCAGGATCATCGTGTCCAACCCATCATCCAACACCTTCTAGTCAACCAAACTAAGCAGCCTATCAAGCCTCCTCCTAAACACCTCCAATGATGGTGGCTCCACCACCTCCCTGGGTAGCCCATACCAATGAGCAATCACTCTTTCTGTGTAGAATTTCTTCCTAACATCCAGTCTGAACCTCCCCTGGTGCAGCTTGAGACTGTATCCACTTGTTCTGGTGCTGGTTGCCTGGGAGAAGAAACCAGCCCCCACCTGTCTACAACCTCCCTTCAGGTAGTTGTAGAGAGCAAGAAGGTCTCCCTGAGTCTTCTCTTCTCCAGGCTAAGCAACTCCAGCTCCCTCAGCCTCTCCTCATAGGGCTTGTGTTCCGAACCCCTCCCCAGCTTTGTTGCCCTTCTCTGGACACCTTTCAGCAACTCAACATCCTTCCTAAACTGAGGAAACTGGACACAGTACTCCAGGTGTGGCCTAACCAGTGCAGTGTACAGGGGCAGAATGACCTGCCTGCTGCTGGCCACACTGTTCCTGATGCAGGCCAGGATGCCATTGGCCCTCTTGGCTGCCTGGGCACACTGCAGGCTCATGTTCAGCCTCCCATCAACCAGTACCCCCAGGTCCCTCTCTGCCTGGCCGCTCTCCAGCCACTCTGACCCCAGCCTGTAGCACTGCCTGGGGTTGCTGTGGCCAATGTGCAGAACCCGGCACTTGGATGTGTTCGATCTCATGCCCTTGGACTCTGCCCATCTGTCCAGCCTGTCGAGGTCCCTCTGCAAAGCCTCTCTGCCCTCCAGCAGATCAACTCCTGCCCCCAGCTTGGTGTCATCTGCAAATTTACTGCTGATGGACTCAATGCCCTCATCCAGATCATCAATGAAGATATTAAAGAGCATTATCCCTTCAGATATAAGAGAGGCTTCCATTGAACTTACCCTGCAAAGTGGGAGGTATTCCAGGTCTGAATCAGGGAGAGCTTGAGCTGAAAAGCATCAGTACAGAAGAGAAATAGTTGGAATAAATGGCAAGCTATTGCCTCACAATCGAAGGTCTTCTTTGTTACCTTCAGTGACATAAATTTCTGTCATGCTGAAAGTCTGTTCTAATATTCATAATGCCTGTTAAATAAATCAACTCCTGTAGAATGCTGGGATAAATCCTAAATATTGACTTGAGCTCCTGTTAGCATCTTATAGTGTGGTGCTAATCTTACCTCTCAGCTCACTGGTACAGTGCTGGGTAAATGTTAATTGAAGTTAACTTAAGTCAAATAATATTGTGAAACAAGTTTTTCCTCTACCAGTCAAATAAGACTGTTTTTGGTTTATTGTGTATATATAATTTTTTGCTCCCCCATGCATAAAGTAGAATTGGTATTTTAAATTAACAACCAAGTGTTTTTTTTTTTTACCAATGATGTTATAGTAGCTATTTACCTTCACTAGTGGGGGAAGAGTCAATGCTTTGACAAGATAGTCTTGACAGGCACTACAAAAAAAACCACACAAAACTTCCCCTCCCCCCCCCCCCCAAAAAACCCCAAACAAACCACCAACCCAAATATTTTTCCTTACTTGTAAATATCTCCTGTTTTATGGGCTGTTTGAAACCAGCCTCCCCCAGAAATCCCCTGTTTAGATCACTGTTTAAATGCAGAAGGGCAGATGACCTGTCTGTGTCTTTGGGAGTAAGTTTTTATATTCATTGAATTATTATTATTATTATTCATTATTATTATTTATTTAATATTATTTAGTGTGGCCAGCAGGAGCAGGGAGGTCATTGTGCCCCTGTACTCTGCATTGGTTCGGCCACACCTTGAGTCCTGTGTCCAGTTCTGGGGTCCTCAGTTTAAGATGGACATCGAGACACTTGAACGTGTCCAGAGAAAGGCAACAAGGTTGGTGAGAGGCCTTGAGCACAATCCCTGTGAGGAGAGGCTGAGAGAGCTGGGATTGTTTAGCCTGGAGAAGAGGAGGCTCAGGGGCGACTTCATTGCTCTCTACAACTACCTGAAGGGAGGTTGTAGCCAGGAAGGGGTTGGTCTCTTTTCTCTAGCAACCAGCACCAGAACAAGGGGACACAGTCTCAAGCTGCACCAGGGGAAGTTTAGGCTGGAGGTGAGGAGAAAGTTCTTCACAGAGAGAGTCGTTCGTCATTGGAATGTGCTGCCCAGGGAGGTGGTGGAGTCACCATCCCTGGAGGTGTTCAAGAGGGGATTGGACATGGCGCTTGGTGCCATGGTCTGGTCATGAGGTCTGTGGTGACAGGTTGGACTCGATGATCTTTGAGGTCTCTTCCAACCTTAGTGATACTGTGATTATATGTATAAAATAAAATTAGGGACAGATAGGAACTCAGCAGATAACAATATGAGCTGAATATTTCTCTTAACACCAGGGTTAAGTGAGCCTATCTGTACCTTATAGAGCATCTGACAACCAGCTTCTAATCCACCTAGAAGGTATTCTCACCATGGGCTGCAGAACTGTAATGGGGCTGGGGGAGCTGCAGCAACTCTGAGAGATTGTTCTGTGACTCTCCACCCAGTGGCAGATGACATAAACATTCACAGGACAACAATGTAGCATTGAAATCAGAAATTCTCCAGTGATGCCTCTCTGGCTTCTCTTTGAGTGAGCTGCTTTATATGCTCTCTGCAGATCTGCAGGATTTCTGTTTGTTCCAGCCAAGGTCAAAGGCAGAAGCTCAGTCCAGCAGGATTGAGAATGCCTTGCAGGAGAAGGTGAAATTTCACTGTGTGTCTTGCCTTATGTGTTCTTAGTCATTAGGAGTGAACATTTAAATGTATTATGAAGAGTTTTGTTTACCTGTCTCTGAGCATGTGTGAAATCACCCTTTAGTGTGTGATCTCAGTGAGGAACTGAAACAGCAGATGCTAATTTCTATGAAGTATTCATGAAAGATGCATTTGTAGCCTTCAGAAGTTATGGCCCTAATACCTTAAAAATATTTGAAGATTACACTGTGTACCTGCTATTAATGTTAATTTTACTAGTCTTTTTATCTTTTCTCCTGAGTCCTAAATATGTCTTTGTGAATTCCTTTGGCCCTGAACTGACATATCTCTTTTTCTCAGTTAAGAGTACATTTATTCAGTTGAAAGAACTGGGACAGAACCACTGTTGCATACATATCTCCTGTTTTCTGTGATTAAAAACTTAACTGCAAGTCAGGCATGTTTGGATATCCTCTGCCCTAGGATATAGCCAGTGGACTTTTAATGCTGTATACAATTCAGGCAGCTTTTATATGCCATAGGAAAAATATCACAACAACAAATGTAATTTATTGCAGCTCTGCAACTATGATTTGTGCAAGTGCAGCCAGTGGGGTGAGTATGAAAATACTGCATGAAATTGTTTGGGCTTCTTCAAAGTTTTGATTAAAAGTATTCAAGGCTCACACTGAAGTGATTGGTAACTACCCAAGAGGGTCTGTGACTGATGGGCTTTGTGGTGTTGGTGGTGTTCTGTAATGAAGTAGAGAAATTGAGCCTCCGTGTCTTGCGTGTTGTGGAATATTCCAAACCCACAGTTTTGCTCCCAACACACCTGAGACCCAGGCGACACTTTGGGCTGTGACGGTGGGTTATGAAAGGGAAGAGTATCTTCATGACCAAACCATTAAATGACTCTCAGGTGTGTTGCTATCTCAGTGTTCTGTTCAGTCAAACCACTGATGCACAGGCAAAGCGCACTTCTCTTCACTAATGTTAATATTTATGGATAATACTTTTGTATCCATGCAAAGGGCTGTTAGTTCAACCTTTTAGCTCTGTGAAGCCTAACATATGTTCATCTAGCTTTAGGTTCATGCTCTTTGTTAGCATGCTGGTGATTGTTTTCCTACCCGGGGTTCTGCCTTTCTAAATGTTTCTCGCTTATTTAACACATTTTGACCACAGCTGAGCAGATGAGTAAACTATAGCTTAGGTCATTAAGCAAAATAAGGCAGCTTATCATGCTTGTATTTTTTTTTCTCTTTCTAGAAAAGTAGTCCTTGGGGACTCTCTGGGTGTCGACAGCATCTTGAAAAATTGCTGCAGAACTAGTAAGGACAGGGAAGTATGCACAGGCACTTTTCCTTCATCTACTCCTCTTTTGTCCCTGTTTTACTCATTCTGTAGTTATCTCTGTCTTGTCCAAGCCACTTAAAGAAGAAAAAGTGCAACAAGATTTATTTTCAGTGTTATTTCTCTTGCCTTGCTTTGTGTAAGAATACCAGTTCAAGATAGGAGTAACTGGAATGGAGGGTTGAAGATTTCTGTCTCTCAGTTTGTAAGAACAAATGTACCAAATGCTTTTGCAGAGCATTTATTTCTCTGTTGGGCAGCCTCTTGATGCTAGGTGCCCTCAGTACAGCCAGTGATGCTGGTTTGCAATTAAAGCCCCTGAATGTCACAAGGAGGAGGAAAGTATGTCATCTTTTTTATTTTGGGGTGTTTTTTTTTTGGTCCAAACAAAGCATTGCTAATGCAAGAATGTCTTTTCTGAATGTGATAGTGCTCTTTCATGGCACAAGCTGCATGTGGGTCATGTGTATCTTTTCAAAGAGCTTTTTAGAACATTTAAATATAGAGCTTTGAAGCTTTAGGAGTCCCAAGAGCCACAAACACTACTGATGCATGCTGTTAGTTAACCTTCAGCTGAGATCATAGAATGTTAGGGGCTGGAAGGGACCTGGAAGAATTATCCAGTCCAACCCCCCTGCCAGAGCAGGATCGCCCATACCAGCTCACACAGGAAAGCATCCAGGTGGGTTTGGAATATCACCAGAGAGGGGGACTCCACAATCCCCCCATGGCAGGCTGCTCCAGTGTTCTGTCACCCTCACAGGGAAAAATGTTTCCGCATGGAACTTCCTATGCCTCAACTTCCACCATTGCCCCTTGTGCTGTCATTGGGCATCACTGAGCAGAGCCTGACTCCATCCTTTACATCTTTATAAACATTAATGAGGTCACCCCTCAGTCTTCTCCTCCAAGCCAAAGAGCCCCAGCTCCCTCAGGCTCTCCTCCTAAGGAAGATGTTCCATTCCCTTAATCATTCCCTTCATCACTGTGATACTGTGATATTTTTGTGGCTCTGCATCGGACTTCAAGCGGTCTTTACTCTCCAAGACCTCTTTCATAAGCCTCTAAAGTTTCTGTACCCCATGATCCTAAAAAAAAAAGTATCTTGCCCTTTTAAAGGAAATTTGGATCCTGTTTATCTATCACATTTGTGTTCCAAGAAATCAAGAAAGATACTGAGCCAAGAGTTTGCCCTCCCCAGGCTTCGAGTCCCTGCTGTTTTGAACTGCTGGTGTGTATTGACTCATCAAAATGACTCTGTAACAAGACTGCTGTGGCAATGCCAGGAGGGGACTGTGTGGATATACATAGCACAAACACTGACATACACTAATGGTGACTGAACCAGCCTTACAGGGGAATACTAAGCAGTCAATCAAAATTTGGCACTGCAGCACGTAAGGAGTTTTGGAAGGTTTTTGTTTTGTGCCATTTTCTGTCTGAAGTATGTAAAATCATGCAATTGAAATCAAAAGATTAATGCTGATTCATTTCAAAGGGGGCTAAGGAATGCTGCAGAAGAGCAAGCGTTTAGAATGTGCTAGTCAAATGAAAAACCTGATGCAAACATCCACCAGCAGCCTCTGAGATTGGAGTTCTACATTTCAAGGGGTTGACAGCATTACAGAAATACACCTTTCTGTGGTTGGAAGTGGACAGGCAGATGAATTCAGACTTCACAATTGCTAATGTTATATACAGCAGGCTGCTCAGGTCAGTCTTGTCTTGCTTTGCTTTCATAAAGCAGCATTTTCAAAGCAAGAACTGCTGGTAACCTTTTATAAAGGTTTGCTCTCTTATGAAGTTATCTGTGAAGCTGGGAGAGCTCAGATCACCGTGTTCTTCCAGCACCATGTAATTCCTCATGCTTCTGGCTGATCTTAGGCAACCTCTCGAACAGTACTAACAGTTGCTTTCAGCATACACAATTCAAAAATAAGTGAGCCACTAGTTATTTTGATTAAGATTTCCTCTGCAGTAGGTACTGAAGAGGAATATTTGGGTTGTTAAGGAGTTGAAAGAAGTTAGGGATTGTTTGCTTCGTTTTTGTAGAATCTGTAGTTTATCTGGACATGTAATATTGCCCTGAGAGCCACTGGCACCTCAGTCACTTCAGGGCTCCTAAATCTATTGTCCATAAAATGCAAGCCTAAGTGTCTCTCTCAGCTGTTCTGTTCAGATGTGCTGCTTGAAAGGGTCTTCCTGAGCCATGCTGCAGTATGGAGCTGTTTCCCCAGCCTTGTCACCAACATGCCTGTAAGGCTTTTTTCCATGTAGGAATGGTGGCCCATAAAATAAAGCCAAAACCCCAAACTGTTATTCATCTTTTGCCCAACTTCTGATCCACTAAAGCCATATTAGCAGCTGAGATTATTTACCCTAGGCTTTAAATAATGCAAAATTCACAAGTATTCTGAATTGGCTTTGCCTTTTGGTTTGTTCTGTAACACCAAGCTTTCAAAGGACTTCTGTGATGTGTGAGGATATATTCCAATCTGTATCTG
The DNA here is from genome assembly GCA_033816785.1 of Picus viridis. Taxonomy (NCBI): domain Eukaryota; kingdom Metazoa; phylum Chordata; class Aves; order Piciformes; family Picidae; genus Picus; species Picus viridis. The sequence goes on from CM066594.1 coordinate 3,319,915, forward strand.
CATGCTTGGATTGCTGTCAGTCTTTCCTAGAGAAAATGGTTTGCAAGAATCTCTTTGGAAAGCCAAGTGCAGTAAGATGGTGTGTTAATCCCAGAAGGAATTTTACTGGTTCTCTCTGCCCTGTGTAGTTGAATAAAGTAATCTCTCTGGTGGTTACTTAGGCCTCATGGTGTGCTCAGTTCTGGTGACGACATAAGGCTGGAGTAGAGGTTAGAAGAATGTCTTAGGCATTTTAATCAACATAGAGCCTTGAGAATGTCTGGGCTATGTGAATATCTCTGACTTTCAGTGCCTGTCATTGGCAAGACTTAATTTATGTGTTGTACTGTATGACATCCATGTAACCAGTTGCTCACTTTGGGTACACCTGTACCATTGGCTTACTTGGAATCAGGCTTAAGATATTATCATTTTATATTTATCATATTGTTTCATTCCAAAACATTGCAGTTTCTGGAAATTATCTTCTTTAGCATTCAAATCTGCAGATAGATTTCCCCTTTGTTTGTTAGCATTTCTCTGAGACATGGAACCTGAAAACCCAAGTCAAGGTATTTTTGCTCAATGGTGAACAATTGCAGAATGAAGAGTGCTTTCAACTGAGCATGGTTTGCAGCATAATTTCCTCCATCTTCTCTGTCACACAGATATTGAACACTGCCTTTCACAGAGACCAATGTCTGGAAACTTAGCTGAAAACACATGTTAACTTCCACGAACTGAAGAGAAGCCTTTTTAGCTGTACTCTCCCTACCCACGTATGCAGCCTGTCACTGGGAACAGCACAATGGAAATCTGAGATTGTACCATAGCAGCCAAAGTTCACCTCTGCCAGTCTAGAGCTACTCTGTAGCTCTTCTTAAAAAGAAAGCAATCATCATAGACTTCTTTTAGGGTTAGTTTTTCTTGCCATCCATAAGCAAATGGAATAAAACAAGCCCAGATCTTCCTATTTTAAAGAAGTTAATAAGAACTGCTACATGGCTGAACCTGCTGTAGCTTCTTATGGGTTTACCTTTTGAAGACATCTTACTGTTTTCCAGTGTCAGACATAACCTTTGCAGCTAAATATGCAAACTGTTTTGTACATGGAGGACCTTGTGAGGCTGGCAATTTTCATGCTGCAAATCCCAGAGCAAAATGGACCCATTAAGTGAATTAGCAATTCAAAAAGGCAAAAGTTCATGGTAAGGAAACAATCAAAGCTTTTTAACAGGTCCCATTTGGTACTGCTGTAGTCCCAAGTATGTGCATGGTTTGGTTTCTTTTTAGCGTTTTTGCCCCCTTTAGAATAAATGGACATATCACAGGAATGCTATTTATCTGAAGTACATTAGCATTTGAGAAGAGGAAGTACTTCTTAGGACACTTTAGCTTTGTAGAAATCTAAGATTTCTAATCCATTGTGATATTAAAATGTGCAGCTACTTAGTGGGGGAAAAAAGAGTTTGCTTGAATAAGAACACTTAGAATTACAGAGGGGTTTTGTAATATGGAGAGGGAACATTGTGGCAGTTTTAGGCTATGCCTTTAAAAGATAGCTGCAGATTTCGAGCAGAAAAGTAGAGGAATAGAAATAATTCACTACTGGGTGTGAAAAGGAAAACAAAAGATTATTCTAAATGAATTTCATTGGCCAGAGTGCATGGGATGGATGCAGATGTACCATAACATCTCACACATTTTACTTTCATTCCTTTTCTCTCTGGTCTGGCTGTTCTGCTGGGAGGGTAATGCCTTTGACCTTGAGATAAGACTAACACTGCTTACTTTCAGCTTTTCTCTCTCTCGGTACAAGGGGGTTTAGGGTTGTGTGTGTGTGCAGTGGAGCAGCTTCCCTGGTCTTTATGACCAGGGGGTTTTCTGTGCTGTTTCCTGGTTGTAAATACCTGTATAATATTGTAACTACTGTGTGTTTGGTGCATACTCATTGCATTCCATTGTAGAGTGTAGTTTTTTGCTTTGTAAATACAGCTTCCATTTGCTTCCAGTTGAGCTGGTCCTGCCTAGTTAATGTCAATGGGAAACTCCAACCCACCACAAACATGCAGAGGAAAGAGAATCCCAAGCTGCAGAAACGAAACAATTTCCAGTGAGGACAATTATACTTTTAACATCTACAACCTTAGTGCTATAATATGAGTCCATGACAAGGTTCTTTAACCTGTGCACTTTTAACTTTAGTTCTCCATCACCACTGAAGTCTGATTCTGAAAACATGTTCTTGTTCCATTCTTGGAAGGTACTTTAAGACACTGAAAGGATTGTTAGTATCTTTCTGGGACTCCTTAACTCACTCTCTTTTCCTCTCTCTTTTTCTTCCCATTTCCCCTCTACTCCAGTCCATTGGTGAGAGTTTTACTGGCTCTGACAAACCCAATTCAGAAGCCCTTTGGTATCGGTTGGCTTTAATTTACCCCAAGGAAATTTTTGAATCTTAACACAATCCCCCCACTGCCCAGGGTTGGCTTGGGACACCCAGTTGTGACAGGTCTGAAAGCCAGTCTTGTAGGCTTTTGAATATCCTGGTCACAGCAAACATTTCACAATGTGGAGTCACCATCACGGGAGGTGTTCAGGAGGAGACTTGATGGGGTGCTTGGTGCCATGGTTTAGTTGTTTAGGTGGGTTGGATTGGTTGATAGGTTGGATGTGATGATCTTGAAGGTCTCTTCCGGCCTGGCCTGGTCTATTCTATTCTATTCTATTCTATTCTATTCTATTCTATTCTATTCTATTCTATCATGTATGTTTTCTTGCAGTGAAAGGGCAAAAATATTAAAGGGGAGTGATCCTTAGGCAGAGACTAGAAAATTCGATTTGATGCAATGATGACATTCTGCATTAGATTCTTTTTGATGAAGTGATGGTAAATGCATACTAAATAGCTCAGAAAAATCCACTGGCACCACTGGCAATACATAGAGGTGTTAATTTTTTTAACAGAATCCAAGTTTGTATTATCAATTTTGGGAAGTGGCAAGCTGCCACAGGAGAGACAGAAATCACAGAATGTTAGGGGCTGGAAGAGACCTTGAAAGATCATCCAGTCCAGATCTCCTGCCAGGGCAGGATCACCCAGAGCAGATCACACAGGAATGCATCCAGGCAGGTTTTGAATATCCCCAGAGAGGGAGACTCCACAACCCCCTGGGCAGCCTATTCCAGTGTTCCATCACCCTCACAGTGGAAAGAAAAAATGTTTCCATGAAACTTCCTATGTCTCAAGTTAGTTCACTTCCGAGTCAATAACACAAAAACTTTCCTTAGTTACACATGTAGGAGCTATAAGCTACTCTGCACTAATTTTCCATTACACTGTGTGGGTTATCATTGTTGTTTCCATGTGTGGGTTATCATTGTTGTTTCCATGAACAGGCTGTAAGCAGTGCCACAGGTTATCCCACTGTTGCTGCTGTTGGTGCAGTGTCTCAAAAGAAAAGAGAAAAACCTTCCTGGCAGAGTTTTGTCAAGCATGTTATTTGTAAAGTCATGCCAAGAAACACTTGTAACTGCTAAACAGGAAACATTAGCCCCACTTCTCTGTTCTCTCCCTGTCAAGAAGCATCTTGACAAGACCAAAAAAAATATGTGGAACTAAAATACAGTGGTTTTGATAGCTCCTCAGCAATCTTTGGTCTCCATTTTTCTTACTTGCTTTTTATAGGAGTTTTCTCTCAAATACCTATTTGATGGACTGTAGCCCAGGTGACCTCTGCTATCTTATAACGACACAAACTTTCCAGACACCTTTTTCATTCCAACCAGTGGAATGCTTGGCTGTGTTTGTTAAACCACAGTGAATATTTTTCACAATCCTGTATTTTGGGTCTTGTGCCTTATTTAAAACTCACTGCTTTCCTTCTCCTGAGGCAGAGATGTAGTACGGTAGATCTGAGTTGCTTGCTTTATGGAGAGAGAAAGCTAGGAGCAGATAGTTCATCATCCTGACACCTCAGCAGTCACTGGTGCTGTGTAGAATAGAGCTGAAAGGGAGCAGAATTAAGCCACTCTTTTGCAAGTGCAGAGTTGAAAGAGCACACAGCTTCTCACAGTTAAATGTGGAGTAATTAATTATAGTGGGGAGAAATCAATTCACTTTTGAGTTTCAGGAATGATTTTTAAGTGTGAAAAAGGATGCTAATCACCACAGTAATGATATTAGGAAAACCTTATTTAGTGCTGCTAGCTGCTTGGATAAACAATCCTGCACAATGTTTAGCTCTCAATCCATCACTCAGTTTTCACTCTCTCTTTCTCCTCAGTGCAATGTGTTTCAAAACAAAGGCTTCTACTCCTTGCAGATTGAACAATTAAAGTAAGCCAAATGCAAATAAAACCTCTAATGTCAGTCAGCCCACTAAATAGCTAATTTTTTTCAGGGTGGAATGGTACCCTATTGTTTTCTAAAATGCCTTTAGAAATGCACTTGCACTTCAGGAGAAATAAGATAGCTAATCTTCTCAGACCAATCAGTTCTAAACCATAACCATTTAACTCCATCAAGCTCCTCATGTACTTGTAGTCTGGGTGTTAATAGAATAGAATTAACCAGGTTGGAAAAGACCTTTGAGATCATCGAGTCCAACCTATCACCCAACACCATCTAATCAACTAAACCATGGCACCAAGTGCCTCATCCAGTCCCCTTTAAACAACTCCAGGGATGGTGAATGCACCACCTCCCTGGGCAGCACATTCCAGTGGCCAATCACTCTTGCTGGGAAGAACATCCAGCCTAAACCTCCCCTGGTGCAGCGTGAGACTGTGTCCTCTTGTTCTGTGCTGGGAGAAAAGGCCAACCTCCACCTGGCTACAACCTCCCTTGAGGTAGCTGTAGACAGCAAGAAGGTCTCCCCTGAGCTTCCTCTTCTCCAGGCTAAGCAACCCCAGCTCCTTCAGCCTCTCCTTGCAGGGCTTGTGCTCTAAACCCCTCCCCAGCTTTGTTGCCCTTCTTTGGACATGTTCCAGCAACTCAACATCTTTCTTAAACTGAGGAGCTCAGAACTGGACACAGAACTCAAGATGTGGCCTAACCAGTGCTGAGCACAGGGCAGAATGACTTTCTTGCTCCTGCTGGCCACACTATTCCTGATGCAGGCCAGGAAGCCATTGGCCTTCTTGGTGCCCTTGGCACACTGCTGGCTCATGTTCAGCCTACTAGCAACCAGTAACCCCAGGTCCCTTTCTGCCTGGCTGCTCTTCAGCCACTCTGACCCCAGCCTGCAGCACTTCTGTTCTTTTAAATTTCTCAGAGCAAAATAAGATAAGATTTTCCATATTTTTGCTTCTTAGCCTGCAGCGTGTGATTTATAAAAGCAAAAGGATTTGATAACATCTGTCAGCCAAAAATTCTAATTTTTCAACTTTTTGAACTGCCAGCACTGTGAAAAACAGTAAATAGTATTCTCTCAGGTTCTCTGTACTCAGCCTATTCTTCTAAGTACATGCATGGAATGCATATCCACACAAAAATTGGAGTCCTTGGATTTAACTTAAGGGTGCTATAGCTGGGGAAACTAAATATTCTGTAAGTGATCCTTTTTCTTCCCAGATCCTGGTCCATGTATATCAGGAATTCATTCTCCTTTTTAAGTGGAATTTGTTAATTAGTGGCTGGAATTAGTGACCAATGGATTTCCTGTTTGAAACTCACAGTAAGAACAACACGACCAAGTGCAGGGTCCTGGATCTGGGTCAGGGTGAGGACTGGCTTGAGAGCAGCCCTGAAGAAAAGGACTTAGGGGTGCTGGTAGATGAGAAGCTCAATATGAGCCTCCAGTGTGCATTTGCAGCCTAGAAAGCTGACCTGCATCAAGAGAAGAGGGGCCAACAGGTCAAGAGACAGAATTCTCCCCTTCTACATTGCTCTCATGAGACCCCACCTGCAGTACTATGTCCAGTTCTGGAGTCCCTAGTACATGAAAGATCTGGAAGTGCTGTGTCCAGAGAATGGCCATGGGGCTCATCAGAGGGCTGGAGCTCCTCTGCTATGAGGACGTGCTTGAGAGAGCTGGCTTGTTCATTTCGGAGAAGAGAAGGCTCTGAGGCACCTTCCAGTATCTGTAGGGTGCTACAAGAAAGCTGGGAAGGGACTTTTTAGGGTGTTAGTGAGTGACAGGACTAGGAGGGGAATGGATCCAAGTTAGAGGAGGGTAGATTTAGATGGGATGTTTAGGAAGAATTTCTTCAGCGTGAGGGTGGTGAGACACTGGAATAAGTTGCCCAAGGAGGTAGTGGAAGCCTCATCCTCGGAGGTTTTCAAGGCCAGGCTGGATGTGGCTCTGAGCAACCTGATCTAGTGTGAGACATCCCTGGCCATGGCAGGGGGGTTGGAACTGGATGATCCTTGAGGTCCTTTCCAACCCTGGCAATTCTGTGATTCTGTGTAACTGGAGAGAATTTCCACCTAAGAGATCCTGAAGTCTTTCCATACATTGGACATATCAGAAGGAAGGTTTTGAGCTAAGGATCTTTATGGAAAAAAAAAATATCTTTAGCAATAAGTTAAAGGAGATGAAAAAATAAAAAAGGGGGGCAACAAATTGGAAGATATGAAGCCAGAAATTGTTGTCTGCTAAAACTGGGAAATTGCTAATGATGAATTCAAGTTCAGTTCTGATTTCTAAGGTAGGATCAAGATAGTTGTATGGCAAAGTACCATCTCCAGGTCTGGAAACGATCAGCAAGAGGACATCGTGTGGGAGCAGATGCTGGTCAGTTAGAGGGTAGGAGGGCCCTGCAGAGGGACCTCGACCGACTGGACAGATGGGCGGAGTCCAATGGGATGACATTCAGCAAGTCCAAGTGCCGGGTGCTGCACTTTGGCCACAACAACCCCATGCAGAGCTACAGGCTGGGGTCGGAGTGGCTGGAGAGCTGCCAAACAGAAAGGGACCTGGGGGTGCTGATGGACAGCCGCCTAAACATGAGCCAGCAGTGTGCCCAGGTGGCCAAGAAGGCCAAGGGCATCCTGGCCTGCATTAGGAATAGTGTGGCCAGCAGGAGCAGGGAGCTCATTGTACCCCTGTACTCTGCATTGGTTAGGCCACACCTTGAGTCCTGTGTCCAGTTCTGGGCCTCTCAGTTTAGGAAGGACATTGAGACTCTTGAACATGTCCAGAGAAGGGTAATGAGGCTGGTGAGAGGCCTTGAGCACAAGCCCTATGAGGAGAGGCTGAGGGAGTTGGGGTTGTTCAGCCTGGAGAAGAGGAGGCTCAGGGGAGACCTTATTGCTCTCTACAACTACCTGAAGGGTGGTTGTAGCCAGGAAGGGGTTGGCCTCTTCTCTCTAGCAAGCAGCACCAGAACAAGGGGACACAGTCTCAAGCTGCGCCAGGGGAAGTTTAGGCTGGAGGTGAGGAGAAAGTTCTTCACTGAGAGAGTCGTTCGCCATTGGAATGTGCTGCCCAGGGAGGTGGTGGAGTCACCGTCCCTGGAGGTGTTCAAGAGGGGATTGGACGTGGCACTTGGTGCCACGGTCTAATCATGAGGTCTGTGGTGACAGGTTGGACTCGATGATCTATGGAGGTGCCTTCCAACCCCTAACATCCTGTGATCCTGTGATCTTTGAGGTCTCTTCCAACCTTAGTGATACTGTGATCATTTTACCAGCCAATGCAGTAACTGCTAATCTCTCTAGGCAGGGTGCTGTCCAGCTGTAAACCTGTGTCTCAACCTTGGTTTCCTTTAAAAGTTTTTGGGTTTGGTTTTGTTCTTTTCCTTTGTTTCTCTTTAAATAAATTTCCAAGCAGGGGAACTGTCAGCTAGCTGGATCTCTAGCAAAGCATATTAAATACTGTGCTGTGTGAGGGAACAATTAACCAGTGTTTCTTTTTGAAATGCCTGATGATTTCCAGGTGTTCATTTGGCAAACACCAAAAGCCTAATAATATTTCTCCAGGCACTTTCCAAGCCCAGCAAAGACAATAGCAAGATCTGGACCATTAAAACAGAATGCTTCTGTGTTGACCATTATCAGAGCTAAGGTAGGGCTAAAATTCTACTGTCATTGCAAAGGATGTGCGTCCTGTTCCCCTTTATAGACTGATGCAGGTGCTAATCAATCATGTTATTCTGTAGGACCTCAGAAAGTTTAAAGGTTATTTAGTTGGTGGAAGTGCTCAGGGTGATTACTTCTAGTCTGCTTATTCTGCACTTTTTTTTATGAAACAGTACTGTTTTATGCCCAGTAAGCTCTATTACTCCTCATTTGTTTGTAATGCTTCACTTCACATGCAGGTGCCAGGTACCTGGGTTATTATTCATTTTTGAAAAATGCTTAGCACTGTTCCTTCCATTAGCTTCTGCAACAAATAGGCTCTGATTAATCATACTCAACCATTGTGACTCCCAGAAGTGAAGCTGCAAGTGAAGTGTGCCACAACAACTGAACAACCACCACAATGCATCGGCTGTGCTGTTTGTACAGTCTGAGTAAGAGCTGTCTGGTTAGGAGTGTGGGGAGGAAAGGGACACTTTTGTCTCCTATGTATGATGCATGTCTCCTTGGGAAAGCTGGGTCTATTGAATGTGAGTGCCATTTATGACTACAACAACCAATGTCTTTAATGGAGGGACTTATAGGAGAGTTAGCTATGCTTTAGAGCATATTTATTAAACCAAAGAATGTGTTGCATGTATTGTAGTGCATTAAGCATAGTATGGCTTATTAGAATCACAGCATTTTTTTGGGTTGGAAGAGACCTTCAATATCATCCAGTCTGATCTTTGACCAAGCACAGCAGGGTCAACACTAAACCATGTCCCTAAGGGCCAGGTCCACACACTATTTAAACACTTCCAGGGATGGTGAGTCCAGCACTGCCCTGGGCAGACCATTCCAATGTATGAGAACCCTTTCAGTGTAGAAATATTTCCTGATAACCAGCCTAAACCTCCCCATGTGCAGCTTGCATCTATTTCTCTATACCTGTCACTTGTCATCAAGGAGAAGAGGCTGGCCCCCTCCACATTCCAACCTCCTTTCAGGGAGCTGTAGAGAGCAATGAGGGCTCTCTTCAGCCTCTTGTTCTCCAGACTGAACACTTCTAGCTCCCTCAGACACTCCTCATAGGCCAGGTGCTCCAGGCCCTTCACCAGCGTTGCTGCCCTTCTCTGGACACACTTCAGCACCTCTGTGTCCTTCTTGTAGTGAGGGGCCCAGAACTGAACACAACACTCAAGGTGTGACCTTACCAGTGCTGAGTTACAGGGGGATGATCACCTCCCTGTTTCTGCTGGCCACAGTGTTTCTAATACAAGCCAGGATGCCTTTGGCCTTCTTTGTCACCTGGGCACACTGTTGACTGGAGTTTAACCTAATGTCAACCAATACCCTCCAGTCCCTTTTCAAGTTTCAGCTTTCCAGCCATACACGTCTGTAGCTTATATGAACAGTGTTCAGCTCCTGCAAGTCACCATGTAGATGTCTTCGCTTCAAGCAATGATGGTTAGTGATAACAGTCATTGAACTGAGATTCTAACTATTAATTTCCAACTCTCTCCTGACCACATTGGATGGATATTTGTTTGTCTTTGCGTATCAAGGCAAGATGTGAGGCACGGGTGGGCAGGAGATATGCTTAGCACTCCAAGGAGAAGAATTAGAATTAGCTTGAGGCACAGCTGGAGACTTTCTCTGAGTGTTCACATTGGGATACAATAGGTAAATAGGTGGACTATCAAGGGATGAGCATAAATCACAAAGGGTTTTGTCAGAAGACTCAAGAGCATGGGATCCTGGGGAATAGATTTCTGTGAAGTTCTCTCCCCTTGTATCCAGGGGTTTGAAGCGGGAGAGTATATAGATCTCGTGGAGACAAAGCATGAAAGGTAGGCAAGTTGAAAACTGAGAGATTGTAGGAAGATTTAAATAGCAAAAAAAAAAACCTTTTAAAATGTTTGGCTTTTGTGTTTGAGTGTTTTTAGCAGTCATCATTTGAGAACATTGCAGCTATACCCAGAGAAAATGACCAAAATGCAGGAGCATAAATAATTTCCTAATTAGAAGTGAGACCAACCATATCACTTTAATCCAGAAATTCCACAGGAGATAGTAAGGAAGGACTCATTTTTGTTGCCATCATGGGTAATAAAATAGTATGTGAGTGTCAGCAACAATTTTTAACAGCTCTGTGAGTTCTCACTAGTTCATTTGCTTGCCAAGAGCAAGAAATTAGTGATGAGAAGTTACCTTCCTTAAGGTTAAAAAGGTACAAGGTAGGAGAATAAGAGCCCTTGGACATCAAGGATCACCTAGGCAGAACAGAAAAATGCCTTAGATTCAGGTAAAATCGAGGTGAGCACCGTTGGCCACTGAACCACACACAGAGGCTCTGTTCTGAATTCGCAGGACCACTTAAAAGCTTTTTTCCATTGCCGAACTAGCTGTCACTGTGGGGATGTGGACTGACCCAGGCAACTTCTGTCCCTTATCTCCTGTCACCAGTTAAGGGGTCTTACTCTGAGATCCTCTCTTAACTCATTCCTTTCTGCTGAGTTAAGTCTGAGTTCTGTTTCATGGAACACCTGTCAACTCAAAGAGGAGAGCACTGGGGTGAAAAACTAAGATTTGCATCGCAGAAAATGGAGCTTACCTATTGACTAAGTAAAAGCAGGGCGGTGCTCTCATGGATTGAGGACTGGCCTGAGAGGCAAAATAGTTTCTGGTTCTTTCTCAGGCTTCCAGTGTGATATTGAGAAAGTTCCGTATCTCTCAGTCTGTGTGCTCAGGGTGGTGACCTGGGGAGAGCATTCTATTCCTCAACAGAATGGCAGCAGGGCTTGTCTCCTCGTGAGTTTTCTTGCAGACTCTTGAGAAATAGGGTAAAAAGAAATGTCTACAAACCTGCATCAAGCACTCTAAGTTAAACCCCCAAATTGGGAACCACATGTGTGTTATGAGGCTAAATCAATACTTGTGATAGATACAATGACCCCAAAGCTGAGGCTGGACCTGGGCAAGTTCGGACTATCAGGCAGTAACATTTATTTATTTAACAAGGCAGCTGTTGCTGCAGGGAACAGCTTTTGAGGCCTTTTTTAGCATGCTTGAGGAAAACGTTTGCAGGTGCTGTTTGTGCCTGTGCTGCGTGGCCTCCTAATGTAAAGGCACCTGTTGTTAAATCTTCAATGCTGAATTCATTAGACCTCATTAGGAGGGTGGAAAGCTTTGAAGAAAATCAGGCTTAATTATCTCTGTATTTTCAGATGCTGAGAAAGGTAATGCTTTAAACCTCACTCCTTTTATTAAAGCTATTACTGTAATGATAGCAGGCTTCTTGGGCTCAGTGTCTCTCACTAGTGCAGAAGTTTAAGGAGTGATGACAGGTTAAAAATGGAGCAAGATCAGAACCGAAGTACAATTTGTTGCTGCACAGAATACTGCAGGGTTTTGTATTCGGCTCTTATTTTCCTCTTTAAGTTCAGTTATACTTCTTTCCTGAAAAACTGAAAGCAAAACTCTTTCTTCCTGGGCTGTTTTTGTCTTTCTTGTGACTGGGTGCACAATCTAAAGCAGCAGCCTTGCAGGGTGAGTGATCTCTGTAGTCCCTGGTAAAGTTTTGGTAGCAGGGAAGCTGAGGAGAGCTCTTTACAAGCAGAGGTTGGACTGCCCCATGCCAGACACAGAGGTTTCTAGTTGGTTCTGGGGCAAAATCTGCCCAGGTAGTGAGGAGTGAAGGGAAAAAAAAAATTAAAAATGATAGAACTGTGAGCAGCCAGGTGAGAGCAGGAGGAGGGCAAGGAGATGCTCCAGGCACCAGGACAGAAATTTCCCTGGTGTATGGGGAAACCGTGGTGGAGCACATGGTATACATGCAAACCATGGTACACACAGGGAGTCCATGGAGGACCCTATTCTAGAGCAGATGGATGTTACTTGAGGAAAACTTCAGCCCCTGCACAGCCTGTGATGGAACAGGTCCTGAAGGACTGCAGACTGGTACAGAATCCTCACTAGTGTGAGGAGCCAATAAATGGTAGAGGGGAGCTGTTACAGACTGACCACAACCCTCTGTTCTCTTTGTAGGATCTCTCCTTTTGGTGTAGGGTTGAGTTCTGTATCTCTCTTAAATGTGTTATTACACATGGTCTGTTTTAAGAGTAGTTGTTTGGAATGGGTGTTTTTTATTATTATAGTTAGAATAATGCAGATGAAATCTCTACCTGCAAGAAAAAAATAATCATTGGATATAAACAGATATGTAGGGAACAACAGAATCTCAGTTAGCTTCTTGTACTTTTAGGGTCTAGATTTGTACAGTTGCCTCTGTAACTGTCTCATCTGTGGGTAGATACTAATTGAGGGTTTAATGAAAGCATCTGGCAGGAAGTGACATCTGTACCAGCAGCTGGCAGTCAGGAGGGAAAACCAAAACAATAGAGGAAGCTGAGAAAAGCCGAGGATGGCTGGGGTGGTGAATTGTGAATTACAATTAATTGCAATGTTTTCCTGAACTGGGCATGATTTCATTGATAAAATGGATAGAATAACAACCATTTGTGGTTATTTACTGGGGAGTGCATGAACAAGGGAACAGACATTTTGGTTTTGAGTTGTAAAGTAGTTCTACTCTTTGGTGCAGTTTTATGATGCAGTATGAAAGACAGGAAGAAAAAGCAAAGGGCAAAAATCTTTCAAACCTGGCTCCCGAGAGAGAACAGACCTGTGTTTAGATCCCCTGATATACTTGGCCTACTTTCCAGTAGTGTTGCCTTAAATTCCATTTAAAAAGCTTGTTTTAATGTCTGTAGGTGAAAATTAAATATAGTGCTCTTTTGAAGTGCTGGATAACAGCAGTACATCAGCTCAGGCACTTGGCTGAAGCTTCTCTATAGTCTTTGTGGAATGGAAGGTGTTGAAGTGAATCACTTGCAACCAGATGATAGAGGTTGTGATCTGCACTTACTAATGGTTGTAGTCCTTATTTCATTTGATGATGAACTTAGGCAATTAGGGGAAGAATCTTAATTAGGGGTTTCCTGTAGTTTTACTTTTTCCAAGTGGAAATTAGGAGCTATAGCTAATTTGTCTCCCAGTTTGTGGTACTGAATTCTTGAATTCATTTCTTTCTGGCTCTGAAGGGAGGCAAGCCCTGAACACTTGAGGATTAACAGTCTCTTGTCATGATTAGAGACACCCATACTAGTACTGCCCTTGTGCTTAGCCATGAAGAACCATAATTCCCACGGCAGAACGGATTTCAATAGTGTTGAACACAGAAGAAATGATCCCTATCAACACAATTGCTTCTCTCTAGGTTGTTAGAAATAGATGCTTTCAAAGGGATGTATTAAATGATTCATTCTTAAAAGCCCAGTTCTTCCCCAAAGTGCAGTTGTTACGAGAGCAGAGTGTGTTTAACTGTCACGTCGCACAATGGAGCCTTCTGAAGCAAACACTGTTGAACGTGACGACAGTTCAGACCTGACCATCAGTCTGTATTATCCCCACTGACACTCAGGTAAGTGTGTTGCTTTTAGAATGAAAATGAAATAATGGCTCCCATGTCTACAAGGCATATTTGTCCTGAAGCACTCAGTAACATAGACTGACACAGTTTTGTAGTTTAGGTTTTCGCAAGTGGGTTTTGTGTATTTTCATAGTATCTTGAGGTGTTGTGTTTTGATTCTGTTCCTGTCAGGCTGTGGAGTGAACTCCTATTCGAGTCTTTGCTGTATTTATCACTAACATATGTCTTTTTATTATGGTTCATTACTTTTTACATACATAATTCAGAGAACATGCTCAAAATAACTATTTGGAGCTAAACTGGTAAAGCAAGCATCTGTAAATTGTCACAAATTATCTCTTGAGAGATAAGTAGTGGCAGCAAGGGTGGATGAGACTGAGATGAACAGGCTCTATCTAGAAAGATGATGATACAGAGTGACAATGTAGAGTAGGAGAGAAACCAAGCTGATCACACATACTGCTGCACGTGAAGCCACAGGCAAACGACAGCAGAATCACAGCTATCACTCTGAAGGCAAAGCAGCAGTTCAGTACATGATCAGCAAATAGGTGAAGTACAGGAGGTAAGAAATTGGAGCATTTAGTTAACTCTGAGCAAAGCTGCACCCTGAACGTGATCCTGCAACTTGCGTCAGGTGCACCTAAAGAACCGTAAGTGACTTCCCTGCATTTGTAGAATACCACTGAGTGTTAAAAGTTCCTCTGCATGCAATTTATATTGGCATTTTGAATGTTAGTCTATATAAAAAAAAGCCTATATGGCACATTTTTAGCTTACAAATGAGACTGAGTTAGGGCAACGTTCATCTGGAGAGTCATATTTTTCATGCTTCATTGCTTTCTGGTGGAGATTTCTAAGGTTGTTTGCAGTGTCCCTGAGAAAAAGGTGCTGGCTGCTGTGCCAGGAGTACTGCTCTGGGAAATCTTTTGTTAAAATGTTAATCTGACTGCTAGATGGACCATAGATTTATATCCATTTACTGAGGAAAAAGATTTGGCCTGTTAAACCTTGGTTTCTAATTGGAACTAGGCATGATTTTATACTCAATCTCTTGCATGAAGCAAGCAGGCTTAAGAATAAGGTCACATATGCACTGGTCTTTACTGGAATCCCTTTGTGTTACCTGGTAGTGCTGTCCGTTGTGATTTAGGTCTGTATCTTGCTCGTCTCTTGCAGGTTCATATGTTTCTTCTCCCTTGATTATTCTTTTTAACTCCTGATGGATGATTGAAGAAGCAGCATTCCTTTGCACCCTCTTGTTTCTCTCCTGTTTCTTTTCCAGTACCAGTTTGTCTGGTGGAAATGCTTTTATGACATTATTTAAGTGAAAAACTTCTTGTCGTCTTTGTGTAACTGTATGCTTTCTCCTTGGAGTTAGACCACATCTACCAGTAGTTTATTCTAACCCAAACAGCCTCCTTATCACAGTGAGAATGCCAGTGGCCTGTGAAATCCAATGTCTCTTCTCTATACAGCCAGCACAGCAACATTAGAGAAGCATCATTTTCTTCTGAAAATTATAGACTGCTCTTATTCCTCCAATATATAAATATATATATATTTCATCTAAGAGTGAAATACTTGCCTGAAGACTTGCTGTTTTCCCAGATTTTTCCTTATTTTACTGAATCTCTTTTCTCTTGTGAAAAAAAAACAACACATCCAGATTGGAACTTTACATCTTTCACATCATATCCTTTCCCTTAGTTTTCCCAGGCATCCAGGACACCCTGTAATCATACTGTAGCTGTTGGTTAAAAGTATGTCCTAATTCAATGCATTCATTGTGCACTAGCTGCAGATATTTTTCATCTAACAGTCAGAAGAGGATAAATGATGACAGGTAAAGTAAAGCCAATACTTCATATAACTTGGAATAAACATATTAAAAATCCTGGTGGAGCACATTAAAAGGAATAATGTTAGAAAGAACCATTAGAAGCAAGGAGAAAACAAAAACATAGGAAGAGCAGTGAAAGGCAGAAAGGGCAAAAGGACAGATGCTGAAAGAGTGATGTTTCATTTTTATTGATATTAATGGGTAGTTTCTTTACTAGTATTATACTTCAACCTTTTTTGTTTGCTATTGTTTTAATTTGACTTTTCACTGTTTTGAAGTCCTCCAAGCCAATAAATCCTGGGACACAGTCTGATCTTCATCCTGCAACCAAATCAAAGAAGAATGCTTTTGAATTATAAATATTTTCTCTAGAACCCAACAAAAATAGACGTTCTTGTCCCTAGTGTCACGTCTGTCATTCTTGTTGTGATGTAGTCACCAAAGAGGTCTTAAGGGACAGTCTGTCGCTGCCATGTGGAAGTGCATCTCCCATAGCACATCCAAAAGAAGAGGAAAAGAGAGAGGCTGCTGTCAGCCGCACTCAGCTTTTCAGAGGAATTTGCAGGAACTGCGGACGTGGCAATATCAAGAGAGAAGTGTAAGGCTAAAATGTGTCATGAGGTGAAAGGGATAAGACAAAGATCATTAGAACTGCCACATGCTTAAGCCTGTCAAAGTTTTACATGAGAAACGTTCCAGCAGTGCCAATGTTTCCAGGAATGTATTGATACGAAAGCACAGAACTTGATGGTGTGCGTGAAGAAATTTTTGTGACATTTTCCCTGATGAAAGCAGTTTTCAACCCACACACCACGAAACAAAGGGCTACCAAGGGACTAGAGCCTCTTCTAAGCTCTTGGCAGACTTTGATGAAGATGACATTGCAGACTAAGGAAAAAAAATAATAAAAGAGACTTCTGACATGCAGAAGCTTTTGGTCTTTGAATGTTGCACTGACTGAATGACCTTGCAATAGAAGGGAAGTGTTCAAAACAAAATCCGTAGGTGGTTGCTCTGCTTGCTGTTTGCAAGGTTGTGGATAAAGCAGTTACTAGGGTTAAATGTATACAGCACTTTCCTACTTCCTTACATGGTTTGAAAATGAAGCAGAAAGGCAGGTTGATAGATATTTGGAATGCCAAAACGGACCCACAATTTGCAAAACTTGGAATCATAAACTGTGAAGACCTGGCGACAATAACTGCCCAAAACTCAGAGCAGTTTAAAGAGAAGTGTTGGAAGTTGTTGTTCTCAAAGTGGCCCTGCCCCTCCCCCAGGCTGATTTAATTATTACATTTTGACATTTCAGTTCAATTTGGATGCACATTTTTAGAAAAAGTAAAAGTGAAATGTAAGTCAAAAGCAGATAAAAGCTATTTAACAAGGCTTACTGATTGACTTGAACTGACAAATTCAGTGCATTGAAAATTCTGACATTTCACTGAGATTTAGTAGGCAAACACATTTGGATACCTTTAACTTTTTCATGGGCTAGAAATAAAAACCATTTTCTGCCCAATCTACAAAAGAACAGATTTTGCAATCAATCATGCACACATTAGTTTCACTGAGCAGGGCTGCAGAACAGACTCCACCAGTTGCAGTCATTGCTGAATGTCATTTCCAAGCCATGCTGTTCTATTTTTGGTTTTGTTGGTTCTTAGGGAAGTGAGAAATTTGAAAGCAGTCTACAGAGTTAAAAACAGAAGATACTGAGATTTCCATACACACTTCCGTCATCCAACATGCAAGCTACTCAGTGTTTAAATGTTTTACAGTCCTTTCACTATAGCCAGAAATTCACCTAACTCTTCAGATCATGAGTTGGAAGAGACAGACATAAAGTTTCATCAGTTTTCTTCTTCTGTGAGATCTCTGACCATGGATGTAACATTGAGGAACTGCCCAAATTAGGAGTAAAAGACAGGTGGCTATCTATATGTTTCTCTGTGCTGAGAGTGGCTGCCCATGTGATTTGTACATGGCATATTCTACCTCAGATATATCTGGTTGATGTATAGAATATGTATGGTGCAGTCACTTCCATGTTGGGTTTAGTTTTATTTCAGTTGAAATCTGTCAAGCCCAACATTTTAACTTCTGGATCTAAATGTCAGAGGTGTCAGTATCTGGCCTGTTGGAAGACTAAGTGGGAGATTAAACCTAACTTTTGCTAATTTCCAAGTGACCTTGGGCATGTGAAGTTAATGGTTTTCTAGATGCAGATCTCGGCATACTGATTCTGGTTTATCCAGCCTTGGGGATGGGCTAAGACATCATGGGTTTGTAGGATGCTTTGGGTTCAATTGAAGTGTGATGGTTTGGGGCCTGTTTGTGAGGCCAAATCAATACAGTATCACCTGTGATAATACAATACAATACAATACAATACAATACAATACAATACAATACACCAGGTTGGAAGAGACCTTCAAGATCATCGCGTCCAACCCATCAACCAATCCAACCCACTCAAACAACTAGATCATGTCACCCAGCACCCCATCAAGTCTCCTCCTGAACACCTCCAATGATGGTGACTCCACCACCTCCCTGGGCAGACCATTCCAATGGGCAATCACTCTCTCTGTATAGGACTTCCTCCTAACATCCAGTCTAAACTTCCCCTGGCGCAGCTTGAGACTGTGTCCTCTTGTTCTGGTGCTGGCTGCCTGGGAGAAGAGACCAACCCCCACCTGGCTACAACCTCCCTTCAGGTAGTTGTAGAGAGCAATAAGGTCACCCCTCAGTCTCCTCTCATCTCTTTGCTTTTCGTATTATCCTTCTTAGTTCTTTTCTATTAACTTTTCCCCCAGTTGCATCAAAACCACTGTTTCAAAATGAAAGGTAAAATTGCAAGTTGAGCGTTTCTCAAATGAAATTGTTTTCTAATGAATTTAATATCTTTTCACAGTCTCTGGTCTCGAATTCAGTAAGGGTTAATATTCTTGTAGATACTCTGCAGTATCGTGCTATGCAGAGAGAAACACCAACTCTGCTCATAAGTGATGTGTGGAAAGATGTCAGCTTGGTGTTGGTGTTGCTTGTGAATATGCTGATTCTGCTTCTGGAGATAGTCTGGGATACCCTGGAGATCTCTGATGTCTACTTCAGATTAGAGAGAGGAGCCCTGAGTGATGCAACATGAACCAAACACATAATCTTATTAATTTTCCTGGCCTTAGATCTACACTGAAATGACAAAAAGAAGAAAAAAAATAGTATCAGTCTTAATTGGGGACTAATGCATCTGAGTGTTCTGCTTTGCATCTTCATTAGGCCGTTTTTCCTTTTCTCTTTTGGAAGGTTCTTTCATTTACTGGTTTCAAAGCAAGATGACAAGGAGGAGCTGGTAATGCACTTCAGCCACTGCAGCACTGAAACGCAAAGGCAAGGACGCAGGAGGAGAAAGATTATCATCTTATTAGCGTAGGAGGATAAAGATTATCAGACTGCAATGATCCATAATTTATAGGAATGCTGTCCCTTTTGGTACACTTTACTGAGGCATTTAGTATAATTGTGCCAGAGATTAACATTGATGTTATTTTCTTTAATGCCTGTTTTCAGTGTATGCTACGCAGGTTGGCATTCAGGAAATTCAGCCAGAGGAGGAAAACAATAGTATTAATTAGGAACGTCAGTCATGGGTGTTATGAAATTCAAAACTGCCAAGTTTCCAGTGCAGTTTGGTGGTAATTAGAATAGACTGTGGAGACAAGCTGTTCTCTGCTCCCTCCAAAGATATGCAGGGTTTGATGGACTTGTTATCAAAGTGCTAATGCAAATCCTGCTGAATGCAGTACTGGTTTTAGAGTCAGCTTTGGGGTTTGTTTTTTCTCTTTCTTTCTTTCTTTCTTTCTTTCTTTCTTTCTTTCTTTCTTTCTTTCTTTCTTTCTTTCGTCCTTCCGTCCTTCCGTCCTTCCGTCCTTCCGTCCTTCCTTCCTTCCTTCCTTCCTTCCTTCCTTCCTTCCTTCCTTCCTTCCTTCCTTCCTTCCTTCCTTCCTTCCTTTCTTCCTTTCTTCCTTTCTTCCTTTCTTCCTTTCTTCCTTTCTTCCTTTCTTCCTTTCTTCCTTTCTTCCTTTCTTCCTTTCTTCCTTTCTTCCTTTCTTCCTTTCTTCCTTTCTTCCTTTCTTCCTTTCTTCCTTTCTTCCTTTCTTCCTTTCTTCCTTTCTTTCCTTTCTTTCTTCCTTCCTTCCTTCCTTCCTTCCTTCCTTCCTTCCTTCCTTCCTTCCTTCCTTCCTTCCTTCCTTCCTTCCTTCCTTCCTTCCTTCCTTCCTTCCTTCCTTCCTTCCTTCCTTCCTTCCTTCCTTCCTTCCTTCCTTCCTTCCTTCCTTCCTTCCTTCCTTCCTTCCTTCCTTCCTTCCTTCCTTCCTTCCTTCCTTCCTTCCTTCCTTCCTTCCTTCCTTCCTTCCTTCCTTCCTTCCTTCCTTCCTTCCTTTCTTCCTTCCTTTCTTCCTTTCTTTCTTTCCTTCCTTTCTTTCCTTCCTTCCTTTCTTTCCTTCCTTCCTTTCTTTCCTTCCTTCCTTTCTTTCCTTCCTTCCTTTCTTTCCTTCCTTCCCTTCTTTCCTTCCTTCCTTCCTTTCTTTCCTTCCTTCCTTCCTTCCTTTCCTTCCTTCCTTTCCTTTCTAATTTGGCCACAACAACCCCATGTTGAGATACAGGGAGGGGTCGGAGTGGCTGGAGAGCTGCCAAACAGAAAGGCACCTGGGGGTGGTGATTGACAGCCGCCTGAACATGAGCCAGCAGTGTGCCCAGGTGGCCAAGAAGGCCAGTGGCATCCTGGAATGCATCAAGAATAGCGTGGCCAGCAGGAGCAGGGAGGTCATTGCACCCCTGTACTCTGCATTGGTTAGGCCATACCT
This sequence comes from Picus viridis, assembly GCA_033816785.1. Classification (NCBI taxonomy): domain Eukaryota; kingdom Metazoa; phylum Chordata; class Aves; order Piciformes; family Picidae; genus Picus; species Picus viridis. Next base: position 3,340,098 of record CM066594.1, read on the forward strand.
TGAGTCCTGTGTCCAGTTCTGGGCCCCTCTGTTTAAGGAGGACATTGAGACACTTGAACGTGTCCAGAGAAGGGCAGCAAGGCTGGTGAGAGGCCTTGAGAACAAGCCCTATGAGGAGAGGCTGAGGGAGCTGGGGTTGTTTAGCCTGGAGAAGAGGAGGCTCAGGGGAGACCTTATTGCTCTCTACAGCTACCTGAAAGGTGGTTGTAGCCAGGAGGGAGTTGGTCTCTTCTCTCAAGCAACCAGCACCAGAACAAGGGGACACAGTCTCAAGCTGCGCCAGGGGAAGTTTAGGCTGGAGGTGAGGAGAAAGTTCTTCACTGAGAGAGTCGTTCGCCATTGGAATGTGCTGCCCAGGGAGGTGGTGGAGTCACCATCCCTGGAGGTGTTAAAGAGGTGACTGGATGTGGCACTTGGAGCTATGGTTTAGTCATGAGGTCTGTGGTGACAGGTTGGACTTGATGATCTTTGAGGTCTCTTCCAAACTTGGTGATTCTGTGAATTTTGATTTTGTCTTTAAAGGTCTTTTGCCACAACCAGTTCCACAGCAGTAGCACTTGCCTGTTTTTCAGTGCTGCTCATGACAGGATCTCTGCTTTTCCTCACTTCACAAATGTGAATTTTGGCATCATAAGGCAAAATGAATTTAACAGAGTTTATTGGAGTCATCAACAGAGCTGGTCACTGGGGTTGGGCTCTACCTAAGTAGAGCTTTTTTTCCCCCAGAGTTAGAAATTGAAGTTGCATGCTGTTGCATTTCTGAGGGATGGGTTTGGACCTGGTCTGCAGGCTGCTGGAAGGCACCTACAATAAAACCTACATCAACGATTCCTGTGCTCACAATATATAGATTTGCTATACAAGGACTTCACAGAATCATTAAGGTTAGACAAGACCAATAAGGTTGAGTCCAAACATAAGCCAGTTAACCAGGGCTGCTTTCTCTCCACTGGAAAATTCATTGTTTTTCAGAAACTGACAAAGTTGCAAAACCACTGTTAGTAAGCTTTGCTGAAACTACTCAGCTCTGGTGCGGCCTCACATTGAGTATTGCATCCAATTTTGGGCACCTCAATACAAGAGAGATGTGGCGGTGCTGGAGTGAGTGCAGAGGAGGGCAACAAAGCTGGGGACAGGTCTGGAGACTAAATTCTATGAAGACTGACTGAAGGAGCTGGGGCTGTTTAGTTTGAAAAAGAGGAGGCTGAAGGAGACCTCATTGCTGTCTACAAATACCTGAAAGATCATTGTAGCAGTCTGGTGCTGGTCTCTTCTCACAGGTAATTAGTGATAGAAGAAGGGGGAATGGACTGGGTAGGTTTAAACTGGACTTTAGGAAACATTTTTTCATGGCAAGAGTGGTCAGGCATTTGAACAGGCTGGGCAGGGAGGTGGTTGAGTCAGCAGTTTAAGGGCTGTTTGGATGTGGTGCTTGGGGATATGGTTTAGGGGTGAACCTTGTAGAGTAGGCTTCTGGGTTGGACTTGGGGATCCTGAGGGTCTCTTCCAACCTGAATGTGTCTGTGATTCTGTGATACTCAGCTGTTGGCAAGATTGGCCACTGTAATATAGGGCATTTTATCAATAGCAAGTCCATTTAAAATTTGTGCTCCCTTTTTTTTTTTTTTAGTGAAGAAGTCTTCACAATGTTATGCGGATCAGAGGCAGTATAAGGGTTTATCTAGGAAAAGGAAAACATCAGGCTTGATCTATATTTGCACTTGAGTGATGCATTAAAAATCAATTAAATCTATTTGAATAATTGAGGTAAATTAGTGGTAACTAAGTGGGTTGTCCTGACCAAGGATGTAATTAACTTCAAACTAGGTAATTGTAAAATAATTAGAAACAATGTGTGTACTCCATCTTGTAAACACTTTGTTTAGGAATTGTTGGGAGTTGAAATCAGGTTAGATCAGAATCAAGACTGAATTCTGGGAACACTTGGAATGATCCTATTATAGGAAATACTCTGGGTTTTCATTTTCTGTGGCAGGGAAGTGGAAAGAACAATTTCTTGTGTTGGCAGAGCTTCACTATAGCCCTCCTTTAGAACTTGACTGAAGTCCTGAAGTTACTTCTCATCTTTAAGGATTTAATTCTACTCCTGTTGATGTGAATAGCACAAAATTCCGTTTGCATGAAACCCAGTGGCTGTGTGGCATGGACTGGGGGAATCCACAACACAGAGCATATGACAGAAATACATCCACCCTGTTCAGTGGCTGATTTTGATCTAGACAAAGCACTGCTCAAATCCCAGATTTGTATTTCCAGCACAGCTGTTAAGGTTCTGAGGTTTTACCGGTACCAGTGTGTTCCAAAAGATTCAGTTTAATATCAAAAGGTGTTAGATTGCTTGGGGCCAGTTTTTTCAGTTGCATTTTAAAATGCCTTTAGTGTATATTTGTCAGTAAAATTTCACATTATTAAAATGCTCTGCTTTAAAATATTGAACACATGTTGTAATGTAAAATTTGGAAGTCCTTATGCAAGTAACCTGGGAAGATTTTCTCACTGCCAGACAAGCAAGAAATAAAAATAGGAATGTGCTTAGAACTTCTGGATCTTTTTAGAGTTTTATAAACTCACTTAAGAGTAAGTTCAAAGTGCTGACCCCTGTCACTGGAATGGAATTGAGAGGCTTAAATTTTGGGGAAAAAAAATATTGCTGTGACCTCCAATTTTAATATAAAAGAAGCTGAACAGAAACTTCTGCAATTCCAGCTCTTCTGACCTATGGCCAAAATCTCCCAAAACACTTCCTGAGCACTTACTTTTCCTCAGGTTATGGAAAAGTCTGCAGTGCCACTTAGCAGAAATGTTTATTGCTGAAGTGTTTATTTTAGCATTAATGCTTAAAAGCCAATACAAATTTAATCTCTTCATAGCCTTAGCATTCTGTGAGTCAGAATGAGTGATGCTGTGAGTAATGGTAATTCTGCTGATTGCACAGAATTGAGCATGAAATACTTTAATCAATGAATACATTACTGGGATATTTAAAGAGAAACTAACTGCCAGGTTTTCAGGCCTTGGCTGGTTTTACAATTCAGTGGCTTTATTTTATTTTTATTTTATCTTATTTTTAAATCAAGGGAAAGAATTTTTTTTTTGGATGGAAATGGAAATAGTCTGAGTGTTCATTCAAGTGAAATCACTGGAGGGAGAGGAGTGATTAAACACTGTATAAGTAGAATTGTGCTTATGAAATAAGAAGCAGCTTCAGACAGAAAACAATGTATAAAGCACTTCTCTATACTGTCCTTGCTGTTTTCAAGCAAATGGACTGAACCTAGCTATGATATGCAGCTAAAATGGTTTCACTGGTATGGTGTCCAATGAGGACCACTAGACAGTATTTCCAGGCAGGTGTGATATAAATCCCAGAGGATGTATTAGTAGGCTTAAATTTGAAGGTTCTCTTTAGACTTCTGTTCATCTCCTCTGGGTTTGTGTATCCCCTTTCCATTGTTTAAGAACTCTTGCAAAATTAAAATTTCTGGACAAGTCCCCAGAATGATGAAAAATATCTTTTGGGTTTGATCAGCTTAGGTTTTATGGTAGACAGTTTTATGTGTCTTTCATAGTATCATGATCTGAACCTGATGTTCCATTACTGCAAGAGATATATGGATGATATGGGGTGAAAACCAAAAAACATCCCATGCAGTTTTTAGAACTGTATCTGCCTGCACAAGGGTCTCCTTCATTTCAGGATCATAACAATACCTTTAGAAATGATACAGCTCATTGCAGAAACAGGATCCTGTTCAGGGCATTATATATTCCAGCCTCAGTGCTCCTGCCCAAAGCTTGGCTATTCAGTCTGTAACAGAAATGCTACTGGAAGTAAATGTTGTGTTGGGATATGGAGGCAGCTAGAGAAACATGGGTAGAAAACCTGAAAATTATAACAAGAGGAACCACTAGTGGCAGCCAGCTATCCTAGTGTTCATGGAGTGGACTAGCAGTACAACAGTGGATCAAGTGTAAGTACTTGAATCCGAAGACAATTGGCAATGCTCAAAACACAGCTGTCTTAATCCTAGGCAAACCTATCCTTAAAGCCAAAAGACAAGAAAAACAGAAAACACTGAGGGCAGAATAGATGTATAAACATAAACATGAAAATTGAGCTTGAATACCAAGCAATTTTTGTTTGTTTTGCAGTATCACAAACAGCAAATGCAGTGATTTTGGAAGGAGTGCAGAGATTTTCCAAGCCTGTACAACTGTTCCATCTGCCTTGAGATTTGTGATTAATTACATCTTCTGTGGGAATGGAATAGGGACACTTTTTCTTTCCAACTGTTTTTTAGTCAACTCAACTGCTAAAAATGCTATGTGGGTTCTTAAGACAATAGAATTCCCCTTGGTAATAGTGAAATAAGTGGATTTTATAGCAGACTGACTAATCCTCTACTTGAGGAAATATGATGTAAGGAAGTAATCACAGAGCACTGATGTTATGAAGATGAGCTCTTGGCATTTGCTGAACAGTATGGCTAAACCAGCTTTTTTTTCTTTCTTTCTTTCAAGCTAATCTCTGAAGCGATGTGAACAAAGCAATCAGATTGAGATGAAAAAGTTTAAGTGGATCATCAATATGACAGGAAAGGTTTTGAGAACACTTCAAAAGATGGAGGAGAAGGATATATCTTCCATTTCAGTTTTTAATCTTAGTTGATACTATTGTGCTTGCCTGACAAATGACCCATTATTTTCCTCAAGAACAATTCCCCAGTAAAACCAAAGCTGTGTGCTACTACAACGGATGAGGTAGCCAAAGTTTTCAGCTAATGAAAACTGGAAAGCAATTTGGTCATAAAAATTAGTGATGGAAGTACAAACTTCAGTGTTGAGAGGTTGTGGGGGTTTTGGTTGTTTGTTTCCCAAAAGCAAAACATTGTGCTGCTGCTTAGTAATAATTTTACTCCTTACCTGGAAGAAATACAGTCTTCCAGCAAAGTGGCATAAGCTGCATGTATATCCATTCTAAAAATACTAATTGAAATTTAACAGTCTGTAGCACATTGGCCACAACAACCCCGTGCAGCCCTACAGGCTGGGGTCAGAGTGGCTGGAGAGCAGCCAGGCAGAAAGGGACCTGGGGTTACTGGTTGATAGTAGGCTGAACATGAGCCAGAAGTGTGTCCAGGTGGCCAAGAAGGTTGATGGCATCCTGGCCTGCATCAGGAACAGTGTGGACAGCAGGGGCAGGGAAGTCATTCTGCCCTGTGCTCAGCGCTGGTTGAGTCCTGTGTCCAGTTCTGGGCCCCTCAGTTTAAGAAAGATGTTGAGTTGCTGGAAGGTGTCCAGAGAAGGGCAACAAAGCTGGGGAGGGGTTTGGAGCACAAGCCCTGTGAGGAGAGGCTGAGGGAGCTGGGGTTGCTTAGCCTGGAGAAGAGGAGGCTCAGGGAGACCTCATTGCTCTCTACAACTCCCTGAAGGGAGGTTGTAGCCAGGTGGGGGTTGGGCTCTTCTCCCAGGCAACCAGCACCAGAACAAGAAGACACAGTCTCAAACTGCACCGGGAGAGGCTTAGGCTGGATGTTGGGAAGAAGTTCTCCCCAGAAAGAGAGATTGGTCATTGGAATGTGCTGCCCAGGGAGGTGGTAGAGTCACCATCACTGCAGGTGTTTAGGAAGAGATTGGATGGGCACTTGGTGCCATAGTTTAGTTGATTAGATGGTGTTGGGTGATAGGTTGGACTTGATCATCTCAAAGGTTCTTTCCAACCTGGTTGATTTTATTCTGTTCTATTTTACAGATGCAGAAGACTAAGCACTAGTTTTTCCCTGTTAATAGGATCAAAAGATAAAGAATAACTTTGAAAACAATTGCCTTTGTGATTTGAGTTTGGATCACAACAGAAAGAGAGCCTCTTTAATGTCTGCTGAGGTTACTGTTACTGACATATTTTAGCCTGGTTTATTTTATTCAGCGGTAGAGATGTATATGCTGTTCTTGAACCTTTATTTAGGATGACCTAACATACTCTAAACACTTCAATTCCTTTGTGAGAGTTAAACCCAAAGCCTGTGGAAATCAGTGAATGCCTTTGGTGGGCTCTGGGACAGATCCTGAGCTGGCCCTGGCAACTATTTGACCAATATGACTTTTCCATGACTGAACTTGGAGGGGAATGTTGCCATAAATTTGACAGCATTTGAGCAGAGAGATAAATTTCAAAGGGCAGTGCTTCAGGATGGGTTGACTCATCTGAGCAGTGAGAGTCACTGTAAGGAGCAGGGGTGGTTTCATCCAGGCTTTTCAGAATTACTGAAATGCATCCAGTGCTGCCATTGATTTGTAGATCAAGGCAGCAAGACAGGAGAGCGTGGGCTTTGTCATTCTCATCTAGATTGTACTTTCCTGCTTTGGAAGTCAAATCAGTTTTGGGTTTGGTTTCAAGCATCATGCAAAAAAATCCACCCCAAAGTTTTATAATGTATGTAAGAACAACTTTTTGTTGAATTCTCTTTAAAATCCCAGTACTTGGAAATCATATATTAATCTATATTTAAAAAACACAACTAAAACTTTTGTTCTTTCTGTTAGCTGTTTCCCAACTTGCTATTCTCTCCCAGTGGTCTAAATCTATTCCCCGTAATGCTGGTGAACTGGTATGGTCACATCCTTTGGGCTCATCCACAAATGTTACTTTATTCCCCAACTCAATGTGAGAAACCAGGAATGTTTCCCCCATTGCTTCCCAAACCATCTGCAGGGCTTCAACTTCAGCACTGTTGTTTGTCTCCTGGTGCAAAAACTTTGGAGAACAACAACGTTCTGAGATGAGAATAAGCCTCAAGAATTACAGGTTGGTCTTTGACAATAATTGTTATTGTGGTTTAGGTTAGGCCTTCAGGTGCTCATTCCAGCCTGTAACACAGCAAGGCAAAGATGAAATTCAGTGATCTGCGCTTTCCCTCTGAGAATGCTGTGCCTCCAGCTTGCTCACAGTAAAATATACAATTTTGCTGGAGTGTTATTTATGTAAATTTAGCATCTTAGAACAGAGCTCCTCTCAAGGTAAACAGAGGTAGGATGATGGTGGTGTTTCATCAACATTTAGGTGTGTGATTCATTTCAGGGAAAGGCCTAGTGCTGCCTTTGTTAAATTAGTCATGGGATTAGTAGTTTGTATGGGAGAAGGAAACCAAATGATCAGGATAAATTTCTTATTCTTTCCCTTAGTCTCTTGCTACAAATTCAGTTCATGGCTTCATTTCTGCATTTAATGTTTAATGTTGAGGTGAACATTACAAAGCAATTATAATCTCTTGGCTGTCACGGACTACGGAACTGCATATTTTTTGGTCTTCTGCAGAACGTCCTTATAATCAGTTATTTCACTGTAAAATGCCAGTAGGGTCTGACATTTGGAAGCCTTCCTTAGATTGGATGTGTCAAAAAGCCAACATTTTAAACTACTGATTCAAGTTTCTTTACTCTCAAATACCACAAGACATTTGAATTATCTTACTTGGATTTCTTATTGTATTTGTAGATGAGTATTTGCAAAAGTTTGTTGTCACACAGTGATTTATTAGTCTGCAAGGAAAGGTCTTCATTTAGAAAAACTGGATGTGTGTCTCATGTTAGAGAGATGGTAGCTAGAATCACAATGTTAGGTGTTGGAAAGGGACTTCCAGAGATCACCACGTCCAAGCCCCTTGCCAAAGCAGGATCACCTAGGGCAGGCCACACAAGAATGCATCCACGTGGTTTTTGAAAGTCGCCTGAGAAGGAGACTCCATAACCTCTCCGAGCAACCTGCTTCAGGTCTCTGTCACCCTTACAGTAAAGCAGTGTCTCCTTGTTTTGTTACAGAATCTCCTGAGTTCCAGCTTGTACCCATTATTCCCTGTCCTGTCACTGGGCATCACCAAAACCAGACTGGCACCTTCATTTTGACACCCACCCTCAGATAAAATTCCCTCTCAACCTTCTCTTCTCAAGACTAAACAGCCCCATGTCTCTCAGTCTTGCTTGGTAGCAGAGATATTCAATCCCTTCATTGTCGTCATGGGACTCTGTTGGACTCTCTCCAGCTGATCCCTGTCTCTCTTGAATTGGAGAGCCCAAAACTGGACACTGTATTCTAGGCATGGTCATGCCATGGCATGGTAGAGGGCAAAGAGAACCTCCCTAGACCTGCCAGATGCACTTAATGCACCCCAGGATGCTGCTGGCCCTCTGGCTACAAGGGTGTATTGCTGGCCTGTGGAGAACTTGCTGTCAACTAGGACTCCAAGGTCTTTCACCATGGAGCTGCTTTCCAATTTTGGGAAAAATATGACTGTGCAAACATCTATGCTGAAAAGAGCAAAAGAATTAACCAAGGCCTGCAATAGAAGTAAGGAGCTTAAACTAAGTCTTTTTAGTTTGTGTATACCTGAGATGAGTAGACAATGGTCTTCTGACACCACTGTAGGGAGACCACTTCTAATCAAGAAGAATAAAGGGAAGACAAGTTCCCTGAGTATAAGTGAAACTTAAATTCAGACAAGAGGAAAGTTGTAGATATCATAAGTATGAGAGCAGTTCATCCTTTGAACAGCTTAATTAAGGATGCAAGATCCTCTACCCTCTCTGTTATTTGGTATTTAAATACAGGTTCCTTCTGCACAGAGCGTGGGAAAATTCTGAATTTGTTGTCATGCATAGGAGTGAGTTAGTAGGTACACAAAGTACACAGCTCTGAATCAAAATTTGTGACTCAAACTTGACCCATATGCCAAAAAACTTTTGTGTTGCAGGGGAATGAAAATGAAATGATTCCAGTTTTGATTTCATAAATAGGAGGTATCTTGATACCACCACTCATCAATCCCTCAGCACATTACTGCTCACTGCATTTAGTGGGATATTCCTGACTGGCTTTTAGCTGCTCTAGATACTACTTCTTTGGCTACTTACAATAGCTCAACACTCAGCCAGCAGGATCTGCAGTAATATTCAGTATTCTTGATGAAGTGAATGGGACAGAATCAGTAAGATGTTTGTTTACATTATGCCTTTCTAGTGTGATGTGAACGTTTATGAAGCCTTTAAAAGAATAGCTTTTAAGAACACTAATTGAAATTAGTATTAATGTAATGTAACAAGCCCTGTTTGTTAGCTTGTTTTAATTAGACTTTTCTGAAAGCAGAATTTTAAAGCAAGCTTGTGGTTTCTCATGCAGTTTATTTCCCAGCAACCAAGATATGTGTGTGTTCACATAATGGGTATGCTTCCCCCTCTACTCTGCCCTGGTGAGGCCGCATCTGGAATATTGTGTGCAATTCTTTTCCCCTCAGTTCAAGAAGAACCTCAGAGAACTCTCTGAAAGAGTCCAGTGCAGAGCCACAAAGATGCTGAAGGCAGTGGAACATCTCCCTTGTGAGGAAAGGCTGAAGGAGCTGGGGCTCTTCAGCTTGGAGAAAAGGAGCCTGAGGGGTGATTTCATTCGTGTTCATACAGTTGTGAAGGGCAGTGTCACGAGGACAGAGCCAGGCTCTGCTCAGTGATGTCCAAAAAATAGGACAAGGGGCAAAGGGTGCAAGGTGGAGCAGAAGAGGTTCCATGAGAAATAAGTAAAAACTTTTTCAATGAGAGGATGACAGAGCACTGGAGCAGGCTGTCCAGAGAGGTTGTGGAGTCTCCCTCTCTGGAGACATTCAAAACCTGCCTGGATGTGTTGTTGTGTGACCTGCTCTAGGTGATTCTGCTCTAGCATGGGGGTGGACTAGATGGTCTTACGAGGACCCTTCCAACCCTTACCTTTCTGTGATTCTATGACCTGAGAATACATGTGTTATTCCACCTGAACTGATGCAGGAATCTCATAGGAGATGTGGTGATTTAATCATGAGTTTAAAAAAGTAAAAGTAAAAGAAAAACAACACATGAAAAGTTGCAACAAAATTAAACTTAATGAATATATGGTTTGTGACATGATCTCTCACATTGGTGAGGCTCCACTTGTACCACTGCATGAATAATAAGGGTTTATAAACTGGTATGGAACAGATAATGAGATCTTTCTGCACCTTGAGACACAGCATGGTAATGTATGAGAATTACTGTTCTGCCTCTGCAAAAGGTCATGTGCAGTGGGAAGTGTCTGAAAGAGGGAGAGCTGACTGGTAATGAAATCAAAACCTGAAAAAGCATAGGGAGTAATGACAAAAGTCCCACTGTTTAAGAACAGGTTAGAAAACATGATTGAATTGAAACTTCTTTACCCAGAAGGTCCTTGTTTGTCTTCCCCTGAGGTCATTAATTAGCTTGGTTCGTTGTCCCTTGCACATCTTTGCTGCTAGCCATACCCTCAGGAGCAGGAAAGGCCAATGAAAGCGGAGTGGATGCAGAGGAAGGGGAGCATAATGAAGTGCATCTCTATGTTTAAAATGTCTGTGTGTTCTCTGGATGTGTGTGCATGCATATATCTGAGTGCAGCTGCTGAGGGGGTTCTTGCCATCTAGCCACGCTCAGCATTGTTCACAGTTTGAAGGCTGTTAGTATCCCTGACACCACTTCCCTCACTTGTTTAGGATTTTGGTTGTTTTTTTTCCTACACAAGAGAAAGGAAATAAAAGACAAGTCAGGAGGTGTCAACTAATCATTATTTTTCTTCTTGTGTGGATGCTTGGCAATATTTTTTCTTTGAGAGCAATATGCTTAACCTGACCCTGTTGTGCCATACCTTTCACTTTCATGCCACTGATGCCCCTTTAATACTCTATCCTATAAGGATAATATTTGCCACATGTAGGAAAAAGTAACGCATCCCTCTGCAGTTGTGATTAATGTAGAACAGGTTGTTAGCATATAGTTTTCATTAGAAAGCAACTACTGCATGTTTCCATTTAACTCCCCGACTGCTGCAGTTGCTCACCAGATGATATAAAATGTTTGGGTTCTGCAAATGGTGTTGACTACAATTACTTTTCTGTAACCTATTCCATAGAGACTTCACAGTTGAAAGACAAAAGCTGTTGTAGATGCTGTGTGTTCGTGTAGGAATTATTCTTACTTAGTGTAATTTTCAAGGTGGTGTTAAAAGGGCACAAAGTTCACAAGGTTAATGTCACTGTGCATTACTCTGAGTTAAACATGGTGTATCACGTTGTGACACCGTCATGCCAACGCTATTTTTACTCAAAGGCACTTCGTAAGGATGATCCTTCAGTTGCTGTCATGCAGGATAATGAGGACTCACTCTGAAATGATTCCCTAGTTGTAAACTCAATGCCTATGAAGAGCAGGTTTTGCTCCTATTTGCAAATGGCTGTTACTGGAGTTTGCTGTTGGCACATCTTGCTCTCTGTTCAATGTACCGAGTGTTTGGTGTCTAATTATGCACTTACAGGTTTTCAGAGACTCAGAATGCAAATAGCTGTTGCAGAGTGAACTCTTCTAGCTCTCCAGATTTTTTCATATTTTTCTTTTTCTTTTTTTTTTTTTTTTTTTTTTTTTTTTTAACTCAGGCACTACAGCAAACCACACTGAGAGCTATTAATGTAAATTAATTATTCCTCCTGCTGGCTTCTTTACAACTTACTCAGATGAGGGATTATTAAATGCATCATGCCCTGCAAATTTGCATGCATTAGAGGCCTTATCGTTGCTTGTGCACCGTTGGCCTCCGTCAGGGGTCCAAGAATTAAAAATTATTGCTCAGTCATTTTAACTGGTAAATGCTGATCAGTGTCTGTATGGCTCTAAAATGCAGCAGAGCCAGGTCATTCTGATTATAGACCCTCCTGATAATGGGACATCCCTAACATAGTCCAGGGCATGGGAGTTATGCTGCCCTATGATGCTGATACTCTAAAGCTACCATGAAGAAGAGAATTATAGGCTGTGGCAGAATATGTATTTCTCTGATTAAATTTTTTGGGGTCAATTTCTGGTTCAAACAAGTGAAGAAAGCAGATAACCATGGTAACCCAGAAACACGTGGCAATATAGATCTGCTGGGGTCCATCTGGGGAGAGTTGAAAAAATGTGTAGAGGGGACTGGCATATATTTACTTACAGATTTATTTATTTACTTATCCTATTTCTGCCTGGCATTTTGATACAAAAGAAAGAGGAAAGATTTTTGGAATGTAGAAATCTCTAAAAAGTCAAAGCACATCTGGTGTGTTTCAAATAATTTTTTACATTCTGAGTTTAGTAATAATTTTAAATTGCTAACACTGAAATGAGGTCATTAAAGAAAAGGTACACCCGAGCCATTAATTGGTAAGATGCTGACATGGCAGTTTGATTTGCATATGAACAAAAAAAGTGTCACAAAAGATATGTACCTCTCTAGTGCTTGGAAATAAGACAGCTAGGAAATCCTGGTTTTGAGGTAATCTCAACTATTATATATATATATATGGAGAATACTGAAACCGACTTCAGATAGACTTGAGTAGTTTTGGTTCCGCTGAAAATGGGGGTTGGCAATGGTGGGAAACAATCAATATATGAGTAATAAGAGGAGAATTAGGTCTCTGGAGCACTGGCCAGACCCCTTAAATTGTTCTTTGGGTTCCAGACAGCTGTGTCCCTGTGAAGTCATCTACTAACTGCGTAACTAAGGGCAAAAGGATTAAGGAACATTGGGGTTGCTTATCCTGGAGAAGAGGAGACTGAGGGGTGACCTTATTGCTCTCTACAACTACCTGAAGGGAGGTTGTGGACAGGCAGAGGTTGGTCTCTTCTCCCAGGCAGCCAGTACCAGAACAAGAGGACCCAGTCTCAGGCTGCACCAGGGGAGGTTTAGGCTGGCTGTTAGGAAGATGTTTTATACAGAGAGAATGGTTGCCCATTGGAATCAGCTACCCGTGGAGGTGGTGGAGTCACCTTCATTGGAGGTGTTCAGGAGGAGACTGGAAGGGGTGCTTGGTGCCATGATCTAGTTGTTTAGGTGGGTTGGATTGGTTGATGGGTTGGACGCGATGATCTTGAAGGTCTCTTCCAACCTGGTGTATTGTATTGTATTGTATTTTATGGACTCTGTGGCTTCTCTGTTCTCCAGTTCTGTTTCTGTACTGTGTGCCTCCTTAATTCAGCTAAAGATGTGACCACAGAAATTTACACAGAAGTGTTAATTCTGATGTTGATTCGGAAGATCACATCCATGAGAGTTAAGAGACAGATGCTGAATAGCTGCATGACAGCAGCATCTGTCAGTATTACCCAAGCCCTGTGTGTATGAGAGAGGAATTGTTGAAGGTGTCTAGATATTTGTAAAAGGTTATCATCTCCAGGGATCAACATAATTGTCTCATTGCTGATAATCACAGAACTGTCAGGGCTAGAAGGGACCTCAAAGATCATCCAGTTCCGACCCCCTGCCATGGGCAGGGACACCTCTCGCTAGATCAGGTAATTAGAGTCTTGCTGATTTTAAATCTCCGAGAGCTCAAACCAGAAAGCAACAATGTTGAAACTGTTTCATATTTTGCTGGACATTGCTTAGGTTGTTTTTGTTTTTTACACTTCCAGTAATGTTAGAGCAAACACACAGATGTCTTCCTAGCCTACACTTTTAAGTCCTTTCTGTAGGTGGAAATTTTATACATCTCTATATTTTATGCTGTCTTAATTGAATGGAGCTATTCATTCATGTATTCCCCACTCTTCCACAGATACAGATGTATCCTAACAGTTCTGTTTCCCACCAATTTTCTCACATCCCACCCTTTCTCTGGATTCACCCTTGTATTTCTGCTGATCTCCCTGCTTACTCTATTCCTTCAGTGCTCTACTTCCTATCTTTTACTTTTCGTTCAAGGACCCTTGAGAGAGGAAGAGGGAGGGAGAAAGAGGAGGGAAAAAGTAACCCCCTGCTTGAACTTCTCATCTGTCCTATTCATCAATGCTCTACTGATTACACTGTAGTGTACAAGTGCTCTGCATACCTTCACTTTCCAGAGTGAAGGCAAGGCTCTGTCTCACCTATCCTCTCTAATGTAGTCAGTCAGTCTTGAAATTCTAACACCTGCAAAGCCACCTGAGTGCTTTCCAGGATGTGTCTGCCTTGCTGAGAGAATTGAAAATGTTGACAATAGAGAAACTGCAAGTACTGTCAGCACTGATTGATTATTTTCCTCCTCTGAACTTTTTCTTCCAGAATGTTAGTAAATAGTGATCAGGGTCCACTCTGGTTTTTGCATTTGTGTGTTAGGTAGGACAAAGGCATTTAGGTTAGAAGCGGAGATCTTGTGTGTTACGGTAATGCAAATAAATACCAAGACCATATTCAAAGGTGCTCAAAACCAGAGTAATTTGTTTACTTCAGAATTCCATCTAAAGAGGTTTTAGTCCACTATTAATTAAATTGAAGTCTTATGTGAAATTTGGGGAGTTGGTTTCCGTTAGTTGTTGAATTGGCAGAGTACAAATGAAAATTGAAAGCAAAAATGGAAGCTGATGATAGACTCTGGGAAAGATTCCACTTCCCAAAAAGCATAACTGACAGCCACATGTCTGGACACTTCTGGTCATCTGGATTTTTAAATGTTGGAATCTTAGAAGATGGCAACAGCTGTCAGCAGGATGGCTGGAGTGTGTGCAGGCATACACATGTTCATGGCAGGCAGCTATTTCTTTCTGCATGCCTAAATGTTTTGGGACAGGCTTCGTAGATGGCTCAGTGAAATGTTAGCATGATGTTTAAGCATGTTCCTTGTTCCCTGCTTGCTACCACTTGGACACCATTTTTATTCTGCAATGTAATGATTCATTAGGAGCAGGAAGCAGCACACCTAGCTTTAACTGAGATAGTAAGATTGATGAACACTTCAGCATCACCTGAAGCTGCTGGCATTGCAATAGGAACAATAATTCTTTCTGCCCCCTTGCTACAGCTGTGTGAATAGAACTTTGTTTTCCTGGAAGAAGTTGGACAAAGTTAATGTTGAAGTTATTAATGTCTTGCAATTGTTAGGATGTATGTGACGAAATTGAGTTAAGGAGGATGTGGAGTACGTAATGAGAAAAATCATGATTTAGTTTGTATCGTTCTTTGTTAGATAAAAAGTTGAGATTTGGGCATATTTTTCCCATGGTGAAATGAAACTTCGTTTTTCCAGTCTTCATTGCAATAGCACGCTTCAGTCAATTATATGTCAATCCTTAGGGATTGTGTAGAAGTTGAGTTTATGTTAGTCCTCTAATAAAGAAACACTAAACAGTTAATAAATATATCAGAAGGCTTTCCACTGCGCTTTATTTCCTTGATAGCAGTGTATGTTGTGTCTGTATTCTATTGGGTGAAGATAAATGGATTTCATAATCTCACACTGGGGAAAAAAGTGAGACTGGAAAAGATTGGAGCTGCATGAGCTGGATAACTTAACATTATAGCTCTGAGAGGCAGAGCTCTAAAAAACTATTAAGGATATTACCTTCTTGATTGGAGATTCAGTCTGCCTTCAGTCCTGTTGTTTTCCAACTTCCATTAAGTTTATATCACCTTCTACCTGGCCCTTATAAATTGCTGGTCTGGGAAGAAACAGTTTGTCATAGTGTGTCTGTTGTAAGTAGATTCATCTTCAAAACAACATTATCATTTCCTAAAGACTGCTTTTAAATCCATCAGCAGAATATGAGCTAAAGTGCATTGCATTATTTTGACACATTATTCACTGAGGTAATTTCCTGATGGGTTTGTGCTTAATATGTTGAATTATCACACAGGAGAACGCTTGATCCATTTAAAGACAAACCGCAACTGGCAATCACAACTGTAGAAATGTGAAGTTAAGCTTAAATTTTGCAAAGTAGGCTCATAAATTCCTTTTTGTCAAGGAATGGGTGCCTGCTAGCTGTTTGTATTTCTGGCATTATGAAAAGATTTCACAGGGGGATAGGGAAAAGTTGTCTGAGTATGAGGCGTTTGCAGAGGTATGTCCTATTTACCAGCGAGAGACATTGGACTTGTCAGCCATCCTTTAAGAAACATTCAGCAACTCTAATAGCTCTAGGAAGAATTAACAGTTCCATTTATATTAATCACTGGGTTAGCATTTGTGGTGGGTTGACCTTGGCTGGCTGCCAGGTGCCTGTCAAGCTACTCTCTCACTCTCCACCCCTGGCAGGACAAGGGGAGAAAATAAGATCAAAAAGCCTTGGCTTGAGTTAAAGACCATTTAGTGAAAACAAACCAAAGACAAACCCTAGCAACCAGCACCAGAACAAGGGGACACAGTCTCAAGCTGCAACAGGGGAAGTTTAGGCTTGAGGTGAGGAGAAAGTTCTTCACCGAGAGAGTGATTTGCCACTGGAATGGGCTCCCGGGGAGGTGGTGGAGTCGCTGTCCCTGGAGGTGTTCCAGAGGGGACTGGATGTGGCACTTGGTCCCATGGTCTAGTCGTGAGGTCTGTGGTTACAGGTTGGACTCGATGATCTTCGAGGTCTCTTCCAACCTTGGTCATACTGTGATACAATGTGCAGAAGCAAAGCCAAACCAGAGGAGATTTATTCTCAACTTCCCCACAGCAAGAAATGTGCATCCTCCTTCTGTCAAGCAGAAACTCAATGCAGGTAATGGTTACCCAAAGCATGGGGAAGCTCCTAATCTCTTATGCCAGAGGCCAGCCCTGCAGCCCCCCACTGCTAAAATCATATCACATGTTCAGGGATTAATCTAATTTAAGCAATTGGCCTGGAATTATGTCACCACTCTTCATGTGGTCCTGACCATAGTCAGTGCCACTGGAGAGGCTTCCTTGTCTTGTCTGTCTTCATAAATATCTCAGCACCTTAAGTTTTAATGCTCACTTTGGAGGGGTGGGTGAATAAATCTTGAATGGCCAGTTCTCTAAGTGCAATTTTCCCATTATTGGGGAAACCGCTCTGTGTTCTGTCCTGTTGGTACATAAAGATCGGAGAGAAAGGCTGCTTCGGATGAGGATCTGTTCCTACAGAAACACGTTATGAAAATGAAATGTAGGTTTTTACCCACACTCGTGGATCTCTCCAGTTGGCAGCCTTTGCTGCAAACAGGCTGGGGGTGTTTTGTTTTGTGTTTTTTTTTTTTTTCCTCTAGATTCAAAAGTTCTATTCCAATATTTTTGGTTTATTTTTAAAACTCCTGTTTTAGAACTCGATGTTTGCTTTTAACATTGACAGAACTCAGAGTAACATTGACAGAACTCAGAGTTTCCCTTCCATGAGGAATGTCTGTGTTCTGAGCTGAGAATATTTCTTGATGCTAAGATTTGCTTGGTTCTTAACGGATGTACTTCGCTGTTCCCTGGGTAGTAACAGCTGGTAACTTTCCAGCACAGTGAGTTTCCATGCTAGTGACTCCCACTCAAGCTGCTTCATACAGTGGTAAAACCTTTCTGGTGACTCACATTAGAAAAAAACAAGCATGTTACTGTCAGAAGAGCTAGCACAATGGGAGACAAAGCTAAAGATAGCAAGTGCTCAGAAGAGATCAGAGTGAAATCAAATAGGTAACTTCCAATATTGCCAGTAGTAACTTCACATTAAGTAGAAATGCTGAATAGCCAAAGGCCTGGATCTGAGAGCCCACCAGAAACGCTGCTGTCATCTCTGTTCATGCTTGCAGCCAGTGATTACTGCAGGAGCTGGTGTTAAAATTACCTTGGAAAATTCTGCTCCAAATATTTCCCGGTTGGGTGAAGTACCCTGAGCCTGCACAGAAGTGTGATTATTTGTCCTTGCTTACCCCTTGCCCACTGTGAAATACAGAGGCAGCTGCTAAATGGGGAACTTCAACCTGCGAGATGTAAAATACAAAGTGAAAATGTGGATCAGGTTTTTAAAGTGTGTTTAAGTGTAGGCTGGGCTAATCCAGGGAGTCCTTGCTAAACAAAGGATAGGTTTTACTTTGGTATTTCACAGACTTATTTAGCTTGGAAAGGACCTCAGGAAGTCATCTTCCAGCTCAGCATCCTATTCAAATTTTGGAGTCAGGTCATGTCACTCAGGATTGTGTCCTATTGAGTTTGAATTATACCCAACAGACTTTCCGGAGAACTGCATAGGAATTTTTTCCTGGTAGTTAATCAGAACTTATTTTCTTGCAACATGTGTCTTTTGTATATTAGCCTTTTGGTGTATGTGCTTGAGGAAAATCTAGTCCTTCCTTCTATGCAATCAGAGCTAAGACAAGACCAACCCCCTTTATTTTCTAACTGGAGGCTGACTAAACCCAGTTTTCTGTCTCTCTGTTCTCATGCTGTAGCCTTGTAAGCATTCTAGTGGCCCTTCTTTGGACTTGCTGCAATCTGTACACACTGTGTGCAAGGACAGGTTGGATCCAGTGCTTTCAGTGCAGTCTCAAAAGTGACTGATAGGAGAGGGTTAAACAAAGAGTAGAAACTAATTTGAAAAGACTTTGAAAAGACTTTGAAAAGGAGTAAAGACAAACAAATCTCAACTTGTTTAGCTATCAGGTGTCAATTTTGGCAGTGTCCAATAAGACACTGATCCTGTAGATAAGATAGATACCTAATTGTCATTGTTGGTGGTGAATGGTGCCACATCCAGCCAGTCACTAGTGGTGTGCCCCAAGGGTCAGTGCTGGGCCCAGTGCTCTTTAACATCTTGATGATCTGGATGAGGGCATTGAGTCCATCATCAGTAAATTTGCGGACTACACCAAGCTGGGGGAAGGAGTTGATATGCTGGAGGGTAGAGAAGCTTTGCAGAGGGACCTCGACAGGCTGGACAGACGAGCAGAATCCAATGGCATGAGATTTAACACATCCAAGTGCCGGGTCCTGCACACTGGCCACAACAACCCTATGCAGCGCTGCAGGCTGGGGTCAGAGTGGCTGAGAGTAGCCAGGCAGAGAGTGATCTGGGGGTACTGGCTGAACATGAGCCTGTAGTGTGCCCAGGCAGCCAAGAGGGCCAATGGCATCCTGGCTTGCATCAGGAAGAGTGTGGCCAGCAGGAGCAGGGAGGTCATTCTGCCCCTGTACACTGCACTGGTTAGGCCACACCTTGAGTCCTGTGTCCAGTTCTGGGCCCCTCAGTTTAGGAAGGAGGTTGACTTGCTGGAATGTGTCCAGAGAAGGGCAACGAAGTTGGTGAGGGGTTTGGAGTACAAGCCCTGTGAGGAGAGGCTGAGGGAGCTGGGGTTGCTTAGCCTGGACAAGAGGAGGCTCAGGGGTGACCTTATTGCTCTCTACAACTACCTGAAGGGAGGTTGTGGACAGGCAGAGGTTGGTCTCTTCTCCCAGGCAGCCAGTACCAGAACAAAAGAGGACACAGTCTCAGGCTGCACCAGGGCAGGTTTAGGCTGGCTGTTAGGAAGACGTTCTATACAGAGAGAGTGATTGCCCATTGGAATGGGCTGCCTGTGGAGGTGGTGGAGTCACCATCATTGGAGGTGTTCAGGAGGAGACTTGATGGGGTGCTTGGTACCATGATCTAGTTGTTGGGTGGGTTGGATTGGTTGATGGGTTGGACGCGATGATCTTGAAGGTCTCTTTCAACCTGGTGTATTGTATTGTATTATTATTGTATTGTCATGCAGAAGCTCTATAGGAATTCTGTAGGAATTGAGGGATCCCAACAGGGATGTGAAGTCTAAGCAGTCCGTTAAAATAAGCCAACACTTTTTTTGTGTAGTATTGAATTTATCCTTGCATGGTCAGAATTTCTACAGGACAAAAATTTGTCTGGAAAAAAAAACCACCCAAGTATAAAAGCTTTGATTAAGAGATAAGTTAATGCTTATTAAAACATTCAAATTTGTTCTTGAAGTAGGAATTTTCAGTTACTTTTTAAGAGAAAGCCTTTCACTCTACCATTACTTATGGGCTTGACATAGATAATGTTGAATGAAACTCTTTGGGGTATTTTACGCAAGAGATCCAACTGTAAGCTTATTCTTCAATGCCTGTAGGCCATTATCATTTTAATGGCATTGAGTGTGCATGGGTAACATCCTGCCTTTCTAAAAGACTTGAACAGCTAGTTCCCCTGGACTTTGTGTTGGTGTTGGCTGTTTAATCATCTGAAAATCTTCCCTGTCATCTACTGGAGGCTTGTGTCATTTATTCTTCGTGCATCATGGTTTTCCTTCTTGTACTTCAAGGATTGTAACACCTCACACTTAGGGTTGTTTCCCCCTCCCCCCTCATGCCTACTGCAAAAGGAACAAAATCCATGCCCAAACCCATAAATATTCTTGCCAGAGGGTCTAATTCCCTGTTGGAATAGATGCCAGCAATGTAATAAATCTGATAAACGATTTTGTCATTCATCCTCAATCTTACTTCTAGATTTAGAGACCCAGGACTGGCTTGATCTTGATCCTTAGAAAATCTACTAAAATAGGAATGGAATATGTGTAACTGTGATATTAGAAGTCATGGTATTAGGACTCACAGGCCAAAAAACCCCTCAAGTCTAATCAGCTTGCCTTGCAAACTTTCCGATGCGCAAAAGGCCTGTGTGGCATGTTGCCGTACAATATGCAATAAAGCCTCTTCGTTATGTGATCAAACCCACAATGACTTAGAATTAAACTTTGACAATTTCAGTAATCCTTCTGACATTGCAGCTCAGGGCCCAACAAATTGGAAATCCTATTAAGAAAAAGTGTCTGTATTTATAAGCACGGGAGATTCCAAAAGTGCAGTTGAAGGCAAAGCTTTTAAGCTGTTAAATGCAACGGGACACGAAAAACTAGTTCAAAACAATGGAGAACGAGGATTTCACTGCACTTATTCAGAGTGTTTGCAATTAAAAGAAAAAGGATAAAGAACTTCCACAGAAGCAAGCACTGGCAAAATAGCTTTTGTGAGAGTAGAAAGCACAAGTGGAAATCTCCAGACTATTAATATGCATGTTCTGTTGACATATGTGCAATAAGTAATCTGTGCAAAGAGAATCCAATTACTGTACACAACAAATTAATTGTTGTACTTCTAGTATTGTCATATTTTTGTGTGACTGATTTTCACATTTGAGCTCTGTTACGTTCATTTATATTTAAAATGGATTTTGTGTCTGTCAGACACCTACACTGCAGTAAATCATGTGGAGATCTCTGAGCTCCTGAAGGACCTTGGGAGCTGGCCTGGAGTATTTAGAATGAATGCAAGTGGCAGTTACTTCTACATTTACAAGGTTAAAGCTACTGATCTTAATTGACTAATCCAGATTGTCTCATTTGAAAGTAGGGTGTTAGTGTATCAGACAGGCTATATATGTGTATATATTTATGTATGTGTGTATATATGCACATTATGAATATCTACATTCATACCTGTCTGCATAAGAGACAAACCTCTTTCCTTAATGTCATGTATTGAGAAAGCTGCAACACAAGCCCTCAGGAAAGGCTGAGGGAGCTGGGGTTGCTTAGCCTGGACAAGAGGAGGCTCAGGGGTGACCTTATTGCTTTCTACAACTACCTGAAGGGAGGTTGTGGACAGGCAGAGGTTGGTCTCTTCTCCCAGGCAGCCAGTACCAGAACAAGAGGACACAGTCTCAGGCTGTGCCAGGGGAGGTTTAGGCTGGCTGTTAGGAAGACGTTCTATACAGAGAGAGTGATTGCCCATTGGAATGGGCTGCCTGTGGAGGTGGTGGAGTCACCTTCATTGGAGGTGTTCAGGAGGAGACTGAATGGGGTGCTTGGTGCCATGATCTAGTTGTTTAGGTGGGTTGGATTGGTTGATGGGTTGGACGCGATGATCTTGAAGGTCTCTTTCAACCTGGTGTCTTGTATTGTATCATTTATTGTATTGTATTGAGACAGAAATGGAAATTAAGGCAAACAGAAAATGATCTGTTTTGAATGATATTGTCAAGACTTTAAGAACCCATGGAGTTCAGAAGTCAGTTCCTATTGTTCCTGCTCTTGAAAGTATTTTGAAAATGCCCAAGATAGCACAGAGAATCCATTTCAGAGCTGGCAGTTGCTCTCAGCTCTAGGTTGGCTTGGGTTAACAATGATGACATGCTTTGTCCTGAGTGCTCTTACAGTGCTACAGGGCAGATTTCAAAAATGATAGATAAAAAAAAAAAAAAAAATTATTGCACTGCTTGAGATAGCATGGGAACTATGACAATGCTTTAAAAATACTCCTGAATGTTATTGTCTAGGTTGTGCATTGAATTGGAGTACTCGAACCACCTGCAGATAAGGATATTGCTCTTTGGGTAGGCTGGATGCTGTTGGCATGCAGACAGTTAATGCTTGTTAAAAGGCATGCCCTAGAAAATAAAAGCAAACACCACCACCACCCCCTCCCAAAAAAATCCACAAAACCCACACAAAATCCCCCAAACAAAACTTCAAAAACCCAAAAACCAAACAACAAAAAAATCCAAAACCAAGCAAGAACCCAAACCATAGAAGCTTAGGCTGTTTTGTACAGCATGAGTATTCCTATGAGAAGAGAGACCATTCCTTTTGCCCACTGAGCCGCTCCCACTGCTAACTCTGTCTCTTATTCATTTACTAGTCTGGAGGTGTTCAAGAGGGGATTGGACGTGGCACTTGGAGCTATGGTTTAGTTAGTCATGAGGTGTTGGGTGATAGGTTGGACCTGATGATCTCTGAGGTCTTTTCCAACCTTATTGATTCTGTGATTCTAAATTTGGTTTTTCTGCAGTCCCCCGAGTCCTGATCTACAAGCACACTTAAGTTCCTATCTTGTCTTTGTAAATATAGCTACCAGAACTAAATGCTTGCTGGATCTAGACAACTTTCTGCAAAATTGTTTAGCATTTTCTGAGGATAATACTGTATAAATCCAAGATAACAAATGCACAACGCATCAGCGATTAAGTTTGCGGCTACTGGAGTTGACTGCAACAGAGTTTCTATTATACTGTACTGTAGTCTGAATTTTTATACATTATTCATTAAGAACTCAAGAATAGAATAGAATTAACCAGGTTGGAAGAGACCTTTGAGATCATTGAGTCCAACCTACCATCCAACACCGTCTGATCAACTAAACCATGGCACCAAGCACCCCATCAAGTCTCTTCCTAAACACCTTCAGTGATGGTGACTCCACCACCTCCCTGGGCAGCCCATTCCAATGGCCAATCTCTCTTTCTATGAAGAACTTCTTCCTAACCTCCAGCCTAAACCTCTCCTGGTGCAGCTTGAGTCTGTGTCCTAGGAGAAAAGAGCAACCCCCACCTAGCTACAACCTCCCTTCAGGTAGTTGGAGACAGCAATAAGGTCTCCTCTGAGCCTCCTCTTCTCCAGGCCAAGCAACCCCAGCAACCTCAGCCTCTCTTCATAGGGCTTGTGCTCCAACTCCCTCACCAACCTTGTTGCCCTGCTCTGGACACCTTCCAGCAACTCAACATCTTTCCTAAACTGAGGAGCTCAGAACTGGACACAGGACTCAAGGTGTGGCCTAACCAGTGCTGTGTACAGGGGCAGAATGACTTCCCTCCTCCTGCTGTCCACACTGTTCCTGATATAGGCCAGGATGGCATTGACCTTCTTGGTCACCTGGGCACACTGCAGGCTCATGTTCAGCCTACTATCAACCAGTACTCCCAGGTCCCTTCTTGCCTGGCCGCTCTCCAGCCACTCTGTCCCCAGCCTGCAGCATGCATGGGGTTGTTGTGGCCAATGTGTAGAACCCAGCACTTGGATGTGTTAAATCTCATGCCCTTGGATTCTGCCCATCTGTCCAGCCTGTCAAGGTCCCTCTGCAGAGCTCTCCTAGCCTCTAACAGGTCAACAATCTGTCCACAGCTTGGTGTCATGTGCCGACTTACTGATGATGGAAGCTGAAGGTTTAATCTAAAGATTTGTATTTATCTAAAAGCAATGCAGGTTGATGGCACTTTGTTCTCTCAGATGTGCACACTGCCAGGGATATCAGTTGAGTTGAATACTGCAGTTGCAGGTTTTATTGCAAAAGCAGATCCCATTGCATGTTTTGCTGGTAAAATAAGATCGGATGGAGGACTGTCTATTGTAGAGGCCCTGCAGATCCATAGGCATTGCAAATTACACCACTGCCTGACAGAAAATCTATAGCAATGTGTTTTTCAATAATTATGCATCACATATTTGTTAGGTATTCACACCATTCATTGTCTCTTCTACAGCAGTATTGAAGAAGATTTTCAAACGTGTATTGGGAAGTGACAGCAAAGAATTATTTCTGTGGAAAGGCAGCTTTCTTATCCTACTTACAGATTTTAAGGTCTGAAGAAACCCACACAGACCCATCAAGTTTGGCACTTCCTTGTTTCTAAATCATCTTTCTCACCAGTCTAGTTGATTCGCAAGAGTGAGAATAGCAAAATGTCCCTAAAGGTAGTGGCTCCAAAGCTGCAGGCACTAATGCTGTGTTAAAGCTAAATACATGACCAAGGAGTCTGCATATTGTCTTTTTCACACTTGAACAACAATCTGTAGAACAAGCCCCAGGGATAATAACTTACCAGTCTCTTTTCCCAAGACTGTTATTCCTCATCTTGACATACTATTAATTTAATTTTCAGTATTTTGCCTTGTCATTAAGGCACTGATGTTTCCATTATTTATACTTCTAAAGCCTTGAGTGCCCCTGTATAGACTCCCCCTTTGTCTGCATGTCGTTTGGCAAACAGTCGCACTTGCTCCTTCTTTCTTCTGCAGATCTCCTGCTGAACTTTAGTCTCTGAAGGATGTTTTGAGGTATCCCAGAATCCCCACTGAAGCCAGTATAAATCTGCACACAAGTCAGAAGAGGAGCTTGTGCCTGTTTGGTCAATGTCCTAACATAATAGAGTTTTCAGTATGCAGCCAAGCCAAGAGGGGCAGCAAGAAGACCTCCACTCTGGACTTCCGGAGGGCAGACTTCAGGCTACTCAAGGAACTAATTCAGAAGGTTCCTTGGGAATCAGTCCTTAAAAATAAAGGGGTCCAGGAGAACTGGACCTACTTCAAGGAAGAACTATTGAAGGTGCAAGAACAGGCTGTGCCGGTGTGCCGGAAGATGAGCCGCCGGGGCAGACGGCCAGCCTGGATGGGCAATGAACTTTTAATAGAACTTAGGGAAAAAAAGAGGGTGTATCATCTTTGGAAGAAAGGGGAGGCAACCTACAGAATGTTTAGGGATGTTGCTAGGTTGTGCAGGAAGAAAATTAGGGAGGCAAAAGCCCATTTAGAACTTAGACTGGCCTCTGCTGTGAAGGACAACAAAAAGTCCTTCTATAAATACATCAATAGCAAGAAGAAGGGCAAGGACAACCTCCACTCCTTGGTTGACACGGAGGGGAACGTTGTAACAAAGAATGAGGAAAAGGCAGAGGTACTTAACACCTTCTTTGCCTCAGTCTTCACTAGCAGGGCAGAACGTCTTCCAGACAGCTGGCCTGCAGAGCTGGCAGAAGGAGCCAGAGAGCTGCATAGTTTCCCACTGCTCCAAGAGGAAGTTAGAGATCTACTGAGCCGCTTGGACCCCCACAAGGCCATGGGACCGGATGGGATCCATCCTAGGGTGCTGAGATTGCTGACAGATGAGCTGTCCAAGCCACTTTCCATCATTTTTCAGCAGTCCTGGCTCACTGGAGAGGTCCCAGAAGACTGGAAGCTGGCTAACGTGGTGCCCATCCACAAGAAGGGCCGGTTGGATGAGCCAGGGAATGATAGGCCTGTCAGCCTGACCTCAGTGCCAGGCAAGATTATGGAACGGGTCATCTCGAGTGCGATCACACAGCACTTACAGGATGACCAGGGGCTCAGGCCTAGCCAGCATGGATTTAGGAGGGGCAGGTCCTGCCTGACCAACCTGATCTCCTTCTATGATCAGGTGACCCGCCTGGTGGATGTGGGGAGGCCTGTGGATGTGGTCTACCTGGACCTCAGCAAGGCCTTTGACACCGTTCCCCACAGCAAACTCCTGGCCAAGCTGGCAGCCCGTGGCTTGGACAGGAGCACACTGCGTTGGGTTAGGAACTGGCTGGAGGGCCGAGCCCAGAGAGTAATGGTGAATGGCACCACATCCAGCTGGCGGCCTGTCACTAGTGGTGTGCCCCAGGGATCAGTACTGGGCCCCATGCTCTTCAACATCTTTATTGATGATCTGGATGAGGGCATTGAGTCCATCATCAGTAAATTTGCAGATGACACCAAGCTGGGGGCAGCAGTTGATTTGCTGGAGGGCAGAGAGGCTTTGCAGAGGGACCTCGACAGGCTGGACAGATGGGCAGAGTCCAATGGCATGAGATTTAACACATCCAAGTGCCGGGTGCTGCACACTGGCCACAACAACCCCAGGCAGTGCTACAGGCTGGGGTCCGAGTGGCTGGAGAGTGGCCAGGCAGAGAGGGACCTGGGGGTACTGGTTGATTGTAGGCTGAACATGAGCCTGCAGTGTGCCCAGGCAGCCAAGAAGGCCAATGGCATCCTGGCTTGCATCAGGAACAGTGTGGCCAGCAGGAGCAGGGAGGTCATTGTGCCCCTGTACACTGCACTGGTTAGGCCGCACCTTGAGTACTGTGTCCAGTTCTGGGCCCCTCAGTTTAGGAAGGATGTTGACTTGCTGGAACGTGTCCAGAGAAGGGCAACAAAGCTGGTGAGGGGTTTGGAACACAAGCCCTATGAGGAAAGGCTGAGGGAGCTGGGGTTGTTTAGCCTGGAGAAGAGGAGACTGAGGGGTGACCTTATTGCTCTCTACAACTACCTGAAGGGAGGTTGTAGCCAGGCAGAGGTTGGCCTCTTCTCCCAGGCATCCAGCACCAGAACAAGAGGACACAGTCTCAGGCTGCGCCAGGGCAGGTTTAGGCTGGATGTTAGGAAGAAGTTCTACACGGAGAGAGTGATTGCCCATTGGAATCGGCTACCCGTGGAGGTGGTGGAGTCACCTTCACAGGAGGTGTTCAGGAGAAGACTTGATGGGGTGCTTGGCTGTATGGTCTAGTTGTTGGGTGGGTTGGATTGTTTGATGGGTTGGACGCGATGATCTTGAAGGTCTCTTCCAACCTGGTGTATTGTATTGTATTGTAGTTCTGCTTCATTTTTTGTTGTATTTATTTAATTTCTTTAAGGAGGAGTTAAGTGGGAAGAATACTCAGGAAAGCTCTTGTTGGTCTGCAGCCATATGTGAACTTGGGTAGCAGAACAGAGGGTAACAGCTTCTGTTTGGTAATTATCTGGCTCATGTTCAAAACCAATTGCACTAAACAATTACAAGGAAATGCCTCCTCCAACTCACCTGTTTTGGGAGCATGCCATCTTTCAGATCAGGCACCCAGGGGACAGGCAACCTTCTATTTCTTGGCCGTGGTGAAGACTGTTGAGCACAAAATCTTCAGGGTTTAGCTGTGTTTGTGTAAGCAGACAGTTCCAGTGGGTTTTGTTGTGGATTTGTTTCATCCATTGGAAAGAAGAGCATGACAGGAATTTTGCTTACGTACTAATTCCAGCAGCTTGCCTCCATACACAGGGAACATCTTCAGAGAGTATGGAAGGTAAGGACCTACCAGAAATGTGCTCTGTCCCAGCTTGCAAGAATTACATTAAGTTCCTGCTTGAAATGATCTTTTAACTTTGGGATTGTGCACTGGTGTGTGGAATGTTACAGAGTCCAGAATGGTATCTCATGGAAGAAAGCAGGACCCCACTGTCATTTTCTAAGTACCTCATGAAAAAAGGTTCTCCAAACCCTTTGCCTATGCTTGGGCTACAGACTTTTCATATGAAGCTGTTTGTTAATTACCGCTTTGATTCATTTATGATGTAATCCATGAAAGGTATTGGAAATCCTTCAGCTGCTCTAAGTGGTCACCGGGACATGAAACTCAGTGAATTTGTGTATGGGCTTAACAGGGAACCTTACTGATCTCTGTACAGAATGAAAACAACAAATATAGGTGTTTAGCTATCTGCTAGAAGTATACAATTACATTTCCACATACTACTAGAATAGGCACGTACATAAGCAATTTCTGTTTAAAGTTGCTGAAACAGAAAGGAGCATACTTCAAAATCCTGTGCTATTTACTGGATATAATTTTCTCATTTGTTTCATCATCCTGACAGTTTTTGGTGCAGATAATAGGATTTAACTATGCTTCTGCCATGTTTCTCTCGTGGGAGTTCTTTGGTTTCATTCTATTTGCTCTTTTAAAAGCTGGTGTAAATGTGTTAAGTCAAGGTGCCCTTGCTGCTTCTGTAAGGGGTGAAGTATTGCAGGAAGGGGCTGGTCAGTTCTTTCCACTGAGATTGACCAGACAATGAGACTATTTGGCAACAAGACAGAAGGACATGCCAAGGTTGGATTAGGGATTTGAGCAGAAAATGGGTGGTAGTGCCCCTTTACTCTAGCCACCACTGGTTGTTTTAGACAGATCAGGGTATGTCCACCTGGAGACTGATTTTAAACATGGCAGATTGTAGGCTGCTCCTTGCCCATTTCCTTCCAGACTAGGACCAGTGATGAAATGGCTACAAGCAATTACTTTTTCTTTTTAAACATTATTCTCATTATTTTTTATGGAGATTAACGATTATTTACACCAAATTCTTAGCCTCCCTTCTTTCTCTGTCTTCATTTAATACTGGCTTTAAAAAATGACCCAGTGGCAAATATTTGACCTTCCTGTTTAAACTGTTCACTTCATTTTCCAGAAGTAGAGCTATGGTTCCTTTGCAGATATACTATGTCTCTTCACATCCTGCTAGAGAAAGTCATTATGCTTCTTAAGATTTTATTTTACAGTTCACCTTTCCTTTTGTGTGGCTTCTGAGAGTCATAAATATAGAATGTTTGTTGTGTCATTTGCTCAGAATAGGTCTATAAAGATGCATATGCAGAGGCAAAAATGAGTTTGTGAGTGATTTCTCATGTAAGAGGCAACATCTTTAAAACACCTTAGAAATGTTTTCTTCCCTCTGCTATTTCATTTCATTCTTCTCTATGTATACATTGATACACAAAGTAGTTAACAATATCGGCTTTTCAGTGCACTCAGAGATGCCTGTGGTTTGTTTTCTTGTTGTTGGGGGTTTTGTTTGGTTGGTTAGCTTTTTTTTTTTTTTTACCTTTTGCTATTTATCAGAGAAAACACTGCCACTCTTGTGAAACTGAAAGCTTATGTCACCACTAAAGAAGTAAAAATGTCAAGGGGACCATAAAAGGAAAATAACACAGTTTGTTTTGGAAATTGTTCCATGACAACTTCTGTAATCATTTTGACAAAACTTCTGTAAACTGGAACCTTTGTACTTTTTCAGCTGAATGAGCTCTGAAGGCACAATGCATCACTGGAAATAGAAATTAAACAGACTTCTTTTATTTTCAAGAAGCTCTGCACTCGGTGCCTCCAGAGGAAGACATTCGCCGAAACAAGCAGGGAATTTTGGTGTGTGATTTATTCTAATGTGCACTGCTTCCTTGGCTTTTTATCCTTTGAGCTGCTCTGGAAGAAAAACAGCTCCAGCTCCTTTGCATGCTGATAAATATTGGTGCTTGTAATTATTCAGTGGTTACAGTAGTATTCCTAGGAGATGAATCATTGCCACATTATTTACTTCTCTTTGTTTAAATTACTTGCAACCTTTAGTTCAACTACAGAAGATGACTACAGTAGTGTCTCGATGCATATTACTTGGATATTTTTTCTGTTGCAAAGATTGAAGCAGCTGTTCAGGATGTGATTCTCTGGAGCCAGAAGTCATTTCATACTGTTCTGATAGACAAAGTTTATTTAAGTGGTGTTTAAAATGTTTTTATCTCCTTGAGTGCCCTCTCCAATGGCTTTAGAACAAGTCAAACATCAACATCTACACCAGACATAGATCTGAGCGTTAAACTTGTCACAAGTTACTGTAAGAAACTTGTTTAAGAATTTAATGACATGTAATTAACTGGCAAACACTGAACTCTACATTCAGAAACAGTGAGCCATACTGTAGATAAACCACAACACCTGGCAGATGTGAAATAATCAAGTGTACCTTCAAAATTCTAAGCACTCTGTTTTGAATAATCCCTAAAGGTTTCTGCTCCTTGTTACTCACTCTATTTCCATGCACCTCTCTTGCAGTTCTCATTGTGGGGTACAACACCCCACTGCCCTTAGGCCTAGATGGAGGTTTTGATGCTGTTGGGGTTGTGTGGCAAATATCAAGCTACTGGCCCACTGATAATGTGTCACCCTCTCTCCCCTTTTTAGCAAATTTTCATGTTTCTTGGATATTCCTTCTCAAGTTGACTTTTTTTTCCCTTTTAGTAATTCCCTCCTTACTGTTTAGTCTGGCAAGTGGTCACTGGTTTTAGCCTTACCACTTCAGGGGCACACATTCCCTCAGTTGTGGGTGTTCAGGGTCTAGTTTCGTTCTACAACTGGAACCAAGATCACTCAACAGAACTGGTGGAAAGGTAGCTCAGTTTCCATTGTAGAAATATGGGCATGCTAGTGCAAATAAGTTTTATTGCCCAGCTCTGAACTGCTGTGTTCATCTTTAATTTTCACTTTACAAAGCTAGTTGACTTGATTGTCCAACATCTGCAGAAGTCTATTCTGTGCTACCTTCTGCAGGCTGCATTGATAGGCAACAGTTTACTTGGTTTTCTTTTTTACTGAACATTAGATTTCTTTTAATGAAGATAAACTCATTGAAGGCATTGGCAGGGTGAGAACAGCATTGAGCTCTATTCCATCAACATCTGTTTCATCTGCTTTTAGTGCTCTACGTTCTGTGTACTGTACTCATGAATAGACCCTGAAATACAAACAATTGCTGATCATGCTGCTGGCTCTGATAACATAACTCATAATGGTGCCCTAATTACTTACATTATAAAACTGTCAGGTCTGGAACATTTGGTCTCTCAAGGCAGCTCTTCAATTAAACTTTTTCCTTTTTATTAGAGATCTTGTTATATGATTGTCTTTTGGGGAGGAATAAGAGTGCTTTATGTTATAGTGGTGGGGTTTTTTAAAGCTTTTACTGATAATGAGGAAGAAGCCTTCCAAGTTAACAGGAATGGTCTGTCAGCTACCTTTTCTCTTTTTATTGCAGCATCTGAAAACAGTGTAAGCCATCCTACTATTGACTAGCTTCATAGAGCCACAGAGCAGCCCAGGTTGGAAGGCACCCTCATAGACTGTCTGATCCAAACTTTTGTGAGAAGGGGAGCCTAGATGAGATTAACCAGCAGCCTGTCTAGTTTTGAAAATCTCAGGTAGTGAGGACTCTGCCATATCTATGGGGTAGGTCATTTCAGGGATTGGTTGTTCGTTCTTATATCAAGCGGAAACCTGTCCTGGTACAACTTGATACTGTGGTATCAAGTAGTGGTACTGGTACCACTGGTACTGTGTCCAGTTCTGGGCCCTTCAGTTTAAGAAGGACATCGAGACACTTGAATGTGTCCAGAGAAGGGCAATGAGGCTGGGGACAGGCCTTGAGAACAAGCCCTATGAGGAGAGGCTGAGGGAGCTGGGATTGTTTAGCCTGGAGAAGAGGAGGCTCAGGGGTCACCTCATTGCTCTCTACAACTACCTGAAAAGTGGTTGTAGCCAGGAAGGGGTTGGCCTCTTCTCTCTAGCAACCAGCACCTGAACAAGGGGACACAGTCTCAAGCTGCACCAGGGGAAGTTTAGGCTGGAGGTGAGGAGAAAGTTCTTCATAGAGAGAGTGATTCGCCACTGGAATGGGCTGCCCAGGGAGGTGGCGGAGTCACCATCCCCTGGTGGGGATTGGACGTGGCACTTGGTGCCATGGTCTAGTCATGGGGTCTGTGGTGACAGGTTGGACTCAATGATCATTGAGGTCTCTTCCAACCTTGGTGATACTGTGATACTGCGAACTTGTACCTATTGCCCCTTGTCTTCTCCATGTGTCTCCTTATGAAGATAACTTTTATCCTCTTTGTAGCTTCCCCTTAAGTACTGGAATGCTGTGATGAGGTTTCCCCCTAAGTTTCCTCTTCTCCAGGGAGAAAAGGTTTAACTCATTCAGTCTTCCCTCCTTGGGCAGGTTCTCCAGTCCTTTGATTATCTTTGTGGCCTTCTTTTGAACCCTCTTCAGTCTGCCTGCACCTTTTTTGAATGATGGGACCAGAACTGGATACAGGACTCCAGGTACAGCCTGACTAGAGCTGAGCAGAGGGGCATGATGATGTTCCTGTATCTGCTAGCAGTGTCCCTGTGGCTGCAGTCCAGAATGTGGTTTGCCTTTGCTGCTGTTGCGGCACAATGCCGACTTCTATTCCGCTTGTTGTCCACCAGTACTGCCAGGTCACTTTCAGCAATGCTGCTCTCCAGCCACACACATCCAAGCGTATGCTGTGTTCTTTGGTTATCTCATCCCAGGACCTTGCTTTTGTCCTTGTTAAACATGTAGGTCTTGGTAGCCTACTCTTCAACTTCTGTCCATATCTGTCTGTAGGATGACTCTCCCTTCTAACATGTTCTCCTCACCACCCAGTTTAGCAGTCTTATTGAGGTTGTGCTTATGAAGATGTGGAACACCCCAGGATTGAGCCCTGGAGCACTCCACTCATGGCAGGCTGCAAACCTGAGTGAACCCCCTCTGAACGTGTCCTGTGAGCCAGTTTCCTACCCATCTTAAAGACCACCCATTCACTCTGTACCTTGCCAGTTTGTCCAGGAGAAGGTTGTGGGAAACTCTGGCAAATGCTTTGCTGAAACCCAGGTAAATAATTTCTACTGCTCTACCAGAAGATGGTATTTTTGTCTTGGAAGGTGATCAGGTTAGTCTGGCATGATTTGCCTTTCCTAAGTCCATGTTGGCGTTTCCCAATCACCTGCTTCATTTGGTTTGTAATAGCGTCTAGGAGGTTTCATATCATTGCTTTCCCAGACACTGAAGTATGACTAATGGGCCTATAGTTTCCTGTGTCCTCTTAAGTCCCTTCTTGTGGATGTAATATTTGCCCTCCACCAGTCACCAGGGACATGCTCTGATCTCCACAACTTTTCAAAGATGATAGGCAATGGCCTTGTAGCAATGTCAGTCACTTCTCTTAATGTCCTGGGGTAGATTCCATCCAGGGCCATAGACTTTTGGGCTGAGATTTATTGCTGTTAATAGTTGCTTTACCTGCTGTATTACTACTAATTGTTAAAGAGAAAGCTTCAGTCATCGGTCTGGTGCCAGTAAAAATGCTGTAGGAAGACAGCAAAAGCTAGAAGTAGAGTTTATGAAATACATTACTGCTTTGGTTTTCAGAACACACATGCTGACAGATCCTTTAACCAACGTGACCGTGCATTAGAACACAGAACATAGACTGTGTTGGAGGCTTTATGAGAAATTCTGCTTTTCATTGGCAGCAATTTCATGGTTGCTCTCACAAATGTGGAGTTTACCATTTCTTACACCTGCCTTGGAAGAGGCAAGATGGCTGAGCACCATCCCAGGATCGATACAGCAAATGGTCTATCATTATTCTAGTTGTTCCCTGACAAGAACTAGGTACTCTATTGTGCTGGTCCACAGCACACATCTACCTGAAATCCTGTGCTGCTTTTCCTTTGCTTTAAACTTTCTGTGTACACACTCCTCAAGGTGTTAGCAAAACAAATGCAATAGGTCAATACAAATAATGATTTTTTTTTTGACTATTCTCATACTAGATATAGTAATTAGCAATTGTAAACATAGTAATGATGTGAAATTAGGTTGCTTGCATCAAGAGATGCCATTTGCTAAGTGATACAATGAGTTTTTTTTTTCCCCAGGCAATGTTTGAGACCTCTGTGTCACAGACTTCACTGCACTTCTTGTGGCAAAGGCAGTGGCAGAACTGCACAGCTCCATGCTTTTCATCTTTGATCAGCACATTCTCCCAAGCTTGAAAATCTTTATAAACACATTTAGGTAAAGAATAGTTAGTTACTAGGTTTCTGAACTGATTATGTGTGTGTGAACCTCCTATCCTTTGTGTAAAAGACACCAGAAATTCAGAGCCACTGTCAGCTGTCCTCTGTTGCTGAGAGAATTCAATTAAGTGAGACCTGTTTCCTTTGCTGTCAGTGACTGCCTAAATTGCATGGAATGTAGCCCAGCCTTCTTTCACAGCTGTCCAACCCTTGTCACAGAGGGATTTTGGGCCAGTGAACAAGAGGACAGGGAGGGACTTGGTTCTCCAGCAGAAAGGTGATTGCGCAAGCCAAAAAGGTTGGTGCTCTCTCCTCTACTGATGAAATTAGAGGGCAGTTCTTTGCTTGATGTTTTGTGAATTAGGCCAATTTCTTGACATCCTGCAGGTCTCTCCTTTTCATCATCTTTCAGTTTAACCTCAATCCTCAGGGACCAGTGAAAAGATGGAAGGATGTCCTTAGTGCCCTTTGCACCTCCCCTTTTCCACCCACATGCACACACTGTCAGAGCCCCGTGGACTTTGTTACATGAAAGAATGTTTTGGGGTTGTTTTTTCTGTAGTGATTTTTTTTTCTTTTCCCTTTTGGCTCTGTGTTAATCATGAAAATGGAAAAAGGTTCAAATCAACCTGAAAGAATGTTTCCCTCATAATTTCTGCTGACAACACAAATGGTCTGATAGATACAATTTTGACTCAAATGAAGAATTCTGTTTGACAGAGTTATTTTCTTGCCTCTGAAGAGAACAAATGCACCTGTGATTAAAGTTAAGGAAAGTAAAAGTCTTGATCCTTAAAATAACTGTTGCTGCTGTTCCTTTTATTCCACATCTCCTGTGTGAAATCTGGGGATGTGGAAGAGGTCCAGCACTTCCATGCAGCTGCAAGAGCGCATCTTCCAGTGCAAAGCAGACAATTGTCCTGCTTACAAGGGGATCAGGTAGAGTGTGAAGAAAGGGTCTCCTTCAGTCCCTGTTGATTGATTTACACAAAATGGGAGGATCACTTTTCAGTGTCTGCCTAGTGCATAGTAAAGGTTTCAACTCTGGTCTGCTGCTTGCAAAAATGTGCACTAGCCTACATTCTTGCAGTATGATCCTTCCCCACCTCTCTAGAAAAAAGGGCTTCATTTTTATTCTAAGTAATAAAATGTTTACTGAAAAATATAGAACTAGAAAATCTTTGTGCTTTATTTCAGGTGAGCATCTAAGCTACCCTAATGTGAAGCTGATTTTCTCTGTCTAGTTCAGTGATTTTTAAACTGTTTTATGTATAATAGAGCTTCTGATAGAGTTGAATTTTGCCCAGATCTGGGTCTGTAGGCATAATGCCTGCGCCCCTAGCTGTTCAGTAGAGATTCAAGACTGATCGATACTTTTTCAGTCTGAAAGTCTTGAGATCCTTAAGAATAGCTTGGAAGAAAAAAAACCAAACCCTAAACTCTTGCCAGTCTTACAGAATGAGAGCACAAGGAGTTTTTATCTTTGTAGAAATCTGAGGTGCATAAAAGATGACCATGATAAAAATGTTATGTGCTGTGGATTCAAGAATTTGCCTGCAATCTACTGTCTTTTTGTTCAGTGCAGCTCTAATGCTTTAATTCACCTTGTTTGTAACTACTATTTCCTTTGTAAATGAGCCTGAAAAGGTGGGCTATTTTTTCCGGCTAAAGACAACCAGTATTGCCTTATTTCAAAGTCTAATACAATCCTGAACACACCATACCTTTGTGGAAGATTAAATTGCAAATTATGGGTGTCCACCAGGCAACTAAATATATTAAATTTGTTCACCTTCATAACTCATCCTCCTGTACACTGTGTGTTTTCCAGGATCGCGCAAAGATGTGCTTGTTCTGCCTCAGGAATGTTCTATAGTATTTATGGTTTATCAGATGTACAGAATATCTTCTTCGAGGAGAGGCTCATATATCATTTGAACTTCAGTAGTTATTGCGTTGTTTCAATGGAAAAATGTTATAAATGAATGAGTTTTATGCTCTCTGCAACATTTATGTTTTTGAGCACGGCTTTCTCGGCGCTGTTTTTGTGCGGTTTGTTTGGGTTTTGTCCTATGAGAACACGAACATCTTGTTTATTGCTGACTGGTTTTATAAAGATATCTCATTTTCTCCTTGGAGAGCTATAAAGAAAAAAGGTCAAAATGCAGAAGGTAAGTAATGAGAGTGTAGCTTCACCGGAGTTTTGTGGAATAAGCATGATACCTGTTAAAAAACTAAAATCTAAGCAATTAAGACACACACTGTAGCTCTTATTTGGCATTGTTAAAGTGGGATTTTTGAGGTACAGCTGTCGACCAAGTGGTACCTGGCTTAATCCACACGGAAAAGTGTACTTGTTGTGAACTTAGACTGTGAACTCATTATATAAAAAGATTGCTTATCTTGTAAACAGAATGTTTCCGAGGAACTGATGTTTCAGTGTCTGTTGATAGAGCAGAGAGCTGCTTTCCTGCAACTCCTTGCTGAACCTGTCTCACTGATGTTGATCTCGTCTGAGTTACATTGCTGAAGGTGCCAGACTTATCTTGCTGTTTTGAGGTGCTTCATTTGCTAGCTACCACTGCATTTGTGATTCCCAGCCAAGTCCCTGGAGCCCTGCATAAGGCACCAGTCCTCAGGTGTTCAAGCCCTAGATATGCTTTTGCCAACAGAATATTCTGGTGCGTTTTGCCTCTGTTCTGAGGAAGGAGCTTTCCTGACACAAAGTGTCAGCTTCTCCTTGCTGCCCCAAGGCAGCAACATGCAGACATGGAAAAAGCTTCTCTGCCTTCAGGGTGGGGTCTTGTGATCCATAAAGATGGCTGTGCGCTCCTCTCAGTGCCTACAATAGCAGTTCTAATACTGTGAGTAGCTAAAGAAGCAATGGGGCATTTAAGGCCTCTGGAAAGTGTAGTGACAGAGACAGATTTACTTCTGTGTGTAATTTAAAAAATGGTTGTGTAGTTCAAACACACACTGTATCATCACTGGTAAGCTACAGTGTGTATACAAGCCGGTAGTCCTTACAAGAAGTTAGGAATGGTGATTAGAATAGAATAGAATTAACCAGGTTGGAAGAGACCTTTGGGATCGAGTCCAACGTATCATCCAACACCATCTAATCAACTAAACCATGTCACCAAGCACCCCATCCAGTCCCTTCCTAAACACTTCCAGCGATGGTGACTCCACCACCGCCCTGGGCAGCACATTCCAATGGCCTGGAAGAAGAGACCAACCCCCACCTGGCTACAACCTCCCTTCAGGCAGTTGTAGAGAGCAAGAAGGTCTCCCATGAGCCTCCTCTTGTCCAGGCTAAGCAACCCCAGCTCCCTCAGCCTCTCCTCATAGGGCTTGTGTTCCAAACCCCTCCCCATCTTTGTTGCCCTTCTCTGGACGTGTTCCAGCAACTCAACATCTTTCCTAAACTGAGGGGCCCAGAACTGGACACAGTACAAAATATCAGAGAGAATGAGGAAAAAGTCCACAAAATACTTCTGACCTAGCAGAAGCTGTGAATTACTACATCCTGAGATGATCGTCCAGTGAAGTGGAGTTCCTGAAGCATAGACTGGGACAGAAATAAGTCAAAGTAGCACTGATCTTGTTTCTTTCCTGTCATAGGTTAAAGAGATGAGGATATTTTTGATGTCTTCTCCAGAGGACTTAATATTTTCTGTATCTTTTGTTTGTCTTTTATATAATTGGGCTGGATAATATTGCAAAGTCTTATAAAATTAAAATTAAGTTTGAAATAGGGTTTGTTAATTACAGTATTTAACTGTTGTGGTTATTGTTTCCTAGGAGATTAATGAGGTGAATTATTGTAACATAATTAACTACAGTATATCTAATCTCTTACATACCCTTGTGGTTTACTGTTATTCAAGTATCACTTGAAGGTTAATTTCACTTAGCTGGTCTGTATTTGACTTTGGCAATACAGTTTATATCAAAATATGGTTTTAATTATATTTGAAAGTCATTAGGCAGCAGCTCTGCCAAAATGATCACTGTAAGCTTTGCTAGTGAAGGTAAGGACACAATAAACAGTAAAATCAGCAAACTCCCATAAATACACAACCTGAATACTCACATAAAATCAGAACTTTACACATGCTGCTGCTTGGATGCTAATGGTGTCTGCTGAGGGCTGAGCTTTCTCTTCTGATTGTCCACTCTGATAGGTGGCAATTATTGAATGAATCAAAGCTGAACAGCACAAAGATTTCATTAACATGAAAGATATAATTATATGTGCGAAGCTGCAAATCTAGTAATCCAAAATCCCTCCTAAAATGTTTTTGACTGAAGCCTTTTACTAGCAGTTAATGAATTCCTCATTTCACAGTCAGAAGCTGTGCCTGAGGCCATTCACATCAGCTAACTGGCTGTTTTCTGTGGTACTTTGGCAGGAAATCCCATTGTCTTGGCACATAAAAATTAGAAACATACAGTAATATATTTCTAGGACAAGATAAAACTATAGATTCATCAAAGCATGCCTGTTCCTCCAGAGAAAGAGATTAGTTTATATACCTTCATTTATTTTAATCCCCAAAACCAACCTTCCTCTTCCTCCAGCCACAAACAGCTTCATCTTAAATTCACTGTTTCTCCTTCATTCTCATGCTGGATTTATTTAAAGGATTGATGCTCTCTGTGTTATACTACAATAGAAAAGCTGCCATATTTTATTTGCTGCATTAGTTCCAGTCACAGACAGGTTTTTACATCAATTTTTTGGTTTCTCTTCATTAATCCTAAGAAATTATCTTCTCTATAACTCTATAATTTCCTCTAATCTATGGTGCTGAAGATTTGAATCTATTATTTTCTCTCTCTCATTTCATCCCTGTATAATTGGGACAAAAAATTCTCTTCCCAAAACCGTTGCTCATTATAGAATAAAACCCAGTATAAAGCCTTGAAAAAATACTAAAATTCAACAGCATGTAATTGAATAATTATAATTGTCATCCAAAGAATAGAAGTATTAGTGGTTGCAAATTTAAATCTCCAGAGGTTGGCTCATTTCAGGTCAGAAATCACAAATATTTATGTTCAAAAACAGCTGTCTTGAACATGTAGAGTTACTTTTACTGTTGGAGATTTACCAGCTGATACTGGAACAAGGAAACTGCTCAGTAACTTCCTTGGTCACCGCTCAACACAGACGTTATGATCCTCTTGCATGACATCTCCTTGTGCAACTCTAGAATAATTTCCATACCTTTTTCCATATCTTTTCGAATCACAGAACTGTCAGGGTTGAAAGGGATCTCAAGGCTCAGCCAGTTCCAACCCCCTGCCATCGGCAGGGACACCTCACACTACAGCAGGTTGCTCACAGCCACATCCAGCCTGGCTACAAACACCTCCAGGGATGAGGCTTCCACCACCTCCCTGGGCAACCTGTGCCAGTCTCTCACCACCCTCATGGGGAAGAACTTCTTCCTAACATCCAGTCTGAATCTGCCCACTTCTAGTTTTTCTCCATTCCCCCAGACCTATCACTGCCTGACGCCCTAAAAAGTCCCTCCCCAGCTTTCTTGTAGCCCCCACAGATGCTGGAAGGCCACAACAAAGGTCTCCTTGGAGCCGCCTTCTCTCCATGTAGTAAATACCGCACAACTTGTTTGCCTTTTCTCTGTAACTAGTTAAAAGGTTATTAATTTTGTGTTAACCACAGTATTTTCCTGTTTTTTAACGCTTTACATGTATTCTCTGTGGTCACTGTGGAATTAATGTGGCTGCTCTCACTGGGGAGTATGTGAGCCACAAATAAGTCTACAAACATGAATTAGTCAGGTTGTTCTGAAAGTTGCTCTTTCTCTTCTGTTTTGTTCCCTCCCCCCCCTTTAGAAATCGTGGGCCATTAGCAGATTTGATAATTTTGAATATAACATTTGCAAGGTCACAACTCTGGAAGGTAAACCTTGTTGGTTGTAGTGATCCCAGCACTCTCCGTCGCACTCAATGGCTATCGTGCTTATTTCCTATATGTGTTTTTGAATCTATTGGAAATGTTGTCAGTCCTCAAAAACACCTTTTCCACCTTTTCAAATCAGTCTGCTCTGCAGCACAGTATCAAGGGCTTTTCTGGACTCCAGGTAGATTCTCCATTATGCTGCAATTGTCTCCAGATAAGTAAGATGTTAAAAGAATTCAAGTGAATTCATCTGTCACGACCTCCTTTTTTCTAGATATTGAGCCTGCTGTCGTATTCTAAATCATGCATTGCTGCATAAGTGAATCAGGGATAAGAAGCTTGGGCTTTCTAGGGTCTTGGAACCCTTTAAAGTCAAAAGAATTACATTAAATGCTACTCCAGTTCTCTTCTATTCCCTTCCTTCCTTAGTAAGTTATCAAAAATCCTGCCGAGGGCTTTCCTTTTCCCCTTACCACTTTTCTACAGATTTCTTGGTTGTAATTCGCTAGGCCTGGAGCTTTGTCAATGTTTAACAGTTATAATTGCCTAATTAAGGTATCAGCTCTGGTAGAGCAGAAGTCTTCTTTCTCCACTGTGTTTCCAGTTTTCAGGAGTGTGTTTGCTGCTTCTGTCAGGTTCTCTCTCCCTTTGTGTATTCATTACAGGCTGTCTATAAAGATATGAGTAATCTGTCTCTTTATTTTAAAAATTGCTTTGCTTGAAGATATTTGCCTCTCTCATTCCTGTCAGACTACAAACAGATGAACAAAGAACCCCCCAAAGTCACACACAAAAATGGATATTGCCACAGAACAGTGGAAAACTCAGTTATTTGCTTTGATTTTCCAGGGAAAATATAAACTGTATAATGGTGGCAGATGTACACTTGAGAGATGGAACTATGCACTTGGGGACTGAGTGTAACCTGTGGTGATAAGAAGGAGGAGAGATAATTTATGTTAATTGGCAACAAATTAAGTCAAATTCTGCAAGGTGAGTGTGCTTTGCCTGTGACAATAACTGGTGAGTGATTTCCCTGTCTTTATTGTGATCCGTGGGTTCTCTTGCTCTGGTCCTTCCTGTGTTCTGTGCCGTACCACCGGGGGATGGGGCACTGCCTGAACAGCTGGGTGGGTGCCTGGCTGCTAGCTGGGCCAACCCACCACAGTTATTTATCTGAATGTGTTAATGGCAGGTGACTGAAAGTAAATGCCTGCCATTTACAGCACTGACACAAGAACTGGATTTACACAGTGTCTCCTGTTCTTAGATCTTGCAGAAATTTTCAGACTTGTCTGCACAAAAATGAGCCAAGCTGCTGTTTTAAAATCTGGCTTGGTGTTTGACCTTTTGAGAGTTTTGCAGTGTACTGGTAGACTAAAACAGTTTCCTTCTTAGAGAAGTTAGTAAGGAGACTTGTTCAATGGGCCTGATAGTCTGTAATTAAGCATTTAGGGCATGTGTATCACAGAATTCACTGAAAGTATCTGACAGCCAGTAGCAGATGCAGAAGAGTGAACTGTTGAGCTGCTCCACTATGGCTTTCCTCCCCCTCTCCCCCATCTGTAGTTCTTGTATTGGGGTGAAATATACCTTGAAATCTATTCCTGTAAACATTATGATCATAGAATCATTAAGGTTGAAAAGGACCTCTAAGATCATTGAGTGCAACGATCAACCCAGCACCACAATTTCCCAAAGTACCATGTCCATACTTTTCTTGAACACCTCCAGGGATGGTGACTCTATCACCTCCCTGGGCAGCCTGTTCCAATCCCTGACCACTCTTGCAGGAAGGAAAATTTTCCTAATATCCAGTCTTAAATGTTTAATTTCAGAGAAGATTGTTAAAATCTTATAGAGGATTGGTACTCTTCCTTCTGTTACTCATTTCAGCATCTTGGATGCTTACACAGGGAGACCTATACATTTCCTTTGCAGAAGAAAAGCCATCAGTAAGCCATATGCCATTTCATACTTAGGACTTTGGTCTGTGACACTGTGCCACCTCCTGCATTAAACTGATGGTGATAAATTATGGCCAAATGGCCTTTCTATCACTTAGCCCTGGTAATTGTCAAAGTATTATATAAACAGTTTCTAGAAGTGGCTTTAGGAAAGCAGTGGTTAGAAAGAGCAGTGGGTCAGGAAGAGTTTCAGAGTACTATCTTCAGCATAATTTTTGCAGCAGTGTTTTTTAGCACCTGATATTTTTAGTTAATGTTAGGGAAATGGAGGATTTGGGGGAGAAGGCCATAGTCTGCGTTTACATGACCTACAAATGAGTGGAAGTGAGTAAAACACAGTGGCAGAAAATGCAGTGGAATTTGAGGCTAGCAAAACACTCAGGTGGAAACTGGGATCTCATAGAATTAGTGACAGAAGAGATGGGGCCCAAGTTCATCAAAACAGTCTGCACTGCACACAGGCCAACTGAGATGGTAAATATGTGCAGAAGCTCTTTCTGCTGTTCTAGTAGGAAGAGTGGGGACAACCAAAACAGCTGCTGGAATGGAGGTCCTTTGGGCCTGCATGTGAGAGGTGACTGCTGGTAAAGGCATCAAGATTAAGGAGTAAGGAACTGTAATAACTTTGGCATTAGAGCATTCCTGGAAACTTAAGTAGCAATATTCATGTGCTTGCACATAATTATGTCCCTAAGACGGGAATATGAGAGCTTGGTAAAATCAGCAGTGTTTGCATACAGACAGAGATTTTATTGCCTGGCTGAACCCTCCTGTCAGAGCTGGAGGATCAGGTGAGAGCAGTGCATGAGGAGGCAGGGCAGGGGCATGAGGCTTGCAGCATCTGTTGTAGGGCAGGAATGTGGCACGGTGTCTGTGCTGATATTACATTTAACTCGTGGTGATTCGTGTCTTGTGGCCATTGAAAGAATAACAGTACTTACAAATGTTGCTAAGTGTGAGTGGAGGCAGCATCTTTATTTTTCAGTGCCACAATAGTTAATTATAGTCTCTGTAAATGTTCCAGAGGAAAAAGGCCTATATGGGTAACTTCAGAAACCCTTAAAATAAGTCTTTAAAACAGTTCTAAAGACACCATCCCATTTTAAAGAAATACATCTTGCCTTTTAGAACAAAAAAATAATACACTGGTTTCATCAGACACCAATATTTTTCCCTCTCCCTTCCCACAATCTCCCCTCCCCCCCCAATTTGTTGGGTAATCAATGTTCCTGTTTGCTATTTATCTGCTTCTTAAATTTTAACAAGTAATTGTGCTTATAATTGTGACACTTCATGATTTTGTAAAAATTGGCACCTGCTGTGTGGGGGATAATAGCACAATTCAACATGCACCGTAGGAAGAACTGATTTTCTGCTCTTTTATCTGGAAATGCCTGAATTATAAGTGGAGTCGTCCTCCAGTTAAAATTCAAAATTGCTGTGGATGTAGATAAGTAGTAGAGATTTTTACTTGTGTAACAAGAAAAGCCCAAAATAGATGTGATTTTTCTTTGTCCTGAATGCAGAGAAGAAAGTAAGAGAAGTATAATAATGTGGGAAAGGGGCTGGTTTAGTAGATTTAAAATGGGTTTTTTTCTGTGATGTCAGTTGGTTAGAATGAAGTTGGAGTAAGATCTCTGAGCAAATATTAAGATTTGCTCACAGGTCACTGTTCACCTATGATGAAATTTGCCCTTTGGAGGAAGGAAATGAAATATATGGCAGTGATTCATCTAGGTAGCAAATTACTGTAGCTTTGATAATTCTGTATGGACACAGTACACCACACTTCCTTCTTCCTAAAACAAAGGCTAGATCCCAAGTTTCTTGGCCTAACATTTAGCAACGCTTCTGCAGGCCAGGTGCAAAAGAGTGGCAGTTATTCCTATAGTTCTTGAGGTTGACATCTATGGTACCCAGATGGATTTACATTTAACCTGCCTGCGTTATCATTGTAAGCTCAGGGTTTAGAGCAGGAGCAGGGACAGGGTAAGGCTGTCTGCTTTCCCAGTGGACAGTATTTGGTCCTCCCTTGGTGGGGGTCCTCGTGGAGCCATAGAGTTGCAAGTTGCAGTTTACTGATGCAGACAGTTGGAGAACCTGGAGAGAGCAAAGAGGGGGAATCATCTCCCTTCTTTGAAGAAAAAAAAAAGGAGCACAGAAAGGCTGTTCTCTGCCATTTTCCTGCAGGGCAATCTGAGAACCCCAGGTTGTGTC
Source organism: Picus viridis (assembly GCA_033816785.1). NCBI lineage: Eukaryota > Metazoa > Chordata > Aves > Piciformes > Picidae > Picus > Picus viridis. The sequence continues at coordinate 3,384,015 of CM066594.1, forward strand.
CAATAGCTGGAACAAAGCCTCAGCAGGCAGGATAGCAAGGGGAAAGGGATTTCCTTACCCAGGTTGCTTCAGGGCATTTTTACAGATGCTTGTGGCCGATGAGCTGGAATCCTTCCCCACACCAGAGGACTTGACAGTCTGGTGAAAATGCCCTAGGCTCAGCATGTGCTGAAGAAAAGCAAAACTTCCTGTGGTGGAATTTGCAGCCCCAAGGATGGGAAAGCACAGGTTCTGCATTGCCAGGGATCACTCAGGAGGAAGAAAAGGGAACAGATTTCCCAGGGTGTGTTAAAATCAACAGAATCACAGCAGCTTTAGTTGTTGCATATTTACTGTTTATCTGCTTGAGACCCAGGCAAATTAGCAGCAGCCATCTCATTTTGGTTTCTTGCAGATTATTCTCCTGTGACTTTTAATTAAAGCTTCCCTTAGGCACAGAAGAGCCATTGGTGATTCCCCCCCCCCCCCCCCCCCCCCTCTTCTGGACTGTCTCAGCTTTAATTACCTTTTAGGATTTGAAATAAGCCTTATGTTTTCACCAGATCATGTTTACTACAGACTGAAGTGACAAAACTACCAGCAGGAATATTTAGTAAAAAATCAAAATTTCACATAAAATGTGTTTTAACTGCAGTCAAGTAAACAGTCCCTTCCCCCTCCTGAAAAGCCCTGTGGCAGCTTTAATAGTGTTTCATATATTTTGTACTGAAATAACTCGTGTTGCATCTCCCATTCCTGCACTATTCAATTTTTACTGGGAATATGATTACACTAAAATGAGACTCCATCAGAGAAATAAGATATTGGATGGGCAGTAGACCAAAGCAAATTTCTAAGCACTTTGCATAAATGTTTTTCTGACCATAATAGCAGCTTCAGAACTTGAGCAAAGAGCTAACCTGTCAGATTGCAATTTCTATTCATTGCTGCCTGCAACACCTTGTTTGCCAGAGAATCATCAGGTTTGTTTCCTGTTTACCTGCAAATAAACTTGATATAAAAGGAACTCAAAAGGGTATAATGTCATTGCAGGTGGAGGGAGGGAAGGTTTTCAGGTGCTAATAGATACGTATATTTAGAAGGCACAATGTATTCATACACTACTTAGGCATCCTAATGCCAGCAGAAAGCATCACCAGTGTTAGCTAATGTGATAAGCTTCCCAGGACACATTATCAGAGGAGCTTGTGCTGGAGAATGCAGCACAAGTAGAAGAAGATAGTTCTAGCCATTTCCTGCTGTTGGGTAGGGTAGTGCTTGGCAGGTCTGTTGAAAACAGTCAAATTGCAGTAGGCCTTTGAAGAGGCAGAAGTGTCTCATGCTCAAAAGCAGCAGCATTTTTTGAAGTCACCTTGTAGCTGAGGAGAGCCCTTTATGCTATCCAAAAAAATGAGTTCCTTCCAGCACATCCTCAAGGGTGGTGGAGTGCCACAACAGGCTGCCCAGAGAGGTGGTTGAGTCTTCATCTCTGGAGTCGTTCAGAATTTGCCTGGACACCATCCTGTGCAACCTGCTCTAGGTGAGCCTGCCCTGGCAGGGGGTTGCACCTTTCCAACCCCTACTATTCTGTGACTATCTGCTGGATATGTCCTGCTGAAGAGCTAGGTCCCAGTGAAGTATGTTTTATTAGCATTTTTTTGCACATATAAAGCTGCTTGGATGTGTCCAGCTGTATTTCAAATGGGCACAGCCTAGGCTCATCCCAGCTCGCCAGCAGGTACTGTGCAGCTGAAGATGCTCTTTCTCATTTCACTTTATGAAAAAGACTATGGGGGGAATAAGTTCTTCCAGTACCTTTCTGAATTAATGATATTTTGGTAGCTGTTGTTAATCAGATGATACCATTAATATAATCCATAGGAGGGACACAGAGCTGTTGGAGCAAATTGAGTGGAGGGCCACAAAGGTCATCCAAGGGCTGGAGCACCTCTGCTGTGAGGGTAGGCTAAGGGAGCTGGGGTTGCTCAGCCTGGAGAAGAGAAGACTCTAGGGGGACCTTAGAGCTGGCTTCCAATACCTGAACAGATCCTACAGGAAGGCTGCAGAGAGACTTTTCATGAGGGTGTCTAGAGAGAGGACAAGGGGGAATGGTTTGGAGCTGAGGACTGGATCTTAGGAAGAAATCTTAGGAAGTATGAGGGTGATGAGACTCTGGAACAGGCTTCCCAGGGAGCCTCCTCCCTGCAGGTGTTCTAGGGCGGGTTGGATAAGGTCTTGAGTAGCTGAGTCTAGCTGACAGGCATCTCTGCACATGGCTGGGATGATGGAGTAGATGATCTCCAAGGTCCCTTCCAGCCATTCTAGGATTCTCTGAATGTTATGAAATCTTCAGTCCTGTGATCTTTTTGAGTATCTTTGGCTGGCTACTTGGTGTCCTTTTGGAGAAAAAGGAAACAGGGCTAAAAAAGAGTACTGAAGTCACTTCCCCCCCCCTTCTCTTTATTTCTTTTAAACTTCCTTATTTCTGAGCAGAAGGTATTTTCCCCAAAGAACAGGTTTGGGTAGGTCTTCTTTTTCAGGTATTTTAGCCACTGATGAGAACTGCACAGGTGAATCAGGTCATGTACTCAAAGAATTACTTGAATTTGAAGTTCTTTGTTTCTGCCTCTCTATGATGGATATTCCTACACACACACACCCCTTTTATGCACATGAATACTCTGTGCATTTGCTTTAGTCCCTGCATGTAGGCTGGGCTCAGTATTTAGTATTAAAAAAAAACAAAGGAGAGAGAGAAATAGTTTTTAAACAAATGGTATAAAATTGTGATGTGTCCCTGTTTGCCCTTTGTAGCAATATAAGAATCCAAGGACACTAATCGGGAAGGAAAGCCATAATGAATTAAGAGAAATACTATGCAATGCATAATTAACACGTGTTGCAGCTTGTCAGAAGACTAATGCCAATAAAATAGCAATAGTCTCCAAAGGATTTGACATTTATGTGGATAATAAAATATTGACAATTCCATTATAGATTTTTAGAACTTGTTTTCTAGAAGAAACTCATGTTTAAAAACATACAGCAGCTATTGTTACGAAAAGGCATCCTCTGCTGGCAACCCTTTGTGGAATAATTCAGTGGGAGCTGGGCAGATAAATACCTTATAAACCAACGTGACATTGAGCTCCTGAAGCACTCTTAGTGTATTCTGTGTAGAAAATATCATTGTGTTCCTTCCTTCCATCTCAGTTAATGAACTGCTTAAGGTCATATAAATGGTCTCTGCATTTGAATAAATGGTCGCTGGATTCCAAAGTATTAGGCAGCAACTCAGCTCTGACCAGTGCTGTTCCCTCTGCCCCTTTACTGGTGTGAACACATCTCTCTATGTGCTTTGATTAGAAAACCTCTCTCTCTATGGTGCTGTTGAGACTCTGTGATTATTCACGAGCCATGTTATGTTATTCGTGCCGGACAAAGTGTAGGCATATCAATCAGAAAGTTCTGTAGAGCCTGCAGAAAAGCTTTCCTTTTTTATTGCATTTCTGGTTGCTTGAAGGAAAAACATCACAGGAAAATCACATTTTTTTTTCTCAGAAAATCTTGGATTTGTTGTTTCTGCAAATAACTAAAAGATTAATGAAACTGAAAGCAGCGACCTTGCACTTATTAGTGCTACAAATAAACTGAAGATTGATGAAAATGAAAGGAGCTGGTCAGTGCAAAAAGGCTTTTTCTGACTCTGTTCTCTTCATTTTGGTTGGCCTGTGTGACTGGTGACACTTTCTGTAGCAATTTCCTGCATTGAAAGAGAACTCACAGAAAATGCTTTTAAGAATATCCACAAGTGAACAGGTGGAAACCCTTGTGTCTTTCTGCATCACTGTTTCAAGTGAAATTTAGGATGGAATTTTCTGACCATCCGTTCTCTGTTGCCTCAAAGTAAATGGTCAGCCATTCTTAAGAGTTTACCCATCAAGGTTCTAACAGCAGCTATGGGCATAACTCCATGCCGTGGTAATTTGAAGGAATCAGTGTCAGAAAACTGATTTGCTTGAAAGCAGTTTATTTCAATTTGAATATTTTGAAATAGTGCTTGGTACCCAAGGTAGAATGCCTGAAGCAAGATGATCCTGTTTCCATGGTTTCAGGTTGCGATTTGGGTTACTATGGTGTCAGCCTTTACTTCTTGCTGTGCAGGAAAGTGTTATGTGACCTGGGCAAGGTCATGTAGGCTTAAATCCTCAAAGAGGCTAAGCTGGAGCAACGAAAATTAGTCACCACAGTGAAGGTCATCTATGTATCTGCTGCCTAAGGGAGTGGCTCAAGCCCTGTGTGCGTTCTTATAAAGCACTGGGCATTCGATTCCCATCTTGATATGTCAGCGCTCTCATCTGAGAGACAGGGCCTGGCAGTTTATTGCAAATCACAGCCCTTTCTTGTCCAACTTTTATTAATACCTAGGGACCAGGAGGCACGTGCCTTTTTCCAAAAGCTGTGGTGATTACATCCTCTCCTGGAGATGGGCATCAAAACTGAAGTCGGTCTCTCCATCTGAAATGGGACGCTCGCTGGGAGATTTTATTCAGTAGTTCAGTAGCATTTTTGAGATGTGTATGAGGGGGCTCAATATTTCTGTTCTCACTCAGAGCTACATGCATGGCTATAACAGAGTAATGGGGGAGGCCTCAAGAACACCTTTGTTTTAGAGAAGAGACCCAGCTGAGCTGGGTCAGGCAGGGAGAGACTAAGACACCTGGGGGGTCTGCAGCCCACAGAGAAATCTGGAGCTGCAGTCTATATTCCAAAGACTGCATACAGTCTTTGTTTTATGCCCAAGAATCCCTGAGTGGCATACATAAACAAAGACTCCTTATCATGAAGACTGAAGTGTGTTTTGACACTTTTGGTTTAACCCCAGCCAGAAACTAAGCCCCCACCAGCTACTTGTTTACTACCCACTGGAGAGAGAGTCAGAAGAGAAAAAAGTGAAAAAAGTCATGGGGCAAGATAGAGTTTAATAGGGAAAGCAAAAGCTGTGCACACCAAAACAAACCAAAACAAGGAATTAATTCTCCAGTCCCCATAGGCAGGCAGATGTTCAGCCATGCCCTGGAGAGCAGGGCTCCAGCACATGTAGTGGTTTCTTGAGAAGACAAAGGCCATCACTCCAAACCTTCCCCTTCCTTCTTGTTCCCTCAGTTTTATATGCTGAGCATGACATCCTGTGGTCTGGAATATCCCTTAGGTCAGTTGGGATCAGCTGTCCCACTGTGTCCCTTCCCAACTTCTTGTGCACTTCCAGCACACTCACTGGTGGGGTGGTGTGCGGAGCAGAAAAGGTCTTGACACATCTCTGCAATAATGAAAACATCTCTTCATTAATGACATTGTTTGCAATGCAAATCCAAAGCACTGCCCCATACCAGCTGCTGTGAAGAAAACTACCTCTACCCCAGCCAAAAAGCAGCACAACACTTTGTGTCTTAATGAGATTCCAAGTAGTTTCAAGGTCTGTACGCTAAATCAAGTGATGGGATCAGCTGAGGGTCTCAAACTGGGAACAGGTATCTCCATTGCTAGGACTGGGTCAAGGCATGCTAGAAAATCCCTCTGAAGGTTTTTGAGAGAAAGCAGTGATGTACGAAGGAAAATTAAGTTGTGGGTCACAACAGGAGCTAGGTTTGGGCCAGGGCATGATCTGCTCAGCATCAAGAAAAATACCCTACCTAATGCACAACTGTTCTCCAGGCCCAGAGAACACCCTTAAGGGTGGTTTTAGCCAGTTAGGGGGCGGTCTATTCTCCCAGGCAACCAGCACCAGAACAAGAGGACACAGTCTCAAGCTGTGCCAGGGGAGATTTAGATTGGATGTTAGGAAGTTCTTCACAGAAAGAGAGACTGGCCATTAGAATAGGCTGCCCAGGGAGGAGTCACCGTCACTGGAGGTGTTTAGGAAGAGACCGGAAGAGGCACTTGGTGCCATGGTTTAGTTGATGAGATGGTGTTGGGTGATAGGTTGGACTTGGTGATCTCAAAGGTCTTTTCCAACCTGGTTAATTCTGTATTCTGTATTATCCCGCAAATTTAGGTAGTAACAGGGTTTATTCAGATTTTGGTTAATTGATTAGTTATTGGGGGCTTTATTTGTATGTATGTTTGGGCTTGGGCTTCCCTTTAGATAGGGCTTTTTAAGTTTTCATCCTGAGAAATAAGTACATGAATTCCATTTCAGTCTTATTCTAGGTTCTTAAATCCTCTTGCCATTTGTGTCTTTTGAGTTTTGATTTTGGTTTTCTATCTGTAATCTGGAAATGCAGTTACATCAGAGGGCTGCTACAATGATGATATCACAGGATTTTGATGCTATGGTAATAGATGCAGCCTTAGTATCATATCTCTTGATTGCACTCAGCGTAGTGTGAATTTATCTATTTCATCACAGTGAAGCAGCTCTTCCCTCCTGAGTGTACAGTTCTTCTAAGTGTTATTCCAAAGTAATAACATTATCTCTCCAGCTTATACCTGGAGGGGAATTAGGTGAAGTAGCAGTACAGTATAATTATTCCTGTGAAAAGCTGTAGTTCTTACAAAGAAGGAAAAAAACAGTACATTTTATACACATGTGAACGCATACAATAATGGGATACACAACAGTGATTTTAATTATTGTAGCCCAATCTGAATGGCACTGATCTGAATGGCACTTTGAAATGCATTAGGTACTTCAATCCTGAATGAAGCTGTGTTACTTGGGAGGAAACAAACTTTTAATGTTCTTGCTTACTGCTGTAAAAACCGTCTCATTTTGTTCTCTTGCAGGCACGCATTTTGCATTCTCCCCAGTTCTCTCGTGGCTGTTGGGCCACGTTTAGCCTTTAGCCTTGTCTGGGGTATTATCTTTCACAGTAGGGAAAGGAGATTAAAGAATCGAGGGGAGCACAGTGCTGGAAATGGACTGCTCCTTAATGCTTTGTTTCTTGGTAACACAGCAGGCAAAGGTATGATCTTGCCATAGCATTGATTGTATTCTTATGCAAGAAGGGGATATTTGCAGAAGGATTCACTAGTCTCTCCCTTGCCTTCCTACTTTTTATTTTTCCTTCCACTTTACTGTTCACTTTCATTTCTGTGTACTAACCTCATCGCTCTGTCAGCCTACAAGGCTCCTTTTGCATTTTTGATTGTGTGATATCCTGAAGTCCTCTGGAAAAGGAAGTGCAGGAGCTGGAGTAAGTGTAGCACTGATCAGTATCTGGGCTGGATTATTTTGTGCTGTTGGCACTTACTGGATACAGCCAGACCCTTGAGCTACCCAGGCGTAGGCTGCCCAGAGAGCTTGGCTGTGAACGCTGTTTTGTCTGGGCAGTGTTTGAGAGGGTTTTTTCAAAGGCTCAGCTGGCAGCAGGGTTTAGGTTTGGAGATCTGTTGAGAAGCAGCTGTGTGAATGTGAGTTTTACTTTCTCTCTGAAAAAGGAAGATTATTTCCTGAAAATTCAGAAGAATCTATTGCTCTGTTAAATGGAAATCTTCATTGTTCTGTTTTGCTATCATGCTTAAATTTAGGGTTTGCCAGCTATTTTCCCACTAGAGAGAAGAAAATCAGTTGCAGAGTTAAATGTGCAATGAATCAAACCCAGTTTTGATTCCTAGACTAGATAATGATGCTGTTTTATTCTTCTTGTGGTCATTGTTTTCTAAGGAATAATCAGGAATGAAAAAGGAATAAAATGTCAGTTTTTGTCTCTTCTCATTTTCGGTAAAGTTTACATAGTTAGTGTTTTGGGTTATGTTTTTATGTAGTATATTTTAAGAACAAACTTACAATTTTAAGGAATAAAAAACGTGGCAGACTTGACTCCAGCTTTAGGAATCTCAGTGGAGGATTGGTGCTTAGAATTGTAGAATCACAGAATTGTTAGGGTTGGAAGGGACCTCAGGGATCATCCAGTTCCACCCTCCCGTGCCATGGCCAGGGACACCTCACACTAGATCAGGTTGCCCACAGCCACATCCAGCCTGGCCTTAAAAATCTCCAGGGATGAGGCTTCTACCACCTCCCTGGGCAACCTGTTCCAGTGCCTCACCACCCTCATGGGGAAGAACTTCTTCTTAACATCCAATCTCAATCTACCCATTTCTATTTGCTCCATTTCCCCCAGTCCTATCATTCCCTGACACCCTAAAAAGTCCCTTCCCAGCTTTCTTGTAGGCCCCCCCAGATACTGGAAGGCCACAAGAAGGTCTCCTTGGAGCTGTCTCCGTTCTCCAGACTGAACAGCCCCAACTCTCTCAGTCTGTCTCCATAGCAGAGCAGCTCCAGCCCCCTCTGCTCATCCTCATGGCTCTTCTCTTTACATGTTCCAGCACCTCCATATCCTTCTTGTAATAGGGGCTCCAGATCTGGACTCAGTACTTTGGGGGGGGGGGGGTCTCATCAAAGAAGAGTAGAAGGGGAAAATCGCCTCCCTCGAACTGCTTAACTTCAGGTAGATTATTTCACAGTAGCACTCAGCAAACTAAGACTACAGCACAGACTATAAAGATGAACCTGAAAACTGTTGTCTTGGTACTTAAGGGTGTGATTTTATAATCGTTTAAATCATTAAGATATACTGGCATAGTACAATTGGTGTCCACGTAGGAGGGATCCTAAATGTGTCACTAATTTATGCAAGTCAACATCAAAGTCCCCCTTGTGTAAGCAAGTCAAGGGCACCATCTGTAGATTGCCTTTGAAGCTGCTGTGGGTTTTGTGTAGCTTAGGGTGCAATATCAAGCTATTATTTGTGGAAGAAAAAATAGAAACCTGAAATGCTCAGACTTTGAATGCAATATTCCAGACAGTTAAACACATAAGCAGCATCTCAATCATTTTCAGATAAACACTTAGGCTGTGATTAAACCGCTATAAATAGCAGTCTAAACTGTGTTACAAAGAAAAGATGGCCTGGGGAAGGTGTGCTTGAGGTTGTGTTTCTGTGCTTTGCTGGTGAGCAAAGTACTGTTAAAGAGGAAGATTGCAACTCTATTGTCCCATCTGGCAAGCACTTTAGAAGGAATCCTGTTCTAAGCAAAGCAGAGTTACTGGGCTGACTTTGAGGGTTTAGAGTATGTAATTCAATCACATTCCTAAAATGGTTTCTCAGGTAACTTCAATGAGTCAGGGACGTACAAAGTTTTCACAGGAGCGAATGCATCATTCTGCCTTAAGTTCATTGTCACAAAGGGATTTGCATGCACACTCAGGGCATCACCAGGAAGCTGGAAGGTGTACGGTGATGGAATATTCCTTCAGCTGGTAGCGATGTCATTAACATCTGCAAAGCTCATGATCATTCCTTGTAGCTTCACTTGGGTTAGGGTATACGTAGGAGCTCAGCTGGTTACCAGGATTAACCATATTTGAATATCAACATGTGAATTACCAAGAGCCTCAAAAATGTTAGTAACTTCAAAGAATTCAATTAGTAGCTAACCTCTGGTTAGGGGAAAAAGCAAATTTTTTCCATAATGTGGATTAAGCAGTAAAAGCCTACTGAAGCGTTCTGCCTTGGAAGCAGCAGTTGTGAGGAACTATGAGAGGCAGCACATGAGAGCAGATGGGTTGTCCTTTTGGAAACACATTTTCATGAGGAGTGCTCTGTGTTCTTATTCACATCCAGGGCAGGACATTTGCTCCCAGACATGATACCTAAACCCTCTGTGTGGGTTCGCAGACTCAAGTTAGAAGAGGGCTGTGTACCACAGACGCATAATGCAGTGGGGAAATCTGAGATGTATTTGTTCAATAAATACAAACATTTTTATAATGCTGGCCAGCTGGTGTGAAATAACTACAACCTGCGGGTCCTGGTCTTATTTAATTGCATTTTAGTCTGTGTTTTATTTTTTATACTAGCCTTGCCGTGTGGTATTGTGCAGCGAGCAGGTGTGCAGCAGTGTGCAGCACTGTAGACCTGTCAGAAACATTTCCACACTTCAAAAACCGATAAATGATATTTCAGTATGCACCACTGGGGCTGTCTTTAACTTTATGACTGATCAAGGCAGCTCTAAGTACTCTAAATAATGCCAGTGTGTGGTTTTCATCATACCTCTCTCCTCTTACTGCTTTATTTCATCACTGTGGTTTTATTTTCTCTTTCCCTTTATGCATTTTCTCCTTTAGCTGGTGGATTATTTGGGGTCTTTTTTGTGTATTCCTACCACTGCATCCTGCATGTTTTGTGGCTTGTGGCAGTAACATTTGATAGGCTGTTGAACTAAGAACCAAATACCACTGTCCAGACAGAGTATAACTTGAGGGGTCAGGAAATTTGTTCTCATTCAGGCACAGCTGGGCTGCAGTTTCAGCTAAAGTGTGGAGATCTATCATAGTGCATTTATTAAAATAAAGCAATGATCTCACATTTAATCTTCATTTCATGCATCTAAGTGCTATGGCTGCACTTTTACTTCATCTCTCCTGAATTAAAGGGCTATACTTTTTGAAATGTCTTAGCAATAGCACCCACGCAGCAGGAGTGAGCAGATTGGCATTGAAAGGAGGTTGTAGGGAGGTAGGTGTTGGTCTCTCCTCACAAGTCACAACAGACAGGAGAAGAGGAAAGGGTGTCAAGCTCCACCAGGGGAAGTTTAGATTAGACATCAGGAAACAATTCCATACTGAAAGGGTTCTCAAAGAGCAGATCAGGCTGTTGGGGGCAGTGGTTTATTTGCCATCCCTGGATGTATTTAAAAACCATGTAGATAGGGTGCTCGAAGACATACTGTATTTGTGGCCTAGGTAGAGTTAGATAATGGTTGGTTTTGATGAACTTATAGGTCTTCTCCAACCATAGTGATCTGGTGATTCCATGAAATCACTCTCATGCATTTAATTATATGTCAAATGATCATGAGTTTTGTTAGTCTGAACTGACCACTTGCCTAAAGTATTTGCTTGCAGTGTTTTTGTCAGGATGGAAACCCAAAAAAACAAGGCACAAATCGTTACACGTTTCTGAGGAATAGTGGGTGGGATGCAGAAGAACAGATAAGATACTGTTAAAACCAATTGCTTATTGTAAGTCATGGGGGTGTAATTAATCTTGTTTTTCATTTTAATAAATGGGGTTTCTCATCTTGTCAATCTATAGATGAAATGAGTTTGTTCATGCAAAAGCCCATGTGGGTGGGTGTTCTAATATGGGACCCTGTGGACTCGCATGGGAGCGTCTTAATGTCAGCAGCACGCTTCCCTGTCTCCCTGATCAGAAGACATCGCTGCCTAACTTAGAGTAAGCACACAGGAGGATCATATGTAGGAGCGTGTAGATAATGGTGGTTCTTGTTGCTAGTAGATCAGAAGATATAAGACTATAACCGTGCCTTGCATTCATGCTCTGAAGGTGTGAATCCCTTATGTGTTTCTCCTTGAATGACTACCCAGGCTGTTCTTCCAGTAAAGGTTAATTGAAGGAAATGGTGTTACCCTGATGTTAACATATGTCATGTGTTAGTCCCATCTGTAGAATGTCAGATAAAATGTGAATAGTTTACAGTGTTGCTGTAGCTTGCTCTAGAACGAAAGAGAATAATCCTTTACTAGCCTAAAGAGAATTCATAAAGTGACCTTTTTAAATCTATGCTGCAAAAAAAAAAAAATCTGACATCAAGTCACTGTACTTTGGCAGTGCTGTATTTTTCTTAGCACATCAGACTGAATTCACAATGAATGCTTTAAAAGTGTTTAAAATGGGAATAATATCTATGAGTAACTTAACACCACCCCCCCACACACACCACTTAGCCATAATTAAGTTACCAATCATACTAGACTTCGTGGATTTACCATCACGGATAATCCTGGGTGTTTCATACACCACAGCAGTAATGCTGTCTTATTAAGCATTGACATTCCTCATAGTTGTATTGTTAGCCAGCTCACAAGTTTTGATCTTTACTCACAGGAGAAAAGAACAAGAAACCAACTTGGGAAACCTGTCTGTTGGATGCCATTAGGGCTTCGCTGCTTTCAAACACAAAGTAATTTGGAAAAGTTTTGTGCTAGCAAAGCATAGAATTTCAAATGTCTTGCACATAAGAAAGGATTACCTGACTTCTTGTAATCAACTAACCCATATTTCACGTCAATACAGAAGGGCTGATGAGTACATTCGTGGCATGTATTCCCAATAGCATCCCAAAGTCTGAATCTTTTACTCTGAGAACCTTTAATCCTGTCATATATTGGAAAGGTGCCTTCCTACAACTGACAGTCATGCCCTCTGGCACAGCGGGGCTGCAGCCCCTCTGCCAGTGCTCCTTATAGCTAAGGTGTTATTTCCTGGCCCTCTGTCTCTTCTCAGAGTCTTTGTATTGCAGTCTGAAGGCTGCAGCCATCCCTTCCCTCAAGACTTTCTGTTTTGTAAATTATCTCAACAGGAATGCTTTCTATTTTTATCTTGTGTGTTTGGGGTTTTTTGAGTAATAATTCATGCATCCATTCCTGTAGCTTCCTTATGGAATTAGCTTGTGGCTTGTTGCTGCTCTGATACTTACTGAACCTGTCAGGATTTGGAGGGGTGGTTGATACTGGCATTTCCATTCAACAGTGGACCACTTGATCATTTTCTTCTCTGTAGCTGTCTCTCTTATAACTTGGCAAAGTTTCTCTGAGCTTTTCTGTTCATGCATTTCTTCTGTATCTGGATTAGGTATGACTAAATACATTGAGTATCACTGGGTTGATGGATGTATCATGACCATACTAGCATCAGCGTCCACAAAACACATAGACATGGCACTTTGGACATGGTTTAATGGGCACGGCAGTGTTAGGTTGATAGACTCAGTGCTATCTTAGAGGTCTTTTCCGACTCAGTTTTATAACAGTCTATTTAGTTTTCTTCTCCAGCCTCTATCAGGTGGTTCTTACAGTAAAGGTTAATTGAAGAAAATGGAATTACCCTGTTAAAATCTGCCGTTAACATCTGTCAGTCCCATCTGTAGAATGCCAGGATAAAATTTAAGTAGTGTTTACAGTGTAGCTACAGCTCCTGTCCCTGATGGGAATTAAGGAAACATGGTGTACTGTGGGGTTTATTGTTGTGGGAGTTTTTGGGTTTGGTCTCGTTTTTTTGTCCCCCAGTTCTTTCCTGGGTAAAGGCACGGATCTGAAAGCTCTGAACCCCAGTTGCTTCATCCATCTGTATGTGCTTTCTGGAAAGGAGTATCATAGATTATCCCTGTCTGGATCTTTTGGTGTCTCGGTGACTTCTTTCCAAGAGGGCATTGTAGTTTGTTGGCAAAACTGCAAACAGCTCTCGTTGTGGTCACGTGCTTTGGTCACGTGCCCTCCAAAAATGTGGATTCTCAAAGTGCCACTTAAGGATTTCTATTTCTGCTGCTTAGGAATTTATATTTCAGACACTGCTGAAACCAGCAGTCCAAGAGTGTCTATGTATAGCTATCATCACACACTCTCTTGAAATGGCAAAATTTTATACTGTGGGTACATTTTAAGAAAACCATAATAAAAAATCACAAATCAGTGGAAGTACTATTTAGTGCAGTGCAATAGATGAATAGCAGTGTGGATAATTTTAACACTTCTATATTTAGGGAAACAAGGCCCTGTAGCATGTTGGAAACAGAAAACTTGATCAGTGTGAAGTACCAGATGGTGTTCTATAAATGCAGATCTTAGGGCAAGCAGCCGAAGAACTTCTATCCGTGTGGGTACCAGAGAAATGGTAACTGCTATCAAGGGGGTCACTTCAGGTATCAGCAACTTGGGGTCTGGAGCATAACCATTGAGGAAGACATTGCATTTTACCAATCAGTGTAACAGGGTGTGGTAGTTTAGAAGCTAGGTGCCTTTAAGAAACTCAAAGTTCCAGACTTCCAGAGGGGCCAGAGTGTCCAGGAGGTGGACTGGACCCCTAAGACGTGCGTCCCTATAAAACTGGTTGCAAAGTCAGTTTTCTTTCCTTTTGCCTCCCTCTCTCCTCCCGGGAAGGATTCCCAGGCTCTTATCTCTTTTGGCGAAGGAGTGAGGCCTGGTGTCATCCTTGGCAATGTTGCCAATTAAGCGTGGAGCAGCCTAATCAGGGCCTGGAGCTGCCAAGCCAAATTTTACCTGTACCATAATGGTGTGGTATGGAGGGTAGAGAGGCCTGGTAGCGGGGGCATGAAGGCTTTGGTTTATTAGCCTGGTTTAAAGGGAGATTTGTGTGAAGTTTGCCTTAATGAGCTTCTGTGTTAAGCCCAGGCTATGGATTTTGGTGTATTTTATATGCTTTGCTATGCTTTATACTGTTGTATGTAGTTGTGAATAGCACTTCCATTTCAACTTTCCGATGCTATCTAATTCTTGTGTGAGTGACTTTCTTTTGCCCCTTTTGGAAGAGGCGAAAGGGAAATCTGCCTCACTTTAAACTATTACGCAGGGCAGGCGTGGTTTCTCTTTGTGCTTTACCTGAAAATGTTTCCCAGAATGAGAACTGAAATCCTCCCTGTGTACCCTTTGTAGGGGAGCTTTTCATGGACACTTACTCTACGAGTGTGAGCAGCTACAGGATTGAACAGCTCAGAGCTTTGGTTTGCGCTCCCACTCTGCTCATAAAATAAATGCCTAAGCCTGAGGCTACTGAAAAACACTCACATAGAGCAAGCTGATGTAGACAAAACAGATACGCACCTGTGTCAGTCCCAGACTTTCCTGGAAGCTGAGCAGCTCGTGTCAGTTATGTATTTAACTTACTGAAAACTGTGGATACTTTGCCTTTTTAGAGTTAATGCTACAGAAGTGTCCTTCCTTGAGCTTGCACAAGCAGTTGTTTTCAGAAATTGGTCTGGCTAAACTGACACCTGCCTGTCCATACCGACCAAGATTCTTTGTTCACCAGGGATTCCTGCCAAGATGTCTTATGATTAACAGCACAGGAGAACTGCTTTTGCAGGTCTACTGATTTCCTTTTTGTAATGACAGCATGGTGACTTGACTCTTTTCCACTGTGAAGCATGCAGGTCAGTGTGGCAGAAGAAGTAAAACCTGCCAAATGCAGACATGTGCAGAATGCTGTTGAAATTAAAAAAGAAACTGGGAACTAGGTAAAGACTCTGAAACTAAGCCAATTTATGGTCTATTTGTCATGTAAATATGTGATCAGTCCCTGATTTAGAACTTGTAGTAAATCTTCTGGTGAACACTTCATTCCAGCAACTGTTAGAGCGCTATTGCAACTCTTTTTTGTAACTTCCTATTTAAAGAGTGAATTTTATTTTATCGAACCCTTTGCTGCTGCACAGAGGAGGTAAAAATACTTATCTTCTACTTAAATTCTCTTTGAAATTATAAACAATGTTTGGGAGCAAAAGAGCATTCTTTGCATAAAAAAAGCAAAAAGGGAAAAAAAGACTCCAAGCACTGGAAAGCAAATGAAATATTTAAATCATAGCCAAGGGTAAGAATTCAGTACAGGAGGAAAAAGAGTGAAAAACCACAAAACAACCTAACAACAACAAAACAACCAAATGACAACAAAAAATAGTGTGGCCAAGTGTTTGCACCATTCTGCAGGTGAATGACACTGGATGCTGCATTCTTATATAAAGAATAATTCCCCTGCTGAGTTCAGAGGTGTCTGCTGGAAGCATGGAGGTCACACCTGTCTGCTGGGAGGTGAGCAGCAAAACCCAACGAAGTAAACAAATCGTGGATCTTTCTTTCAGGTTTTCCACACAGCCATATCCCCAGAGAAAGTCTGTAATGCTAATATCCTTGCTATGCCCTGAGTATCAATTATAATATGCAAGACAAGGAGATCTGTGATTTTAAAAGTTTCCCAAATGCAGATTTCTTGGTTGCAGGAGGGTCTTGAAGAAGTGATATGATTGCCTTCCTTTTCCTTCAAGGGGTGGAAAATAAATATGAAGAGGTGCAAGAGGCAACGAGATTATGACTGACATGGAAAATGAGTATGTAGTGTTGTACCTGTTCCATCCTCCTCCTGCTGCAATCAGGTTGCAGAAAGCATGTGGTACCAGAAGCCAACATGAGAATCAAGAGTGTGCACTGTAAATAACAGTCATTTGAACTCACTATCTGCAGACTTTTTTCAATAAGTCCACAACTTGCTTTTACTAGAGAGTATCTGTTACAAAGTTTAAGCTTGCTCTTTCCTACACTTTTTCCTTGGAACCTCTGTTTCACTATCTTAATCCATTCATAACTGGTACTTTTTTACCTGTCTTAGGTTGACTATGGTCTTCATTGTGAGACTGTCCCTCTGTCAAGTTGCTTGCAAATCTCTGTCTCAGTGATTGCTATTTTTAGGACTAGAAACAACCAAAGCAGAATTTTAAAAAGCACTAGGCATAGGTTTACTAATTTTCTTGACTAAAGTTAAATCAGTCCCAAATATCTCATACACTAAGGTACCATCATCCATTCAGTTCCAGGGATTCTTCAAAATTAACTGTTTAATTCCCACCAGAAAGATGCTGGAGAACAAAAATGATGCTTCAGGCTTAGAAATGTTTCAAATAATCTCCATCACTTGGAAGGCTTTGTTAACAGTGCACACAGCACTGATGCTGTACTAGTGGCTTACAAGCAGATGTTTCATAAAGTCCCTCACAGTTTCCTTTCCTCCATCAGGTGTATGGAAGTAGTCTCTGTGTGTGTATATCAGCCACCATCTTCTTGGATATAGTCCGAATAGCACAACCTGTTGTTGTTTCTAGACTATGCAGACCTGGCAGGCACTCAATCTATCAGCTCTTGCAGATCCAACAGGGATACTAGTCTCTGGAGTTCCTCTGCTCTGGGGAGATTTTCGTACATGCTTTTCCAGTGCTTTTATCTGGCAACTGTTTCTCCATCCACATTCACAGGGGCTCCTATGACACCGAGGTAAACACAGTCACTGCCGCAAAAGTCCTACCACTTCAACCTCTTGACTGGGATTTATGCACTGCAGGAGCACCCTTTACCAAGATCTTGAAAGCCCTGCACCTGCCAACAGCTGACAGTGCTGTCAGGTCCTAGAGTTTCCATTGCAGCTATTTGTTTAGCTGACAACGGCTTAGACTGCTTCCATCCATTATACACTTAGATCTTGCTTCTGTACATTAAACAGAAGTGTCAATGATAATGAAATCACAGCCAGTTTAATCTCGTTAGTCTGATTTTTCTCTTAAGCACAATGAAGGCAAAGGCAGGGATCAGGTTTGTGATTTGTCCTGCTGGGGGTGTTCTGATAGCTCAATAGCAGCCTTCCAGGTCAGTTTTCATATCTCAGGATTCTAGTGAATGCTTAGTATACTGATGACTGCAGTTTAGAGAAAAGCTGATTCTGACTTTTCAAGTGACTACAGAATGTAAAACCAAACAAAAACCTGCTGCCTTCCGTCTGCTGCCCCACTACCCTGCCTTGGTGTGTGTACTGGCATTCATGTCGTTTGCCTGACCAAGGCTCTGGCTTTGTTTTGTTTCTTTGCTTTCTATTCTGTTGATATCCTGAATGGATAGGTTTTATTGATGTCAAGATCAGTGACTGTCAAGGAAGAGTCTCATAATTTCCAAATGTCCCCGTTTTAAGAAAGTAAATCAAGGACATAAAGTTTTTTTTAAGGCAGCAAATTAATGGAAGTGTAGACTGATCATTCATTATATCAAGCACTACTTTTGACCTACACCAAGAAAACACTGTCTGTTCTTCTACATGTCTATGAATTCCTTGTTTTTAAGCTGTTCTTTTACCATAATGTGAAAATATCGTTGTCCTATGACAGGTCTCCACCAAAATGAGCTGAGCTGTGGTGAATAATGAGGTGCTGTGTGAGGGAAGGGAGCAGGCAGGAAGCATTACCAGCCGTGGATGCTAGAATTCCATAAATTTCCCCTTCATAGCAGGCATGGCTTCAGTAACAAGGGTCATTAATATCAGTATTGCCACGCTCCTTAATGTCAATTAGAGTTTTCCAAGTCAACAGCAACAACAAAATCATCCTGTTTAGTCCTCATGAAATTTGGTGTAATTTCTGATCAAAGAATCGTGGCTGGGTGGTAGGTGAGTAAAACAGCAAGCAAAATAAACCAGCAGTTTCCAGTGATTTATAACCTCCAGTTTTCTATGATTTTTAATCATTAAAGAGTGTGTAAAAACATATTTTACACACAATCTTTTATTTTACATTTATTTTTATATTTCTCTGTAGCAATTTATTGCCATAGATATATCACCATTACTATAGACATTTATAGTGCTATTAAAATTCAATGCCACCATAAATTCATGCTCCTTAAAGTGTTGACATTTGTAACAGCTTCCACAAGGACATATTTTATACTGAAAGTGAAACTTGGAGTAGAAACTTTTAGAAAATTTAGGATGCAGGCAAAGAAATAAACATCTTTTAGCTGCTTTCAGTAAATTCAATAACTTGGGTGAGACATTCAGTAACTTGGGTGTTATGCCCCACTTCCGGGCTTCATTTGCTCAGGCTGCTTTAAACATGTTCAAAACAAATCACAGTGTACAAAACAAAGTTATAACGCAATTACTTACTGGTGGACCCCCCCAAAAAAATATAGATGGTGTATAATGAGCTACTTAAGTGAAAATTAACAATCCTCCTTCTTAAGGGGCTTGAAGGGTCTTCGCTGCCCAAACAGGCATCAGCCAGGGGCTGGTCTCCAGGGCTCTCGGGGACAGCCAGCCAGTGCTCATAGCTGCTCTGCCACAAGGTCACTCGAAACTCATGGTGTTAACGGCTCAGTACCCAACTGCCACTAACTGCCCTAAATGGGCTGGCTGGCCTTCATGTATTTCTTCTTCTTTCATTCCCTCACTGGGATTTTATACTCTTCTATATTGACATTTTTCCTCTTGACTCCATGGTTCTGCCTCAACAGTCCCATGTCTCTCTCTAATTTTTACTTCCCTTACCTCTCTCCATAGACTCTTAGAGCTCTTTCTCAGCAATCTCAGTGCCCATTGAGGCAGCTGGCCAGGGGCAGGGCTGTGCTGTGCATTGCTGATGCCTGTGGTGAGCTGAACCTTGCAGCAGAGATTACAGGGATGGGCACAGCTGATGAATTTCAGCTTCTGTGTTGGCAAACATCTTATTATTACACTTCATAGGGTGGGAATTTAACTAGAGAGTGAAGAAATGTTGATTCTAAATCCTGACTGATTAAGATTATTTAAAGATCATTTAGTTTTCAGGTTTTGCTGTTGGTTCACATGGAGTTGCTAGTTACTTGTAAATGGCAGCATGCAGTAGCTGCCATTTCTCATGTAATATTTTCTCATGTAACAGCAGTATAAAAAAGAGCCCATCTTGCAGTCCTTGCCCAGAAAAGCTATTAGAGTGCAGTGCCAAAATAGCTTGTTATAAAGGCACACATTTTTTGTAGCCAACGTGTCTATTTGTTATTAGAACTCACCCAAAATACTTCTTAGAAGTAGAGGATTCAATCTAGTTTCTCTGTGACTTGTGTTCCAGTTGCACAGAAATGGGCATTGAGGGAAACTCTCCCCGTAGACTCTCTGAACAGGGAATACACACACATAACCCAATTTATTGTCTTAGGTTGTCTTTCCCTTCTAAGTTGGCAACCTCATCTCGGAGTCTTGCACTGCTGCATCACAGGCAGTGAGCACAAGTCTGTGGTGGGGTGGTTTTATCATTCTCTAACCAGAATAAGAACAGGACACATTCATAAGGTAGCTTATCATGTAGTTACTGTTGTGAAAAAGCTGCTGATGTAGTCCCTATCCCTGTGAAGATGCCTCTCACCCAAAACTTTTGCCGTCATTTCTCAGGATGCTAAAGCCCACTTTAGCTCTGAGAGGAAAGAGCACAGAAGCAGCACTGAAACAAATGTGGATTCCCTTCTCTGAATGCAGCAGGAATCTCTCTCTCATCATAGTGTCTTTATTCATAGAAAATCTAGACTGCTGAGTAAGTTTCAGCACAGAGTTGAATGCAATGTGCCCCTGAATAGCAAGTTGGTTTCTGTTGCTAATGTGTTAGGGTTTTTTAAAATCTACATTAAAAAAATGAAAATATGTTTTGACAGCTCAAAAATACCTTTGATAATGGTCAAAATTGCCATTAGGCTTTACTTTGCATTACTCTGGACTCCACAAAGGTAACTCATTTTAACATGGGAGGGAGTAGTAAAGAGTTAGCAGTGTGGGAAAGATTGCAAAGGAACTGCTGAAGAGGTGCCTGCTTGGAAATCCCATCCCCTTCGAGAGAAGGTGGGTGTAAGAACCATCATAGCCACTCCTCTTGGCTGTGCAACGAGGGAAAGGACTGTAAGAAATTCTTTGCAGTGAGGCTGGTGAGACACTGGAGCAGGTTGCCCAGGGAGGTTGTGGGTTTGCCCTCCCTGGAGGTGTTCATGAGCAGGCTGGATGAGGCCACCTGGTCTAGTGGAATCGCTGGTCTAGTGGAATCGCTGGTCTAGTGGTATCCTTGCCCATGGCCAGGGGGTTGGAACTAGATGATCTTGAAGGTCCCTTCTGACCCAAAGCATTCCACAAACCTTTGTTTGGAGCTTTGTGGGAAAAGCAGCCAGTACTGGCTGCTGTATCAGTTCATCCTGGAAGTGCTTTCCTTCTGTCCTGGACTGTTCTGTGTTTGAAGATTCTGTTGAACCCGGTGTAAACACAGGCTTGATGAGGTCCAAACAGTGAGTGACTCAGCATTACAGCTGAGGAGAACAGCCCCAGGGAGATGAGAGTTGTTATCAGGAGAGCTATCCAGGGACTTGTCATCAGGAAATTCTCGCCATGTTCTTATTTTCAGTCTGTTACTAATTTGGCACTCGTGACCAAATGCAAACTAGAATTTTATATATAGACAAGACATATAATTGATTTCTACATAAGATGTGAGGAGTGTACAAGTGTCATTAGCTTCTATTTGTGGTTTTTTTAAGAGCTGCACTAGTAATGTCTAAGAAAAATTGAACGAGTTGCAGAATTTCCTGTGTAGCATCAGTAATCAGCCTGAATTAGCAATCACCTTTCATTATATTTACCAGTGGCAGCATTTCTGTATACCTATGGAGAAATTTGATAGTCAACGAGAGGAAGCTGGGAGAGTCTCACAGAGAAAAGCAGAAGGAAAGATTAAAGAAGTAAAATATTCACTAACAGAGTCACAAGCAGTTTCGAGCATCTCTATTTCCTACGGTAGCTTATGAGATGAGCTGTTCTGAAAACAGAGATTGCAGTGTGGTGATAAACCATGCTACAAAATGACAAACGTACTGTAAAACTGCTTTAATATTTCAGTGTCAGGAATTCTGGTATTGCATTTGTCACCATGGAATTCAAGTGTGGTGGTGTTTTTTTTTTATTGTGCACCCAGCTACCCAACTGAAAGCTCCATAGGCTAAAAAGAAAGCAAGATCAGTCAGGTGCTTCTGGCAAAGTTGAAACTAAAGCTGCATTTCAGGCAAGAAGACTTATTTATTTACTGTCATGAAATTAGTGAGTGATATACCCGTGTCCCAGCACAGTTCACAGAGGTGCTGCTCCTATGCAAAGCTCTCTTTAGAGTCAAAATTAAGAGACCTAGAGGGCTTGTGGTCATTAGTGATGCCACAGGACTTTCCATACCAAGTGGCTTATTAGCACTGTGGTTCTGACTATGTCATGTAATTACTTCCAAGCAAGTGAAATTACCCGTCAGTTTCAATTGGAGTGAGAGATTCCGGGAGCAAAACCGGATGAGGTTAACCAGGAGGAGGTTACAGGATCACAGCTACGTCAGGAACCAAACTTTGCTAATGGAGTTTTTTCAGTCTACCAGGAAAAAAGAAAGTTTATCAAAGGCTGCTGATGGGAAGGTGTACCAAAAGAGTTCTTTTTGGGTGAAAAAAAAAACCACACCCAAAAAGAGAGTCCATTTCCTCGTAGCCAACGTGACAACGTGATTGGGTATTTGGGAGAACCTTCCAAGAAAGCTTAGGAGAAATTCTTTATTTGTAGGAATGTTAAGATCAGATCTTAAGACCTCATCTCAAGGCAAGCTTAGGCACTTTTTAGAGGATAGTTCTAACTCATTTCAGGCAGTATTTGTTCTACAGAAGATGAAGCTTGTGCAACAGTATTTTCATTACCTTCTCTGATATTAATGATGCCATTTCCCTGCGCTGTTGCATGTGTTATGGGGCCAACAGATGTGACCTTTTCAGTTGTGGCAAGTGGTGAATGAAGCGATCCATTTTTCATTGGCAGGAGGTGAGGGACGCTGTAGATTTGTCAATGGCATCTCCTGTGTTCTGCTTTAACCGTGATGTGTACTTTGTTGAGAAACATTTTCTCATCACATCCTCCTAATTTTATACCAGGTGACTTTAAATCAGTTTGAACATAATTCACAGTATTAGAATGAATAAACCTATCATTTTATTGCATATCGAATATCTAATCAGTATTTATGATATGTAAGATTAATCTCTCTTCAGGAAAGGCCTTTATAATTTATGAGTGTCATCACCTTGCTTGAGTTATAAACTGTTCAATGCATTCAGGAGAGAAAATCCATGTCTCAGGAATGTTCATCATGCCTCTTTGTGAATTTATTACTCCTCTTAATGGGAAAAGTTTGGAAAAGAAAGGTATTTTTCAGTGATTATTACTGCATAAAGGCTTTGACCATTTCTGTGAAAATGAGGCTGATTTGGCAGAAAGTAGCCTGGTGCTTTGGAAAGACTTCAAAGTTGGAGAAACTGTAGATTTGGCTTTAATGAAAAGAGGAGAAGCAAATGTTTGAAATGTGTCTTTCGGGTGACAGTCGATTTGCCTTTACCATAACTCTGCTTGTGATAAGCATTCCCTGGAATGATCCCTGGTGCTTTGGGACTTTATGCTAGCAGCTGGAGTTCAACATCTGACACCGAGATCAGAAACTTCACTCAACAAATATTAAACCAGATCTACCTACACTTGTCATTTGAGCAGTAGATTATCTTCCTTATCCCTCAATCCTCTTGCCTACGCCCCCATCTTTCCACAAAAGTTGGGGATCGCTCAGTTCTTGTCCTTTGCTCTGACCCTTCTGTTGCTGAGCAGTTCCAAATGTCCTTGGAGCAGCGCCCTGCCGTGGCTCTTGGACCTTGTGGGATGGGAAGTGCTTAGGGAAAGGAAAAAAAATCCTGCAGCTGTCAATAAACCAAGAGTCCCCAGAGATGGCTGGGATAGGTTTTCTCAAGGTTGCTTTCTGCTGGGTAGAGACTTCGGTAGCTTGTTCTTTCTGCTGACTGAACGCTTCTAGAAGCATAATGCTACATCTCAGTGGAATTGTTTTAACTGAAGAGGTCTTCATGGAAAATACAGTGCTGTTTTGGGAGCAGTTACTGGAGCTTAGATGGCATTCGAATGAAGATCCCTCCAGCATACACTCGGAGGAGTTTCAGGAAAATATCTTAAAAAATCATTTAAGGTTGGATTTAAGGATTAGCTGAAAAGGAGAGTTGGGAATCATGTTTGTATAAACAAGGGGAAATGGCTTTCTACACTCTAACTGCAATTACACATTTCTCTTCTCACATTGCACGAATACCGAACTGTTTGTTATCACAGTTAATAAGAAATAAATCATAATCGTTTTTAGCTATTCTCCATAAAGAAAAAAAGCACCCAACCATTATTGCTGTCAGCAGTTGCACTAGGACTTACATTTTTGCCCAACAAACAGAAGATTTCTACTATTTGTAGTCTAGAGGAGAACAATGCTATGTGCCATTGAAGAACATCCCAATTAAATAGCAGAGGAATTTTGCGCTTTGCCATACATTTAGCAGACAATTAGTGGAAAGTTTTCAAGTGCAAAAATCGTTTAGGCTCCCTCAAGTAGCTTGTGGGAGTTTCTGTGCTTGTCAGTGTGAAAATAATGCTGAGAAGAAAAAAATGTTCCTCATAAGAGAGTCCAGAATAAAACTCTATCGATGCACCAAAAAAAGGCTTACCAGAGGCTGCGTGTGTGCTGACAGACTGGAATACTGTATTTACCAAAACCCAAATCATTCTTTGAACAGTCCTGGGGTTGATAATTACATTATCTGAGGTCATTTCACAGAGCATTTTAACAGGCACAATGAGGGGAAGTGCAGCCTTGTCCTGTGTATTGTGTGGTGCTGTGCAAGAGTTACAGGGGAAATGGCAAGGTGCTTTTGATGCTGGTGCTGCTCACAGCACCCAACACTTGAAGGCTTCTTTGTGGTAAGAACTCTGGATGCTTTTTCAGGTATATTTCCACTCTAATAGCACACGATACAAGGGAATGTGAGCTTTGTTTATTTTCAAGGTAAGCCCAGAGCACTTGCATAGTAAGTAGGAGCTAGCCATCAGTGTATCTGAGACTTATACAACACAGCAGTAATGTCTGAGCTGCAGCAAGGTCAAAGTTTTCCTGCATTTCTGCTGGAGGTAGCTTGGTGATTTACCTTCTTCAAGGACTTATGGAATTGGACACAAAAGCTAATATAATCACTGAACGTGCTGAACAATTCACATATGCCTTTTTCTTTTCTTTTTCTTTTTCTTCTTTTTTCCCCTTTCTTTCTTTCTTTCTTTCTTTTTTTTTGGTACCTTGGTTGAGTATTTTTTTGGTTTTCAGAGGCTACTTTTGTTTCTTCCAGCTTTAGGACATATCTTTCTGTATCTGTCTTAGATGTCTGTCTGTGCTCTCTCAAGTGGAAAAACTTTCTTTTTCCTAAGCCTTGAGTTTGCCTTAGGGTGAAACTCCCATCTTTGTACAGAATTATGAGCCATAAAACCTAACTAGACAAATCCAGATAAAATGCAACAAAGCATAACATAATAATGGCCCTCTTGTATCATTTGCACCATTAGTATGCTGAGAATAATTTGGTTGCATAATAAATGATGATTCTTCCATGGTGAATTCCTTAGCACAGTTTAAGATGATTTCTAATATAACATCCAGGCTTCATTACTTTGAGGTCCTTATTCAGTAAATATTCATCTGAACTAAACTCCAGTTAAACACAGGAATAATGGTATATTTTTTTATTTCCAGCCTGCCAGCTCTGTTTAAATTTTACTTTATTAGCGTAGGAAGTGTGGCAAGAAGCATGACAGTCGCACTGAGTCAAATACAAAATTCAGGCTGGTCCTACAGTGACAGCTGTAGTGTGGCTGGAGGTCAGGCCTGTGCCTGCATGCACACTAAGTGCTCTTTAGTCCTTGATTCCTTGTGTGGTCCAAGAACCTTGCAGTTGAGTCATCCCTGGGTGAGAACATGGAGAGATCTGAGAGGTTTTACTGACTTGAGATTGACTGAACACCCCAGGATCTTCCCAGTAAAGCAAATTTCTCACTGCTCCTGGTGAAAATCTCAGATGCTCTCAATTTCAGACAGGCTGCTTCAGTGTGTTGATGAACTCCCTGGGTGGAGAAGTTAGCAGTCCCAGAGACTGGTTCCTGCAGCAGAGGTGACCCCAGCATGTATACATTGCTATTCATTAAACAGTCAATAGAAACCCAACCTGCAGGTGCAGGCTTAGTGACACAGGAGAGTCTCTTGCTCACAATTCAGAAAGCTGATGTTTTGTCAGTAGTTCAAGATGTGTTTGCTGGGGTGGTCAGATAGGACCATGGACCCAGCAGCATATATGAAACTCAACAGACAAGTGCTTTGTGGGGTCTCACCTGGTCCACCTGGAGTTGCTTGCAGTGCAGACCTCTTTCACGGTGAGGACCGACTGTGGTGATCTTGTTCAAGAGATGTGATTCCCCAGGCAAGCATTGCCCTACAATCTCTCTCTTTATTTTCTTTTGTGTTAAAACTTCTGAATGTCTGTGCCACAGAAACAAAATTCTGCTACTGAGCTGAAAGTAGAACTTCTCCTCAGGGTGCTCAGTTCCAGCTAAGACTCGTTTTGGTTGAAACCAGAAGCGTAAGGAGGCTCTTGGCAACTTTTTATCAGCCTACCTGTAAGCCAGCTCAGGCAGGAGGCAGGGGGCCTGAGCTTAATGGGAGTTCTTGGGCCCCTGGCTGTTAGTCCCAGGTGGGGTTGCTCAGAGCCTATTGATGCCCTCAAGGTATGTAACATGTTTTTCCGTCAATTTAACACTGTCAGTCATGACCTTCTGACAAATGAGATCATTACACTAATGCCACTAGAATATCTTGTTTATTCGATGTAGCCCTGATTACACGGAGAAGACAGAATGCTGCACCAAAACTAGCTGGTGGTTTTGAATATAAATAACAACCTGTGAGGCCTTCTAAATAAATAATGCCATTAATCCAGAGTGTGCTCATTTTTCGTGTTTTATTTGTTGCAAAGATTCAGAAGCAATATTGTGTTCTTTATTCCTCGAATAATGTTACTATAGTAACCGTTGTACCTCATTGTTGGGTTTTATACAGGAGTTGTGAAGTTACTTGGGGAGGGGGGAGGGAGACAAGAAATTTGTCCAATAATGGGGCATTTTCAATAAAAGAGGTGTTTGCCTTCCTCGACTGGTTGTGTGTGGCAAGAGAACTGCGAGCTTTGTAAATTGTAGGGAGTGGGGGGAATGAGAAGAGAGGGAAGATTATTAGATGTGCAGTGACTTGGATTGCACTAAGTTGGCTCATTTCTATCATTGTTTTATGGTGGCATTTTTGAATCGTGGCCTGTGTGGGTAACCATGGAAACAGGAACTCTACAGTGAGGATCTAAACACAGTAGCGTAAGAATCCTTCAGATGTGATTAGCTTGATTATTAGAGATAAAGTGCTGCTCAAATCTCACGCAGGGCTGGGGGAAACGACTGTTTCCCCATGATTCCCACACCCCAGAGTTTTCTGAGCACACATGGAGGGGGTGCCGTGCTGTGACCTAGACGCAAGGTCTAGTTGGGCCGGCTGGTGAGGAAGCCCTCGAGGTGCCGCACAAGTCAGCACCTTCATAGGAGAGCAATCACTAGCACTTAGGACCATAGCTGTTACTTTACCTCTTGAGGCCTCATTGGAAAGAGGAGAGGAGAGGACAGGACATTTCTCTCCTAAAAAAGCCAGTCATGCAATTAGCTTAAAGTAGGTCTGGAACAGGTATGAGGGGATTTGAGAAGAATCTGCTTAGTGCTAATTCCTTGCTTATTATTCTAGTTCAGTTTTTTAGCTTCATCGATGTGTTTTCCTGCACTTTCCATGCTAAAACTGTGTGTGTGCTTGCATATTAAAACTCTGAAAAATATTAGTATTATCTATGGTCTTGTGATTGCTGTCCATTCCCAAATGACTTTTCACAGCACAGTAGCATCCCAGTTCTTTTAAGGCTATTTCATGTGCTGGCTTCTTGTTCTAACACTGTGGTTATCCCCACCTTCCTCCTTATTTTTGCAGAATTCTGTGTTAGAATCATAGAATCACAGAGTGGTCTGGGTTGGAAGGGACTTCAGAAGGTCATCTAGTCCAACCCCCTCTGCAGTCATCAGGGGCATCCTCAACTAGATCAGGATGCCCAGAGACCTGTCAAGCCTTTCTTTAAACATCTTTATGGGTGGAGCCCCAACCACCTCCCTGGGCAACCTGTTCCAGTGTTCCACTCCCTCGTGGTAAAGAACTTGTCCCTAATATCCAGTCTAAATCTGCTCTTTTCTAGTTTGAAGCCATTGACCCTTGTTCTATCCCCACAGGCCTCTGTAAGCAGTTTCTCTCCATTTTGCCTTCAAGTACTGGAAGGCTGCTATTAGGTCTTCTTGCAGCCTTCTCTTCTCCAGGCTGAACACCCCCAGCTCTCTCAGCCTGTCCCCATAACAGAGAGCCTCCAACCCCCTGAGCATTTTCATGGCCCTCCTCTTGACCTGCTATATCAGGTCCAAGTCCTTCCTATATTGAGGGCTTTAGATATGTACACAGTACTCCAGGTAAGATCTCACCAGGGCAAAGTAGCAGAATCACCACTCTGGATCTGCTGGCAATGCTGCCTTTGAGGCAGCCCAGGCTGCCATTAGCCTTTTGTGCTGCAAGCTCACACTGCCTGCTCATGTCCAGCTTCTCATCCAGCAGCACCCCCAAGTCATTCCACAGGGCTGCTTTCTATCACCTCTTTCCCCAGTCTGTATTGATAGTGAGGGAAAAGAACAAAACAACAAACAAAACCAAACCAACAACCAAGAGACCAAACATAAGCTTATTCTGGAGTAAGCAGGAAACTAATTGTATTGATTAAAAAAAAAAAAAAAAAAAAAAAAAACAACAAGTTTTGGTAAGTAATTCTGAATGAAAAAATTAAGAGGTTTAGCATTTAGAAAATTGCAGTGATACACTGAATTTCTTGGAGTGTCTCTGGTTCATTAGGGATGTGGAATGGGATTATTCACAGAATCACCAAGGTTGGAAGAGACCTCAAAGATCATCAAGTCCAACCCATCACCACAGACCTCCTGACTAAACCATGGCACCAAGTGCCACGTCCAATCCCCTCTTGAGCACCTCCAGGGATGGTGACTCAACCACTTCCCTGGGCAGCCCATTCCAATGGCTAATGACTTCAAACCATTTGGAAACATTAGTACTCTTCAGTGAAACTTTCTGTTGTCGGTGACTCTGCCTTTTTTGGGCAGGAAAAAGAAAGATTTGCTGAATTAATCTGGCCCTGATTACTTTTAAAGTGCAAGATGTGGTAGGTAATGTGCAAGCCGGTTATTACTTTGGATTCATTTTTATGTCACTCTGAATTATTAAAGCAATTATAATTCACCATTCAAAGGACTGAAGGAAGTAATATACGTTTTATATTTCACGAAACACTTTACCATGCCAATCCCCAGTGATGGTAAGAGCAGCATTGCTGTTCAGAAGGTGAGCAGGTATTTAGCTAGTCTGATAATAAAATGTTGTGATAGTCAAAATGTGGAAGGAATAAAATTTTTAGATCTGTGTATCTCTGAACACTTTTACATATAGTATTTAGAGTGGACTAGCATGGTATAGAGTACTTACCCATGGTATCTGTGGGCAATAGAATAGGCTAGAATTAACCAGGTTGGAAAAGACCTTTGAGATCGTAGAGTCCAACGTATCTTCCAACACCATCTAATCAACTAAACCATGGCACCAAGTGCCCCATCCGGTCTCTTCCTAAACACCTCCAGGCATGGTGACTCCACCACCTCCCTGGGCAGACCATTCCAAAGGCCAGTCTCTCTTTCTATGAAGAACTTCTTCCTAACCTCCAGCCTAAACCTCCCCTGGCACAGCTTGAGATTGTGTCCTCTTGTTCTGGTGCTGGGTGCCTCAGAGAAGAGATCAACCCCCACATGTCCACAACCTCCTTTCAGGTAGTTGTAGACAGCAATAAAGTCCGCCTTGAGCCTCCTCTTCTCCAGGCTAGGCAACCCCAGTTCCCTCAGCCTCTCCTCACAGGGCTTGTGCTCCATGGTTGCCCTTCTCTGGACACCTTCCAGCATCTGAACATTTTTCCTAAACTGAGGGGCCCAGAACTGGACACAGGGCTCAAGGTGTGGCCTAACCAGTGCTGAGTACAGGGGCAGAATGACCTCCCTTCTCCTGCTGGCCACACACTTCCTGATGCAGGCCAGGCTGCCACTGGCCTTCTTGGCTTCTTGGCCACACTGCTGGCTCATGTTCAGCCTACTATCAACCGGCACCCCCAGGTCCTTTTCTGCCTGGCTGCTCTTCAGCCACTCTGACCCCAGCCTGTAGCACTGCATGGGGTTGTTGTGCCCAATGTGTAGAACCCGGCACTTGGATGTGTTAAATCTCATGCTTTGGTCTCCACCCATCTGTCCAACCTGTCAAGGTCCCTCTGCAGAGCTCTCCTACCCTCTAACAGATCACCACCTGCCCCCAGCTTGGTGTCATCTGCAAACTTACCAATGGTGGACTCAATACCCTCATCCAGGTATAAAGGTATTAAAGAGCATGGGGCACAGGACTGATCCCTGGGGAACACTGCTAGTGACTGGCTGCCAGCTGAATGAATGAATGAACTCCAGCCAGTTCCTAACCCAGCGCAGAGTGCTGCTGTCCAAGCCATGGGCTGACAGTTTGGCCAGGAGTTTGCTGTGGGGGACAGTGTCAAAGGCCTTGCTGAAGTGCAAGTAGACTACATCCACAGCCTGCCCCACATCCATCTGGTGGGTCGCCTGATAATAGAAGGAGATCAGGTTGGTCAGGCAGGACCTGCCCTTCCTAAATCCGTGCTGGCTGTGCCTGATCCCTTGGCCATTCTTCAAATGTTATTACAGTAAAAAACAAAAATTCAACATATATACCTGAGAACTTTTGGATTCCAATAGGCTACCCCAGTATAGAAGGGGTGGGGTGGGGGGAACACTGGCAAGCATTGTACCAAGACTGGATCCTGTTGGCACGTCAGCGTTTCCTGTGCAACATATGCCTTGAAAACTAGAAATCAGAAAAATAACAGCAGCAACCTGAATTTGATTCTGATCTAGTAAATTATTTTCAGGAATAAAATGGTAGGAAATCAACTGTGGAAGAAACCAAAAGTTACTGAATTTCATTCTTTGCAACGCATCAGTTTTGCACAAGACTGAGGATTGCTGTTGCCCCAATCGTTCCAATTACTGAGGTAAATATTTTAGTTAACAAAACCAAACCCAAACCTAAGTTGTGTTATTTGCAGATTTATAACATGCACACAAAAAAGGCAGGGTATGTAAAGCAGACAGTTGGGTCCCAAACACAGAGGTCTTGGTGAAGTTACTTTGCTAACTTGTTTAGGTACTCATATATTCTGCAAACTAACTTCAGGAGCACACCAGCAGGTCCAAAGGAGGAACACTGTCTTGTTGCTTTGGCAGTCCCTTGACACTCCGGTGGAGGGCTGTTACTACGGGGAGAGCAGCACTTTGTGTTCTGTGAGTCTGCATCTAATTTGCAGTAGAGGGTTCTTGATTTATAGTAGCACTGTTAAACAAAGGTAGAGAACACCTCCTCTGGATCTGGGAATGAGTGTGCAGGCCAAGGTAATACTACAGCTTCCCCAGATTGGCATTTTATAGCTACAGCTACTTTACTGCAAGAGGCTGACTTCAACCAGAATGGTACAATGTGCATTCTAATGTAGACAGGTCTTTCACTCTCCTTCGTCTGCACTGTTCATTCAGCCCTGAAGGTAGAGTTTGCTACAGCATACAACCCTAATCCACTCCTAAAACAAATATCCCTATGTGCAAGCAGGATAATTAATCTGACAAAGTTCTAACGAAGACAAGTATATTGCTGGAAGATGTTGTTTGCAGACTGTCACTCGGAGCTGCCTCCAATGTGCAGGTGTATTTGTATTCTCAGCTGCAAGCATGGATAATTCTTTTCATTGTTTGAGGTGACTGTGCGCTGCAGCTGCAAAGCACAGTGCAGAAAGAACTGTCGGTACAAAAGCTTCCTGTGTGCTGTCAATACAAATGGCTTGCAGATAGTTTTTCAATTGCCTCTCGTTATGACATTGCAGCTCCTAAGCGGTCAGAATTGGCTTGCAATGGTCTACCTACCAGGGCAAATTTTGTCCTCCACCTAACCCTGACAGCAAGGCTAATGGCTGTTCTAGAGGCCAATGGATCTTCATAAAAAATGGAAATGGTTTTGCCCCTTCATTTTAATTAACATTGTGTCTACATTTCTGTGATAATGGATAATTAAGTGAGTTACCTTGACATTGGAATGTTCTTGGAAATAATTTACCATGCAATTTCATTAGGTTAGAGACATTTGTCTGTTTTATTTTGAATGGGAGTTTCATCATAAATATTTCGGAATATGATTTATACATAAACTAATTATCGTTCACAGCGCTGGAATTTTACAAACCACAAAATCCATTACATGAATTTTAAAGATCTTTTTGTGCTCACACATAACCCATCTCATCTGTTTCTTCAAAGAAGCAGTCCTTATTTCTTTTTCTTTCTTTCTTTCTTTCTTTCTTTCTTTCTTTCTTTCTTTCTTTCTTTCTTTCTTTCTTTCTTTCTTTCTTTCTTTCCTTTCTTTCCTTTCTTTCTTTCTTTCTTTCTTTCTTTCTTTCTTTCTTTCTTTCTTTCTTTCTTTCTTTCTTTCTTTCTTTCTTTCTTTCTTTCTTTCTTTCTTTCTTTCTTTCTTTCTTTCTTTCTTTCTTTCTTTCTTTCTTTCTTTCTTTCTTTCTTTCTTTCTTTCTTTCTTTCTTTCTTTCTTTCTTTCTTTCTTTCTTTCTTTTCTTTCTTTCTTTCTTTCTTTCTTTTCTTTCTTTCTTTCTTTTCTTTCTTTTCTTTCTTTTCTTTCTTTTCTTTCTTTTCTTTCTTTTCTTTCTTTTCTTTCTTTTCTTTCTTTTCTTTCTTTTCTTTCTTTTCTTTCTTTTCTTTCTTTTCTTTCTTTTCTTTCTTTTCTTTCTTTCTTTCTTTCTTTCTTTCCTGGAGCCTCCAATCATCTGTTATTCTATAAAACACATCAAGAGGCAGGCAAGTCTTCTTATAGAATGTTGTTATTTTGGAAATAGAAAAGCAAAAAAATTTCCCTCCATAAGGGTTTCTTTAGTAGACTTCAGAGGAAAATGTTAGGCAATTAAAAGTGTTATTCAATAAAATGCTGAAGAATTAAGATAGGCAATTTTTTTTTGCCCATGTTTAGTCACAAAAACAGCTCAGCAGATGCCTCTTGAGCAAACTATGGTGTTTCCCAGGAGCATCCTTG
Organism: Picus viridis; assembly: GCA_033816785.1. Classification (NCBI taxonomy): domain Eukaryota; kingdom Metazoa; phylum Chordata; class Aves; order Piciformes; family Picidae; genus Picus; species Picus viridis. Next base: position 3,416,640 of record CM066594.1, read on the forward strand.
TTCAAGCACAGATATCTTGTAGGATATATTCTCTTTGCCTAAAATAAAAATACAAAATGAACTTTCTAGCTCTACCCAGGATCATTTCCTGTTCTTCAGCCTTCTGGCATATCGATTTACAAACGAGCAGAGGATGTGTACAGGCAATGATGGTCCTTACTCGTGTAATGCACCACCAGAAAAATGGTTCAGGAGCGTTTCTGTCCCTCAGCTTCTCACAGGGTTGTGACCTCAATTGAAGAAAATGCTTAACTGTGTTCTGTCTGTCCTGTGGAGACACTATAAACTCTACTGCAAAGCTTCTGTGCTTTGAGAGGTGACCATGGCTCACATAAATAATGACACAACTGCAAAATGTTGTACTGGGTTTCCTTCAATAGGCATAATTCTATCAAAATATGCATTTCAAATATCCCCTGGAAAGTGTCATTAAAATTAAAGAAAATAGTTATTCATAGTTTCTGATAGCATTGTCTCCTATGTGAAAACTAACTGGAAGCCACAATTTCCTTCAAAAGGGTTGATGACGAGATCAGTCTTCAAATACAGTGGCTGAAAGCATTTTTAATGTCAGATTGGTAGAAGAATTGTTAAGAGAGCTGCTTTGGTGATGCAAATTACCAACTGGATCATAGAAACAAATTACACATTAGTTAATTATAAAAGCCAAAAGGAGTGTGGGCAGCAGGTCGAGAGAGGCAATTTTGTGCCTTTATTCTGCTCTTGTGAGACCCCCACATTGTATACTGCAACTAGTTCTGGTGTCCCCAGCAGAAGAAGGACACAGAGATGTTGGAGTGGGTCCAGAGGAGGGCCACAAAGATGATGCAAGGGATGGAGCATCTCTGCTGGGTGCTTAGCGACAGGACAAAAGGGATTGGTTTGAATCTGAGAGAGAGTAGGTTTAGACTGGATCTCAGGTAGTTCTTCAGTACGAGGGTGGTGAGATTCTGCCCATAGAAGTTGTGGATGGCTTTTCCCTGGGGGTGTTCAAGGCCAGGTTGAGTGAGGCCTTGAGCAGCTGAGTCTGATTGAGAGGTGTCTCTGCCCATGGCAGGCAGGTTGGAGTAGATGATCCAGCCTAGGCCATTCTGTGATTCTGTAATAAACACTCCTGGTCCATCACTGCTGTTTGCACACCAGGGAGAAGGAGAAGGGTAGGTGATGAAAGGAATGGTAAGCTAATAATATTTTGAGAATAAATCTTTTAGGAGGGTATTTAAATCTGTGATGTGTTACAGAGATTTGTGAAAGAATATTGCATGTGGTGTTATTACAGGAAAAAATGTAGCAGTAAAAATCAGACTATGGAGTAGTAGAGGAATATCAGATGCCTCTTGGACACTCTATGGAGTATGGTTTAGTAATGTTTTTCTGTCTGCAATAAATCTTTCTGAAGCCTAATCCTGCAGTTGTTTCTCTCGCTGAACCTGGAAATTCAGGTAGTTGGGCTCCACGTTGCCACTGATTGAATCATTTGTTGGAGCCACAGAAACAAAAGTGCAATTCAAGTTTTCATAAAGCTGATGAATTCATGTGTTAATACCAGAAATTGACCAATCTGTAATACTCAGTGACATGGGAAGATTTTTCTGTCTCAGCTGAAATCTGGTCCTGTCTTCTCATACGTATATAGTTCTTTGTTATGTTCAGTCAGCAGAAAACTTTTTAATAGCAAGTGAAAAAGCCTTACATACTAGGCAAGTGTTCCTTTGCAGATATATATCATGGGTTGAAAGACCATTTTCAGCTTCCAGTCATTTTTTGCTTTTAACTTGATGCAAACAGGAAGATGCAGCTTTCTGAGGTCTCACACCAGAAAATACTCCTGTGGTGATTTAGATTTCCATATTAATTTTTAGAACATAATTCATAGAATTGAAAACACCTAGAAAGGTTGGATCAGATGATCCCTAGGGCCCCCTCAACCTGGTATTCTGTGATTCTGTGACTATTGCTCCAAGTTCTGCTCTCTTAGAGACCATCAGCCAGAAGATGCAATGATGATTAGCAGTGCTATTAATCTGATATAAGAGCTGAGAGGGTGTTTTTCACTAAAATGTTTGAGAGCAACCAGACAAACAAATAGATTTCTTTTTTATCATCTCCCTTGCTCTGTCCACTTCCATCCTTTCCCTGCATTAGTGAACTGAAGTAAAGGGTTTAGGACCATAGAATGCACTGGATAGGAAAGGATGTTTAAAGGTCATCTTGTCCTAACCTCCTGCAGTAAGCAGTGTCATCCCCAACTAGATCAGGTTGCTCAGAGCCCCATCAAGCCTGACCTTGAATGTCTCCAGGATGGAGTCTCCACCACCTTCCTGTGCAATCTGTTCCAGTGCTCCACTACCCTCATAGTAAAGATCTTCTTCCTAGTGTTCAATCTAAATCTACTCTTTTTTAGCTTAGAACCATTGTCCACGTTCTAATGGTGCAGGCCTTTGTAAACAGTCCCTTCCCAGCTTTCTTGTAGGGCCCTCTTCAGGTACTGGAAGGATCCTTGAGGTCTTGCAACCCTAGATTCCATGTGAAGGGCTTCAGGCTTCCTGTCTCTCTGGCTAAGTACCCATTCTCTGTAGCTGATGAGTTTGGATTGCTCAGTGAGCAAATCTTCTAAAATTTGTTTCATTGGATTAGTCGTTGGCTGGGTACCACAGACACCAAGGTGCTGCAAAGTCCAGTGCTGTCTGCACGGCTGTTACAACTGCAAAGCTGTCATCTTCAGTTCCACAAAAAAACTATTCAGGCCTTTCTGTGACACTTATCCCTGTGTTAGGAGGGGGTAAGCATTGTGTTCCAGTCTGGGGTGACACAATGCCCAAAACTGAAACATCAAATTGGGCACAGAACTAGAAATCTAATTTCTGCACAGGCTGTAGCATGCTGCCAGTCTTACCTACAAAGCCTTGGTAATTGGTGAGTAATTTTTCCAGGGAGTTTGTTTTGTAATGGTTGTAAACTTAGGGTCTCCTTTATGCTCCTTCTATGTGGCCTCATAAGACATCTTATTTTACCAGCAACCAGCAAAGCAGTACCTGTTAGTGCTTGGAGCTCCACAATCATTATCCTTTTACTGCAGAGGGATGCACTGAAGAACAATTCTCATCCCCTTTTGTTGTTTATTTTTCCCATCACAGTCTCTTAACAAGGAAGCACTCCAGATCTGAATTTTTTTCACTCCTTTTAAATATTGAATCACACACTGACTTTAATGGCAACAGAGATGGATAATACTAATTAATTAATAATTAATGCTAAATCATTGCTAGCCCAACCTAAGATAAGAGTATGCAGTACATCATGGCCCACCTCACACTGGTAGGGCTATTTAATAGAGGAAAACTAAAATGAGTACCATATTTCAGTTTTGCTGTTGAAACTGTCTCTATCTTCTTTTTCCTCTCTAAGAATTTCCCCAACCTTACTCAGTGTTTCTGACTAGCCATTAGGCCACCCAACTGAAATGGATACCAAGAGCTTTACTTGTATTTTCCTGGAGGACTCAGGCTTGCTGAACCTGAATGAAATGGAAATCTTTTACAACAGCAAATCACTGAATCAGTTTATCAGTATCTGTGAAGAGAAAGAAAGAAAATGGAAGATAAAAATGTAACATGGGGTTTTTTTTTCTGCAATTTATTGTGTACTTTAGATACTATATAACCTGGATTAAAAAACAACAACAACAACAACAAAAAGCCCCCACAAAAACACACATACAAAGAAAATAAAAACAACAACAGCAAAAAAACACCCAAGCCAAACAAAAAACCCTAAAATGTAAAATATTTATGTAGTACTAACTGCATTCCAGCATCAGGGACAGCTTCATTAAAGTAGACACTGACCCTGAAAATGCCACAAAGTAGTTTGTGCATTCTACACTGCTATGAGAAGAAGGATACATTACAGTATTACAGTATTACAGTATTACCAAGGTTGGAAGAGACCTCGAAGATCATCGAGTCCAACCTGTAACCACAGACCTCACGACTAGACCATGGCACCAAGTGCCACACCCAGTCCCCTCTTGAACGCCTCCAGGGACGGCGACTCAACCACCTCCCTGGGCAGCCCATTCCAATGGCGAATCACTCTCTCGGTGAAGAACTTTCTCCTCATCTCGAGCCTAAACTTCCCCTGTTGCAGCTTGAGACTGTGTCCCCTTGTTCTGGTGCTGGCTGCCAGAAATGGTTCTAGCCTGTCTCACAACTGCAGAAACAAGGATCAGTTTTATAATCTCACCTTTGCTTCTTTGTTCCATATGCTGCAGTTACTATGATCTGCACACGGTTTGCCTGCGACTCTCAGATTCAATTCAGCATATTTCTAGCTTTAATTCTTTAATTCTTGGTGGATATTCTTCGTGTAGAAGATAAAATACATAAACTGATCTTGAACTCTTAAAGAGAAGTCAGTTTAGACTTTTGGGGAAAGAAGTTTGTTGAACTTCTGAACATCGTATGACACAGAACACAGAGGGTGGGAATGTGTGACTCTTGCCTGCCTTTTGAAAGGAGCTCTGCCCATACTCTTTCTGTCTCTGTGCACAACAGAAGCTTCTCTTTTTTGAGCTTGCACCCGCACTTCTGCTTCTCCAAAAATGTCAGTGATGGCAGCTGACAAGTTGTTTGACTCCAGTTCGAACATTAATGTGATAGACAAGTCTGCCATGCTAACAAAAAGCTTATCACAGTCCTGGAATCCTTGTACAAAAGGAGTCCTTTTTTTCCCCCCTTTCTTTCTTTCTTTTAATTTTTTTTCCTTTCCTTTATTCTCTTTTTTTTTTTTTTTTTTTTTTTTTTTTTGATAGAACACAAAGTGTGAAGGCTCGTCTAAGTAGGAAAGATTCATCAAAATCTCTAATTAAATACATGACAGCTGCTGAATTAGAGCATTTTGTCTTAGCGCTGCCATCCTATAATACTTCATAATCCTGAGAGTCCAAAGTATGAATTAATTATGCTCATAAGTATCCTGATACCCAACCAAAGGGAAAAAAAATAATCAAAAGCAACTCTAAAAGGTTCTCTGAGCAAGTAGGCAGTAGTGCTGATAATGAGTAACTAGCACTAAATCATTTCCAGATTACTAGACTTGACTTGGGAGTTGCTTTGATACAGAAGATGCTGGCATTATAAGACTGTAGGGTTAAAGAAACTGCTGGGCTTTAAAATATTGTGTTTGAAAAGCACTTTTAAAAGCCATGTGTTAAATATCAGTTCCCAACAGCCAGCACAATAAACCACCCTAATCCTCAGCCTTCTGCGCACGTAAATATAAGCAGGAAAACAAACTCCGGAGTTTCAGAGTAGTTCTGCTGTCTTCAACAAATGGAAGCTCAGGGACACAATCCTGGGGGTGCTTGTGTGTTGTGAGCTGGTGTAGATTTGCCGGTGAGGAGGTCTTGCTTGCTTGTCTTCCTTTAAAGGAAAAGGCACGGAAGCAAAGTAGGAATTTTCATGCTACAGCACTCAAGGCATTTAGAACATCGTGACTCCGAGATATCCCAGGTTTGGGGCACTTAGGTTTTGAACATCAATAACAAAACACCAAATGTTCCACTGAAAGCAAGGACGTCCTTGGAAAATGTTTGCTCTGTCAGTAACCCAGATTTGAGAAACATTTCTTTATCAAAGCTTTCAAGCAGTTCTAGTGGTTTGTGTTCAACTCTGCAGTTTGTTGTTCATTTTTCCCTGTCAAGACTTAAGAACGGTTTCTTTGTGAGGCTTTCTACCTTCAAGTCTTCTAATTAAAATATGTCTTCATTAAGAGGAGTGTGGCCAGCAGGTCAAGAGAGCTTTACCCTGCTCTGGTGAGACCCCACATCCAATACTGCCTCCAGTTCTGGTGTTCCCAGCAGAAGGAGGACACAGAGCTGTGGGAGTGAGTCCAGAGGAGGGCCACAAACATGATCCAAGGGCTGAATTACCTCTGCTGTGAGGACAGGCTGGGGGAGTTGGGGGTGTTCAGCGTAGAGAAGACTTTGTGGGGACCTTAGAGCCTTCCTGATGGCTGCAGAGGGACTTTTCATGAGGGTGTCTAGAGATATGACAAAGGGGAATGGTTTGAAGCCAAGGGAGAGCAGGGTTAGACTGGATCTTAGGAAGAAGTTCTTCAGTACAAGGATGGTGAGACTCTGGAAAAGGCTGCCCAGGGAGGTTGCAAATGTTTCCTCCCTGGGGATGTTCCAGGCCAGGTTGGATGAATCCTTGAGTGACTGAGGCTAGTTGAGAGGTGTCCCTGCCCATGGCAGGGAGATTGGAGTAACTGATCTCTGAGGTTCTTTCCAACCTAAGCCATTCTATGAGTCTATGATGATATCTTACAAAATATGAAACATGATTATTCAGTTTATATCCAGTATATTTTGAATTAAATGAGTCCTGTCTGATGGCTCTTACACACATCTCAGCAGCCATCTTTTGTAGCTTCTCTGATTTCTGACATGTACCACAAAATGTTTCTTTTTTTTATGGTTTACCTTTCTGCCTGTTTATTCATTGATTTTATTGGTTATTGAGTGGTTGTGAAATTACATTGCAAACTGTGCTTGTGGAATTTTGGATGTCCTCACAATCCACATAGGGTACATTCTTTATTTGTGAGAGTTGTTTCTCACTGTGGTCAGCAGATGGTGAGATGTTAGTATCACGACTGAGACAGAAGCGATGATGATCAGTTTCAGACAAACTTGACCTAAAATTCTTGACATTTTGCATATTCCTGAGTCAAGAACACTTCTTTAGAAATATGCTTCAGCTGTCTTTCACAGTTGCTTTCTTTCAACCCACTGAAATTACCATTTATTTACCACAGATCTTAATTAACACCAGCCCATCAGGATGTATTCCAGCGTGATCTCGTATAGGTGATCCTGCTGTGGCAGGGGGGTTGGACTGGGTGATCTTTCCAGGTCCCTTCCAGCCCCTAACATTCTGTGATTCTGTGAACCTGAATAATATTGGTAATCACAGTATTACTAAGGTTGGAAGAGACCTCGAAGATCATCGAGTCCAACCTGTAACCACAAACCTCACGACTAGACCATGGCACCAAGTGCCACATCCAGTCCCCTCTTGAACGCCTCCAGGGACGTCGACTCAACCACCTCCCTCCATCATGAAACTCAAGTAGAAATACAGCTCCTGAAATTCAAGTGTGGAGGAGAAACCACTGAGTATCTTCTAAGTCACCTTATTTCTCTTGTGAAGCGTTTTGCTTTCTCCCTCATCCATCTGCTCATCTGCCATGTAGATGTAAGAAACTGTGGAAAAGGCTGATGATCTTGGAGTGGTTTGCACAAGAAAGACTTCCACCAAACAAAACATTTTCATCATTCTGGTGGGCTGAATAATAACTTGGCATAATCATGAGAAGTGCTTGGCAGGAGAGTCTGCTTTGTATTCACCAGGAGAGGTACTGGTACTAAGGAAATTATTTGTATTTGTCCCTTTCGTTGTGGGCTTTAAAAGATCTATTTTTCCATTTGAAATCCGTGGAGATGTTTGTGGGTTGTTTAGGATTTTCAGTGGGTTGTTTGGCTTTTTGTGTGTCTTTGTTGGTTGTTTGGGTTTTTTGGTGCTTTCTAAAAGATTACTGGCATAGTATCAGATAATTATTCAAGATGGAAGGAACTGTGGGAAGGCCCTAGTCCCAGTTTTTAGTCACTTTAGCTCAGAAGGGAGTCGGTTTGGTCAGATATGATTTGTCCCACGACAACTATTCCTGGCTTTGGCTTTCCTGTCCCCTTCTCTACATGCTTGAGCAATGGGAGTATCCATCTTCCTCCCTTGTAGCTTGTCTTTGCTTTCACTCCTTCTGTGCATCCTATTTTTTGAGATCTGACTTCCCTGCTCAGCCAAATCAGTGTCCTGCTACATTTCTTCCTTTTTCTGAATACCAGGATGGACTGTTGTGCTTGAAGGGGTTTGTCCTGAAAGACCTGCCAGCTGCTTTGAGCTCCACTGCCCTTCAGAAGTGCCTAAGATCCTCTGTACCAATTCCTTGAATGTTATGTGCCTAAATGTATGTCCACCTGGCTTCTATTTTCTATTATTTCTACCCCCATTTGAGTCCCCATTATCTTGACTCTGCTTTACAGAAAACTGTCCTCTGAAAATGTTGTTATGACGCATCATGGTATAGACATTCCCAGTGGAGAGCAGTTGCTTATATAAGAGAAAGGGTGCAGAATTCTCTTCCATAAGGTACCACATCAGTTCAGCCAGACACATTTCAGTCTTGAGCAAAGATGTTTCTGTTAATTTTGACATTGAGATGTATGTCTGAAGAGATAATGTCATAACATCGCTTTCCCAATGAATACACCATAATGGGACCAAAAAAGTATATGTTAAGATTTGTCTAAACTTCATATGGGATGAAGTGGAATGAAAATGAATATACATATGTTAGAAATTTTGATGGGGGACTTAAAATTTTCCGTGAGGTTTATTTAATAGTTAAAGTGCCAGTAGATGGCACTCAGGAGTCTATAATGTTGTTAGATATGGGGTTTTCTGGGACCAAGGCAGCTTGATGCTTTGCAGGACTGGATCCAGCTCCTACCACACACCAGTGGGTTCATCATTCCTGTGTCATGGGAACAACTGAAAGGTACCAGAGATGACTGATGTGTTGTATGATGTTATAATCATACCCGATTGGGGAAGTAGAATGTTCTGAACTACTTACTGTAAAGAGAGCTGCAGTATTGTTTGTATATTAAAATGTAGTGTTGGTTTATTGTGTTGGTTTATTGTCTTTTGTGCTGGGATCTAATAACACTGTCCAGTGGCATAGATTACATCATTTAATCAGTTTTCAGTTTTGATTACAGCTACCAGCAGGACATTCAAGAGTTGCCAACTGTAATTAGAATGTAAAAAAACCACCTCCAAAACCAAGAAACAAAAAGCAGTTCAGAGATAATTAGGGTTGAGAACATTTATTTTCCTGTGAACTTTTGTACTACTGTGCTGAGGAAAGCTGGATATTGTCTGGCTTAAACATCCACTTCTGGGGTTGTTTGGATCTGAGGTTAGATCATCATTTCCATCTAAGGGAAGGTTTTTTTCTCAATGATGAGTTTCTCAATACAAATCACATTTGAATAATTTGTGTTAATACTTATGGGATATTTCAGTGCTGCAATATAGCACAGGAATATGTCTCTTCTGATTCTGGTCATGTTTAAAGGAACCTAAGTGCTTTGCAAGCAAAGATAAACCTTTTGCAGTGGTCTCTATACAGTTGCCACTGGGCTTCTCTCCCATTAGATGCACATTTCAGACCAAAAAGATAACACTACTCTCTACAACTAGTAGATTTACCTCCCTGGATTCTATTACCTTGGATTTGTGTTTTATCATCTTTAGAAACAGATGTGAAATGAGAAGATAAAGAAGAGGCTAGCCTTGCAGTCTTGGGTAAAAGCCACATATTTCAAAAGCTACTTTTGGAAGGCTGTGTCAGAGGTTTGCTTCTTTTTTGATTAGAAACTCTTTATTAGGAATCTTGAACTTATTCTTGGGCTGCTTATCTGGTTTTACACAATGTTATTTAGTTCAAATAGTTTTTCCCATTCTCTGATGTGAACTTTTCTCGGGTGTTTTTCAGGTGTGCCTTTTCAGCAGACATAGTTCTCCTGTGATTTTGCTTACCAAACAAGCTAAACTCATCATGGTCTCACAAGGAAGACCTTCTTCCCCTAATGATTCTAAGAGGTGGTGGTGAATTTTTCCCCCCTTACATTGCCACTGAGATATGACACAACAATGTGTATTTGCAATGCTTCCACATGGACACAGTTGTTACTTCAGTCTTAGGCTTTCTGAACCTTGAGAAAAATCCATCCGTGTGGATAACTTCTCTTGGATATGTCTGCATCAGACTGTATTGCCTTTTCCTGTAGTCAGTCCTGAAGCAGCTTTCCCATAAAAATACTTTTTCTTGAGGTACAAATCCAAAACATGTCAGAGAAGTTGATTTTCAAATGTATCTCTGAGTATGGAGGGATGTAAACCACTGTGGAAGTCTTAAGTCAGCAGAAGTGCCAGCAGGTACCGTACCATGCTCCACGTGGCAGGCAGCTGCTGAACAGATTTGGTTGGAGCAAATGATTAAGCCTTATTGGATCTAAAGATGAAAAAGCCTTTCAAGTTATTCATATGCCCAGATGAACTACTGAACTCTAGTCTTAGTCCTAAAAGGATGTACATATTTGAGACTGTCCCACAGCTGTCAAATCATTTATTTTTAACAAGTGCAGATGAATCAGGGCTGAGAAGGCCTGGGCAAACTAAACCTGAGGATCTCCACCATCCTTAGAGCCTGTGTTAAAGAGAAATGAAGAGATTTTGTTTGTGTGTTTGTTTGTTTTAATGTAGATTATTTGCTTGAAAAATTCTGAGCTGTCAGCTTGGCAGGATCTTCATACACTTTTGGTAGCTAATCAAAGACAGATTGCAGTCGGGAGCCATATCTAAATTTATTAAGGAAATTAATAGACCATTTAAATTTTACTAGAATTAGGCTAAGATACAATAAGCATTTGGGCCAGCAGATATTCATTAGCTGTAACATTGACCTGGTGCCTGCGTGTGTAATGAGAAATTGATATCTAGATTCAAAGGCAGACAGTAGTGCTAGAAATAGAAGTTTGAATTATTAGAAAAGAAAGACTAACATTACACATGTGTCAGATGATATTTTTCATGTTAATCCCTCTGTGTTTATTACAGCCTGTGAAGTCAAGGTTTGGAGGCTGGTGTTTGCCTAATCCCGGGCTTTTGCTTCCTTCCCTGTTCTGTAAATCTCCTCTCACTGAAGGGGGTGGGGAGTGTTGGATAAGGTGACCTTTGAGGGTCCCTTCCAACCTGATGCAATCTGTGAAATTGTCTGCTCTTACTGTGAGAGTGAACTTCACTTATTCCCTTATTTATGTAGCTTTCTTTTGGGTAACTGATCATCTTGGTTCAGAGTTGAGAAGCTAATTGTGTTTTTCCCTAACTGTGTCAGTCTTTCAGAGTTAGATTTCCATGAAAACAAATCCTTGCAGAATTCCAGCACATTGTTCATGGGTTTTAGCACAATTAAAGCTTCATGTTAATCTCTGTCTGCTTCATGGTGATATGTTTAAATCTAATGAAAATTACCCCACCTTTTGTTTTTGGTTTTTTTTTCTGGTGAGTTTTTGGACCTCAGCAGAGCATATAGCTGGTTACAATACTCACTTGAGGTTAGATTTCACTTTCAGAGGAGCTCCTTTAGCAATCTTTTCTAGGAATAACTGAATAACTGTGTGCAGTTGGGATTACTTCACCCAAGAGTACTGCTCTGCACTTTAAAGAAGATTAGATAATTCAAGTTCAGTTCTTTTTAAGCTATTTTACTGCCTCAGAGTTGTAAGCATCATCAACGGTGAATTTTGTACAGGACTGACTTGTAAGGTACTGTAGTTGTGAATCCTGAAAAACAAGATGAGCTATGTTTGAAAGCCTGATATTTTGTCTTTCACAGCAGTAGGCTGGATGTATGTACTGTTCTCTAGAAATAGGTTTAGAAATGGTGTTGGTGATTTGTTCTTCTGTGCTGTAAGGACAAAACCAAGGATTAACATTGCTCTCAGTACAGCTTGTGCTTTTTGCTACACGTGGCCAAATGAACATACACTAAAAGAAATAGAATTCCTCTGCTGTTTTAGATGTTAGAACCAAAGACAAGTAAGTTGTACAGGGCTGAGAAGATTTCTGTTTCTGTTACAATAGCACAGTATATTAGAGGTTGGAAGGGATCTCAAGAGGTCATCGGGTCCAACCCACCTGCCAATGCAGGATCACTTAGGGTAGTCCACATAGGAATGCATCCAGGTGGGTTTTGAAAGTCTCCAGGGAAGGAGGATCCACAAGCAAATACAGTTAGTTGTCCAAGTGCATTTAGTATATTGGTCCGTAGCAGCACCTTCAATCCCATTCACATAATAACTGTCTTATGATGCAGGCAGCAACCAAGAATATCTGGCTTGGGGTGAATGATCCCTGTTACTCTGAGCATCAGCTTTCTGCTGCCTACTAGCTTCTGGGTCCTCTGTGCTGCTAACAGTTTTCAGCAGATACCAGAATATCTGATGAATTAGGATTAAGATTCGTTATGCATCATATCAGTGATGGTAGCAACTGTATGTAACTGCTACTACAGTTCTCCAGTAAAGGAAAGGCATGCCCTGGGTTGAGATTAATGGAGTAGATGGCTTTCATGGTTTGGAGTAGCAGGCTTTGCTCCCAGCCTTCCTGTGTACCTCCTGGGAATGCTTCCTTCTTCACACTAATGCCAAGCTCTCCATGTCCCTGAAAGTGCAAGCCATGAAGCTGAACTATTTTGAGTTTGGGCCATCTGGCTTTGACATCCTTTCATTTCTTTGTGGAATCCAAATGAGTTTAGTCCCCTGGTAGATGCTGGACACCAACAGGAAGCGATACGGTTGACAGTACCACTAGCAGTTCAGGACAGACATTTCAAAACAAGCCAGTGTTTAACTGCCAGCTCTAATACAATATTTAGAGTTGCATTAGGGTGGCAAAGCAAAACTTAGGTGAGTGAATGTCACTTCATTCCCTGGTTCACAGCTTCCAAGGTTTCTTATCTTCCTCTCTTGCTGCTCTGCAAACAGTTCTTATTCAACATTCCCTTCACTCCCCGTTGCCAGTTCACATGTTCTGCATTCATGGCTGCCAGTTCTTAAAAGTTTGTGTCCAACTAGCCGGTCATCTGAGCCAGCTCTGTCCCATGGGCAGGCAGCTTATCTAATGGTTCAATCCCAGCAGGCTCAGCAAGCCCACAGCCCTGCAGGTTTGCAAGTCTAATTCCAGAAAACACTTTAGTCCCTTCAGTCCCAGTAGGTAAAAGCAGACAGTGAGCGAACTGAACCATTTTGTTTCTATTTCAAAACTATTAGAGATGTTTCCACAGGAGCTGGTGCCTGCTTTACAACCAGTGGGAGAGCATATAAAAGAGAGGAGTGAATGTTGTTGAAGTTTTAGCCTATTTATTCTGTGTACCTCAGAGCTTGTTTTCTTCCCTATGATGTTCAAGCCCATAAACAGTGATCGCAGACACTGACCAACCTTTACAGCTGGTACAAAGCAACAAATCTTTGGAAGCTACAGTGTTTCATCCTGAGGAGGAGCAATCATTCTTGCCTTGTTTTTCTTTCCTATTGAAGGCTGAGACAACTTTTCTTCTGTTACAGACAGTGCTGACATCATAGGAATTCGTAATTCCAGTGATTACTCCAAAACTTGGGAGTTCTGTTAGTAGCAGAGAGACAAAAGCTGGCCTAACAGTGCGTGTGCAGTATTCAAGTTTGCCTTCCCATTTTTGCTTCCCCCACCCTTTGCTCAGCCCTGTGGCAGAAGTACATGGAAAACATGGTGAGGCAGAGAGCTCTAATCTTGCTGAGAAATCATTCTGGGGCTAGAATGATGTTAATGATGTTTTACCACCTAAGAGGGTGATGAAAGGAGAGCATTTGAACACCTGAGCATGTATAATTTAAATGTAATAAAATCACAATACGAGTTCGAAGTAGAAAAATTAGCATCACTAATTATTGCTTGCTGATTATTGCTGTAAGCTTTCCTCTATTTTTCTCTCTCTCTTCCCCCCCCTCTCCCCCCCAATACATACTGCTAGTGGATTCAGGTGCCAGGATAAATACCTGACACCACATGTACTCACATTTCTGTCTGGCACCAACATCAGATCTTTCTCTGTCTGTCAATTATATGTTGCCCAATTTGATTCAGGGCTGCTAAGCAGGAAAGACTGGGCAGCAGGTGGGCATCTAAGAGTGCTCATTATAAAGGGAACCAACCTGGTTTTATTTATTAGTCCGTCATGAGAAAGTATAATATGAAATGGACCAAACCATTGTAATTAGCACGTTGTGCACATTACATCTGCTACTGACACAGTCCTGCCTTTTCTGTTGAAGACAAAAGTTACAAACAACAGAAGTAGAAACCCCTCCTTTGCTGCTGCAGCAAGGCCTCAAGGTTACTAAGCACATGTGTGACATAAATGCAGTAGAGCATTTTAATTAGATTCTTTCACCAGAACTCCTGACCTTCTGTGTAGCACATTAATGTATTTTACTAATTATAAATGCAATTAAAAAGTACTGAAATAAAATTAGCCTGATCTATCTAATTTACATTAAGCACTTCCAAATTATGCAGATTTTCAAAGTCTTTTTCTTTCTTTCCTTCCCCCCTTTTTTTCCCCCCTTTCTTCTAGTTTGTGTTTCAGGAAAAAATTGTCTGCATTAAAACAGCTGGAAAACAACCTTGTAGCAAAACAAATTTCTTTTCTGTGATTATTCACAGTGTGTGAGTTAATTTTCTAGGCAGTAATATGCTCAGCTATCATTAGGGTAGTGACTCATACAACAGAACCCATATGTGCATTGGATGCAGTGGTGTTTGGTATAAGTGGGTGTGCACTTCTCAATTTCTTTTCTTCTGGGAACAGGGTTCAGAGGCTAACTAGGAAATAAATACTGATATAATGGTCAAAACCAACAAAGACCTATAAACAATGAAGAAACAGCAACAGCAGTGTGTGAATAATACAGGCAAAACATCTGGTGTGTTCAGTCACAACAGGCTGACTGTTACTTCTGCCATCCATGTTGTTTTGCTTAGACTTTCAGAGTATTTTAGAGGCTTAGACATGAAAGAGAAAAAATAACAGCATTTCACTATTACTTTTGTCAAGCGTCTAAGTGCTGGGGGGCACTTTGCAGAGAACACAACAAAATCCTTCCCCTGAAGCTTATGATGTAATTTTAGATGGGCTACAGCAACAGAGGTGGATGCTAAGTGCTGAACATAGATACAAAGAACCAATCTTAAAGGAGGAAGCTTTGTAGAATCATGCAGGCATTTTAGTTCATGTTGTTTATTCTTAAACCCTTCCCATAGTAAAGTAATTCATAACACATGTGTTAGTGGCTTGTGGACGCACTCCTGTTGGAAAGACTGTTGAATTAGCTAGGAAGAAAGAAAGATGATATTAAAAAATGTAAATAAAGCCTATTTGAAAGCAAATTAATCATTTTTCTGTTTGAAATGTCATGTGCAAAACCTTCTAAAGCACCCAGCAAAACAGTTACACTTTCCGGGCTCTGCAGTGGCTCTGCAGTAAAATATGACAGCCAAAGTGCTCATGGTAATAACTCACTCATGGCCTTGATAATAGAATTTTTACTGAGGGAACAAGTGTGTTGGCTGAGACACTGGGATTATCCTTCTCAGTGTCTCAAATAATAGATATATGATCACTGACTCCTGCTTGGTGGATAGACAGAGTGAGTTTGGTCATCTGAGAGTGAAAGCACTACCTCAACAGCTGCACTTGAGGCTAGCAGACTAGGGGAGATTTTGGACCCTTGGGATCTGATATCACTGGTCTAAATGTACACAACTCCATTCATTTGTTAAGTCACAGTGATCTACACAAACTGAAGTTATGGCCCATTATTTCTTCATGCTTGCTCTGGCAATGAATCCAAGTATGTGATTAAGAGTACAAGAGCGCTCATTACAGCTAATGCCATGGGCTTAAAGCCATGAGCTTCTAGTGAAGCAGGTATTTAAATGCCTTGTGGTATCAAAATCAGAACACTGAGCTGCTTGGTGCCAGCTGAGTTGTTGTTACAGCAATTGCTGTGAAAGGAATCTTGATTTGTAGTGAGTAATTTTCCTGTTGGTCAAAATATGACCAGCTGGATTAGCTGTTATTTACTGTGTTCTACTTCAAAATATTTCCTGTTCCAAGGATGTAGGTAAAAGAAGTCGTTCAACACTTTCCTTTATGGTAACTGTTCTCAAGGAATATAATTTGTCTTAATCCAATCTGAAGTCTGAAATTCTCTTCCAAACCCTGCCTTTGAAACACAGTAAGATGTCCACAAATGATATCACCTTGGTAGCTCACAGAATGCCACAGGACTAATGTTGATGTATTTCTGTGAAGCGTGACAGCAGCTACTGGTTTAATGTTGTCAGTATCTCTGCACGTACAGGAATGCACAGCGCCGTGAGGCACAGGAGAGATTTGTTCCCCACAAAAGCGGAGCAGAGCTCGCAGTGCTCTCTGTGTCTGGCAGCAGCAGTCAAGGCCCTGCATCCTGCACTTCCTACAGGTTGAAAGACTTTTCTGGGAATTTGTGTGTGCCTGTGAGGATTGTGTTGGCAGCTTGGCTCACCTGAACTGCACACAGTGCTCCTGCTAGCAGTAACCAAACGAACTCATTTGCTGTGCCTTTAGAGCTGCAGTGGCACTTCTGACCGCCACCAACACCTGTAGCACAACATGAGCTGTTCAGTATTTCTCATACACATTGTAGCTGGAGCTTGCAAACAAAACATGACCAAGCAACTCATCTCTCCAAGGGTGTAATTTCTCCAACAGTTAATCTAATACATTCACGTTATCTTTCAGCAGTGAGACCTTACGGCATTCTCTGTAACCTGCCTTCACAAGGCCCAGCCTAGGATAGAGGCAGGGTGTTTGTCTTTAGGTAAGTATAGAAAACATCTCCAGCTCTCTACTCACTAATCCCAGTGTCATTCACCCTCATTTCTGTGACGGAACCCCACTTAGCTGGACACAGACACTTAGCAGGTGTTGTCAACATGACACTAATAATAAGAGTGGACACATTCAAACTGAGGAGCCCCTTGTTGTGCCTGCTAGCACTGACAGGTATTTGGGGAAATTGGCAGCTTCTGAAAAATGTTTTTGCCATGACCAGCACTTCTCTGACAGGTTTTTAATGGCTCTCATAGAACTCTCGCTAACTGGAACACTTTTGCAGATGAAGTGGAAAGTGGTGAAATGTGCTTTTTAAACACTTTTGAAAGTTAGTGAAGAAACATGGAACAACTCTAAATTTTGCTTCTAAATCACATTTTTTTTTTTTTTTTTTTTTTTGGCCCTGAAAATATTTTTTCCCCTCTATCAAAACTGGAAGATTGGAATGGATTAGGCAAGGGGTAAGCATTTGTTATGATACACCAGGACTGAGCTCTATAACCCCCATTAACCTTAATGGGAACCACAAAGCTCAGTCTGCTCATTTAGATGGAAATATCCCCCTACTCACCGGGGATCAATTGCACTCTGTGCTACCTGGCTTCAGTGTCTCCTTCAATGTGGGAGTAGCTGTCATGACCTTCTAAGCCTTGGACTTTGAAAAAGGAAGGGCAGATAAAATGGGGCTATGGGAAGAAGGATCAAATAAAAGTATAAGCTAAAAAGTGGGAGAGAAAAAGTTATAAAGGTTGGTATGTAACTCCTATTAGAAGTTCATATGAAATGTAATTGCAATTAGATCACAAGTCTCTGCAGTTCAGTGTGATGCCACAGAAAATCAATAGAGAGATAACAGTGCATACAACTCTGCTGCTTCTGAGAATTCTTAAATTTCAAATAATTCTACAGGAAGAATGTGTTAACTAACTTTTTCTTTTTTTTTTTTTCTTTCCTCTCCCAAGCTTTCCTATAAAGGCAAGAGTAAGATAGTGATGCTGCTATGTCCCTCGTTTTAGTTTTCCTTTCCCCCTTGAAGTTAAATGTTGCATAAATAAACCTGAGCTGCCAAGGGTGGTGTTATCAGAAAAGCCTAAGTGGAATAGATGCTCATCTCTTTTTGAAAGTCAATTAAGCTTCTGAGCTTAAATCCAGTGTTTCTGTTTGAATCCCAGTCGATAGCTTTATTGAAGAAGATCTCCAGTTGCTTTTTAAGTGATAGGAGGATTGTGATTAAGTATGGCAAAAGCTCAGTTCTATGCTGATATCCCTTCTCTCTCACTAATGAAAGTAACAGGCATCTTCTGCACACACACACACACACACACCCCACCCACCCCCAGGTATTCTGTTGTCAAGAAAGGAGACCAGAGAGGAGCCAGCAAAGCTGGCATTATGGCAGAGATGTGTTTAGTGTGGAAAATTGCTAGGTTCTATTTATGATTTGAGGCTGCCCAGTACAGATAACAAAGGAGATGAAAGTTAAGTTTAAATAAATGCTGCACTGCCATAGGCATGATTTCCAATATTACAATCTGCTTTGTTAATACTAAAATAAGACCTCCTGTCCTCAGGTTGAGAGCAGCAAACATAAATCTAACCCAGGAGAAGCAGTACTGGTTTCCAGACAACTCTTGTGGACAGAAAATTACAACAGAAGTACAGACAGTAGAAAAATGGCTTCCAGTAGTTTATTGTTCATGCTTTGGAATTATATTTTTTTCCCCCCAGCTCTTAATAATTTTCTCATTATGAGACTTGGCAATTTTAACCATCCCTTAGTACCACTCAGAAGAGAGTTTTGTCTACTGGTTCTGCAAAGAAGAGTTCTTCTAGAACTTCCAGAATAGCCAGTATCAGAGTGTAGTACGCAGGGACTACTTGAATCAGAATTAAGTTGTCTGTTCTATAAAATTAAAGGGAAGAGTGACAGTCAGTAGAAAAATGGAACTCCATGATGTTAGCAGTAGCCAGCTTGAGCTTCCCAGCTCAGTAGAGGTTCATGGTAAAAAAAGAAAGCAAAACCAAACACAAGCAAAGAAACAAACAGGTTTACTACATGATTGTCCTCACTGGGTTCATTTTCAATTACACCAATGCCTGCTAGGTGAGAATGTCAGCTGCCAGTTTGGTCAAATGTGGATCACCTCCAATATCTTTCTTGAACAAATGTGGAGACTAATTACTCATAACAAGGCGATTCTTCCTCAGAAGATCACTTTCCAGTGTACCTCAGAGAAACTACCTTGTGTTTGTCTGTTTGTCTCCGTAGATCTCTATGAGGGCAATTACAATATTGTGTAACAACCACAAGCCTCTACGCTTCCAGTTCTGTATTCTAACATGAGGACAAGACTTATGTCCTATAGATAATAGTGGCATCTCATCCTTTGCTGTGAGGTTCTATCATTTTTCAAGCAGTTTCCAGCATGGTGGAAGCATGCATGCACCATTTTCATTTATCCTGCTCTCGCAGCAGACACAGATCAGCAAAAACCATGTGAAAGACCTTGACATCAATCCAGTCTATCAAGCTGGCCCCCAATACTGTGTTAGGATGGCTTCTCCTGAATCAATTTCTCCTTACAGTTATGTAAACAGGTCTTTTAGTTTGGCCTCACGGCAAACTAACAGCTTATTGATGCAGGACAGAAGGCGACCTTCTTGAATATCTATGTCCTGGGGTTAGACATCTCATTGACAGCAAATCCTCAGTTCAGGCTCTAGAGAAAGTCCCCAGTACAGGGGTCAAGGAACAGGATCTGCTGAAAGAATTGGGTCTTGCAGCAAGGTAAATATAATCTCTTCAAGCAGATTTAAAAGGGAATGACATCAGCACCGTAGAGCTTGGATCATTGATACCGTTACCACTGCAGGGGCCAAACTATCACTAATGAGTTACCTGTATTTGCTCTTTTCCATTGTAATGTAGTAAGTCTTTTTTTGTGAGCTCTGAAGGTAGGTTCTTTTATTTAAACAATGCAGCAGAAGGACCAGTTGCTGGTGTGTTTTCAGATCTGAATTCCTAAACTTCAGCAGTGGTACCTTGGGATCTTATTTGGAAACAGTGATTTCAGTTCTAATAATTTCTCTTGTGGATGGTCTTTGGGATTTTATTTTCCTGAGCAATGGAACACAGCACTGCTGGAACACAGACATTTTCAGATACTTTTAGTTTTTTCCAGCACTGCATTTATTGTGGCTGTTTTGTGATTTTCTTCTAGTTATAAATAACTGTTAAAGACTGATGTGTTTACTTTGTTTAACCATGGCCGTGATGGGTCGAGGACACATTAAATCATCCTCAGGCTCTTATTTGCAGCCAATTCTGAAATAACCAGAGTAGTGACACAAAATGACTTCATACTGCAGAGATTTTTATATTGGCTCAAGTCTCTGAAGTCTCTAGTGCTCTACAACAGACACTTTAATGGTAAAACAGTGACAGCAAAGATGACAGTCCATGTGGAATTGCCTTGCAGACAACTCAAGGTTTCTTTAAGGTGCAAGATGTGAAGACGGGAGATTATTTTCTTCTGAGGTTTTCCATGATGAGTTTACAGGTCTAGCTATTATTTATTTAGATGTAAAGGGTCCTCATAGTTTAGAAATGAAGAACAGCGACACTCTCATGCTGGTGAGATTAAAAGGGGAAAATGTTCTGACAACTTCTGCAAATACAGCCTTTGTGTGTGCATATTTCTGCTGCTTCTCTGAGAGCATCATTTGCAATTGCTCCTGTTAGTGTGATAATCTGACCCCTTTTTGGTTATCATCAAAAGCAAGAATGACTTTGAAACCCAAATGTCTGTTGTTATATATGGTGCACACAAAATGAATACATCTCCTTTATGCTGTCAGTTGTACATCAGCCCCATATTTGCATTGTGTCTCTTTCTATTAATGTATTAGGAAGATTGTATCACTGATTTATTGTGTGTAATTAGCAATGACTTAATAATGTTTGTCTGGGAATTATAACACTGTTTGTTTGTATTAGAAAATGAATTGCAAACTCCATTCCAGTACTGGTTGGTGCTCACTCTGTAGGAATTCATAGAAACCAGCCTGTAGTTCTCACTTCTCTCTTTCTCAGATGTCTGAGAAACAAGATGAGGTTTTTCCTGGGGGTTTAAAAGTCTGAACTCAATTATATCAAATTTGGGAATGAACTGAAGAGTTCAGGACCATTTATGGAAATGAGTTGGTCTTCAAGTAATACTACAGTGTTTACCAGAGTGTGTACTGCTGTGTTTAAATCAAACCATTTGTAGGGCAGGAGTTCTCCCCTGAGGAATGATGCTTTGCAGGAGCTGGAGAGTCATTCATGCAGAAGTCTGGGAAGAGGGAAAGGTGATGTGCTGAAATTCTTTCTGTTTGCATAGAAATAATCCACTGAAATTATCTTCCTTACAGTGGTTGTAGTCTGTTTCAAGGGAAGTAATTAAAGTTATCCAGATCTTCTTTATCAATGCTAGTGAGAATAGGAGATACTGCAGGTGGAACAACATGAAGTTACCCAAAGGAAAATTAGGGCTAAGGACTGACAGCAGGGAAGCTGAAAACAAATACAATTTAAAAAGCGATCTAAAGGTATCAGTGACTACAGAATCAACAAACTTTTGGGGTTGGAAAAGACCTTTAAGATCAAGTCCAACCATTCTGTAACTACCAAGTCCAGTGCTAAACTACAACCTTCAGCACCACATTTTTATACATCTACTTCCCTGTAAAGGCAGATGATAATTTCATTTATCATTCTGCTTATCTGCTGTAAGCTTTTGTTACCCAGTAGTTGGAGAAAACACGAATATTTGGAGTCAAATTCTTATTGATTGTGGTTTCTTGATTCCCCTTCTTGGACTTGGGTACATCCAGCACCCAACAGAGCTGTAAAGTCAAACCTCAGATTTTTCAGGAGTACTGCATTTTGTAATACTCTGCCATTTTTGATGTGAAGTAGCACAGAAAGTTGTATCATTTGAAAAGGAGAAAGATGGAATTAAGAACAGTAAGCACTGCAGCCAGTGTAATCTTGGTAGAAATGTTACCCTTTATCTTCCAATGATAAAGGAGTACAAAAAGCCAGAGGCAGGTCAGAGCAGGACAGTTCACCCTCTGCATTGCAGTTTGTTGTAACCTGCAAGAACAGAAAATGAATACTTTGGGTTATGAAACTGAAAAAAAGTTCAGCTTTCAAAAGTTAAGATTTGGGTAAAAACACCACGTACCAATACGTCAGCAAATGGGCAGATCTTGCTGGTCTTGTGAATGACAAGATTAGGAAGAGGCTTGATTGGCATAATCCAATGCATTTAAAACTAATATTTAATAAAAGTGCATCCTAGATTCAGATTAGATGTTAGGAAGAAGTTCTTCCCCATGAGGCTGGTGAGACACTGGAACAGATTGCCCAGGGAGGTCATGGCAGCCTCATCCCTGGAAGTTTTTAAGGCCAGGCTGGGTGTGGCTCTGAGCAGCCCAATCGAGTGTGAGGTGTCCCTGCCCGTGGCAGGGGGTCGGAACTGGGTGATCTTTGAGGTCCCTTCTAACCCTGACAGTTCTGTGATTCTGTGAAAGCACAGCATGAGAGAAGAGGATATATGTAATGGCAGTAATTCTCCTAGAGGGGTGTGGGAAATTGTATATCTTTGCTGAGAATACAGGGTTTAGGCATGGAAAATCATTGTTCCTGCCCTACAAAGAATGTGCTTGTTATATTTTTCTAGTGAAATGCTGTTCAGCTGGTGTTATGGTACTTAACATTTCTAAATACCAGCTATCAACCTGAGCTAATATGATTAGGCACAAATGTAACTATTACCTATGCACCTTCTTCTTTTGTAAGCACTCTTGGGGGATGTTTAAACAAAGGAAGCAGGATTTTGATATTTATTTCCAGGATCTGAATTGTGTTTAATATTGAGAATCTGTTTACAAGTGTTTGATTGCTTGCTTTGGATGGTTTTCCACTTAATCTAAATCACAGCTAGCAGATCATATGTATCTAACATATACGTGTTTGGTGTATTTAAGTTCGAAAACCTCATCAGTGATGAAGTTCTGCTGCTTCTGAAGCATTTGCTGTCTGGGACCTTACTATAGCTCTAGTTCAGCACTCCAGCAAATGCTTTAACTGGCTTTAAATTAGTTAAAAAGAATCATTAGGAATAGTAGAAAAAGGAGTTCCTTTTCCATTAAATACATAACCTTTCATCTCTGATCTCTTAAATTTCCTTTTTTTCCTCTTGTTCAAGACTTCAGCTCAAAAGTTTGTGAATGTGTTAAGACTGAAAAAAGCAAAAGCATCCAGTCAATGTGATGGTGCATGTCAACAAACACCATTTTAATGAAGTCACACAGTGAGGGGAGACTAAAGGGAGGGTCAGCCACACTTGCACATGGCACAAGTGCACAGCTAGCAACCGGGCACTTGAACCTGATAAGTTGGGGTCTGTACTATGACACAAGTAGAGGAAGAATAGAAGACTTTACAAATAGCATGGTTTGCATTCTTTGAGCTTGCTTTCTGCTACTTGAACTTTCAGGGCTCAAATCTGGAAGGTTATCTGTTACTTGGTTACTCCTCATAACCATTCAACCTCTAATCCTGATACCCCTTCCTCCAGAGAACCATTCCCACCCTTTTCCATCACTCTTAAGAAGATGGAATGTCTATCTCAATTCCTGTTTTCATTCTGCAGTAACTTCAAGTAAATACTTATCAACCTGACTGGATTTTAAATATTTATATGTAGTACTCTCTAGTAGAAACCCCTCCCATTACTAGCTATGGTGTTTACTCCTCATTTTTGCAGTAAAAGTGAGCAGAACTGTGTGTGTGTGAGGGTGAGGTGGAGAAAGAGCTGCTCTTTAGTGACTACTATTCGTAGATTCACAATAATAATTTTGTTTCATCAGGCCCAGGACAAGATCAGAGTGAAAGATGGGATTCTCCAGAGCCTGCCTTCTCCACAATGCCATAGATGTCCAAATAGGAACTAATTTTCTTTCAAATAGCCTTAATTCCCACACAGTGCTTCTGTGCCCTTCAGGGAGAGGACAACTACAAAGCTCAAGAAATAAGAGCTTAGCTTTTACAGAATCTGTGGTGTCAGGGGACAGGGGAAGGCAGACAATGTTGTATTAATAATAATGGGAATGAGAAGAGACAGTATGAATCTAACAACAACATTCAGCAATTCTGCAAATGTAATGTCATAAAGCTTTTTAATTGCACCAGATATAATTCAATATAAATTCTTTATAGCCAGAGTTAAGCCAGAGAATAAAATATTCATCCTGCTGAAAGTTTCAATGTTTGGGGTAATAATATTCCTGGAAAATAATTGTCCATAACAAAGTATTTTTCAGAAAAACTGAAAACAAAAATTTGTTGAAACAGTCTTTTTCAGCCATAAGAGAAGTTTAACTAATCAGCTCTGTAGGACTTGGAGAGATTGAGGGAGATGGGTCTCTCTAGTTTGGAGAGGAGGAGTCTAAGGGCTGACCTTATAAACATTCATGTTTATAAATACGCCAAGAGGATGGAGCCAGGCTCTGCTCCGTGATGCCCAATGACAGCACAAGGGGCTATGGTGGAAACTGAGGGATAGGAAGTTCCATGGAAATATGAGGAAATGTTTTTTCACTGTGAGGGTGACAGAACACTGGAACAGGCTACCCAGGAGGGTTGTTGAGATACTCAAAGCACATCCGCCTGGATGTGTTCTGGTGAAATCTGATCTAGGTGATCCTGCTCTGGCAGAGGGGTTAGACTGAACTGGATGATCTCTTGAGGTTCCTTCCAGCCCTTAACATTCTGTGATTCTGTGAAGGTATCATTCATTTCTTTGGCTTGTGGAAGAGTCCTGCAGCACAAGCTGCATTAATTGCACCTTGTTTCTGAAATCTCAGAGGCAAAAAATGCAACCGTTATGAAATCATCCAGGGCAGCATAATGCTAACTGGCAGTAATACCAGCTCCTGTATTTCCTAATTTGGTTACTGTGATTTATTACACCTCTGATGTTTCCAGTGCTATTCTTCATGCATTTTTTTCATTTAAATAAATTCAATAAAATATCCCATCACATGACAATAAGAGAACTGATACAGAAAATAATTCATTGTGCACTATTGATAAATGCTTGGTGCGGTAATAGCAATATGTCATCCATCACCTGTGTTCATGTTTGATGGCATCATATAAACTAATTCACAATGAATGTCCTTTGCTTTAACCTTGCTTCTAGTTGCAACTTGCTCTAGAGGAAAGGAATAATCCTTCATTAACTGGTAGGTGTGAAACCCTCTCACCCTCTCTATCAAGAGGGTAGAGAAGGCAAATTAAAATGGTTTTCAGAATGTGTCCTACGTCAAAATTGGTCTTTCTCTACAGTCTCCTACCCTGTATAAATTTTTATTATACATTTTGAAAGGTGTGTAAGTGAATGAATCTTTGTATTTCATAGATTTGCACATTTTGTTGCTTTTCTTGATCCATAACTGAATGTGCATACCACAAAAATCAAGGGCACATCAAATCTCTGATGGTGCTACAGCTTTAATTCTTAAGAGCCTATCTAAGATTGTGCTTCACATTCTGCATTAAGGTACTTGTGATTAGGAACTTGTGGTAATGACCCATTCTCAGACAAAGTAATGCTGTTTCTTGTTTTCCATTAACTGCATTGAGAGTTTATTTGCTGAGAATTGAGTTTAATGTGATTAGCAGGAATGGTGAGACATTTGCAGCACAAGGTATATTAGCATAGTACTTTGTTTCTAATGAGAGCCAAAAAGCATTTAGGGGAAGAGCTAATTATTGGAGATCTTCCTTCTTTTAATAAGGAAGGTCTAACTAAATTTTAGTACTCTGCTCTCAAAATCCCTCAAGCTTTTAATACTGGGTAAAGGAAAAATAAAATGGATTGCAAAAGTTCAGTAGATGTTCCTGAAAGTCACCATTGAATAAAACCCATCAGTTTACTGAAGGAAGAATTTATTTCATCTGGGAATTTGGTGGCACCAGCAGCTTTTTTCATATTTTTAAGGTCATTGAACTGATAGCAATATCTGTGTACCACAAAGTCACTATGATCAGCCCCTTTCTCTGCCCCCAAGACAGGGTGATATATTCTGTAACAAAGTCCTGAATACTGACCTGACCGGAAGCTCTTGTAATGCCCATCACAGACTCCTGTGAAAATACTACTGGTTCTGTTAACTTACTGTGAAAGCTTTTCACTGATTTTAACAGCCCAGTAATGTTCACATTTCTGTTGTTGAGTAACTTTCCGCCCAAGTGCTAATCAAGCACAGGAATGCTGTGCCTGGGTTAGCCCATGTGCCTGAAAGACTCATCTTGTTCAGAGAACACAATGAAGGAGCTGCTGTCTCTGACAAGCGAAGTTCCACCCTGTACATCTGTGACTTCCCTGGAAATAGCTGTTGGATTGTTAAGGGTCTAAGGTGAAAGTCTCATTGAAATGTCTTTTCAGTCAAATACAATAGTCAAAGGCCAGGTCCCTGGTCAGTAAAAGAGACCTTAATACTGGAGAATATTGAAGCAACCTTTGTAAAGTTTACCTTAAATCAAATGATTTATTGATAAAATGGTTCTAAAATGGAGAAGAGTAGATTTAGAGTGGATGTTAGGAACAGGTTCTTTAATATGAAGGTGGTGCAACACTGGAACGAGTTGCCTGGAGAGGTAGTTGAGGCCCTATCCCTGGAGATATTTGAGGTCAGGCTCAAAAAGGCTCTGCACAACCTGATCTAGTGGAGGATTCCCTCTTGACTTCATGGGGATGGGACTAGATGACCTTTGATTCTATGATTGCTAATATAAAGTCAAATAGCTGGGATCCATAATGAAGTTACTGGTAATTTGCTCATGGAGAAAAGAGTTTTATTCTCATTCACAAGAACAGGTACTCATCTTCTCTGGAAATAATTTTCCTATTCTGCCCTTAATTCTTCTTTTGCTCTTTGCATAGGCTGACAGTCAAGAGCTATCTATATTCCTTAAAGAGGATTTCTTATCATCCTGGAAGGGTTCCAAGGTAGAGTAGCCACTTTATTAAATACACAGTGACTGTTCTTCCTCATGTTCTCTCTGCTAGATCCAACCCAAACATTCCTGATCAGTTGTACTCTGGGTTTTATTCTTTTATGTTTAATCAAATTCATTTTAGGTCTGATGATGATGTTAGCAAACAACCCCATATTTGTCAAACTGGAATGCAATTGAAACGACAGCTAACTTGAACCTAAAGCTATATATATTTTCACTCTGCTATGAAACCCCTAGAAAATGTTGGAATTGATGATGGCAGTTTAACTGCCTTCAGCTGCTGCACAGTCCTGAAAACCCAGACCAGAGTATTATCTACTTTACCAGAATCCTGTTTTGCTTCTGCTTAGAAGAAATTCATCTTCTGAGAACCGGTCTTCAAATAATAAGCTTAGTTCTTATACAATACAATACAATACAATACAATACAATACACCAGGTTGGAAGAGACCTTCAAGATCATCGCGTCCAACCCATCAAACAATCCAACCCACCCAACAACTAGACCATACAGCCAAGCACCCCATCAAGTCTTCTCCTGAACACCTCCAGTGAAGGTGACTCCACCACCTCCACGGGTAGCCGATTCCAATGGGCAATCACTCTCTCCGTGTAGAACTTCCTCCTAACATCCAGCCTAAACCTGCCCTGGCGCAGCCTGAGACTGTGTCCTCTTGTTCTGGTGCTGGATGCCTGGGAGAAGAGACCAACCTCTGCCTGGCTACAACCTCCCTTCAGGTAGTTGGAGAGAGCAATAAGGTCACCCCTCAGTCTCCTCTTCTCCAGGCTAAGCAACCCCAGCTCCCTCAGCCTTTCCTCATAGGGCTTGTGTTCCAAACCCCTCACCAGCTTTGTTGCCCTTCTCTGGACACGTTCCAGCAAGTCAACATCCTTCCTAAACTGAGGGGCCCAGAACTGGACACAGTACTCAAGGTGTGGCCTAACCAGTGCAGTGTACAGGGGCACAATGACCTCCCTGCTCCTGCTGGCCACACTCTTCCTGATGCAAGCCAGGATGCCACTGGCCTTCCTGGCTGCCTGGGCACACTGCAGGCTCATGTTCAGCCTACAATCAACCAGCACCCCCAGGTCCCTCTCTGCCTGGCCACTCTCCAGCCACTCTGACCCCAGCCTGTAGCACTGCCTGGGGTTGTTGTGGCCAATATATATATTATATATATATATATATATATAATTATAGTGTGGTTAAATCCTGTTATTACTGTTTCATTAGTAATTACTTAGTTTTGTTTACTAACTTTCTATAATAATAACAACTTGCTCTATATTTCTGTATTTGGAGCTTTGGCAATGTAGTACCATTACAATATTAATTCTATTTATATTGCCACTAGAACCTTATTCTTTCTTTAGCAGTAGTTACTTTAGTACTGGACACTGCCAGATACTTTTGTGGGTTTTTTTTCTTAATTCTTATGGTCTGACCAGAGAGAAATTCAATTAAATTCTGTTCTATTCTATTCTATTCTATTCTATTCTATTCTATTCTATTCTAAATATGGAAAATACATCTTTTCTCAGCCTCTCACATCAGAATTTACTTGAGGTTTTGAAAAAACAATGTGATCAGAGTTCATTTGCACCTGCTTTGTGGTTGCTTTCCACAAATACTCTAGCAGCTGAGTTTATTGGTGTTTAGTGAGTGTGCTGGCAGCAAGCTCTCAACAAATATTTCAGAATATTTGCAGAAAGAGGATTTCACCTTTGACTGTCCATACAGGGCTAATAGTAGCACTTATTTTGTGGTGAGGCAGACTTGTATATTCAACTAAGTTGAATTCACAGAGCATATTGAGGGATTTTTGTAACTCAGGAAGAGGACAGTGCTTCTCTACAATTTGCTGCTGCTTTTCTCTGCATCATCCACTGAACAAAATATGTATTCAGAATTATTTAATCACCTTTATGATGTAAATTAAAGATCACACCCAACAGCTGAAATTACCACACTCTCTTGCTTTGATTACTATTTGCAATAATGCATTTGCATACAGCATATCCATAGGCTATAGTCCCTATAGGTGAGCATCTTGTTGCTAAGACAAAAGTAATCAAAAAAAAAAAACAACTGGTAAGCATGAGAAATTTGGACTGTATGAGCCCTCCTCTCTCTTTCTCCACAGTGAATTTTGTATTTCCCAACTGCTTGACTAGATTTCACTTGTCAATGGGAGAGAAAGGAAATAAAAGTCACAAGGAGTATTTCCTAGGTTTGAGCGCTTTGTTCAGTGCCCAGCTGCAGTCCTTCAAAGACCCCCATCTCCCTTCTCTGCACTTTCTGGCCTGCTGAGGGGGTTTCATGCTGAAGTCTCTTTAGGTATGCTAGACAGGTTCCCTTGTGCACTGGAAACTACAGGAACATCCCATGGGGTAGAAGATCAGAACATGACCCCCAGTAAGGGAGTGGAATATGTTAACATCACTTCTCTTTAGCTGATGCACAGCTCTCTTTTTAGCTCCATGTAGTGTTATTTCAGCACTAACAAACTGCAGTCTCTCTCAATTAACAAGTGAGAAAAATGTCTAGGGCCCCAGTGGCATCTGGCTTAGAAGAATAATTTGTCCTTCTAGAGCCATGTCAACTGGGCTCTTTTACTCCCTTATCTCTGGTACACTGGAAACCAAAGTGCAGGAGTAGCATGTATTTGTTTCTCTGTCTTCTTGCTTCACTACTGCTGAACAGCTCTTGGTGTGTTCATTGCTGTAGTTTCCCTTCACTCTTGTGTTAACCCCAGTTTGTGTGTGTTTATTGAAAGCTGGTACTTTCAGGGTCTTCAGTTTGGTTTTCCAGGCTTCTGGTTGTGGAAACTAGTACCACTCACACTGCAATCAGCATAAGTCTTCTTTTTCCTCCCCCTGGTGTTTACAGACTACTCTAAACACAGCTCTGCAGGATCCTGGCCTTAACTGAAATTAACTGTCATACATAGGATTTGTTTATCTCTTCACATCCTTCTATCACAGATGTTTGTCCTTTGGCTTGTTCCTTTTACTAATTAATTTTTGATTGTAGTTTGAAACACCTTCTGTCTAACCAATTTCCCCCCAAATCAAACACTTCATTTCTTTCCCTTTCACCTAAAGTGGTTCTCCAAACCTGAATGTTACTCACTTCTTTCGCCTTTATATTCAGCTGTTTCAGATAAGAGTTGTTACAAACATGCATATTTTGAGGCTACAACTCATCCCAGAAGACTGGAGGCTGGCCAGCGTGGTGCCCATCCACAAGCAGGGCCGGTTGGATGAGCCAGGGAATTATAGGCCTGTCAGCCTGACCTCAGTGCCAAGCAAGATTATGGAACAGGCCATCTTGAGTGCAATCACACAGCACTTACAGGATGGCCAAGGGATCAGACCCAGCCAGCATGGATTTAGGAAGGGCAGGTCCTGCCTGACCAATCTGATCTCCTTCTATGACCAGGTGACCCACCTGGTGGATGTGGGGAGGCCTGTGGATGTGGTCTGCCTGGACTTCAGCAAGGCCTTTGACACCGTCCCCCACAGCAAACTCCTGGCCAGGCTGGCAGCCCATGGCTTGGATGGGAGCACACTGTGTTGGGTTAGGAACTGGCTGGAGGGCCAAGCCCAGAGAGTGGTGGTGAATGGTGCCACAGCCAGCTGGCAGCCAGTCACTAGTGGTGTGCCCCAAGGATCAGTGCTGGGCCCCATGCTCTTTAACGTCTTTATTGATGATCTGCATGAGGGCATTGAGTCCATCATCAGTAAATTTGCAGATGACACCAAGCTGAGGGGCAGGTGTTGATCTGCTGGAGGGTAGAGAGGCTTTGCAGAGGGACCTCGACAGGCTGGACAGATGGGCAGAATCCAACAGTGTGAGATTTAACACATCCAAGTGCCGGGTTCTGCACACTGGCCACAGCAACCCCATGCAGTGCAACAGGCTGGGGTCAGAGTGGCTGGAGAGCGGCCAGGCAGAGAGGTACCTAGGGGTACTGGTTAATGATAAGCTGAACATGAGCCTGTAGTGTGCCCAGGTGGTCAAGAAGGCAAATGGCATCCTGGCCTGTATCAGGAAGAGTGTGGCCAGCAGGAGCAGGGAGGTCGTTCTGCCCCTGTACACATCACTGGTTAGGCCACACCTTGAGTCCTGTGTCCAGTTCTGGGCCCCTCAGTTTAGGAAGGAGGTTGTCTTGCTGGAACGTGTCCGGAGAAGGTCAGCAAAGTTGGTGAGGGGTTTGGAGTACAAGCCCTATGAGAAGAGGCTGAGGGAGCTGGGGTTGCCTAGCCTGGAGAAGAGGAGGCTCAGGGGAGACCTTATTGCTCTCTCCAACTACCTGAAGGGAGGTTGTAGACAGGCAGAGGTTGGTCTCTTCTCCCAGGCAACCAGCACCAGAACAAGAGAACACAGTCTCAAGCTGTGCCAGGGGAGGCTTAGGCTGGCTGTTAGGAAGAAATTCTACACAGTGAGAGTGATTGCCCATTGGAATGGGCTGCCCGGGGAGGTGGTGGAGTCACCATCGTTGGAAGTGTTTAGGAGGAGACTTGATAGGGTGCTTGGTTGCATGGTTTAGTTGACTAGGTAGTGTTGGATGATAGGTTGGACGTGATGATCTCAAAGGTCTCTTCCAACCTGGTCTATTCTATTCTATTCTACTCTATTCTATTCTATTCTGAGTTATAAACCAGCATTCGCTACGCTGAGTGTTTTTCTTATCTCACTGTGAAGACTAGAGACTCAGAGTGTATGGTGAGGATGGTGGAGTTCATTTTCCATATTGATTCCCCTAAATATTTTTCTGGGGTCACCACGAAGTTATAGGTAGATAATTGAAAAATGGACCAACTCTAACATAGGCAGTCCTGACCAAAACAGCATGCCAGGATACCAATAACTCTTAAAGTATATAATTTCCCTATTTTCAAGCCAGGTTGTGGAAAGCAAATGCATGAAAGGAAATGAATTTCCCAAAAATGACATCTCTGACAAGCATGGAAGATGACTGAAATTGGACTGCTGGAGTTGTTGCCAGCTTCAGCTGCCCCTCTGATAAATAGGTGCTCCTACCAGATGAGGAGAAAGCATTGCTGAGCTACAGTTTCCAGCCTGTGTGTGCTAGTTAAGTTAAATATTCTGGACTGCTAACTCTGTGAAGTACCAGGCCAGGAAATTCTGTCAGGATACCTGAGGAAAGGGCTACAGACATGCTTCAGAGGACGTGCAGGCAGTCATGAACTTCAGAATGCTCCAAGTGGGCAAATGGATAAGTTCTGTTCGTGAAAGACCAGTGTAAAATGGGGGGGTGTAATCCCTCTTTCTATTTTCTGGTTTGCTGCTGCTGCAGAAAGTGATGTTGCACCTTCATACTGAGCTCTGGGCAGCTTCTCTTGCAAAAGTCAGGAGAGTGGAGTCCCTCAGGGGTCAGTACTGCGACCAGTACTATTTAGTCTATTCATCAAGGACCTGGATGAGGGAACAGAGTGTACTGTCAGCAAGTTTGCAGGTGACACAAAACTGGGTGGAGTGGCTGACACACCAGAAGGTGGTTGTACCATTCAGCCAGACATAGGCTGGAGAGCTGGGCAGGGAGAAATGGAATTAAATCCAACAAGGGAAAGTGTAGAGTCCTGCAGCTGGGAAAGAACAACCCCATGGATCAGTATAGGCTGGGGACTGACCTGTTGGAGAGCAGCAAAGGGGAAAAGGACCTGGCGGTACTAGTGGATGAAAGGTTGACCATGAGCCAGGAATGCGCTCTTGTGACCAACGAGGCCAGTGCCATTCTGGAGAGTGGTTAATAGGTCGAGACAGGTTCTCCTCCTCCTCTGTTCTGTTCTGCCCCTCTACATCTGGAATATTGTGAGGAGTTCTGGGCCCCTCAGTTCAAGAAGGACCTTGGAACTGCTTGAAAGAGTCCAAAAATGGTTAAGGGAGTGGAACATCCTCCTTACGAGAAGAGACTGAGGGAGCTGAGGGGTCTTGAGCTTGGAGAAGAGGAGACTCAGGGGTGACCTCATTCATGTTGATAAAGATGTAAAGGGTGAGTGCCAAAAGGATGGAGCCAGGCTCTTCTCAGTGATGCCCAATGACAGGACAAGGGGCAGTGGTGGAAGTTGCGGCATAGGAAGCTTCATGGAAATGTGAGGAAACATTTTGTCACTGTGAGGATGACTGAACACTGGAGCAGGCTGGCCAGGAGGGTTGTGGAGTGTCTCTCTGGAGATATTAAAAACCTGGTGGATGTGTTCCTGTGTGATCTGCTCTGGGTGATCCTGCTCTGGCAGGGTGATTGGACTGGATGATCTTTTGAGGTCCCCTCCAGCCCTTAACATTCTGTGATTAATGGAGAGAAACAGAAAGCATGTGGGCGATAGCACAGCAACCTCTGCAAAGTAATTATAATAGCTGTGTGACAACTCATTGATATGCAAGTGCAACTGTTGAAAATGGTGTAAACTGCACAAACAAAAGGAGGATAATTTGACAGCATTAAAAGAAAAGCTAATAAAAGGCTGATGGAAGGAAAAAGCACTTTAATTCTTCAGTTCTCCAAGTCATTCAAGGAAGTATGTAAATTTTAGTTTGGATACTTTGCCAAATTGCTATAGCTGATTTCCCTCATCATATAAGTAGTTATTCCAGTACAGAATTACTTGATGATGCTTTGAGGTGGCTGTGCTGATTCTACGGGTAGCCCATGTGGGTTGAATAATTTCTGCTTCCAGCTCATCCAGCAGTTGGTTCTGCTCTTGCTCTTCAGTTACACTAGGATGATCTTCTACCAGATTATTCCCTAACGAGTGATGTTTATGAATTTGAAGAGGGGGAAAGGGAAGGTAGTTATGTTCTTTTGGGGACAGGTCAAGGTTGGACTTGGAAGATTTCATAGTTTTTGCTTTAGAATATGTTTAAAAAAAGTTAGGAGTCAGATGTAAAGGGGTTTTTTTCAAGACAAACTAATAGATTTGTCCAAGTAATCAAAGCCTATCTCTACAATCTCTCTTTCAATTGTGATAAGAAAGTTTTCTGAATAATCAGCTTTAAGATTGTTTCTTTTTATATCACCTCATTATTCCAAATTAACAAGTTTACTGCCACGAGCATTTGAAATTATGTCTGGTAACATCTTTTGGAGAGACAGCATTGTTTTGATGAGGTTTTTGGGTTTCTCATTCCTGTATTAGAAGCCTTTTTATAAGGTTTCCACAATAGCACCTAAGATGTTGCATGTGAGTAAGGAGGAATAACACAGAGAAGGCACAACTACTTCCCTTTACAGCAAGTGTAATAGCTGTCAAGGATCCTGTCCTTGAAAGAAGAGATTGAATCTGCCTCTTCTCAAGTAAGAATACCAGAAAAGAATCAATAGTACTAGTCAGACTGTCCTAATACCCTTTACTAGTGGGGAAATAAAGGAAAATGTTTCAATTATTTTGATGGGGGTTTTTTTATTGCACAGAAAAACAACCGTGGAGGAAAAATGTCAAGTGTTTCTCTCACACTAGAGTTTCTGTAGGATACCCAGCAGTAAAAATCTTTTGTGTAATACTTTCAAGGAAATATCTTCCAAATTTATTTATTTAAAGATAAAAATCTGTGATTTTTGTGATGGTTTAACTACAGAGACAGTTCAGACGGAATCAGTTTCTCATAGAAGGATTTATCCCACATTTTCTTGTGAAAACTTCTCTGTCACTTGAATGCAGAAAACACCTCAGTTCTGCCGTAAGTCGCTGGGAGTGTGAGGGTGTGAGAGAGGTCATTAATTATTTCTCATGTTTTTAATGCAAATTAAAGCCAAATCTCTTTTTAAACTTCCTGGGTGTTCCATCTGACCGCTTCTATTTGTCACTCACGCACGAGCAGCACTGAATTTTTCTGCATGGGGGTATGGGAAGGTCTGAAGGCTTCAAGAATCAGAGGAGAGAAGGAGAACTTCAGGGGTAAAATATATGGATCGTAATTAAAGCAATGCAGAAGGTTATTAATTTTGCTGTGCGGGTTTCAGTCTGAACCAGGTACTCCAAATTGCACTTAGAATCAGAACATACACTTTCCTTATTGGATTTTTTAGTTACTTCAGTGGAAAAATGGACTACTTGGTTTCTTAGCATTGATTCAAGATATTTGCATCTCTGTTATTTGCAAATAGAAAACACAAAGCTTGGAAGTTAAGACTAAAGATAATAACTCATTGCCTTGCATAACCATTTTGGCTTTACTGGATCTCCTGCTAGCTGCTAGCTTTGATTCCGCCTCATCTGTCAGAGCCCTTAACAGTTCTTCTGAAGGTCTAAAGCTATTGTAAGAAAATCTATTATAATAATTTGTCTCTAAATTGTGTTCCACAACAGGCAAAGGGACATTAGGTTTACAAAAGGAAATGCTCTGTACCGTTTGCTATTGCTCACACTAAAACCTTTTTTTCCACACTGTTGATTAGTTGCATTGTATTTAACCTTCAGAAATACAGAGGTTGCCACAGAACAGAGAATAACTTCTTTCTCTAGTCCTGGTGATGTTATTCTGAGAGTATTTTTCCATTCACTGTACAATGTGTCAAAGAACAAAAACAATAGTAGTAGAAAGAATACTGGAATTCAGAGTTGGTATATGCAGAATTCCCAGTTCAGATACATGAGATTCTGTTATGATAGCAAGTTAATATTTAAGAAGGCTGTGGGGCCATACCATTCGCAAAAGACAACTTCCAATTATTTCATTTGCTATTATGATGCAGAAAATGATGTGACCAAATCACAGGTTAGTTGGTGGTGTGATTTGTTTGACATCGAGACACTTGAACGTGTCCAGAGAAGGGCAACAAGGCTGGGAAGAGGCCTTGAGCACAAGCCCTACATGGAGAGGCTGAGGGAGCAGGGATTGTTTAGCCTGGAGAAGAGGAGGCTCAGGGGTGACCTCATTGCTCTCTACAACTACCTGAAAGGTGGTTGTAGCCAGGAAGGGGTTGGTCTCTTCTCTCTAGCAACCAGCACCAGAGCAAGGGGACACAGTCTCAAGCTTCGTCAGGGGAAGTTTAGGCTCGAGGTGAGGAGAAAGTTCTTCACAGAGAGAGTCGTTCGTCATTGGAATGTGCTGCCCAGGGAGGTGGTGGAGTCACCGTCCTTGGAGGTGCTCAAGAGGGGACTGGATGTGGCACTTGGTGCCATGGTCTAGTCATGGGGGCTGTGGTGACGGGTTGGACTTGATGATCTTTGAGGTCTCTTCCAACCTTGGTGATACTCTGATACTGTGATAACAGCTTTGGTTTAGATTTGGATTTCAGAAGACTGGGGTTTGCTATTCTACCGATTGTACCAGCATTATATGCAACAAAAATATCTTTTCCTGATGTGGTTTTGTAGGGGAAACATCATAACCCATAAAACTGTTGAAATGTCAGAAAAGTCACTCTACCAACATCCCTGCAATGCCAAATGCCAATGTATCCTACAACAAACGATTACTGCCAATGTTCATTTTTGAGTAATAATGTACTGAAAATGTATTTGTAAAACTGATTTAGAAATAGTAATTATAGGAAAGACCTTTGAGAATTAATCTAGATATTTCAAAATCAGAACTCAAAAAAAGGCATTCAAAATATTTGAATTGTCAGCATTCAATAACTGACTTGACTTTAGAATGTGTCCAAATGCTCTAATTAATTTAATTGGAGATTATGTTAATAATTACTCTTGGAAATTTGATTGATTACAGAAAACAATCCCAGTGGGTTGGAGTATGCTCAGCTTAATTGAAGAGCTAAGCTTAGGAAGGAGATGTTTGCAGAAGGCTATGTGCAGGCACTCTCCTCCTCTCTGCTGAGAAGAATTTGTCACTTCTTTATGTCTTTTACAGCACAAGTTCAAAACTTGACAGCAATAACCTTCGAACTGTATCTACATGAAACATACATTATGACTTCAATGAAAGATGATCTCATGTGAGATTCTTTTGGTCACATTTCAAAGATTTATTCAAACTATATGAGGTTTTCTAAGAACAAAGGATAAAAGATTTTATTTTCTAGAATCTGGTTCAATAAATCCCACAGGCTTAAGCATGTCATCGTAAGCCTGGGACTGGACGTCTGCACATAAATGAAATCTTAAAATAATCTTTGCAACAAGCACATTCTTATGCCCTTTGCTAAAGAATGACTTCAGAGAGGTAATTAAAGAGAAACATTTTTCATGAATTAGTGAAGTCTCCTGCTCAAAACTGGCAGGAGATTCATGCCTGAGGTTTCTTTTTCATGTCAATAGTGTATTCTCACAATGTTACAGAATAAATATGATAGAAGAATGTATTTGAAAGTTATACAATAGGTATTTTGCTCATAAGCTTCGTACTGAAGATATTTCTCTCTCCGTTAATTAAGAGATATTTGCAGTTTCCCAAGAGGTTCTGCGAGGCATTAAGGTGTCTTTATGACATCTCATGAAACATAGCAGCAGCGGCATATATCTAAACTAACATTTCTTAAAGCAGCATTACTAGGGGTAAACAAAGTTCAAAGATTCTTCAAGTCACTCCTTTTCTGTTCACGTCGGAGAGGAATTTAGGGCAACGCTTATTGTCGTGAATAAGAAATATTCTTAGAATCTGAGCTGCCAGAATCTCCAAAGCTCTCACTGTAAACATTTCACTTCTACAGTGACAGCTAAGTGAAGATGCCTTGCTCATTATCCATAAAGAATATGTGGCACAGATGAGCTCAGAATGTAAATTTGTAAGGAAATGGAGAAACTGTAATTCATTTTTCATGCAGAAATGTGTTATATTTTTTTTCCTGCTGAAAGATTCATAGAAAATTAATTAGTGGAAATCTAGCAAATATGTTGTGTTGGTAATACTGTAAAAATACTTTTCAGCACCAAAGCAAATAAGAGAGGCTAGAGTCACTGAGGTTAAATGGAAAATGGGAGGAACAAATCGGTCCTCAGTAATAGCTGTTCATTACAGGATTTTTTAAATAAATGAGAGCAATGGGGAGAAATGCAAAAGAAGGATATGTAGTTTACTGAGTGTGGTGTGAAATGTATTAACTATCTGTTAAACTTCACCAGAGTTTAGAAAATTTGTGTTTTGAAGGGAAAAAATAGTTGCATTCAGTGCATCTTTGTGATCTTTGTCAGTTAAATACCTGTGTGCACTTACCAAAACTGCAGTCATTTCAATGACAGATTTAATTTTCTTGAAAGATGAGGGATTTACTGCAGTGCAGAGAGGAGCCCATTTGTGTACTACTAGGTAAGTTCAGGCAGCCATGATTTAAGTTTCCCAAAACAATAAGAGGCTGGTTGGTATTTCTGGAGTCATATCCATTATTTACATTGCTAGGCTGGGAGGATATTTGCTGCAATGTCACACTAACCTCCATGAATTCTTGATTGAGAAATAAAAAATTAACAATATGGAGTGATGGGGGCACTGGTATATAGAGATCAGTAATTTTGAAACAAGCACAGTGTAAGGTTGTCAGTAACACAAATACATGCACACAAAAATCTCAAAGGAACGTTTAATGCTGTAGGATTTCCACAGAGCAGTAATTCCATGCAGCCCCCTGCACCTGTCCACAGAACCAAGACTTGAGAGCATCTTACCATTTGGATTTCTACATTTGTTAGGTTGACTTCAATTCCCTCCACCTCTGGAAACAAGACTCAAATATCTGAGTTGCAATTGGTCTCTACCTGGCAATGGCAGTTTACCTTTTAGAGAATAAACCTAGCAGCTGCTCTTTTCCTGTTCTGTGAGAGGTCCACTCACGTGTCCCTCACTTTGTGAGATCCAGGGGTGCCTGAGTAATTCAGCAGAAATGGGCATCCACAGCACTGCAGGGATAACAGACAACCTAGAATCAGGGAAATCAAATCACAGGTGACAGCCTCATTTTATTAGACTGTGGAATAATGATGGTGATTATTCAGAAGAACAAAAGTGGAAAACAGAACTCTTGTGTAGTTTGTTTCTTAGTAACAGCTAAAGCAGAAATTATCTGTGATGCCAAGGCTCATTCTAAACATTGCCACCATTTTATCAACTACTTCCTTTAGTCTGGCGACCTCAGCCTTGTTTGCTTCCACACAGATTTTGTTTTAAGTTTTCATTTATTCCTGAAATATCACTTGGTGACTTAGCCAATGTTTAAATCAGTCACCTCCCTTACAGTTAAATAAATATCAGAGGGGGAAATGGAGTCAGCACTACATATACACAAGTTATGTACAAGGTGGTTTTCCAAGGGCCAAAGCAAATCATGCTTTCCACATCAGTGCATCCTTATGTACTCCTGTGTGGCCCTGGATCCAGTTTGACTGTAGTTTGGTGCATTCTTTATTGCTTCAGCAAGACTTCTGTTTGTTTTCATTTTAAAATTATAATTAATGGCTAAGATCTGCTTTAAATGACACTGAACTTGTACTGATAGGACTTCTCCCTACAGAATCTGTTTGGGTTTTTAATCGTGGTTATTGTCTTAAACTGATAGAGCGATGTTCCAGTCTAAATAGATGTAAGGATTTGATTTGAGGTTCACAGGGAACAAAGCTTTCATTTGCCCCAAAAGAGTCATAGTTGGATTGAGATCTGTATACAGGTCAAGCAGAGTGGGCTTAAGCAAGTGAAGAGTCTAAGGCAAAGAGCTTTTTACAGCCCTGTCACGGTTTAAATGGACTTTCAAGCTGTGCTAATGTAAAGTCTCCTGTTTGGGGCCAGAATGATGGAAGAATTGCCATTCATTTCCCAGGTACAGTGACTGTCATTTTGTCAGAAGTTAGGTATTTAAAAATAGAACTCAAAATTCTGAATTTTATGACACATGGCACTTATGTTCTCTGTAGCTCTCTGTTAGGGCACTGAGGCCATTTACATAACTCCTTTTCTAGTAATATTCTCCAAATATAAGAACACTAGTTGAAAAAAACCCCATACTTTAAGTAGTTAGAACTTAACCAATACTGACCTAAATGAACAATCTTCCTTGTGAAGAGCCCATGTATTGCTTTATCCTGGTGCAGTATCTCACTGCTCTCATCATACTCTTCTACCCCCAGTTCTTTCTCCAATGCTCATGCAGATACGTT
Organism: Picus viridis; assembly: GCA_033816785.1. Classification (NCBI taxonomy): domain Eukaryota; kingdom Metazoa; phylum Chordata; class Aves; order Piciformes; family Picidae; genus Picus; species Picus viridis. Next base: position 3,456,388 of record CM066594.1, read on the forward strand.
GTTGCCACAAGATTATTAAGAAAGTGTGTGTTTCAGTTTAGCATTTGTGCCTTTGCTTTAGGCCATGCATGTTTTTACCACCCAAGTCCATCATATCAGCTGTAAAATTCAGTTGCCCTCTAGAGAGCGCCACAATCAGGCACACTAGGTGAATTGGTCTCTGCATTAATGAATCATTGTCCTCTTCCCCAGATTGTAGCCTGCCCAAAAGATCACTAAAACCAGGCTTTAGTGGACTAGATAGGAAATGTTAAGTATATCCCGACAAAACTCACTAGTTAAACAAAAATGGGTAGCTTAATTCATGGACCTCAACAGTCTGGGACTGCCATTGTATGATATAAGGTATAGAGAGGAGGAAAGAAATTTGTTTTAAAGACCAGCACAGGCATACATGGGTCAAGATTCCCTATATTTTACTTTTGTACATCAATCTGCATCAATCCTCCTCCCTCCCAGTCAGCAAGCTGCTGCCTTCTCTACTGATTGTAGTCTTTGGAAGTATTTATGTCATTCTGCTATGCAGAGTTTACCACAATAATCTCATACCAGTTTAAGAGAGTTCTGGATAACCACAACTAGCACTGGATCCTCCCTGCAAAAAGATGGAAAAACACTAGATTATTTCTCAGTCCTCAGAGCAACATGAACCAGAGATACACTCAAGCTGTGAATGTCAGGAATAAATAAGCAGCTTACAAATGGCATTGAAAATGGTCTGTACTGCTGAGAGAAAAAAATATGTTTCTTATTGTTCTGCTAGCTTTCAGTTGATTTAAAAAAAAAAAAAAAAGGTTTGTTTTGATGAAGATGATACAGAGTAAAGGCTTTTGAAAGTGCAATAGCACTTTTCTTTAAATATTTGCATTTTGGGCTGAATTTATTAGACTGGGCTTTTCTGTTTGGCTGATTTTGCCTCACCTCATACTCTGACGAGAAGGGGCAGCTCCAGCCTGTTGCAGCACAGGAAGGTGGCACTAATATGTTAACATCTGTTCACTACAGCAGAGGTACAACGACCTTGGTGTATCATCATTAATTTCCCCAAAACAAACCATCCAGAACTACTGCTAGTAGAAACAATTTGAGGAACATCAGCATATAGTCAAACTTATTTAGTCTTTGACATTGATTGAGGAGTTGTTGCCTTTGTGACTGGAACTCATCATGACCACAAAGGCTGGGCCTTTGCCTTACCCAAGTGCTGCAGAAGTGTTTGTCCCACTGGGGACCCTTGTACTCACCCCTGCAAAAGGGGGAAATGAGCATCCAGACTTTAGAAAACCTTGCTTAACTTCACAGGCTTCCTTTTTAATCAGAATACATGTGAGCGCTGACAAAGAACTTTGTCTTAATTTCTGTGCCTCACCGCCTCCAAGCACAGCCATATGAATAATGTAGGAGGCAGTACATCCCCCTGGAATATGGGCATTTATGTACACACTAGGCCAGCTCTTCAGCTAGTGAAAATGGCCACAGCACAGCCATGATGATTTCTGTCTGAAATCTGCCTGGATCAGCAGCAGTGTGACCAGCAGGACCAGAGTAGTGATTGTTCCCTTGTATTTAGCACAGTGAGGCTGCAGCTTGAATACTGAGTTCAGTTTTAGGCCCCTCATTGCAAAAAGGACATTGAGGTGCTGGAGTGTATCCAGAGAAGGGCAATGAAGCTGGTGGAGGATCTGGAGAAAAGGTCTGGTGAGGAGCAGCTGAGGGAACTGGGGCTGTGTTTAGCCAGCAGAGAAGCAAGCTGAGGATAGACATTCTGGCTCTATACAGCTCCTTAAAAGGAGTTTAGAGACAGGTGGGATTTGGTCTCTTCTCCCTAGTAACTAATGACAGGATGAAAGGAAATGCACCAGGTGAGGTTTAAACTCTTTCCTGCAAGAGTGGCCAGGCATTGGAACAGGCTGCGCAGGGAGATGGTTGGAGTTCAATGCCCTAGAGGAGTAGGCATGGCACTTGGGGACATAGTTTAGTGGGTGTGGTAGTGTGTGTTTGCTGGTTGGGCTTCATGAGCTTAGAGCTCTTTTCCACCCTTAACGATTCTATGATTCTGTCACTGGAGGGTCTGGCCTGGGCACTTTGTGCTGTCTTCCCACACTGTCTCTCAAAGCAGCAAACATCTTTCCAACAATCCAGTGAAAACCCTGCACTTGTGCTGACGTGGCCTCACTTCTCAGGAAGGAGACCGAGCAGTGCAATGCTGAGGGGTCCTGAGCTGTGCCTCCCTCAGGCCAGGGCCCAGGCTGTGCTCCCCACAGGCCAGGGCCCAGGCTGTGCTCCCCACAGGCCAGGACCCAGGCTGTGCTCCCCACAGGCCAGGACCCAGTCTGTGCCCACTAGTCTGTGACCCTGTGATGCACTGAACCGCTCACTCCTACAGCATCTTCACACAGCTTGCATCTGCTATCCTGCACCAGCTTACACCAGAGCCCATTCTTTTCTGCTGTGTGACAAACTGCAGGGACACCAGAGGTATCTGCCATTCCCTGGAGCACTGGTTGAGTCCCAGTCTGCTTCAGCAGGTTCCAAAAGCAGCCCAAAGGCATGGGGGTGAGGGTATAGGAAGGCCACCCACAATTCATTAAACTCCTGGAAGCTAGCAGAGTTGTGGGCTTCCTCGGTGCTTCAAGCCACAGTTCGTTGTTAATGGAGTTACTGGGTTAAGTTCATCATCATGTTTGACCTCCTGTTTAGGAGGCTTATGATGTGTGAAAGCCTGGCTGCCAAAGAGGACTGATGGTGATGCAATTTTAGGGGCTAATGATTCTGCTGACCTAATGTCCTCATCCAGCTGCTTTCTATTACTGTCACTTAACTGGGACATGGTAGGCTCAAGGGACTGGGTTTATATAATGAGCTAGCTGTGCAATTATGGCAGCTATTGCAGGACACGGGAGCTAAATCTATCTCATTTTTGCTTCATCATCTATTTTTATATTATTCTGGCATAATGTGGACATTCCAAAAATTCGGAGTTTATTGCTCCTAGGTGAAATGAGCAGTGCTAATAGTGCTGCTGGGCTGTTGTCAGGCAGGGCTGGCAAGGGAATTCTTCCTTAGCTATCTTTTCACACTGCCCTCTTCCCTCAGTAACGTGAAAAAAAAAAAATCACCAGAGATCTTTGTGTTTATGTTTATTTTCTATTTAATTTCCTTCTTGCTTGCTTTCCTTCCTTCTTGTATGAAAGTATGCAGGGAGAAATAACTTTTTTTTCCCCAGAATCTATGGAAAAGCTATAGTGGCTCAACGGTTTGCTTAGAAATGTTTCATTTCCCTTGAATTTCCAATACAGTTTATTGCAGTTGTGACCTGGGGTTTTCATAAGCTTCTGCTGCCTAAGAAGTACAAACCCCTAGTTTTGCCTGAATTATGGAAATTCCAAAGATTATCACAGGTTATAATGCAGCAGTATACATGGATATTTTACTGAATGCATGGATAAATTAGGCTTAGGTTTACTTCTAAATGGATAGCTAGCAAAGTATGTATGTTTTTCCTATATACAAATTCTTGGTACTTTTTATGGTCAACTTATTATCCACTGACACTTTCTGTCATTATAAGAATAATGGGATTTATTCCCAATCTTAGAGAGGAACCACTTGGCAAGTTCACTCTAGTATAGATTACTCTATAATAGTGAGTTTAAATTTCAAAGAGAAAATTATATCATTTTCAAACTGCTTTGCAACAGACACACAACTAAATAGTATTTTTCATGAGGAATGTTGTATATGTTAGTTAAAACAAATATCTGGCAGCTTGTTTTCCACTTATTTGATAGAGTTTTCTTAGATAACCCTACTGATTTGGTTTTTTTAAACAAAAGATGTTGACTAAGACTAAACCATGATAACTATTTCATATTTTTTCTTACTGATATATATGGGGAAAAACTTAGCTGAAAGGTCTTAAACAGGCAATATCAATTCATCATCACTAATACTTTTATGAAGTAGTTAAGGGTAGATATATTTTTCACCAGCAGCTAAAATCTGTACACTTACTAAGTTTCCATAAATTTGAAGTAACCTCGTGTTGTTGTCCACAGCAGTAAGTAAACTGAGCAAAATTTAATTAAAGATACCTATCTATGAAATATGAGTCTTGCTTCCACCTGTTCTCCATTCAGCATATTCCCTCCATGTATGTTTTTAATATATTGGAATTTTTTAATGGGCAGTCATGTGTGACAGCCACAGACAGAATATTCTGTCTAGTGTCTTGGAAGACCCACGGAGCTGGCTCTGCAGTGTATTCAAGTAACTTCTCAAATGTGCTTTCAGGGGCAAGTACAGAAGAGACTTTTACCTTCACAGCTTCTGTGGGGCTGAGGACTTCACTAAATGAGTTCTCTGCTAAGTATGATGTATACTCACACAACTACTTATTTAAGCAGAATCATTATTTAGGAGTAAGCAGAGAGTACGGAGTCATAGGAAGAATGGCCAAGGGCAGGAGCCAAATGGGATAACTACTTGCTGCAGCAGAGCTGCTTTTACAATAGCACAAAATGCCTGTGGGACTGTGGCCCAACAGAAAACATGACCATGAATTGGCTGGCTTCAATGCTGAGCAGTTCCATTCATCAGGAATCTCATCTTTGGGCAAACTCAAGGGCACTAATAAGCCTTATTTGCTCTAAGCAGCCTCCCTTGTCCGTGCCCCACGGGCTTCAGTGGAGTCTGAGGTTTATTTATGCAGTTCTCTGTATGTGCATGTACATGCACATATATTTCTTGAGCTACTTTAACTACAGATGATTTAAGATTAAAATTCATCTTAAAAAACATAGTTATTTTCATTGCCCAGGCAATGATACTACATCAAAACTTCTCTTTTCCAGAGAGTCTTAATTTGGCCAGTGTGCCAAACTGAAAGGAGGAGTTGCTATAAATAGACCTCTTAGAGCCTTCATAGCCAGTTAAAAAAGTAAATAAATCAAGTACTTTGTTTTAGTTTAGAGCTTTGTCTGAGCATTAATCACTACCATAGTAAGAATACAAATGAAACAAATAAAACTGCACAAACAAACAAACAAACCCCAAACAACTACATGAATTACATTTATAACTCAAATGTGCAGAGTTTTTTGGTAGGCTAAGGAACTTGTTTGTAAATGTGAATTTTACTTTCCTTTCTAGCATTTTTTTTGGAAAGCAAGAATGAGGGGCATGAAAACTAATGAAGCCTAACTGGCTTAGCAAGAAGGTCATGTCTCCCGTGTGTGCTTTAGGAAGTAAAGTATTACACTATGGATTTGCATATTTTTTCTACTTTTGTCAGCACCTAAAGAGTGTCAGACATGACATTGCGATGCTACTGAAGGGGCAGGCTAGTTGGTTGGGTTGTTTTTATCATTTCACAGTGAACCAGGGATATTGCAGGTAACAGTTCACATAATGGATTGCAGAGGTTGTCACAGTAGAGGTATCACAGTATCACAGTATCACCAAGGTTGGAAGAGACCTCAAAGATCATCGAGTCCAAACTGTCACCACAGACCTCATGACTAGACCATGGCACCAAGTGCCACATCCAGTCCCCTCTTGAACACCTCCAGGGATGGTGACTCCACCACCTCCCTGGGCAGCACATTCCAATGACAAATGACTCTCTTAGTGAATAACTTCCTCCTCACCTCGAGCCTAAACTTCCCTTGGTGCAGCTTGAGACTGTGTCCTCTTGTTCTGGTGCTGGTTGCTAGAGAGAAGAGACCAACCCCTTCCTGGCTACAACCACCTTTCAGGTAGTTGTAGAGAGCAACGAGGTCTCCCCTGAGCCTCCTCTTCTCCAGGCTAAACAATCCCCGCTCCCTCAGCCTCTCCTTGTAGGGCTTGTGCTCAAGGCCTCTTCCCAGCCTTGTTGCCCTTCTCTGGACACGTTCAAGTGTCTCAATGTCCTTCTTAAACTGAGGAGCCCAGAACTGGACACAATACTCAAGGTGTGGCCTAACCAATGCAGAGTAGAGGGGCAGAATGACTTCCCTGCTCCTGCTGGCCACACTATTCCTAATGCAGGCCAGGATGCCATTGGCCTTCTTGGCCACCTGGGCACACTGCTGGCTCATGTTTATGAAGAATGCTGGGTGGTTTCTTTGATATCTATCACAAAATAGCCCCAACAGCTGAAATTCCCTTTGGTTTCATGGACTAATAGTCATAACCAGAAAATAATTTCTGACTTATGAGGAGCCAGGCCAAGGACTGCTCCAGGTAAACAAAAAGGGGAAAGGCCAATGGGCAATCTGTCCCAACCCACAGGTGAATGCAGAAATAATAAAAGGTTACGGCACAGTGATGATTAAGTTGTAATTTTCAGATGTTTCTCAGCTCAGCAAGACAAACCTTTAAGAGCAGTATTTCACATTTAGTTAGATAAATGCCAAGCCCAACACAAAACCTTGTCAAATGTCTGCCCTTGATGTCCTTGTCAGTGCAAATCTTAATTAGTTATCCTGTAGGCGTGTTTACTGCATTTGTTTCAGGACTGCTTAAGCAGTGAGGTACTGGTTAACAGTGAGAGAGAGTGACAGAGTCTCTTCCAGAATTCTTTGTTGGTCAGGATTTTATGTCTAAGAATTGAAACTCTGTCTCTAAAGAAGAAATGTAATTTGACTCACTGTCTTCTACTTTTCTAACTTTCATGGCAGAGTTTGAATCAAACATGACCTGCACATTCTGCCATGTGTTCCACTCATTGGTACTCAAAAGTTCAGTCATATTGTATGACATGAGTGATACTCATCTTTGTCTTCTAACAGCCCTGCAAAAACATGGGAAACAACTTACATCCATCTAATGCTGTACTCTAGCAGAATTGCTGTTTGGAATATCTGTCTGTTGAAGGAAACAGCTCTCAGGTTATTTCATTAATACCAGTGGTGAAAGAAAACCAAACCAATTCCATCTTGTCACTGTCTGTTCCAGCCTTATTCATTTTTTCTTCATTTTTCTTCCAGGTTTATATGTTTCCTTCATTCTCAAAATCCTCTTTTCCCAATATTTCAAAAGAATTTCTAAAGCCCAGAGTACTGGAAAGTTTATTGTAAATATTTATTTAGAGCACTTTTGGGTTTTGGTTTTAATCCTGCTTTGGAAATTATATTGACAGTTAAGCACAGAGAAGATGCTCACTGAGCTGAAGGACTTTGGCTGCAGCTTCTTCAGTGAGTGTTCTTGTAACATAACTTATGTGAGTTTGAAAGGAGATAAGCTAAACATGAGCAGACAGTGAAGGACTTCCATGTATTTTTGTTCCTAGACAAGGACTGAAATAGCCCATCTCTCATTCCCTAGGAACCTAAGAAGGATCTAAAAGGTGAAAACTGCAGGTTTTAAAATGTATAGGATTCAAACTGATATGAGAAGCTGAAAAAAAATTAAGAATAAAATAGCTTGTCTAGGAAAATGAGTGACAGAAAAAAAAGCTTCCCAAGTGGATGGGATGAGATGAGACAGTTCAGTGAAATATCTACTGTCTTTCAGGCAAGAGATACATGAGAATCCTGGCCCATAATGTGTCCCTTTCAATTTTTTCCTCCATTTTTATCTTTGAGATTTTACACAGGGTATTTCATATACATGTAATATAAAAATGACATTAAATGAGCTTTAGAGTTTTACATTTCAGAAGCTTTCTACATTCAAGAAGGTTTCCTTTATTTCTTTCTGATAAGATGCTGGTCTGAGATACCTAAAAAATTGCAACTCTTTGGATGCTGTTTTGGAATGGCAAATACTGTCCTTGCAATTAATTCTGGAGTGTAAGAGCTGTGTATGCATGCTCCTCAAGATAAGACCATTCTAAATGCTAACAACAGTCAACATAAAGACTGTGTGCTGTACTTTCTGCATTATCACTGGATCTATATTTTTGTCAGTATTTGTGGGATTCCTTATGGGGAATGGGAAGTTTTGAACTGAGTGCAACTTTCTTGAGTAGCAGAAAAAAGCCTTTTTAAAGGATGTTTTCTGTCAGTCATGCATAGCTTCTAGCACAAGAGGAATAAATTGCAGCTTCCATGAGAAGGAGTGAAATAAACTCATGGGTTTTTTCTGTCACACAGGGATTATTGTGAGAGAGACAGGAATGTCTCACCTGGCCTGATTTCTCTTGGTGAAATTGTTGCATTCTTGACTAGTACTCAAAATGTCAAGGGGACAGCAAGAGACGGTAAAAGAACATCATACTTTGTACAAATCATCAGTAAGAACAAGAAGCTACTGCAGGTAGGATGATCTACAAAGGAAGCCACCAGCCTTATAGAGCAGGTTCAACTAGTTGTGACAGGGACATCATCTACATTCCCATTCTCTCTCTCTGCTCCCCCTCTTCTGGAACAGCTACCTTATTAGTGACACACAATTATAGGTACTTCCTTAACCAGGATTGCCCAGGATGGGGAAGAACAAATTGGTTCGTGTTTCTAGTGACTTGACTACAGATCTCAGTGGGTGCTCTGCTTTAAGGAGCTTAATATCTGGCAATACCTTCTCCAAGGATTTAATTGAGCAATCACACTGTGACAGATGGGCAGTTTTTGCAAAAGCCTACAGCAAAGAATGACTTTTGAGCTGCTATTCTTTGTCGTGAACATTATACCACTCTTGCGTCTTCATTCACTGGCTTCGCAAACATGACAGATGATACAGCTGGTGGTATAGAAATTGCAAGTTTCAGGAACTGGGGGAGGGGAGTAGGGGTGAGACAGAGGAAGAATCAGTCACACAACAAGAATAATTCCCTGCATGAGCTTAAATAAAAATCTGTTAGAACTTTCAGATAATTGTCAGGCCTTCACAGACTAACAACAGTCAGCTCATTAATTTTATGAGTGTTATTTGACCTATAATACTAATATGTTTTACTGTTTATTAATTAACCATTAGCTTGAAGAATGTCATTATTTTAAATAGAAACACTCCATCTCTGTCTGCATTTATATAGCACTGAGAGTACTGTTAAAGACCTTAATCCTTCTGGTATAAGGATCGCTTCTTGCAGTTTTCAGAGCTATCTCAGGCTGTGTTTGGTTTCCTGTGTCCAACCTGAATACAGTGCAGTTTTCCCAGCTATATAGTTGAGGCTGGTGAAGTATTTCTCTGGCATAAGGCTGGCTTGACTGCCTGCTAACCTGTCCTGCTGTACAGGCATCAGTACCGTACCGCATTACTCAAAAGAGTGGTTTTCCTAGCAGTGTCCCTCCATTGAGTTATTTGTCACTTTGTTTGATAGTTTTTTATTAGTATGCTTGGCATTAGAGTGTGCTGATGGAATTTGATAAAAATATAAAGCTGGAAGTGCTAATGTGGAAAGGCCTGGTACATTATCCAGGAAGAGATGGAGTGTCTAGCAGACTGAAATAAAAGTAGTGAATTAATGTTAGTAATACCAAGGAAAAGGTCATGCTTCTAGGAACTAACTGGAATTCAACTGCTGAACAGGGATTAATCAGACAATAAGTCGGAGAGGGAAGATCTGGGCATAATATGCCCAGTGGTCTAGCTGACCTCTGGATGACTATAAAGCAAGAAGAAGATCTAGCTGTATGATAAAGAAATAGAGTCTTTGGACATTTAAGGTGAATTATTAAAATAGAGGAGTCTTTAACTGTATTGCAAGACATTACTGAGTCCTTGGTTAGAATAGTCATATTGTTCAGTTGTATTTACATTACATACATAGTTGATAGAGACCAGCACATGTGAATGGTGGTTTAGTGCAGGAATTACAAGAGCTTCCGGAAACTCCACTCTAAATTCTGACCCTGAGCTAGGTTTCCATACATACTCTGCAATATATTTTTTCACTCATTCACCTCCAAGAAAGATGTAATTAAATTGTAGTAAGTGGAGTGTAACTCTGCTGAGTTTATAAGCAGAAAGGTCTTCTGTGACAGGAGAACTAGCAGAGTGACACGTTAAGCCTAATGGAATGCTCACAGAGAGTGGATCTGGTGGCTTGCAGCAGGTTCATGTTAGAAAGGAAAAATAACTGCTAATGCTAAAGAATCTTAATGAAGAGGAATTAAAAAAAAAAATAAAAAAGGAAAAAAAGGAGATAGGTTGTTTGTATATACGTGGAATACTAAGTTCTGCTCATGTGAGAGGAATTCTTGAACAGCCATCAAAAATCCTGCTAGTGACAAAAGATCCACATTTCAAATGGAGCTGAATCTGGTTTTGAATCAGGCCAAATTAAATAACTTTGTGATTGCAGGTATCTTGTTGTGATGTGAGAGGAGTTCATTTCCATTATTAAATTCCTCTGAAATAATTTTTTTGATGATGCACAGATGTCTTCCATTGAACAGCAGCCCTGCACACAAATTGGCTTTTTTTGCTCTACAGGCTGAACTCCATTTGATAAACTCCAGGTTCTTCTTCCCCTCAAGCTGAGTCACGGTTCGTCACTCCCTCTCCTGCTCCTGAAGGCTGGGGAGAGTTGGTGCTGTCTTTGACAAGTGATCATTATCCAGTATAAAGAAAGAACTCATCTCATGTGGACAGAATTAGAGCTGGGTGTCAATCTTAAATTTGTGAGAAGATTATTAAGGGGTTTTCAACCTGGTAAAGTGGTGACAATATTGTGACATAAAGTTCTAACAAAGTTTTTTGTTCTACTGTTTTGCAGCCTTCATATTCTAATAACAACTAATCAATTTTGCATTTGTTATTTAACCTATAATGATAAAGTACAGCTGTGTCTATCTGAAGTGCTCGAGCTTAAGCTACTTTAATATACATTACAATTGTATCTGTGTCACCTGCACTGAATTTTGTGCAAGTTTGTGGTAGTAGCTGACGTAATTATAATTTGATGTCTAATGCCAGAGAGATCCAAAGATCAGTTTAATTCCCTGATTGGCAGAAAGAAGTAGCTGCAGCAGTTCCATAGCTGCTCAGGAGACAAGTCTGTCTGTGCTGAGCACAGCCTTGCTTGCTCCAACCCGCAACTGGAGCAGGGCTTTTCCCACAGGGGTCCCTGCAGCTCCATTGCTGGCCAGGCTGGACACCTCCACCCAGCACAGTGCATCGTCAGTGTGAAGCAGCTGACAAACCTTTCTATGTCACACTTTAAATGGAGTGTCTTCTTCCAACTCACTGTTGCTTCTAGCACCATGAAACTAAGCTAGCTTGTTTTCAAAGCATATCCTGGTAATTGTCTTGATGTGTTAGAATAGCTTATGATTGCACTATTCATCATTTCTGCTCAGAAATAAAACTTAGCAGAAAGACAAAAATGCTTTCCCGGTTCTGTTTTGGTGTGTTTCCCTAATTTTTGCCCAATATTCCTGAATATTATTGTATTCTTAGTTTATACCTGCTTTTGCCTTCTAACGTGCATGAGAGGTGGATAGCCTTCTCACAGTGTGAAAGACAGTTCTCTTAGTTCGGTTCCCTCAAGCCACAAGAACCAATTGATGTCAGTTACCTCAAAAGGAAATTAATCCCACTCCTCTGTTGTTGTATCAATACTAACACATTTTTCCTGCAATTTCCAGGTTTTGACATCAGTGGCTGCCAGCGAAGCTGAGGTAGGAAATCCTGTCTTATACTGGTGGAATGTTAAATAGCTGTCTGTGATTTCGATAGCGGAGATAAGCTTTCTTACAGTTTGGGGGTGAAATTTAAGAGACTTCATTGTGGCGTTTGTGCTGCTCCTAGTGTTTAATGAGCCAATCTTTGGAATTCTTGTCTAGTTATAACAATGTTTAAGTTGAAAAAGTCATCCTAGGGAAGTTTTGTCATTGTGTAGGTCTTTCTAAGATGTCCATGGCATTGAAATTGCATAGTTCAGAGCTTTGTTAAGCATGTGCTACCATTTCTCATCAATAGAAGGTGGGTGTCTCACCTTTCCCCTACACCCTTCAGTTTCTGTAGTTTGCTCCATAGCAAAGGAGTTATTGTACCTGCTCTGGAGTCAGTTCTGGTGGCTGACATCCATTCCTCCCAAGTCCACAACTAGTTTGCCTTTCTTCTCTGGTACCATATCACCTGAGCTGTTTGACCAGATTGGGATGTGGGAGAGAAATACAGTTTTATGACAGAATGCTACTAGCTGAATTCTCGTTGGATTCTGAAATGACATCAGCTATATTTTATGTTGTATAGCACAGGCTGGTCATCATGCTTGCACATTTCTTTTGCTGGCTTTTCTATTCATGTGTGAGTACTTTAAGCTGTCTGAATGTGTCTAAGAGTATTCTTAGAGATGAAAATATGATGATTATTGAATTATATTTGGAATAACTGACTGCTGAAGTGAAATTGACAATCCTCTGTGACCACTAAGGCCTGTTACACTGCATTTGTCCCTTGTGAATGTTGCTGTTGAGTAAGTCACTGAACTTTTATTAACTGACAGATATTTTTATTCAGTGCACAGTTACTGACTCATTTAAATGTAATGTCAATTGGAAGCTCAGAGCACTTCTATATGAAACGGGTCTCGGACTCACAGTAGGGAATTTGTGATGTACTCTAAAGCTAATGTTTAACTATGACAAAATGTCTAGGTGACTCTAACTGCTGTAGTCAGATAAATTTTTAATACAAACCTTTGGTAAATTAAATTGCATTATTAAAGAGAATAGATGTCAAGCATCCAACAAGATAAACTGTGCTAGTTACTTTAAAGAATGAGGACTCAAGTTCACTTGCATGCTGTAAGAAGTAAGATTTGTGCCTGCTTTTTCACTGTTGCTCTCTTTTAAATGTCTGTTGCTCTTACATCAATAGGCTCCAATAATAAGTACTCACTTCCATTATCTTGTTTTGTAATGGAGTCTTTGGGGCTTAGATTTGTCTCTGCTACCAATCTTTCTCCCTTGTAAAGTCTGTTTCTTCATGTATTTGTAAAGTGTTTTCATTTCCTTTTTTTTTCCTTTTGTTTTGAAGATTCTAGAAATATTCCAAGTTGCTTATTTGTGTTCTGTTGTTTGTGAGTACATTCAGCATTTGAAAACCTTAAGAGAGTTAATGCTTCTGCTTGCTCTTCAGCAAAGCATATCAACTAGCCTTTGTGCTTCAGCCCATGGACCAGCTGACTTGCTAGGAACAAATCTGTGTGTAAGAGGTAATCGTTAGATGCTGTTTCTCCCATTCATAAAAGTACTCAGAAGAAATTTCAGAGTTCCACAACATATGAAAATCCTAATTGTGGATAAAGGATAATGAAGTCGTTTCCTGAATCAGGGCTGGGGGAGTGTTTGTACATAGTCCTATTGAATTCAGGGGGATAACTCACAGGAATAACATCCAAAAAGAATAATAAGCATGCAGAGCTGGCTGCTGAGTTTTTGAACTAGAGACAGTTTTTAGCCTGAGGGAAATGACTCCTCTGACATAATGGCAAACTTCCCAAGATTTCCTCCTGGGACCTAGAGAGTGCTTTCTATTAGGCATTACATAGTGCACATGTGGTGTATTTTGAGGCTAACACACCTTAAATAACTGTGTGGATGACATACAAGACTATTTTTTTTTTACTCTTTGGTCTTCATGAACAGTTCTGAGAAAGACACAAAAAAAAACCCAGCCTTGTTCTGCTTTACCTTTTTGTCATGTCCTAATTATTTGTGTTCCTCAATTTCTTGCTCCTGTATACAGTGCTTGTATTGCAAGATCTCTAGTTGCTTTTGAAAAACCAAAAGTACACCTGCCTGCTTTCTAAAATCTTTTATTAGAACTGCTATGTGGTTGTGCTTGAACTGTTGATCCAAGTAGTCTTGAAATTTGATTATTTCTCTTTTTCTTTCTTTTTCTTGGGTGACATAGCCGTATTCATAGTTTGGTATGAAGTCTGAATGAAATGTTGGCCTGTTTGCTTTGCTATTGAATGTTTCAGGAGATAGAAGCAAGTTTTAGTTTTGTTTTGTTTTTCAAATACTGGTTGCCACATACCTACTGTAGAGAAACCAGTAGATCTAGAGGAAGCTTAGAGGAAGCCGTCAAGTAATCCAAAGACCTTTCTTTCATCTTTTAATACAAAGTGGCAGCAAATAGTGACAGAGTCAAAGCTGCAGGCAAGCAAGCCTTCCATGAATAATTTCAAAATCTGCCTACTCTGTGTCTTTTGGTGTCAGAGTCTTGCTAATATGCAAGTTAGAAGCATCTTTAAAAAATAATAACTTACACAGAGGTAATCAAATACAAAGGTTTTAATCACAAATTGCTCTGGACTTTTCCACAATAAAACACATAACAGAGCATGTTAATGTCATTACAAAATAGGCCTGAGAACAGTTTCCAATACAGCTATCAGTTGCCCTTACATGCACAATATTGTTATTATGAAGTTTTAATGTAATTCCCACAGCTTAAGGAAGCCTTTTTTTGAGGTCTGCTCACTGAGGTGTCTGGCAGTCTTTTTATTGCATTTCTGAATGCACATTTGTCCCTTCCAAAAAAACCCATCTAATTCAGGAAACTCTGTGACTTGCTTCCAGAGTGTCCTTCTTTCTAATTAGCTATGAGTATAAGTAATATTTATGTTGGGAAAAGCATAAGTTCTTTTCCTCTTTATGAAACAAAAATTGTTACCAAAATAGAGACCAAATTCCTGTTTTCTTCCCCAACATCTGAGTAAACAATGCAGTGAAGTTCAAGGCTGTCTTCTTGGGAGAAGTTAGAGGTCACGCCTGATTGAAACACAAGTTTTCTGTAACTGTGTGTAAGCTCCCTGCCTGCTTTTTTGTGAGGAATGTCAAGGCAGCTTTTTTCTTTTTCTTTGCTCTTATGAAGAAAAGGCTGCCCATATGTCTCAATAAAGCTGGAAATCAAAATCAGCTCAAAGCCAAGGAGGTTATTAAATCAGAGTTTAAGGAAAATCTCAGAGTAGTAAGCAAAACGTGGTTCTAATGATAACAAAACTGTGACTGATTTATACTGCAATCCATGAGGTCCTTGATTATGAGGAAATGTCATTGTGAAGTCCCCCACTTTCCTTACACAGAAGGAATAGGTCAGGCCAGTGAGTGGTGTGCGCCTGAAAAGGCCAGGAAATGTATTACATTTCAGTCGCCCTTTGCTGCTCTGTGTGCGCAGCGGAGAGCGAAGAAAAATCCTCTGACAGGACAGAGAATTGTTTCATTTAGGTTTTGTTTATAAAATGTTTATGAGAAACCTTGTGAATGTGGTGCTGTGGAAATACATTTGCGTGAACGTGAGAGATGCATATGCAAGGTGTCTTAAGCAGATATGGTCTGAAAGCCATTCGGGGTGTTTGTGCTTGCTGATGTTATTGTCTGTTTGCATTGCACTAACGCCTAGAGGCCCCAGCTGGAATTCTGCTCTTTCAGGTTGTGTAGAGGCATGTGTTGCACAGCATTGCAAAGGTCTGAGGCGCCTATGGAGGTAATACAGAAAATGGCTGGTGCGAAATGAAGGCAGTTGTGTATCAGGTCAGTAGCAGAGCCAGGGTCTCATTGCCAGCAGGACCCTACTAGCTGTTTTTTCTAGTTTTAATGCTGAAGTGAACTCATTAATTTTTGAAAAGCAGTCAGTAAAAGAAAATATCCATCTACCAGTGCTGTTCCACTATTACTGTTTAGCAAGTTTGCAGTGCGTTCTCTTCCTAGGAGCCTTTTAATACTGTTGGCTAGTATATGAGCAATTTTTAAATCCTGTTGGCTGTCTGATTTATTTCCATGGGAAAATTATGATATCAATGGAGACTTAATTTGGGGAAATATGAATGCTTGGTTGAGTGCCTTTATGGTAAATTGCAGGTGTTGTATTAAAAATCCACAGTAGATGAGAGAACATGCCATTCAGTCCTCCTGGCTTCCGTGTCCTACATTATTTTCCGAAGCACACTTAACATGCAAGGAACTTGTCTGCCATCACTCCAGGGTAAGTACGTGCTCAGGACAGAAGACATTTCCATTTCTATTTTCAGATTGTTGTTTCAGAATGACTGAATGGATTATAGCCTCTCCCTTTGCTGATCCATCAATACTTTTCATCAGCCCAGACATCTGACTTGAACCTATGCATTGTTAATCCTACTCAGCCATATATTTCTTTTTCCAGAACAGAGGAACGAGGCACTGAGTGATCAGTCATGACTAATAAAGAGTTTGCCATGAGTATGCTTTTAATGTTCATATCTTTAGTTTTAGAGCAAGAAAATATTTGCATTTTAAAGAGCAGCATCTATAGCTATACAAGTGTAGCCTAATGCTTTACATATAGTTAGAATGATGATTATTTTAAGGCTTTGTCAACTCAGTATTTTGTAGCAGGACTTTAGAATGCATCAACAGCATAATTGTTACACTAAGATGGTTTCTGTTGCTTGATCTATTGGAATCCCTGCAAATCTGACTGTCATAAGCTGTCACAAATTGTGTATAAACAGGTATTATGAGTTTAAAAAGTAATTGCAAGGTATTTTTTAATATTATACTACTAGTAACAATATTCATACTTTCAAGTGTAAATTCAAGAACTATGCATCCAAGTAATTTTCACTTGTCAAGTTTTTAGAATTACAGTTATATCTGTGCTGAATTTACTGGGTTTGATGCTTGCCTGTAAGTAATTTAAACCAAAATGTATCTCACAAGCACATAAGCTGAGTAAGGTTCTGAGCTCCCACTGAAAGTTGTCTGCAGGTAATTCAGTGTCACACATAAATCCTGCTGAGCACCTACCTGTGCCTTCAGATATCTAATAAACTCTTGATTGTCAGTGACGGGAACTCCCAGATGCAGCAATTATTTTGACAAGTTAATATGGACATTCCAAATGTGGCAGAAAGGAAATTCATAGCAGTGCATGCCTGGTAGGTGACCTTTGAACGTGATTTGAGTGCATCCACCTCTGAACACTTGAAATACCTTCTGCCTTCATTAGTATTTGCTAGATTCCCCTCCGACTTTTGTTACCAAGGGCAGAATCCTGCCTTTTATACTTTGGAGATTTAACCACGTTAGTTACATAGATGTGCATCAAAAGTGTACAAAATGGATGGGAAGGAATTACAGAAAGTTTTAATCCATTTTTTTTACTTGCATACAAATTTATAGGAGCACACCTTTTCAATATTAAATTGTCTACAGTAATTTTAAGCTGGGCAGTGTGAGAAACAGTTGCTGTAGCTGCTACTGTAAAACCTAATTTGCTGCATAAAATATGGGAGCTATAGTGAAATATGAGCCTGGAGAGCAACTCTTTTGATCTTGAGTAGTCAAAAGGTTGGCATGTATAATGCTATGAAAATAAATGATGTCAAAACTGTAGGATATAATTTATGGTTTGGGGACTTCTTTACTCATAGAAGCAGCAGCTTCTACCATTGCAAATCAAATAATTCAACAACAGATAATGAATAGAAATTACAAACTTCCATACCATCCCAAATATGTTGAATCATGCAATACATCAGTTTAGACATAACCAGCTGACTGATATAGTAATGATAGACGATTAAAAGAGCACTTATAAAAGAGAGGATTGGAACTTCAGCCTTTTCTTTGTGTCCTTTACGTAAGTAGTAGGTATTAGGTGTCATCCAGTTTGGTCACATAAATTGCCTTTATTCAGTTTCAGTGACAAAAGCTGTTAAAACCGAGGGGTCTTCCTCAGCTGTCACAGTACAGTCTGAAGAGGTGCCCAAGTGCCTCGTGGTGCTTCTAGGAAAGCGATTGCAAGGCAAGATCATAACAGGTGTGGACTAAAATCTTTACCATTACCATACCATGCAGATTCTTAGGTTCACCTTTGATAGCTGAGACTCCATTGCCTGTACAGGGTTCAGGCTAGGATTTATATTTTTTAATGTGTGTACTTTTCCTAGATTTCTCTTTTGCCCTTTTGTCACTCAGTTGCTGTGCAGTCCCCTTGGTCATGACTGTCAAGCTGTTTATGGAATTAAAAGTGATGTAAGCTGGGTGTTTTGCTGGGATTTCATTGTTGGGAAGCGTAATATTAAAGGGGAAGCGTTCTGCCCCTTTCTCCCCTGATCTACTCAACTCCTGACAAGGATGTTTAGATTAATATAGATCAGTAAGTCTGAAATGCAAATGTTCCTCTAATGCTGCATACCCTCACGCCATCAACCCAGAATCTGTTTGAACATGACTCCTAGAGAGGCTTCTGAGGATAATTAGATTTAATAAAATAATGACAACTGTGTACCATCTCGTATCCCTTTCCTATGCATAGATATATATTCAATAATATGATGGCAAGTGAAATAAATACAAGCTAACCTCACTCAAGGGTTAGCATTGCCTTGAAATGCACTTTGTTTACTGTTTTTTAGTTTACTTCTGTGTCTTCTTGCTAAAATATTGTAAGTTTTCACTGCCTACAGGAGAGTCTTAAGTTTCGATGACAATTTTAAAGTTGCTGTATTAATCACACTTTTCTCAATCCTTTTGTTATGAGTTTCAAAAGTATCATACTGTCAGAACTGGAGACATGCCATATTGATCTTGATGATTAAATCAGCTAAAGGAAACTTGATTTCTAGAGGTAACCCCAAGATACTTAAAGCCCAAATGTTTCCTAAATATTTATAGGCTTCAAAAGTTGATCAAGTATCTTTGTTCTCTGATGACTACAGTGAACAACAGCACGTGGTTCAGATTCCCATCATATCAATGTGATGTAGTAATACATAAATTCATCTGTATGTGTTCTCAATCATGAGAATATGCAGAGGAAACATTTTTTTCCCCTGTCATGGCAAGGCAAGGAGATAAATCGGTGAGTGTGTGTGTGTGTTTGAGTGATAAAGTTGGTTTAATGATTCTTGGGGAAAAATTTCCTGTGGTACATACAGCAGTGACTTGATTGAACAGGACAGAATCATGCAGTTCAATTAATGTGCAAATATGTGTTCACTGAACTTTCATTCCATTTATCACATGGACATGGAAATAGGGTCATTTTTTATCTCTCTATTATGTATATGACATCTTAGTTTGCTTCTTGCATGTTGCTATGTGAAAAATGGCAACGTGGCACACCACAGGCAAAAAGAATTGGAGATAAATTCCCCAGCTGTCACAAACATCTTCAAGAAGATCTTTGAAGATAAACCTCTTCCTTCTGCAAGGATTAACATTAAGAAGGCTTTTACATGCTCTTTCCTTTAAAACTGTATGCATCTCTCAGCCATATGCTGTGCAATAATTGGCAA
Source organism: Picus viridis (assembly GCA_033816785.1). Classification (NCBI taxonomy): domain Eukaryota; kingdom Metazoa; phylum Chordata; class Aves; order Piciformes; family Picidae; genus Picus; species Picus viridis. Next base: position 3,475,550 of record CM066594.1, read on the forward strand.
CAATTGTCATATTGATGAAGTGCATGGTTAGCAAAGAAAGTGTAATCACGGAAGGAACTCAAACCGAAGTTTTAGTTGAAAATACATTAATATCGGTTGGTTATTCAAAATAAGAACTCACCCATTTCAAAGTAAAGGTTTTCTGATGCTTATAAAGGTTTTCAGCCATCCTCACTAGTGAAATTTGTTTGGGGACTATTCTCTTTCTTTTGACTAATTACTCTATATCGAGTTGTAGGGATACATTTGGTTATTCAGTTTATACACTGAAAACCTATACTGGAAATTCTGTCATTGGAAATTACAGTGAGTAAAGTTGTTTTCAATTTTATTTTATTTTGTTGCATGCTATAACTGGGGGGGAAATTCTCTTGATATTGAACAGGAATAATTTATAAGAGCAGGAGATACAGATAGAATTTAATAGGTATAATGTAAAATAATGGAATTTTAAAAGTGCCTTTCCTAGGTAGCTATAATAATACAGAAATGCAGTTAAAATTTTCATTGTTCTGTTTCATTGATAGCTTAAAGTAAGGACTTTTAGGCCGACATGGGCAGCTGTATAAATTAAAGACTAGCTGAATTCCATGTGGAATGGTAATCTTTGCAGGAAAAGCTTATAACCTTTAAACAAACCACAGGCCAAGGTCTCTGCCATGTAAATTGGCAGAGCTTCATAAACTTTAATGGAGCTGTGTCTTAATGGAGCTGTGACAGTTTTTAAGAGCAGAGAATGTGATCTTAATTTGGGTAGAAGGTAGGAGAAGCTTAGGAATATAAAGAAAGTCTGAATTATTAATTATCAGTCCCCACACCTCACTGTTAAACAGGAAAAAGTCCCATTGGCTCAAGGATTTCAGCAGGGTTTTTTTGGCAGTTACTTAGTTCAATAATGCAGTGCTTTAATTAATGTAATACAATGAATCACTGCCATGTAGTGGTTTTGGTCTTTTCCTCAGTCAGCTGGCTTTCAACCTTAAAAGCACCAAGGAAGAACTTTCAGTCTGAAGCAGAGCTGAGAACCTATCACTGTAATGCAGTTAACTTGGGTCGAGGCCTATTAGAGTATTAAATGTGATCAGTTTGCTCATTTGCTGTCTGTGAGCTGAGATTGGGTTGAAGTGAAGCCTTGGATGCATGCACAAATGCAAACACAAGTATTGTCAGGATTTTCTTTGTACAGGTAAAAGATGCAGGTCTGCTAATGTCTCCAGTACAGCAGTACTTGGTGATATGCAAAGAAATATGCCTGTCCCATCAGTGAAAGAGAAAGTCATGTTTTTACAATGACATTAGACTAGTAGCACTCAAGTGACTGCACAAGAAGTTATGAAAAACTATATTATGTAAAAATGCTGAAGTCCAGATTTCCTATTAGTTAAGCCTTGTATCGATACTTAACGTTACCTATGAAAGTCACCTTCATTGGAGATGTTCAGGAGGAGACTTGATGGGGTGCTTGGTGCCATGGTTTAGTTGTTTGGGTGGGTTGGATTGGTTGATGGGTTGGACGCAATGATCTTGAAGGTCTCTTTCAACCTGGTGTATTGTATTGTATTGTAAATGAGCAAAGTAGATACTCTGTCTAAAGTTTCTGAATGAAATGCAAGTGGTTTGGAAAAAACTAAACAAACCCCCACAGTGCAGTGCAAATTAATGTATTTGTCCATCAGCACAAAAGCATTGATTGCAGAAGTTATAGAGTATTATGGCCTTAAGTTTCAGAGAAGTAATGGATTTGTGAAGAACAGGTTTGTTTAAGTTAAGTCATAGGTAAAGCAGGTATGAGCCCAACAGCGTTTTAGTTTGGGACTTCTTTGCCAGGAGGCTTTGGAGAGGTGCTGCTGATCATTCATTGTATATCTTAAACAGAAACTTTACTTACTAGCACTACTTGCTGCAGAGGTGACTAGCCAAGGGAAGTTGTTTGGGGGAAGTGTGTATTTGGTTGTTTTTTTTTCTTTTTCTTTCTGGTGAGGGGTTTGGAACACAAGCCCTATGAGGAAAGGCTGAGGGAGCTGGGGTTGCTTAGCCTGGAGAAGAGGAGACTGAGGAGTGACCTTCTTGCTCTCTACAACTACCTGAAGGGAGGTTGTAGCCAGGCAGAGGTTGGCCTCTTCTCCCAGGCAGCCAGCACCAGAACAAGAGGACACAGTCTCAGGCTGCGCCAGGGCAGGTTTAGGCTGGATGTTAGGAAGAAGTTCTACACGGAGAGAGTGATTGGCCATTGGAATCGGCTGCCCATGGAGGTGGTGGAGTCACCTTCACTGGAGGTGTTCAGGAGAAGACTTGATGGGGTGCTTGGCTGTATGGTCTAGTTGTTTGGGTGGGTTGGATTGGTTGATGGGTTGGACGCGATGATCTTGAAGGTCTCTTCCAACCTGGTGTATTGTATTGTATTGTATTGTATTGTATTGTATTGTATTGTATTGTATTTTGACTGAAGTGCTTAAGTTACTTGCTTTCCCATTAATGTGTGACTAGCCTCTACCTATGTTTCCTACCCTCCTGTAAAAACATAGGGTTTAAATTGCTGTAAAAATGAAGTGGCTGCTTAGAGAAGTGCTTGTATTTCTGTGTTAAAGGGAAGGGAAGAAAAGAAAACATTGTTCTCTGGTTCCTGCTGTATTTATAAGGTGGGGCACTGGGAAGATGACCAGTAGTAACTGTATTCCTATACCTGTGGTACAGGAACCTAGTGTGTTTCTGCTTGAGGGAGAATGGCAGAGAGAAACTCCTGCCCTGTCTGACAAAAGCAAAGCAAAGCAATGAATAGGCTTGGGAGAGAGCCTGTCATGTAGAGGACAGTGGGGAAGCTGCTCTGTAATAGGGGAAATACACCCTCTTCTTCTCAATACTGACAACTTTAGAGAAGGGTCAACAAGGTACAGACAAAAAATTTCATCTTCTACCCCTTCAATTTTGAATTTTCTCAGATGATACAGTTAAGATGTTTCTGTTGGTGACACACGGTGTGCTTTGGGATGCAGTGGGAGATCAGTGCCTTTCACCTAACAGAGGACAGCCCAGGGTAGAAATTAGCTTGCTGAGGCACACCTTTTTCCTCAGCAGTTCCACATTTCTTTGCCATTGAAACAGGAGTCTGTTTCCTGGTCTGATAAAGAGTTTCCCATCAGCTATAGTCCTAAAGAGGTTTATTCACATGACGACAAATTATTTGCATATGCTGAATTATTGAATGCAGAAAGACTGAAGTGTTTTCCTAACCAAAGGTGCTGTCTTTTTGATTGGGAGTTAATGATTTTGAGACTAGGCTAAAGCAAAGCTGTAGAATCATATTGACAGGGTTTCCATAACAGAGAACAGACTAACTCACAGCAGTTGGTTTGAAAATTACTCTTCCTTGCTGTATCTCATTTTCCTCCTTGGTGCCCTTTATCCCCAAAGGACACGGTGAATGTTGTAGATTCCAAATCATCTAGAGAAGCTCAGTGGGCTCCATCTTCTAAACTTGATTACTTTTTTTCTGTATACTTCACATTCTTAGACTTCAAACATAGCAAGAGAATATCTTTCCTACTCTGGATTCAGTGAATGTTTCTGCTGTAACTTCTTTGGGAGGCAAAGTGGCTCCCAGCTGAACCGCTCCTCACACTCAGCATCATTTTGACAAAAAAAAAAGGAACTTGAAACCGACTTAGTATTTGAGCTCTAGATGATTTATTCTGGCAGAGAACAGAAGGGCATCTACAGATAAACACAGATGATTACATGCTGGTAATGCCACCAATTGTCAGGAGACTAGAAGAATGATCCGGGAGGAAATACCTGTGATGTTTTATGAATTATGATGTATCGCTGCAAAAACTTGTGTCACAAAACTGCTTTCAAAATCAGCACCAAGAGGTACTTTGTTTATAAAGTCAGTATTCTGAGAACTATGCTGTGTTCATTAGTTTGGTTTTCTTGCATCGAGTTGACCCAAGAAGGCAAATTAATACTGTTTGTGAGTTAGTTTTGAAGCCTACTTTTCAGAAGAGAATCATAGTAGCGGATTAAGACCTAGGCTAATATTAACAGAAAGCCAAACCAAACAGGCAAACTAATGAAATTCTGTCTGCTGAACTTTTAATAGCTACTTTACTCATTGTTATATGGATGATAGATTTAATTAAGATTCTCTACTGCTCAGTACCATGTTTTAGGAGAGATTGAAGAAAAATCAAAAGGACTTAGAAGGGCAGTAACAACTATTTTCAAATGTGGCTGTAACTGGCAGGAAGTTTGGTTTATGGCTCTTTACTGAATAATTTAAATACCAAATTAAAGGAGCCATGGAGAGTAGTCAGATGTGCCTTTTCTAATAATTATAAGGGCATTATGGTAGAGAGAACGTGAAAGTTCAGCAACCATATGAGCCACTAATTGAGCTTCTTCTCAAAGAAGAATTCCAGTCTCAATTGTAGAGAACATATGGTCAGTGGCTCGATACCTGTGGTGCTGGTACTGAAATGTCATCAAATATGTTATCAGAGGGCAGCTCTGTTAGACTTCTCTGTTTCTGGTTGAGATGGTCCAGTTTTCCTTTTGTATGTGCAAGTGATTACACACATACGTGTGTTTGAGTTTCTGGGAGGATTTCCCAAGGTGGACATTGCCATGCCAAGAAAACTGTAATATTACAAAATATTTTAAGCAATTAATCAACCACTCTGGGGCCCCAACTGCAGAAACAAGGCTTTGAACAGTCAGCTGAATTCATCTCCTGAGATTTTCTGATTCATTTTCTTGAGGAGAAAGTCCTCAGATGTGTTTCTGTTCCTGCAGAGCATGGTTGGTGCTTTGGGTTTGCTTCGTTTGCCTAGTTTTTAATGAAGACCCTGATGTCAGCTATATAAATGTCCACATCCAGTTAATAGCAAAATGTTAATAATGGGCTTTGCAGTATTTCATTCTTATGTGCTCAGTGTTTTAATTGCATCTCCTAACTGACATCCGTATACCAGAGCTGCATCGGAGTCACTTGCTCTGGAGCAGGACTGAGGCGTGGGAAATCTGGGTTGTGTCACCAAACCCTTTAAAAATGAAAAATGATGGGGGAAAAAAAGGTATCTTTTTTCCTTTTATAAAATGTTGTGAAGTTAAGACATATGATTGTATGTTGACTAAAAGTAGTTACAAGTAACCTTAATTAGCTCCCGATCCCTTGAGTTTAGAGGAATGCTCTATTTAAAATGAACTAATATGAAAAATTGATAATTCCTCATTATTTTCATAATGAACAAGAATGGTTTTTTCCTTCATGCTTTCCCAGTGTTTAAAAGTCAAGAACTAAGGAAAAATGAATCGAATTTAAAATGCCCAGAAGAGGAACACAGAAGCCAGTAGGAACCTTATTGTCATCATTCCCATAACTGATTTTAAACATTGGATTTTCATGGCTAGGTAACCATTTACTTTCTACATGAGTTGCTGTGATAAGAATTTATTACAGGACCTCAGGGAAATGTTGTTACATCTATTAAAAAAAAGTTACCATTAATTTTGTGGAATTAGAACATCGATTTAATTTGGCCTCCTTTAATTGATGTTAGGTAGCTTGGGAACTGATGTCCTCACTTGTAAATGCACTTAATCACTTCTTGCTACAAAACCTTGAATGTAATTTTTCCAATCAGAGCTGACAGTTGTAGGGTTAAAGCTCAAAGCTAATAAATTCACATGGACTAGATACTGTACTACCTGGTGTCCTTCTGCAGAAATGTTTGTATTGCAAAGCAAGTCTGAATAATTTTAATTAGATAATCTCACCAAGTGTTCTTTTTCTAAATAAATTTTAGTTGCTCATGTTAGCACAGTAATTCAATTTGGTGATGATTTTCTTCATAGGAAAAAAATATTCCTCTGCTTGTCTGGTTGTCAGCCAGCATACTGTAGAACATTGTTAAATGCATGGACAGAGTGCCTGGAATGAAGTGACACTTGGTTTGTTGCTTCTGAAGGCAGAGAGGTTTTAGCAGCATGTGGACCAAGACACTGTCAGGTTAAAAGTCAGGAAGCTCACAAAAGCAAATGTCAACATGCTCACGTTAATGATGGCACTTTAAATGAATGATGGGGAAAGAATTATTTTTAAAATTGATCTGCTTACTCTCATTGAGGTATTTCTTCGACACTTCACACTTTATTTGGAGAATAAAAATAGATTTGCCAGAGAGTTGGTTTAATTACTTATTCCTGATGAATAATCATTGCTTCAATCATACCTTTCCCTGGAGATTACAGCCCAAATAAGAATGAGATGTTGGTTGAATGAAGAAATAGAAATGCCAGAAGTCCTTTTACTATAGAAAATCACTTTTCATTGAAGTTATTTCTCCTCTCATTATTAGTCTTATTTACGATCTCCTAGGCACCAAGTGGGAACATTGCTGAGTCACAAGTGTAAGGGAATTACTTATGCTGTAGAAGACAAAGGAGCTCTCAAGTAACTGACCTTCAGTGTGCTCTTTGTAGGATACTTTCTAGGCTCAGTACATTGGGCTCCAGTATTTTTGCTAGCTGGTCCATGACTCTGGAAGACATTTCCTGAAGCCGGCAGTGGGAAGGGATTACACCGCCTTCTCTTCGAACAGCCAAACTCAATTCTTCATGTAGTTTGTAGAATCACAGAACGGTGGTGTGTTTAAGGGACCTCTGCAGATCATCAAGTTCATTCCCTGTGAAAAGAAAAACACTTTTTAAAATTTTTAAATTATATGAATTAACTAAGCAGACCTTGAAGTTGAGGCCTTTCAAAGACATAAAACCAGAAACTGACCACAACTCCATTATCTGTTCCATGGACTTCTTCTGTTTCATTTAGCCTTTAGAAACTTTGTATCGATGGGCAAAATTAATTTGGGTTTTCAGTTCAGTGGCTTGAAGTCTACTCTATAAATGCATAGGAGAGGGAGAGCTTTAATTGTACATTTTGGTTTAGAACTGTTTGTTCTCTTGGTCAAATGATAATTGTAAAAGGTGTCTTTCTGCCTTACAAAAGGGAAAGTGAGTTGTGTCAAATTCACAAAAGAGAGTAAACAGTCCTATCTCCTGAGGGATCCTAACTCTCCTCAGGTAAATGCAGTACTAGGCACTTTTTAATTATGACTGCAAAATACTAAATAGGTCCAAAAAATGTGAAAACTGTTTTGGCTTCCTGTAATTAGGATCTGTTTTATCTTTCCACCCTTCACAGTTTGACTAAAATTTTTAAATATTGACCACTGTCAAATTTATCACTCTTCCCAAATTGATTTTCACACATAACTTCAAATGTTAGCACTTGTTTAGAGCTGCAGAAGCTCTTCTAATGAGCGAAGGAATGAAGCAGATGATGTTGTAAGTCATCTAGATATCTCCCTCTCAAAAAGGAGAATTAAGGAATTATTTCTAATCCAAATCCTGTTATTCGGGACCAGGTAGTGTGATGTCAATAACTTGTGGGTTGAGGGTGGTTGCTCGGTTTCCCTGAACTATTCCACCAATGCAAGTCTTAGAAACTGAGAGGCATTATGGGGAATAGTTCTTCTACACTAGGAAACATATTGTGGTATGCACATGGTTAATAGCAGCACATACTTATGATCCCTTATTTAAAGGAATTCCCAGTGGAAAGGAGGGCAGACTTTCCCTTGCATATGTCATGCCATGTCATCCCAAGCTAGTAGTCAGCTTGATGACATCTTCCCTTCACATGGGACACAAGCTGTTAAATAGCTGACTAATTAGGCTGGTTAATTTCAAACCAAAATTCAAACAATGACGTTCGGATTTCTCTATTTTTCACCAAGTGTATTTGAAAGAGCACTCTGTGTAGAACAGAGCATCTGACATAATCAGACCTGAGAATGACCCAGTTGCCGTATATGACAATATCAGCACTAAACATCTATTACTTAAGCCTTGGTACATCCATAAAGATCTATATTATGTAGCTGCTTTTGAACTTTATATTGGAAAGTTGTGATACTCTCGCTGTGCCAGTGACAGAATACTGTTAATTTGAATACTGATGCATTATTTCTCTCGAGGACAGGGAATTTTCAGCATTCTAAAGTTAAGATCATTGTTCTGTCAGCTGAAGGAACTGCTTTTCACTGTGTTCAGAGGGAACTTACTCTGCTCTGTATCGCTTACAGCTCTCAAAAATCACTTCTAAGTACATTCCTGTATCGATCTGATTTAATACAGGAGGGTACAGAAATACTACAGGGATGTCATTGCTGTAAATTTTGTCCTGGGGCTCTTATTTAATTGGATTTGCAAATTATGAATTTTCCTGCTCTGACATTTCTATTTTCATTCTTTTTTTTTCAGTCAGTAGCTTGTACTGACCATAACATGAATGTAACTGAGGACAGTTTGGGATTATGTTGTTGACATTTGCATATAACCTATGACTTTTAGAAGGAAATCCATTTGTTTCCAGAAGTTCATTTTATTGTTCATAGTCATGCACTAAGAGCACCCTTCTGCACCCCTCTTAGATCCACACTCAACTCTTTATTACATTTTTTTCATGAGCTGGAACACCTTTGGGTAAACCTCCTGAGGACCAGATTGAGGCACAAGCAATGCAGGCAGTTGCCAAGGGTTGTATACAGATGAGGGCAGCAAAATCCCAGTTTTAGACAAGACAGAACTTCACTGTCTCTCCCAGTAGCAGCTGGGGCTCTCTGCCTCAATTTCCTTCATCCTCTGGTGATAGCAAATCAGCTCCACAGCCACAGCCTAACTGGGGTGGCTTGAAGCACTGTGATGGACTGTTGCACATCAAGCTCAATTTTCTGCCTTTCCTGAGCTCTGCCCCTCTTTAGAGGGCAGGAGGTTGTAGAGATAATGCATCCTTATTGATATGATGCACAGCTTGATGGAAGATGCTGGTAACACTTCACACTTTCCTTGTTGCTTGTCTTTCACAGTCTCAGTTGTGCAGATGCATGCATTTCACATGAGCAATTATGGAGGAAGATACAAGCAACAAGATCTTCCAGAGACAGACAGCTTATTCCTACTTCCTTGGGAAAAGTAATGTTTGATAAAGTCAGTCCACCAAAGCTAAATCCAGAATTTATCTATACTGAGACTTTTGTAATGCTTTTTGGTTTATTCCACAAAACCTGATGATTATATTCATGTTCTTTGTGCTATGTGTTGTAAGGTAAAAAGTAGGCAAGCAGGGGCTATCAATGGTGTACTTGCAGCTCTTTCCTATTCTTACCTAGAAAATGTAAGAATTCTTAATCATACTATTACTTCATTAATGTGGCAACCTGCTTGCAGGAGCAAAGGGGAAGCAGAAAGAGTAAAAGCCAGTATGACTCCACACCTGTGAGTCATTTCTGATATAAGTTGAGTGTCAAAGCTGTTAAGAAATTACCCTGTTCCACCCTGCTCCAAACAGACAAGCACCTGCTGCTTTCTGAAACTCTACTGTTGTTCCCCAACTGATCTGTGAGTCTGCCTTGAAAGAAAGTGAAGTCCAGTGAAGCTCCAGTCTCAGGTAGGGAGTGCAGCAGCATCAATTGCTTTCCTTTAAATGACACCCTTACCTGTCTGTAAAAACATTGGTGTGCTCTTAGGCTCATTAGACCAAAATGCAATACTTGGACCAGGCCCTATTATAACTTGGAAATCCAGCTACTTTATTACCTCTGAGAAATCTAGAGCTTGAGAATTAAATACCCAGATCTTAGATCTGGCTATCCCTGTGGAGTCCCTGAAAAGTGAATTTCCTGGAGTCCTTCCCTTAGCTCTCTGAAGTAGAAGGGAAGACAGCTGCATTCTCTGCTTTAATTAGACTTAGGAAGTAGCTCATGAAAGATTGGAAAAGAGAGCAGAAATCATCCAGCCTCCTAGTGGAAATGCTGCATGAATAATATTGGGAGGGAATGGATCGCTCTGAAAAGTTAAATAAGCCAAAGAGTTGTCAGTTGTTGTGTTCCCCCCCCCCTCCCCATCTTTGCAAATTTCCCTGGTAACAGTTGCATGAGTTGGTGATTCAGAACATGGTTCCATTTATTTGGTTGAAAAATGATGAGTTGTAAGTATTTCACGGGAATCTGTGGCAAGTTTCCTCTGCCATGACTCATAAGGATCTGGATTATTATTATTATAAAAACATTTGTAAAGTTATTGTCTTTCATTTCATCAAGAAATGTTCACTTGAGGATCCATGCTAGGACCGTGTTGTTCATTGCTTATCTGTTTTTCACCAGGCTTTGAAGTGTTTCGTCACTGTAGCAGGGCACTAAAACAGAGCCTGGTCATATGGGTGACAGCCTGTAAAACGAATGGCAACATTCAGCCCATGTGTAGCCTGGAAACATTAGCATCAGGCAGCTATTAGGAGCAACAGCAATTGCTAGTGCATTCTCAAAAGAACAAAAAAATAATTAAAGCTAAGCACATTTTGGATTAATATGTATTTCATTCCCCAGCTCATACAGTTTCTGGGTGGCTTGGAGAGCGGACTTATGTATAAATAGGTGAAATAATAAATGAAGAAAGTATTACAGCCAATGTTTCTTTCAGCAAAGAAATAAAACCCCACTGTGTTTGCAATCTTGCAGGGAAGTTGTAGAATTAAATGAGTGCATAGGAGGTGGGTACTGTAGACTATAGCAGCATAGCAGCTCCAAAGGGAAGAACCTAGAATGGTTATCTAAATGGTATTTAAATGGAAGTTCTTTTTGTTGGGAGGTAGTCAAAAAACTTCAGCATATTGAGCTTTAGAACTCAGAGATGTGTCAGACCTAGGTATTTAAGCCGCTGTCTATTCAAACCATGAAAGGAAACGACCGGTGTTTTCCTTATGGGTATTCATGTTGTGCAGCATCTCTAAACTGCTTATAGAGAGTGAAAAGGCTCCAGAGGCAGAAAATGTTTCCGGTTCATGCAGTTGCTTTCTCTGTGGGAGCCAGAACAGATACAGTTATAGGATGCATTCAGCTCTCTGCACTTGTCTGGCCAGACTGTGTGGCTGACCTTCTTTAAGATCCAGGGTATCATTGGCTATTCACTGAGGTCATGTGGGTTTCTTTCTGTGGAACTGAAGTACTCATCAGGGACTTGAAAACCAAACCAATTTCTCTCACTATGTTAAACAATTTCATATTTGCTATACTTAGATCTGAAAACAATTTCTGTTCTGGAGGCTGTAACCAAATTTACAGCTCTTCTTCAAAATAATAAATAAACAGCCCCTCCCTCCCATCTTTCAGAAACTCTTCTAAATGTGACACAAGCTAACTAAGACAATCTGGGTATTAGGTAGTATATCTACTGTTTAAATATAACTGGGCAGAAAACACTCAATTAGCAGTTTTCCTGCTACTAAATTCTATGTGGAGAAGGAGCTGGAGAAGGAGCCTCTTTCCCCTGCGCACTGAAGTCAGTCTGATAACAGACAGAATTTGGATATTTGTGTTCAATGTGTTTTGTACTACACATTGAGAAAACTATAAACAGCCTGGCAAGAAATTGTCCTGCACCAAGCAGGCAATCATGAAAGAAACAAACAAATCAGTGTGCTTCTAAACTTTTTTTTTCAATCTTCAAATCATATTGTCTGTTACTATAGAAGAAGTTATGTGAACCAAACTGACACTGTTTTTGCTTTCAAGGATCAGTGCTTTATTAAAAAAATTATGGCTACTTTTGAATTACATTTAAATTTTACCCCAAGCCAGGTATGTTTTCAGCCTAATGTAAATAGAGTTTGAGGGAAGTCAGGGCATTTGGTAAGAAATGTCGAATATTGTGTTCAGTTTTGGGCACCGCAATACAAGACATATGTGGAGGTGCTGGAGTGAGTGCAGAGGAGAGCAACAAAGCTGGGGAAGGGCCCAGAGAATAAATCTTATGAAGAGTGACTGAAGGAGCTGTGGTTGTTTAGTTTGAAAAATAGAAGGCTGAAGGAGACCTCATTGCTGTCTACAACTACCTGAAAGGATGTTGTAGAGAGGCCGGTGCTGGTCTCCTCACTGGTCTCTTCTCACAGGTAATTAGCGATAGAAAAAGGGTCTCAAAAATGGTCTCAAGCTGCTGGTAGGTTTAGACTGGACATTAGGAAAAACATTTTCACAGAAAGAAATGTGCTGCCCAGGGAAATGGTTCAGTCAGCAGCCCTTGGTCTGTTTAAAGGTCATTTGGAATAGGGTTAATGGTTGGATTTGGTGATCCTTGAGGGTCTTTTCCAACCCGAATGTTTCTGTGATTCTGTGAAAGGAGAGTTAAGCCCTGTGTCATATGACGCACAGAGTACATTTGGTAGGAAATCCTGGCTCCACAGTCACTGAACAGAACACAAGAGCAACAGTCGTATCTATCAGGCCATATTAAAACTTGGAATATCTCCATGATTTTGCACACCACTGCATCTATCCCCAACACACAAAATATTGCTGCTTTATCTAGGAGCCTCCATTCCCTGTATAGCAAAGAAGTCTTTGCAGAACATTTACTTTAGCCAGGAATGAATTCTTGAATGGCCTTTCTCTGTTGTTGAGCTCCAGCTTCTGTCGTAGGTATTTTGTCTAGGTGCCATAAGCAATGGGCTTTTGGTTTCAGTTGTGCTCAGTGCCATTCTGAGTGGCACATGTTTTTGTCATGAATTTTTTAACATGTCTTTTAAATTATTTTTTTGATAGCAGAACTGTTAGAAGTCATATTATCAGATTAGATAGGGTTTACCACTAAAAAGTAACATTTACCTGGAAAATTTGGAGGTGGTATATTCTAATCATCAAAAGAGGGTAAGCTATGCAAAACAAATGGTTTGATAATTGTTATTAATAATGGACAAACTTAATCTTACATCCTTTTGGATTTGGTTTGTGTTCTAGAATGTGATTGATATTTATTTATTTATATCTATGTACACTGTTGTCCTTTAGTGATGATCACAGCCACAGGATAGGAAAGTGTTCCTATACAATATATGTCAATCATTGTCCCTGCATTTGACCTAAACAATTTGATCTAGAGAATATGAGTAAATAGAACTTAGAATCCACCTTCTGCTCTGCATATTGCCAAGGGGTGGAACTGCAGCAGTGGTCTTTCCCCTCCTGTTTTCTGAGTGACATGAAAACTAGTAAGCAGACATAACTCCCTGATTTAGGATTCATTTGGTGCAGAGTCATTGATGTTTCAAAACATTCTCTTGCTATTCTGACCCATGAGCAACACTAATCTGTGTTTACTGTGAGTTCACGTGTGGGTGCACTTTTGCATTAGTGTAAAGACTGCCTCAAATATTTTCTCACTTTTCTAAACCTGGAACCAATAGAGAAGCATTCAACAGAGCAGAAGGGTGCTGCCGATACATCTCTGCATTCTCATTGCACTCAGTAAAGTGCCAAGGCTACAGACTGCATTTCCACTGTCACTTGGTACAAAAGATGGACAGGTGACATTGGGAAGTAAATAGCATGATTTATTGCATAGCTTACAGAGCAATGAATTAATACTTGTTCTCTCTCACGAAAGTCTTCACTTCTGAATTCATTGCACTGTTTCAGCTCTTCAAAGCATCCACAAATCTGTGATCCTTAGGAGAACACAGATATGATGCCCCAATCTCTAGGCCATGCTGTGTTCAGTTCTATCATAGGATTGTTCATGTGTCTCAGATGTATCCTACAAGCACTTTGAGCTGTAAAGACCTACTTTTCCAGCTTCTGATTGCTTAATTATTCTACAGGTTATTTTTATAGAAAGCACCACATCAGAAAGAATATACATGAAAACTTGTTCCAGTCATACCCTATCTCAGATCTGTCTTTGATGTGCAGATTCTGTCATCTGCTTACACAAGGTCATTCCTCTGTGCCTCATCTCAGTTGCTCAGTTCAGTCAGGAATCTCTGCAGAAGCAGGGTCTGGTTTGAATTCCTTTACAGAGCAAAGGACAAGTCCACTCTGAAAATGTGTGAAGTGTCCTGTTTTAATACTAATGAAATATCTTCAGGAAATTCACATCATTTTAATTGTTTCCACATCACCTGGAAATTCTTTTCTCTCTATTCAGCTCTGAAATTTAAAATAGAGACTTAGCAAAAAGATAAGTGTTCAGAGTAATATATTTTTGGGTGCAGTAAGTGAATAGCTTTTCTTCCACAGCAACAAAAAAAAAGAGATTCTTTATTCTATAAAATAACAGTAGGGTTAAGTAGATATTTTAAAGAAGAGGTCATTCAGGCAAACTGACAAAATATCTAAATCTGAATGCCCTCTTTTAGTCCCCTGACATCTAGATTTGTGAAGATGATTCTGACAGATGTGTCCAGCTCGTCTTTAGCTCAATAGCCGTCATGGCTTGAACTGCTGGAATTTATCAGTGAATCCTATGCAGGGCACAAATGCACTTTGAGTTTCATAACGCTGGTTATGAAATTTGGGGATAGCTTGAGTTGTGTAATGAATGGAGTTTCTTGTCTGCTGCAATGAATGTTTGCTATGTAAGGAGGTGGCAGACTGACACCTGTTTTTCTTTTTTTTTTTTTAATGTATATATTTGACTGGTACTCTGCAGCTGCAGAAACAATTGTTTTGGTTTTTTTTTAAGACTTTTTTTCCTTTCAGAATTTGTGAATATGGAGTACTTGAGCATTTTTCCACAATTGTGAGCATTCTCCATTCTCCTTGGGAAAACTCATTGTGGGGACAAGCACATATTACAAATGGCCTTGGAAAATAAACTATCTGTCCCTTTGTTGTTAAGAGTGTGTGAATCTTATCCATCTGTCATCCTCTGTTCCTTCTATGTTATTATTCTACAAAGTCAGTTCTTCCACAGAATCTATTTGATTTTTATTATTTTTTTTCTTGTAAGAAGCTTACAGGACAAAATGCAATAGAAACTCACCTCAGTATTGTTCTTGAGGAGCTATTTTCCCTTACTACCTTGAACAAGTTCCTTGTATTAAAAATTAGACAGAAGGAAGCTGTCTGCCTTTTGTTTCATTTAATGAAGCAAAATTCTCCTGAAGAGTGCATTAGAGTATTTAAAACAAGACGGTACATTATTTACAGTACTGTGATAAGGTAATTAAAGACTCAAGAAAATGTTGCTGCCTTGTCTGGTGCTCTAAGTGAAGCTTTGCAGGGGCCATGAAGATGGGTCTCCCCAACTTTATGTTGCCAGAAGTGAGGAACTGTAGAGACAGGGGAGCAGTTCCAAGTGCAGGAGTTTGAGAGTCACTAGTGACACTGAGCATGTACTAAGGCATGAGCAGTGCTGCTGGTCTGCCTAGGTGCCCTTGCCTTTTAGGAGAGGTTAAAATGGTAATGATAATTTAAAAGCTCAAGAGAAACTAGAGAGTTGTCCATAAAGGCACAAACACTTGATAATAAGTCCCATTAATCACAAGTAATAATTCATACTTAAGGCTGTTCCTTGGTTAGGTGTTTGTACCGCATCATCTCAAGCTACTAATACTGCCACTTTGGTTAATGATGAGCTCCAAGGTTAATGGCTTGACACAGCAATGCCTTTTGATCCTCTTGGAGGCCTCTGTTATTCTCCTCTCACTGTTTATGTGCAGTATTGCATAAGGTCATATATTTCTTAAAAGAGCAGGCACTTGATGTCAATGCCGTTACTGGGGGGATAAAGAAGTGCAATCAAATAGTGCATCTCTAAGGTAGGAATAAAAACCAGGCAGTGTTACTTCTAGTCAGGCCTGGAAAATGCTGTAGCTTTTCCTTAATTTGCTAAGTTTTTGAGCACCAGAAATGTTCTGACAGACTGTCAGTGAAATTGAGATGACTCTCTGGAAGAGATGCTGATAAATATTTCAAAGGTTTCCATTACTTGTTATTTTGAGGAGAAAGCTGTTATTAGACAATCTAGACAATAAGCATTTTTGTAATGAAGCATAGTTGGAAAGTATAATGTTAAAAAGATCTCTGCTGGCTGTGATCCAAAATTCTGCCAGTCTACAGTTACAGAAAATCAGAACAGAGCATCACAGAGCTGCCATGTGTGAAGGAATCCCCCAAAAAGGGAAACTCAAAGGGCAATATTTGCTCTAAGTACTGACAGCATGAACGATCTAGGGTCTGTTCATCCTCATTCTGTGTTGTCATTCACAAGGTATAAAACTTAGTAATTGATTTTGTTTCCTCTAATAAACAGAATCCTGTCAGTTTTATGCAATGTACCTACAGTTTCTGAAGAGGTTTCTTGTCTCAAAAATTCATTGCTGTTTAGTGTACAATTCCGTCCAGCTTTAGAATTAATGCCCTGTATTCACATCACTGAGCAACTTATTCTGCATCCTGTGCAGTGGAAGGTTGATTTAGGCAATTTTCCCTATAGGTTTGTGCGTATGTCACCGTTGGGCAAAAGATGAGCTAATGGAATTGAAATGAATGCAATTGGCAGAAGGTCAGCCAGGGAGCTGTATATGTCTAGAGTTTCCAGAAAAGCCAGAGTTGTTTCATGTTGGCATATTACTTGATTAGTATGCAGGTAAGGTGATTGTGCCTCAACAGAATAATTGGATCGTTCAAATATCTGCAAGCCCTGGTGTATCTACAAAGCCTGAACAGTGATTAGATCCTGCCTGTTCATCGCGGCAAGCCTTGAAATTCTTCCCACTGTGAAAAACTAATTTTCTGGGGGAATTTATTAAATAAGAAATCTGCATGCCACTTTACCTTGTAAGCATTACCAGCAGAATACAAAGATTTCTTTTGACTTTGATGTATGCACTTCATGGCTGCTTTTATATCATTGTTTTGCTATTTTTTCTGCATTCAGCACAAATTCCAGTGTTTCTTTGTTCCATAGATTTCTAGAGAAGAGTTGCATCTCCAGTCGCTGATAAGGCAGCAGTTGATTTACAGGAGAAGGGGAGGAGGGGGTGGGTGTGCAGGGGGGAAAAAAAAAAAATAAAAATAAAAGAGACATAATTAAGACATGAGAATACACTGCACTTGTTATGTTAAGGGAAAAAAAGCCAGAACAAATATTCACAAGTTGTTGCTTTTCAATCTTTGTATTTCTGTGCAGTAATTGGTTACTGCTGCATCAGTAAACAAATTTATCATGTCAGCCGATTTTTGTTTTAAAAACAGAATGCTAATCTGTGTTAATAAGGGACAGCCAGTAGCATGCTGTAAGATTTCTCTGCTGCTTAGCAGATTAAAAGACGACTTTTAAAAAGGAGGAACTGAAGCTACCTAGCAGGTTTGCAGTGTCTATTTCATCCAGATACAGAAGTGCTCTGAAGGGCAAAATAACAAGGTCCTTTCTGTACTTACAAGATGAACTCGTGCTGTATCTTGAATGCCTTAGAGCCACTGTCTCAGTCAAAATACGTTTCCACTAAGAGGATGTAGGGTGCAATTCATCTTCTGCTCTCAGCTAATGTCAGTCGGCTCGGTTGTAGTGGAATAGAATAGTCTGAACACCTGCCCTTCTTTGCTCTATTTTTCTGTGGTTTTAAGTAGTACAGCTACTCCTGGAAGCCAATCTAGAGTTATAAACACAGTATCACTTAAGCTACAGCGTGCCAGAGCCACAGTAGAAGATAATCACCTAAAAAGGGTAAATCCTCTTGGGTGACAGAAAAGAGTTGTATGCAGAGCTAAATGAATAATTCATGGAAATATATTTTTTTTCCAGCTTGCAGAATGGCTTGAGATTCTCTCAACTGTGTATTAATTATTCAAATGTTTCTGAGAATTTTTTCTTAAACTTTACAGTAAATATTGGAAATTGGAGCTTGATTGTTGCAGTGATTGATTTAGAAGCCCGTGTGGACTTCCCAGACTTCAGCTGGTTGAGTTACACCTACCTGAATATATTTGCCATAGATTTAAAATCTGTGTTCAAGAAAATCTCTGTCTAAGGAAACTTTAAAACTTCCTCTTCACAAACTAGGTTTCTGTAGTAAAACACAACAGCTTTAATTTTTTATGATAGTGAGCACCCAGCACAGTATAACATGGCTGAAAGTAATTCACTTGGAAACTCAAATGGATCTGTAAATACTTTTTCCTGCATAATTTACACAGTTCTGCTTGTGTGATACTAATCACTACTTATTATTGCTGAATTTAAATTACTCGATTGGGGAGTATTCCTTTGTTCCTTCTCTTACAAGTTGTAATTATCTGTCCATTGCTACATCTCAGTACCCAAGTGGTTCAAGGACATCAAAAACTCAGAGATTTGTGTGATGTGACATAGTCTTGCCATTAAAAACATCCCAGGCTCTTCTATAAACTAAGTTATGCTGCTAGATTCCCCTCATTTGCGCAAAAGGGAGGAAAACATGATGTTGCCTTGATAGTTTCATATCACAATGCTAGAATGTGTGACAGATACGAAAGGCTGGGATATTTTTAGTCTCTTTGCTGGCTGCTTTGAGGCCCTTTGGAGAAAATGTTCATCAGATCACTGTTTAAATTAGTGCCATGGCATCAACTCACAGACCTGGCTACTGGTAATGGATGGACTGTCAATTTGAAATGTGGTTTTGACACATGCAGAGTCACAGAATTGTATGATTGTTTCAGTTGGAAAAGACCTCTAAGATCAAGTCCAACTGTTGACCCAGCACCTCCATGGCCTTTAATCCATGTCCCCAGGTGCTACGTCTACACTTTTCTTGAATGCCTCCTCCATGGCTGGTGACTCCACCACCTCCCTGGGCAGCCTGTTCCAATGCCTGACCACTCTTTCAGTGAAGAAATTCTTCCTAATGTCCAACCTAAACTTTCCCTGGGCCAGCTTGAGGCTATTTCCTCTCCTGTTACTTGATGCTAGGGAGCAGACACCAATGCTCACCTCACTCCAAACTCCTGTCAAGAAATTGTAGAGAGCAACATAGTCTGCCCTCAGCCTGCCCTTCTTTAGGCTAAACAACTCCATGTGATGATTTACTTAAAAGTGGAAACATCATTCATGTCCCTGCAAAATTGCATTCAGGTTCCATTGCTTACCTTGCCGTAATTCTTCCTCTAACTTCAATCAGAGAACACTAATCAGCATTTCCTGTAAAACCTGCAAGTGTGTCCTGTCTGATGTGTTGTGTTCTACAAAAGGCTGCTTTTCAGGCTGGTTAAAATAATGCCTTTGGAGTGGGACATGGACTGTCTTCAGTAGGAAAGGTGTAGTGTAAATGTGAGGGGATAGTCCCACGTCCCTTCTCCTGCTCTGAGTTCTGTAGCCAGTGCCCTATTTTTACCTTCTAGTCTGTGACTGCTGGCCATTAATCTCTGATGTGAATTTTTTCCAAATGCTTTCTGAAAAACTAAACACACTACAACCACAGTATTTCTCTTATCTGTCACAGCAGTAATATCTTCAAAGAACTCTAGGAGATTAGCTGAGCATAACCTCCCCTGCCTAAATCTGTGCTGGCTACCCTTAATCATACTGTGTTCTCTGGAGTGCTCTTCAACCTTGTGCTTTATTTTTCTCCTTCAGCTGACTTTAGTTAAACTTAGGACGTACATGTGGAATTTACACGAAGATTAGGCATGGGTGAGCAATGTTATCAGCAAGCTTCTACATCAGGAACAACAAAGAAGGGAAAAAGGCTCTCCAACCTAGAATATAAAAGGTGACTGAGGGAGCTTATGACAAAGATCTGTCAAATCCGAGTGAACCTGAGAGGATTAACAGGAAACGGTAGTTCCTTGTCTCTTCCACTCCAAGAATTAGGACACAGCAAATGAAGCTAGCATACACCAGACTCAGAACAAAAGGAGCTGGTTATTAACAGAACCTGTAATTAAGACAAGGGATTTCTTACTGTCAGATTTCATGGATACTTTGCATGGGTTCAAAATAGATCTGGACAAATTCACACAAGAGAAACCTGTCAAAGTCAGTTTAATGTCAAGACACTGAAATGTGAGGCAGTCCTCAGGCTACAAGTAACTAGGAATTATCACTAAATGCTAGCCCTGTTCTTGCACTCTTTCCTTGGCATCTTCTGCTACCTGTGTGATACAGAGCTACATGGACATCTAGTGTGGCCTGATCTAGCCATTGTTTGAAGCTTCCAAGCCTGCTTCTGAGCTTGATGGCTTCCTGATCATCTAAACCCTCAAGTATTTTTAGCTGTTCACAGGTTGGTGTAGGATTTGGACTGTAGTTCTCACAAGAATGGAAGTTTAAGTGGCTGAATTGTTAGCTAAAATTCACTGTTGGGCTTAGTGCCAAGCATGATTTGCATAGTTTGCAGAAATTTGCCATTCAGATAACCTGTGCATTGACTGCAGAGAGTTTGAAGTTATACCAGAAAATGCAAATTACTCCATTTTATCTCTGTCTTGGGTTTAGATTTTGTGATTGGTTGGCTCTTCTTGATCTTAATTAAAAGTTTCCTTTTCAGAGCTTTAGAGTTTTCTTTTTCCTGGTGGACATTTTCCCCTCATCCTCCTGCCATGGGACAGAACAAGGTTGAAGGAAACATTAATTAAACTCGGTGATAAAATAAAAATCTAAAAAGTGTTTTAACTTTCTTGCCCATGAATCTCCTTGTATAAGGTTTTAAATGTCCTTAGATTTCATCCCTAAAGGTACCATGATAAAGCAGAGTACATTTACAGTGTCAGTCTGCCTGCCAGGATAGCAAATTCTGGGACTATAAGAGCATAATCGCTTCCTATGCGCTCGCCTACACTTTCGTGTCAGTACAATAATTTAAATACATTTTTTTTCTGGTGTCATGCAAAAAGGTGTTATGGCTGGTTTTATCCTTTTTTATTTAAACAGTTCTTATCAGAAAATATGCTGAGGTAAGGGAGTTGACCTGGCAGGAGAGTTAACATTCTCACAGAGCACGGAGAGAAAGAGACAACAAAAGAGATTCTTCTGTGTAGATAATACACTCAATTTTACTGGTCTTCACACCCTAGTTCAGAAAGATAAGAGATAAATGAAGGAAATAAGCAAAGACAACAGTTGAAATACTTGAACAATATAGCTTAAGCTCTGGAATAGTGTTGATTAAAACTGGCCATCCTCTAGCTGTGGAAGATTGCATACAGGGTCTTTAAAAGTACTTTATAAAAGCAGTTGATTTAAATGGACAATTCACAAACTTACGTTCAGACCCAAGTAATGGTCATATGCAGACCTTCAGCTATACTAGGAGTTTAGTATTTCTAATTCTATATAGCCACTGAATACCCAAGCTGTCCAGTCAGCTTTTAAGTCCCAATGCACTATAAATAATAATTAAACAGAATTATTAATGTGATATTAGAGTAGTGGTAGCATTTCACTCAGCTAGAATTTTTCCTCTTTGTATTTATGTTCCAGAAAGATATTTATGTGATTAAGTTGACTAACTTAATGTTAATAAGCAATTAACTTTGAAATCTTAGAGCTGACGAATGGAATGGAATGGAATGGAATGGAATGGAATGGAATGGAATGGAATGGAATGGAATGGAATGGAATGGAATGGAATGGAATGGAATGGAATAGGATAGACCAGGTTGGAAAAAGCCTTTGAGATCATCAAGTCCAACCTATCATCCAATACTATCTAATCAACTACACCATGGCACCAAGTGCCCCATCCAGTCTCTTCCTAAACACCTCCAGTGATGGTGACTCCATCACCTCCCTGGGCAGCCCATTCCAATGGCAAATCACTCCTTCTATGAAGAATTTCTTCCTAACATCCAGCCTAAACTTCCCCTGGTGCAGCTTGAGACTGTGTCCTCTTGTTCTGGTGCTGGTTGCCTGGGAGAAGAGACCAATCCCCACCTGGCTACAACCTCCTTCAGGTAGTTGTAGACAGCAATAAGATCTGCCCTGAGCCTCCTCTTCTGACACAAATAAAGGAGAATATCTAGAACTGTGCCCTCCTGGATTGATCTGAAAGCAACTTCATGTAGGAAAACACCTTTCTTGGTATCAGCAGACCTTTACACGAGAAATAGAGTAAGTCTTCATATTAATCACATGAGATGTTCTTTTGGGTAGCTTTTATCAAGTCATGCTTCAATCTCATCTCATCAAATATGGCTTGTAACACACATTAGAGTGTAAGGAGACAAATATCTGGAGACAAAAATATGCCCTGAAAATACACTGAGGGAATTCTTAAATTTTTGGTTGAAATTGGGCAGAATCTGCTAGGGAGACATGGTTGTGATGGGAAAAGGACAAGAATTGTCCTGGGAACCCTTCTTGTTTACTGAAAGCACAGATAGGGACAAAACACCTTCTATGGGATGAAATAAGATGCTACAAGGGGATTGAGCAGAGGCCTGAGGAATTATGAGTTGTTTGATAGCTTTGGTCAGAGACTAGAACAAATGTGTCTAGGAGAAGATAAAAGAAAACAGCAGGAAATAAATGTGGATGTGTACATGTCTCTGTATACCTCCATATTTCAGGTATAGCACAGTCAAAGTGCTTAAGAGCTCTGCCTGGCTACACAACTGTGAGGGCTGATTCCCAGTAGAGTGCTTTTTTTAATCCTTTTTTTGATTGATTTTTTTTTTTTTCTACTTTTTGATAGTGGAATAAGGTGCCTGATGACACTTTACTTCAGCATTCAAGGTCTACAGGATGATTTTGAAGATTTGGTCCAATCATTTTTTTAATTAAGCACTTTAAAAGTTCAGTGCAACTGAATAGCAAGATTGAAAGAGTGGAAGTTTTAAAATGAACTGACGATTATTCACGGGTCACCCCTTCTCAGCTTTCATTTAATCAAAGACCCAATAAAAGCATACATTGTGAGGTGGTTCATTTTTTATAATTTCTTTAACTTTTCAATCTCATTTTTAAAATTATGAGTCATTAAGAGACTGATTCTGAGATTCCCTCCAGAGTTTTCTTAATCAGGCACATTTTATTCTGCCCATGGAAACTGTGCATTAAGAGTCAGTGAGTGAAGCGGTTAAATACTTGCTTAAGCATAGACCTCTGGCTGTGTGGCATTGAAAGTACAGGGCTGAAATGCATTGGTAATTTGAGTCTACAACATGATATTGTTAAGAATATTCCCTACACCACTATAATAAAATTAACCAAATACATTAAGAATTGTACTCTGGTTTGATAGCATTTTGCTATGTGGATTACCTCAGCTCTCTTGGAGGATACTGCAACAGATGAGATTTTAGTGTTTAACTGTTTATTAATCAAATACAGTGCTCCCTTCTTCCTTTTTTAAAATGTAAGGGGAAAGTATACTGTATCATTCCTTTCACAAAAATGGGTTCTGTTCTTCTCTCTCCTCTTCCTTGTTGGATGAGAGGCTGAAGCAGGAAATGTTACCTGGCTGAATAAGGCAGAAACCAGAGATTTATGTAAGGGTATCCACTGTAAACCCATGGCCCATGGCTTTTAGCACACCCTTGATTTTCAAAGCTTTGTGAATGAGGAATAAATTCAGGGTCAGAATATTAACTGAGTTGGAATTGCTTGAGTTTCTAATTCAAAAAGTTACTGAGATAATTTCTTGCATTAATAAAGCAGGGACAGGAATCAAGCTTCTCTTTAGTGTCATAACCCTCCCCATTATTTCATGAGAAGTGGGTTTTTTGTCCTTATTTGGCAGTTTAAATTCTGTTTCAAATATATTAATTCCATGATAAATCTCAGTTTTTCAGTTTACCAAGAATTACTGACTGAAAGGCAAAAAAATGCTCATTTAGATAATTAAAAAGTTGTATTTTTGGGTATCTTGCCAATATCAGAGAATGTTGTTTATTACACTGGTACCACAGGATGCATCAAACTCTGGAATGAAGCCTTAAACAGAATAAAGTTTGTATCAATCAAGTGGCTGATGAAGAATAACAAGAAGCATGATCTGGCTGTGGAGAGTTCAGCTACTTAGTAGAACTTGACATACTTTGTAAGTGCCTTGGTTGGAGTTAAAACCAGAAGCCACACTCATAGATGTGAATAAATAGCATTACTGCTAAAGAAGTGGTTCAAAATCCTCTTGAAAATTCTGTGTGGGTACTAACTGGCACACAAAATAGAGTCAGTGCTCTGACTTTCACCGAGAGATAACTATTCAGCATTAAGCCTTCCTGGCCACTATCTAATCAAATTGAAACAGACGCACACCATCCTTAGATCTGTGACAAGTGAAACAATGCACCAAATGCCACTAGTGTGTGTCTAACATGTTGGACTCATTATAAGGACAAATGGTAAAGTTTGAAAACTTCCTCTGTCTGCAGAAGCCCAGAGCTAACTGACTTTCACTGTGACTTGGAATTTAACAATAGAAAATCCTTTAAAATAAGATTAGAGAGTAGTGATAACGGCAGCATCAAAGCAGTTTGAACTGTGTATCACCCAAGACTTAAGTTATACAAACAAGCACAAGTTACTTGGTTTATCTGAATAGGTTTGTCTGTAGTGTACCTTAAGAGCATGCAAGGAGCAAGGTAAATGAGTTCATCTTTCTAGGTAAAACCTGGCTTTTCAAATTGCTCAGCTCCCTGCTGTTTTTCTTGACAGTGATGAAAATCTGTCCCCTTTCTGCTGAAGCCAAGCCTTATGGAAGCTGTTAAGTATTCAAGAGAGGTTCTCGGGGTTTACTTTAAACTGGTTAGTAGCCTGAGGAGTAGAAGTTGAATTAAACTGTTTTTTTGTTTTTTTTTTTTTTTTTTTCCTGCTCTTGGACTGCATTTGCCACCTTCTTAACACCCCCAGCTTAATCAGTATTAAGAGTGTAAAAAGAAGTGTTGGGAGGTTTGGAGATAGAAGCTCCGTGCTCATGAGCTGTGTTCAGAGGTGGCAGGGGTGACTTTGCCCTTCCTTCCTCCCTCCCTCACCCCTCTGCTCTCCTGCTGGTAGCTATGAATGTGCTGCATAAATAAGCACAACTATATCTTGCCACAGTGATTCCACATAGATGCTAAGACTACAAAAGTTTCTGCATCAGCAGCCTGGGATCATAATAGACTGCAAGGTAAATTGAAAGCTGTTCACTTGCCTTTAAACTGCAGTGTTTGGGTCCTGATGTTCTTCACAAACAATTAAATTTAAAGCCATCTCTGGGAGATTTCACTCTCTTCCAGAAATGAGTTAATAAGAATTTTCAATTTCTTCTTGTAAATCTAGGCAGAGCTGGAAGTGATGAGAACAAAATTGCACATTGTCATGTGTAACAAAACACAACATGCCTCTCCAGCCCACTGTGATCCTGGAACATGTAAAGAAGGCCATTTCCCCAGATTTTCCTCTTTTTACCCAGTGTCTGAACTTCAGGTCGATCCTTCAGTTCTAGTAGGATTGACTCCATGTGTAATGAGATAATTACCATTACTTTAATTTCTGTAATGATAGTGGGAAATGGAGTAGGTGACTGCTAATATACTTACTGCCTACACCTACTGAACCTTTTTGTTAATACTTATCCTATACAGAGATTCAAAAAATGCATCTGTTTCACCTTGGGCATTATGCTTCACTTCTCTTCCTCTGAAATCGCAGACAGTGGTTGTTGTTAGGTAACAGACCACCAGGCTTGGAGGACTTCGTGATTTAATTCAGCATCTGACAAGGTCTATTTTCTTGTGAGCATTTCAGGTGTGTTTTTCTCATTTGAAAGCCAGTCCAAAGGTGTGTGGGTTGATTGTGTTATCGGTGCAAAGCAAGAGCTAATCAGACATTCCTTTTATTCTTGCAGAGACAGCATTGGAATCATTAGATTCTTGGTGGTTACACTTTGATTCATTAAGTTCACTTTTGAAAGGATCAACTCAGCGTTTTCAGCTCCATACAGGAACAGGAGTAAATAGAGCCAAGTCACAATCAAGTCACAATCCCAGATGCCTGCAAACTAGCTTGATGTGCATTACCCTGCTGTAGTAGTTTAAACTCCTTATTGCCAAGATGCTTTCTTAGAACGCAATTAGGAACTCCAGCTGTGCTCTGCTTCTATGTTCTTGGTTGAGAGCATTTCACATTTTCTTTATCAGTTTTGAGAATCTCCTTGATTGTGCTAATGATGTTCAAATGCCTCCAGACAGAGCAGCAGTAAGCTTGTACATTTGTTGCCCTTTTTTTTTCCACAATATCAGTTAAAAAACCCCAAACTCTGGGGCCAAGAAAAGAGCTGAGAATAAATTACAACTAAGAATACCAATGCTTTGGGAGTGCTGCATAGTGTCAGACAAATCTTTGGAGGTGCGTTCTAGCACCAACAGTTGCTATACAGAAATGCCTTAATTTTAATTCATGAGGCAAGTTCTGCAGTAGTCCTTAGGAACAGCTCCAAAGTGTTTGGGTTTGGCAGCTTCCCGTTGCTCTTGTTGTGTTCCATAATGTTTATTTGCAGAGAACACCAGCAGCTGGTTCAGGGGTTCTCCCTTGTGAACAAGCACAGAACCAGTATCAAAAGAGGTAACAAAAGAAGGATTAACTCTACAGAGCAAGGCAAACAGCTCCTTTGTACCACCTCTGATCTTCTGTACTGGAACACACCACAGTTTTGAAAAATCACTTTAAAATACTCAGGAGTTAATGGGAGCACTGTGTGAAGAAATAATCTTTCATCTTGTCTGATGGATCCTGTGGAGGTTTGTCATTATGATAAGATCCTGTAGTAGAGTAAACACCATGAGCTGCCTTAATGTCTACATATATGTAATAGATACTTAAGCAACATGCATATATATATTTTTTTTTTTATTGACCCTTTCTTCCAGCTCATTAAACACAGCTGCTGCTACTATCAGGAGAAAGTGCATTGAAAGTAATTTGAAGAGGGAGATGATTGGTTGTATTAAATCCACCATGTGTTGTTTATTTTGCTTCATAAAAGAGAAGCAGTTTTGTTGCAGATGTTTGCAAAAACCAGTCATCACTAAGTGGGGTGAAGAGAGAAAGGGACAGAGAAGTATAATCTGAGACAGCTAGTCAAAGGCAAAGAGCCTTTTCCAGTTGCAGGATGGTAATATGATTCCTCCAGTCAAAACTGGAGCTTACCTGAGCAGAGTTTATTTGCAGAAGTGTTTTGATTCCTAGCCTACATTGAAAGTGAATAACTTTCTATTATTTTTGTGTCCACTAATTGCTCATCTGCTTGCAGGGGAAATATAGACCAAGACATGTGTTCAGCACCCAACTCCTATTCATTTTTAAATCATGTTCAAAAATCCTTATTCCATGATAATTTTCCAACACATTCCTTTAGTTATCTTGTCATATGTCCTTGTGAACCATTGCAGTCGCTGACATGAAATGACATGTTCCTGACCTGCATAAGGAATGGTGTAGCCAGCAGGAGCAGGGAGCTCATTGTGCCCCGGTACTCTGCTTTGGTTAGGCCGCACCTTGAGTCCTGTGTCCAGTTCTGGGCCCCTCAGTTTAAGAAGGACATCGAGACACTTGAACGTGTCCAGAGAAGGGCAACAAGGCTGGTGAGAGGCCTTGAGCACAAGCCCTATGAGGAGAGGCTGAGGGAGCTGGGGTTGTTTAGCCTGGAGAAGAGGAGGCTCAGGGGAGACCTCATTGCTCTCTACAACTACCTGAAAGGTGGTTGTAGCCAGGAAGGGGTTGGCCTCTTCTCCCTAGCAACCAGCACCAGAACAAGGGGACACAGTCTCAAGCTGCAACAGGGGAAGTTTAGGCTCGAGGAAAGGAGGAATTCTTCACCGAGAGAGTGATTCGCCATTGGAATGGGCTGCCCGGAGAGGTGGTGGAGTCGCTGTCCCTGGAGGTGTTCAAGAGGGGATTGGACGTGGCACTTGGTGCCATGGTCTAGTCGTGGGGTCTGTGGTGACAGGTTGGACTCGATGATCTTTGAGGTCTCTTCCAACCTTAGCGATACTGTGATACTGTGAAATGAAATGTCTCATCTCACATGTAAAAGGGACTGCACTGATTGTTGCCTCTCCTTTGTGAATTCACTTCACCATGCCTCATTTATTCCCAGAAGAAATAGCTGAGTTTATTTATTTATTTATTAAATAGGAATTTTAATTTTCAAGTCAACATTCAGGAACTTTGCTGAGGTTGTGGATATAGTTTGTGTCAGCAAAGAGAAATTGTAGAAAGATCCAGCCAACAGTGCTGTAGTAGTCACTGTGCTTTCATTCCATGTCCATTAAATTAATCCAAAAAAAATCCTGCTGAAATTTTGTGGAACTGTGTGTTTCATGAAGTTTAATTTACAGGTGCAGGTGTATATCTGAAAGGACAATCAACAGCTGTAACAAATGAACTTAATGTTGCAAAGAAAGGGCAAGAGAAGCCTATCGCTCTTCCTACAAAAACAGGACGGTGACTATGTCCTTTTGAAATGTGCTGCTTTGTGCTGCCCTACATTTCTACTTCATCTCTCTCTGCCCAACTCACATAGTTACTCACTAAAGAACTGTGTAAAAATTGTCATATTCTTAGACTAATAATATCTAAATTCAGGGTGCTCTCACTAGCTAGGAAGAGTCATTTCCAGAGACACCATCATGTGCATTGTTTCACAATGGATGGTAAATGTAAGTTTAGTACCAAATTTCTTATGTGTGGAAGCATCATTTTATATCCTGCCTGTTTTAACTAATCTGAAGACACCTGCTTTTGGTAGACCAATCACAGTAATCTCTCATATTTGCAAAGGCATAGAAATAATAGCTGCTAGTGACAAAAAGAAGGGATATTTGTTTTCACTTATTTTACACCAAATCCAAGTTATTAGCTACATTATTTTATAACACAGATGCTTCTGTATGGTCCTAATTCTTCTAAAAGCAGAGGAAGCAAAATGCCATCAGCAGCAGAGTGGTGCAGGGGCTGCACAGCATTTATACAACCAGACATTATGTCCCTGGGATGTTACAAAGAAGCAGCTGATTGAAGCATTAACATGTCTTGAGTCCTTTTCCCTAAGAGGCACAGGGTCACTTCAATGGCTTAGTGAATGAGAAGTTGCCACCTGATTTCTTTCCATCCTGTTTGCTCTGACTGTGCCTTAATCCACTGACTTAGAGTACTTAGTCTTTTTGGAGGGGGAAGGAGGTGAAAACAGCCTACAGAAATGAATATTTATGTACATATTTCTGTAATTTAAATTCACTCATTGAATCCAGCTAGCACATACAGCTTCTACCAGTGGGAGGATCAAAATCTGTAGAAGTGCAAATGCTGGTGAGAAAGCGTTCTTCACTGAAATAAAAAGAAATGGAAGCAAACCTTGTGGTTAATGATGATGAATATCATCAAAATGAGCACATTCAGAGGAAGCATGTATTCTGAATGCTCTGTATGTATTATCCTCGTGTTTCTCTTTCCTAGCAAAAATGATAAGCAAAGGCAGAAGCATACTAATGCTGCCTAATGTACAGCTACATGTGCATCTCTCTATATGTCCTAGAAATCCTGTTAATTCTCTCTTGTAGTGCTCATTACTTAAGTGTAAGAAATGGATGGCAAGCTTGCTTACTTGGGAAGGATTGCAGCCCTAGTAAAGGAGAAAACTTATTTTATAGTAATTTTCCAATCTTTAGTCTCCAGTTAATTTTACTTAAACCAAACTCAAAGAGAGAACAATAAGGTTTTGCTTTCTAAAAGATTAAGTGCTTTTCAATAAAATCACAAACCACAGCTGGGTTTGGCAGTGAAGCCCCTGACACTAGTACAGCCCAGGGAGGGAAAAAGCCAGTAGCCTGACGGCTAACCTGGGGACTGCTGTGGACAGCTGAAGCTGTCTCTCCTGACCCATCACAGTCACAGCACTGCTGACAAAGGCAAGCAGCAGTCTTCTCCTGTGCAGGAATCCAGGAGGTTTGCAAAGAATGATTATTAAAGAAAAACTAGAGGCTCTGCTGAGCTCACAGTGATGCCCTGAACATTACTCTCTCTCAATTTTTATTTATTGTCTACTTACTTAGTCTATCTAATGAACAACCTCAGTATGTAACCTCATAATGAAAACATTACAGAATATTTCATGCTTAGTTGGAGCTGAATTTGTCTCTTTGTTTAATCAAGATACACATTTGTAGAGTTATTAGAAAATAATGCATCCACTGTACATTTGAAAATAATTGCCTGACATTGATTTTGAAGCTGTGAACATTATCAGAGAATAGCAATAACGATCTTATTGATAATGCATATTCATTAATGCTGTTCTGTTTATCATTAGGAACAATTCCTAAGAGCCATGCTTTTGAATCAAGCCTGTGCACTAGCCACTATATAAAATCAGTCCAAAAAAACACAGACTTTGCCTCATAAAGCTTATGATCTAAATATAAGATAAGAGACGACAATAAGATGTGGCTGTAGTCATAATACATCCACAATCTATGTTTTATTAACTGGAAAGGGCATTGCAGCAAAGGTGAATTTTAAGGGGAAAAATGAGTGAAGATGATGGGCTTTATATTTTTTTCTCATTGCAAACACGAAAGAAGTTGTAAAAGGGCATCTTCTAAAGTGATGTACTGGGACAGTAGAAATTGATACATGCACTGATCTGGAGTAGGTCACCTGCCATTTACTGGATATCGTGAGAGTTCTTTACCTCTGAGATCTACAGGTTTCTTTCTAGTGACTGGCAGAAACAACTAATTAAAAGATAGATACTGGCAACCATAGCAAGGAATGTGTCTGGTAACACATCTGAAACTATCTAATATCTTCAGTAGTCCTGTAATCTTTAGCATAAGGTAGCATATACAAGTTATTTAGAAAGTAAAACTGAGTAGTGACTGTTGAGTAGTGGCCCAACCTAGGAGTCCCTCTCAGGAAAGGTGGGGCTTATAAAAATAGGAATTTACCTAAGCTAATGACATGGTCCCAAAAATCTGATATTAAAATAATTCTGAAACAATGTTCTGAACATTTTAATTTCAGCATGTGTTGCCATCGTAGAACCAGAAATCTTTCCATCTTCAGGTGGTGGATGGTCAAAGGCATGTTCATGCATGTGGTCTCTGCTACCTCAGACCTGCCTTTCTTTCAGGGTGACCTCCCTCCACCTGTAAAGTTTGAGTGTTTGTGCCAAGGCATTGCTTGCAGTCCACGTATTCCAGATACTTCCCCTTTCCTGGCCCTGGTGACAGCACGTATCTTCAGGATAGTGGTCTGTGGTAGCTCTTGGATACACCAGAAAGCATAATGCTTAATTTAGCCATTGTGTTTCTCAAACCTGTTTGAAGGATTGGTGCTGTGAGCCAAGCGTCTTATTGATTTTTCAGCACAGCAACTGTGCAAGCATGGGAAGGGGAAAAAACACAGCACAGGGGATTTTGAAAGACAAAAACTAATACTTTGTCAGGGATCTTAAAGTTCCAAGTAGTGAGTTTTTTCTTAGGTTAAAATGGACATTCTAACACCAAAAAAACCCAAGTCATCCTTGTAACATTCCTCCTAACAAAAATGCTTCTGAATGTGAATGGGAAAAGCTGTTCTTCATTGGGTATTCTGATTTTCCAATGGTTTTCCAAAGCATGACAGTATTCAAGAATGTCTGAAGGCAATAGATGCATGCTAAAAATGTGCAAAATGAGTGTCATAATTTTCCAATGAATTGAATATATTCATGCTTTGCATCACATGAGCAGAATAATAATTTGACCAGGAAAATAACAAGTAAAACAAATATTCCTGTATTGAGAACAGCCTGGGTGGGGTTTTCCCCTATTGTTTTAAGGTTTGCATTACAGTAGAAGAAAGGTAATACCATAGCAGAAATTGAAAGGCTTGATAGAATAGAATAAACCAGGTTGGAAGAGACCTTCAAGATCATCGTGTCCAACCTGTCATCCAACACCACCTAATTAACTAAAGCATGCAACCAAGCACTATATCAAGTCTCCTCCTGAATACCTCTGGTGAAGGTGACTCCCCCACCTCCACGGGCAGCACATTCCAATGGACAATCACTCTCACTGTGTAGAAATTCTTCCACATCCAGCCTAAACCTCCCCTGGCGCAGCTTGAGACTGTGTCCTCTTGTTCTGGTGCTGGCTGCCTGGAAGAAGAGACCAACCTCCACCTGTCTACAACCTCCCTTCAGGTAGTTGTAGAGAGCAATAAGGTCACCCCTCAGTCTCCTCTTCTCCAGGATAAGCAACCCCAGCTCCCTCAGCCTTTCCTCACAGGGCTTGTACTCCAAACCCCTCACCAACTTCGTTGCCCTTCTCTGGACACGTTCCAGCAAGTCACCATCCTTCCTAAACTGAGGGGCCCCGAACTGGACACAGGACTCAAGGTGTGGCCTAACCAGTGCTGTGTACAGGGGCAGAATGACCTCCTTGCTCCTGCTGGCCACACTGATCCTGATGCAGGCCAGGATGCCATTGACCTTCTTGGCTGCCTGGGCACACTGCAGGCTCATGTTCAGCCTACCATCGACCAGTACCCCCAGGTCCCTCTCTGCCTGGCCGCTCTCCAGCCACTCTGACCCCAGCCTGTAACACTGCCTGGGGTTGCTGTGGCCAATGTGCAGAACCCGGCACTTGGAAGTGTTAAATCTCATGCTGCTGGATTCTGCCCATCTGTCCAGCCTGTCGAGGTCCCTCTACAAAGCCTCTCTGCCCTCCAGCAGATCAACACCTGCCCCCAGCTTGGTGTCATCTGCAAATTTACTGATTCAGTATGTTAACCACTTAGTAAGAAATTAAAGACACCTCAGAGGAGATGAAATTATTTTTAAAAAGAGAGAACCTGTGTTCATTCCATATCTGTCTAAACTGATGCATTGTCACAGGGCTTCTAATGGGTCCTCAGTCCCTGGAGGCTTCCAGACTTCAAGGAACTGAAATGAATCTGGTGGAGGGGTTTTCAGATGGATTTGTAAATGTTTCAGGAGTTTCCTGTTGTTCTTACATATTATGATCCTCGCCAGCTGTTGTAAAGAACTATTTGCTGTATGATTTAGTTTAGCCAGTCTGAGACAACGATAATTCAGTAAATCAAAACTCACTCGTTAAGCTTTGGTTTCATTTCCCATTTTTGCAAAGTAGGAGGGTATGAACTTTTCATCATGAAAAATCAACCTGACCTTTAACAAAAATCTGGTGCAAGCATTTCAGCGTTTGGCTGTTCCGGCGTTGCAATAAAAGACCAAATGAATTTGAACACATCATATATCTTAAAATGTGAATAGTAACATGAAGTAGGTTAGCCCACTTGGCCTGAAATTTATTCATGTATTTTGAAGTGATGGTAAGAGTTCATCCCAGTAATAACAACAAAATTAAAAGGAGGGAAGGAAGTTTCTTTTTAGGTAAGTTTCTTTTTGTTAATTCTTATTGAATGCTCCCCAGTGGTGTATCCAATGTCATTGATATCAATACTTTTCGATTTTATTTGGTATTTGCAAGCTATGAATAAATGTTTTTCCTGATAGAATTTGAAATATGTCATAGTTTAGAAAAATAATATTTAAATTATTAGGATTTGGAGCTGATGTGATGGGCAGGGTCATTACAGACAGCGTTTAATATATGTGGCTAACAGCTAAGGTAAAGCATGGAGAACCATTGCAGTCTGCTCTTATTGTACACAGCTCTAGTAAACGTTATCACAGAAGTGGCAGGAATTGTTGGTTCCCAAAGGATTGTGGCCTCATAGGAGAAACTGTTACACACAGACTTGACTTTAACAATGTCACCTGACCATCTGGTGTCAGCGTGGCTGCTTAGTTGATAAAGGTGGAGACACATACTTGTATGCTTTGCTGGGCTGGAGTTTAAGGCAGGATTGAGTTCTAGTAAATGGGTATTTTTGGAGCAAAGAAGTTTACCTGCACTAGACCAAACTGGACCAGAACACTCGTGCAGCTCTTAGGTATAACTCTTTAGCTGACAGATATTTGAATAGATGCTGAATATAATAAACAGTAAGAATTTTTATTTATTAAACCCTTATGTCCTTCACCTGGGCCTGACTCAGATTACCTGATCATACCTTAAAGCATTTCAAACGAATAGGTGGAGCATTTAGGATTCATGCTTCTGGCACACTGAGCTCAACCATAGCTGTAACTCAGAGGAGGAAGTTAAGCATCTCCTTCTTTGGTCCTTTATTGCTGAACAGAATCTCTTTGTAAGAAGTGTTCACTTACACATACTACTTGAAGGACATGCACTTCAAATTTTAGAGAATCAAGAAAAAAAATCAATAGATTCTTTTATTCCTAAGTTACCACATCAGTGAGGTACATAGCACACATGGCATGATTTTAAGTTTTTGAGGGGGAATGGAGCAAAACTGGAAGCATGTAGATTCAGATTGGATGTCGGGACAAAGTTCTTCACCATGAGGGTTGTGAGACACTGGGACAGGTTGCTCAGGGAGGTGGTAGAAGCCCCACGCCTGGAAGGTTTTAAGGACAGGCTGGATGGGGCTCGGAGCAACCTGATCTAGTGTGAGGTGTCCCTGCCTATGGCAGGAGGCTTGGAACTAGATGATCCTTGAGGCCCCTTCCAACCCTGACAATTCTATGATTCGAAGTGTAGGTAGAGAGTAAAAGTTAATCTACACAAAATAACCCTGGGCAATGCATTTTAATTACTAGACATTTTCTAAACTCTCAGTGACTGATAAAGCCTCGGGATCCATTTTTTCTCTCCATGTTGTACAGATTATCTATCTGTTAAAATAGAATTTCCACCATTTTAATTTACTCATGTTGTGGAAGACAGAAAATAGCATTTCAGTAGGTACTGCTTCGCTGTTTTTCTTTCCAGATGGCCCTAAGCGCCCTCTTTCAAAGAAAAAATCATGTCAAAGTAGTTACCTGCAGGTCTCATGCACTGACAATGCATTTTTGTGTCAGCAAAATAGTTCTGACAACTGAAGGGAATGATTGTATTTGAGGATATTTGATG
The DNA here is from genome assembly GCA_033816785.1 of Picus viridis. Taxonomy (NCBI): domain Eukaryota; kingdom Metazoa; phylum Chordata; class Aves; order Piciformes; family Picidae; genus Picus; species Picus viridis. The sequence goes on from CM066594.1 coordinate 3,510,352, forward strand.
GAAATAACCTCTGCTCTTCAATGCTTGTAAATTTTCCGTTGTGGTGGCTCAGTCCTGCTCTTTTCACTGAAGGCAAAGCCAGGATGGTTTACACAAGCACATGCTTTGCATTGGTGCAGTGCACCGGCGTTTGCTTCAGTGCCTGCCATTACCTGGCTTTTGTGTGGTTTGGTTTTCTCCTTTGTCAGAGGGTAATGTGCAGGATAAGATTTTTGTCACCCAGAGCCTGCTGGTTGAGTCATGCAGTGAAACTATCAGTCCTGCCTGTTACATCTGTGGCAATTCTACCCAGAGGAGATGTTGCAAGACAGTGAGTCCCCAGTGGGATGTAATAGAATGGAAGCAGATGGTGAGCTGAAGAAAATTTCAGGGGAGGATTACATTTTCCAGTTACTGTCTTTTTGATTTCACTGTTATTGTCTGATGAATTGTGTCAGATTTGATCCTTCAGATTGAAAAGCTGCTTCTCAATGTGCTCCCAAATGTACAGATAAAGTAAATGGCTGCTGCCAATGTACTCTTTCAGAAACTTAATTTTTTAAATGCATATTAGGATGGGCGTCTCGTTTTGTCGTGTCCGCTCTGTGATTTTTGCCTTCAGCTGAGGAATTTTTTTCCTGTCCTGGTTTATGTTAATGACTGGGTTTTCAGTAGGCTACCATCTTGGGCTAGCTGGCACAAATGCTTTCTGTTACCCTGGCGTGTTTAGACACCCTCACTTTGGCTTATTTGCGGTCTCTGATAGGGTCCGTACAGCCCTATCTGCAAGTGTGAGACCAAGAGAAAAGGGAGACACAGACCCTGAGACCTCAGAGCTGGAACTAATGTGGACACACAGCTAAAGTCCATCCCAGGTGGAAGAATAAGCCCATCCTCTTTGGAACGTGAAGGATGGAAGCTGATGGCTTCTGGCACCACGAGCAAGGCTCTTGTCCCATTTAAAAGCTTCCAACTGCAAGGTAGATTCACTGCCCTCAAAGCTGAAGACAAGGCCAGATGTGTTTTTAAGGAAAGCACATGGGCCTGCTGACCCTGAGCCATGTGGCAGCTATAGCTTCTCTTTACAGTCTTTCCAGAAAGCAGGGGCTGAAATTAAGTCATATAGTATTCTCGGAAGCAGTGCCCTGTGCTGTCCAGAAAGCAGAATCCTGTGGTGAAGCACAAAATGGAGCAAGAGTACAGGGGACTTTGGAATCAGTATAATTCTTTTTTCTTTTCATCTTTGCTCCACTTACTTTTTAATAACTATTGGTCTAGGGAGGACTTTTCATTCCACAGGCTAATGGTTTGGACAGTGACTGGGATAGGAGTTGCTTTGCCTTTATGTAGCAGAAGGGTTTAACTCCTGCTTTCCCAATTCTTCGGTACCCCACACAGTGCAGGTAGCACCACTGCTTCAGCCTTGTTGCTGCTTTTTGCTTGCCTCCTAAATAAAATCTTGCTTTGACTGACAAGCAAATATTTGCCCAACTATATAATTTGTGAAATAGACTGAGAAAAGGGTTTAAATTATTTATATATATATATAACTGCTTGCCTTCTAATAATAACAATGAAAAAGTTCACCCATCCATGACTTGTAAGATAATCTGTTACAGTAACAACACTTCCTTTGCAAATGCCAAGCCTCACACAGTAACTCTCACTGAGACCATGCAGATACTTGATGACAAATTGAAACTTAGCACATGCTGGAAGGGCAGCACTGTATGTCCAAGACCCTATGACTAACATCTTAGAAGCTGTGCTACTCTAAATATGAGTAGATGTGGCTGAGCTGAGCAGTTTTCCTCAAGCTGCTGTGAAAACAAACCATTGTGCCAAATCATCATCCCTCATCTGAGTGGAGACTAGAAAGCCTGTAATGGTCCATGATGATTTTGTTATGATTAGTAATTGTTATTATTTTACACGATTAAAACTCAAGAGATCTAAGAAACACCAGGGAACTATTTACAAATAGAACATTTTCTGTTCAGTACAGAAGTATAAAATTCTTCCTCCATTGTTTCATCCTCATCTTGTCATCTGCACTTCATCTGCAGTCAAGGACTGTGTCTGTTCTTCTAACCATGATTCCATGCTACAGACACAGTAATAGCCAAAGAAGATTATTGAACGAACAAACATTATCTACATCCATCTTATCAATAAATGTGTCATGAGCCAATTTGATGCAATTACACAGAGGTGCCCTTTCTACAATACCAGTAGATCACTTTGATGTGCAACTTAAATAATACTTTAAGATACTTTAAAATACCTAGAGGGAAAAAAATAAAAAGAAAGAAAAGAAAGAAAAGAAAAGAAAATCAAAACTTAGTTTCAGCAAAAGGATATTCTCCAGATATTCATCAGAAGGCTGATAGCTTAACTTAAAAGCAGCAGTGGAAAATATTTCATAGAAATTATGTGGAATTAGGACTTAAATCTTGAATACAGCTAAGCCTCCCTCTAGCTATGGCCAAACACTGTTGTGTCTACCCTCGTGTTTGATGTCAGTAGTGAGGTTTGTTTCTTACTACAAAATGGCCATTACCATTTGAATGGCTGTACATATAAAGGTATAAATAAACAGACCTTGTCTGTATCATTCTTTTCCATGCGCTCGTATCATCTTCAGTCTTCCTTTTCCTTTCTCTCAGTTAAATACTGTGTGTTGATTTATTCCATTGTGGGAGAGTTTAGATTCTTTTGAACTGAACCAAGATATGAGCAGTTGATAAATTCAAATGAAGCTGAAGTTTGTAGTAGGTCATAATGGCAGTTTTCTGATTGCTTGCTGTTATTTAGTGTTGGCTTATTTACTCAGGCTTAGGAGCTCATAAACATTATAAATGTACATGTAAATATAATGAACTACTTTTCTAGACTGTTGTGGCTCAGCTTCCTTTGGTATCTTTTGAAAACTGCAATTTCATGTATTTCTTTGATCTTCTTCTTGTACTGATGTTGCAGACAACTAGCATATTCGAGCTATCTGCTTTTGTTACTACGTAAGTACCAGAGTTATGTGATTTAACGTGCTTTGAAAGGGGGACATGATCAACTTTTTCATGCAAGAATGACTTAGAAGGATTGGAAGTTTCCAGCAGTTCAGGATGTTTGACTCACCTGCTATGTAGTACTTTCTGGAACTTTAAAAGACCAGAGATTCATCAATTTTGATGGAAAAATAAGACTGGAATTCTTATCTGTATTTGTGAGAAGTTGGACAAACCACCACACAGCTGTATAGCTTCACAAAAGCAGCTACACTGCTGATCTCATCAGGTCATTTTTCATCTGAAGAATAACAGTATATTGGAGGGATAAAAGGAGTAGCATTTTTAAAGGTGGATCCAGTGAGAGAGAAAGTTTGGTCCCACAGACAGTCTGGATGGGATAGCACGGGGAAAGAAATAGGCAGATGGATTGGTAAGAGTACAGGTATCTTCTTATTTCCTTTGCAGATTGAGTTTTCATACCTGAAAGGTAGGAGGTTGTATGCAGTTTATTAGCCTAGGCAATAGTTTATTAGAATAATAGCTGTACAGACAAAATGACTATTTTTGTGTGTAAGGGCAGATAGTTTGCAGTTCTCAACGTCTTTCCGTACATATGGAAATGATACCATAAACATGCACATCATTCTGTGAGTATCAGCTCTGCGTTCATCCAGCACTCTAGAAGACATGCATGAGCACCTACCCACAGAGTGAGTCAGGCAGATGAAACTGTGCATCTATGCCATCCTACATTTCCTTGTGTTCTAGTTGAAAAATGGGGGTGTCCCTGGGAAACAACAAAAGGAAATCAGGGAAACTGCACTTCAACAAGCACTGTAATTTCACAGCATCTGATGATAATGGGTATTTAAGTTAAACTTTGAGTGATGCCTTTATTAATCAGGGTTCAAACTCTTTATTCTGTTTCACCTGGTTTGCATTAATCCTATAGCATGGAATTAATGAAAAAGAGGTATTTAAGCTAATTCTCCATCAGGGGAATTTGGAGTTGCATATAGCCATTTTAGGAGCTCTTTCAAGCATTTCTGTGTTCCAGCAATCTCTGTGCTATGAAAACCCCTCAGGGCTTTAGACAGTTCTATGTGTCTTTTTGTTCTCTCTAATAAAGCTATAATAAGGCACCAAATCTCCCAGAATCATTTTTCTAAATGAAATACAAGCCCAGCGCTGTGTTGCACAGTGGCAGCACAGTCAGCACTGTGTGATGAAGTAGTATAAATACAAATTACAGCAACAACAGGGTTGTTTTTTTGCATAAAGGTAGCAAAGATTACTTTTCTATGCATGTATTTGATTTTAGTGCAACTGCTGAAACAGCTCTGGGGATTATCCTAGGTGAATTTCAGGAGTGGTGTAGTAGCCATTGAGTGAGTCAGCTCTCGTAATGGCAGTAGGAAAAGCAGAATTCTGGTCAGATTTGGAAAAGTATTGGGAAGTGAAATGATATTGTTTATTTTTAAACCAAGCTAGAATGCTTTAGTACAAGAGTATCAAGATGATGCCCTGTGACTGACCATCCTGGGCATTGGTGTCTGTGCTTCTGAATGGCTGCCCTTTCTGTGGACATAAAGACATAAATAACTCTTGAAAAGTGCTCAGAAGTTATGTTTCTAAGGTTTTTTTCAGTAAGCATGGGAAAATTCCAAACCAGGATTTCCGCTGTGTAATTTAGCATTTCTGTCACAATTGATGGTCTCATCTGACTGTGTTCATTTCCTCTTTCCTGCTCTTCTAAATGTGCACAGGAGAGCTGAACTGACTTCTCTGAGTTACCTTGTGCAGTGGAAGGTGTTGTAGGTTAAGGGAAATGAAGAGTAATTGGTATAACCATAAAGTCCTCCAGAGGCTAGAGAGTCCAAGGGGGACAGGCAGTTTGTCCCAGGATGTTGTAATCTATTATTCTATTCTCTTTTCCTGCATTTCTCTATTTAAGGAAGTGCACTGCCAACTCTCTTGCTCTCTTCTCTCCATCTTAGGAAGCATGCGTGCCATTATCTTAATGGTTTGTGAGGGAGCTGTTTTCTCTTGGCCTTGGCAGTGAATCTCCAGCTATGCCACTGGGCCTCTTGAAGCCTGCAGTAGACCTAGGGGAAGGGGGTGGCACAGCCAAACGTGGGGGCACCAGTTTGGCTGCTCTTGGGCCTGCTGAGGCTGAGTGGGGAAGAGGTTTTTGGAAGGCTCTGGAAGGTTTTGGCCTGGAAGGCCCAGGTGATAAATAAAGCCAAATTTGTGATTGTCTTCCTTTTACCTAAATACCTTTTGTTTATATTTTTAAATAGAATTTCTATTTAAACTTACAATCCAGTGTGGATCATTTTTATTTTACTCCTAGGGAAGGGGTAAAACATCTTTTCTGACCTTTGCCCCGGGCAGCTCGTGGCTCAAACTAGCACAGAAGGTGGTACATGTCTTTATCCCTCTCACTTTGAAAAATAAGGTTCTTTTAAAATCATTAAGTAATGCTATTGCTCTAAAAGAACCACATCATATTTTAGCAGCAGGACTCCTCTTAGTGGTTTAAAAAGTGTGGAAATACAGGATCTAAAGTGACTGTGGTTTATGATATTGCAGATAAATGCTACTTCCACTCTCTGCATGAAAATAGAAACTTCTGAATTACTTTAAATGGTGTAGATTGATAGAAATATTTTAGTGGTTTGCAGCTTTGTCTTTGAACCTCCTAAGTGAATAAATTTGTGAGTTAAGTACATTTGTTTTTGTTATCCTAATGAGGCTGCTTGAACTTCTGTCCACTGGTCTTCAGTGCAAGAAATACCGTGTGAAATTGTGTTCTGTTGAGCCTCTGATACTATACATACCCAAAGGTACATGCAAGTTACAGAGCTTAAGGAGAACTGGGAGTGTATCAAGAGAAATCAGTTTTCATCCTAATGCAATTATGAAGTCTGAAGTCTTAAAAGATACACACACATGTGCACACACATGTACACATGCACAGAGGGAGGAAGGAAAAGGAAGACAGAAACAAAGAAAAAGCAGTCCTTGTGAGTTACCTGTTAGATGCAAGCAGGTGGATTCTGCATCATACTGGAAAGGCTAAAGTAAGCCAAATCTGGCTCCAAACCCTCGAGACTTGTGTGGAGTCATGAGGAATCTTTAATATAAAAAGAATCTCTTGATAGTCCTCCCTGGTCACTGTAAATAATAGACACGAGTGAAATGGGGCTTGTTTTGTACAGTTAAATGGATATCTGTCATCAGCAGAGCACTTATGTTTCTTTTCCTCTGGACCGGCCTAAGGTTAAGACAAAAATAGATCCTGCTGCATCTTTTTTTGACCATGACATTGTGTATTTTGTTCAATTGTTTAGTATGAGAACTGTGGAAGTCAGCTTGTTCCTTTCAGCTTGTTCTTAATGTTAGAGTATTATGGTTTCTATTATTTTACTGGAAAGAAGCAAAACCCCAAGAAAAGCCTTCAGAGTGTAGAACTTTAATTATTAGCGTGTAATCCAGATTTAGAGGACTTCTATTGATGGAGTAGAATTTTTTTCTTCTTTTTTTCAGTATGTATTTTTTACAAAGCTATGAACCTTGGTTAATTATAGAAACTGTGATGAGCTAAAATAGATGTCCTCTGCTTCAAAGTCATTTCACTCAGCTGAACCACAGGCCCCTGAGCTTTCCAGGACTGCACTGGTATGGAGGCTTCAACATTCTTGATGGACATTAATTGTTGAAATGGAAAGCAGTTACTTTTGGTGCTTTTCTTCCTCCTCTTGAAACATTTTTCTGCAGTGTGCTTTGAGCTTTCCTTGAAAATCTGAGAAGGTATGACCTTAATGTTAATAGTCAGTGATTTGAACCCCATAGTCATGGAATTCTGTTAGATATTTCTGAGGACTACATGTACCTTCTTTGCCTCATGACTTGTGCACTAACTGCATAGAGTATTTCCATCCCCTGACAGAAACTGGTAACGTATGGACAAGCCTTTGCTTTATTCTCCCTTAACAAAGAGGTTTTCTCGCAAGGCCTGTGCAAGGAGGAAGCAATAGGAGATTTTTCTGGGATTCAGTAAAATGTCCTCCAGCTGAAACATCTTCAAATCCAATAATACCATGTTTGGAACTTGCAGTCCACCAAGCTGACAAAGAATCTGGCTGTCATTGGTTGTAGCCTGATTTTCAAAGCAAATAGTGGCTACATGTCACATTGACTAGAGTAGGAACTGAATGTTCAGCATATCCTGAAGTAATTTTGGGCCTTGTTACTCGTTTATTCGGATGTGTGCCTGAAGAATGGCAGAAGAGAAAGTAAAGATTTGGAAGCGAAACCTATAAGAAGCTGGGGTTAAAAATTCTCACTTTTTTCTCTTCTATCACTGATCATATTAGATTTAAAAGTTAGAAGAGGAGCAGTGACACTTTAAATCCCATCAGATTTTTTAGGGAGAAAATCGCTGCAATTTGGAAGGAAAAAGAAAGGAAAAATGGTTGCAAAAAATGTTCTTATTCTCTTAAAAGAGGGAGTGCACCTGTGGAGCTGAATGGATGTACATTCCACCATACACAAAAAGTCTCTTCCAGGGCTTTGTTCATATTTGAATCTGACTCCAGTTCTCTCAGCAGATTTGTTATTTGGACCCCACATTTGTAGCACTGGAACAATCTCAAGCCCATAGGGTTCATATCTCTGAAAAACATTATGACTGAAGAAGATTAATTACAAACATGGCTTTAAAATATAGAATAGCCTAGAATGTTTCATATAGAAAAGAGAAAGAGTTGCCAGCTTGGGAAATATTTGAAAGAAACCTCAATTCATCTCTTTGGTTCTGTAGAAATGATTTAGTATTTGTGGCGACATCACAAGGACAATGTGATTTCAACTGGATTTGAAAGGACAATACATTTTGAGACACTGAATGAAATCTACTGTGTAAGGGTAGAGTAAGTCTGTCCAGACCAACATTAAAAGAAGCTTCAGATGACTTTAGTGGAACGCTTTAAGGGAAAATACAATGTCAACAAGCTTCTGAACAGAGGATTTGGCTGCATCAGAGTATTAGTTTTGGGCAAAAATACTGGAGAGGGGCATTTAGCCAGAGGTTTAACTGGACTTACTGGAAGACAATATGATGTGTAATCCTTTACTCACAATAGAGTTGGAAACTTGTAGAGACTGGATTGCGCTGATAGTCTTAAATGCTGCATTAAAATGAACAGTGCACATGGAATAGATGTATTTCTATGTGTTTCAGTTTTACACACTGTGTTTGTAGCTTGTGGTCCAGAACAAACAAAATGAGAGCCGCCTAAATTGCTGTTACTTCAAGGTAAGTATTCCCAGGGATGCTATTTTTTTCAAAGTCAGTTTTCATAACATTTAATCACACTTTTTGGCTGCAGGCTTCTCAGTTTTCAAGTCCAGATAGCTAAATCTAAAGTGTGCTCCACCTCTTTTGCTTTTTATTAAAGGTAAAGCTTCAGCTCATAAACCAGATTTCATGTATTAAATTCAGGACATTGCTTGTGTTGTTCTCTGAAGGACCTGATGCAGATACTAGGGGAAAAAACCCTCCATTTTATAGAGCAGTAACTCTCATTTTCTGTTACTGATAAGCACAGGCAGACTTCTCTGGTTCTAAATTATTTTCCTGTTGTAAATTATTTCCTGAATTCTGCACTGTGATCATCCTTTAACAACACTTTAGCCTATAAAAACTGCAAAAGCAAATAAACAGCAACATTCTTGTTGACTGAGACAGCATAAAACACAGAGAAGGGAGTTAATTCCACTTTTCCCTAACATACAAGCACCTGTAATTTCTCTTCCACTTGTTGATGTTGGCTGCACCTGTCTGTTGCTATGTTTCATGATAGTAGCTTTAACTGAAATTGTATTTTGAATTTGCTAATAGCACTCATTGTAATTACTGTGTAATACTTAATTGGAATTCATGTAATTATTATTTTAAACTACATGTTCTGATTTGAATTTGTAATGTAGAAAACACATAGTCTGATCTTCGATCTGATTCCCCTTGGATCACTGAGGATGGAGCATACATTTTAATGTTTCAGGTTATTGGTATGCAGCAGAATTTTCCCAGTCTAGACTCCTGATTATATGCTAGCACTGATATGTGCAAAGGTACTGCCAGTCCAGTGCAATATATTTGAAGTTCTAGACTCTATGATCAGCCTCACCAAAAAATGGTTTAAATTTGAGGTTCTTCAATGCAATAATATAAGGATTGCATACTTTGTCTTACAAAGTATAACTGCAAGATGTATTTCTGTGTCTTTTTCAGACACACACTGTGAATAAAAATGCCTCCTTGTGCACATATTAAAATTTTTACTATTTATTCTTTCAGAAAAACAAACAAACAAACAAACAAGTGTCTTCATATAAATTTAGAAATCACCTGAGAGAGTTTACAAGCTCTCAGGCAACAAGCACCAGAACAAGGGGACACAGTCTCAAGCTGTGCCAGGGGAGGTTTAGACTCGAGGTGAGGAAAAAGTTCTTCACTGAGCGAGTCATTCATCATTGGAATGGGCTGCCCAGGGAGGTGGTGGAGTCGCCGTCCCTGGAGGTGTTCAAGGGGAGATTGGACATGGCACTTGGTACCATGGTCTAGTTGTGAGGTCTGTTGGGACGGGTTGGACTTGATGATCCTTGGGGTCTCTTCCAACCTTGGTTATACTGTGTGTGATACTGTGTGAAGCTGTCTGTATGGGCAGAATGTTAGGTATTGATCAAACTGGTGTGTTTTAAAGGAATGTACATCAACTTTCTACCTAACTGTGGCCTCTAGATGAGCTCCTGACATCTGCTGTTGTATTATTCTTTTTCTGTGAAAGTACAGGCGGGTCCTTTTCATCCAAGGCTTGGGGAGGTGTTTCTTTCCTGAATGGTTAAAGTCCTGGTGTTCTGATGCATTGGCATCTGTGACAATAAGTATTGTTCTGAAGCAGGGTCTAAAGTATCACCAAAATCTTATCTAGCAACACCAAGCCTGTCCACTGTATAAAATAATAAGGCAGGCACTATTTTAACACAATAAACTGGACAGCCTTACTTTGTTTAGTCCATCTCCAAATGTTATAGAAAAGAGTGATACAATTATCTGTGTTCTGTTACTGAAAGGCTAAGTATGTCTCAAAGAAAATCTCAAAAAGATTTTAATTAAGTTAAACTAAAAGTAAGAGCTGAACTATAGAAACTGCCCTAAAGAATCTTTAATATCAAAATGAGCTCATAGCATCTTCTAATATAAAAATTAATACAGGCACGTTAACACTCTTTCAGTAACAAAATTAAACCAGAGTTGTGCAGTGCATTTGAGCGATCTTGAATACTTATCAAGTTCTGTTTTCTTTCTGTCTGTGTCTCAAGTGGACCACGAATGAGCCAAATCTTACTGCAGATAGGTCTTTAATGTCCCTCTAAAACCAGAGTTCCTCATTGCAGAAAAACTCACTGGTCCCCAGCTCTTGATACAGAGAATAAACTTAATCCTTATAGAAAGCCCCTGTTGACTCTGGTTCCATGGGAGGTAGTTTCCTTACAGCAGTGTGTGAATTGAGTGTATTATTCTTAATTCAGGGAAAAACACCCTTTGGTGTACCCATCTAGCATCCTGGTGCAGTCATCCTCCACTAACTGTGCCTGTCTCCCTTGGCAAGAATCTAACGCCGTGGAAAGGAAACCGTGCTGTGAGAGGATATTAAGACGCGGTTTGCAGCAGGACAAGTTTGTAGGTGTTTTGTTTATAATTCTGAAAACTTGGTGAGTGCCTGCAGATTGTCAGGTGCCAAATGATACACTAGTCCCAGCAGCACTGTGCTGTGTTTAAGGACCTACTGTTTCAGGGGTTTCGTGTCTGATGTTGGATTTATGTCATGTTTTTTCTCAGTGACTGTGGAGATGCCTTACAGCTTGTGCATCACCTATGATTTAATGGCCAGTATTAACGTTCTCAAACCAAAGCATATGCACAGTGGGAATCTTCTCATGTCTGTGTACCTCTTGTGCTCATTGCCGCTGTTTGCCCCCCGTCTGGCATTCTGCCATACAGTTCCTTGAGCTTGTTCTTCACCTTATTTCTCCTGCTGCTTCCTGTACATTTGCTCATAAGAACTAAGTTTTTCCTTTTTTCCCTTTTTTTTCCCTCCCTAACCTTGATGAATGGCCTATATCTCAATGCCAAAGCTCACCCTTTTCTTAACAGAAAATGATTGATAGGGCAAGAATAACAATGGAACAGTTTCTGTGTCCTGACAACCTCAGTTTTTGCTATGGCTTCACTCAAGGGATTGGCAGAAGTGTTATCCTGTGCAGGAATTTAGATACTTACAAGTCTAGTGTGAAACCAAGTGGGATTTTAAAACTCCTGCTATATGGTCTGAATGCCTTTCAAAAACTTCAGCATTGTGAAATACAAGCTCATGCACTTCTGTTTAGATGTTAAGAAAAAAAGATGAAAGACCACAAACATATTTAATGCGAAACCATGAATTATTCGTGCATCTGTGTGTAGTTTGATGCACGCACTACATAAGCTTGTGATGATCTGGATGAGGGCATTGAGTCCATCATCAGTAAATTTGCGGACGACACCAAGCTGGGGGCAGGAGTTGATCTGCTGGAGGGAAGAGAGGCTTTGCAGAGGGACCTCGACAGGCTGGACAGATGGGCAGAATCCAACAGTGTGAGATTTAACACATCCAAGTGCCAGGTTCTGCACATCAGCCACAGCAACCCCAGGCAGTGCTACAGGCTGGGGTCAGAGTGGCTGGAGAGCGGCCAGGCAGAGAAGGACCTGGGGGTACTGGTGATTGTAGGCTGAACATGAGCCTGCAGTGTGCCCAGGCAGCCAAGAAGGTCAATGGCATCCTGGCCTGCATCAGGAACAGTGTGGCCAGCAGGAGTAAGGAGGTCATTGTGCCCCTGTACACTGCACTGGTTAGGCCACACCTCAAGTCCTGTGTCCAGTTCTGGGCCTCAGTTTAGGAAGGATGTTGTCTTGCTGGAGCGTGTCCAGAGAAGGGCAACAAAGTTGGTGAGGGTTTGGAACACAAGCCCTATGAGGAAAGGCTGGGGGAGCCTGGAGAAGAGGAGACTCAGGGGTGACCTTCTTGCTCTCTACAACTACCTGAAGGGAGGTTGTAGACAGGCAGAGGCTGGTCTCTTCTCCCAGGCAGCCAGGACCAGAACAAGAGGACACAGTCTCAATCTGTGCCAGGGCAGGTTTAGGCTGGATGTTAGGAAGAAGTTCTATACGGAGAGAGTGATTGCCCATTGGAATGGGCTGCCTGTGGAGGTGGTGGAGTCACCTTCATTGGAGGTGTTCAGGAAGAGGCTTGATGGGGTGCTTGGTGCCATGCTTTAGTTGTTTGGGTGGGTTGGATTGGTTGATGGGTTGGACGCGATGATCTTGAAGGTCTCTTTCAACCTGGTTTATTGTATTGTATTGTATTACTGATCTTGCTCTGCTCTCATTCAAACTGGTTCTTTTCCCTTGGCATGTTCCCTAGACATTTTTATTATTAAAGTGAGTGTAACATTACCCTTGCTGAAAGAAGGTCTGATTAAAGTAGCTGCTGTTTTAAATACGATGAGCTCTTAAGGCCAAATTGTTGACTGGTATGACAAGGTGGCTTCGCTAAGATCAGAGAACTGTGCCAGATCACACCTACAGACTATCTAAATGTAAAGCTTAAGACAGTTATTTATTAAAATTTGTAAGTAGGGAGAGAAGCAAAAAATCCAGAAGCTATTCAACTGAAAAAGCTGTCTAATTGGTACAGGCTCTACAGCCCTCTAAGTCATGAAGACTTATGACAGTTTTGCTCCTAGATCTCTAGACAGAAATGCTCTGGGACAAATTAATGGCATTTAAAAAAAAAAAAAAAAAGAGTACAATAACATCCTTGAAAATGCTGACTTCATAAGGTAACATTTAAATGGGAGCCTGTCTTTCTACTAAATAGCTTTCTTATCATACTAGTTCTTAATTAAAATAGTTCAAAGGAGTTGGGTCATAAAACTGCATTGTTTTTTTGTGCTAAAAAGAATTTCTGCACTCAGCAAGGCTTCCTCAGTTCTCATAACTTAGCATTTGAGTCAATAATCTTCTTTTCACTATGGTGAACCACATATTGAGAATGCCATAAGCAATTATTTAATCTTTGTATCTCAGAGTTAGTTCAGGACCACAGTGGTCTAATTAAAAAGTGCTTCAGTGTATCATTGATTTCTTGATATGACGACAAAGTCCTACTTAATTCTGCATTACTTTGAAACCAATAAAGCTGATAGCCAAGCTCTCTACATGAACACTGAAGGGTAGAGAATGAGTGTCCGTGCATGCAGTCCATAGTGTCAGAAGGGAGAGGAAGAATCAAGAAAGATCAAAAAATGCAGGGAAGAATTTAATCTATGGAGGGGAACAAGGTCTAGTAAATTAGTTTAAGGTATTTGCTCAATCAGCCAGTCTAACTAAATTCTGAAGAAAGGATTATTGTTGTTTTCTGCACATAAAGCTTTGCAAAAAGTTCTGCATTGCTAGCATCAGGCATTGGACTTTGGTGATCTATTTGCTTGTCAAAATATCAACATCACAAATTCATTGCATTGCCTTACAAATGACCTCCTCTTAGCCCTGCTTTCTGTAGTCTAGAGTTTCATTCATTTGTCTTGTTGCAATCCTATTTCTGGTTTAAATTTCCACTTCTGTTGAAGCCATAAGTCCAAGTAGTAGTGTAAAAAAGCCCATAACCTCATTCATAACTGTCATGACCTTTAATTCAGAAGCCATAGCTGCAGTTAATAGTCTTTGCAAGAAATTTATTCAGTCTTTGAGTTAGAAATTCATTTGGTAATGTTGATTGGGAAATTGAGAACATTCATGTGGGAAGTGAATTGGAAAATAGAATTTTTCCTTGGGAGAAAAAAAGGAAATCTCAACATTTTAGTCTTTCTGTTATTATTTCAGTTCAGCTGTCCTACCAGCATGCATCTCGCCCCAATTCTGTTCTGTAGTGCTGCACTTTATTGCATTTTTTCAGTAAATGAGAGCAGTTGTGTTATGGAATCCGGTGTCATGAGAGGATTACATCTACTTGTATAACTCTTAGTAAAGAAAAGAGATGTAAGAAAATTGAATGATAACAAAGTGTCAAGCTAATCAGGTCAAATACTTCTCTTTTAAAGATTTTAATTTCTGTAAATATATTCTCCACATGAAGCTGCTGCTCACTTGAGTACTCTTGCTCAGTCATCACTAAAATCAGCTTCCCTAGGAAAAAAGCCCAAACAATTGTCAGTCTCTACCCTGCTGCCATTAATGACAAGAGGCTATAGCCTACATCCTTTTGTACTAAACATCTCTGAGCTGTTTATTAAGGGAGGCTTTGAAAATATCACTCTGATTGTCTTTGCGTGTGTATGCTCTTTGTAATCAGGATACTAGTTCAGGTTGAACAGAACTTTCCTACTTCTCCTCCTCTGGAGATATTCAAAACCTGCCTGGGTGCGTTCCTGCGTGATCTGGTATAGACGATCCTGGTCTGGCAAGGGGGTTGTACTCCATGATCTTTTGAGGTCCCTTCCAGCCCTTAACATTCTGTGATTCTGTGATTCTTTGGAGTACACCTGCTTGATTAAGAAACAAATGCGATATCTTCTGTAGGCTACTGCTTGATTAGGAAACAAATTCGATATCTTCTGTAGGCTACACCAAGCTCCAAATATTTAATCCTAGAGAATTTCAGAAAGTTGAGTATATGAAAGGCTCAAAAGAAAAAGTGTAAAATTAAATTAAGAGCTTGGTATTTAGAATTCTATTTACACCCAAACCAGCTCCACTGTCACAGGAATGGCATCTGTCAAAGTCAGTGCCATCAGTGTGATGTGCCAGTAAATCCTTTATATTCTTGCATCTTTTCCCATGTATCAGGAATTGCTTTAACATGTTGAAACAAATGGCACCAAACTGATTTCCACAGTTTTTGATAGTTCTCAAATTCTTAGTGTACTTCTGCTTCCTTAGTGTATTTCTTGCCTTTTCTAGAAGAATTCAATATATTCGTCATCACATCCGGTGTTAGAAGATTATCCAGCTTCGAGTGCGATCACACAGCACTTACAGGATGGCCAGGGGCTCAGGCCTAGCCAGCATGGATTTAGGAGGGGCAGGTCCTGCCTGACCAACCTGATCTCCTTCTATGATCAGGTGACCCGCCTGGTGGATGTGGGGAGGCCTGTGGATGTGGTCTACCTGGACCTCAGCAAGGCCTTTGACACCGTTCCCCACAGCAAACTCCTGGCCAAGCTGGCAGCCCGTGGCTTGGACAGGAGCACACTGCGTTGGATTAGGAACTGGCTGGAGGGCCAAGCCCAGAGAGTAATGGTGAAAGGCACCACATCCAGCTGGCGGCCTGTCACTAGTGGTGTGCCCCAGGGATCAGTACTGGGCCCCATGCTCTTCAGCATCTTTATTGATGATCTGGATGAGGGCATTGAGTCCATCATCAGTAAATTTGCAGATGACACCAAGCTGGGGGCAGCAGTTGATTTGCTGGAGGGCAGAGAGGCTTTGCAGAGGGACCTCGACAGGCTGGACAGATGGGCAGAGTCCAATGGCATGAGATTTAACACATCCAAGTGCCGGATTCTGCACATTGGCCACAACAACCCCAGGCAGTGCTACAGGCTGGGGTCAGAGTGGCTGGAGAGTGGCCAGGCAGAGGGGGACCTGGGGGTGCTGGTTGATTGTAGGCTGAACATGAGCCTGCAGTGTGCCCAGGCAGCCAGGAAGGCCAGTGGCATCCTGGCTTGCATCAGGAAGAGTGTGGCCAGCAGGAGCAGGGAGGTCATTGTGCCCCTGTACACTGCACTGGTTAGGCCACACCTTGAGTCCTGTGTCCAGTTCTGGGCCCCTCAGTTTAGGAAGGATGTTGACTTGCTGGAACGTGTCCAGAGAAGGGCAACAAAGCTGGTGAGGGGTTTGGAACACAAGCCCTATGAGGAAAGGCTGAGGGAGCTGGGGTTGCTTAGCCTGGAGAAGAGGAGACTGAGGGGTGACCTTATTGCTCTCTACAGCTACCTGAAGGGAGGTTGTAGCCAGGCAGAGGTTGGCCTCTTCTCCCAGGCATCCAGCACCAGAACAAGAGGACACAGTCTCAGGCTGCGCCAGGGCAGGTTTAGGCTGGATGTTAGGAAGAAGTTCTACACGGAGAGAGTGATTGCCCATTGGAATCGGCTACCCGTGGAGGTGGTGGAGTCACCTTCACAGGAGGTGTTCAGGAGAAGACTTGATGGGGTGCTTGGCTGTATGGTCTAGTTGTTGGGTGGGTTGGATTGTTTGATGGGTTGGACGCGATGATCTTGAAGGTCTCTTCCAACCTGGTGTATTGTATTATTATTGTATTATTATATAAACCAAGATGGTGCATCTTCTGGTTTGCTATGGACTCAGAATCTCTCACTTGTGTGTGTACCAGCTCCCTCCCCAATGATTCAAACACCCTTACGTATGTCTCATAGAATCACCTGGTTTAGACAGCAAGTTGTCTTCTCATAAGCCTCACTGTATGCTGGGACTTGCTTCTTACATCAAAAAATGTAGCTTGGTATAGCTCTTGTAGGGCTCTTTCCCTATTTCCAGAGAATTGATTTGAAGATTTTAACAGCTCCTTTCTTGCTCTTGGCTCACTTTGTAAAGCTGCTTAACTCCACACGACTATGGAGCCTCTTATCATCTCTTAGCCCCAAGGAGTCAGACAAAGATCTGCTTCCAGCTTCACACCAGGCTGGGTAACTTGGCAACCCTGCCAGCTGGCTCTGCCAGAGATGCCCAAAGTCACTGTTACCCTCAGATTCTGCCCTTTTGCAGTTTTGCAGAGCTCAAAAGGTGGGGGGAGGGTGTAGGGGGGGGGGGGAGAAGAAAAAGAAAAGAATCATTATTTTGTTCTAAGTCCATAGTGTTCTAAATTGTACTGACTCTTTGGTCAGAGTTCAGCGCAACAAACTGCGTAGGGAATATTTTTTGACTCAGATACAGTTTTGGGAGACACATTATGTATTGCTTGCAATTTTGAAACATTGCAAGTACAATAAAATAACTTTTTTCTCCGCCTGACCCAAACCCATAAGGAATAGACTAGACAGCTTGCTGCATGTAAAAGCACCTTGCTTTTCCTGGGTGAACCTGAACATAAGTGTAGAAGGGGTTTTTGGTTGTTAATTTCCTTCCTGTTTGATCACTTGTTCATAGCCTTGTCCAGCTCTTAATTTTCAAAAAGCAGCTGGCTGAGAGTCACAAAATGCTGCTAGTGGCATTAAACAGGGCTTTAGATAAAAGAGAATTAATATAAGAATAAAAAGACTGAATGTCATAAAATATAATCTATATTCCAGTATCTAAGAAATGCCTTTTGGATTGTTCAAGTTGTTTTTAATCACTGTGATAGCTCTGTACAAAATATTTTAGCTATTTAATATACAGTGTAAGTTGAACTGGTGGAAAAAAGGGACATTGGTTCTTGCAACAGAAGTCAGAAGGGTTGGAACTCGCGATGTTAGTATTAAAATCTAGACCATTTTAAGAAGCAAGAAACAAATGTAGTTCTTCAGAAAATACACATTTTGAACCAGGAGGTTTGTGTTTATATATCAGTATATGTTAAATTCACATTTTGCAGTGCCATTAGCAGGTGCTGGGGTTAACCCTGGCAGCTAAGCCTCCCCAGCCCCTCTCTCAGTCCACTTCAGTGAGAGAATCAGAAGGTCATGAGTGAGAAAATATCACGATTCAAGATAAAGACAGTTTAAGGCGAGTGGCACACACAAGCAAAGCAACAGAAGGAATTAATTCCCTGTTTTCCATTGTCAAGCAAATGTTTTGCCATTTCCAGGAAAGCAGGACTCCATCATGCGTGAAGCTTACTTGGGGAGGAAAACGCTGCCCAGTTTGCAAGCGTTTGTTCTAAAAGCCACCTAGCTTAGATAAGCGTTTTTAAACGGTGAACCCCAAAATACCTGCAGATCGAAAAGGTATAGCTCAGGAACGGTTCACAAGTTGCACTCCTCAGGCTAAAATGCATTTTAGCAGCCATGGAAAATTGTGGAATTAATTGCATGAACACGTCCTGTGGACAGTGTTTTTGGAATCAGCAAGTGACTTCAGATGTTATAGGTTTATAATGCATGACTTGACACATTTTAGGTTGCTATTTTTCCAGTGGAAGCACAGAGCTCTTTTAAGGTTAAGTATCCTGCCAGTAGTTTGAATGTTATCAGCAAGGCATGTGTATCACTAGCCAGATTTCAAAATGTTGAAGTCTACCACATGCTCTACCTTTCAATCAAGCAACGAAGGTGATTTCTGGTTCAGTGTAAGAAATTGCCAAAACTGTGCTTAGCTGTTCATGTCAGAGGCTACTTCAGTACATGTGAAGTCAGCAAAGTGACTAATGACTCATTACAAATTAATACATTTCCCAAAAGAATTTGCAGGGATTCAACTGTGATATTCCTGCTGTACTCCACAGGAGCTACATGACTTAATCCCCATGACCTGCACTTTGTAACTAACCTGTTCGGAAAATAAGCCACTTAAACAGTTGGAGACAGCCTGTTGCAAGGTATTGCATGGCATTACAGCACTCCAAATAGAGATCAGCCTTGAAATGAACACCTTATTGACATTTTTACACCGGAAGCCCAGAACCAAGAATGCTATGTTGGTAGTGACTGACCTGGGGACATCAGTGTTCCAAATATTGAAAAATCCACGGCAGGGCTGGAAGGGGCATGAAGAGATGGGTTTCACCATGGTGTTTACACATGTACATGTGTACAGTCTCCTCTTTTCTCTCAGCAACTTAATATATTTTAGAAATATGCACTCAGAGCTTCCTGCAGACATGGGACTGAGGACAAATATGGTAGTGAGGGAATAAGGTGTCTGACTTCTAATATATATACAGTGATTTGCTACAAATGTATTTCAGGATGGGAAGAAAACATGCTCAGCGTGCTGAGAAGGTAAGGGCTTTCTGCAGAACTGCAGTAAATATCAGCTCTTTCTCAGCTGCATTATCAAATGGGGTCTTCATCTATCTCAGCAAAATAGGGAATTTTCCTTCCTTTTCCATCCCTTTTTCTTCCCTTCTCCTCCCCTCTCCTCCCCTCTCCTCCCCTCTCCTCCCCTCTCCTCCCCTCTCCTCCCCTCTCCTCCCCTCTCCTCCCCTCTCCTCCCCTCTCCTCCCCTCTCCTCCCCTCTCCTCCCCTCTCCTCCCCTCTCCTCCCCTCTCCTCCCCCTCTCCTCCCCTCTCCTCCCCTCTCCTCCCCTCTCCTCCCCTCTCCTCCCCTCTCCTCCCCTCTCCTTCCCTCTCCTTCCTTTCCTTACGAATTCCTCCTGAATTCCTTCCATCCATCTTTCCTTCGTTCTTTGTCGTGTTCCATCATTCCAGTTCCACATATAGTCTTTCTCTTTTTTTTTTTTTTTCTCTTCTGTGAACCACAGAAAGCGTCTTTGATGCAAGGGATTGTGTGCAGAACAATTTTTCTGTACCTTGAAATGCAAACATTTGACTTTCAACCCGAAGAAACAGGTAGTTGTTTTACATACTTGCATAGACAGATCTCCTGAGTCAACTAGGTAATGTCTTTCTAAATTTCTACCATACCTACATATAAAATATTTCTTGTTCTGAACCATACTTGCTTACAGTGCTGTTTACTCAGGCACTGCATCTATTGACCGTGGGTTTGGCTGTGTGAGGGTCAAGAGTAATTTACTCTCCGTAAGTAGATGGAAAACTGCCTGGTGGTGAAATTATTTATTTCATATGAATAACTGAAGCAAGATCACTAACCTCATTCCAGCACTGTGACCATAGCCTCTCCTCCACACACACTGCTTTCTTAATCACACCATTGATCATTCATCATCTTTCATACCATAGTGAAAAACTTTGTCCTGTCCTGAGGGATATGCACAGTTTCTAAATTCTGTCATTTGAACATGGAAAGTTGTAAAGAAAAGGGAAGCAAGAGCAGAATGAACACTTTGCAGTTGTCTTTCAGCACTGTGTTTAATTCTTCAGATGGTAACACAAGCCATGGCACTTCTGGATTTATCCTTTTTTCTGCATGTCACATGGGTACAAACCAGCATTTAGCTAGAACTTAATCTGCTGTTTATTTAGCTGTTGCCAGAGTGAGCTGCAGACTTGCTGTTACAATGGACTCCATGCAATTATAACTGCTCTCTCAGGGGAGGAAAGGTGCTGTGTGGCAGAGAGCCCACCACCTTCAGCAATGAGAGGCTTCTCATGGACTTCAATAGGCATTAATCAGGTCTGGTGCCAGTGATTGTTTATGTGCATGTTTCTGTTTAAGCAGTAAACACCGGAAGCATTCATTAAGCTTAACAGTGGAAGTGGCTGACCTCTCAGTATCCAGACCAGTCACATACAAATAGAAAATTAAGTCAAGCATCAATCAAAACTATAAAATAACCTGCTTAATCCTTTAGGAAACAGCACACCCACAACCTTCCCCAAACCCTCGTCAAACAAATGGGTTCTGCAACATATCTGGAAGGTCATCAAGTCCTGGGCTATTTCAGGAGCAAGTTCCAGATGGTCTCTAACATGCTGAATAATGTATGTCTGTGTGGGAGTGGGGAGACAGGGGCTCGTAGGATCTGTTATAAACCCATGCATTTTGCATTCATATATGGCAAGCTAGGTGTTCTAACTGAAATGACTCTTGCATCCTTTGTTTCTCATGGCAAAAATAACTTGTTTGGAGAATCTTTACAGGTAATATCAATTTCATATTTCACTCAAGAGCACTATCCACTCTACAAAACCTTTAGCTTTTGTTTGGACTGCGTTTGTCTCGATTACAGGAGCACTAGTTGGTATGTGCTTAGCTCGGCATTCGATCAGCAGCAATCTTTGATCTTACAATTCTTACAATCTATAAAGGAAAAATCTAATATCTCTATATGGATTATATAGGTCCTGCACATGAGTTGGAGAAATCCCAACTACAAAGACAGGCTGTGCAATGACTGGACTGAGAGCAAACCTTTGGAGAAGGACTTGGGTTTATCGGTGGGTGAAAAACTGAGTATGAGCCAGCAGCGGTGTGTGATTGCCACCCAGAAGCTGACCACATCCTGGGCTGTATCAAAGGAACTGTAGCCAGCAAGTGATGGAAGTCAATTCTGCCCCTCTACTCTGCTCTGGTGAGACCTCACCTGCAGTGCTCTGCCTAGTTTTGGGGTTCCTAGTGTAAGAAAGACATGGACCTACTCAAGTAAGTCCATGGCAGGGCTGTTAAGATGATTGAGGGCTGGACCCCCTTCCCTGTGAGAACAGGCGAAGAGATTTGGAGTTGGCCAGCCTGGAGAAAAGAAGGCTCTGGGAAGACCTTATTGTGGCCTTCCAAGCATTCAAAGGGGGCCTGCAGAAAATTTAGAGAGGGATTCTTTATTAGAGAATCCAGTGATAGGAGGAAAGGTAACAGTTTTAAACTGAAAGAGGGTAGATTTAGATTGGGTGTAAAAAGTTCTGCACTGTGAAGGGGGTGAGACACTGGAACAGGTTTCCCAGAGAAGTTGTGGATGCTCCATCCCTGAAAGCGTTCAAGGCCGAGTTGGATGGGACTTTGAGTGACCTGCTCTAGTGAAAGGTGTCCCTGCCCATTGCAGGGGTTTGGAACTAGATGATCTTTTAAAGTCTTTTCCAACCCAAACCATTCTATGATTATTTTACCTAAGATAATTATATTGGACAGTGCAGACAAATGTTCAAAACTGTTTTTCATTCATTTCTTTCAAATGCACAGCATTTTAAAACATAATGTGTAAAACTCCATCTATATGCCTCAAACTACACCACCACCTCGAATGAGACTACTCTGAGGCTGCCTGTCTGTCCATATTAAGTGTAATAGGGGAAAACACTGACCAGATCCTAAGCTAAGCACAGAAGAAGACAACCTGAGGCAGTTGTTTATTTAGGTCAGAGGTGAAAATGAGATTCATTAACCAGTGATCCTTCTCAACATTACAGCTCTTAGCCCTGGTGTTATATTATGACCAAACATTGTGATGACAGGTGAAGGACATGCACCTTTGGTGCCTTTATTTCTGCATGCAGGAAGGTACTGGTATCACTGCATTGATGTAAGTTACAGAATAAAACAGAAACAAACCTAAGTAGTTGCCAATAATGGTAAAAAATAATCATGATGCCAATTTGGTCACAGAATGGAAAGATCCTTTCTCCATTGCTATTTTTCAAGTTCCCTTCTGGCCATAGCTCTAAATCCACGATTTTGATGAAATTCTATTCATGTATAAGGAGACCAAGGATATGGAAGAAATTGCACATAGATAAATCAGTGCATTGTTTTTGTCCTAAGGTAATAATATTTCAAAGTACTTTCATTCTGATGGTTTTCAGAATAACTCTTTAAAGTGAATTGTTGGCCTCGGACAAATTCCTGGAGGAGAGAGTGACGTACATGTCACAGAAGAAATCATTGTTATAGGCACAGCTAGTGACAGTGCTCGGTTTCCACAAACAAGAAAGTTGACATAAAGCCTACCATGCAATTACTGGCATAAAGAAATCTCTTCTAAAACAAGATTGAAGACATGGCCTCTGGCACCTCAAGTTTGAATAATAGAACAATGGTAAAAAATAGGCAATTTTAGCCATGCACCAAGAGGGAAAAATGATTTTTAATCCACACCATGTGCCTGTTCCTTGCACCAGTACAGAAGTTACATTTCCTGTGCAATCAGTGTTCAATAATTGCATTTTTGTAATATTTGTACATAACTAATGAGATGTTTCCAGTCTGATACAGTGGCTACTAACTCAAGATACTCAAGAGTTGTCTTCTCCAGGTCTGTTGACATTCGTGAGCTCCAAAGATACCATCCAGCGAATCCACTTATGCAAAAGAATACAAAAGCCCATCCACAACAGCAAATTGTCTCCTGGGAGGTTTGGATCACTGGAGTAATTTGGCTATTGACAAAATGTCATCCAGAAGACAATACAATTTAAAAAAAATAATAAAAGCACTGTAAACCAGCTGCTGGCACTACAGCAATACCATTCTAACTCCAGCTTGACTTTGGCTGGGTGTTGTTTGGAGACACACTGTTGGGTGACTGATGAAAATGAGGTGTGAGAATTATGTGAGGTCATGTCCTTCAAAGAGAAATTTAATGAAAGAGTAAGGAAATTGTGAGTTTCCCATTGGTATCCTTAGGGGAATGTATCTGAGTGAATGAGAACTACAGATATTAATTACATTATGGCCATGATTAAGGTGCATGTGAATTTAGAAGTAGCAGTATGGACGGATAAGTCTTTAATGATCATACACATCCTGAAGTCTCAAAAAGAAGCAGAATATGTACAAGGAATTCTGAAGACTTGAAGAAGGGGGAAATTAAGTCATTAGGCTCAGTCTTTTCTATATGACAATATCTAGTGATCTCCATAGAATCATAGAATCAGTCAGGGTTGGAAGGGACCACAAGGATCATCTAGTTCCAACCCCCCTGCCATGGGCAGGGACACCCCACACTAGATCAGGCTGGCCAGAGCCTCATCCAGCCTGGTCTTAAACACCTCCAGGGACGGGGCCTCAACCACCTCCCTGGATAACCCATTCCAGGGTTTCACCACTCTCATGATGAAGAACTTCTTCCTCACATCTAGCCTGAATCTCCCTATTTCCAGCCTC
The DNA here is from genome assembly GCA_033816785.1 of Picus viridis. Classification (NCBI taxonomy): domain Eukaryota; kingdom Metazoa; phylum Chordata; class Aves; order Piciformes; family Picidae; genus Picus; species Picus viridis. The sequence goes on from CM066594.1 coordinate 3,534,120, forward strand.
ATTCCATTCCCCCTAGTCCTATCACTACCTGATAGCCTGAGAAGTCCCTCCCCAGCCTTCCTGTAGGCCCCCTCCAGATACTGGAAGGCCACAATGAGGTCACCTGGGAGCCTTCTCTTCTCCAGACTGAACAGCCCCAACTCCTTCAGTCTGTCCTCATAGGAGAGGTGCTCCAGCCCTCTGCTCATCCTCGTGGCCCTTCTCTGGACACACTCCAGCACGTCCACATCCCTCCTGTAATAGGGGCTCCAGAACTGGACGCAGTACTCCAGGTGGGGTCTCACCAGAGCTGAGTAGAGGGGAAGAAGCACCTCCCTTGACCTGCTGGTCACACATCTCCTGATGCAGCCCAGGCTCTGATTGGCTTTCCGGGCTGCAAGTGCACACTGAGAGCTCATGTTGAGCTTCTCGTCCTCCAGCACCCCCAAGTCTCTCTCCTCAGGGCTGCTCTCCAGCCAGTCACTGCCCAGCCTGTATTTGTGCCTGGGATTGCCTCGACCCAGCTGCAGGACCCTGCCCTTGGTCTTGTTGAACCTCATGAGGTTGGCTTGTGCCCACCTCTCCAGCCGGTCCAGGTCCCTCTGGATGGCATCCCTTCCCTCCAGCGTGTCCACTGCACCACACAGCTTGGTGTCATCAGCAAACTTGCTGAGGGTTTTTGACCATTCCACTGGGGTTTATTCCAACTTGCAGATCTCAGCTTGTACTTTAGGGATTGATTAACCTGTTCCAAATATCCTGTTCTAAAGACACAGCTTAAGTTACGATGTTAATAAATATTAAGCATAACAATATACAATAGACCATTCACAAAAGTAGCGTGTATCTGGATTCTTCATGATTCAGAGTGATTTTTGTGACTGAGTCAGTTAAGACAACCCCAGCCTTTTAAATTGCTGAGTTCACTGGGGCCTCAGCTTGTCCTCCAGAAATGAAACTGCTTCTTGCAATGTCAAGGGACCACATAACTCTGTGTTCCCAAGAACAGGATGTTGTGTTCTGCTCTGCATAGGCAAGTACTACTTCATCACCCCCTCCCATAGGGATTCTGATGTATAGACCTGTGGTTTGAAAATCATTGCAAATTTTGGAGTGATCCCTTTTTATGTCAGGAATTCTACAGAAGAGGAGAAAGAACTAATGATGCTGTTATACAGGAAAAGTTTAATTTAAAAGATACTCAGTAACAAAGACACAAGCAGACCACTAATTCTAGGCATTTGATTGTTTCTGTCCAAAGCCAGATGATGAAATGATAGTTAACTAAAAGCAACTCAGAGGAAAGTTACAGAAGCATATTTACCATTCAGGTGTTGTTCCTATAGCTTCCTGCCTGCAGTGAATGCTCCTCCTTGGTTTACAGTTTCTGCTGGTTTTGTTTTGGTTTTGGTTGGTTGTTTTTCTTAAGTTTGAATGCCCATATCAGAGGAGTGAAATGATCAATTTAGAGGGAAAAAATCTGCATCTGATATATTCCTTGCCTTTCAAATGGACAAATTTCTTATCTTTTCTATTCTAAGGCTTAATTTCCTTTGAAAAAATGTTTTATTCTTCTGAGTCAGGTATGCAAAGAGGCACCTTAAATTTTTGTGTCCAAATACTCTATGTACTTTTATGTGTTTGGAATATTGAGGTACTGTGCGTATCATAGTATCATAGTATCAGTCAGGGTTGGAAGGGACCACAAGGATCATCTAGTTCCGACCCCCCTGCCATGGGCAGGGACACCCTGCACTAGATCAGGCTGGCCAGAGCCTCATCCAGCCTGGTCTTAAACACTTCCAGGGATGGGGCCTCAACCACCTTCCTGGATAACCCATTCCAGGCCTTCACCACTCTCATGGTGAAGAACTTCCTCCTCACCTCCAGCCTGAATCTCCCCACCTCCAGCTTCATTCCATTCCCCCTAGTCCTATCACTACCTGAGATCCTGAGCAGTCCCTCCCCAGCCTTCCTGTAGGCCCCCTTCAGATACTGGAAGGCCACAATGAGGTCACCTGGGAGCCTTCTCTTCTCCAGACTGAACAGCCCCAACTCCTTCAGTCTGTCCTCATAGGAGAGGTGCTCCAGCCCTCTGATCATCCTTGTGGCCCTTCTCTGGACACGTTCCAGTATGTCCATATCCCTCTTGTAATAGGGGCTCCAGAACTGGAGGCAGTTTAGGCTCGAGGTGAGGAGAAAGTTGTTCACTGAGAGAGTCATTCACCGTTGGAATGGTCTGCCCAGGGAGGTGGTGGAGTCCCCATTCCTGGAGGTGTTCAAGCGGGGATTGGACATGGCACTTGGTGCCATGGTTTAGTCATGGGGTCTGTGGTGACAGGTTGGACTTGATGATCCTTGAGGTCTCTTCCAACCTTGGTGATTCTGTGATTTATTTCATGCTTCCTAGTATAGCTCAACTTGGGATGAAGGATGTGGCTCCTGTACATTTAAAATGTTATATACAGTTAACAAGAAATGTTTTTTTTAACTGAAACCAAGCTCAAAGACCCATTTCAAGTCAGCCTCCGCTCACAAGACCTCTCTCCGACACTGCTCAGGAGAATTGTGATGGATTAACTGAGTGCATAACAGATATTGTTTTAGTGCATTAGCCCTGATTTCCTGTTCAAAGTGATTGATTGAGCCTCAGTCAAGACAGTGTCCACAGCAAATATTAAGCAAACTTACCCAGACACAATCAATCAGTCTTATCAAAGGATCTCCATATTTGAAAGGGAAAAAATATATGGTTAAAGCACCATCAGCTTTGCACTGTGCTCACACAATTTTAATTATTGTTCTTAAAAGCACAGAAAAACAGACTTCTTTTGTGAAACTGCTGTTTGCTTCAGTGTGTTTCTTCAGACTGGTCAGCTGTAATATATTTCTTCAGGCTGGTCAGCTGTAATGCATAGAGATATCACTTGTTTAGATTACAATATGTTCGCTATTTTAAAACCTCTTATGCTTCCAGAAAGACATGGTGAAGTGTGGTAATCTACTTTGAATATTGACAGAATAACCTGGTAATAAGAAAGGTCATTTGTCTATAAAACCTGACCTTGGTGGTTTCAGCCATCATTGAGTAGCACAAGTAACAATACTTTTCCTTTGAGGACTGCGTTTTAAGAGAGTTCTGATGCATTCTGCTGCTGTTTTGCTGAGTTTATTTAACAATTAAGTACCTATATTATTTAGACATAGACAAATGTCTCACATATAGCAGGCAAATGTAATTCTATCATTACAAGGGTATGGAAGATTCTCTTTGTAAGTTTTGTGATGGAGCTTTGTGGTGCTCAGTTGCACCAAGGTGTTGTCAAGCAAGACGTTGGTGGCTTCCTGTTCAGACTGGTGATTGTTTGCTAACCCTAACGACAAGCTAAGACAGCACAGGGGTTTTAAGCTCTGTCTTGGATGGTGAGTTTAGACTCTCAGCAGACCTAGTAGAATCCTATTTAATTGCCAGAAGAAAGCCAAAATATTTCTTTTCACATAGATAGGAATGAGAGACCTGCCAAAGTGGTCAAATAGAAAACGAAGGACCATGATCCTACACTAGAGGAAAGAAGTGAAGCAGCAAAATTTCATGACTTAAGTTTGGATTTTCTTAAAAGCTAAGACATTGCTTATAAAAATTAGTGGAAGAATGGAAAATAATGATTTAAGAAGTTAGCATTCAACTGCAGGAGAAACTGTGGAGTTAGAATTGCTCTGTGGCCCAAGATTTCCTCACCATGCAGTAATATAGGCCTACAAACTTTCTCTCCACTGGCTTGGGAGCTATAAAATAGAGACACCAAACATGTTTCCCTGAAGGAATTTTCCCCATGAATCATTGCCTCATCTTTACGGCCACTACATAGTATCAGCCTGCTGATGAAAGCAATTGAATTGGGTTTTCTCAGTTTAACAGCAGTACCAGCATATTCTTGTTGAGGATCATTGCTGGTAGCTGAAGATACCACTGCCAACTACGTTTCAGCTTTCAACTTTTATTTTTATAAGACAAGCTACAAAAATAATCTCTTAAAAACAGCCTCATCTTTCCTGGTAAAGGAATTCATCCACCCCTGCTCATATTCTACCTGGAATTGAGAGTTTGCCCTGATGCTGTGACTCAACACTGAACCCATGTGCACTGACACAGGTTTCAGTCACATTTGTCTGGGTAACTCACTAGACTGAGTCAGGAGTCCAACATCCCACCAAACACTAATAACCCTGGTTACGCAGATTTTTGTAGCATAAGTAGTGTAAACCAAGTTCTTATGGTTCAGACAAGAACACAAATGCTCGAGCTCTTTATATCCAAGAGAGCATCTGCAACAGACTTTAATTGCTTCAAAGCATGCAGTGGGAATGTCTTCAAATGAATTTACATTGCAAGCTTGGTCAATTAAAATGTTTTTAATTGTTCATTGGCAGCCATTCAACCCAAATTTTACACTCTAATTGTAGTGCAGGGCTGCCTTGCTGCGTGCACATTGCTAATACACAGATATATCCATCCAGAAAAACGTGCTCTAAATGTACATGACACTATGTAGCAGAGTTCAAAAACACCTACACTCATACAAACTATATTATATCAGAAGACCCATCTAGTAAGTGAATAGTTTCCTCCTCCTAGTTTCTTTCATTTTCTTCCTTCACCTTAAAACAAAAACAAAGCAACCAAAACAAAACAACCAACCACCACCACCAACAACAAAAAAAAACCCCATACCAACCCATCCCAAAAAACATGAAACAAACCAACAAAAAATAAACACAAAAACAGAATGAGGGAAGTGGATCAGCCACAGTGAACAAACTGCAGTTCCACTCGTATCTCTGTCTTCTACTTCTTCCTCCAGGTATCCTTCCAGCTTTCTCTAGACCACAGAACGATGTATGATGTCTTCTTCCCCATTCCTCTCTCAGAGAAGCTCTTTCCCTTTCTGTTAGTCATGTGAGAGTCCTTCCAGGAGGAAATAGAAGCGGTAGAATGTATCTATTTCACTGGTGGTTTCCAGGTATCTTTACTTTCTGTAAGTCCCAGAGAGTCAAACCTGTAGAGTTTATAGCAAAAGTGTGTTTTCTGAGATACTGTCTAATTTTGACTCTTCATAGCTGTACAGTCTTGTAAAGGCCACTTTGCTTTCTTTGCCCTAGATTTTTTCCCCCTATTGATTTGAAGATCTTTTGGTGTATCAGCTATGAGTGAGAGCAATGTTTGCTTTTTTTTTATTTTATGCCTTAGTGTTTGAAAAACTCCAGCTAGCACTAGAAGTTGCCTTTCTGCACTACTGATTCAGTTACAGCAACATGTATTAGGTGATTTATGGGATAGACATTTCTTATTAACCTGCATTGTCTTTCAAGGAAATCTTCTCATCAGCTAGAGATTAAATTAGGTCATACCGATAACGTGGTCTGGTGAAACAAATTGGTGTGATATTTGACAGCACCTCCCCTCGAGTTTGGGGTTAAAAATAGTGAAATAGTAAAAGAAAATCTCCAAAAGGGATTTTGCATCTTGGCAGATGTTTTTCCTTTGAACAAAACACCATTTCATTTTACCATTGAAATACAAAATGCCTTTGAACTTTCAATAGCTAAAGCTGTTAAGTAAGAGCATCACATTTCATTTATTATATTACATTTTAAGTTCAGTCCATGCATTTTTAATTCTGTTTATGTCATGAGTGCTTGCCTCCAGTGGAATAAAACCAATCAAGAATCTAGAGGAGGAATTAAAATTTAGGACCTAATTCACCATTGCCCTGTGGTTCTTTTGTGTTTTCCTGAGTAAGTACAAAGGACAGCTAAAGTAAATGTAAGGACCCTCTGGGAAATGCTCTCATTGTACAGGGTCAGATCATGGTCACTTTCTGCCAGGCCTGCCCTCAGGTAAGAAAGATGCTCTCCTTTTTGGCTAAAGAAGCAAGTATCTTAGTTCTATGCCACAGCAAGATAGGAAGAAAAATGGCCAAAATAAATGGAGTCACACAGAATTTGTGTTTAGAGTATTAAAGGAAAGAAGGAAAAAAGCGAGAGAATTGTTGGTGAAGGTCAGGTCTGTGTAAGTTAGCTTAAATTTGAGCTAAGAGGAGTGACTTTTCCAGCTTTCAGAGGCTTGTGAATATAAAACCCCATAAAATGTTACATATGGTAGGAAATGAGGTATCAGGGTACTGCGCGAACAATCTTAGGCATCTCTCTCTTAAGAATCTTGTGAGCATGGTGTGGGGAGTTGTCCCAGCTGGCAGCTAAAGCCCCAGCTGGCCACTTGCTCATTCTGCAAAGGGGGACAGAATCAGAAGGACAAAAGTAAGAAAAACACATGATTTGAGATAAAGCTAGTTTAGTAAGTGAAGTGACACATACAGGCAAAACAAATGAGGAATTCATTCGCTGCTTCCCACCAGAGACAGATGGACATTTTTCCCTTAACACAACTGCCCCTGCACAAGTCACAGCCCAGCCCCTCAGCCAGGCTGCTGGTGCCTCAGGGACAACATGTCTGAGAAAGTGCCAAACCCTGCCCAGGCTGTGAGTAAAGAAGTGTCAGAGCCAGTCCTGCAGCAGTGGAGAGAGCAGGAGGAGGGGCAGAGGTTTCCCACAACCTCTGGACAGCCCATAGTGGCGCAGGGGTAGAGTGTAGGGAGCAAGGAGCTGCAGAGGGGAGCTGCTCTGGGCTGACCACAGTCTCGGCTGACCACAGCCTCCACTGCCCACCCCTCTGCCCTGCTCCAGGGAAGTCAAGGATGAAGGACTGAAATTATGCTTGGGGGAAACAAAAGGAGTGGGGTAGGTGGAAGGTGGCTTAGCTTTGTTTTTTACCATCCAAATCTATTTTTAATTATCAATAAATTAATTTTACCCAAGTCACGTCGGTTTTGCCCATGACAGTAACTAGTAAAACAAGCTTTCTGTCTTCATCCTTGCTCTTTTACATCCATCCTCATGAGTGACTGGGTGGGCACCAGGGAGCCAGACAAGGTCAACTCATCACCTGCCTTCCTCCTGTGCCACTATATGGACACATGTAGATGTGTGTTTTCATTATCCTTTTACTCATGCCCTTGGTATGTAATTTTAATTTTTGCTTCTGTTTAGGCAGGATAAAATAGTGTAATCTTAAGGTACAATCAGAGCTCAGCTTTGTTTAGCAGAACAGATCTCAGCTAAGACTTTGCAGGCTTTTTTTGTATTCAGTTATTTTCTTTGTTATTAATGGGCTCATAATTCTGTCAAAACAAAGACTGGAAAAATGACGTGTGATTTAATATTCCCCTTCTTAAAGGACAGAGCTTTTCTGAGTACAGGAGAAGGGTTCAGGGCTGAATGTTAAAACCCTCAAATTTAGCAAGGCCTACTGTATTTTTCAACCCTAAGGACTGCTCTACATCCCTGGAATTAGAGTAAGGCTGGATCTATGAGAAGCTCTACTTTATTTGCCATCTTTTCCATTTTCCCATTACCAGACTGGCATTGCCAATGTGAAGGTTTTTTTTCCATTTGTTTTGTTTTGTTTTGTTTGTTTTCTCTTACTAGAAGTGATTCCTCCTTTCTTTTCCTGTTAGGGAGTCCTGCTAGGCAGACTTGATTTTAAAGGTAATTTTTGCCATTCAGTGATAGGAGAACAGTATATATGAGAGGGAAAATGTGTTAGATCAATGCTCTATCTCAGAATCTTAGGAGGATCTAAACCATAATGCTATTTAATATCAGGCTAGATACTCTGTTTCAGTGAATATTTGTCTTAGAAATATCCTCAATCCTTTTCTCCTGTTGTTTTTAATGGTTTTTTTTGGTTGGTTGTTGGTTTTTGGGGGGGGGTTGTTGTTGTTGTGGGGTTTCACAGGATCACAGGATGTCCGGGGTTGGAAGGGACCCAAAGAGATCATCGAGTCCAACCCCCTGCCAAAGCAGGGCCATACAATCTAGCTCAGGTCACAGACAAATGCATCCAGACAGGCCTTGAAAGTCTCCAGAGAAGGAAACTCCAGAACCTCTCTGGGGAGCCTGTTCCAGTGCTCTGTGACCCTTACAGTAAAGAAGTTCCCCCTTGCATTGAGGTGGAACCTCTAGTGTTGCAGCTTACATCCATTGCTCCTTGTCCTATCACGGGGAGCAAGTGAGAAGAGCCTGTCCCCTCTCTCCTGACATCCAGCCCTCAGCTATTTATAAACATTTATCAAATCCCCTCTAACTCTTCTCTTTTCCAGACTAAAAAGCTCCAGGTCTCTCAGCCTGTCCTCATAAGGCAGTGCTCCAGCCCCTAATCATCCTCGTAGCCCTCTGCTGGACCCTCCAGCAGATCCCTTGGTTGTTTGGGTGGTGGTTGGGGTTTTTTGTGGTTTTGTTTGTTTGTTTTTCTCTTCTTTTTTTCCCCTCTTTTCTTTCACTTGTCTATAAGTCATCCTTTTATCATTGATTGGAGAAAGTACAGGAGATGGTGAAGTATTTTAAACTTTTCCATAAAGACTCTGGTACACTATTATTCTTTCTTCCATCTCCATCTTCCCAGGCATCCTTCTGCACTCTTGAGGCTTTTATTCTTCTTGTCCATTTGTTTGCTTCTTTCTGCCAGTCCTCTGTGAGCAGAGAGATGGGAAGCTCTCTTTAGCTGTTTGTACTCACGTGTCACGTGCTTCTTGGGACTTAGTTATTCTAGTCTCTCTCTCCCCTTCCTTGGTTCTTGATGTTCTGACATTCAGATGAGTCACCAAATGCATTATTTTTTTGGTTGTTAGATTGATTTCATATGTGAAATTCATTTCAAATGTCTGTTCTGAATACACTTGTCTACCTTCTATTTGCCTGGCATATTGAACAGAATTCGATTAGCTGTGTTTATAAAATGACTTATCTCTAAGCCTGCAATTCAGCTGCAAGTGTGAGGTGACTGGGGAATTTGTGGCTTGCAGGCTTCAATTGCTGGAACATACCGAGTCATCAAATATATCTTTCTTTGTAGATGCAAAGCAAGTTTCACCTTAGGTATTTAATTACAGCATAGCTGCACAGTGTGTGGGTGTTCGTGTCAGCTGAGTCTCCAGAGTAATAGCTAAACGGCCTTGTTTTATCTAACAGGCTAGATCTGGGCTCACAAGCCTAAGGTATAACTTGTGTTTGAAACTGGAAGGATAAGGGGTGAAATTCCCTGCACAAAATGCAACATATTTGCTGCACATTTCTATTTCAAGTGCTGCCCCTACACATGGTCTTTGCCTAGAAGTGGTTTCCTTCAAACTAGTTGTGAAAACCTGACTGCCGTACACAGGGTTAGATTAGTGCGTCCTCTAGAACACGTGTAATGAGAGGGATTATTCGAACTGTTGCTTTAGGCTTCTTTCTACTAGTACTTTGTAAACCAGTTGTGTTTGTATGCTGCAAAAATAGAATAATCAGCATGTTTACAAACATTTTTAGTGTGCTTTGGTAGTAGAAAATTAATTAAAATAATTTAGCACTGTAAAAAGTGGTAAGTACCCTGACAGTGGCTGTGACCAAATACCTGATGGGAGCAGATGGATATTATACTGATGTGTTTTACCACCAGAGTGGAAATGTAGTTCTCCTGATAGACATAGATTTTGCTCCTCTTCTTCATCAGCTAGCAATGATGTACAATTTCTAGATGAAAATAGTCAGCAAAACATTTATTGCAGTTTTAATCACCAGTCATATAATTTTAAAACACAGAGCAGGTTATCTTCCCAAAACACTAATAATCCTAAAATTATGTGTGTACAGTAAGAAGATTCTTTAGTTCATTTCTGTGAAAGGAAATTAGAGTAACATAGACATTGTTTTTTGTCTCTCTATTTACCACATAGTATAATCATACCTAAAATTCTGAGGTTAAGTTATCAGCTGTACTGCTGCTGGATGTCAGCGTTGGCAGCAAGTCAGTAGAGAAGGTGCAGTCCATTTCCTGTATCTTTCATGGGGTTTGTGCTGGTGCTGACATTGAGAAATGCATCATTGAAGTACCTTCTTCTTAAAACATTCTGATAAAGCAACATTTCTGATGACATACTACTGTGAGACATCATCAGGACTGGGTTCCTTGCTGCTGCATCCCTCAGAGCATGATATTACAAAAGAAAAATGAATAAGGGAAGAACACTGCAAACAGGTGGTTAGTGAATCTGTTGTGGTATCTCTTTTGTTGACTTGGGTCCTCTGCCTCTCCTCTATCTAGTGCCAATATACTGTCAGAAAACTCCTATGGTTAGGAGGAAGGAATGCTGTCATCAGTTAACTTCCCTGCTTAAGCATAAAATCTTACCAGTATTTGTACACATTTGCTTGCTTATGCAAATGTTTTCTGAAAATGTGAATGTGGTTGGACTTGATCTTTGAGGCCAATGGCATCCTGGCCTGCATCAGGAACAGTGTGGCCAGCAGGAGCAGGGAGGTCATTCTGCCCCTGTACACTGCACTGGTTAGGCCGCACCTTGAGTCCTGTGTCCAGTTCTGGGCCCCTCAGTTTAGGAAGGATGTTGAGTTGCTGGAACATGTCCAGAGAAGGGCAACCAAGTTGGTGAGGGGTTTGGAACACAAGCCCTATGAGGAAAGGCTGAGGGAACTGGGGTTGCTTATCCTGGAGAAGAGGAGACTGAGGGGTGACCTTATTGCTCTCTACAACTACCTGAAGGGAGGTTGTAGCCAGGCAGAGGCTGGCCTCTTCTCCCAGGCAGCCAGGACCAGAACAAGAGGACACAGTCTCAGGCTGCACCAGGGGAGGTTTAGGCTGGATGTTAGGAAGAAGTTCTATACAGAGAGAGTGATTGCCCATTGGAATCGGCTACCCGTGGAAGTGGTGGAGTCACCTTCATTGGAGGTGTTCAGGAAGAGGCTTGATGGGGTGCTTGGTGCCATGGTTTAGTTGTTTAGTTGGGTTGGATTGGTTGATGGGTTGGATGCGATGATCTTGAAGGTCTCTTCCAACCTGGTGTATTGTATTGTATTGTATTGTGTTGAGGTCTCTTCCCACCTTGGTGATTTTGTGATTCTAACAAAACGTCTGTATGAAGCCACAGCCCAAATCTGACAACTTCAGACTTATGTTTTATAGCCAAGGCCTTTCATTAGAGCTTGAAACTCATCAAAGGAAAGGGGCCATAAAATCAATTCTAAGTAATCTTGCAAATGAGATAATAGTTCATTAATCTCATCAGTATAGTCATGAAACTTTCTGCTGCTATACATCTGTAAGACATTTGTCAGCGGCAATGGGACAGAAGCCACAAGATTACTGCAGGGGTGACTGCCTCACACTGCCACTGCAGGCTTTTGTCCAATTGGTTTTCTTTATATGTTGTTTTTTTTTTCCTCATTGAAAATATAGAATTCATTTGTGGAATGATGCCAACCAAAACTCATTACTGATTCCATATTAAATGAGAATTAGTGGCAAGTTTATAATGTATGATTCATAAATCAGTGCTGGAAGTTCAAGTGGCAAGTATTAGAGAAAGCAACACTGTCATCTGCGTGGTACAGTTCAAGGTATGGTCAGTCACCTCACCATTGCTAAAAGCAGCACAAAGTTCTAGATGCAGCAGTGACAATTCACTCTCATAGCTTTTTCCACATCTGCTGTAAAGCAGAGGACATTTCAGTGGATCATGTGGAATTCACTGCACTGGTTAGGCCACACCTTGAGTATTGTGTCCAGTTCTGGTCCTCTCAGTTTAGGAAAGATGTTGAGTTGCTGGAATGTGTCCAGAGAAGGGCAAGAAAGTTGATGAGGGATTTGGAACACAAGCCCTATGAAGAGAGGCTGAGGGAGCTGGGGTTGCTTAGCCTGGAGAAGAGGAGGCTCAGGGGAGACCTTATTGCTCTATACAACTACTAGGTTGTAGACAGGCGGGGGCTGGTCTCTTCTCCCAGGCAACCAGCACCAGAACAAGAGGACACAATCTCAGGCTGTGCCAGGGGAGGTTCAGACTGGATGTTAGGAAGAAATTCTTCACAGAGAGAGTGATTGCCCATTGGAATATGCTGCCAGGGGAGGTGGTGGAGTCACCATCATTAAGAGACTTGATAGGGTGCTTGGTTGAATGGTTCAGTTGATTAGGTGGTGTTGGATGATGGGCTGGACGCAGTGATCTTGAAGGACTCTTAGAACCTGGTTTATTCTATTCTGTTCTATTCCATGCAATGCAGAGGTGTGCAATATCAGACTGACAATTGTAAGACACTGCTCATTCTCACGGTTAATTTTAATCCAAACACTTCCTACAGGTTCACATAATTTTTGCCTTAAATGAAGATACAGCAGTGGCACCTATATGTGATATTCTCATCGAGACCACTAAAAAAATGTATGTGCCTAGAGTCATTGGGTGAATTCCAAGCCGACCTTTGGATCAGAAGCACTCGCATCATAGGCAAACATTCCATGATGCTACATAATTTCAGGCTTAATTAGTTCATCAAGCCTTTCTCTGTTTGGCAGAGAGGAGTGCAAGCAGTGTGTACTGAAGCTATCTTAGTTTGCAGTGAACACCCGACAGAGGTGACTCTTTTGTCATTGATTATTGGGGAGGTTTTCTTCAGATGGATGCCTTCTGCCTGGTCACCATAAATTAGCTTTGTGTCACCGCCTCTAACAACCAAAGCGCACTGATAGTCTTTAAATGACGGTTTATATGACCTGAGACAAGATCTACCCTTATTTTTCTGCTCTATTACTTGCAAAGAATAGTCTTTCTATTATTAACATGCTGTAGTAAAATAATATTAAATTCTTTTAAACTTTAGAGAGCTTTTGTTTTTTCCATCCCATGTGTGCAAACTTTACTGAAGTTATGGACTACTAAGGGGCAGAGGTATGTATCTGCATTTTAATAATGTGATAATCTGATCTTTTCCTGTTGTTTTAGAACAGTTTACAGTTTGATGGTTTTTCAGAACTCTTCTGGCTTGATTTTTCTGCAGCTGTATAAATAAGATAGGAATTCTCTGACAGTGTGATGGAGTTATAAAAATGCAAAGTGGCTATGAGGCCACGGTCATGGCTGCAAGCAAATAGGTCTGCCCTCGCAGGTGCAAGAGGCAGAATTTTCTCTGACTGGAGTCAAATTTATTTCATGAAGTAAGAAAAGATGGTGAGTAACATTTCTGTCATAAATGGGAGTCTTTCATCTGATTTTTCAGGTAAAGAACACACTTGAAACTGTTTAATAGGCCTTCCAGTATCTTAAGGGGGCCTACAAGAAAGCTGAGGAGGGACTTTTTAAGGTGTCAGATAATGATAGAACTACGGGTAATGGAACAAAACTAGAAATGTGTAGATGCAGATAGGATGTTAGGAAGAAGTTCTTCCCCATGAGGGTGGTGAGACACCGGCACAGGTTGCCCAGGGAGGTGGTAGAAGCCTCATCTCTGGAGGTTTTTAAGGCCAGGATGGATGTGGCTCTGAGCAACCTGATCTAGTGTGAGGTGTCCCTGCCCATGGCAGGCGTTGAAACTAGATGATCCTTGAGGTCCCTTCCAACCCTGACAATTCTATGATTCTATGATTTTGGAATATGTAAGTCTGTAGTGTTGCCAGTTTCTAAGGCAGTAGCCCACAGATTTCTAAAGGAGAGCTTTCAAAAAAGTAAATATGCAAATCCAATCTTACATGTAATTGTATTTTCGATCTAGAACAGCAAATTCCTCTTTTGCATTATTGTCTCAGTCTCTCAGGGGGAGTTATTGTTTGTTTACTTGGCTCATTTAAATAGGTGATTTTCAATCTACTACTATAGAAATGCTGAGAAAAAATTCCAAACTGCAATTCCAGTTGGCTCTAACAGCCCCACCACAAGGTACAGCTGAGCCCATTGGCCAAGCTGTTGGTGCCATGAAGGGAAGCAAGTTTACCTTGGTGAAGACCTGATAGCCACTTCAGAACAAATTACATGTGTTCCTTGAATCCACCTCCTTCCTCAAAGGTTTGTAAGCTAGATGTGTGCTCTTTCAGTTCCACAGCTGTTACATGACTCAGATGGTTTGATGCCATTTCTGGCAAAGTTTATGGAAACAAAAAGTAAAGGTAACCATGAGATTTATGAGTTTTTCTTGTGGGTTTAAGACTGGATGTCTTAACCATGGAGTTGGAAAGTCCTCCAAGGACCATATAGTCCAGGGAGGTGGATGCCAGAAAGTGTAATCTTTTGTTATTTCATCCCATCATTCCTGCATCTCCTCTATATAAAAAGGGCATCACAGGCTATTCTCCCTTTTTCCTCCTCTCTCTTGCTCCCAGCATGGACTGCTATCTCTTGTTTGGTATTCTGGGGGAGGCTTTTGGCCCTGAGAAACACGGCTAATTTTTACAGTGTCATTCAGGCCTGGGTAAGGAGCTATGGAGGGGTGGCATTAAGGTTTGGCATTGAGGCCTAGTTGGTGGGGAGGTCTTAGAAGGTTTTTGGCCTACTGAGGTTGTTGTAAGCCCAGGTTGAAGGACTGGGCCAAGGGCGAATATGAATTTGTGGGTTTTGTACATTTTTTTGTACTGCTGTATGTAGTTGTGAATTGTACTTCCATTGAAATGTCTGACTTTTTCCAATCCTGTGTGGAGCATTTTGATTTTACTCCATTGGGAAGGGGTCAAAGAGCTTCTGTCTGCTCAAACCCAAGCCAGTTTTGAATAATTTTGCACTGTAGATATTAAAAATACCTACTAAAGATTACAACAACAAAAGTTAATTCATTATTCGTATCGCAGTTTCTTACTTAATTACTGTAGTGTAGTCCAGTTTTCTACTACTGTGATCCTTTTGTTACAAACTTTGGAATACTATGATCAAAAATGGAACAGAAAGGGGACTTGTGAGTGGATTACTAGAGTAGAATGTCTTGATGCATGGCCTTTCACGTCCTGCTTCACAAACTTTTCATCACCTCATTATTTTCTGACACTTTACAGAAGGTGAAGAACTCTCAATGAAAATACATAAATCATGAGACCTCTTCAAAACTTCCTGTCCCCTTTGCTTCTTGAGAGTGCTAAAATGGTGCTAACTGTGGCACTCGATCCATAAGAGGTTGTCCAGAGAAAAGAAAGATGTAAAATAGAGTAGAATACAAGGCAACAGAGTTACTATTCTGAAATAGAAATGAAGGAACCTGTAGATAAAGAGCAGGAAGAATTGGAAGATGAGTCTGAGGGCTTTATATTTAAGGTCAAAAGTCAAGAAAGGGTAATAGGGAATCATAGAATTGTTAGGCTCAGAAGAGACCTCAAGGATCATCTGTCTGTCAGTGTTGTGGAAGAATTATGTCTCACTAGAGAACTTGCAGAGATTTTTAATCCTAATGGATAAAGGTTAATATTTATGAAGTTTATTTCACTTTTTTGGTATGCAGTCAAATGCATGTTTCAAACACAGATGTAGTAGAATGCACAATCTGGACAGAATATTCTTCAAAACACAGCTAGTTTTGTATAGAGAGCTATGGTCAGTTCAACTGCTCATGGTTCTAGTCAGCAGAAGGGCAGCAGAGAGGCCATATACTATGGGTTTGTGTCAGTTACGCTTGTGGGACAGAGGTAAGTGCAAAGGTGGGTGCTAAGCATGCTGCACACAATACAGTAATTTTCTCTCAAGAATGACTTTGCCAGTCACTTTGCACAAGTGACATCAGAAACAGCCCCAATGTGATCAGTTCACAAAGTATTTCCTGATGGGTCTCACTGCTGTGTTGGATTTACATGGCAAGGCTGTGGTAGCTGAGGGGCTGCAGGGATGGCATCAGTGAGGAGAGGCCGTTAGAAAAGCTTTTAGAGCCTGATTTGGTCTTTTCTGTTCACATTACTGACCCATTTATGCCAGTGTAAGATTTCAAAAAGGCTTACCTAAACCACAGATACACTGCCTTGGTTTTCCTATGCTTTAGGCAACCACTCTGGGGCCCAAGCAAGTAACTGTGTGAGGCACAGAGCTGGAAGAGGTCAGGCCAGTGTTGTTAGTCTTCACAGTCATGACAAGAGGCTTGAGAATATGGTGGTGACGTTTTCTGGGGCTGATTTCCTGCAGTACATAAGTATGGGAAGTCTTCCAGTATTTCTGTGTGTTCATATGGGAATTTAAACATCGCTACTTATATGGCGCTATGAACTGGTCTGTTAATGAGCAATTTAGGGGGAAATCTCACCAAAAACGTGTGCTTTCCACATCCCAAATCAATTTCCATGCCCTTTTCAATGACTCCTACCTAATTAAATCGATGGTTCTATTGCTGAGCTTAAAGTGAAGCTGACACAAAGTCCCTAAATGCTGGAGAAAGCAATGGTCCTTGCAAAAGGTCTTTGTTTTCTCTGCCACACAGTTCAGAAGTGTTACATCTGTTTTATTAACAGAACTAAATGTTTACACCCTAATGTTCCCCTATTTACCAGATCCCACTAATTGGAGGTTTTCCTCACTGATACAGAAGCAAAAGCCCAGTATTGTACCAAGAAAGTAAGAGAAATCCTGATACAGACAGCTATTTCTCACCAGCTACAAGGAAAATATTCTCTGCCCATCAAGCTTTGTTTTGTTTTGGTTTTAAATCTCAGTTGTGCTGAACGGTTTTAACTCTTTACTGTATCAAGACAATATAAATACTACTTTTAAATGCTTCTGGAATCTTGTACCTAAGAATCCTTACATAAGGATCATAGTTCACCCCTTTCCAGGCCTAGGAAACATGAAAGCTGCGAAAGGCTTCTCTTTCAAGAAAGAAGCTTTTTAAAGGCATACATACTCCTAAGAAGCATTATCTTACTCTGCAGTTTGTCTCCCTGAACTCAAATAAAGAGCATGGATTAATTGGAGAACCACTAGAAATATTTTAAAGGGATTAACATTAATGGAGAAACAAATTATCTTTCTATCAAAAGAGGTTAATGACAAAAATTAGTAGTCGCTCCTCACACTGAGTCAAGAAACTTAGCCTGCTAAAGATTAGTCAAGCAACCTTTCCTATAAAATCTATATAATTTCAAGTGGTTTAGGGGCCTAGCTCTTGTTCTGGAAAGGATCAAGCCCCTTGGAAGCCAAACTCTTACTTACTTGTGCCAGATTTAAATAGTTGTCTCCTTGAGAAGTAAACTGCAACCTCAAGGGGTTTTCTGAAGTAGTGTGTGCCTTGCTGAGCACTGGCTGCTCCAGACAGGACACGGAATCCTGGTTAGCCCAGTGCACTCTTGTGTTCTCAGTGTAAAATTACTACAGGTTCATTAATGTTGTAACTCAAGTTTATGTAGTAGGCTAGAATCATAGAATGGATTAGGTTGAAAGGAACCTTAGCGATCCTTTACTCCAACCCTCCTGCCATGGGCAGGGACACCTCTCAACTAAACTCAGCTGCTCAAGGCCTCATCCAACCTGGCCTTGAACACCCCCAGGGAGGAGGCATCTACAGCCTCCCTGGGCAGCCTATTCAGAGTCTCTCCACCCTTCTAGAGAAGAACTTCTTCCTAAGATCCAGCCTAAATCTACTCTCACTTAGCTTCAAACCATTCCCCCTTATCCTGTCTCTAGACACCCTTAAGAAAAGTTCCTCTCCAGCTTTTCTGTAAGATCCCTTCAGGTAATGGAAGGCAGCTCTATGGTCCCCCCAGAGCTTTCTCTTCTCTAGGCTGAGCAACCCTAGCTCCCTCAGCCTGTCCTCACAGCAGAGGTGCTCCAGCCCTTGGATCATCTTTGTGGCCTCCTCTGGACTCGCTCCAACAGCTCAGTTTTTTTATTAACTCTATAAAACCCATAATTGCTTAATCCCTTATAATATTTAAAGCAATTCTGCAGTTAACATATGGCCTTTGTTTGCATAAAGACAATTCACAGAGGTGATTTGTAAAACTGTATTAAGCATCATTTTTATCTGTGTATTCATGTGATATTTTCTATAGTCATTGGCTGACTGTAAATAGCTGTTAGAAAATCTTTGGTGTGCATCAAAGTCCTCAGGTGCCTGATGTGGCTGCAGTGTGACTATCATCACTTCTAGGTGATGATTTCAACACAATTCTTAACAAAAAAGCACTGTCTTTATTGAGAGGGGTACAGCTGAAAGAGTAACCTCTATAGAATATGGTTTGACATTGTATCTTTGTGTGTTGACTCTGTAAGCACAAGTGTCTTAACGAGTGCTGGCTTGGCTTGGTTTGGTTTGGTGTTGTCTTTTGGGTGTTTGGTGTTGTTTTTTTTTTCAATTAAAACATTTGGCACAGGGACAATTCTCAGATTACTTCCTGACTTCCTGACTTGCCTGCCTCCTCACAGCCTGGAGGATACAAGGGGGCTACATGTATGCTAAATTGTCACTTGCTCTAAAAAGAGCAGTGCAAGAGTATGTCAGTTGTCATTTTCAGTGTCTAAAAATATGAATGTAGTGAGGTGAATGAAGGGCATTGGGCACAGTTCTGCAGCAGTGTTCTATGTAGGGGCAAACTGATCCCTAGGGACAAATCCCACATCTATATTGATTGGAGTCTGAAGGTTTTGATATGATAAACCTTGGAAGCAAAAAATAAATGCCTGCTTGCAGTCACTTTCTCAGGAAGATTGTTCTGCCAGATTAAGATAATTGCATAAAATGTTACAGAAATTAGATTTATTTAAACTCTAGTTCCATAGATGTAGTATAGAAATAAACTTAGTGACTCTCAGTGTACAGTTAATTATTAGTACAGACTCTCTCCAAGCCTTAGTGGTCTTCAGCATTTCCACATCTCCACTCTGGAGAGAAGTCGTCCTTCACAGCATCACAGGCTAAAAGTCATTAGAACCAAAATGCTGCAGATCCAGTGGTTCAAGCATTATACGAGGAACTACTTCAAGAGTGTTCTACTGCCTGCCAAGGAAAGGTAGGGATTGATCTCCGTGTCTTTGCTTTCGTGTGTATAATATGAAATGTTTAAGGTTCCACACACTATCACATTCCATTATAAATCCCACTAATCTAACACATAAATCCCACTAATCTAACACATGAAGCAAGAAACATAAAAACCTAAAATAAATTGTTATGTGTCCCCCTGCCCTATCTGTGCTTTCTGTAAGTAAGGCTGCTGCTGCAGTCCTCCCAGCTGCAGTCCTCCCACCTAATTACCAAAGTCTGAAATTACTCTTCAAAGGAGAGGCTTGGGTTGGGTTTTTTTTTGTTGTTGTTTTTGTTTGTTTGTTTGGGGTTTTTTTCTTTCTTGTCACTGCATACCCAAAGGTCTTTGGTAAGAAGCTTTTCCTAAATATTTTCCAATAAAGAAGAGAAAAACCTCAAAGGTGGTATTTCCAGAGGAGTATATTTTTAGAAAGAATTGATATTTGAGGAGCTTTATTTTATTAAAGATGTGCAAGAACTCTTATGTGTCTAGTGCCACATCAAGCTTAGTGAAAGGTTAGTAAATTAGCTCATATGTGCTGTTTGTACAGTTGGATAGATGAAGGAGATTTTGCATTCCACAACTTTTTGTTTCTTACAAGTTCTGGAGTTTCAGTGAATTATTTATGTGGCTACTTATCCTCTAAAGATGGAACTGAGGGTACGACCTGGTCACTGCTGATCTCAAACCTGGACTTGAATTTGTGGCTGACAGGTGAAGGCTTGTGTGTCTTACACTTTTCATCACTAACTTCTGATTTTTTGCAGTTTATGAACAATTCATGAACTTCTATTTATCTTCAGCAATTGCCTTATGAATCAAGGATTTAACTGGAATAAGATAATCCAGGAAATAGTAAATTTCAATTCATTTTTATGAATCTAATATATATTCCACATATGAGAGAAGAGATGTGAATATATTAGTGATAAAAATACTAGGAAGAAATCACCTGTTTCTATAACTGCAGTTTAATTCCCGAAGACGTGTAGTCAGAGATTGTGCCAGATCTGACTTTTTGCAGCTCTTGGATTTCCTGGGACACTCTGCCTTTAAAAGTGAATGAATACACCTCTGCAGGCTTTTCCCCCTGTTATTTCTTCTTTACTGTGGGTTACTTTTCAGCTTGGTTCTCTGTCTAAAGCAGTACAGATTCGCAGCTAAATGTTTTGGAAAATATTTCATTATTTCCAGGGAATTTCTTTCTCTTTCTCTTGACTAAACAATACCTTCTCCATATTTGTTGCTCACAAAACTGTTTTAAATCCTTTCTCTGCTGTCAAACATAGAAGCAAGTGTGATGATAGGCAAGTGGATGTCAATTACATTAGTCCATGCTCCAGGATTTCCTATTCTTATTTCTGGAGTAAAGCCCAAACCATGCTGCTAGGCTGAGTGCAAGTAGTAATTTTTAAATCTAGTAATTCATGAACTTAGAGGTTAGTCATCAGCTCTTGCCTTGGGACATTGAAGATCAAGCAGTTTTCATGGAAGATAATTTAAAAGCCTGTCTCTGAGCACAAGTATTTCAACCAGTACTTCAAATTTTTTAAGTTTTAAGTTTTGCATTTGTGCAAATACAGGTGTCAATCCATTAGCTTCCCAAATATAGGATGAACAGTCAGAACTTGTGATGCAAACATTGGCACACTCTGATGATGTGATAGATGCCAGTTTCTTCAGACAGCTCTACAAAGGAAGTAAACTTCATAATCTGCAAGTATGAAAAAAGTACTTCCAAAGCTGTACAAATGATTCTATATTAAAGAGTGTATTGATTATGGGATAATCAAAAGAAGTCACACTTGAAGACACCATGACAACTGTCAACTGTTCTGACTACTATGGCAACGTAAGACATAAAGACAGCATATCACAGCACCAAATACATTAAAATTGCTGAACTAGAGTCTCCAGTTCAAATACGCTCCCCCTGAGCTATTACCTAAGAGGTGAGAAGATGAGCATGCTCTTGTGGCAGTTTAGGCTGGGTGCCTCCTGTTCCAGCCACACCAGGTACACCTCCAGTGTCCCGAGGGTCCAGCCCAGTGGGTGGATACAGGAAATAGCCTATTTCATATCCATAATATCCTGTGCCCTATAAATCTATCGGCAAAGCCATTCACTTCCTCTTTCTTTCCTCTCTACTCTCGTGGGAGATGCTCCCTATCGGGTAATGGTGGGGGAGTTATCTCAAAGCCTCTTAGCCCTGTGTAGGCCTAATGCCAGGAGAAGAAGGGGGAGGGGCGGTCTCAGACCTGGCCAGCCTGAAGTCTAGCTTAGCGGGGGCGGGGAGGAGGGGGAAGAAAGAGTCCTGGGGGTTTTGGGTATGCCCTCAGGTGGGAGAAGGAAAGTGTTGGGAGGCGTTTTTGGGTGTACTGTAAGGGACTCTGTATGCTTTGGGTTTCGTTTGTCATTATGCTTGTAGTTCTTTGTAAAACACTAACTGCTTTTCCAGTTAGACTTTCCATCACTTCTGCCATCCATTTATGTGTGTGTCATTCTTTTGCCCCTTTCAGGGGCAAGAGAGGAGCTGCCTGGCCTCAAACCAGGACAGCCCTCCAGTCTGTCAAGGCGTCCATATTTATGACGAGAGCTACGAAGCCCTTCTTTAACACCTGCAGTACTGACTTCACTTGAATAAGTGAAGTGTACTCCTTGGACCAGTAGCAGCATGGTCCATACAAGCCGGCATAGGACTCCTCAGTAGCCTGGTTTTGTGTTTACAGCTAAATAGTCTAGAAGCATTTTTACAAAGGAAGTCAGGGTCGTTGCTCATATTTTACAGGGAACAAAATCATTTGAGAGCTGAAGAGAAGGGAGAAGTGGCTTGTGGAGTGGCACCCTCAGGAATCAGATGGAGATGGATTAAAACTTCCTGCAGCCCTGCTCTATTTTTTTTAAGTTGCAAGGCATGCCTCCCCCTTGCAAATCTGCCAATCCTAAAGAAAAAAAAAATGCTTACATCATTGCTTTCTTCAACAATTCTTTTCAACACTGCTGTAGTCCTGACTAAATATAAATGGAAATGAAAATAGAAAGGGAAGTGCAGAACCTGATCATGTTTAATCTGAGAACCAATCCATCCACACAGGATAACAAGAAGACAACATGCAAACCTGTAATTTTCCTACAAGAAAGGTCAGTTAAACCAGCTTGACCTTTTTTCCACATATAAAGCAATAAGCTATCAGCCCTATCTGAAGAGTCTTCAATCCCAAGGTGCTCTCAAAATAACCTGGAGATAAAGCACAGCGATAAAATCAGTAGATGCTGATGAATTGGGCATTCAGTTGTCTCACGAAGATGTTTCCTCAAGAAAATTTTACCTACACTGTAAAGCAAAATCAGGGGGAGAAAAATGGTATTTCAGATTAATAAGTCCCTGGAGAAATGAAACAGATGAGCATTTTATCATAGACAAATAAGGTGGAAACTCTCTAATTTATAGATATTTAGATATAAGCACGTGAAGATACTGCTACTAGGGCATTAAAAATTGAAGTATTATCTCTCTACTTAAAGATTCAACTCAATAACTATAAATTTCTAATTAAGTAGATATTAAATTACGTGACAAAACAGCTAATATTCTTTGGAACTGAAATCTGAAACCTGGATGTAATAGTAACTTAAAAGTGTGGGTCAAATAGCCCAGAATTAGTTTCTTAAGTAGTACTGTGTGCAGTTCTGGGCCCCTCAGTTTAGGAAGGATGTTGTCTTGCTGGAGCGTGTCCAGAGGAGGGCAACAAAGCTGGTGAGGGGTTTGGAACACAAGCCCTATGAGGAAAGGCTGAGGGAACTGGGGTTGCTTAGCCTGGAGAAGAGGAGACTGAGGGGTGACCTTCTTGCTCTCTACAACTACCTGAAGGGAGGTTGTAGCCAGGCAGAGGTTGGCCTCTTCTCCCAGGCAGCCAGGACCAGAACAAGAGGACACAGTCTCAGGCTGCACCAGGGGAGGTTTAGGCTGGATGTTAGGAAGAAGTTCTACATGGATAGAGTGATTGCCCATTGGAATCGGCTACCCGTGGAAGTGGTGGAGTCACCTTCACTGGAGGTGTTCAGGAGAAGACTTGATGGGGTGCTTGGCTGCATGGTTTAGTTGTTGGGTGGGTTGGATTGGTTGATGGGTTGGACGCGATGATCTTGAAGGTCTCTTCCAACCTGGTGTATTGTATTGTATTGTATTGTATTGTATTGTATTGTATTGTATTGTATTGTAACCACAGGAACAAATAGGTAGCAACAGCGCAACACTAACTTAACGCCGCCTTCTGACACCCAGAGAAAAGCATCAAACTATTCAGACTCCAGCAAATAATCCTTGTGCTACAAAGCAGAAGCAAATGACAAATCAATCTTACCAATGCTCCAGAGCTATCATCATCGTCCTCATTCAACTCCATTCAACACATCACCTGGAAAATGAGTGCTCAGGACACTACGAATTGTCAGGAATTAAAAAGTCCTTAAAGCCTAAAATCTGAGGTGAAACTGAAACCCCAGCACTGTCAGAAGGGAACATACACAGAGTCGTACATCTTTTTGCCATGTTTTGTGTCTGAAAGTTGATTTGTCCGTTTCCTTAAGTTTGTGCCCCATGGCAGGATATTTTTTTGTCATGAATTTCAAGAAGATACTCTCTTTTTCTCCCAGTCACTCATGGCTACTCTTTCTGATACCATATGAAGAATTCACTATCCATGGACTATTAGCAAAGTATCTACCAATGCATAATTGTTTTGAAGATGATTCATAAAGTATTTATGGCACCAAAATTTGTAGTACATCAGCAACCACCACAACTGAATTTACTTTGAGCTCACATTTGTCAATGCAAATGGCTTATGTGTTCACCTACTGTTGATAAGGAAGTGAATAGCCCTTACAATGAAGGATTTCGTCTGCAGTGGTTGTGGACGTGGATGTGGATGTGTTACAGCTGTTTGCTGCAAAGACATAATGACATTTTTAAAGCATCAAATATGTATGTATTACTTACAAATACATGGAATCTTTTGGTTTGAAGACTTGAGATAAATTTTTTTACCCTGTTTCTCTTGGGTTTTGCCTCGTATTTTACCCCTCTTTAGTCTTTCGTTCAGCATCTGCAGCATTTCCTAGTCTGCTGGTTGGAACAATCATTTTGTCCAAGAAATCACAATCTTTTACCTCTAGTTCATCTCCCACATACCATAGAACTGTTTTCTTGACAACTATCTTCTGCTTTTTCTTAGACTTTTTTTTTGTTATTATGGAGAAGTTTTTTTTAGAAGCAATGAAACCTTTTCTTTTTTTTTTCTACTGCAGTGACCATCACTTACCTGTTTACCCCATACAACTGCAGCATTGAACAGCAATTTAGCTCTGACGACAAGACACCAGCCACTGAACCTGACCATGTGTCATGGCACATACCTGCCCACTTAGTCTCATAGGCTACACACAGGTTGATGTTCTCAGCTGACCCCAACTCTGCTGTAAGTAACTCTTTCTTTACTCACCAGGCATTCTGCTGTAAGCTGCTTGACCCTCTGTTTCAAAAGTTATACAGAGGAAAAACTTGGGCAGATCTTCTTCCCTCCTGGTGCAAATCACAGACTTTCTGCTGCCAGTGCTCCTCCCAAATATTTCTAGGTATGGAGTTTAGTTCTGCAGCATTTGCATCAGCAACTTTGTTGGTCCAGATACCACTGAAGAATGTTCATAAGAAGGTAGCTAAATGGTCTGGGTGTTGAAAGTAAGGATGGCAATAGTCTGCTTTGCAAAATTGTGTGTGGGGAGGGCCAGTGTAAGTTTTGAGTGCATTTCTACAGTGAGTTTGAAGCTTTAAACAGGCTGACAGCAGACAGAACAGCTAACCTAGATGGAAACTGGAGGAACCTCTACCACTGCAGACTCCTAAAATCAAGATTGTACATGAAAGATTAAGGAGTGAGAGAAAAATATTTCAGTAAAACTGAAGAAGCCTTTACTCATTGAGTAATTTCCTTAAGTGATCCCTTCTTCAAGTATTGTCATTTAGTCCAGCAACTTAGAGTAGTTACTGGGTTGTTTCACAGAGCCATGCACAGGCTTGCATTTGTGGTGTGCTCCTTACTGCCAGCTCCCCTGGATCTTACAGTCTCAAGCTGCGCCAGGGGAGGTTTAGACTGGATGTCAGGAGGAAGTTCTATACAGAGAGAGTGATTGCCCATTGGAATAGTCTGCCCGGGGAGGTGGTGGAGTCACCATCATTGGAGGTGTTCAGGAGGAGACTTGATGGGGTGCTTGGTGCCATGATCTAGTTGTTTGGGTGGGTTGGATGGGTTGATAGGTTGGATGCGATGATTTTGAAGGTCTCTTCCAACATGGTTTATTATTATTATTAGTATTATTATTATCATCTTCGGGATGTGTCTGCTCCACCTTGTAATCCACAAGCGCTGAGTATACAGTGTGAGTCTTCTATTCCAAGACATTCAATCTATTTCAGAATTAAGCAGCCAAGAAAGCAAGAACAGCTTTTCTTTTGCTGACCAGCTGCTGGGTTGTAAAAGGTGCAAAACCTGTTGCTTTTCATTAGAACCTTGGTGCCTCCTGATTAGACTGGTGGCACACCAGTTTTATTGCCAGTGCAATCGGAAGAAAAAGAGTTTGGAAATAAACTTTGGGTACGTTGCACTTAAAAGGGGAAAATATTTCAAATTTTAAGAAAACCTGAAATAGGCTTTTATTCAGGAAATAAAATCTGTTAAAAGATTTTAGGAACTAATCCCTGACTGGGAATTTGTTCAAAACACTGTGTTCCCACAGAGCCTTTCATTACCTGCTGTCTATTTTCTTCTCTCGCTATTGATAATTTCCTTTAGATTGGAAAATGTCTCCTACTGAAGCCAACTGGTTTAAATGCATGACTAGACAATTACACATTTAAATCTGTGTATTTTCTTTGTATACATTTTCCACAGAAATTACTGTGATTTGTACCTTCATGCAATTACAACGTTAGGGTAGGATTGCAACACTATTTTTTATCAGCTGCTTCAAATGTGCTC